>OX451741.1:852608079-854067269 GCA_948472305.1 Vicia faba
AGGGTAGATAGCTCTTAGTTACTTGTTCAAAACTTGCAAAAACATCCTTGCTATTTTCAAACGCACCTCACAACACAATTTCAAAACATTTCCAAAACAAACATTCAAAACATTGAAACATATTTTCAAAAGACAAAAACACATTTGTATACATTCAAACAAGAATCATTACAAAGGTTGCCACAACGATGGCTTCTTTTCAAAACATCTTTCAAAACCACACACAAAGCACCATTTCAAACAATTGAAAAGCAAAAGCAAGTGATCTAAACAAGTAACTAAGAGCCCATGGATAACCATGGATGAAAAGGGTGCTTGCACCTTCCCTTTTCATAATCTACCCCCCGAACCCAAGAAAACATCTCAAAGGTCTTTCCTGTGCTTTTTGACCTTTCCTTTGCATAAAATAAAAAGTCGGTGGCGACTCTTGCTAAACCGAAACATTTGCGAACACAAACGCAAAACCTCAAGTCAGTTCTCCCACCGTATCACAGAACTGGCGACTCTGTTGGGGAAAATTCCAAAAGTGGAGTAACCTTAGGGTTTAGATCACCTTTACATGCTTATCTTGTTTGCGTTGATTGATTTATCTTTGGTTCTCTTGTTTGGGTTTGAATCCTCCACCCGGATTTTTGGGAAACATTCATAGGTAAATAGCAATACGTTGTGGAAACTGTGCGGGGTATACCGACCTGGTTGAAACAATACCTATATTAGTGCGACATATTTGTGGGTACTGGTAGGCTTTGAGTCAATCAAAGAGAATATGGGGCCGTTGAGTGATGTCATGAAGCACTAATGAACTCTTAGAACCTTTACTTGACCATCTTGGCCTTTTTAGGGGTAGTGAGATGACCGGCTTTGGTGCAGTCCGAAGTTGGTAGATACTCGATACTACACTCATTGAGGGTTATTTTTCTTGGAATATTTTGGTCGCCAGTTAAGTGGCTAAACTGAAACAATGAACACAAAAAATAATCCAATGATATTGAGCTCCATACAACCCGATTACTAATTATAGGACAGGTTGAGCCAACTAACTTCAAGAGGGTACTTACCTATGAAACCCTATGCAAGCCTGAAACTAGGATCTTGTGTGACTTGCTTGTACATATGCTTGTGCATACATCATGAACATCATAAAGCATCATATGCATCCACTAACCATTTCAAGGGTTTGGATCTTCATCTTTGTTCTTGTTTTGTAGGTCATGGAATCTCTTCACAGAAAAACAATTCAGGTCAACCTTGTGAGAATCCCTCCTCAACTCAAGGAGCTTACTTCCAAGATTCCAAAGAATTCTCTCTTCAGTGAAAGACATGGTAGACTTCTCAACTTGGTCAACTCCAACATTAAAGAAGACATGGTGAAAGTTCTCTTCCAGTTCTTTGACCCCCTACACCATTGTTTCACATTCCATGATTACCAACTAGTACCTACTTTGGAGGAGTTTTCTCAACTCCTGAGGATTCCTATTCTTCATCAACTACCCTACAATGGTACGGAAAGAGAACCAAAGCCTGAAGATGTTGCTCAAGCCTTACACTTGCAACCATCTGATATCAAGGGTCATTGGGAAACCAGAAGTGGTGTCAAGGGTTTCTTGGTAAAGTTTTTGTTTGAGAAGGCACAAGACTGCTAGAATTCTCTAGATCTGCAAGCTTTTGAAGAGATTGTAGCACTCCTCATCTATGGGTTGGTCTTGTTCCCAAACCCTGATCAACTTATATATGTGAATGCTGTCAAGATTTTCATATCTCAGAATCCTGTGCCTACATTGCTTGGGGACATCCTACATTCATTTCACACACAAACAATGAGGAAAAGAGGTGTTCTCATGTGTTGTACTCCTCTTCTAGCAAGGTGGTTTATTTATCACCTTCCCCAATCAGTTTTGAAGAATGAGCAGGGTTTAAGGTGGTCACAACGGTTGATGACCCTCACACATTCTGATGTTCATTGGTGTTCTCGGTCCAGAGAAAATGTCATCATCATTGATCGTTGTGGATAATTCCCTAATGTACCACTACTTAGAATTAGGGGAGGAATTACTTACAACTCCTGTTTAGCTCTGAGGTAATTTGGGTATGCCCAAAGAGATGGCCCTCATGATATGTTGATTACTGACTTGGTTTTTGACTTCGACAACGATGCTCAAGGACTTCAACAAAGGTTTATCTGAGCTTAGAGGATGCCCAACAAAGTAGATAGTAAGACACTGGGGCACAAGAATTCCATCCCCCTTAAGCCTTATCTCAAGTGGGTATGAACCCGCGCCCAGAATCTTATGATGCCTTACCCTCACATTCTCCCTGTGATCAAAGAGCCTGTTATGGAAGGAGAGGTTCCATACACCCTCCTACATCCAGACATGCCAACATCATTGGAAGAATTGCAAAAGAGTTGGATACAGCTCAAGGAGGGGCGAAACACTTTTGAAGCCAACTTTTATGCCAGTGAGAAGAAGGTTTTGGAACTTACCCGCCGACTTCATGAAGAGGAGACTCTTAACACTTACATCGCGCCAAAAAGGATGCGCAACATCTTTTTACATTAAGAAGCTTTGTAATATTTTTTCCCATAGGGCTTTTATGTACTAACAAATTTCTTCTTAATATGACGTGTGTTCATTTTGTTCGCAACAAATTTGAATTTCTGAATCCTTGAATGCATTACATGAATAACATATCATTCATAATATGCATAAACAGGTCTTCACACCAGGTTTCCTTATCTTTCTGCTGTTTATTTCAGCAAGATGGATATAGAGCAGACGGTCGAAGATCTGCAAGCACAGAATTCGCAATTCCAACAACTCCTTATAACCTTGGCAAAGGGTCAAGAGGATCTTAAAGCACTGTTAGAGAAAGAGAAGGAAAAAGAAAAGAAGAAAGAGAAAAGAATTGGTGTGGCCACTATGGGAAGAAGATTTGAGAATCAGGCTAGGAGAGTTCTAGAATTCCCCTCGACGTCTGACGAAGGGGTTGGTAAAGGAAAGGGAGTTGCAATGCCCTTCGAGTCTGAAGATGAAGAAGAAGAAGAGGAAAAGTATGAAGATTACTCCGAATAGTAGTACCCTCCGACGGACGATAAGTATAAGAATCTTGAGGATCGGTTGGCAGCCATGGAGGTACAAAGGGTACCTGGGTTGGATTTCGAAGAACTAGGGTTGGTCGCTGGGATCATCATTCCTCCCAAATTCAAAGTGCCTACATTTGATAAATACGACGGTTTGTCTTGTCCAAAGATGCATCTGTGGTCCTATGTCAGAAAGATCCAACCTCACTCTTCCGATAAGGATCTATGGGTCCACTTTTTTCAAGATAGTTTATCGGGTACGCAATTGGACTGGTTCTATCAACTTGAGAGATCTGATGTTCATAACTAGGAAGATTTGGCTGCTGCTTTCTACCGACAATACCAATATAACGCAGATTTAGCGCCTACTCATACTCAACTACAGAGTATGGGTATGGCCTCTAATGAGGGATTTAAGGAGTATGCCCAGAAGTGGCGGGATTTGGCTGGAAGGGTGCAGCCACCATTGTCGGATAGAGAGCTGGTTGACATGTTTTTGGGGACCCTGTCAGGTCCATTCTTCAATCACTTGATCGGGAGTTCATCTGCAGGGTTCACCGAATTAATTCTGACCGGTGAAAGGGTCGAGGCTGACATTAAGAGTGGTAAAATTCAGAAGGATGCCTCCGCTTCCACTGCTATCAAGAAGACCTTCCCAACCAAGAAGGAAGTTTTTGTTGTTCACACCCAGAGAAATCAAGGGAGAATGGAGCGCCGACCAGCGATAGCGGCTGTGATGATCCATAACTCCTCAGTCGATCAACATCGAAGCAGTCAACCCAGAGCTAACCAGCAAAGGGTAGAAAGGCCATAACAGCAACTCACCCGGATCAATATGACACCGGCTCAGGTCCTCCCTCATCTGTTAAAGTTAAACCTTACCAACTTGAAAGAAGCACCTAAAAACCCAAATACCTCTTGCCCCTATTATCATTCAAATGCAAAATGTGCATATCATTCGGACAGTGTGGGGCACGACACCAACAACTGTTGGGCCCTTAAAAACAAGATCCAAGATTTAATAGACGCCAAGGAGGTAGAGTTTGATGCCCCCGAAAAACCTAATGTGATATCCGCTCATATGCCAAAACATGGTCATAATGTCCATGCTATTGTGGAAGATCTTCATGTTACCACTGTTGATTACTTAATGACTTTGTTGCCAATGATCAAGATGAATCTGTTAAAAGCCAGGATTTTCCCGGGCTGTGAAAAAGATTGTTACTTTTGTTCAACCGTGCAATCCGACTGTCCACTGTTGAAGTCAGGCATTCAACGCTTGATGGATACTCAAGAGATCCTCTTTCAGAAAACTCCTGTTGCTACTATCACTCATGTTACTCCTGTTACTCCAATCAATGATGTTGCTATAATCACCATTTCCGACAATCTTTCCAAGACCTGCAAAAGGCCTGTTAAGATTACACCAGATCCAAAGTTTGTACCGTTAAAGATTACCATGCCGGGGCCTATCCCATATAAGTCCAATAAGACAATACCATGGAATTATGGAGGAGAGATCTTCTATCACGGTGTGAAACAGATTGAATCAGTTGAAGAAAATTCCGATGAGGAGACTCCTGATGTGGGGAATATTGTAGGAACAAGTAAGATCACTCGTAGAGGAAGAATCTTCTCTCCGGAGATTGCTCCTCCACGGGCAGTCTTCGGACCCTCAAGTGCTCCTGTGCCTGCCAAGATATATGTGCAAAATCCAGTGATTGAAGAAATTGTTACTCCCGAGGTTGTAACCTCTGCTGTTACTGCTGATAAAGGTAAGGGGGTCCAAGAAGCGCCCGTCAGGACGAGGGGTCAGACTTTGGTTATCCCCGAGACCACCCAAAATGAGATGGAGGAGATTTTAAAGATAATTAAGAAGAGCGATTATGATGTCGTAGAGAAGCTGGGGAAAACCCCTTCAAAAATCTCTATGCTGGCTCTATTTCTCTGCTCCGAGGCTCATGCCAAAGCCTTGATCAAATTTCTTAAGACGGAACACGTGCCTCAAGAAACTTCTGCGGATCAGTTTCAAGAGTGCGTAGCTAGCCTTAGAGCTGATAATGGTCTTGGATTTTCTGACGCCGATCTAACCCCTAAGGGAAGAAAACATAATGATGCGCTGCATGTCTCCGTAGAGTGCAGAGGGACCACACTTGCTCATGTTCTGGTTGATACTGGTTCATCTTTAAATGTTCTACCAAAAAAAGAATTGGATAGGCTAGACTGTGAAGGTTTGACCCTAAATCCCAGTTGTTGTACCCCAAAATTTGCCCTCCCATATTCTTCAAAATTTGCCAAGTCAAAGCTTCAAAATCTCCCCAAGGGTTGCACAGTTCAAGGGCCTCCTAACATTCAAAAACTAGGGTTTTTGGTTCTGACAAAGTAAATGAAGTTTCCAAGGGTCCAATCAAGTCCCACATGCCTTTAAACATGGTCAAGCATCTTCATATCAAGTTTCAAGACTTACAGCACAAAATTGCACAGTCAAAAACCCTAATTGCACTACAGTCAACTGTAGGGGCAAAATGGTCATTTGACAGTCAAAAGTTCAAATTTTTGGTCAACATCTCATTTTGAAGCCACAAACATCATTTGATCAATGCTTGATCATGATTCTCAAAGCTTGGCTCAAAAATCATCAAGATGCAAAAGTTTCCATATTTGGACAGTTGAAAAAGTCAACTGTAACTTGACCAAGGCATAACTTTCACATGGATTATCAGAAAAATTCCATCCAAAGCTCATTTTGAAGATAAAGATATTTCCTACAACTACTCTTCATACTTCAAGTCCAAGAAATGCTCTCACAAAAAGTTATCAATTTCAACATTATAGGTCATTTTCAAAAGTCAACAAAAAGGGACTTTAAGTCAAAGGCCATAACCTGAGATTGGTAAATCAAAATTACATGGGACCAATGGCATTGGTTAGAGGACTCAAAGACTTTTCCAAAATGTCCAAGAACATGAGCAAAGCTTAAAAATTGAGCAAGTTATGCCTTGTGGAAGTTGGGAAATTTTTGGGTATTTTGAAAAGTCAACATTGCTTCAAATGACCTAAAAATGCTAATGGGCCTCTTTTTCTTCCAAAATCCATCATCCAAAACATGTGCACGACCATTTGGCCCAAAGGGAAGTTTTTTATCATTTTTATTTATTTATTTGGATTTTTAATTATTAATAATTCATTTAATTAAATTAAATATGTGGAAAATACTAAACTTAGGTTTTTAAATCTTTTTATGCATGGAATACACTCAATATTTCGTGCATGATCAGATTTAGAAAGAATCATGGTGATTGGACACAATTTGAATCAAATTTGCATGAAAAGATTGAAAAAAATATATGCATAAAAAATCAAATATTTTCTCATCAATTCCTTGATTCCTTGGACCAATTTCTCAACCCTAATCATTCACACATAAGTACTGATGCAAACCCTATTCAAGGAGACCACAAAGCTGCGCCAGAAATCCATAGCCAAACTCGCAATTTTCTCAAAAAAAAGTCCAATACTGAAAACTAGGTTCTAGGGCGATTCAAGCCAAAATAATTGTTCCATTGGCTTGCTGAGACTTCAAGGAAGGAGACTGAATCAATATCATAGCCTGAAACCTTGAGAATTGGTAGTTATAAGTCAAACTGTTTTCACTTTTATGCATATTCGTGTTTTAATATTCAAGCATATTCATTGCATTTTTCTTATGGATTCTTACTAATTGGTTGCTTCTGAACCTAACTGCATACTTTAATTAAGTTTTCGTGCCAAAATAGAAGATTCACCATTGATACAGGCTAGGGTTCTTCAAGTTTTAATTTAGGCGTTTCTAAATGTTGTAAAATTGGAACATCACAGTACCATGACTGAATTCAGTGTGCTTGGACGATCTGAATAGATACCTCGCGCCTAATTTATATAGCCCCATGGCCTAGTCGCTATTTTTGAGAATTGCATATTTTGGGGGGGTTTAAAACCCCCGTTAACCTCTTTTATATTTCAGGGAAAAAGGTAAAACGGAGAAGATGATGAAGTGGCAAGCTGTGGTTGGTCTATTTGAAATTTCACGCTAAAGTTCAACTAACCATTGTTTTTACCTTATATTATTTGTTTCTTATTATATAATCAAAAGCGCGTGAATGGCATAGTGGTGGAGAAGGCACTTGGTAATCAACAGGACCTGGGTTCGATCCCAGGTCCCCCTCCCTTTCCTTATATTTTTCTCTTAATCACGTTCTTGTGTAGCTTCAGTCCAAAGCGTCTACCATACGCTCCTCAATCAAACACGCCACATGTCCCACTGCACTCAACCAAGGGCCAGGATTCAGAGACCATGATATGCTGCAGTCAACGCACGTGTATGCCAGCCCAAGAGTCAAACGAGGCCATGAGTTTAATGGGCCTAAAATTGTACATTCATATCTCCAATTGGGGACAGAACCCCCCAAGGTTTGCTATTTCTTTTACATTTTTTTCATTTTTTATTTGATTCAATTATTTCCTCTTTTAATTAATTTCTTTAATTTAGTTTATTTTCATAAAAATATAAAATAACAAAAAAAATCAGAAAGGTTATAAAAATAAAATATATTTTATTTTGTAAATAAAACTCATTAATTAACTTAGTTTTAAATTCTAGGATTAAACTTAATATTTTTTCAATAAACCTAAAAATTGGTAGAATTAGGGTTTCAAGCATTTTTTATCTTTTTTTTCTTTTCTCACCATAATTAATTATTTAATTTTATTTTTTGTAAATACTTGCAATTAATTAATTAGATTAATCTTAGGTTAAATTTTAATATCTTTTCTTAATAAACTAAAAAACAACTAGAATTAGGGTTAATATTTTCTTTCATTTAATCTTTCTCATAAAAAAATTTCATAAATCCAAAAATACCAAAATAATTTCTTTTTATTTTAATTAATTTAATAGTTTAATTTAATTTCATTAAAAAAGGGTCCAACGCCCTCGTTTCCAATTTTAATTCCAATTCGCGCATTTTATTTATTTTATTTCTTATAATATCAATGTAACTCTCCCAAAGCCGTGTAAATTAAACATTTTATTTATCGCACTTTATTTACTTTCTGTCAAATCGGGTCCTGGATTTTAATTTGGCGATGTGGACCCGCGCCTTTGTAATAGTTTAGAACTTTACATTTCTCGCAACTTTTTAACTGTTAAATAAATGCATGCAAGAATGAATGATTAAATAAAAACAAACGCATAGATCACTTTGACATGAACAAGATAAATGCAAATGAACATAACACACAAATCACACACCACCCCTAGGGTACGCCTCACTGTTGCCTTGCCTCGAAAGGTGATCGTCAAGTAGAGGATGTCTTAGTAAGTCCTCATGATCCGGGAACTTGGCATGAGGGTAGCTTCTAAGGTATCTTCCCATTGCTCTAGTGATCACCATGTCCCGAACCTCGAATTGACCCGAACACCTCCAACGGTGGTGCTACCTACCTCTCAATGGTGGGACGGCACTACTTTAAAGGACATTTACACAGACGAATTCCTTAGGGTAGGTAGAGAACTCTAGATACTTGCTCTAATTTCAAAACAAATTCAAAATACTTTTCACACCGACACCTTTTCAAAAAGCTTTCGAAAGCAACTTTTCAAACACTCTTGAGGACCGATACAAGAGTCGAACTGGAATTTTCAAAGAAACTTTTTTTAAACCCACATTGAAAAGCAAACAAACCATTTTTGAAAACACAATGAGCAAGTATCTAAGAGCCCATGGATAACCATGGATAGAAAGGGTGCTAACACCTTCCCTTTCTATAAATCTACCTCCCGAACCGAGAAACTATCTCATAAAGAATTTTGTTGTGCTTTTGTCCTGTCCATGTTGGAGAAAATAAAAGACGGTGGAGACTCTTGCTTACCGCGACATTTCGCGAACCAGCGTTAAACAGTCAGTTCCAGATCCACCGATCACAGAACTGGCGACTCTGCTGGGGATTCTTTTTAAAGTGAGGTGTACCTTAGGACTAAGATCACTGTGTTTTCAATTGCTTTCCTTGCTTGCTTTATTATTGTGGGTTGCTTGGGAATTCTATAGATCCTAACCCGGATCTGGGGGATACCTTCTTAGAAAGTAGCAACAAGGTTGTGAGGGAACTGTGCAGGGTATACCGACATGGTTGAAACAGTCTGCTACGTTGATGTGGCACTTTGGTGTGTACCGGTAACCCTTGAGTTCAGTCAAGGAGAGTACGGGGCCTCCGCACGGTGTCATGAAGCATCAACAGACCTTAGGAACCTTAATCGAACTATCTTGGCCTCTTTAGGGTAGTGAGATAACTGACTTTGGTGCAGTCCGAGGTTGGTTGATACTCGATACTACACTCAATTGAGGGTTGCTTTCCTGGAATATTTCAGTCGCCAGTTCAGTGGCTAAATCGAAACGATGAACAATGAAAGCAATCCCGTGATATTAGGACCCTTAGAACCCGGTTACTTCTAATAGGACAGGTTGAACCCACCAACTTCAAGAGGGTACTACCCAGACCCCATGCTGGCCTTAAACCCTAAGGGCTTGTCTTGTGTGCCTTGTGTGCCTTACATGTTTGTCTTTGTAAATATCTGTGGTGTGTTTAATCATAGCATCATGACATCATCCAGCATCATATGCATTGACTAACCATTTCAGGGGTTCGAATCTTCATCTTTGTTCTTGTTTTGTAGGACATGGAAACTGTTCGCAGAAAGACAATTCAAATCAGTCTTGTAAAGATCCCTCCTCAGCTTAAGGAGCTTATATCCAGGATTCCCGAGAGCTCTTCATTCAGTGAAAGACATGGAAGACTCATCAGCTTGGTCAATACCAACATCGAGGAAGATATGATAAAAGTCTTGTTCCAATTCTTTGACCCTCTGCATCACTGTTTCACCTTCTTGGACTATCAGCTGGTACCTACCTTGGAGGAGTTCTCCCGGCTCCTGAAGATCCCTATCCTTGATCAACTACCCTACAACGGTACGGAAAAGGAACCTAAGCTTGAAGAGATTGCTAAAGCCTTGCACCTACAGTCATCTGACCTCAAGGGACATTGGGAAGTTAGAAGTGGTATCAAAGGGTTCTTAGCCAGATTTCTGTTTGAAAAGGCCCATGAATGTTGGAACTCCCTTGACTTACAAGATTTTGAAGAGGTTGTGGCCCTCCTTGTCTATGGTTTGGTGTTGTTCCCTAACCCAGATCAGCTTATAGATATCAGTGCTGTCCAGATCTTCATGTCCAGGAATCCTGTACCTATGTTGCTGGGGGACATCCTTCACTCATGTTACACACGAACCATGAGAAAAAGAGGTGTCTTCATGTGTTGCACTCCTCTCCTGGGAAGGTGGTTTATTTCGCACCTTCCGCAATCAGTTTTGAAGAACGAGCGGGGTTTGAGATGGTCACAACGGTTGATGACTCTTACACATGCAGATATACATTGGTGCCCTCGGTCCAGAGAGGATGTCACTATCATTGATCGTTGCGGGGAGTACCCTAATGTTCCTTTACTTGGAATCAGATGAGGTATTACTTACAACCCATGCCTGGCTTGGAGACAGTTTGGTTATGCTCGGAGGGATGGCCCTCATGACATGTTAATTCCTGACATAGTTTTTGACTTCGACAATGATGCACAAGGACTTCGCCAGAGATTTATCAGAGCTTGGAGGATGCCCAGTAGGATAGACAGTAAGACACTGGGGCACAGGAATTCCATCCCATTGGAACCTTATCTCAAGTGGGTACGGGCCCGCTCCCAGAAGTTAGTGATGCCTTATCCTCATATGCTCTCAGTAATCAAAGAGCCAGTCTTGGAAGGAGAAGTGTCCTACACCATTCAGCATCCTGAAATGCCCACATCCTGGGAAGAGATGCAGAAGAGCTGGATCCAACTTAAGGAAGAACGGAATTCTCTTGAGACCAGTCTACATGCTAGTGAAAGGAAGGTCTTGGAGCTTACCCGCCTATTGCATGAGGAGAGGAATCTCAACACCTACATAGCTCCAAAGAGGATGCGTAGTGTCTTTTGGGATTGATTTGCTTTGTATTTTTTGTACCCATGAGGCTTTGATGTACTGAACAATTATTTCCTTAATGATAACGTGTGTTCCTTTTGTCTACAACAAATTTGAACTTTCGAACCCTTGAATGCATTGCATAAACACATATCATTCATCATGTGCATAGCAGGTTTTCTTCTTTTCAGGTTGCTTACCGTTCTTTGCTGTTTATTTCAGCATCATGAATCCTGACTCATCATCAACCGAGATGTCCATCAAGGCTCTTCAGGCGCAGAATGCGCAATTTCAGGAACTAATCATGGGTTTGGCTCAGGGCCAAGAAGAGCTGAAGGCTCTGCTACTGAAGAAAGAGAAGAAGAAGAAGAGGAAAACTGTTCTTTTTAACTCGGGCCGAAGGTTTGGCAATACTCTGCAGAATGAAGAGGCTGGTTCTTCTATAGGCAAGGGTACTCCTCAAGAGGGAAAAGGTCCAAGTCCGGTAGTCTCCGACAACGAGACTGATTTTGATGAAGAGCAATATCCTCCGGCTGAAGACCGTTACAAGCAGTTGGAAGACAGGTTGAATGCTATGGAGATCCAACAGGTGCCTGGGCTGGATTTTGGAGATTTAGGTTTGTCTACTGGTGTGATTATCCCTCATAAGTTCAAAGCACCATCCTTTACCAAATATGACGGGGCGTCTTGTCCCAAGCTACATCTCAGATCGTATGTGCGGAAGATTCAACCGTACTCAGTGGACAAGAATTTGTGGATCCACTTCTTCCAGGAGAGTCTTTCAGGGACTCATCTCGAATGGTTCTATCAGCTGGATGGGACCAAGGTTCGTAACTGGGAGGAGTTGGCTACTGCTTTCTATAAGCAGTATCAGTATAATGCCGACCTTGCCCTTACACGTACCCAACTCCAGGGTATGTCGTTAGGTTCAAGTGAAGGTTTTAAAGAGTACGCTCAGAAGTGGAGGGATCTGGCTGGCAGGGTGCAGCCTCCGTTGACTGATCGGGAGTTGGTAGACATGTTCTTGGGGACCCTATCTGGGCCATTTTTCAACCATCTTATCGGTAACTCGTCTGCAGGGTTTACTGATCTTATTCTGACTGGAGAGAGAATTGAGGCTGGGTTGCAGTCTGGTAAGATTTCGAAGGGTGCATCGTCAAGTTCTGAGAAGAAACCCTTCAAGAAGGAGGCCAGTGCTGTATATGGCTCCAGGAGACAAGAGAAATCTGAGCGTCGCCAATCTGTCAGTGCGATAATGATTGCTAAGCCTGCTGCCGCTCCTCGGCAAACCAATCCTCAGAGGGCTGAAAGACCTAGAAGAGAATTCACCCGTTTGAGTATGACTTTGTCGCATATCTTGCCACAGTTGCTATCCACCAACCTAGTGACTGTCAGAGAGGCCCCAAAGGTTGTGAATACTGCCTCTCCCAAGTACAATCCAAATGCCCGCTGTGCTTATCACTCCGATAGCCCGGGGCATTCCACTGATGACTGTTGGGCCTTAAGGAATAAGCTGCAGGATCTTATTGACGCCAAGGAGGTACAGTTTGAGGCATATGAGAAGCCTAACGTAGTGACAGCTCCCCTGCCTGCCCATGGAGTGAATGCTATTGGGGGCGAAGATGAAGTGGATGAAGCTGAGTTTGATACCTGGATTTACCCGGCAACCGACAGTGGACTTAGCAATTGGAGTGCAAAGGACAATCTACCTGTTTCTCTTGTTACTAAGTAATGAATTCCTATGTTTTGGTTATTTGTAATAAACAATTAAACTATATGGCCCGGTGTCTTACCCGGGGCACCGTGGCTTCATTTGTGAGGGCATATAAATTGTCATTTCATATATCATGAATGAAAATCTTGGATGTTTTCTCGCATTTCAAATCTTATGCTCCTTTTCTGTCTTTCTTTCCTTTATATATATTTCAAAACAGCTGTATTTACACACACTCACTCATACAGGTTCCAATCCACTCTGGATCTCACTGGTAACGACTCTGCTACTGCCAGTTATGACTTCGAAAATTCGATCAACTTAGCCGAAGACGAAGGTGAAGATGATTGTGAAGTGCCTGGCGAGCTGGCAAGACTGTTACTTCAGGAAGAGAGGGCAATTCAACCACATGAAGAGCCAGTGGAGACAATAAACTTGGGTACTGAGGCAGACAGGAAAGAGGTAAAGATTGGCGCCAACCTAGAGCTCAGCGTGAAGCAGCGGTTGACTAAGATGCTACATGATTATATGGAGATCTTTGCCTGGTCCTACAAAGACATGCCCGGGTTGGATACCGATATTGTGGTCCATCACTTGCCTACTAAGGAAGACTGTCCTCCGGTTAAGCAAAAGGTTTGTCGTATGCGTCCAGAGATGTCTGAGAAGATCAAAGCCGAGGTTATGAAACAGTTTGATGCTGGGTTCCTTGCAGTGACTTCTTACCCTCAGTGGGTTGCTAATGTGGTGCCGGTACCTAAGAAGGACGGAAAGGTCAGAATGTGTGTTGACTACAGGGATCTGAACAGGGCCAGCCCCAAAGATGACTTCCCCCTACCTCACATTGATGTCCTTGTGGATAATACGGCTCAGCATAAGGTGTTCTCTTTCATGGATGGTTTTTCAGGTTACAATCAGATCAAGATGGCTCCTGAAGACATGGAAAAAACTACTTTTGTTACTCAGTGGGGCACCTTCTGCTACAAGGTCATGCCCTTTGGACTGAAGAACGTTGGGGCAACCTACCAACGTGCCATGGTTGCTTTATTTCATGACATGATTCATCATGAGATAGAAGTGTATGTTGACGACATGATCGCAAGGTCCCAGACTGAGGAAGAGCACCTAGAACATCTGCAGAAGTTGTTTGACCGTCTGAAACTGTACAAGATGAGGTTAAACCCGAACAAGTGCACCTTCGGGGTAAGATCTGGAAAGTTGCTAGGCTTCGTTGTCAGTGATAAGGGTATTCAAGTGGACCCTGCCAAGGTCAAAGCTATTCAAGAGATGCCAGTTCCTAAGACAGAGAAGGAGGTCAGAGGCTTTTTAGGACGCCTGAATTACATTGCTCGATTTATCTCACACCTGACTGCTACCTGTGAGCCAATCTTCAAGCTGTTGAAGAAAGATCAGGTAGTACGTTGGAATGATGAATGTCAGGCTGCTTTTGACAGAATCAAGGAGTATCTCCAAGAACCACCCATCCTTATGCCACCGGTTGAAGGGAGACCTCTGATACTATACCTAACAGTACTCGACAACTCAATGGGGTGTGTGCTGGGGCAGCATGACGAGTCTGGCCGAAAAGAGCATGCCATTTATTACCTTAGCAAAAAGTTTACCGACTGTGAGACCCGATACTCACTGCTCGAGAAAACTTGTTGCGCTTTGGTATGGGCTGCTCGCCGGCTGAGACAGTATATGCTGACTCACACTACCTTGTTGATTTCCAAGATGGATCCTATAAAGTACATATTTGAAAAGCCTGCTCTGTCTGGGAGAATAGCAAGATGGCAGATGATCTTGACAGAATACGACATCCAATACACGACCCAGAAAGCCATCAAAGGAAGTGTATTGGCAGACCACTTGGCACATCAGGCCGTAGACGACTATCAGTCAATGAATTTCGAGTTTCCTGACGAAAGCATCATGATAGTGACTGATTGTGAAGTACCTGGATCGGATGAAGGACCTGAGGAAGGATCCCGATGGTCTATGCACTTTGACGGAGCCTCCAACGCTTTGGGTAACGGTATCGGCGCTGTAATCATATCTCCTCAAGGCACTCATACTCCACTCACTGCCCGACTATGTTTTAACTGTACCAACAACATGGCAGAGTATGAGGCGGGCATCATGGGTCTTCAAGCTGCGATCGACCTAAGGATCAAGTTTCTGAGTGTCTTCGGAGATTCCGCTCTTGTGATCAATTAGATCAAAGGAGAGTGGGATACGAAACATCCGAATCTTATTCCTTACAGAGAATGTGTGTTGACCTTGATCCCCCACTTCACGAAGGTAACCTTTGAACACTTCCCGAGAGAGGAGAATCAGCTGGCGGATACGTTAGCTACAATGTCTTCTATGTTCAAGGTCAAATGGGATAACGAGGCTCCCCGGATCATCATCTGGAAACTGGACGAACCGGCATACTGTTGTGATCTCGAGACTGAATTGGTAATTGAGAAGCCTTGGTACCATGAGGTGAAGAGATATCTGGAAGCTCAGGAATACCCTGAAGGTGCGTCTGTCAATGATAAAAAGTTCCTGAGAAGGTTCGCAGCGAAATTCTTCCTTAGCAACGACATCTTGTACAAGCGAAACCATAATTCGACCTTACTGCGTTGTGTGGACAAGACAGAAGCAGAAAGGATCATGGAAGAGCTACATGAAGGGACCTTTTGTACACACTCCAGTGGACACACTATGGCGAAGAAAATCCTACGGGCAGGGTATTTCTGGTCCACCATGGAAGCTGACTGCTATCAACATTCTCGGACATGCCACAAGTTCCAGATTTATGCAGACAAGGTGCATGTTCCTCCAGTTCCTCTGAATGTTCTGACTGCGCCCTGGCCATTTGCAATGTGGGGCATAGATATGATCGGTGAGATTAAACCTACAGCGTCTAACGGGCATCGCTTCATTCTGGTGGCGATTGATTACTTTATGAAGTGGGTTGAAGCAGCATCCTATGCTACGGTAACCAAGACTGTTGTAGCACGGTTCATTCGGCACAATCTGATCTGTCGGTACGGCGTCCCATAAAGAATCATTACAGACAACGGTACCAATCTTAATAACAAGATGATCACTGAGCTCTGCGAGCAGTTTAAGATACAACACCACAATTCTTCTCCTTACAGACCGAAGATGAATGGGGCTGTAGAAGCAGCAAATAAAAATATCAAGAAAATTGTGCAGAAGATGACAGTGACTTATAAAGATTGGCACGAGATGTTACCGTTCGCTCTACATGGGTACCGTACCTCAGCCAGGACGTCAACCGGGGCAACTCCTTTCTCCTTGGTTTATGGTATGGAGGCAGCCTTACCGATCGAAGTGCAAATACCCTCTCTCTGGATAATGAAGGATACAAATCTGAACGAAGATGATTGGATCCAGACACGACTTGATCAATTAAACCTTATTGACGAAAAGAGACTCGCTGCTATCTGTCATGGTCAGACGTATCAGAAACGGATGATCAGGGCATTTAACAAAAAGGTCAGACCACAGGAATATCAAGTTGGGGATCTGGTAATCAAGCGAATCATCCTTCCTCAGAGTGATCCAAGGGGCAAATGGACCCCTACGTACGAAGGGCCATTTGTGGTTAAGCATGTGTTCTCAGGAGGAGCCATGATTCTAACCAACATGGATGGTGACGACCTTCCTCACCCTGCCAATGCAGACATAGTAAAAAGATACTACGCATAAAAAAGACCCGCTAGGCTGACATGCCTAGGCAAAAATTAGGGCTTCCCGGCGAACCAAAAGGGTTCGGGCAAAATGAAGGGATGAAATGAAAAAAATCTGTACACCCGGCAAGTCGAAAACCTGAAAAGGCGGCTTGGGAAAAAATGGGTATCCCGGTGGACTAAAAACCCGAAAGGGTGGTCCAGGCAAAAATTAGGGATAAAAGCGTAATACTATGTCTCATTGATCACTTTGCATCCAGAATCCGGTATCTACATCAAGTTCAGACGGCATCGATCAGTCAGCTTCACTTTCAACTAAGGTCATCAAGTGATGAGACGCTCGGAGATATAAAGGCAATAGCAGAGTTGAAACCCAGTGGGATCATTCATGTCACACAGCTGTTTTATTTTCTCTTGTACAAAATTTGTATAAACTCTTTTGTTCGGCGGCGTTCTCTTACCAGGACGTCAGCCTCTTGTACATAAAAACGCCTATTTACAGGCAATTCAAAATCAATACAAAATCACTTTTCAGTTAAAATTGCCAATTGTTTTTTTTCCTTTTCTGTTTTGTTTTGCGAAGAACGTCCAAGGTTCAATTTGTGATATATGCATTGACAATAATTTGCTAACTCATGAATATTTGCATACGAAACAAAGGATTAATTACAGGTAACGTTAGAAACAGGGGCAATAAAGAATTGTCTAAAGCAATCTAATTGTTCTATCCTCTAAGGTACCAAGGTAAGTTCAGCTGAAGAACATAACCAGTATATCCCAATTCCATAGAGAGTGAGCCAGCAAATCAATGCACTCTCCCCAAGCAAAGCTACTAGCAACCTCAAGGAAGTTGGGTATCCTCCCGCGGAGCTCAACATTCCCCAGCAGTACAGGCATTCTTAACAAGCATCCCTGGCAATCTTGGTCTAAAGATTGTTCCCCGGCGGTATATCAAACATTCAATGGAGTTACTTCCCCGATACAGTTCAAAACTTCCCCAGGAGAGTCCAACCCAGTTTCCTCAGGAAAAGTTGGAATCTATCTCCCCCAAGCAGTAAGCTTATCCCCCGTAGATTCTGGAAGCTTACCCTCGCAGAGCACGAACGCGTCCCCCGGCTTTATTCAAAGAGTTATTTCCTTACCAGGATATAACTGGGTTATCCTCAGCCAAAAGCCACGGAAAGAGCGTTCTCGACGAAGTCTTCTTATCCCCAGCGAAGTTTATTAACACTTCCAGCACAACAAAGGTATTCCCAGCAAGTTAACTTTATCAACAACTCAACAAAGTACCTCTCTCCCCACAGAGTATTGCTTCCCAGCAAGATCGCTAGAGTACTTTTCTCCCCGCAGAGTTATCCATTCGCCAAGTTTATTCCCCAACGGAGTTATCTTCTCCTACCGGTATACTTGCAACTATCACCCCCAGCGGAGGCAAAAATCTATTCTTCAACATCAGCCCAAGAGCGACTTCCCGGCACCCATCAAGGATTTACTTTCCTGGACGACAAACATACATTCATAAACATCGCATTTCCATACATTACAGCATGCATATACGCATCATATCTTACAAATCTCATTTATGTTGAGAACATCATTGCTTGATCCATATCATGCATTGCATATGACTGACCTTTACCTTTCAGGAAAGATCCAGTTAAGTTCTTAGCTATATTCAAGACCTAGACCGGTTCAGTTAAATCGACCCTAAGATTTTTCTGTTTCTTATCCAGTCCAAGGCCTTCTCTGGTTCAGTCAGATCGACCCTAAGATCTCCCTGTTTCTTATCCAGTTGAAGACATTTCAAGACCTAGATCGGTTCAGTTAATCGACCCTAAGATTTTCTGTTTCTTATCCAGTCCAAGGCCTTCTCTAGTCCAGCTAAATCGACCCCAAACAGATTTTCCTGATAAAGACTCAGTAGAAGACATCCAAGATTCTCTCAATGATTACTGTTGAGGTCGTAGTCGCCTGTGGTTCTCTCCCCGTTACTGCGGAGGTAGTAATCGCCCCAAGATTCTCTCAGTGTTACTGTTGAAGTAGAAGATATCCAAGATTCTCTCAATGATTACTGTTGAGGTTGTAGTCGCCTATGGTTCTCTCCCCGATACTGCGGAGGTAGTAATCATCCCCAGATTCGCTCAGTGTTACTGTTGAAGTTGAAATCGTCCAAGATTCTCTCAATGATTATTGTTGAGGTTGAAGTCGCCCAGGATTCTCTCAATGATTACTGTTGAGGTTGAAGTCGCCCAAGATTCTCTCAATGATTACTGTTGAGGTAGTAATCGTCCCCAGATTCTCTCAATGATTGCTATTGAGGTTGAAATAATCCAAGGTTCTCTCACCGTTCCTATTGAGGTAGTAACTACCCCTGGTTCATTCATCACCGTTTGAAGCTCCAGATCCAGCTCCTGTAACCAGTCAGGACACATCCATATAAAGAGTTTGAAGACCAGCTCCTGTAACAGGTCAGGTAATCATTTTCTTTTGCAGGTACGCAAGTTCTCGCTAAGGAATCTCTTACGCGATCAACATCCAGATGGAATCTATAAGCCCATCCACCTTCCATCATCTCTTAGCATGGCATCGATAAGCCCATCATCCTATCCGTCAACCTCCAAATGGCATCTATAAGCCCATTCCCCACCATCATACTACTATGTGAGAGCAAATTTCTGGGCACTCTAGTGTTCAATCATCTTCCACCTTCGGATTACGAAAGGCACGTCAGCCAATCTGCATCCTCAAGTCTAAGAAGATTGAACAGGGGCAACTGTTGTACCCCAAAATTTGCCCTCCCATATTCTTCAAAATTTGCCAAGTCAAAGCTTCAAAATCTCCCCAAGGGTTGCACAGTTCAAGGGCCTCCTAACATTCAAAAACTAGGGTTTTTGGTTCTGACAAAGTAAATGAAGTTTCCAAGGGTCCAATCAAGTCCCACATGCCTTTAAACATGGTCAAGCATCTTCATATAAAGTTTCAAGACTTACAGCACAAAATTGCACAGTCAAAAACCCTAATTGCACTACAGTCAACTGTAGGGGCAAAATGGTCATTTGACAGTCAAAAGTTCAAATTTTTGGTCAACATCTCATTTTGAAGCCACAAACATCATTTGATCAATGCTTGATCATGATTCTCAAAGCTTGGCTCAAAAATCATCAAGATGCAAAAGTTTCCATATTTGGACAGTTGAAAAAGTCAACTGTAACTTGACCAAGGCATAACTTTCACATGGATTATCAGAAAAATTACATTCAAAGCTCATTTTGAAGAGAAAGACATTTCCTACAACTCCTCTTCATACTTCAAGTCCAAGAAATGCTCTCACAAAAAGTTATCAATTTCAACATTATAGGTCATTTTCAAAAGTCAACAAAAAGGGACTTTAAGTAAAAGGCCATAACTTGAGATTGGTAAATCAAAATTACATGGGACCAACGGCATTGGTTAGAGGACTCAAAGACCTTTCCAAAATGTCCAAGAACATGAGCAAAGCTTAAACATTGAGCAAGTTATGCCTTGTGGAAGTTGGGAAATTTTTGGGTATTTTGAAAAGTCAACATTGCTTCAAATGACCTAAAAATGCTAATGGGCCTCTTTTTCTTCCAAAATCCATCATCCAAAACATGTGCACGACCATTTGGCCCAAAGGGAAGTTTTTTATCATTTTTATTTATTTATTTTGATTTTTAATTATTAATAATTCATTTAATTAAATTAAATATGTGGAAAATACTAAACTTAGGTTTTTAAATCTTTTTATGCATGGAATACACTCAATATTTCGTGCATGATCAGATTTAGAAAGAATCATGGTGATTGGACACAATTTGAATCAAATTTGCATGAAAAGATTGAAAAAAATATATGCATAAAATATCAAATATTTTCTCATCAATTCCTTGATTCCTTGGACCAATTTCTCAACCCTAATCATTCACACATAAGTACTGATGCAAACCCTATTCAAGGAGACCACAAAGCTGCGCCAGAAATCCATAGCCAAACTTGCAATTTTCTCAAAAAAAAGTCCAATACTGAAAACTAGGTTCTAGGGCGATTCAAGCCAAAATAATTGTTCCATTGGCTTGCTGAGACTTCAAGGAAGGAGACTGAATCAATATCATAGCCTGAAACCTTGAGAATTGGTAGTTATAAGTCAAACTGTTTTCACTTTTATGCATATTCGTGTTTTAATATTCAAGCATATTCAGTGCATTTTTCTTATGGATTCTTACTAATTGGTTGCTTCTGAACCTAACTGCATACTTTAATTAAGTTTTCGTGCCAAAATAGAAGATTCACCATTGATACAGGCTAGGGTTCTTCAAGTTTTAATTTGGGCGTTTCTAAATGCTGTAAAATTGGAACATCACAGTACCATGACTGAATTCAGCGTGCTTGGACGATCTGAATAGATACCTCGCGCCTAATTTATATAGCCCCATGGCCTAGTCGCTATTTTTGAGAATTGCATATTTTGGGGGGGTTTAAAACCCCCGTTAACCTCTTTTATATTTCAGGGAAAAAGGTAAAATGGAGAAGATGATGAAGTGGCAAGCTGTGGTTGGTCTATTTGAAATTTCGCGCTAAAGTTCAACTAACCATTGTTTTTACCTTATATTATTTGTTTCTTATTATATAACCAAAAGCGCGTGAATGGCATAGTGGTGGAGAAGGCACTTGGTAATCAACAGGACCTGGGTTCGATCCCAGGTCCCCCTCCCTTTCCTTATATTTTTCTCTTAATCACGTTCTTGTGTAGCTTCAGTCCAAAGCGTCTACCATACGCTCCTCAATCAAACACGCCACATGTCCCACTGCACTCAACCAAGGGCCAGGATTCAGAGACCATGATATGCTGCAGTCAACGCACGTGTATGCCAGCCCAAGAGTCAAACGAGGGCATGAGTTTAATGGGCCTAAAATGTTACATTCATACCTCCAATTGGGGACAGAACCCCCCAAGGTTTGCTATTTCTTTTACATTTTTTTCATTTTTTATTTGATTCAATTATTTCCTCTTTTAATTAATTTCTTTAATTTAGTTTATTTTCATAAAAATATAAAATAACAAAAAAAATCAGAAAGGTTATAAAAATAAAATATATTTTATTTTGTAAATAAAACTCATTAATTAACTTAGTTTTAAATTCTAGGATTAAACTTAATATTTTTTCAATAAACCTAAAAATTGGTAGAATTAGGGTTTCAAGCATTTTTTATCTTTTTTTTCTTTTCTCACCATAATTAATTATTTAATTTTATTTTTTGTAAATACTTGCAATTAATTAATTAGATTAATCTTAGGTTAAATTTTAATATCTTTTCTTAATAAACTAAAAAACAACTAGAATTAGGGTTAATATTTTCTTTCATTTAATCTTTCTCATAAAAAAATTTCATAAATCCAAAAATACCAAAATAATTTCTTTTTATTTTAATTAATTTAATAGTTTAATTTAATTTCATTAAAAAAGGGTCCAACGCCCTCGTTTCCAATTTTAATTCCAATTCGCGCATTTTATTTATTTTATTTCTTATAATATCAATGTAACTCTCCCAAAGCCGTGTAAATTAAACATTTTATTTCTCGCACTTTATTTACTTTCTGTCAAATCGGGTCCTGGATTTTAATTTGGCGATGTGGACCCGCGCCTTTGTAATAGTTTAGAACTTTACATTTCTCGCAACTTTTTAACTGTTAAATAAATGCATGCAAGAATGAATGATTAAATAAAAACAAACGCATAGATCACTTTAACATGAACAAGATAAATGCAAATGAACATAACACACAAATCACACACCACCCCTAGGGTACGCCTCACTGTTGCCTTGCCTCGAAAGGTGATCGTCGAGTAGAGGATGTCTTAGTAAGTCCTCATGATCCGGGAACCTGGCATGAGGGTAGCTTCTAAGGTATCTTCCCATTGCTCTAGTGATCACCATGTCCCGAACCTCGAATTGACCCGAACACCTCCAACGGTGGTGCTACCTACCTCTCAATGGTGGGAAAGCACTACTTTAAAGGACATTTACACAGACGAATTCCTTAGGGTAGGTAGAGAACTCTAGATACTTGCTCTAATTTCAAAACAAATTCAAAATACTTTTCACACCGACACCTTTTCAAAAAGCTTTCGAAAGCAACTTTTCAAACACTCTTGAGGACCGATACAAGAGTCGAACTGGAATTTTCAAAGAAACTTTTTTAAAACCCACATTGAAAAGCAAACAAACCATTTTTGAAAACACAATGAGCAAGTATCTAAGAGCCCATGGATAACCATGGATAGAAAGGGTGCTAACACCTTCCCTTTCTATAAATCTACCTCCCGAACCGAGAAACTATCTCATAAGGAATTTTGCTGTGCTTTTGTCCTGTCCATGTTAGAGAAAATAAAAGACGGTGGCGACTCTTGCTTACCACGACATTTCGCGAACCAGCGTTAAACAGTCAGTTCCAGATCCACCGATCACACCAGTAATATCATTGTTAGAGCCTTCGAAGGTTCTAAGCGGATGGTTCACGGAGAAGTGGACGTTCTAATTAAGGTGGGAACGGAAATTTTCAAATCTACTTTTTATGTGATGGACATTCGTCCTTCATATTCATGCTTGTTGGGAAGGCCATGGATCCACAACACTGGGGCAGTCACTTCTTCTCTACACCAAATGCTCAAATACCTATTCCAGGGTAAAATCATAACAGTTCATGGTTAGGAGGAGTATATGATAAGCCACCTTAACTCTTTCCGCTACGTAGAGCTAGATGGTGAATTCATAGAAACACCTTTCCAACACTTTGAAGAGGTTTCTCCTGAAGTCACGGTAGCCAAGACAATGACTGATGTGCCCATCATTACCAAGTCTGTGTCCCGGATGTCATCCCTTAAAGATGCAGAGGCTGTAATCAAGGAAGGAGGAAGTACAGTGTGGGGTCAACTGCCAGATTTTCCTTACAAGACAGATAAGTTCGGATTGGGTTTCACTGCTGCTAGCTAGAAAGTTGTGCATCGCTCTCGGGCTGGAGGACCACCACTAAAAATCACTCATCACGGAATTCATGCTTTAGAGGATGATGAAGAAAGAAGCAGTTTTGAAGACTGGATCTTTCCAACCATTGAAGGAGGACTGAACAACTGGGAGGCAAAAGACTTCGTTCCCATTACTTTCATCAATCAGTAATTTATCTTTTGAACATTTCTTGTTTTGTCTGTAATAATTATTAAACAATTCGTACACTCTTTTCGCCTTATGCCTTACCCGGGGCATATAGGTCCATTTGTAAGGGTTTTGATTCTTCATTTTCATATGCCATTTTTAATGAATCATGGACGTTTTCATCTATAAACTTTTGTGTTCATTTTCTTTCTTTTTACATTTTATTTTGTTTAAAGATGGCTATCCCTTACACACACCCACACTCACAAAATGAAGGTACCTATCCACTCCGGATTCCATGGGTAACAATTCTGCTATGGCCTTCAGTGACTCTGAAGATCTGGTCAATCATGCCAAGTACGAAGGTGATGAAGACTGTGAAGTGCCTGGAGAGTTGGCTAGACTTTTGCAACAAGAAGAAGGCTATTCTTCCCCATGAAGAGTTGTTAGAGACTATCAATTTGGGTATTGCCGAAGACAAAAAAGAGGTTAAAGTGGCTGCCAACCTGGTGCCAAGTGTCAAAGAGCGCTTAGTTCAGTTGTTGAATGAATATGTTGAGATCTTCGCCTGGTCCTATGAAGACATGCCATGGCTGGATACAGATATTGTGGTTCACCGTCTTCCTACAAGAGAAGATTGTCCACCAATCAAGCAGAAAGTTCGTCGAATGAGGCTCGATATGTCTGAAAAGATCAAAGCTGAAGTGATGAAGCGGTTCAATGTTGGCTTTCTGGCTGTTACTTCTTATCCATAATGGGTTTCTAACATTATGCCCGTACCTAAGAAGGACGGCAAAGTCAGAATGTGTGTATACTACAGAGATTTAAACAGGGCTAGCCCTAAAGATGATTTTCCGCTACCACACATTGACATCTTGGTTGACAACACAGCTCAACACAAGGTTTTCTCTTTCATGGATGGATTTTCAGGGTACAACCAGATCAAAATGGCCCCCGAAGATATGGAGAAGACTACTTTTGTTACGCAGTGGGGTACCTTCTGTTATAAAGTGATGCCATTCGGACTGAAGAATGTCGGGGCAACCTATCAGCGAGCCATGGTAGCTTTGTTTCATGATATGATACATCATGAAATTGAAGTCTACGTATACGACATGATAGCCCATTCACAAATAGAAGAAGAACACCTCGACCATCTGCAAAAGCTGTTTGTCAGATTGAGAGAGTACAAGCTCATACTGAACCCTAACAAGTGCACTTTCGGAGTCAGGTCCGGTAAACTTTTGGGATTCATCGTCAGTAACAAAGGCATCAAGGTTGATCCTGCCAAGGTCAAAGCTATACAAGAAATGCCTGCCCCCTGCACTAAGAAGGAAGTTAGAGGTTTCTTGGGACGCCTAAACTATATTGCAAGGTTCATCTCTCACCTAACATCTACCTGTGAGCCAATCTTCAAGCTGTTGAAGAAATATCAGGTGGTTGAATGGAACAATGATTGTCAAGTTGCTTTTGATAAAATTAAGGAGTATTTGTTGGAACCTCTTATCTTGATGCCACCCGTTGAAGGAAGGCCTTTAATCATGTATCTGACTATTTTGGATAACTCAATGGGGTGCGTACTGGGCCAACATGACGAGTCTGGCCGAAAAGAGCATGCCATTTATTACCTTAGCAAAAATTTTACCGACTGTGAGACTCGCTACTCAATGCTCGAGAAAACTTGCCACGCTTTGGTATGGGATGCTCGCCGGCTAAGGCAGTATATGTTGACACATACCACTTTGCTGATTTCCAAAATGGATCCGATTAAGTACATCTTCAAGAAACCTGCTTTATCCGAAAGAATTGCTAGATGGCAGATGATCTTGACTGAGTATGATATCCAGTACACAACCCAAAAAGCTATAAAGGGGAGTGTACTAGCTGACCATCTAGCTCATCAAGCCGTCGAAGATTACCAATCTATGAGGTTCGACTTCCCTGACGAAGATATTATGACATTAGACAACATTAAAGGTAACAGACCGTATGACAGACCTGAACAAGGATCCCGATGGACCTTGTACTTTGATGGTGCTTCAAATGCACTTGGCAACGGTATCGGCGTGGTACTTATCTCTCCATAAGGTTACCATACACCTTTCACTGCTAGACTCTGCTTCAGCTGCACCAACAACATGGCCGAGTATGAAGCTTGTATCTTTGGTCTCAAGGCTGCTATTGACTTAGGAATCAAATCTTTGATCGTATTTGGGGACTCAGCTTTGGTTATCAGTCAAATCAAAGGAGAGTGGGATACTAAACACCCTAACCTCATCCCTTACAAAGAACATGTCCTAACATTGTTACCACATTTCGAGCAGATTACCTTCGAGCACTTCCCGCGAGAAGAGAATCAACTAGCAGATGCGCTAGCTACAATGTCATCCATGTTTAAATTTAACTGGGATAATAAGGCACCTCAAATCACCATCGAGCGAATGGAAGAAACTACACATTGTCACGAGATTAATACCTAAGAAGTGGTGGACCGACCTTGGTTTCATGACGTCAAAAGGTATCTCGAAACACAAGAGTACCCTGAAGGAGCTTCAGTCAACGACAAAAAGTTCTTAAGGAGATTCGCTGCCATGTTTTTTCTGAGCAATGGTATCCTATACAAGCGCAATCTTGATTGTGTCCTACTCCGTTGTGTGGACAAGATTGAAGCTGAGCAGATCATGGTTGAACTGCATAATGGAACGTTTGGCACCCACTCGAGTGGTCATACGATGGCTAAGAAGATTCTAAGGGCAGGCTACTACTGGTCTACCATGGAAGTTGATTGTCATCAACATTCCCGTACTTGTCACAAATGCCAAATCTATGCTGACAAGGTACATATTCCTCCAGTTCCTCTCAATGTCTTAACAACTCCTTGGCCATTCGCGATGTGGGGAATCAACATGATTGGAGAGATCAAGCCTACAACATCCAATGGACATCGTTTCATCCTGGTGGCCATTGATTACTTTACAAAGTGGGTCGAAGCAGCTTCTTTCTCTTCTGTTACAAAGAATGTGGTTGCCCGCTTCATCAAGTGGAACCTCATATGCAGGTATGGTATCCACGACAGGATCATTACGGACATAGATACAAATTTGAATAATATTATGATTACCGCTCTGTGCGAGCAGTTCAAGATTCAACATCACAATTCATCTCCCTATCGGCCAAAGATGAACGGTGTTGTTGAAGTTGCGAACAAAAATATCAAGAAAATCATTCAAAAGATGACAGTCACCTACAAGGACTGGCATGAGATGTTACCGTTTGCTCTACACGGATACCGTACTACGGCACGCACTTCAACTGGGGCAACCCCCTTTTCTTTGGTATATGGCATGGAAGCTGTTTTTCCTATGGAAGTTCAGATCCCTTCCTTGAGAATCATGAAGGATGTTGGTTTAAATGAAAATGATTGGATTCAGACCCGGCTTGATCAACTTAACTTGATTGACGAAAAGCGACTTACTGCTGTGTGTCATGGTCAAACGTATCAAAAATGTATGATCAAGGCCTTCAACAAGAAAGTCAAGAGACAAATATATCAAGTCGGGGATCTTATAATCAAGCGGGTCATCTTGCCGCAAAGTGATCTCAGGGGCAAGTGGACTCCTACTTACGAAGGACCATTTGTAATCAAAAGCATCTTTTCTGGTGGGGAAATGATTCTGACCACCATGGATGGCGATGACCTTCCGCACCCTGCGAACGCAGACATAGTCAAAAGATACTATGCATAAACGACCCGACAAGTTGAAAACCCGAAGGGGCGACTTGGGCAAAAATGGGCATCCCGGTGAATCGAAAACCCGAATGGGCGAT
Organism: Vicia faba; assembly: GCA_948472305.1. Taxonomy (NCBI): domain Eukaryota; kingdom Viridiplantae; phylum Streptophyta; class Magnoliopsida; order Fabales; family Fabaceae; genus Vicia; species Vicia faba. The sequence continues at coordinate 852,635,613 of OX451741.1, forward strand.
TCAGGCAAAAATTAGGGATAAATAAAAATCTGTACACCCAGCAAGTTGAAAACCCGAAAGGGCGGCTTGGGAAAAAAAGGGTTTCCCGGTGGATCGAAAACCCGAAAGGGCGATCAAGGCAAAAGTTAGGGAATTAAAGTGTATGACTATGTCTCGTCGGATCACTTTAAGGACAATCTCTTCACAGACAAGCTCCAAGCTTCTGATCAATCAAATCATCTGCGGACGAGGCAACGAATGGACAAGATACTCAAAGTTATGAAGGCTATAGAAGAATGGGAACCCCATGGAATTATTACACATAGCCATATTTCTTTGTATAAATTTTTCTCTTTTTTTTATGACAACATTCTCGTACTGGGATGTTTGTCTCCTTTGTACAAAATACTTACAAAGTTAATACAAAGATACTTCAAAGTGCAGAAATTTGCTTGCCTTTTCTTTCTTTTTACACTTATGTTTTATTTGAAAAACGTCCAATGATTTGTTAAATGAGCATATCCATTTGAATATAATCACTGCTTATAAATAAAACGAAATGAGAAAGGATAATTACTGATAGGTTGAAAGTATAGGAAAACGTCTTTAGGCCATTCCAGAAGAAATCCCATGCAGTATGTCATTCAGATCCTCGACAGAGCTAAAACCTTGAAATACACATCCCTGGCGGAGTTAAGTTTCAAAATTCCCATCAGAGTTAAGTTTCTAGACTCCCGATCCCCAACGGAGCCAGAAGACTTTGAACTACAAACCCTCAGCGACGATAAAACTTTCTTCCCAAACGGAGTCCAAAACTTAAAATCTTAAAACCCGGTGGAATACTATCCGACTTCCTCCGATTCCCCAGTAGTTTGGTATACAACCCAAGCTTTCGAAAACTCTCCAACAGGATATACATTCTCCCCGCAGAGTTATTTCCCGGCAGAATAAAGATTCTTGTCCTCATTTCTCCAGTTGAAGCCTTCCAGGTTTTAATTCCCCAAGAGAGATCGTCAGAGTTTCCCTTATCCGCCAGGAAAGTCGTGAAGGATTCCCAATTCCCCGTAGAAGTTGTCAAAGCTCTTGGTAATCCCCACAAGTCACCAAGGATTTTCAATCCCCAGCAATAGTCCAAAGGATTTCTCAGTCTCAGCGATCAAAGGTTTTGAATCTCCAGCAGCAGTCAAGGGTTTATTTTCCCCGACAGTAGTCAAAGATTTCATTATCTCCCGCTATCAAGGATTTATTTTCCTCAGCAAGACGGCTACTCAGCTTACACGCGCATACATTACATTCATATATCATAAGCATTGATAAAACACATTTATTGCATCATACATGTCATGCAACATAACTTTGTGTTTTCAGCTAATATTTTACCCTTTCCAGGATAAGATTAAAAGCTATCTTTAACAAATATTCAAAAATCTCAAATACAGTATGGATACACCCTAGGCATGGCGGTCATTCTATTACTCATTCAGAATTTCAAGTCAAGATAAAATCCAAATACGCTCCAGACACGGATGTCATTCTGTCACTCATTCAGACTTCAGCAATCAGATACAGACTAGATACGCTCTAGACGCAAAAGCCATTCTATTTCTCATTCAGATTCAACTATCAAATTCAGGTTCAGATACACTCCAGACAAGGAAGTCATTATGTAACTTATTTAGATCCCAGTTACAGTACGGATACACTCCAGACACGGAAGTCATTCTGCTACTCATACAAATCTCAACTTCAGATACAGTCCAGATACGCTCCAGACACGGTTGCCATTTTGTCACTCATTCAAAGTTATTCCCCAGCCCAGAGATACTCCAGACACGAATGTCTTTCTGTTGCTTATTCAGATTTCAGGTTTCGGATACAATACAGATACACTCCAGACACGACAGTCATTCTGATATTCATTCAAGAATCAAATACAGTTACAACTTGGATACGCTCTAGACACGGACGTCATTCCTTTGCTCATATAAATCCAATCTCCATATACAACTCAGATACACTCCAGACACGGCAGTCATTCTGATATTCATTCAAGAATCAAATACAGTTACAGCTTGGATACGCTCTAGACACGGACGCTATTCCTTTGCTCATACAAATCCAATCTCCAGATACAACTCAGATACGTTCCAGATACGGATACCATTCTGGTGTTCATTCTCCTGATTTTCAACAAACAGTCTTGGATGGCATCTTTAAGCCCATATCTGGCCAGACTCTACCATCTCCAAATGGCATCTTTAAGCTCATTCCCTCAGCTACATTTTGACGAGTGCAAATTTACGGGCACTCTAGTGTCCAATCCTCTTTTACCTTCGAGTCACGAAAGGCAAACTCGCCAATCTAACTCTTCAGGTTCAAGAAGATTGAACAGGGGAAGCTGTTGTACCCCAAAATTTTCCCTCTTATTTTATCAATATTTCCCCTTACAAGGCTCCTTGAACTCCAGACAAGATTAGGGTTTTTGCTCTGCTCAAGACATCTCCTAGCACTGATGATCTAAATTAGGGTTTGAGTTTGCACAGATATTTTTTGGACTTTCAATGCTCAAAGTGACTTTCATACTTCATGTTGGACTCATAGGTTTGTCCATACCAAGTTTCAAGCCTTGAATCAAATTTTTACCCAGCCAATTGGACAATTGACCCAGAAATCAGCTGTATTGGGGAAAAAGTCAATTGTGGCCAATTTACAGTCAAACCTCACAATTTTTGATCCACATCAACACTATGAACTCATATGAATCATTTTATCAAGTTTTGACCACAACTCCATAAGGAATTTGATCAGATCACCAAAAGGGCAAAATGGTCATTTTTAGGGTTTTGACTGTACAAGGGCAATTTCTGATTTTTAACCTAGCCAATGGCAAATTGGGCTCAAGAATGGACTCGAGGACTCAATAGCATCATCTTGACCTATTCACAAGGTTCAAAAGATCTCAATTGTATTGGATTGACAGATGAATTTTTCAGTCAACTGATCAAAATTTGACTGTACACTAAAAAGTCAAACTTTGACTTTTTGGTCAAAATCAAGTGCCAAGGGTCATTTTTCATCAAGATATGCAAAAACATGAAACTTGTTCATCAAGAAACCCATTTTTACAAATTAGTGTTTAAAATTGAAATATTTCATAACTTAGAATTTTTCTAAGTTATGAAATTTTCTTAATTTTTCCTAACTTTGCCCAACATTTTCACCATGATAAAATTGGATTCAAACAAAACTTCCAACATGAAAGTTTTAGTCCTCCACACAGTCTACAACTTTTAATCACAAAGTTTTCCCAAAAGAAGCTTTGATCTCAAGTTATGATTTTTGGAACAAGGGTCCCTAAAACTTTTAACTTAGTGAAATTTTGCCCTAGTTAGGTAGGATTTTGACCTATCTTCATGGACATTTTTCACATAGTTCTACTTGGAATGTAAAATTGCATTTAAAATATGGATTGTAGAGCATGTTGCAAGCTTTCCAAAATGTCCAAGAACTCTTAAAACTCATTTGTGGTTAGGGAGAATCGAAGGCTTGAAGTTGGCAAAAACTCACTTTTCATCCATGGCATGTTCATGTTGATAAAAATTACCAATTCAAATCAGCTTGCTTTGCACTAGATTACATGCCTCAAAACCATTCCACACTCAATAATTAAATTCAAATCCATTGGTCTAAGGCATTGTTTTTGTCATTAGGGCATTACATACAAAATTAATCCCTAAGTAGAAAAAGCAACATTTCCATTTTTGCCAAATCTTGCTTTATGTCAAAACCACAATCCTTGAGCATAGAGCCAAATCTTGTGCAGCAAAGCATATCCATCAACTTGAGGGGCCAATATCAGAAGAAGAAGGCTGATAGATAGCCTGTACAGGCTTGTATTACATCATTGTGCATTTTGGCTTAAAATACAAGAAACATGTTCAAAACACAAGAACTTGAACATCAGCTAAAACTAACTTGTGAAAGCTTTTGAAACATCTTTCTCACATCCCCTTGAACCAGAAACACGACCCTTTGAGCCTTCAAACCTCCCATAGCACAAAATTACATCTCATTGGAAAAACAGGGCATTCCCTACAGTTTGAGTTCCACAACACAAATTGCTCGTGCATTTTGTCCCAAATTGGTTCAAACATCTTCCACATAACCCATCTAAACTATCCCAACCCTTAAACACCAATTGTAACTCCATTTATATGGTTTGCCATTTTCAATTTCAGCTTGTGCAGGTTGAGTTTTGTAGGCTTGTTCAAGCACCTTCAAGGCAAGCTAGGCATTGAAGAAGGTCAAGTGAAGTTCAAGCAAGCTCCCAGACATCTCAGGCATTGTTGAAAAGCTCTACATTTCCATACACGAAGTCAGCTGAAACAGGTTTTTATCAACTTCCTATCTCTCTATTTAGGAACATTTAGACTTAGGTTTGGGAATAAGAAATGTAGTATTCATAGCCATGAAGCTGTACATATGCTCAGTTTTCATTTTAATTAAGCATGCTAAGAGAATTTGGTCCATGAACATCCTGAAAAAATTAGGTTAGATTTTAGGTCCAGAGAAATTCTCTCTGGTCTTTGAGAGTTAGGTCAAGTTTTTTATATGGTTGGATTCGTCTTGAAAAGCTCTACAATTTTGATGTTTTGTGTTTTTGCAATAGAGCATGTATGCAAGATCTAGCATTTGTACAGGGCGCGCGCGAAATTTGAAGTCATAGGTTGAAGATGAAGTCTGACTTGGGCTGGGCTTTGCTTCTTTTGTTTTAACACCCCCCTTTTACTGAATACACCCCCCTGGCCCATTTCTTCATATTTTTATTTTTTGTTATTTTATTTTCATTTCTGATTTTATTTTATTATTTCCAAACATAAAAAAAATACCTAAAAATATTTTATGAATTTTCACATTTATTTTGCATTTTATTTCTATTTTTTCTAACATAAAAAACAATTTAATTAGTATATATTTCTATTTTTTCTAACATAAAAAACAATTTAATTAGTATATATTTCTATTTATTGAAAACTTGAAAATAATATAATTATACCTTTTATTTTTATTCTTTTATTTACACTCAAAAATATCATTCTAAATATATTTTTATTTTGTATATATTTTATTTTTATTTTTATTGTACATATTTAATATAATTAATATATATATATACATACTCTTATTTTATTTATTAGATACTTTAGAATAAAAACACAAAAATACTATACATTTATTTTTATTATTATTTATACTTAAAAAATACTTTTTCTAAATATATTTTTTTTGTATATATACTATTTTATTTTATGGTCTATAAATAATATAGTCAATATATTTATATTCTTAAAAATTAGGGTTTACCCTTAATAAAAAAAAATATTCTTTTTATTATTCCTTTCTTTTTACATTAAATATTTTTTTACATACATAAAAATAAATAAAACCTTTTTGCATATTCATATTATTTTGCATATTTAATTTGTTTATTTAAATATTGTTCATTTATTATTTAGGCCATTGATTCAATTTGGATGTAATAGTAAAACTAGGGTTTTAATTTCTTGTCAAATATATCCCCATTCAAAATTGTACCCCCCCTCCCCATAATCATGTTGTAATAGTGGTAGATTTATTTTACGCATTTATGCTTTCAATTATGCCATGATTAGAGATTAGGGTTTGTATGCAAAAATCCAAAATTAACAAGTAGCTTGACCTAATACAAAGACAAAAATGCATGAAAATCAATACACAATGCACACTTGCATCCTTAGGGTTACATCCACTTGTTGCCTTAAAAATGGGTCATGTTATGCATGTTGAGTACTTTGGCAAAACAAAAACAAAACAAGAGATCATAGTCCCTCGATGATGCTATCTTGGTTGCCTAAACAAAATGATCAAGTCCCTCAAAAATTTGCTAAAAATACTTAACACAATTGTTATCATGGTCTATACGATGACCCGCGCCTGTCCCGTTTAACATCCTAATACAAGGTTGTTTACCAAATGCAATGGTAAAACAACACTGTCAAAAGAGTTAAAAACATATAGGAAAGATCTTTGAGTAAAATAGGGTAGATAGCTCTTAGTTACTTGATCAAAACTTGCAAAAACATCCTTGCTATTTTCAAACGCACCTCACAACACAATTTTAAAACATTTCCAAAACAAACTTTCAAAACATTGAAACATCTTTTCAAAATACAAAAACACCTTTGTATACATTCAAACAAGAATCATTAAAAAGGTTTCCACAATGATGGCTTCTTTTCAAAACATCTTTCAAAACCACACACAAAGCACCATTTCAAACAATTGAAAAGCAAAAGCAAGTAACTAAGAGCCCATGGATAACCATGGATGAAAAGGGTGCTTGCACCTTCCCTTTTCATAACCTACCCCCCGAACCCAAGAAAACATCTCAAAGGTCTTTCCCGTGCTTTTTGATCTTTCCTTTGGATAAAATAAAAAGTTGGTGGTGACTCTTGCTAAATCGAAACATTTGCAAACACAAACGCAAAACCTCAAGTCAGTTCTCCCACCGTATCACACCTACGCTATTACATCATTTTGGGGATGAGGATACAATTTACAAATGGGGATGAAGTAGGAACTTAAACATTACAACCATATCGAATAACCATGAAGGAAACGGAAAAACAGTGTAAAAAGAAGGAAAAATGCATTTTGAACTATTATGTGTCGACACAAGCTTACATGCATCGACACATAACTTTCCTTGCCCTTGTATTTCCAAATCAACTCAGTATGAGTTGATACATAATGGTATGTGTCGACTCATACACTGCATGTGTCGACTCATACGTGCTTTGTGTCGACTCATACATTGTTTTTCCTTTTGTTTTGGGCCTGTAAAGCAGTATGTATCGACTCATAAGGCTATGTGTCGACTCATACTGTCATTTTTCTACTTCAACGTTGTTTTGCTGCATACATGGGTTAGTTCTCAACACATAATGAAAATAACGGAAGATAAACAAAAGGTTAGCTTCAAGGACAATGGTTACTACATTTTTGTCTTCAAAAATGAATTACTAAAGTCAAGAAACTTACCTTGGAGTTGGATCTTTATACTCTGAATTTAAGTTGTTGTCTCGACTGTTATTGAAATTGGAAGAGAAAACATAGTTGTTGTAGAAGATTGTTCTTGAGTTTGAACAATTTCTAGGTTATGTATGTGAGGTGCTTAGATGTTTAGACAGAGCTTGCAAGGTGCGAGAGTTCCAAATATTTGGACTTTAAAACTCAAGAGTGGAAGCTTTTTTTGGAAAGTTATGGTTTTTGATGGTTAGTTTACAACAAGACTCCTGGATTTTCTCTCTATTTTCCTAACCTATTTTTCAACCTCTTTCTCTTGCAAATGCTTCTTCTATTTATGGGCAAGGGGTTTGTGCATATGATCTGATTAGGTTTATAAGACAACATGTTATGGTCTGGTTGGATTACAAAGATCAAACTAAGTCAAGTACTCCATAGTCCCAAGGTGAAGTACCAAAGTTGATGGTATTGAGGAGCTACTTCCCATGATTTATGGTGAAGTATAATCAGCAACCAGCAAGGTATGGGCTAAAGACAAACTTTGTACAAAAAGCTTGTTTTTCAAGAATAGTAATGGTGCCTTTATGCCATAAATGGAAATATATTTTAGACAATGGTTTAAACACTTGGGTAATAGCTCAATAGTGGGTGTAAGTATTAAATTATGATGAGATTTACAAGCAAAGAAGCCTGCAACATAAGATTATGCAGGAAATCATGAGATTTTTGTTATGTGTTCTTCACTTAGAATGACTTGCAATTCAAAGATGGATGTCCAACTTCAAGCCCTTGAATCTCCTAGCTCAAGTATGATAAATTTATGCTCTTGGATGTTTTGGAAAGCTTGAAACATCCTCTATAACTTTCATGTTGTCCATTTTGACAAAATCATCTTGGAACTATGTGAAAAAATGCCAAGAAGTTGGGGTAAAATTCTGACCAAAATCTGTTGAAAATTTCTCTAAGTGTTAAATGAAAATATCATGACTTCATGAATTTGTAACTTGAGATCCCATAATATTTATGAGAATTTGTGTAAAGTAATGTGTAGATATCATGGAGATCTACAACTTTCATGTTGAAAGTTTCTTTTGAATCATCTTGCATCATGATGAAAGAATGGCATGAAGTGATGAAATTATCATGTATAAAAACACTTAGAAAATTTCTAAGTCTTGGAAATTTTGACTTTTCAAGTTGACTTTTGACTTTCTTGACTTTCTTGATGATCAAGCTTGATATTCTTGCATGTCTTGATGAAATTTGATCTTTGGAATGTAATGTTGACCAAAAAGTCAAAGTTTGACTTTCTAATATGCAATTGACCATTTTGACCTTGTGCCAATTCCAAGCCTAAATTGATGTATGAGTGTTGTAAACTTGACGTCATATAAGATCTTGTGAGAGAATCCTTGAGAAATGAGAGGGAAAATTTTGGGGTACAACACCTGCGTATGAAGCACTAAAGCGCTGCTAAAAGGCCCACCTTAGACAGTGCTTCTTAAAAGTGATGCTAAAGGCCTACGTATGAAGCGCTGCTAAAGGCCCATATTAGAAAGCGCTGCTAAAGGCCCACATTAGACAATGCTTCATAAAAGTGCTGCCTAAAGTCCTGTTATTAAAAAAAAATAAACACACCCAAGCACACAATAACGTTAACATTTCCATAAGCACTTCTCACACAAACCCTCTTTGATCTTGCCCAAGACCATTCAACCCATGAAGTTCTCTTTTTTCCATTTCCATATAAATGATAATCTCTCCTATTTGTTCCATATCATTCAAGGTTCTCATCCTTCTTCCATTCAAGACCATTTCATCCTTTCTTCCATTCACAACCAAGATTCTCTTCTCCTCTAGGTATGATTTTTGATATATTTGATAATGTTGATATATAATGTTGCATTTGGTTTAGTTGATAGTGTTGATAGTGTTGATTTAGTATTGATTTATCGATGATAATGTTTATGTTGTGTTTTGTGTGGCATGTATGGTGTTTGTGCAAAATGTCACAATGAGTTTTGCATGTAAGGTGTTTGTGTAAATGTCACAATGAATATTGCATGTATTGAATGATAGAAAATATGTTCCTATACAATTAATCGAGCTATACATTTTGGTTTAAGAGGTTGTCGTAATAACACTTATAGTGTTGAAATTGAAAGCACTTCACATATAATTGAAAATGAAATTGAAAGAACTCATATAGTTGATGGTGTAAAGTTGATAACATAAGTGATTATTTGATGATAATGTAAAGTTGAAACGATATTCGTATAAGTTGATAGTTTAAGTGCTTGATGTCTATGCCGCGTTATTCGCATAAGATATAGTCAAGAACCATTCATGGGGCAGAAATTCATCGTTTACCATTGCTTTGAGATTCAGACAACTTTATTGTGTAATTTGATTTAAAACTTAAAACCAAATATAAACTAAAGTTTACACTTAAATCAAAAATACTTAGTCTTGCTTAAAAGCTTCGACCAATAAAAATACTCAGAGTTTCTTACAAGCTTCCTCCAAGAACAATAATCAACTATATGCTTAAAATCTCATGAGTGATTCATAGTTACAACTTAACTAACAACAGTCTTACTCTATTATCAACATGATATTAGAGACGCTCACAAATAACAAAACCAACTCTTCTAGAGAGTGGCTCACAGACAAAGCCCTAATATATAATAATTTTGTTGTACCCCAAAATTTTCCCTCTCATTTTCACTCAAGGCATGCCTCTAGAGGTCCTCAATTGCTCAAGGATGACTAAGAATTGACCAGACAAATTCTCCTCCTAAGGCAACAAACCTCAACTAGGGTTTCAATTTTAAGCAAGATGTGTGATTCCCAAGGATACCAAATGTTCTCCATTGTCCTAATATGTCCTCAAGATCATTCATGCCAAATTTCATGCCTTGAACAACAAGTTTGCTCAATCAACTGCTCAAATACCTGGAAATTAACTATACTAGGTCAAAAGTCAATTGTGGTCCAAATAGAGTCAAACTTCAAGATTTTTGGTCAACATCAACATTTTGAAGTAATATCCATCATTTGATCAAGGTTTGATCATGATTCCTCAAGAAATGCTCCTAACTCATCAAAAGTCAAAAATGGCAAATTAGGGTTTCTATAGGAAAAGTCAACCAAACTTTGACCATGCATAACTTTCTCATACTTTATAAGAAATTTTTCCTCAAAGGCTCATTTTGAATAGAATCCAATTCCCTATAACTTCTTTTCAGCCTCCAAGTTCAATAAATGCATCAATCAAAAGATATAAGCTCAGACATTACAGGTCCTTTTAAAAAGTCAACAAAAACACCTTTTAGGTCAAAGCTCCTTACATGAACATGGAAGTTCCAATTGAGATGAAACCAAAAGGTTTATTTATAGGACATCCTAAGGTCTCTAAAAAGTCCAAGAACACCCTCATAGGGTTAAAATTGAGAAAGATATGTATTGCTAAAGTTGACCAATTTTAGGGAAATGCACAAAAGTCAATGTGAGCAAATTGGATCTTTTGGACTAATGGGCGTGGGTTTTGGATCTCAAACATATCCATGGACTTATTTAAGATATTTAAATCCATTATTTTATATTTATGAGATTTGTTTTTATTTATTTGAATTTTTATTCATTTAAATCATAAAAAATCAAACAAAATAGTGATATAATGAAATAAAATCCAAAGATTTGTTTTATGATCATATAATGAGTCTAGAATCTGATGAGAAAATCATGATTTCGTGCAAGGGTTGATTGGAAAGAAAAGAGCATGTTTTGGCCAAGTTTAGAAACTTAAAATTCCATAGGTAAATCAAATCTTTTCTACATAAATCTCCAAGATTCGATCTACTTTTGTTACCCTAATGCATCCTAGTATATATACATAACATTTCCAAACCAAAAAAAGGAGGATTGGCCTCATAGAACACACACTAAAAGTTCCAATTTTTTCACAAAAAAGTGGCAATCGGATTGATAGTTGTAGATGGATTCATGGAGTTTTGACGTTTGTAATCCATTCATGGGGACATTCTGAAGCTAACAGCATCACTCCCAAGTATCAAAGCACCCAGAATCATCACCTACATCATCATGGTTGCACCTTATTTTTTTAAATCGATTTTGATCATACATGCGTTAGAAATAGATTTTGAGTATGCATTCTTGTTTGTATGAGCATTTAGAACGTATTTGAATGGTTAATTTCCAGTTTTGATGCATATATGATAACCTGCCATTGTTAGGGTTTAAACGTTCATTTTAGGGTTTTCAGGTACAGGCGAAATTAGGCCTAATAAAGGATACCATCATGCTCAGGGGATCAAACCCAATTGATTCATGTCTTTAAATTGAATTCATATTTCCTGTTGTGAATTTTGGAAATTACAAGTGTTTTAGTGACGGATATAGTCCGTAGGTAAAAGTGTTAGGCTAAAACGACGGACAACTGAAGAAGATGATGGTGTGGCATTACCTGGTTGGACTATTTGAAAACAGCGCGCATTTTTTTCTTAAATAAAATTCTGGGCATTTATTTTGATTATATTATTTTGTGTTTGTTTGTATAAACGAATGAACACTTGGCTCAGATGGTAAAAGAAGCGCGCTGGAAGGGAGAGGACCTGGATTCGAGTCCCAGGTCCAACGTTTTTTGTTTTCTAATTAATTTCTTTCAGATCCAATGTGTTGCCTTCCCATGCGTACACCATACACTATCAACTCTTTAGCCATGAGATCCCAGGTGTCCAGATCCAGTGTACTAAGCTTGCAGTCCCATGGTGGACCTTCTTGCCACAGTAACACTGAATCAGGTGCAAGGTTGTGGACAAACCAGACTTGGGCTTTGCACAATTCAATAACACACCCCTGCAATTGGGTTTACACCACGTCAGGCCTATTTCTCAATTTCCTTTTTCTTTTTATTTAGTTTATATTTTTTTAGTTTATTCTTTTTTTAAATTATAAAATCAGAAAATCACCACACACAAAATAATAGACTTAGGTTTTCTAATTTAAATTAATTTTTTTGATAAATAAATTAATTTGACTTAATTATTTTGACTTATTTCATTAATTAAAATTAATTAGAGAATTAGGTTAAAGTTCAAATTATTTTTCATAAAATACAAAAAAAAACATTTTTTTATAAAGAATTAGATTTTTTAGGGTTTAAAACTTTTTCCCGTCTTAATTTTGCGCGCTATTATTTTTTCCATACGATTACTTTTTACTATTTATGTAATTGTGCCCGATTTGTAATATTTAATTAGGGGTTTTATTTTCGCATTTTACTTTTCAGCCCATTACTTATGTATCTACACCAAAGCCCTGTAATAGCGTAGGAACTTTTATTTCTCGCTCTTTATATTCTTATATGCTTGTATATAATTATTAGTAACTTAGGCGTGCATGACAAGATTAATAAATTAACGATTAGATCACTAATCTCAAGATAAATATTTGAAAACAGACATTATTGCACACTTGCACCCTTAGGGTATACCTCACTTGGTTGCCTCAGAAAATAATGGTCTTGTCCCTCGAGCGTAGGGATGTCTTAGCAAAGACCCGCAATCTAAAAGTCTTCATAAAGATCATAATCCCTAACGTCCCTCGAGTTGCCTGTGAGAAATAATCTTGTCCCTCGATGTTGTTTATACGATGACAGACCCTTCGACCGCTAAGATATCCTTACATGTTGCCTTCAATGACCATAACGTCCCTTTCGATAGTCCCTCAACATTCAACGATAGGGCTACCTACTCACTAATAGTAGGATAGCACTATCTAAAGGAAAGGAGGAAAAGAACACCTTTTTCGAGTAGGTAGACAGTTCTTAAGTACTTGCTTAAAAACAATGTTTTACACTTACACACTTTCAAACTTCTTTTCAAAAACGTTTTATCACACTCTTGAGGACCGATACAAGAGTTATCATAAAGCTAACAAAGTCTTTCAAAACACACAAACACGAAAATAGTTTTCAAAATGAGCAAGTACTTAAGAGCCCGTGGAAAACCATGGATGGAAAGGGTGCTAACACCTTCCATTTCCATAATCTACCCCCCTTACTCAGAAAAATCTCGAAAAAGGTATTTTTCTGTTCTTTTCACCCTTTCCTTTGTTGGATAAAAGAAAAGTTGGTGCCGACTCTTTCTTACCACGACATTTGCAAACAAAAAACGCAAACCAGTATTAACAGTCGGTTCTGCCACCGTATCATAGAACTGGCGACTCTGCTGGGGAAAATTATAAAAGTGGGCTTTACCTTAGGGTCTAGATCATTTCTAAATTGTTTGCTTGTTCTGATTGCTTTACTTTTAAGGGTATCTATTTGGGTTATTATAGATCATACACCCGGATCTAGGGAAAAAACCTTTTAGGTAAGTAGCAATAGATCGTGGAAACTGTGCGGGGTATACCAACATGGTTGAAGCGATGGCTATGTTGATGTGACACTTTGGTTGGTACCGGTAGCCCTTGAGTCAATCAAGGAGAATACGGGGCCGCCACATGGTGTGATGAAGGGTCAACCGATCTTAGAACATTTAAATAAACAACTTGGCCATTAGGACATAGTGAGATGGTTGTCTTTGGTGTATTCCCAGAGTCGGCAGATACTCGATGCTACACTCATTGAGGTTTGACTCCTGAGTTTTGTTTAGTTGCAAGTTAGTTTCCTATCGAACGAAACTTGTGGGAAAGATCGGTGATATTGAGATCTCTTAGAACCCGGTTACTATTTATAGGACAGGTTGAACCAATCCAACTTCAAGAGGGTATGACCTTAAAACCCATGCAAGCCTTAAACCTAAGGTTTTGGTGTGATTTGCTTGTGCTTGCTATATCTGTGATTTCTTAGCATAATCATACACATCATAACATCATGCCACAACATTTCCTTAACCATTTCAAGGATCTCAAGGGTTTATGATGCAGGTTATGGTAAATCAGACGTCTAGCAAGGGGAAAAGGGGATTTATTTTCCTCAAGCCAATGCCGTCAAAAGATCAAAACTCAACAACTTGAGTCAGGGGCTATGACCCACTTGATATGGTGAGCTTCACTCTCATAGAAGGACACTCAATGATACAAATTTCTTCAATCAAAGCTGCAAATTTCAACTCCTGACACTTTCTTGTTTACCCTGTAATATCTATGAAAACATTGCATATATATATATATATATATATATATATATATATATATATATATATATATATCATACATATCATTGCATAAGCAGGTTTCAAAACATGTTTCTCATCTTCTGTGTTGTTTATTTCAGCAATGGCTCTAGAGCAAACAGTGAAATATCTACAAACTTAGAATGCACAGTTTCAACATATGATCATGGCTCTAGACAAGGGGCAAGAGGAACTAAAAGCCCTGATTGTTAAAGAGAAGACCAAGAAACCAAGGAAGATAGTCGGTGTGGTAAACTTGGTAAGGAGATTCAAAGGAACGCTAAGGCAAGTGGTTGAGTTGATGTCTTCATCAAAAGAAGGATACAATCAAGAGGGGGAGACATGAGAGGAAGGCCCCAACCCAAGGGAATCTGAAAATGAGATTGACTATAATGAAGAGCATTATCCTCCGGCCGATAAAAAATACAAACAGCTGGAGGAACGTTTGAGTGCAATGGAAATCCAGAAGGTGCCTGGGCTGGATTTTGAAGAGCTGGGTTTGGTTTCCTTGGTTGTCATCCCACAAAAGTTCAAGGTATCGGTGTTTGCAAAATATGATGGGGTTTCATGTCCTAAGACGCACCTTCGGTCTTATGTGAGGAAGATTCAGCCTCACATTGCTGACAAGGACTTATGGGTCCACTTCTTTCAAGATAGTATGTCCAGAACTCAACTAGAATGGTTCTACCAGCTGGAAAGGACCAACATTTGTAATTGGGAAGACCTGGCCGCTAATTTTTACAAGCAGTATCAATATAACGCAAACCTTGCTCACACCCGTACTCAACTTCAAAGTATGGCTATGGGTTCGAGCAAGGGCTTTAAAGACTATGCTCATAAGTGGAGGGACTTAGCAGGAAGAGTTCAACCTCCCCTATCTGATAGGGAGCTAGTGGATATGTTTCAGGGTACCCTGTCCGGTCCATTTTTCAATCACCTGATTAGAAGTTCCTCAGCCGACTTTACCGAACTTATTTTGACGGGAAAAAGAGTGGAGGCCAGAATTTGGAGTGGTAAGATTCAGAAGGATGCATCCTCCAGTATAGTAAGGAAGCCATTTATTAGAAAGAAAGAGGTTAGTGTTGTGTACAACCAAAGGAACCAGGACAGAATTGAACATCGTCTGGCGGTAGGGGTTGTTATGATCTCTAAACCTGTATCTACTCAACAAAGGAATAATCAGCCTAGAGCCAAAAGGCCAGTAAGGCAATTCACCCAGATAAATATGAATATGTCTCAAGTTTTTCCATAGTTGTTGAAGTCTAATCTGGTAACTTTAAAGGAAGCCTCGTAGAATCCTAATATTGCCTCTCCCCACTACAATCCAAATGCTCGATGCGCCTACCATTCTGAGACTCTGAGGCATGACACGAATGACTGCTGGGCTTTGAAGAACAAGGTGCAGGATCTGATCAAGGCAAAGGAGATTAAATTTGATCCCCCTGAGACTCCCAACGTCATAACTGCACCTATGCCCAAGCACGGCTCAGGAATCAATGTTATTGATGTTGTCTCCACCATGGAAGATGTTAGCAATGAGTATGACGTGGATAGCTGGATCTTCTCTACTACCAATGGTGGACCCAGTAACTGGACTGAAATAGACTTTGTACTGATTACTTTTGTTTATAAATATTTGTCTTTCTTTCTTTTTGGATATGTAATAAACAATATAAACTTTACGGTCACGTGTTTTACCCGAGGCACAATGGTTTATTTGTGAGGGTAATCATGTTTCAATTCCATATGGAATTAATAAAGCATTGGACGTTTATGCATACAAAATTTGCGCTCTTTGTTTTTCTTTTCTGCTTTTTACTTTGTCTATACAGCTATGGTCTTAGACATACTCACATATTAAACTGCATATCCATATCCACCATGGATCCCATTGATAACAGTTCTACTATTGTCGGTTATGACTTTGAAAATCTGATCAACTAAGTCGAGGATGAAGGTGAGGAAGATTGTGAGGTACCCCAAAAACTTGCTAGGCTGTTACAGCAAGAAGAAAGGGCTATACAGCCTCATGAAGATCCAATTGAGACAATAAACTTGGGCACAAAAGAGGATAGAAAAGAAGTCAAGATCGGTGCAAATATGGAGCTTAGTGTCAAACAGCGGTTGATACAGATGTTGCATGATTATGTCGAGATCTTTGCTTGGTCATATGAAGACATGCCAGGACTGGATATGGATATTGTGGTTCATCGTCTGCCAACTAAAGAAGATTGCCCTCCGGTAAAGCAGAAGGTTCGTCGTATGCGCCCTGGAATGTCAAAGAAGATCAAAGCATAGGTTATGAAATAGTTCAACATTGGGTTCTTAGCTGTCACCTCTTACCCCCAATGGGTTGCCAATGTAGTCTGGTGCCTAAAAAAGATAGCAAGGTACGAATGTGTGTTGACTACCGAGATTTGAACAGGGAAAGCCCCAAGGGTGACTTCCCGCTTCCCCATGTTGGCGTTCTAGTTGACAACACCGTACAACATAAGATCTTTTCCTTCATGGACGGTTTCTCTGGCTACAATCAGATCAAGATGGCACCCGAAGACATGGAGAAGACAACCTTCGTCATACAATGGGGCACTTTCTGTTACAAAGTGATGTCGTTCGGATTGAAGAATGTTGGGGAAACCTATCAGCGAGCCATGGTAGCTTTTTTTCATGACATGATTCACCATGAGATAGAGGTCTATGTTGATGACATGATAGACAGGTGTCAAGCTGAGGAAGAGCACCTTGACCATCTACAAAAGTTGTTTGATAGGTTGAAGACGTACAAGCAGAAGTTAAATCCGAACAAATGCACTTTCGGGGTAAGGTCTGGTAAACTCCTAGGTTTCATTGTCAGTGACAAGGGTATTCAGGTAGACCCTGTAAAGGTAAAAGCTATACAAGAGATGCCGGCTCCTCGCACTGAGAAGGAAGTTAGAGGTTTCTTGGGACGCCTGAATTACATTGCCAGGTTCATTTCCCATCTAACTACTACTTGTGAGCTGATCTTCAAACTCCTGAAGAAAGATCAAGTGGTAAAGTGGAATGACGAATTCCAGACCGCCTTCGAGAGAATCAAAGAATACCTTCAAGAGCCTCCAGTTATGATGCCTTTGATTGAAGGAAGACCTTTGATAATGTACCTAACAATGTTAGATAATTCAATGGGGTGTGTGCTGGGCAGCATGATGAGTCTCGTCGAAAAGAGCATGCAATATACTACCTTAGCAAAACATTTACCGATTGTGAAACAAGATACTCACTGCTCGAGAAAACTTGTTGTGCTTTGGCATGGGTTTCTCGCCGACTGAGATAGTATATGTTGACCCACACTACTTTGTTGATATCTAATATGGATCCAATCAAGTACATCTTCGAGAAGCCCGCTCTCTCCGGAAGATTAGCAAGATGGAAAATGATCTTGACCGAATACGATATCCAATACACGACCCAGAAAGCAATCAAGGGAAGTGTACTAGCTGATCATTTGGCTCATCAGGCTATGGATGACTACCAGTCCATGAATTTTGAGTTCCTAGACGAGAATATTATGCTAGTGACTGACTATGAAGAACCTGGACTGGATGAAGGACCTGAGGAAGGATCCCGATGGACTATGGTTTTTGATGGAGCCTCCAACGCACTCAAAAATGGAATTGGTGCTGTAATTATATCTCCCGAGGGCTGTCATACTCCCTTCACCGCCAGATTATGTTTCAACTGTACCAACAATATGGCGGAGTATGAAGCATGCATCATGGGTCTCAAAGCTGCTATTTACCTGAGGATCAAGTTCTTGAGCATTTTTAGGGATTTTGCCTTGGTAATAAGTCAAATCAAAGGCGAGTGGGACACGAAGCACCCGAACCTCATCCCATACAAAGAGCATGTGCTGACATTGCTTCCACACTTTGAAGAGGTCACCTTTGAACATTTTCCACGAGAAGAGAATCAGTTAGTGGACGCGCTAGCTACCATGTCATCTATGTTCAAGGTCAAGTGGGACAATGAGGCTCCTCGGATCACTATCGAGAAGTTGATGAACCAGCATACTGCTATGAGATTGACACTGAAGAAGCAGCCAACAAACCTTGGTTTCATGAAGTGAATAGGTATCTCGAGGCTCAAGAATATCCTGAAGGGGCGTTTGTCAATGATAAGAAGTTTCTGAGAAGATTTGCCGCAAAGTTCTTCCTTAGTAATGTAATCCTCTACAAGCGCAACCATGGATCTACTTTACTTTTGTGCATAGACAAGAGCGAAGCAGAGAGGTTTATGACAGATTTACACGAAGGTACCTTTGGCACCTAGTCTAGTGGACACACTATGGCTAAAAAGATCCTACGGGCAGGATATTATTGGAAGCAGAATGTTATCAGTATTCTCGAACTTGTCACAAATTCCAGATCTATGCTGATAAAGTACATGTACCACTGGTTCCCTTGAACTTTTTGACGGCTCCCTGGCCCTTTGCAATGTGGGGAATTGACATGATCGTAGAGGTTAGACCTACCACTTCCAATGGGCACTGCTTCATCCTAGTGGCCATTGATTATTTCACAAAGTGGGTTGAGGTTTCCTATTTTTCTACAGTTACCAAGAATGTTGTGGCGTGGTTTATCAAGCATAACCTGATTTGTCGATATGGTGTGCCAGAAAGAATCATTACGGACAATGGTACAAATCTCAACAATATAATGATCATCGAACTCTGTAAACAATTCAAGATCCAGCATCATAATTCTTCCCCTTACCGGCCAAAGATGAATGGAATTGTGGAGGCTGCTAACAAGAATATCAAGAAAATCATGCAGAAGATGACGGTGACATACAAAGACTGGCATGAGATGTTACCATTTGCTCTTCATGGTTACTGTACCTTAACACGTACGTCAACAGGGGAAACACCTTATTCACTGGTATATGGTATGGATGTTGTCCTGCCTATTGAGGTCCAGATCCCTTCTTTGAGGATCATGAAGGATGTGGGTTTGAACAAAGATGATTGTATCCAGACTCAAATTAATCAGTTGAATCGGATTGATGAGAAAAGACTTACTGCTGTCTGTCATGGTCAAATGTATCAAAATCGGATGATCAAGGCTTTCAACAAAAAGGTCTGACGTCAAGTATATCAAGTGGGTGATCTAGTAATCAAGCGCATCATACTGCCACAAGGTGATCCCAGGGGTAAATGGACTCCCACATACAAAGTGTCATTTGTGATCAAAAGCATATTTCCAGTGGAGCCATGATTCTGACCACCATGGATGGTGACGAACTTCCTCACCCTATTAATGCGGACATAGTGAAAAGATACTACGCGTAAATAAAGACCCGCTAGGTTGAATGGCCTAGGAAAAATAAGGGCATCCCGGCGAACCAAAAGGGTTTGAGAAAAAGTTAGGGATAAAAAAATCTATACACCCGGTAAGTCGAAAACCTGCAAAGATGGCTTGGGCAAAAAAGGGTATCCCGGTGGACTAAAAACCCGAAAGGGCGGTCCAGGAAAAAGTTAGGGATTTGAAGCGTATCACTATGTCCCATTGGACCACCTTGCGGTCAGACTTCGGTATCAACTATCAAGCTCAAACGGTGCCGATCAATCTAGTTAGCTTCGGACAAGTACCAAAGTGATGAGACGCTCGAAGACATAAGGGCAATAGCAGAATTGAAGTCCAATGGGATTATTACACATAGTTGTTTTCTTCTCTTTGTATACTATTTTGTATAGTTTTCACTCTCACGGCAGTGTTCTCCTACTAGGTCAGCCTCTTTGTACAAAATGCCTATTATAGGAAAACTTCAGAAATCAATACAAATCATTTCTTTGAAAGTACAAAACTGTTTGTTTTTCTTTTTCTGTTTTGTTTTGCAAAAATGTCCAATGAATTATTCTTGACATATGTGTTTGAATATGATTGTTATTCACAAATATTTGCATAACAATAGCATTCCATATTCATACATCACGGCATGCACATGCACATCGCATACAGCATAACCTCATTTATTTTGAGAATATCATCACAATGCATTTCATACATCATGACATTGCATACGACTAACTCTTTACCATTTTCAGGAAAAAAATCAATAAACAATGTTGGCTACCTACAAGACCTGGTAGTCTTCTCCAAAGCTACGTCTAACGAAAGGCTATTTCAGCATCTTCCTCAGAACGACGTTCTCAGAAGACCTTCTCGGGTACACTCAGATCGCCACTAAGACCTCTTTGATTCCTATTCTAGTTGAAGATATTCCAATACTTTTGTCTGGTTCAGTTGAATCAACCCTAAGATTCTTCTAATTTCCATTCTAGTCAAAGTTAATTAAAGACCTTCTCTGGTTCAGTCAGATCGACACTAAGATCTCTCTGATTCCTATTCCAGTTGAAGATATTCCAAGACTTTTGTCTGGTTCAGTTGAAACGATCCTAATATTTTTCTGATTTCCATTCCAGTCAAAGTTAATTAAAGACCTTCTCTGGTTCAGTCAGATCGATACTAAGATCTCTCAGATTCCTATTCCAGTTGAATATATTCTAAGACTTTTGTCTGGTTCAGTTGAATTGATCCTAAGATTCTTCTGATTTCCATTCCAATCAAAGTTAATTAAAGACCTTCTCTGGTTCAGTCAGATCGGCACTAAGATCTCTCTGATTCCTATTCCAGTTGAAGATATTCCAAGAATTTTGTCTGGTTCAGTTGAATCAATCCTAAGATTTTTCTGATTTCCATTCCAGTCAAAGTTAATTAAATACCTTCTCTGGTTCAGTCAGATCGACACTAAGATCTCTCAGATTCCTATTCCAATTGAAGATATTCCAAGACTTTTGTCTGGTTCAGTTGAATCGATCCTAAGATTTTC
Organism: Vicia faba; assembly: GCA_948472305.1. Lineage (NCBI taxonomy): Eukaryota > Viridiplantae > Streptophyta > Magnoliopsida > Fabales > Fabaceae > Vicia > Vicia faba. Next base: position 852,656,723 of record OX451741.1, read on the forward strand.
TGATTTCCATTCCATACAAAGTTAATTAAAAACCCTTCTTTGGTTCAGTCAGATAGCCACTAAGATCTCTCTGATTCCTATTCCGGTTGAAGATACTCCAAGACTTTCATCTGGTTCAGTTGAATCGGTCCTAAGATTCTTCTGATTTCCATTTCAGTCAAAGTTAATTAAAGACCTTTCTTTGGTTCAGTTGAATCGACCCTAATATTTTTCTGATTTCTATTCCAGTTAAAGAAACTGCAAAGCCTGGAGCACGACCAGATAACAGTTTAAAATCATTACCCTAGTAAGTCGCTTTGAGTCCTGGAATACGACCAGATAGCAGTCAGCCTTATTATCCTCGGCAAGTCACTGTGAAGCCTGGATCCTGACCAAATAGCATTTCACTTCCGTCTCTTCAATCAAGAGATGACTCCCCATTAGAGTAATGGATGACTGAAGCTCCTAAGCTCTGTTCCCAAAAGCGGAGACCAACATTCCTTAACAGAGTTCTCCCCGATGACAGGAATAGGAATTCCCATAAAGGAATATCTCATAAAATCAACATTATTTCGGATGGCATCTTCAAGCCCATCTCCGACAAATCTTCGTTACATTCTCTAGATGGCATCTCTAAGATCATCTCCGATTACTCTCCGTCATATCCTCTAGATGGCATCTCTAAGCCCATCTCCAATGACTCTTCTGTCATCTTCTCCAAATGGCATCTATAAGCTCATTCTCGATATTACCTACACAATCAAGTATCATTTTAAACGAGTGCAAATTCTGGGCAGTCTAGTGTTCAATCATCTTCCACCTTCAGATCACGAAAGGCAGACCAGCCAATCTACATCCTTAAGTTTAAGAAGATTGAACAGGGGAAGCTGTTTTACCCCAAAATTTTCCCTCCCATTTTCACTCAAGGCATGCCTCTAGAGGTCCTTAATTGCTCAAGGATGACTAAGAATTGACCAGACAAATTCTCCTCCTAAGGCAACAAACCTCAACTAGGGTTTCAATTTTAAGCAAGATGTGTGAGTCCCAAGGATCCCAAATGTTCTCCATTATCCTAATATGTCCTCAAGATCATTCATGCCAAATTTCATGCCTTGAACAACAAGTTTTCTCAATCAACTGCTCAATTTCCTAGAAATCAATTGTACTAGGTCAAAAGTCAATTGTGGCCCAAATACAGTCAAACTTCAAGATTTTTGGTCAACATCAACATCTTGAAGTAATATCCATCATTTGATCAAGGGTTGATCATGATTCCTCAAGAAATGCTCCTAACTCATCAAAAGTCAAAAATGGAAAATTAGGGTTTTTATAGGAAAAGTCAACTAAACTTTGACCAGGCATAACTTTCTCATACTTTATTAGAAATTTTTCCTCAAAGGCTCATTTTAAAGAGAATCCAATTCCATACAACTTCTATTCATCCCTCAAGTTCATTAAATGCCTCAATCAAAATATATAAGCTCAGACATTACAGGTCCTTTCAAAAAGTCAACAAAAACACCTTTTGGGTCAAAGCTTCTTACATGAACATGGAAGATCCAATTGAGATGAAACCAAAAGAGTTGTTTAGAGGACATCCTAAGCTCTCTAAAAAGTCCCAGAACACCCTCATAGGGTTAAAATTGAGAAAGATATGCGTTGTTATAGTTGACCAATTTTAGGAAAATGCACAAAAGTCAATGTGAGCAAATTGGATCTTTTGGACTAATGGGCGTGGGTTTTGGATCTCAAAAATATCCATGGACTTATCTAAGATATTTAAATCCATTATTTTATTTTTATGAGATTTGTTTTATTTATTTGAATTTTTATTCATTTAAATCATAAAAAAATCAAATAAAATAGAGAAATAATGAAATAAAATCCAAAGATTTGTTTTAGGATCATATAATGAGTCTAGAATCTGATGAGCAAATCATGATTTCGTGCAAGGGTTGATTGGAAAGAAAAGAGCATGTTTTGGCCAAGTTTAGAAACTTAAAATTCCATAGGCAAATCAAATTTTTTTCTACATAAATCTCCAAGATTCAGTCTACTTTTGTTACCTTAATGCATCCTAGTATATATGCATAACATTGCCAGACCTAAAAAAGGAGGATTGGCCGCATAAAACACACACAAAAAGTTCCAATTTTTTCACAAAAAAGTGGCAATCGAATTGATAGTTGCAGAGGGATTAAAGGAGTTTTGACGTTTACAATCCATTCCTGGGGACATTCTGAAGCTAACAGCATCACTCCCAAGCATCAAAGCACCCAAAATCATCACCTACATCATCACGGTTTGCACCTTATTTTTTGAAATCGATTTTGATCATACATGCGTTAGAAATAGATTTTGAGTATCCATTCTTGTTTGTATGAGCATTTAGAACGTATTTGAATGGTTCATTTCCAGCTTTGATGCATATATGATAATCGGCCATTGTTAGGGTTTAAACGTTCGTTTTAGGGTTTTCAAGTACAGGCAAAATTGGGCCTAATAAAGGATACCATCATGCTCAGGGGATTAAACCCAATAGATTCATGTCTTTAAATTGAATTCACATTGCATGTTGTGAATTTTGGAAATTTGCATGTGTTTTAGTGACGGATATAGTCTGTAGGTAAAAGTGTTAGGCTAAAACGACGGAAAACTGAAGAAGATGATGGCGTGGCATGACCTGGTTGGACCATTTGAAAACAGCGCACATTTTTTTTCTTAAATAAAATTCTCGGCATTTATTTTGATTATATTATTTTGTGTTTGTTTGTATAAACGAATGAACACTTGGCTCAGATGTTAAAAGAAGCGTGCTGGAAGGGAGAGGACCTGGGTTCGAGTCCCAGGTCTAACGCTTTATGTTTTCTAATTTATTTCTTTCAGATCCAATGCGTTTCCTTCCCATGCGTACACCATACACCATCAACTCTCCAGCCATGAGACCTAGGTGTCCAGATCCAGCGTACCAAACTTGCAGTCCCATGGTGGACCTTCCTGCCACAGCAACACTGAATCAGGCGCAAGGATGTGGGCCAACCAGACTTGGGCTTTGACACAATTCAATAACACACCCCTGCGATTGGGTTTACACCCCCTCGGGCCCATTTCTCAATTTCCTTTTTCTTTTTATTTAGTTTATATTTTTTTTAGTTTATCCTTTTTTTTAAATCATAAAATCAGAAAATCACCAAAAAAATAATAGACTTAGGTTTTCTAATTTAATTTATTTTTTTTGTAAAATAAATTAATTTGACTTAATTATTTTGACTTATTTCATTAATTAAAATTAATTAGAGAATTAGGTTAAATTTCAAATTATAATTCATAAAATACAAAAAAAAATATTTTTATAAACAATTAGATTTTTTAGGGTTTAAAAGTTTTTCCCGTCTTAATTTTACGTTCTATTAGATTTTCCATACGATTACTTTTTACCATTTATGTAATTGCGTCCAGTTTGTAATAGTTAATTAGGGGTTTTATTTTCGCATTTTACTTTTCAGTCCATTACTTATGTATCTACACCAAAGCCCTGTAATATCGTAGGAACTTTTATTTCTCGCTCTTTATATTCTTATATGCTTGTACATAATTGTTAGTAACTTAGGCGTGCATGACAAGATTAATCAATTAACCATTAGATCACTAATCTCAAGACAAATATTTGAAAAAAGGAACTATTGCACACTTGCACCCTTAGGTTATACTTCACTTGGTTGCCTCGGGAAATAATGGTCATGTCCCTCGAGCGTAGGGATATCTTAGCAAAGACCCTCAATCTAAAATTCATCATAAAGATCATAGTCCCTAACGTCCCTCGAGTTGCCTATGAGAAATGATCTTGTCCCTCGATGTTGCATATATGATGATTGTCCCTTTGAACGCTAAGATATCCTTACATGTTGCCTTCAATGACCATAACGTCTCTTTCGATAGTCCCTCAACATCCATTGATACGGCTACCTAATCACTAATAGTAGGATAGCACTATCTAAAGGAAAGGAGGAAAATAATGCTTTTTTCGAGTAGGTAGACAGTTCTTAAGTACTTGCTCCAAAACAATGTTTTACACTTACACACTTTCAAACTTCTTTTCAAAAATGCTCTATCACACTCTTGAGGACCGGTATAAGAGTTATCATAAAGCTAACAAAATCTTTCAAAACACACAAACACGAAAACAGTTTTCAAAATGAGCAAATACCTAAGAGCCCATGGAAAACCATGGATGGAAAGGCTGCTAACACCTTCCCTTTCCATAATCTACCCCCCTTACTCATAAAAATCTTGAAAAAGGTATTTTTATGTTCTTTTCACCCTTTCCTTTGTTGGATAAAAGAAAAGTTGGTGGCTACTCTTGCTTACCTCGACATTTGCGAACAAAAAACGCAAACTAGTATTAAAGTCGGTTCTGCCACCGTATCACACTTTTACATACTTGACTCGTATCTTCTTTAGGTTTAGAATCTTCTATTTATAACCTTTTTCTGAATTGGATTTGGGCTTTAAAATACAGCAAAATTGCTGCCAAAAACACTCCAAGATATTCTCCATAAATTTAGGACTTCAATCATTTATTTTCCTAAAAAATCTCCATATTTATAAATTGAGAATACTCTTTGAAAATAGATAGAATCTTTTATCCTTAAATTGAGTGCCACATAGGATTACATCATATTCCTAGAATATTTTACGTTTGTAACAAACTAACAATTTCCAAAAGTCCATCTATACACAGACACGATGTCGAATGATTCTACATAGGACATCTTTGTTTGACATGTTTCTCCAGTTAATAGAACATCTTATTTCAACATGTTTATGCTAAGTTAGTTTTACCAAACATAATGCCAATCACAACAAAATAGAGAATTAACAAGGAGGTTAGGTCTTCCTACCAGGGAAGATTTCCTTGCTCTCGTTGTTGTTGAGTAAGGTATTTGGTCGAGGGTAATGTCCTTGTTCCTTTTCACACCCTTTCACTTGATTAGCGGTGGAAGGGTGGACTTGATTTCATCGTCTAATTCACTTTTATCCCCTGCTTTTCAGGTAAAAGATGGCTAATAATGCTGAGGAGGAGCACCTATCTGACACAGAGGAAGTTTCTGAGGAGCAATGGGTTCCTCAGGGACCCAAAGAGATAGCTTTGTATTTTGCTGAATTCCCCTAAAAACCATTCACTATTATGGCGGAGGTAGCAGACCCACCGGAGCCCGAGCGAACTGGGCAGTCCACTTCCCCACTGGAGATGCACGGACGTGCTCGGCCTTCGAGGATAATTGGTTCCCAATTTATGAGTTTATCTTTAAGTAATTAGGACTTCGGCTGCTGTGATGCGGTGGGAGAACTGACTTGATTGTTTTGCATTTTATTGCAAATGTTACAGTTAGCAAGAGTCGCCACCGACTTTTCTTTTATCCAAAAGGAAAGGTGAAAAAGCACAGGAAAAGACCTTTGAGATGTTTTCTTGAGTTCGGGGGGTAGATTATGAAAAGGGAAGGTATTAGCACCCTTTTCATCCATGGTTTTCCATGGGCTCTTAGTTACTTGCTTAAATCACTTGCTTTTGTTGTTTGAAAATGTGGTTGGTGTGGTTTTAAAAGTATTTTGTAAAAGAGGTCATTCGTTTAGGCAATATTTGTAATGATTCTCGTTCGTAAGAATGTATACAAAGATGTTTGTCTTTTGAAAATGTTTTCAATATTTATAAGATGCTTTTGAAATGTGTGTGTTTGTTTTGAAAGGAGCAAGGATAGTTGTTGGAAATGGAGCAAGTAACTAGAAGTAATCTACCTACTCAAATGTCTTTCTTGTGCATTTTATGTTCCTTTGACATTGTTGTCTTACCATTGATTTGGTAAGCAACCTTATCTTTGGATGTAAACGGGACGGGAGTGGGTCATCGTATAACCATGATTAGCAATGTTTGCAAAGTATCTTAGCATTTTGAGGGACCAAGATCATTTTATAAGGAAACTTTTTGAATAGCATCATCGAGGGACTATGATCTTTATATTTGTTTGTTTCGCCAAGATACTTCGCGTGTGTAATATGGTCATTTTTGTTTTAGGCAACCAAGTGGAGAAACCCTAAGGATGCTTGTGTGCAAGTGTATCATTTTCATGCTTTGGTTTTTATCTTGTATTTAGGATTTTCTATTTTTCTTTGTTTTGATCTTATCATACAAACCCTAATTACTAATCATGGCATGTAAAGCGATAAATTGCTTAATGTAAATATTACTAAGCTATTACAACAATTTTATGGGAGGGGGGAATACAAATTTGAATGGGGATTTGAAAAAATGTAAACCTAAATAAGTTATTGCAACCTGTTGCATCCCAAAATTTTCCCTCCCATATTTCTCAAAACATTTCAAGAATGATACTCAAATTACTCAAAGTAGTCCAAGGGTTGGCCAGATAAGCTCTCTCCTAAGGCAGTCTACCTCAAATTAGGGTTTCATGTTGCATCAAGATGCTTGAGCCCAAGTGATCCCAAATGCTCAACATTGTCCTAATATGTTCTTAAGATCATCCATGTCAAGTTTCAAGCCCTACAGGGGAAGTTTGCTCAATCAATTGCTCAAAGGCCTGAAAATCGACTATGCTAGGGCAAACATCAACTATGGCCCACATATAGTCAAACTTCAAGATTTTTGGTGAACATCCTTATTTTGAAGTATTATTCATCATTTTATCAAGGGTTGATCATGATTCCTTAAGGATTTCTCACAATTCATCAAAACCCAAAAGTTGCTAAATTAGGGTTTTGTAGGAAAAGTCAACTCAACTTTGACCAAGCATAACTTTCTCATACTTTATCAGAAATGACCCATCCGAAGCTAATTTTGAAGAGGATTCAATTCCCTGAAATCCATCTTCATCTCCCTAGTTCAAAATATTCAATCACAAGAAGTTATGAATTTGGACATTACAGGTCATTTTGAAAAGTCAACAAAAACACCTTTTTTGTCAAAGCTTCATACATGAGCATGGAATATCAAATTGAGATGAGAACAAATGGGTTGATTATAGGACATCTCAAGCTTTCTAAAAAGTCCAAGAAAATCTCCAAAGAGTCAAAATTGAGGAAGTTGTGCATTGGTGAAGATTGACCTTTTTTGTAAAATTGCCAAAAGTCAACTATGCCTAAAACTTCAATTTTTGCCAAATGGGCCCAATCTTTTTCACTTGTTTTGAGTTGGAAACATAGTCCATGAGATCTAGCCTTTTCCACTTGTCCATATCTTATTTTTATTATTTATTTTGATTTTTATTTGAATTAATTCAATTTAAATCAAAACAAATCAAATAAAATCCAAAATATTGAAAGTAAAAGATTTTGTGCTTGTTTCAGGTTCCAACTACAGCTAGCAAGTCATTCAAACTCGTATCAAGGCATGTGTGCACAAAGAGATTGGAAATAGGCCAAATTTGGAAAGATCTTAAAGGTGAATCAAATCAAATCAAAAATCATTGAAGGAGAAAGATTTGGATCAGTTTTGGAACCTTAATTTATTCCTTGGTACATATAGAACGAGGCCAGACCTAAAGGAGAGTTAGAAACAAGCGTAAGAGGCAGAACCAAAACTGAAAAAAAGAAAGAAAAGTGTGAGATCGAATTTGAACTTAGAGGCATCCTCAAGACTCTTTGCCTATCTCAATCGACTCCTGGGACTCTCAGCAAGCTAAAGCGATCAAGAACCAAGCTTTTCATGCCCCAAATCGCACTGTAAGTCCATCACGGTATTGCTATACTCTTGAATTCGATTAGCATTATTCTTGCACTTATAGCATAAAATAACTGTACATTCTTGATCACCATCATGTTTGCAAGCTTTCTATAATACCCAATTGCATTTTTATGGACTGAATTGTAAGCTGCCATTGTTAGGGTTTTGGAGTTTGTTTTAGGGTTTTTGATTACAGGGAAAATTAGCCTTGATGAAGGGTACCATCGTGTTCAGGAGTATGAGACGAACTCAACGATGGCGTTAGATTTCATTTATATGGCCCATGGAGGATTTTTGAACGAACCAGGCATATAGCTACGGACAAACGTCTGTAGGTAAAAGTCTAAGACTTTTACCCACGGAGAGAGGAAGACGATGACCGGTGGCAGCATTCCATTGGCCTATTCAAATTTCTGCGCGCATTTTTTTATTATTTTCCAATATTTCTTTGTTTTACATATTATTATTATTGTTTCATTACTATACAACAAAAACAAAGTGACGCAGTGGTTTCCAGATAAGCGTTTAAGGCATTGGAAGGCTGGAGGTCAGGGGTTCGACCCATGCCTCCAGCATTTGTTATTTTCATATTTTATTTTAGGCAATCCAATGCGTGTACAATCCCAATGACCACCATACACCCTCCCAATCTAGCCAGCCAAGTGTCAGATGGCCAAATTTGATGGCCATCATCTGAAAGTGCATCATGAGCCAAAGTCAGCGTGCCACATTGGATCCAAAAAGTCAGCATGGATCATCATCTCTTTGGCCCTAAATTTGATATCCACACCTCCCAAAAATGTTGTTTCAGGCCCATCTCTTATTTTTTTCTTTTTTATATTTCATTTAATTATTTCATTTAGTTATTTCTACTAACAATTAAATTATTTTCTTTTTATCAAAAATCACCAAAAATATTTTTATGTCCAATTAAAATTAGAATATTATTTTTCATCAATAAATTAATTAATTTACTTAGGTTTGATTAAATTAGAAAACTTTAATTTCCTTTTTTGCAAATAATTAAAATTAATTAGTATAAATAGGTTTTATTACTAACTTAATTATATTTTATTTTTTTCCCTAAAATAACCAAAAAAACCAAAAATAGGTCATTTAATTTTTATTAATTAATTTAATCACTAATTATTTTTTGTATTTAATTTAGAAAACTTAATTCTTTTCTTTAAAAATATTTAAAACAACAAAAACATTTTTATTTTGATTAAGAGGGTCAAAAACCTAGTTTCTCGCCGATCTAATTTTCTCGCGCACTTTATTTTTATTCCAATTATTGTATCTGCTCACAGTTTGTAATAGTTTTAATTAGGACATTTATTTACATTTATCACTTTTAATTTCAAAGGGTTTGTTTTTGGCTATGTAAATACCCGAAGCCTTGTAATAGCGTAGTTTAATTTCACATTTTAAATTCCGCAAATTACTAACTGTTAGATGTATGAATAATTAGGGTTTGCATGACAAGAATGTACGTCTAATTTTAAAACAGTTAGATCGCCCTAAATGTGCAAAGATAAAATAATCTGAAACTAAATCACTCGCACATGCGCACTCCTAGGGTACACTCCCACTTGGTTGCCTTCGGTAAACGCTCATTGAGTATAGGATACTTTAGTGGTCATCCTTGTGTCTAAACAAAGATCAAGTCTCGATTCAGAAAAGTTACCTCGGAATGGTTGCCTCAGAATTGTTGCATCAAATGATTGATCTAAGACATTAGGGTTACTACTAAGACGTCCTAACATTGCTTTAGTGACCGTACATCCCTTTAGAATTGACCCTCAAAACTCCAACGACGAAGTGCTACCTACTCACTAATAGTGGGATAGCGTTGTCTAAAGGAAACGAATACAGAACGATTCTTTTTTCGAGTAGGTAGATTAGCTCTTAAGTACTTGCTCAATCAAAACAAAAATTTTCACACTTACACTCCTTTACAAACAAAGTTTTCAAAAACACTTCATTACACTCTTGAAGATAGAAGCAAGAGTTAAATCAAAGTCAAAACAAAAGCTTTTCAAATCACGCAAACACGAAGAAAACAATTTTGAAATTGATGAGCAAGTCCCTAAGAGCATGTAGATAACTACGGATAGAAAGGGTACTAACACCTTCCCTTTCTATAATATACCCCCCATACTCAGAAACATCTCGAAAAAAGAATTTTTCTATGCTTTTTTCCTTTCCTTGTTGGATAAAATAAAAGTCGGTGGCGACTCTTGCTTACCGCGACATTTTGCGAAAACAAACGCAAAATGCAAACCAGCAAATTCCTTAACAAATAGGGAAACCATGTCCCGGTTCTGGACACCGTATCACAGAACTGGCGATTCTGCTGGGGATGATATATAAGTGGGGTGTACCTTAGGAATAGTTTATCATATTGTTTTCAATTGCTTGATTTGATTGCTTTATTTTGTGGGCTTTGTATCAGAGTTACTATAGATCCTAACCCGGATCTGGGAACACCTTTTAGGTAAATAGCAATAGACTGTGAGGGAACTGTACAGCATAGACCGATACGGTTGAAGCAGTAGCTACGTTGGTGTGACACAGTAGTGGTACCGATATCCCTTGTGGAGGAACAAGGAGAGTATGGGGCTGCTAATGGGTCATTAAGCATCAACTGACCTTAGAACCTATAACTGACCAACTTGGCCATAGAAAAGTAGCAGTATGCTACACTCATTGAGACCATACTCTCGCGATGATTCTGGCTGCAAGAAAAGGTTGCTAAACTGGAATTATGACCGATCGAGGATGGTCAGTGATATTGAGATCCTCTAGAACCCGGTTATTATTATTAGGATAGGTTGAACCAACTAAACTGAAAGAGGGTAGTACCTAAACTCCATGCCAGCCTGAAATTTAAGGGCTATTGTGTGACTTGTTTGCCCATACCATGTTTGCTATTTGTGATACCTGTGGTGTGTTTTTATCATGACATCATGCATTATGACATTGCATGAATATTTCATTAGACTAACCATTTCAAAGACCAAGGGGATTCATCTTTGTTCTGTTTTGCAGATCATGGCCTCTATGCGCAAAAATACCATTCGGATCAACTTCGTACAAATCCCTGCTCAGCTTAGAGAATTGGTTTCAAAGGTTCCTGATAATTCTTCCTTTGTCAGAAGACATGGTCACCTCCTTGGCTTGGTCACTTCTAAGTTGGATGAGCAAATGATGAGTGTCCTGTTCCAGTTCTTTGACCCGTTGCATCACTGTTTCACCTTCCTAGACTATCAGTTGGTCCCTACTTTGGAGGAATTTTCTGAGTTACTTGGCATGTCTATTCTAGAGCAGACACCCTTTACAGGTTTGGAGATAGATCCTAGGCCAGAGGATATTGCTTCAGCCCTACATCTGACAAAGGCTGATGTGGTGTCTAACTGGGAGATGCAGAGTGGGGTTAAAGGTTTCGTGGCTAAGTTCTTGATCGATCAAGCTCAACAGTTCTGGGAAAGTTTGGACTTTCAAGCTTTTGAAGACATCCTGGAACTCCTTATTTATGGCTTAGTTCTGTTCCCAAATTCAGATTCTTTTGTCGATGTGAACGCAATCAATATTTTCATGTCCCGTAACCCAGTGCCTACTCTCTTGGGTGATATTCTACATGCTCTTTATGCTCGTACTGCTTGGAAAAGGGGAACCCTTATGTGTTGTGCACCGCTGCTGGCGAGGTGGTTTATTTCTCACCTCCCCAAATCTATATTGAAGAATAAGGAAGGTATGGGTTGGGCCTACAGAATCATGTCCCTTGCTTACACTGACATCATTTGGAGTACTAAAGATATGGAAGAGGTAGCTGTCATTGATCGGTGTGGGGAATACCCCAATGTTCCATTGCTTGGAATTCGAGGAGGAATAACCTATAATCCTTGTTTGGCCTTATGACAGTTTGGACGAGCTCGAAGGGACGGTCCTCATGCGTTGCTGCTTACAGGCATTGTCTTTGACTTCAAGGGGGATGTTGAGGGACATCGTTGTAGGTTCATACGAGCTTGGGACAGGGTTAATAGGTCTGATCCACATGCGCTAGGAATGAAGACTTCTCTCCCGATGCAACCGTACCTCCAGTGGGTTCGAGCCCGTGCTCAAAAGCTGGGAATGCCATATGAAGCCGTTTTGCCGGTAATTGTGGAGCATACTGATGAAGAAGGGGTTCCTTATACGGTCCTCCATCCTTATATGCCTACTGGCATTGGGGCATTAAAGAGGTCTTGGATCCAGCTAAGGGAAGAAAGGGATACTTATAGAGAGAAGTATCATGAGCAGGAGCGGAAGATCCTGAAGCTTACAAGGCAGCTAGAAACTGAAAGGACAATCAACGATTATGTCAGCACGAAAGGAAAACGACCATGGGAGCGCTGATGTCTTTTACTATTTCTAGTTTAGATTTGTTTTTCAGTTTTTCTTTTGTAACGCCTTAAAGGCATTTGTTAAACATTGATTCAAGTTTTAATCTAATAAAGTGTGTTTTATTTTGGTTTACAAATTTGAATATTCCCAAGTCTTTGAAATCATTTCATATGCATTCCATTCCCATGCACCTCATTACAGGTACCCTTACAGGTTTCTCATCTTCATCGCTGTTTATTTCAGTACAGCATGTCTTCTGAAACACCTACTGATCAAGCCATCAAGGCTCTTCAAGCTCAGAATGCTCAATCCCAGGAAATGTTCTTGAACTTGGCCAAGGGTCAACAAGATTTGAAGACTCTTATCCTGAAGGACAAGAAGAAGAAGAAGAAGAAGAAGAAGAAGAAGAAGAAGAAGAAGAAGAAGAAGAAGAAGAAGAAGAAGACGGTTCTCCTGAATATGGGTCACAGATTTGGGAACTGGTTGAGACAAGAAGCTGATTTATCTCACTCATCTGGAGGAGGAGAGAATCAAGAGGAAAGGAGGGCTCCTAGCCCTGTGGATTCTGACAATGACACTGACTTTGATGAAGACCAGTATCCTCCTGCCGAGGATAGGTATAAACAACTTGAAGACCGGTTAAGTGCAATGGAGATCTAGAAGATACCTGGATTGGACTTTGGAGATTTGGGTCTGGCCTCTGGGGTGGTGATCCCCCACAAGTTTAAAGCTCCTGTCTTTTCTAAGTACGATGGGGTCTCCTGTCCAAAGTTACACCTCCGCTCGTATATCAGAAAGATTCAACCATATACTGCTGATAAGAACCTCTGGGTTCATTTCTTTCAAGATAGTCTTTCAGGGACTCTACTTGAATGGTTCTATCAACTAGAAGGAGCTAACGTCTGCAACTGGGAGGACCTCACAGTTGCTTTTTACAAGCAATACCAGTATAATGCCGACCTTGCTCCCACGCGTACCCAACTTCAGGGTATTTCTATGGGTGCGAGCGAAGGTTTTAAGGACTATGCTCAGAAGTGGAGAGATCTTGCTGGAAGAGTACAACCCCCTTTGGCTGATAGGGAGTCGGTGGATATGTTTCTTGGGACTTTGTCTGGTCCGTATTTCAATCATTTGAAAGGAAGTTCATCTTCTGGTTTCACTTAGTTGATTATGACTGGGGAGAGAGTTGAAGTCGGTATCAGGAGCGGCAAGATACAGAAAAGGTGCTTCGTCAAGTACAGAGAAGAAGCCTTTCAAGGAGTCTAGTGCAGTTTACAGCTCAAGGAGCCAAAATCGACCTGAGCGCCGCCAAGCAGTTAATGCGGTAGTTATTTCAAGACCAACTGTTGCCCCACAACGCAACAAATAGCAAAGAGCAGAGAGACCGCAAAGGCAGTATACTCTGCTCAGTATGACTCTATCTCAAATTTTGCCGCAATTGTTGAAGACCAACTTGGTGATTCTGAAGGAGGTTCTAAATAATCCCAACACCACATCACCGCTATATAATCCGAATGCCCGCTGTGCTTATCACTCTGATAGCCCGGGGCACGATACCAATAATTGTTGGGCTTTGAAGAATAAAGTGCAGGATCTGATTGATACTAAGGAGATCGAGTTTGAAGCGCCGGAAAAGCCTAATGCCATGATTGCTCCTATGCCTAAGCATGGAGTGAATGATGTGGATGATGACTCGTCCGTGACTTCCGTGAAAGACATTTTTACTCCATTGATGACAGTGAAGAAGAACTTATTATTAGCCGGTTTATTTCTGGGTTGTGGCGAAGGTTGCCACCTGTGTTCCATCCTACCTACTAGTATCCATCTATTGAAGTCAGGTGTCCAACGCCTAATGGATAATAAAGAAATCTTGTTCGAGAAAACTTTGGTTCCATTAATTCCTGTTTAAGATGTTTCCATAATCACCATTTCCAACCATTCTTCCAAGGCTTCCTCGAGAAAGCCTGTTAGAATTATATTTGTTCCGAGAGTTCCTCCATTGATCATTACTATTCCTGGACCTATCCCTTACACGTCGGATAAGGCTGTCCTATGGCATTACGAGGCCGGTGTGTATTATCATGGGATTAAACAAGACTTGAAGGATGAAGAGGCTGATACTGACTTAAACAATATTGTTGGGTCTAGCAAGGTCACCCTCAACGGAAGACTTTTCTCTCCTGAGATCTCCCCGCCAACTGTTCAGAAGCCTGTTGTTATTACACCTGCCAGTACATCTGCTACTGTCCTTGTTCACGTTCCAATCATTACCCCTGTCGCCGAGTCATCTGACACTCGGGGCAAAGGGATCACCGGTAGGCCTGCTCAAACGAAGGCGCCAAAGAATATTATTGTTGAAGCCTCTAGACAGGAGATAGAGGAAATGTTAAAGATCATCAAGAAAAGTGACTACAACGTAGTCGAACAGATGGGGAAAACCCCGTCAAAGATATCTATGTTGTCTTTATTACTATGCTTAGAAGCCCATGCTAAGGCTCTGATTTCTTTCCTGGAAACTGCGCACGTGCCCCAGGAAACATCTGATGACCAATTCAAAGACGGTGTGGCTAGTTTGACTGCTGATAACGGGTTGGGTTTCTCCGACACAGATTTGACTGCCAAAGGAAAGAATCACAATGACGCTCTACATGTTTCAATCGAGTGCAGGGGCACTACTCTAGCTCACATGTTGGTGGATACTGGGTCCTCGTTGAATGTTTTACCAAAGAAAGCATTAGACCGGTTAGACTGTGAAGGGTTGGTGTTGAAGCCGAGTAATATTGTGGTTAGGTCCTTTGACGGGTCCAAGAGGATGGTACATGGAGAGGTGGACGTTCCAGTTAAGGTTGGTTCCCATACTTTCGCGTCTACATTCTATGTGATGGACATTCGGCCATCTTATTCTTGTTTGCTGGGTAGCCCATGGATCCATAAAGTTGGGGCAGTAACTTCTACGCTCCATCAAATGTTAAAGTACCCAATGAAGGGGAAAATCGTTATAGTACAAGGAGAAGAGGAGTACATGGTGAGCCACCTTAACTCTTTTTGGTATGTGGAGATGGATGGGGAGTTCATTGAAACCCCGTGTCAAAACATTGAAGAAGTCCCCCAGACTTTGGCATCGACTGAAACTGTTGCTGAAGATCCTCCGATGAAGATGGCTTCCCTTAAGGATGCCCGGGCTGTTATTGAAAAAGGTGGGTGTGCGAATTGGGGCCAACTCCCTGACTTTGCACACAAGACTGACAAGTTTGGTTTGGGTTTTACTGCAGAAGCTCAAAGGGTTGTTCGGCATGCGCGGATTGGAAGATCTCCCCTGCGTATCACTAATTCGGAAGTGAATGCGATTGAAGATGATGATGAAGAGTTTGAGTTTGACAGCTGGATTTACCTGACTACCAACGGTGGATCAAGCAATTGGACGGAGAAAGACTTTGTGCCCATTTCTTTTATTACACAGTAATAAGACTTTTGTTTTGAGTTTGTAACAGACAATTTAAAATTTTACGGCTCGGTGCCTCTCCCGAGACACAGTGGCTTTGTTTGAGGGCTTATTATGTGTCATATCCATATATCATAAATAAAAGCATTGGATGTTTTCTTGCATTACAAATTTTGCGCTCCTTGTTTTTCTTTTCTATCTTGTAAAACAGCTATCTGTCTCACACATACTCACATATACAGGTCTACATCCACTCTGGATCCCACTGATAACGACTCTGCTACTGCTAGTTATGACTTCGAAAGTCTGATCAACCAAGCCGAGGACAAAGATGAGGATGATTATGAAGTTCCTGGTGAACATGCTAGATTTTTACTTTAGGAAGAGAGGGCCATACAGCCGCATGAAGAGTCGGTGGAAACAGTAAATCTGGGTACAGAAGTAGACAAGAAAGAGGTCAAGATCAGTGCGAATCTGGAGCCTAGTGTCAAGCAACGGTTGGTTCAGATGTTGCGTGACTATGTTGAGATCTTTGCCTGGTCTTATGAAGATATGCCTGGGTTGGATACCGATATTATGGTTCACCACTTGCCAACTAAGGAAGACTGTCCTCCAGTGAAACAGAAAGTTCTCCGAATGCACCCAGAGATGTCTGAGAAAATCAAGGCTGAAGTTATGAAACAGTTTGATGTCGGTTTTCTAGCAGTTACTTCTTACCTGCAGTGGGTTGCCAACGTGGTCCCGGTGCCGAAGAAAGATGGTAAAGTACGGATGTGTGTTGACTATAGGGATCTGAATAGGGCGAGTCCCAAGGATGATTTCCCTCTGCCTTATATCGACGTTCTGGTTGACAATACCACACATCATAAGGTCTTCTCCTTTATAGATGGTTTCTCCCGTTACAATCAGATTAATATGGCTCCTGAGGATATGGAGAAGAAAACCTTTTTTACTCAATGGGGTACCTTTAGCTACAAAGTCATGCCTTTCGGATTGAAGAATATTGGGGCAATGTATCAGCGCGCCATGGTCGCTCTGTTCCATGACATGATTCACCATGAAATTGAGGTATACGTTGATGACATGATTGCAAGATCCCAGACTGAAGAAGAACATCTTGACCATATCCAGAAGCTATTTGACAGGTTGAAGTTGTACAAGCTGAGGTTAAACCCGAACAAGTGCACCTTCGGAGTGAGGTCTGGTAAGCTACTGGGTTTCGTCGTTAGTGATAAAGGTATTCAGATGGATCTGCAAAGGTGAAGGCTGTACAGGAAATGCTAGCTCCCCGAACTGAAAAGGAAGTCAGAGGCTTTTTGGGACGTTTGAACTATATTGCCCGATTCATCTCACACCTGACTGCTACTTGTGAGCCAATCTTCAAGCTACTGAAGAAAGATCAAGTGGTAAGATGGAACGATGAATGTCAGGCTGCTTTCGAAAGGATCAAAGAATATCTCCAAGAGCCACCTATTCTGATGCCTCCAGTTGAAGGGAGACCTTTGATCTTATACTTGACAGTACTCGATAATTTGATGGGGTGTGTGCTGGGGCAGCATGACGAGTCTGGCCGAAAAGAGCATGCTATTTATTACCTTAGAAAAAAGTTTACCGACTGCGAGACCTGATACTCGTTGCTTGAGAAAACTTGATGCGCTTTGGCATGGGCTGCTCGCCTGCTGAGACAGTATATGCTAACTCACAATGCTCTATTGATATCGAAGATGGATCCAATCAAGTATATCTTCGAAAAGCCTGCCTTGTCCGGAAGAATAGCAAGATGGCAGATGATCTTGACTGAGTATGACATCTAATACACGACCCAAAAAGATATCAAGGGAAGTGTGTTGGCAGATCATTTGGCACACCAGGCAGTGGACGATTACCAGTCTATGAACTTCGAATTCCCATATGAGAACATCGTGTTGGTAACTGACTGTGAAACACCTAGACCAGATGAAGGACCTGAGGAGGGATCCCGATGGTCTATGTATTTTGATGGAGCTTCAAACGCTTTGGGTAATGGCATTGGCGCCGTGATTATATCTCCTGAAGGCTCTCATACTCCGTTCACCGCCCGATTATGTTTTAACTGCACCAACAACATGGTGGAGTATGAAGCATGCATCATGGGCCTTCGAGCAGCTATTGTCCT
The DNA here is from genome assembly GCA_948472305.1 of Vicia faba. Classification (NCBI taxonomy): domain Eukaryota; kingdom Viridiplantae; phylum Streptophyta; class Magnoliopsida; order Fabales; family Fabaceae; genus Vicia; species Vicia faba. Next base: position 852,674,423 of record OX451741.1, read on the forward strand.
AAGGATTAAGTTCTTGAGTGTATTCGGAGATTCCTCTCTCGTGATCAGTCAGATCAAAGGCGAGTGGGATATGAAACATCCAAATCTTATTCCTTACAAGGAGTATGTATTGACTTTGCTTCCACACTTCGAGGAGATAACCTTTGAACACTTCCCTAGAGAGGAGAATCAGTTAGCGGACGCGCTAGCTACGATTTCTTCAATGTTCAAGGTCAGATGGGGCAACGAGGCTCCCCATATTACCATTGGGAGGTTGGACGAACCTGCACATTGCTATGACATTGAGACTGAAGAGGTAGCAGGTAAACCCTGGTTTCACGAGGTAAAGAGGTATCTTGAGGCTCAGGAATACATTGAGGGTGCATCCATTAATGATAAGAAGTTTCTGAGGAGGTTCGCGGTGAAGTTCTTCATCAGTAATGGCATCCTTTACAAGCGTAACCATGACTTAACCTTGCTGCGATGTGTGGATAAGAACGAAGCAGAAAAGATCATGGTAGAGTTACATGAAGGTACTTTTGGGACTCATTCCAGTGGACACACCATGGCAAAGAAAATCCTACGGGCAGGATATTATTGGTCCACTATGGAAGCTGATTGTTATCATCATTCTCGGACCTGTCATAAATGCCAAGTCTATGCTGATAAAGTGCACATACCTCCAGTACCTCTGAATGTTTTGACAGCTCCTTGGCCTTTTGCAATGTGGGGCATCAATATGATCAGCGACATCAGACTTACTGCATCCAACGGGCATCGTTTCATCTTGGTAGCAATTGATTACTTTACAAAGTGGGTTGAAGCAGCTTCCTTTGCTACCGTAACTAAGAACGTCGTGGCACGGTTTATTCAGAATAATTTGATTTGTCGATATGGTGTACCAGAGAGGATCATTATGGACAATGGTACAAATCTCAACAATAGGATGATCACCGAACTCTGCAAACAGTTCAAGATACAGCATCACAACTCTTCTCCTTACCGTCCGAAGATGAATGGGGCTGTTGAAGCGGCTAATAAGAACATTAATAAGATTATATAGAAGATGACGGTGACATACAAAGATTGGCACGAGATGTTACCATTTACTCTTCATGGGTACCGTACCTCAGCGCAGACGTCAACAGGGGCAACCCCCTTATTCTTTGGTATATGGCATGGAGGCCGTATTGCCCATTGAAGGTCAGTTACCCTCTCTTTGGATTATGAAGGATGCAGGTTTGAGCAAAGATGACTGGATTCAGACCCGACTCGATCAACTGAACTTAATCGACGAAAAAAGACTTACTTCTATTTGTCATGGTCAAACGTATCAAAAGCGGATGATCAAGGCATTTAACAAGAAAGTTAAACAACAAGAATATCAAGTCGAGGATCTGGTAATCAAGCGCATCATACTGCCACAAGGTGATCCCAGGGGAAAATGGACCCCTACGTATGAAGGGCCATTTGTGGTTAAGAACATGTTCTCAGGAGGAGCTATGATTCTAACCACCATGGATGGTGACGACCTTCCTCACCCCGTCAATGCAGACATAGTGAAAAAATACTACGCATAATCAAAGACCCGCTAGGTTGACTGGCCTAGGCAAAAATAAGGGCTTCCCGACGAACCAAAATGGTTCGGGCAAAAGTAAGGGATGAAAATGGAAAAAAACTATACACCCGGCAAGTCGAAAACCTGAAAAAGGATGCTTGGGAAAAAAAGGGTATCCCGGTGGACTGAAAACCCGAAAGGACGGTCCAGGCAAAAGTTAGGGATTAAAGCGTAACACTATGTCTCATTGGATCACCTTGCAACCAGACTTCGGTATCAACTATCAAGCTCGGACGGCACCAAACAATCTGATCCACCTTCAACCAAGTAGCAAAGTGATGAGATGCTCAAGGACATAAAGGCAATAGCAGAGCTGGAGCCCACTGGGATTGTTCACATAGTTGTTTTTCTTTGTTTTTCACAAATTGTATAAACTCTATTGTGCGGCGGCGTTCTCTTACTAGGACGTCAGCCTCTTGTACAAAAACTCCTATTTACAGGCTAACCTAAAAATCAATACAAGTCATTTTTACAAAGAAATTTCAAATTGTTTTCCTTTTTTTTGTTTTGTTTTGTGAGAACATCTAATGTTCATTTTTGATATATGCATTTGACATTAATTGTTGCTCATGAATATTTACATGCGAAACAAAAGACGATTACTTGTAATATCAGAAACAAGGGAAAACGAGAAATGTCCAAACCGTACAGTTGCTCTACCCACCAGGTATAGGGATAGACCTAGTTGGAGAAAACGATTGAAGGTGCACTCACTACCCGCAGATTAAGAAAAGGATAGTGGTGTTAAAATCCTCCCCAGCCGAGACTTGCAACTGTGAATGAATTGGCGATATTCTCCCCAAAGCAGAGTTTATCTACCATCAGCACTGGAAAAAAATTATTATCCCCAGCGGAGTATAAAAAATATCCCCAGTGGAGTCTGAAAAAATCATCCCCAGTGGAGTTTGAAAGATCATCCCCAGTAGACTCTGGAAGATTATCCCCAGTAGAGTCTAAAAGGTTATTCCCCGTGAAGTCGCAACTGGAAAATCATCCCCAGCGGAGTTTATTCCTTTCACAAGCAGAAATTCATTCCCCGACAGGTCTCATCATCACCAGCAACGATAATTCATCCCCAGCTGAATTTATCAGCGGAATCCTCAGTAGAGCATCTCTTCCCCACAGAGTCATCCTCTCGTCAGTTTATTCCTCAGTGGAGTTACCCTCTCCTGCAGGCTTATTCTCACAATCATCTTCATTCACTATCCTCAGCAGAAACGAAGAATTCAACTCTTTTCTCCAGCAGCGATCCGAGATTTATTTTCCCCAACTAAAAACATCACATTTCCATACATCATGACATGCATACGCATCATACGACGCAATCTCATTTATTTTGAGAACATCATTTGCCTGATACATATCATGCATTACATACACCTAACCTTTACCTTTCAGGAAGGATACGATTAAATTCTCACAAAATTCAAGCTATGAAGCTTTTACCTCAGTTGAACAACGGATGACTGAAGTTCCTAAATGTTGGCAGAGATGATTCCTCAGTTGAACAACGGATGACTGAAGTTCCTAAATGTCAGCAGAGATGATTCCTCAGTTGAACAACAGATGACTGAAGTTCCTAAATGTCAGCAGAGATGATTCCTCAGTTGAACAACGGATGACTGAAGTTCCTAGATGTCAGCAAAGATGTTTTCCTCAGTTGAATAACGGATGACTGAAGTTCATAAATGTCAGTAGAGATGATTCCTCAGTTGAACAACGGATGACTGAAGTTCCTAAATGTCAGCAGAGATGATTCTTCAGTTGAACAACAGATGACTGAAGTTCCTAAATGTCAGCAGAGATGATTCCTCAGTTGAACAACGGATGACTGAAGTTCCTAAATGTCAGCAGAGATGATTCCTCAGTTGAACAACGGATGACTGAAGTTCCTAAATGTCAGCAGAGATGACTCCTTAGTTGAAAAATGGATGACTGAAGTTCCTAAATGTCAGCAGAGGTGATTCCTCAGTTGAACAACGGATGACTGAAGTTCCTAAATGTCAACAGAGATGTTTCCTCGGTTGAATAATGGATAATCGAAGTTCCTAAAATTCAACAGAGATGTTTCCTTGGTAGAATACGGATAATTGAAGTTCTTGAAATTCAACAGAGATGTTTCCTCGATAGAATACGGATAATCGAAGTTCCTAAAATTCAACAGAGATGTTTCCTCGGTAGAATACAGATAATCAAAGTTCCTAAAATTCAACAGAGATGTTTCCTCGGTAGAATATGGAAAATCGAAGTTCCTAAAATTCAACAGAGATAATGCCCCAATAGAATAATGGACGACGAAGCTCCTAAAATTCTATTTCTCCCAAGACAGGGATCAGCATTCCCCAACGGAATCTTCCTCAACGACAGGTATACAAGCTCCCGCTAAGGAATCTCTTATGCGATCAATCCCTTTAAGCCCATCCCCTTGTCAGCAATTTCCAAATGGAATTTGTAATCCCATTCCCGACATCACCAGACAATTACCACTTCATGCGAGTGCAAATTTCTGGGCACTCTAGTGTTCAATCATCTTCCACCTTCGGATCACGAAAGGCACGAGAGCCAATCTACATCCTCAGGTTTAAGAAGACTGAACAGGGGCAGATGTTGCACCCCAAAATTTACCCTCCCATATTTCTCAAAACATTACAAGAATGATACTCAAATTGCTCAAAGTAGTCCAAGGGTTGGCCAGACAAGCTCTCTCCTAAGGCAGTCTACCTCAAATTAGGGTTTCATGTTGCATCAAGATGCTTGAGCCCAAGTGATCCCAAATGCTCAACATTGTCCTAATATGTTCTCAAGATCATCCATGTCAAGTTTCAGGCCCTGCAGAGGAAGTTTGCTCAGTCAATTGCTCAAAGGCCTGAAAATCGACTATGTTAGGGCAAAAGTCAATTGTGGCCCACATACAGTCAAACTTCAAGATTTTTGGTCAACATCCTTATTTTAAAGTATTATTCATCATTTTATCAAGGGTTGATCAAGATTCTTTAAGTATTGCTCACAATTCATCAAAACCCAAAAGTTGCTAAATTATGGTTTTGTAGGAAAAGTCAACTCAACTTTGACCAAGCATAACTTTATCATACTTTATCATAAATGACCCATCCAAAGCTCATTTTGAATAGGATTCAATTCCCTAAAATCTATCTTCATCTCCCAAGTTAAAAATATGCACTCACAAGAAGTTATAAATTTGGACATTATAGGTCATTTTGAAAAGTCAACAAAAACACATTTTTTGTCAAAGCTTCATACATGAGCATGGAATATCAAATTGAGATTATACCAAAAGAGTTTATTAGAGGACATCTCAAGCTTTCTAAAAAGTCCAAGTAAATCTCCAAAGAGTCAGAATTGAGGAAGTTATGCATTGGTGAAGACTGACATTTTTTGCAAAATTGTCAAAAGTCAACTATGCCTAAAACTTCAATTCTTGCCAAATGGGCCCAATCTTTTTCACTTGTTTTGAGTTGGAAACATAGTCCACGAGCTCTAGCCTTTTCCACTTGTCCATATCTTATTTTTATTATTTATTTTGATTTTTATTTGAATTAATTCAATTTAAATCAAAACAAATCAAATAAAATCCAAAATATTGAAAGTAAGAGATTTTATGCTTGTTTCAGGATCCAACTACAGCTAGCAAGTCATTCAAACTTGTATCAAGGCATGTGTGCAGAAAAATATTTGAAATAGGCCAAATTTGGAAAGATCTTAAAGGTGAATCAAATCAAATCAAAAATCATTGAAGGAGAAAGATTTGGATCAGTTTTGGAACCCTAATATGTTCCTTGGTACCTATAGAACGAGGCCAGACCGAAAGGAGAGTTAGAAACAGGCGTAAGAGGCTGAACCAAAACTGAAAAAAAGCAAGAAAAGTGTGAGATCGAATTTGCACTTAGAGGCATCCTCAAGACTCTTTTCCTATCTCAATCGACTCCTGGGACTCTCAGCAAGCTAAAGCGATCAAGAACCAAGCTTTTCAAGCCCCAAATCGCACTGTAAGTCTGCCACGGTATTGCTATACTCTTGAATTCGATTAGCATTTTTCTTGCACTTATAGCGTAAAATAACTTTACATTCTTGATCACCATCATGTTTGTAAGCTTTCTATAATACCCAATTGCATTTTCATGGACTGAATTGTAAGCTGCCATTGTTAGGGTTTTGGAGTTTGTTTTAGGGTTTTAGATTACAGGGAAAATTAGCCTTGATGAAGGGTACCATCGTGTTCAGGATGATAAGACGAACTCAACCATGGCGTTAGATTTCATTTATATGGCCCATGGAGGATTTTTGAATGAACCAGGCATATAGCTACGGACAAACGTCCGTAGGTAAAAGTCTGAGACTTTTACCCACAGAGAGAGGAAGACGATGACCGGTGGCAGCATTCCATTGGCCTATTCGAAATTCTGCGCGCATTTTTTTTGTTATTTTCTAATATTTCTTTTTTTTTACATATTATTATTATTGTTTCATTACTATACAACAAAAACAAAGTGACGCAGTGGTTGCCAGATAAGCGCTTAAGGCATTGGAAGGCTGGAGGTCAGGGGTTCGACCCCTGCCTCCAGCATTTGTTATTTTCATATTTTATTTTAGGCAATCCAATGCGTGTACAATCCCAATAACCACCATACACCCTCCCAATCTAGCCATCCAAGTGTCAGATGGCCAAATCTGATGGCCATCATCTGAAAGTGCATCATGAGCCAAAGTCAGCGTGCCACATTGGATCCAAAAAGTCAGCATGGATCATCATCTCTTGGGCCCTAAATCTGATATCCACACCTCCCAAAAATGCTGTTTCAGGCCCATCTCTTATTCTTTTCTTTTTTATATTTCATTTAATTATTTCATTTAGTTATTTCTACTAACAATTAAATTATTTTCTTTTTATCAAAAATCACCAAAAATATTTTTATGTCCAATTAAAATTAGAATATTATTTTTCATAAATAAATTAATTAATTTACTTAGGTTTGATTAAATTAGAAAACTTTAATTTCCTTTTTTGTAAATCATTAAAATTAATTAGTATAAATAGGTTTTTTACTAACTTAATTATATTTTTTTTTTTCCTAAAATAACCAAAAAAACCAAAAATAGGTCATTTAATTTTTATTAACTAATTTAATCACTAGTTATTTTTTGTATTTAATTTAGAAAACTTAATTCTTTTCTTTAAAAATATTTAAAACAACAAAAACATTTTTCTATTGATTAAGAGGGTCAAAACCCTAGTTTCTCGCCGATCTAATTTTCTCGCGTGCTTTATTTTTATTCCAATTATTGTATCTGCTCACAGTTTGTAATAGTTTTAATTAGGACATTTATTTACATTTATCGCTTTTAATTTCAAAGAGTTTGTTTTTGGCTATGTAAATACCCGAAGCCTTGTAATAGCGTAGTTTAATTTCGCATTTTAAATTCCGCAAATTATTAACTGTTAGATGTATGAATAATTAGGGTTTATATGATAAGAATGTACGTCTAATTTTAAAACAGTTAGATCACCCTAAATGTGCAAAGATAAAATAATCTGAAGTTGAATCATTCGCACATGCGCACTCCTATGGTACACTCCCACTTGGTTGCCTTCGGTAAACGGTCATTGAGTATAGGATACTTTAGTGGTCATCCTTTTGTCTAAACAAAGATCAAAGTCCAGATTCGAAAAAGTTGCCTCGGAATGATTGCCTCGAAATCGTTGCCTCGAATGATTGATCTAAGACATTAGGGTTACTACTAAGACGTCCTAACATTGCTTTAGTGATCGTACGTCCCTTTCGAATTGACCTTCAAAACTCCAACGACGGTGCTACCTACTCACTAATAGTGGGATAGTGTTGTCTAAAGGAAACGAATACAGAACGATTCTTTTTTCGAGTAGGTAGATTAGCTCTTAAGTACTTGCTCAATCAAAACAAAATTTTTTCCACTTACACTCCTTTACAAACAAAGTTTTCAAAAACACTTCATTACACTCTTGAAGACAGAAGCAAGAGTTAAATCGAAGTCAAAACAAAAGCTTTTCAAATCATGCAAACACAAAGAAAACAATTTTGAAAATGATGAGCAAGTACCTAAGAGCCCGTAGATAACTACGGATAGAAAGGGTGCTAACACCTTCCCTTTCTATAAACTACCCCCCGTACTCAGAAACATCTCGAAAAAGGAATTTTTCTGTGTTTTTTTCCTTTCCTTTTTGGATAAAATAAAAGTCGGTGGCGACTCTTGCTTACGGCGACATTTTGCAAAAACAAACGCAAAACACAAACCAGTAAATTCCTAAACAAATAGGGAAACCACGTCCCGGTTTTTGCCACCGTATCACACAACCAAATCGAATTTGTATGAATTAGAATAAGTACAATACAATATTTAAATATGCAATATAATATACATGTAAGGAAAAGATTTTTTGTTTTATTTTTTTGTAAAAGAAATTTTAATCTAAACCTAAAATTATAAGGAAAAGAAATTAATTTTTTTAGAAGGGAGGTTTTAACCCGAATTTCTATTTTAAAAGAAAATGAAGTTCATATGTATTATTTTTTATGTATTTTTTATATTAAAATAATAAATAATATTTTATATAAAAATATAAAGTTTTTATATATGCAAAAATGAATATTTATAAGTATGGGATAAATATATTAAGCTAAATATATTTTAATTATATCTTACAAGTTTATTAAGAAAATATATAACATATATTAAAAATAAAATATATTTCTATGTGAAAAGTAAACTAAAATAAAATAAAAATGCAATAGTATGAAATTTACATTTTTTTTTTGGGATTTTTATGCATCAAAGAAATATTTAGTATATGAAAATAAAATAAATAAAATAAAAATATAAAAAAGTTGGGAAAAGGGGGTATAGCAAACAGACTAGAGACAACATGTTAGCAAAAAAACCATGGCCCAAATATGGAGGCCCATCCTGCAAAAGATCACAAACACTGAAAAAATGGCAAAATATGGAAAACAAAAGTAGCGCCCAGGTTCGAACCCAGGACATGGGTCTCACCAGCGCGCTACTTTGCCACTGGGGTGGCTATACATCCATTGTTTTAAGTGAAGAAAAAATAATATAACATGAAACAAGTCCTTGCCCTGTACTTCATCTTCTTCCTCAAGCTTGGCAAGATGTCCTATAACTCTCTCATTCTTCCATGAAAATGAAAACTCATAACATGAAAGTTGTAGTATTTGATCTCACGATTCCAACCATATAAGTGATGTAAGCTAACAATCAAAGATCAGAGAGAATTTTAAAAGCCCTAAATTAAAACCTAATTTTTTCAGAAACTTCAAGTTCTAAATTCTCTCAACTCAGGCCAAATAAATGTAAGAAAAGATATGTACAATTTCGTTGCAATGAGGACTACATTATTTATTCACAAATCGTGGCCAATGGTTGCCTGTACAAGGAGATAGAAGTTGAGATTTTACCTCCTTCAGTTGAAATCATGGATGGAACTGGAGTGAGTTTGATGGAGGCCTGATACTTGCTTGAGCTTCCTTGAACTTCCCTGAATGTATTCCCACCCTTGCCTTGCTCTGAAAGTGCCTGAAACTCCTTGGCCAAGTCAACCTGTAAGCTTTGAAAACAAAAATGGCAGATGATGGAGAAGGGGTTACAGTACAGGGATGAAGGTCTGGATTAGTTGGATATCAAGTAGGTAAGGTGTTTTGATGATCAAGAATGGAAACGCACGAGCCAAATGAGAGATTGGTATGCTTATGCCAAAACTGCAAGTTTTGACAATTTTCTGGTGTTTTTGAGCTTGGGAGTGTTTTAGGATTCAACCAACCGTGTCTTGTGTTGTATTATGTTTGTATATTAGTATAGAATCAGTTTGATGTCAACCCTCCAATAGATGTGCCAGTTCCCACCTTTTTGCAACCTTTCTTGCTTTTGAAGTAAAGTGAAAGGACAAGGCTTGCCATGCTTGTACTTGCTTTCTTAGGGTTGGTATAAACTTGTACAAATTGCTTTAGGCCTGTAAGATTTGTATATGCAATGGAGACAGGTGAAATGCTCAAGAATTGGAAAGTGGCAAAAGTTGAGCTTTTTCAAAATGGCAATGGTCACTTTATGCCATTTATGGAATTACAACTTACGTAATGGCTCTAGGGCATGGATCAAAGTTTTGTCAACTGAGTAAGCATTAAATTAAGGAGTGAGGAACAAGTTTGGGACCTGTAAAGCATGGATTAGGCAGCATAGGTACTGATTGGAACTTTGTTCTTCATGAAATGGCTTGGACAAAAAGTGAGAAATTGCCAACTTCATCTCTTCGATTCTCCCTACTCCAAAATGATCTTGATGATTTCTTGGACATTTTGGAAATCTTGCAATGTGCTATATAACTCATCTTTGAAATGCATTTTGAGATACCTCTTGGAACTAGGTGAAAAATTTCCATGAAGTTGGGTCCAAAACCTGCCTAAATTAGGGCAAAATTTCACTAAGTTATTTAGTTCATGAGCATGTATTCATAAATTTATATCTTCATATCCAAGCATCTTATGGAAAAGTGTGTGAAGCAAAGTTGTAGATTTCATGGATGTCTACAAATTTCATGTTGGGAATTTTCTTTGAATCATTATGCATCATGGTGAAAAAATGGCTTAAAGTTGAGAAAAAATAAGAAATTTTCCATACTTAGAAAATTTCTAAGTTAAGAAAATTTTCAAATTTAAACCCTAATCTTCAAATTTGGATTTCTTGATGAACAATTTTCACACTTTGACATGTTTTGATGAATTATGACCATTGTCACTTGATTTTGACCAAAAAGTCAAAGTTTGACTTTTCAGTGTACAGCTGCCTTTTGATCAGTTGACTGCAAATTTCATTTATCAATCAAATGAAATTGAAATGTTTTGAGCCAAGTAATAAGGTCAATATGATGCAATTGAATCCTTGAAATCATTCCTTAACTAAATTGGTCATTTTCTAGGTTAAAAATCAGAAATTACTCTTCCTCAGTCAAAACCCTAATTTTGACCATTTTGCCCTTTTGGTGATTTGATCAAATTTCTTGAGGAATTGTGATCCAAACTTGACCAAATGATACATATAAGTTTAAAATGTTGATGTGGATCAAAAAATTATGAAGTTTGACTGTAAATTGGTCATGGTTGACTTTTTCCCAATACTGTTGATTTTTAGGTCAACTGTCCAATTGACAAACCAAAAATGTGGTTCAAGGCTTAAAATTTGTCATGAGTGATCTTAGGGATCCATAATGATGTTTGAAAGTCACATTAAGCATTGATAATCCAAAAATCCTTGTGCAACTCCAAACCCTAATTTTGGGTCATCAGTGCACGATGAGATGTCTTGTGCTGACCAAACCCTAATCCAGTCTTGAGTCAAAGAAATCTTGTGAGAAAAATCTTGATAAATGAGAGGGAAAATTTTGGGGCACAACAGCTGCCCCTACCCAATCCTCTTAAACCTGAGGAGTTAGATTGGCGAGCTTTGCCATTCGTGACTTGAAGGTGAAAGATGATTGGACACTAGAGTGCCCATAAATTTGCACTCGAAAATGTGCAGCTGAGGGAATGGGCTTAAGGATGCCATTTGTAGAAGAGATAGAATCTTGTTGGAGATGGGCTTGTAGATTCCATCCAAGAATGTTTGTTGGATTGCAAATTGTAAGCTGAAAGAATGAGTATCAGAATGGCATATGCATTTTGGAGCGTATCCATACTGTATCTGAATGGGTATCAGAATGGATTCCATGTCTGGAGCATATCTGTGTCGTATCTGAACTTGAAATTTGAACGAGTATTAGAATGGCATCCGTGTCTGGAGCGTATCCGTACTATATCTGAAAGCTGAATCTGAATGAGTATCAGGATGGCATCCGTGTCTGGAGCATATCCGAACTGTATCTGAAAGCTGAATTTAAATGAGTAATAGAATGGCATCCGTGTCTGGAGCATATCTGAACTGTATCTGAAAGCTAAATCTGAATGAGTAACAGAATGGAATCTGTGTCTGGAGCGTATCCGAACTGTATCTGAAAGCTAAATCTGAATGAGTAACATAATGGCATCTGTGTCTGGAGCGTATCCGAACTATATTTAAAAGCTAAATATGAATGAGTAACAGAATGGCATCCGTGTCTGGAGCGTATCTGAACTGTATCTGAAAGCTGAATTTGAATGAGTAACAGAACAGCATCCATGTCTGGAGCGTATCCGAACTGTATCTGAAAGCTAAATCTGAATGAGTAACAGAATGGCATTCGTGTCTGGAGCATATCCGAACTGTATCTGAAAGCTAAATATGAATGAGTAACAGAATGGCATATGTGTCTGGAGCGTATCCAAACTGTATCTGAAAGCTAAATTTGAATAGGTAACATAATGGCATCCGTGTCTGGAGCGTATCCGAACTTTATTTGAAAGCTGAATTTGAATGAGTAACAGAACGGCATCCGTGTCTGGAGCATTTCTGAACTGTATCTGAAAGCTAAATCTGAATGAGTAACAGAATGGCATCCGTGTCTGGAGCGTACCCGAACTGTATTTGAAAGCTAAATCTGAATGAGTAACAGAATGACATCTGTGTCTGGAGCGAATCTGAACTGTATCTGATTGCACATTGTTAATGGTAGCTGTTAATCTTATCTTGAAAAGAGTAGAATGTTAGCTGAAACACAAAGTTATGTTGTAGGATGTAATGTATTTGTTTTATCAATATTTATGATATGTGGATGTAATGTATGCGCATGTAAGTTGATTTGTTGTATTGCTGCCTGATTGAGGAAAATAAATTCCTGAACGCTGATGAGGATATGTGGATTCTTCATGTCTTGAAGTACTGACAAAAAATTTCGCTTGTGAGAGCAATGCCACATACTGCTTGAGGAATTCTGAGAAAATTGACAATCTCTACTGGGGATCAATAATTTGAAGTTTTAGTTCCGTTGGGGATCTAAATGACGTACTGCAGGGATTACTTATGGAATAGCCTAAAGACATTTTCCTATCCTTTCAACCTATCAGTAATTGTCTTTCTCATTTTGTTTATTTGTAAACAGCAATTATGTTCAAATGCATATGTTCATTAATGAATCATTGGACGTTTTTGCAAATAACACAAGTGTAAAGAAAAAAAAGACAAATAGTTTTTTGTTCTTTAAAGAGATATCTTTGTATTTAACTTTGAATAAGTATTTGTACAAAGGAGACAGACATTCTAGTAAGAGAATGATGCCATAAAAAAGCAAGAAAAACTTTATACAAAGAAAGATAGCTATGTGTAATAATCCCATGGGGTTTCCATTCTGCTATAGCCTTCATATCTCTGAACATCTTGTCTATTTGTTGCTTCGTTCGAAGATGATTGAATTGATCAGAAACTCCAAGTTTGTCAGTGGAAGTCAAGAGGTTGTCCACAAAGTGATCCAATGGGACATAGTCATACGCTTTAATTTCCTAACTTTTGCCTGGACCGCCCTTTCGGGTTTTCAGTCCACCGGGAAACCCTTTTTTTCCCAAGTCGCCCTTTCGGGTTTTCAACTTGCCGGTGTAGCGGTAGAAATGTGCAAGACTAAGCCATTGGATTGACTAGACTTTATACAAATCAAAATAAAAATCGCCACCGCGCTTTATTGTTTCCAAAGGAATGGGAAAAGAGTGAATAACCCAAAAAGAGGGGGAAAGATTCAAGGTAAGGGGGTTGGTTATACAAAGGGAAGGTATTAGCACCCTAAACATCTACGGTACTCCGCAGGAACCTCTTTGAAAAAATCTGTATATTTTGGCTATAAAAATGTGTTGTATATAAAATGGATGGTGGAGGTGAGAAAAGAAATATTTTTTATGATTTTTGCACCCGCCGCGGTTGCGAACCTTTAGTGCCTACGTACCACCTTTCGTGCAATAGGGGATCAGGGTACACGTAGTTCCTCTTTTAAAAATTTGAAACACAAGTGTGTTGGCTGATTTTATGAGATAAGACATCATCGCAATTGTCCGTGTGAAAAACATACTTACTACCCACAATCATGAGAAAGGAGAATTTGCATCATCTCAAAGTGGAGGATATGGCTTGGATTTTAAAATCAACAATGCCTCACTCAACACCCAAGTGGAAAATATCTCACTTCACTACATATTGTAGAAGTATAGTTGTTTGCATCACTACAAGGATTGACAAGAGTCTAATCTTTTGATAAAAGTTTAAAGATAAAAGCCAAAGTGGCAAAATGGTTTGGAATGAGATTGATTGATTTTTAGTCTTCTCACAAAAAAAGGTCAAGGTATTATTAAATTGATTGAAATTTATTTATGAAAATGTTTCGAAGATGCATGGACCTAAGTCCAAGTTTATTATGAAAATGTTTCAAGTTTCAAAACAAGAAGAGTTTTTTTTTTAAAGGAGGGAGAAGATTTTTGAAATTAAAGAAGATGAGAGGAGAAGAAGAGGCTATCCTAAAGCATAAGGTAAAAGCTAGGGATAAGAACCATCTAACCAACAAGAAGCCAATACTTGACATTATGAGTCAATATAGAATTCCCATTCTTTGGATTGAAACCAAGCAAGAAAAGATACTAGACCTCTTGAAAGAACCAAACTTCAAGTGTATTTAGTCTTCGCAAAAATTGGGCAGAGTAACGGCTGTATACGGGTGAATTCCAGATTACAAACAAAGATCGTAATCTCAATAACCTGCACACAAAACAAACAAACAACCCAATGTCTTGAGGTAAACCTCAATAACTCCAGACAAAATATCAAATAAAGTCACAAAGTCTCCAAGATAGGCCAAGGTCTCTAATCCTAAGTCAAAGAAGTCCATCACTCCATAATGCAAAGGATAGTAACCATGTAGTCCAAGTATCATTAATGATTTTTATGGTTCATGTTGATTATTAGGTGTCTTTAAAAAGAAAGAAAAGCTCAACTGAGCAAAATAAAAATGACATAAAAGTAAATTCTCAAGTGAGCAAAGATGAAAATAGCATGAAATGTAAAATGCTAAAAGTAAATGGTACATAAAGCATGAAAATAAAAGTGTAAAGTAAAGTTAATTGTTAGTAATGAGTGGTTAGTTAGATGACCATATTGAAACTTGCATTTGGAACTCATTAGAGGATTGGTAGAACCAAAGCCTCCACACAACAAGTTGCATTTTCTTTTTTTCAAGTATATCATCCATTTTGGAATTCTCACAAGGCAACATGTAATGATCAATGATGTTTAAGTGATCCGCGTTGACCAAAGGTGTTGTAGATCCATTAGAGGATTGGTAGAACCAAAGCCTCCACACAATGAATCTCAAGGTTATTGGATCAAAGAGATCAAATTAACATACTTGGGCTTGCAATCATAAGTTTGGGCCACGAATTATCATTTATTCGAATCGGGACAAAATTTAGCGCTATGTTAAGCAATCGTAAGTGGACTTATGTAGAAGTCACACCTATTTTGAGGCCGGTCAATAGCAATCTATGTACTTCATGTTTGGATAAATTATATAGAGATCACCATCCCTTAACATGTAGCACAATTAAAAAATAAAGGGATAAGATGAAGAGGGAGGGAAATGATAAGCTAATTTGGATCACCATTTCAAAATTCTTTCATCTTTAAATTCAACCACTCCTCTAGATGGATTAAAGCACTAAACATATCATTAATCCAAAGCACCAAAAATGAATTAAATAATTCACTTTTAGGTAGATTTGAATTTATGAACATTTATCCAACTTCATCTACATCACAAAGTCCATTGAGTTTAAAGACAAATTGGACATTTAAAATTGCAATCCAAACCAACAATCAAAAGGAGTGAGTAGAAAAAGCATTTTGGATCAAAGCTGCCCCAAAACAAGGCAAAAAATGCATTTTGTCCTGGTGTAAATAGATTTACACTACTATGTAAATCTATTTACACAGTACAGTTTTCAAATATTCGCGTGAAATTGCTTCTGTGCAATCGATTTACACTTAGTGCAAATCGACTGCACACAGTAACAATAGCAAAAACAGCATTTTAAAAGGGCAATTTCTTGTTCAAACTTTCCATCAAACACCTTATGATCATGGATCCAATTGAGCAAGAAAGTTCCATCAAATTATGAGAAAATAACACCATTGGAATCACAAAAGAATGCTCAATGAATCAATCCCAAAGATCACCAAGAGATCACATTGTGAAAGATGGATTATCCAACTTACCAAAGGTAGATCTAGAGAATTATCAAAACAACTTCAAGAATTTTCTTCAATTCAACCACAAGAATCAATTGACCAAGCTTGGATGTAGAGAATTGATGGAGAAAAAGTGTTTGGATGAAGGTTTAGCTCAAAGATTAGTAAGCTTCAATGCAAAGCTTACTAACTTTTTTTGAAAATGGAGCTTTGAGTGAATTTTGTAGATGGAGAGAATTGAGAGATTTTTTAGCAAGGTAGATTTGGCTATCAAAAGCTTGAAATTTAAATGAAATGAGGGATCTATTTATATAGTTTAGGATTGGGATTAGTGGTAATTTAGTAATTGATTCTTGGAGCCAAAATTTGAATTAATGATAATTCTTCTTAAAAATGAAAATTTGGAGCCAAAATTTGACAAGTTTAAAAATTGTTTATTTTTTTCAAATTTTCACGCTGTGCAATCGATTGCACTATAGTGCAAATCGATTTGCACAGTGTCTTTTTTTTCAAAAATGGCGCAAAATGCACTATGTGCAATCGATTGCACTCTAAGAGCAACCGATTGCATCAGTGAAAAAATGAAAAAATTTAATTCTTTTCCTTTGCAAATAGAGATTTTAGGGAAATAATACCGGAAAACCTTATTTGCCATATGCTTCGACTCGGTACCTACAAAACACAAATATGCAAAAACAAAGACAAATATTTTTTTTGTATTTTGATTAGAAGTTAGTTAACAACACAAGAACAAACTTAAAGATAGGATGCAAATGTGATGAATGAAGCTATTTATTAATGATTGTGACTGAATGATAAAATATGGTATGAAAGTGCGACTAAAAAAGTTAGGGGCAAAATTTAGGGTACAACAGCTGCCCCTATTTAATTATCTTTTAGCCAGATAGGCGGAAAGTAATTAAATACAAACAGACCTGAATTTTGTCCCTGATGCGATTAGATGATAGCATATGTTATGAATGAATGCATGGACTCTTTTTTTGACATATATATTTTTTGAATGATGTATGAGATGAGACAGACTCTGTGGGAATGTGGAAAGACTCGAAACTGGAAACTTGTGGTAGTTTAGATGAAATGACGTGGAAAGACATGTCGGGGAACAATAAGATACTTCTGGATATCTGTCAGGGAGACAAAGAGTAACCATTAATACTTGGAAAAAAGAGATAAAACTCGAGAAGGCAAGCAGCAACATCCAAGAATGTCATTGAATGAGGTGAGCAACTCTCTAGAAAAGGCAATCAGAAGCATATAGAAGAACATTAGATGTGGGATGAGACCAAATCTGAAGCTACATCAGAGTCCTTCAGGAAAGACACTCGACGGGAAAAAAATACGACATCCAATACTGGCTTTGAATGAGTGAAAGGGTTCTTGACATTCAATACTGGCTTTGAATGAAGAAAAAGGTAACAACATCCAATAATGGCTTTGGATGGAAACAAAAGATCTTGACATTCAATACTGGCTTTGAATGAAAGAAAAGCTCAACGTCTAATACTGGCTTTAGACAAGAGAAAAGATCACAACATCCAATACTGGCTTTGAATGAGTGAAAGGGATCTTGACATTCAATACTGGCTTTGAATAAAGAGAAAACTCAACGTCTAATACTGGCTTTAGATGAGAGAAAATATCACAACATCCAATACTGGCTTTGAATGAGTGAAAGAGATCTTGACATTCAATACTGCCTTTGAATGAAGGGAAAACTCAACGTTTAATACTGGCTTTAGACGAGAGAAAAGATCACAACATCCAATACTGGCTTTGAATGAGTGAAAAAGATCTTGACATTCAATATTGGCTTTGAATGAAGGGAAAACTCAACGTCTAATACTGGCTTTAGACGAGAGAAAAGATAACAACATCCAATACTGGCTTTGAATGAGTGAAAGAGATCTTGACATTCAATACTGGCTTTGAATGAAGAAAAAGGTAACAATATCCAATACTAGCTTTGGATGAAAAAAGAGAAACAACTCAAACTGATGTTTGCTTTGATAGGTGCCAAGTAAGTTGGACTTTGATCTCAAGGTGACATGTCAACTGCAATAAGACCTTGGAAAATGAAAATGAGGATGAAACACTCTTGTTATGCATTATGTATGAATTTTGTTATGCATGATATGTGAATGATCTATGCATGTAATGCCCATGTTTACGACAATGGTGTTTGACTCTTTTGTGGAGAATAGTTGGAAGTTTGATTCCTCAACACGGAGAACTCTGCCAAATTTGATTGGAAAGAAAATGTCTTGAACCCAAATTTGTCACACTTGAAAACTGTGTTAAACTGATGATCTTCTGGGGAAGGACATGGAGAGCTGCTTGGGGATTTGTTCCAGATTAGCTGACTGTTGAAGATAAACTGATCATGGCTTTGACGGAAAATTGCGATCAAAAGCGCAGCGGAATTTAAAATTTTCCTTTAGCGATCCTTACGAATGAACATGGTCAGTGATAGAAATATTTACCTCTTGTGGCGATTCAGACCTTTGATGTTGTGATCACGAGTGTTGATGAAGAATAACGCCTCTACTCAGTCCACACGAACAGATCGCTTCCGGTCACAGTGCTAGCTGATCACGAACGGAAACCTTGAGTGAGAGAGAGAATCAAAAATGAAATTGCATCAAGTGAAATTGCTTCATCACAAGGGATCTATTTATATAATCACTCGTGTGGGCTACAAGCTAAAAGCCTAATTAAGGGTATAAGCTAAAAGCCCAATTAAGCTTATGGACATCATACCTTATGATGTACCATATATCACTTATCCACGTGGCACCTTACCACTTTCCGTATTACACTTAAGTGCACCGTATCTTACGATGTTCCTTATTTATTCTATCTCTCATCAACATGTCCTTATGTGTGTGACCCTGTAGGTTTTCGCGACATTGGCAATTATATTAAATCACACATTTAATATAATAAACAGTGAGCGGTATCTAGCAACACATCACTGTTACCCAAGTCACGAAAATGTCATGTGATCTGACCAAACCTTTTCTGTGATAATATTTGTGTTATACAATTACCCTTTTGCCCTCATGTCTATATTGAACACAAGGCATACATTGTGTCACCCTTGTCCAGTTCAATATTGGGCCCTTAGACATTTATCCTATTATGCAGGATGAGAAAATTCCATCTAGGTCACTCATGTCCCTTAGCATGCTTTGTGAAGTACCCATCAACCATCTTTGTAGTCATCCAGTTACGGATGACGTTTGATCAGTAATAAAGTACTTGACTCTACATCTAGGGTCTATAGTGGTTTCAGGTCGAAGGGTGGTATACACCATTATCATCATGAGAATAACTTATGACACTTTGCATAACATTCTATGTAGTATTCTCATAGCGGTTCAATCCAGTATAAATATTACTCCTAATATTCATACCTATGACAAGACTTGATAACTCCTTATCTATTATCCATGAGATGTGATCATCAATCTATCTTCATAATAATCTTAATGCTTTAATGTTATCCCACTTCACATTAAAGCTTGACTACAGATACTTTAAGAATAGTGTCTTATGTTTAATGGGATCTCATGATTAAGTCACACTTAACATTTCATTAAACAAATAAACCATTCTAGGGACTTTATTATTTTGGAAAGCAAACATAATAAAGAAATGCCTTTTATTATTAATAAATAATTCGATACAAGTACCAAAAGTATTGGCCTCTAGGGCTTACACCAACAATCTCTCACTAGCACTAGAGCCAATCAGGCATACCCCTAATACCCATAGATCTAGTATGTCCATCATGCTTCAGCTGCACAAGAGGCTTTGTTAATGGGTCAGCAACATTGTCAAGTGTAGGTACTCTGCATATTTTCACATCTCCCCGATCGATTATCTCTCGAATGAGATGATAACGCCTAAGTATGTGTTTAGATCGTTGGTGAGATCTAGGCTCCTTAGCTTGTGCGATAGCACCATTGTTATCACAATAGAGATCAATGGGATCCACAATGCTATGGACTATTCCAAGTTCACTAATGAACTTCTTGATCCAAACAGCTTCCTTTGCTGCAGTTGAGGCAGCAATATACTCAGCCTCGATTGTAGAATCATCAACTGTATCTTGCTTTGAACTTTTCCAGCTCACAGCGCCACCATTTAAACAAAACAGATAACCAGATTGCGATCTAAAGTCATCCTTATCTGTCTGGAAGCTAGCATCGGTGTATCCAATTACAGTAAGCTCTTCCTGACCTCCATATATCAAGAATGAGTCCTTAGTCCTTCTCAAGTACTTAAGGATATTCTTGACAGCTACCCAATGAGCATCACCGGGATTAGACTGGTACCTACTCGTTGCACTTAAAGAATACGAGACATCTGGTCGAGTACATAGCATGGCATACATGATAGATCCTATTGCAGATGCATATGGAATCTTATCCATGTGATCCCTTTCTTCCTTACTTGAAGGGGATTGTGTTTTTGACAGACACATGCCATGTTGCATAGGTATGAATCCTTTCTTGGAATCATGCATATTAAAGCGTCTCAACACTTTTTCTATGTATGTACTCTGACTTAGGCCAAGCAGTTTTTGTGACCTATCTCTATAGATCCTGATTCCTAATATATAGGCCGCTTCACCTAGGTCCTTCATTGAAAAGCATTTCCCTAACCAAGTCTTCACTTGTTGCAAGGTAGGGACATCGTTTCCAATGAGTAATATGTCATCTACATATAATAACAGGAATACGATCATGCTCCCACTAACCTTCTTGTAGACACAAGGCTCATCTTCATTCTTGATGAATCCATATTGTTTTACTGTTTCATCAAAATGAAGATTCCAGCTTCTGGAAGCTTGCTTCAATCCATAAATTGATCGCTATAACTTACATATCTTTTGGGCTTCTTCTGGTATGTCAATCCTTCAGTTTGTGTCATGTACACATCCTCAAGAAGATTCCCATTAAGGAAAGCAGTTTTGACATCCATCTGCCATATTTCATAATCATGATATGCAATGATAGCAAGTAAAATCCGAACAGATTTAAGCATTGCAACTGGTGAAAAGGTTTCATCATAGTCAACCCCATGAATTTGTTTATAGCCTTTTGCAACCAGTCTTGCCTTATAGGTATGTACCTTACCATCCATGTCAGTCTTATTTTTGAAGACCCACTTGCATCCTATAGGGTTAACTCCTATAGGAGGCTCTACCAAGGTCCAAACCCGGTTTGTGTACATGGAATCCATTTCAAATTTCATGGCTTCTAGCCACTTCTCGGACTCAGGACCAGTTATGGCCTCTTGGTAGGTCACAGGCTCATCTTGATCCATGAGTAATACATTACCCTAATCACTTATGAGATATCCTTATCTCTCAGGTTGTTGATGTATCCTGCTTGACCTACGCTGGTCTTGTTCTACTTGAGCAGGTTGCTCTTCCATAACTACTTGTGTTTCCTGCTCTAATTCCTCCATAGGTGTATCAATGCTTTGTGGTTCTTGAATTTCTTCAAGCTCTATTTTCCTCCCACTGATTCTTTTGGAAATAAAATCCTTTTCCAGAAAAACTCCAGTTCGAGCGACAAACACTTTGCCCTCAGAAGGATTGTAGAAGTAATACCCTCTTGTTTCTTTAGGATACCCCACAAATAAGCATTTGTTAGATTTGGGCTCAAGCTTAGTTGAAATTTGTCGTTTCACATAAACTTCGCAACCCCAAATCTTCATGTAAGACATATGTGGTTTCTTACCACTCCATATCTCATATGGTGTCTTCTCAACCTTTTTGGATGGAACCCGGTTAAGTGTGTAAGCTGCAGTCAATAGTGCATGTCCCCAAAAGGAGTTCGGAAGATCGGCGTGACTCATCATGGATCGGACCATGACTAACAAGGTTCGATTTCTTCTCTCAGATACACCATTCCATTGTGGTGTTCCAGGAGGAGTAAGTTGGGATAAAATCCCACATTCCTTTAGATGTTCATCAAACTCTAGGCTTAAATATTCACCGCCTCGATCTGATCGAAGAACTTTAATATTCTTACCTAGTTGGTTTTGTACTTCATTCATGAATTCCTTGAATTTTTCAAAGGTTTCAGATTTGTGTTTCATTAAATACACATAACCATATCTACTGAAATCATCAGTAAATGTGATGAAGTATTGAAAACCTCCTCTGGCTGGTATGTTCAGTGGTCCACATACATCAGTATATATGAGGGCCAAAAGATCATTAGCCCTTTCACCTTTTCCTGTGAATGGGGACTTTGTCATCTTTCTAATTAAACAAGATCTGCATGTCTCATATGATTCATAATCAAAAGAGTCCAAGAGTCCATCTTTATGGAGTTTGGAAATGCGTTTCTCATTTATGTGGCCTAAGCGACAGTGCCAAAGGTAGCTTGGATTTAACTCATTAGGTTTAATCTGTTTAGTATTAATGTTATAAATTGGAATTTCAAGATCAAGGACATATAGTCCATTGTTCATTTGTGTGGAAGCATAGAATATATCATTCAAATAAATAGAGCAACAATTGTTCTTTATTATAAATGAAAAACCAAACTTGTCCAAACAAGAAACGGAAATAATATTCCTACTAATTGCAGGTACATAATAACAGTTCTCTAACTGAATTATTAAACCACTAGGTAAAGTCAAAACACAAGTTCCTACGGCTAAAGCAGCAACCTTTGCTCCATTTCCAACTCGTAGGTCAACTTCACCTTTTGCCAAATCTCTACTCCTTTTTAGCCCCTGCACATTAGTACAAATGTGAGAACCTCATCCAGTATCTAATACCCATGATGCAGAAGTAGATAAATTAATTTCAATAACAAAAATACCTGAATTTGAAGTCCCTACTCCATTGTTCATATCTTCCAAGTACTTTGGGCAGTTTCTCTTCCAATGTCCGGTCTTACCGCAATGGAAGCAAGTGCCCTCATTTGCTATGCCTCCACTAGGCTTCAAAGCAGGAACAGTAGGTTTAGGCTTGGCAACTTCCTTGCCTTTCCCTTTACCAACCTGCTTGGTAGGCCTCTTGTTCAGCTTCTTTCCATTATTGACCATCAGAATGGACTTCCCTTTTGTCTTCATATTCTTCTCAGCAGTTTTCAACATGCTTAGCAATTCTGGAAGACTCTTATCCATGTCATTCATGTTGAAATTCATGACAAACTGATTAAAGCTATCTGGCAACGATTGCAAGATAAAATCAGTTGCAAGTTCCTTTCCAAGCGGAAACCCTAACCTTTCAAGGTTCTCCACATACCTAATAATTTTTAGTACATGGGGACCTACAGGGTTTCCCTCAGATAACTTGCTGTTAAAAAGAGCCTTTGAAACCTGAAACCTCTTGTTTCTTGCCTGCTCTTGATAGAGCATTTTCAGATGTCCGATCATATCGAACGCTGACATGTTCTCGTGTTGCTTTTGCAACTCCGGGTTCATAGTAGCTAGCATGAGACAAGCGGCTTCGTTAGCATCATCAAAATGCTTCTTATAAGCATCTCTTTCTGCCTTAGGTGCTGAACTAGGCGGTTCCTCTTCAGGAACAGGTGTCTCCAAGACATACAGCTTCTTATCGTGCTTGAGGACAATCCTCAGATTTCGGTGCCAATCTAAGAAATTTGTCCCAGACAATTTTTCCTTATCTAGGATTGATCGCAAAATATGGTTGTTTGTTGTCATGGTAATCTACAAAAAAAATGAAAATATAAGTATCATTAAAACAACATATTTAATTAGGCCTTTAATCAAATATGCTCCCACTATTTTACTCAAACCAAATGACCCTCATCATTTGATTCGTAAAATCCCGTTGGAAGACTTTCTAGTGGGTCGAGATCCACATTTCACTTCCTTCTAAGTCAGCGTTAGGCTGATTACACAAAACTAGGTTATTTAGGTAGGAACTCCTTCCAATTGTATCTCATACAACTCTCGAATATTTTCAGTTGGGTGAATAACTCCTTATTCTAATTCATCATATGAATCATTCCCAACTCTTGCTTCTAAACATGTACAATATTATTATAATATGTTTAGTTAAGTTTGACCCATTGTTTTAGCAGTTGGATATTACAATTATCCCATCGCACCTTACTAATATAGAACATGCACCTCGCGTAGGCGAAACCTAGATTGTTCGATACTAGTCTTGATGAGTGCTAAAACTTGGAAAGCATGAACTTAATATTTAACTTGAGGGATTTTGTTATTAGTTTGATCTCACCGGCTTAACATGCAATTCGTCTCTCTCATGAATCAACATACAAACACATGCAACAATATACATAAAAGGATACAGTTATGTCCCCTAGCGCAATTGTTCTCCCAAGCCAATGAGAGAACCTAAGCTAACCTAATAACGATCTAAACTTCTCCAAGCAAGATCTCCAAGGTTATCCTCCTTTGATATTGTATTCTTCTCTTTCTTCATAACATTACATTACATAAAAGAAACTCGTTTTACATACGAGGGAGTGAGATGAGAAAAGAAGTTACATCAAGAATTTTATAGAGAGGCACGACACACAGGCCGTATTTTACAATCCCAAAACAAAATAAAGGAAAAAACTAAGGCCATAACTGATCACCACAAGACAATAATAATAAACACACTTTTATTATTAGTTTAAATTTTGTTAATTAAAAAAAGGCAAATTAAATTTCGATGATTGATCACACTACGCAGAGTTAGCCGGGGGTCAAGGGGGCAGCGTCCCTTTGCGGGGTTGTAAGGGGCAGCGCCCCGACGCAAAATTTTAATGAACAATTCATTTGAAATCGGCGTCATTTTCACACAACTCTTGTGCATTCACAACCCTAATCTCATAACTCTGCAACAACACAACCCTTGTGCCGTCATGAACCCTAATGCAACAGTTTCATGTTGTCAAACACATTTTGATTGATAATTCAGTATGATTAATCACATGCCATTGCTTCACCATACTAATGTCGGATTCCGAAGCATATAAACAGTGATCGGTTAAAGGAATAACAATCATCAAGTGTCTGAATGAACGAAACAGAAACAGTATATCCCATATACCATCGTTGCATCAGATTTACTTATACATATATAAAAGTGATCGATCTTATTTGTGTAACCTATGGACGATCGATGTATCGCTGCTTCACCATACTAATGTCGAATTCTGAGGCATAGTCAACATCAATCATCCAAATCGTACACAACAGATGCCAAATTTAATTACTCATTTATTATTCAATTCATTCTGGTTTTAATCGAATCAAAACAGAAAATATAGAACATAAACAACTATCATATCCATGGTTTCGTAAGTGGCTCTGATACCACTGACGGATAATTGCGATCAAAAGCACAGCGGAATTTAAAATTTTCCTTTAGCGATCCTTACGAATGAAAATGTTCAGTGATAGAAATATTTACCTCTTGTGGCGATCCAGACCTTTGATGTTGTGATCACGAGTGTTGATGAAGAACAATGCCTCTACTCAGTCCACACGAACAAATCGCTTCCGGTCACAGTGCTAGCTGATCACGAACGGAAACCTTGAGTGAGAGAGAGAATCAAAAACGAAATTGCATCATGTGAAATTGCTTCATCACAAGGGATCTATTTATAGAATCACTCGTGTGGGCTACAAGCTAAAAGCCCAATTAAGGCTATAAGCTAAAAGCCCAATTAAGCTTATGGACATCATACCTTATGATGTACCATATATCACTTATCCACGTGGTACCTTACCACTTTCTGTATTACACTTAAGTGCACCGTATCTTACGGTGTTCCTTATATATTCTATCTCTCATCAACCTGTCCTTATGTGTGTGACCCTGTAGGTTTTCGCGACATTGGCAATTATATTAAATCACACGTTTAATATAATAAACAGTGAGCGGTATCTAGCAACACATCACTGTTACCCAAGTCACGAAAATGTCATGTGATCTGACCAAACTTTTTCTGTGATAATATTTGTGTTGTACAATTACCCTTTTGCCCTCATGTCTATATTGAACACAAGGCATACACTGTGTCACCCTTGTCTAGTTCAATAATGGGCCCTTAGACATTTATCCTGTTATGCAGGATGAGCAAATTCCATCTAGGTCACTCATGTCCCTTAGCATGCTTTGTGAAGTACCCATCAACCGTCTTTGTAGTCATCCAGTTACGGATGATGTTTGATCAGCAATAAAGTACTTGACTCTACATCTAGGGTCCATAGTGGTTTCAGGTCGAAGGGTGGTATACACCATTATCATCATGAGAATAACTTATGACACTTTGCATAACATTCTATGTAGTATTCTCATAGCGGGTCAATCTAGTATAAATATTACTCCTAATATTCATACCTATGTCAAGACTTGATAACTCCTTATCTATGATCCATGAGATGTGATCATCAATCTATCTTCATAATAATCTTAATGCTTTAATGTTATCCCACTTCACATTAAAGCTTGACTACGGATACTTTAAGAATAGTGTCTTATGTTCAATGGGATCTCATGATTAAGTCACACTTAACATTTCATTAAACAAATAAACCATTCTAGGGACTTTATTATTTTGGAAAGCAAACATAATAAAGAAATGCCTTTTATTATTAATAAATAATTCGATACAAGTACCAAAAGTATTGGCCTCTAGGGCTTACACCAACAGGCTTTAGTCGAAAGTTGCTGGAAATAAGCTGATCACGGCTTCAGCTCCGAAATGACTATTGGAGATAAACTGATCATGGCTTCAGCTTCTTAAATGTTTGTTTGAGATAAACTGATCATGGCTTCAGCTCTGAAATGATTGTTGGGAATTAATTCCCCTGTATGAGTCTTGAAAATGATTTTCTGGCTAACCAATTCTGAGAAAACTTGCATTGAGCAGTAAATCTTGAACTGATTCACAACAGGATCTGGAAGATACTTGCCCCTGATAGGGTCACTGACCAAGTTTCTCAGCTGTTTGAAATTCCTTGATGAGGAAATCTTGTTTGCAAGCAAAATTGTTTATTCAAACATGGTATTTTTAATGCAAAGTTCATGCAAAAGTTTTGAATCCAAAATCATTTTTGAAATGATGTTATTGGTGTATAGAAAATGCATCACTGGTTAAAACACAGTGGTTTATACTTTTGAAGTGAAATCAAAGGTATGATACCAAAACAAATGATTCGCAAAAGATCAAAGGAGTCAGTTTACGCAACCTTGTTGTGGTATGCTTTCAAAAGAAACCTGGCTTCAATTAGGTCTTTTGAGGGTTGTAACGTGGTCTAGTTCATGGTTTAAGAAATAAAGGATAAAGGCTCAAAGTTTATTTGTACCCAACCCAATCTTCATGATGTTCTCCAGTTCTACGTTCAGTTAATTCAGACTATGCATTCAGGTTCCAAGAGATTTTGGAATTGCACTAATGGTAATAATGAAGATGGTTCAGAAGCTAAAGGATTCTTGAGAATGACAGTCATTTCTTCTTACATCTTTTTGTTGTTTTGAGGACTTTTGTCAACTCTGGTGGAGAATTTTGAGGATTTGAAGACCTCTTCTGATTGAATTTATTATTCTCATCTTTTGCCTAAACTGTTTCATTTGAGATTACAGTCAGCAGGATGCCCTAGTTTTTTCCTGAACTGCTTCATTTGGAATTACAGTCAGCGGGATGCTTCCGTTTTTTGCCTAAGTCTCCTTCAGAGGTTTTGACTTAGCAAGACATTTCCTTTGATTTTTATTTTCATTTCATTTTTCTTTTTGGAAATATAATGACTGCCTTGCTCAATGATTACAGGGAACCATCTTCGACATTTTTTTATTGAGAGCATCTTTGACACATCTTGCTGTGTGCAAACTGTGATCGGTGGGAACGAGAACTGACTGTTTTTGGAATGCTGGTTCGCGTTTGCGTTTGTTTTCTCAAAGTGTCGCGGTAAGCAAGAGTCGCCATCGTCTTTTATTTTATCCAACAAGGGAAAGGACAAAAGCACAGAAAAATTCTTTTTCGAGATGTTTCTCGGGTTCGGGAGGTAGATTATAGAAAGGGAAGGTGTTAGCACCCTTTCTATCTGTGGTTATCCACGGGCTCTTAGGTACTTGCTCACTATGTTTTCAAAAGGTTTGCTTTTCTTTGTGTTTGTGGGTTTTGAAAAGAGTTTTGTTTTTGAAGAAAGTGTAAGTGCGAAAAGTTTTTGTTTTGTTTTAAAAGAGAGCAAGTACTTAAGAACCTCTACCTACTCAAAAAAAGGAATTTAATTGTGCAAATGTCCTTTAGACAGTACTATCCTACTATTGGGAAGTAGGTAGCACCGTCGTTGGAGTTTTCGGGTCAATTCGATTTTAGGGACGTGTGGTCACTAAAGCAACGTTAGGACGCTTTAGTGGTAATCCTAATGTCTTAGATCATTTTTATCGAGGCGACCATTTCGAGGCAACTTATGATCTTGGGACAAAGGACTACCTTCAAAACATCCTATACTTAATGACCACGTTCGAGGCAACCAAGTGAGGTGTACCCTAAGAGTGGCATGTGCAAGTGTATCAACTTTCAGTTATATTATCTTTGTACATGTTATGGTGAGCTACTGTTGATTTTAAGTTAAGAGTTAATCTTGCCATACAATCCTAGTTAGCATACATCTAAGCAGTTAATATATGTACAGGAATTTAAAGTGCGGGAATTGTAAATCCTACGCTATTACAAGGCTTTCGGGGAGAGGGATTATTTACATGTCCAAAAATTGGGGAAATAAAAGCAGTAAAGGGTCTTATTTAAGCTATTACATCCCAGTAAAATAAACGCGCGTGAATTAAAAAAAAATCCTAAGAATAAGAACTCTTTTTTTTGTTTTATTTTATTTTGGGAAAAATAATCTAAATCTATTTAATTTTAGTTTTTTTGGAAAAATGTTAAGATAATTAAAGGTTAATTAACAATGTTAATTTAATAGAAAAAGAACTAGCCTAATGTTTTTGTAGTTTTTTTATTTTAATGTTAATTAAAAGGAAGTCTATGAAAACAAAATAAAAATACAAGGGGGATCCTTCGATCCAGGAGTTAACGGGAGTTTCGACCCAGGGAGAGAAATAGAAGCTTCGATCCAGAGGGGGTCGTGGTCCTTTCGATTGGTCCAAACAGCAAGGCGTGAGTAGCCTTCGATCCAGGGAAGAGGACTGTGTTTTGATCATGGAGGTCATGGTTTTCGATCCAGGAATGAGATGCCTCCTTCGATCCAGCATGCTCATGGGTTCGATCCAGAGAAGGTGCTCTCCTTCGATTTGGGGTGTTATACCTGCAAAAGCATGTTAGCGAAATAAAACGTAGGGCCTGGGTATTGAACCCCAGGCCCTTCGATCCTGCGCTTGCTGGGTCTCTTCAGGCTATGTCTGCAGCAAGTATTAGCAAACGAAAAACATGACATAGGTGCCAAACCCAGGCCTTTCGATCCTGTCTAGGATGGCAAATCAAAGGCAACAACAAGTAATAATGTGTTATGCAAATATGAGGTTGGATAGTTTACCCTTTCTTACCAGCAGATTGGACTTCTATTTGGGCGTTTCCCGGATGTAGGCACCTTCGATCTGGGCACTTCCTGGATGTAGGCACTTTTGATTTGGGGTTTCTGGGCGTGGACACCTTTGATCTGAAGGACTGCTTTGGCTCTTTGAGGAAATTTTTCTGTGTGTTCTCCTGCAGAGTTTTGTGTGCATATGTTTTATATTTTCGTTCTATGATTTTCGTGTCCTGGTAATGTATGTTGGCCTCTGTATTTATAGGGGTGTGAGGGTGCAGTAATGGCAAGGCACATCCATTAAAACAGGCCTTTAAATACCATGAGACAAGAAATGGACACACTAAATAATTTCCTTTTTTGAAACATTTGTGTCTCTTGAATGAACCTGGACGCTTTTGGATTTCGAATGCTTTCAGGCCATGCTCTTCGATTGGTCCTGATTTGCCTCTTTCGAATGGACTTCTTGCGTACCCTTCGAATGGGCCTTCTGAATGCTTCTTCGAATGGTCTTGAGTTGCACAGAATCACTCTGGTCGAATCAGCTCTTTGGGAACAGAAAAGGCAAGAATCTGGCCTTTAACTCAGGAATTAAATCCACAACCAGCATTTAATTATTTCTATATTTGCAAGGGGAACATGCCATTTCCTCATGTTCAATGTACCTGGACATGTTTGAGTGCCCTCTTGATGGCCTCTTTCGAACGGCTCGGAAGGAGTTCTTCGAATGGCCCTGTCGAAGCTTCCTGGACACAACACTGAATCGAAGGTTCCCTTGGCATGCCAGTCGAAGACCTTGACATAACACCAATCGAAATGCTTGTCCATACCAATCGAAATGCTTGTCCAAAACGCCAATCGAAATGCTCCTTCAGAGTACCAACCGAAGTGTCTTTCAGGATACCAATCTAAGTGCTCCTTCAGAATTCTAATCGAAATGCTCCTTCAGAATTCCAATCGAAGTGTTCCTTTAGAATGCCAATCGAAGTGTCTTTAAAGCACCACTCAAAAATTTTCTTTTTCCTTAGGTAAGAGTTTGTGATCAACCATGCAGGGGGAAGACTTTGGAAAAACATGAGAGGGCAAATTTTGGGGTACAACAGTTGCCCCTGTTCAATTTTCTTAAACCTGAGGATATAGATTGGCTTTCGAGCCTTTCGTGATCTGAAGGTGGAAGATAATTGGACACTAGAGTGCCCAGAAATTTGCACTCGCATGGTGTAGTATCAGCATTGTAACATCGAGAATGGGCTTACAGATGCCATTTGGAGATTGTTGGTAGGAGGATGGGCTTATAGATTCCATTTGTAAGAGTGTCGATCGCGTAAGAGATTCCTTAGCGAGAATTTGCATACCTGTTGGTGTAGAAGATTCCGCTGGGGAAGTCTAACTTTAGAGGTGAACTGCATATCTGGACTGAGAGTGAACCTGGGTAAGGTTACTTCATGATGATTCCGTGTAAGACTTCATCTGGAAAGGAGGAACCTGTGTAGGGTTTCCTGATGATGAGTTCGTGTGAGACTGCATCTTGGAAAGAGAGGGAACCAGTGTAGGGTTGCCTGATGACGAGTTCGTGTAAAACTTCACCTTTGGAAAGAGAGAACCTGTGTAGGGTTTCTTGATGACGAATCCGTGTAAAACTAAATCTTGAAGAGAAGGAACCGGTGTAGGGTTGCCTGATGAGGAGTCCGTGTAAAACTTCATCTTTGGAAAGAGAGAACTTGTGTAGGGTTTCTTGACGACGAGTCCGTGTAAAACTGCATCTTGAAGAGAGGGAACCGGTGTAGGGTTGCCTGATGAGGAGTCCGTGTAAAACTTCATCTTTGGAAAGAGAGAACCTGTGTAGGGTTTCTTGACGACGAGTCTGTGTAAAACTGCATCTTGAAGAGAGGGAACCGGTGTAGGGTTGCCTGATGATGAGTCCGTGTAAAACTACATCTGGAATTGAGAAGGAACCGGTGTAGGGTTGCTTCATGATGAGTCCGTGTAAAACCGCATCTTTGGAAAGAGAGAACCTGTGTAGGGTTGCTTCATGATGAGTCCGTGTAAAACTGCATCTGGAGTTGAGAAGGAACCGGTGTAGGGTTGTTTCGGGATAAGTTTGTGTGAAACTTCTGGAGGAACCTGGGTAAGGTTACTTCGGGATAAGTTCGCGTGAAACTTCAGGATGAACCGGGGTAAGGTTACTGTGAGATAAGTTCGTGTGAAACTTGAGGAGGAACCGGGGTAAGGTTACTTCGGGATAAGTTCGTGCAAAACTTCAGGATGAACCGGGGTAAGGTTACTGTGAGATAAGTTCGTGTGAAACTTCAGGAGGAACCGGGGTAAGGTTACTGTGAGATAAGTTCGTGTGAAACTTCAAGAGGAGCCGGGGTAAGGTTACTTCGGGATAAGTTCGTGCAAAACTTCAGGATGAACCGGGGTAAGGTTACTGTGAGATAAGTTCGTGTGAAACTTCAGGAGGAACCGGGGTAAGGTTACTGTGAGATAAGTTCGTGTAAAACTTCATTCAGAAATGTATGAGAAAGGACCCGTGTAGGATTTTTCAGGATAAACCCGTGTGAAGATGCATTTAGGAGAAACCCGTGTAAGATTTCTTCATGACGAACCCGTGTAAAGCTGAATTTGATCGTGCAGATAATTACTCTGTTTAGTTTCCGGAGTAAATCTTGAACTTCCTAGAAGTTGTTGATGATAAACATCTTTCCTGAAAAGGTACATGATTAATCGTATATGATGCATGACATGCATTGTATGATGATGTTCTCAAAATAAATGAGATTATGCTGTATGCAATATGTATGCGCACATCATGATGTATGAACATGAAATGCTATTGTGGTACGTCCGAGTTTGGGAAAATAAATCCCTGACTGTTGTTGGAGAATAAAGAGTTTCACTCGCTGGAGATAACGTCTGAAGATGATTGGGAGAATAATCCTGCAGGAGAGAATAACTCCGCTGGGGAATGGACTGACGAGGAAATGACTCTGTGGGGAGTATATACTCTGCTAGAAGATCAGCTGATTTGGAGAAGTAAAACTCAGCTGGGGATGAATTACTGTTGCTGGCGACAGCGAACCCTGTTGGGGATTGAATTTCTATCTATGAGAGGAATAAACTCCGCTGGGGATAGAAAGAACTTCGCTGGGATGGTCTTTCAGTTGCAACTTGCTGAGGATAACCCAGTTAGACTCTTGTGAGGATAACCTCTGAATTTGGCTGAGGAGACTTATTTGTGCTTCGCAGGGGACAAGCTTCCAGAGTCTCCTGGGGAAGAGGATTTGTGGTCCTTTGATTTGTAGTAGTCGGAGAGGCAAACTCAAGCTGGGGAATCCTGGTGTTGTTGGGGAAATAAACCCTGTCGTCAGTCCGCTAGAGAGGTGACATCTCCGTTGGGGGATGTCCTCGAGGATTCTTGAGGTTGATTCAGCTGGGGAAAGGTTTTCAGAGATTAAATCCTTGCTGGGAGTCATCCTATGAGAAGGATCTGGGTAGATTTGTCATTGCCCCTAGTAGCAGGTGTTTGTGGAACTGCCTAGAAATGTTGGACCGTATGTAACCCTTCACTGAGATTAATGTTCAATGCCCCCAGTGACGGAGATAGAGACTTGCCCCTGGTTACTCTGCACTTCTTTGAGAGATTTCCTGGAATCTTGATTGGATTGCCCCAGGTGATGGATAGTGACATGTCATGTCCCCTTGTTGATAGGAGATTTGTCAATGGATGTGTCATCCTTTTTGAAGTGATTTTGTTCACTGAGAGGGCTTTCGTTCATCGGATATTCGTTGTGTGAATTTCTCCGCTGTCAAACAAATAGCCAAATGTAAACAATGATATTCAAATAATGCAAAGTTTATGCTTATCTCAAAGTTTTGAAAAATGCGTTTTTTAGCAGAAAACTTTTTATAAGACCAATTCAACACAAGATTTAGGACAAAGCCTTACAGGAGTCAGGATACCTTTTGTAACAGTATGCTTTCGAACTAACCCATGCTTCAGTTAGGACTTTGAAGGGTTGTAACGTGGCTTGGTTCACGGTTTAAGAAACAAAGGATAAAGGCTCAAAGTATATTTGCACCCACCCGCTCTTCGTGATGTTCTTCAATCCTAAACTCAGTTAATTGTGCATTTGAACTCCAAATGAGTCTGGAATGACGTTTTTGGTGATGGTTCACACAAGTTGAATTTATTGGAAGGCAGTCATTATTTTTTGCAACATTTTTCATGTTGTCGAGGATTTGTAGCGAACTCGTTCTTTTGATTTGTTATCCCTAACTTTTGCCTGACTGTTCCTGTTTTCGAGATTACAGTCAGCGGGATGCCCCAACTTTCTCAAGCCTCCTTTATAGATTTTGGCTCAGTGGGCTTTTTTCTTTTGAGAGATTGACTGCCTATGAGATAAGGAACCACCACTGTCTTTTGATTCCAGAGGAATGCTTTTGATGTCGTTCGTTGTATTATGAACTGAGAGTTTTGCGACTTCAATGCGCATCTTTTGAATTAACTGAGAGACTACCCTGCCCCAGGTTTAAATTAAAGGTTTCAATTTGTGTTAAAATGGAAAACTTCTACTTCTTTGGCTCAAAGGGGTTGACGAGGGATTATCTTCCTTATAACTCCACTGTTTAGGATTTCAAAGAAATGCTTGTACATCGTCAGCAAGGTCTATCCAAAAGCATAATGTATGAGATTATGGCATTGTTTCGTCATCCTCCCTCTAAAGGCTTGTAACTTTTAGCAAGAGTTGAATGTCATAAAGTGAGTAAAAAGCATAGTTTAAATGTAATTAAAATGATTGGATCAAATCAATACAAACATATGCAATGCATTAATGAAACAAAGTTTGGCATTAATAGATAATTGTTTGAGTAACAAAGAGATTACAACTTGAAAATTCTAATGAAACAAAAACATTCTCAATGATTTGGTGTAGGAGCAGTGATTATGCTAGAGTCTCCGGAGGACCAAACTCAATCTCCTTGGCATCAATCAAGTTCTGAATCTTGTACTTCAATGCCCAACAATCGTTAGTATCATGCCCGGGACTGTCAGAATGATAAGCGCATGTCGCATTAGGATTGTAGTTAGGAGAAGAGGTCTTGGGGTTTGGGTGAGGTTTTATCACCG
Organism: Vicia faba; assembly: GCA_948472305.1. Taxonomy (NCBI): domain Eukaryota; kingdom Viridiplantae; phylum Streptophyta; class Magnoliopsida; order Fabales; family Fabaceae; genus Vicia; species Vicia faba. Next base: position 852,708,871 of record OX451741.1, read on the forward strand.
TAATCAGATTCATCTTCAACATCTGCTGCAATGCTTGTGACAATGGCATGTTGATGTTGGTGAACTGTCTTTTAGGCTCATCTGGCTTTCGTTGATTTCCCTTTTGTTGTTGTCGATGTGGCGCAGAACTAGAGATCAGGACTGCCCCTACGTGTTGGTCATGACGACTCTTTTGACTGTACACAGCATTGGACTCTTTCTTCCTATTGTAGGGCTTTTTCTGAGTATTAGAAGGTGTAGCTTCTTGAATCTTCCCATTTTTTATGCCAGCTTTGACCCTTTCGCCGGTCAGTATTAGCTCTGTGAACCCGGCTGAAGAGCTTCCGATCAAGTGTTTGAAATAGGGACCAGACAAAGTCCCAAGAAACATATCCACCAACTCCCTATCAGACAGAGGGGGTTGGAATCTTCCAGCAAGATCTCTCCACTTCTGAGCGTAATCCTTAAAGCCTTCGCCTGTAACCATAGACATACTCTGAAGCTGAGTACGTATGGGAGTAAGGTCGGTATTATACTGGTATTGCTTGTAGAAATCAGCAGCAAGGTCCTCCCAGTTGCGGATGTTAGCTCCTTCCAGTTGACAGAACCATTCAAGTTGAGTCCCTGACAGACTATCTTGAAAGAAATGAACCCAGAGATTTCTGTCAGCGGTATAGGGTTGGATCTTTCTCACATATGACCAGAGGTGTAGCTTTGGACAGGAAGCTCCGTCATACTTGGCAAAGGCAGGTGCCTTAAATTTATGGGGAATCACCACCCCAGATGAAAGACCGAGATCTTCGAAGTCCAGACCGGGCACCTTCTATATTTCCATAGCGTTCAAACGGTCTTCCAGCTGTTTGTACTTATCCTCAACAGGAGGATACTGTTCTTCATCATAGTTTGTCTCGTTGTCGGAGACTATAGGGCTAGGAGCCCTCCTTTCTTGTGGACTATCCTTCTCTCCAGATGGGGTAGCCAGATCAATTTCATTCTGCAGCCCGTTTCCAAACCTGCGTTCAGTGTTGAACAGGATGGTCCTCTTCTTCTTCTTCTTCCTCTCTTTCAGAATCAGGGTCTTCAGGTTCTGCTGACCCTTAGCTAGATTCATGACCAGCTTTTGAAATTGGGCGTTCTGGGCCTGGAGGGCCTTGATAGCTTTCTCAGTGGAAGGTTCAGCAGACATGAAGATTTCTGAAATGGACAGCAGAGAAGATTAGAAACCTGTAATGGTACCTGTAATGCAATGATATGTATGATATATGTATGCAATGTTTTCAAGGATCTCGCGGGGTAAACAAGAAACTGTTAGAATTTGAATCTTGTAGCTTTGATTGAAGGAACTTCATGTTGCTGAGAGTCCTTCTTCAAGAGTCAAGCTCACCATATCGAGTAGGTCATAGTCCCTGACTCAAGTTATCATGTTTGATCTTTAGATGGCATCGGCTAGAGAAAAATAAATCCCCTTTGCCCCTTGCTGGATATTTGATTTACCATAACCTGCATCACAGACCCTTGAGATCCTTGAAATGGTTAAATAAATGTTAAGGCATGACGTTATGATGTGTATGATATGCGTTTAAGCAAAAGTGTGAGGTGATGTAAGTAAGCCCTGCAATAAATCCAGATTATTGGATAAGGACTGAAAACAAAACCTGCAAGGAAAACCTGTTGTCAGATAACAAGAATGTGCAAGTAGTTCAAGTTTGAAGGCACACAAGTCACACATAAGAGCCCTTAGATTTCAGGCTTGCATGAGGTTCCATAGGTAAGTACCCTCTTGAGTTTAGTTGGCTCAAAACCTGTCCTATAAATAGTAACCGGGTTCTAAGGAGCTCAATATCATTGGATTGTTTTCTATGTTCATTGTTTTGTGTTGTACCCCAAAATTTTCCCTCCCATATTCCTCAATATTTGTCAAGAATCATCTCCAAATGGTTCAAGATTGCTCAAGGGTTGTACAGTCAAATCACCTCCTAAGGCAGTCAATTCAAAATTAGGGTTTTGTGTTGCATCAAGGTCCTTACATCCAAATGGCCTCAAGTGCTTCCCAATGTCTTAATATGTTCTTAAGTTCATCCATGACAAATTTCAAGCCTTGCAGAGAAACTTTGGTCAGTCAATTGCTCAAGAGACCCAAAAATCGACGGTGCTAGGGAAAAAGTCAACTGTGACCTAAATACAGTCAAACCTCCAGATTTTTTTTTTAACATTCTCATTTTTAAGGATAATTAATCATTTGATCAAGGGTTGATCATGATTCATCAAGGATTGCTCAAAATTCATCAAGATTTAAAAGTTGCTAAATTAGGGTTTTGTAGGAAAAGTCAACTCAACTTTGACCAAGCATAACTTTCTCATACTTTATGAGAAATTACCCATACAAAGCTCATTTTGAAGAGGATGCAATTTCCTACAATCCATATTCATACCCCAAGATCAGAAAATGCACTCACAAGAAGTTACAAATTTGGACATTATAGGTCATTTTTGAAAGTCAACAAAAACACCTTTTTTCCAAAGCTTATAACTTGAGAATGAAAGATCTAAATGAGATGGGACCAAAAGGGTCGATTATATGACATCTCAAGGTTTCTAAAAAGTCAATTAACACCTCCAAAAGTTCAAAATTGAAGAAGTTATGCATTGTTGAAGTTGGGCATTTTTCCAAAATTGCCAAAAGTCAACTATCCTCAAAACTCCAATTTTTGACAAAAGGGCCCACTTTTTTCCACTTGATTCAGTCTTTTCATGCCACACACGTGTCCCATCCTTAATTTCATGACCAAACATTTATTTTTCTATTTTATTTCATTTTTATTAATTTAATCCATTATTAATCAATATTAAATCAAATAAAATCCAAAAATTGATGTAAATGGATCTTTGTGATTTGTACAGCTTGCAAATATCATGTGACAACCAACCAACTCGTGCCAAGGCTAAAACATGCACAAAATCTCAGATTTGGCCATATTTGGAAAGCTTTTCAATGGTGATAAAATCAAATCTCAAAACCTTGAATGCACATGGATTAAAGCCCAGCTCTTTACCTAATTCACTTCCAATATACATACAAAAGCCACACAAACCTAATTCATGACCTAAGCTCTGTTAAAAACGGCCATACCAAAACTGAAAAAAGGGTGAAAAAGAGAGAAATTGAATTCTTGGTTAGAGCTTGTTTCAATCAAAAATCTCAACATGGTGTTCTTGCTTGCAATCTCCTAAAGCCATAGCAACCAGAACCGGACCTTAAGACCCCCTGAAACGCACTGTAAGTCGTCACGATTATGGCTCTAAACATGATATCATAAAACCACTTCCTTGTATCCTCTTGCCACTATTTTTGTATAATCATGCTTGCCTTTAAATTTCCATTCATTCTGCATCATTCAATTGCTTTTTTGTAGCCTATAACTCCCTACCCGAACCTAGGGTTTTGGAGGTTTCCATTTGGGGTTTCGTTTTGCAGGGACAATTAGGATGAATCTTGGCCATGGTTGAACTCAGGAGGAAGAGACGACCACGTCCATGTGCTTGGATGGGATTATTATGGCCTAAAACGCATTTTTGAACGATCCCACGAATCTTCATGCGGATAAAAATCCGCAGGTAAGAAAACCAGAGTTTCATTGGAGAAGACGACCACACGTCGCCCTCCCATTGGCCCATTTGAAATAGCGCGCTTTTATTTTTTTTTCCAGGCATAAGTTTTTGTTTGATATATATTAATCATTGTATATTATAATTACAAAACAAGCAAATGGCTCAGTGGCTAGGGCATTTGTTCATTGGCTAACGGGACCTGGGTTCGAATCCCAGGTCCCCCAAAACTTTGTTCAATTTTTTCTTCAGGTATTCGTGTGTAATTCTCAAAGGAGGATCCATCATACGCCCTTCTCCAAATGCTGGCCAGGTGGTCTCTAACCAAATCCAATGACCAGAATGGGGTCCTCACCATGATCACAGGTCAGCGCACGCATAGCAAATCACAAAAGTCAAACGCATGCTTGCAGCAAGTGGGCCTCAAAAACTGCTGATCAAACACCCTCTTTGGGCCCAAACCCCCTGAGTTTGCCTCTTTTTTTTATTTCTTTTCTTTTAACATGTTATTTATTTACTTGATTTATTTTTATTAACTACTAACTAAAATAATTAATATTTTCCTAATAAAATCAGAAAACCTAAAAAATAATAGTTTTATTAATTTCATTATTTCATTATTTTTTGTAAATAAAAATTAACCAATTAATTTAGTTTTTAATTAGGCATAATTTTAACATTTTTTGCAACAAAATAAAATTAATGTAGAATTAGGGTTTTTAATAACTTTTAACCATTTTTTTATTTTATTTCCTTAAATAACAAAAAACCAAAAATATTTTTATTTTAATTAATTAATTCAATTATTAATTTAGACTAATTTCTTTAATACAAAAAATAATCACAATAAGCTTTATTAAATAAAAAAGGGTCAAAACCCTAAGAACTCTCCGATTCAATTTTTCTCGCACGCGATTTATCTTATTCCAATTGTGTAATTGCTCCGAGGATGTAATAGCTTTAACTTAGGATTATTTACCGCTTTTATTTACTTTTCCGCATTTACTTTTCAAGGGTTTGTTTTTGGCGATGTAAATACCCGACGCCTTGTAGTAGTTTAGTTTTATTTTGCGCAACCATTAACTGCTAGATGTATGAATAATAGGCTATGCATGACAAGATCTATCTTAACTTAAAATCAACCGTAGCTCACCATAACATGTACAAAGATAACATAACTGAAAATTGACACATTTGCACATGCCACTCCTAGGGTACGCCTCACTTGGTTGCCTCGAACGTGGTCATTGAGTATAGGAAGTTTTAGAGGTCGCTCTCTTGTCCAAAGATCATAAGTTGCCTCGAAACAGTTGCCTCGGATAAAATGATCTAAGACATTAGGGTTACCGCTAAGGCGTCCTAACATTGCTTTAGTGACCACATGTCCCTTAAATCGAATTGACCCGAAAACTCCAACGACGGTGCTACCTACTCCCCAATAGTGGGATAGCACTGTCTAAAGACATTTACACAGTTTAATTCCTTTTGAGTAGGTAGAGGTTCTTAGGTACTTTCTCTTTCAAAACAAAACAAATTTTTCGCACTTACACTTTTCAAACAAAGTTTTCAAAAACACTTCATACACTCTTGAGGACAGAAACAAGAGTTAAATCGAAGTTTTCAAACAAAACTTTTTTCAAAACCCACGAACACAAGAAAAGAAAAACTTTTGAAAACATAGTGAGCAAGTACCTAAGAGCCCGTGGATAACCACGGATAGAAAAGGTGCTAACACCTTCCCTTTCTATAATCTACCTCCCGACCCCGAGAAACATCTCGAAAAGGAATTTTTCTGTGCTTTTGTCCTTTCCTTGTTGGATAAAATAAAAGATGGTGGCGACTCTTGCTTACCGCGACATTTTGCAAAAACAAACGCAAACGCGAACCAGCATTCCAAAACAGTCAGTTCTATTCCCACCGATCACAGAACTGGCGACTCTGCTGGGGAATTTATAAGTGAGGTGTACCTTAGGATTAGATCACTTGTGTTTTCAATTGTATGCTTTGTATGCTTTAAATTTTGTTGGCCTGTATCGGAGTTTTATATATCCTAACCCGGATCTGGGGGTACCCTTTTTTAGGTAAGTAGCAATAAACTGTGAGGGATCTATCCGGCATAGACCGACACGGATGAAGCAGTAGCTACGTTGGTGTGACACCTTGGTCTGTACTGATATCCCTTGTGTTGGAACAAGGAGAATATGGGTCTTCTGAGGAGTCATTAAGCACCAACTGACCTTAGAACCTTAAATTGACCAACTTGGCCATAGAACAGTAGCAGTATGCTACACTCATTGAGACTAAACTCTCACGATAGTTCCGGCCGCAAGGAAAGGTTGCCAAACTGGAATTATGACCGATTGAGGGTAGTCAGTGATATTGAGATCCTCTAGAACCTGATTACTATTTTTAGGACAGGTCTTAACCAACTGAAACTGAAAGAGGGAAGTACCTAAACTTCATGCCAGCCTGAAATCTAAGGGCTCTTTTGTGTGACTTGTGTGACTTTACCATGTTTGCCTTTTTTGAATACTTGTGGTGTGCCTTTACCATGACATCATAACATCATAACATTGCATACATCCTACATAAGGACTAACCCATTTCAAAGACAAGAGGGTTTCATCTTTGCTCTGTTTTATAGGACATCATGATGCCCATGCGTAGGAATACTATCCGGATCAACTTTGTTCAAGTACCTACTTTGCTTAAAGAATTGGTTGACAGGATTCCAAACACTACTTCCTTCATCAGGAGGCATGGTTCTTTTCTCGGTTTAGTCACCTCAAAGTTGGACCAACAAATGATGAGTGTCCTGGTCCAGTTTTATGATCCGCTATACCATTGTTTCACCTTTCAAGACTTCCAGCTGGTCCCTACCCTGGAAGAATTCTCTGAGTTGCTTGGTCTCTCTATTTTGGAGAAGACTCCATTTACTGGTTGGGAAAAAACTCTCAGGCCTGAAGAGATTGCCGCAGCCCTTAACTTGACCAAAGAGGAGGTAATGGCTAACTGGGAGACTAGAAGTGGAGTTAAGGGTTTTTTGGCTAAGTTTCTGGTTGGCAAAGCTAATTGTTTCTGGGATGACTTAGACTTCAAAGTGTACGAGGACATTCTGGCTCTCTTAATCTATGGTCTGGTATTGTTTCCAAATCCTGACACCTTTGTTAATGTTAATTCCATAAGGATCTTCATCTCTCGGAACCCTGTACCCACTCTCTTGGGTGATATCCTTCATCAGCTCTATGCTCGCACTGCCCGAAAATGGGGAACTCTGATGTGATGTGCTCCTTTATTGTCGAGGTGGTTTATTTCGCACCTCCCTAAGCCCGTGCTGAAGAACAAAGAAGGAATGGGTTGGGCTCATAGGGTAATGTCTCTTACTAATAATGACGTTATCTGGACTCTCAAAGGCTTGGATGAGGTGACTGTCATTGATCGTTGTGGAGAGTATCCTAATGTTCCATTGATCGGAACCCATGGAGGAATCTCTTATAACCCATGTTTAGCTCTCCGTCAGTTTGGAAGAGCCAGAAGAGAAGGGCCTCATGAGATGTTGATACCTCATATCATCTTTGATTTTCAGGAAGATAGCGACGAGCTGCGTCGTAGATTCATCAGGGCTTGGGATAGAGTTCACAAATCTGACCCACATGAGTTGGGACCAAAGACTTCTCTGCCAATGGAGCCATATCTCAGATGGGTCCGCATCCGTGCCCAGAAGTTAGGTATGCCATACGGAGCTGTCAGGCCTATTATTCTTGAAGTTGCTGATAAACACGGGGTTCCTCCAACTATCCTCCATCCTCATACGCCCACTGATAGTGGCACGCTGAAGAGGTCTTGGGCGCAACTGCGGGAAGAACGGGATTCTTATCGGGAAAGGTTCAATGAACAAGAACTGAAGATCCAGAAGCTGACTAAGCAACTGGAGAACGAGCGGATCCTGAATGATTATATCCGCACTAAGAAGATGAGGCCATGGGAACATTGATATTTTTTGATGATTTCTTTTACGGTTTTATTTACTTTTCCGTATTTCCATTCTTGTAACGCTAAGGGCAATTTGTTGAACAATTCAAATTCTGAAGTTAAATCTAATAAAGTGTGTTTCCTTTCTTGTCTACAAATTTGAATCCCGGTTGTCTTTGAAAACATAAAACATACGCATTTCATCTCATGCACTGCATAAACAGGTACCCTTTTACAGGTCACTTATCTTCTTTGCTGTTTATTTCAGCAATTATCATGTCTACCGAACCTTCCACTGAGCAAGCTATCAAGGCCCTCCAGGCCCAGAATGCCCAGTTTCAAGAGTTAGTCATGAGCCTAGCTAAGGGTCAACAGGACTTGAAGACCCTGATTTTGAAAGAGAGGAAGAAGAAGAAGAAGAAGAGGACCGTCCTGTTCAACATTGGACGCAGGTTTGGAAATGAATTGCAGAATGAGGTTGATTTGACCACCTCATCTGGAGGGAAAGACAGCCCACAAGAGAGAAGGGTTCCTAGCCCTATAGTCTCCGACAACGAGATGAATTATGATGAAGAACAGTATCCTCCTGCTGAGGATAGGTACAAACAGTTGGAGGACCGCTTGAGCGCTATGGAGATACAGAACGTGCCCGGGCTGGACTTCGGAGACCTAGGTCTATCCTCTGGGGTGGTGATTCCCCATAAATTCAAGGCACCTGCCTTCGCCAAGTATGACGGAGCTTCCTGTCCGAAGATGCATCTCTGGTCATATGTAAGGAAGATCCAGCCTTACACCGCTGATAAGAATTTGTGGATCCATTTCTTTCAAGACAGTCTTTCAGGGACTCAGCTTGAGTGGTTCTATCAGCTGGATGGAGCCAGTATCCGTAGCTGGGAGGATTTGGCTACTGCGTTCTATAAGCAGTATCAATATAATTCCGACCTCGCTCCTACGCGTACCCAACTCCAGGGTATGTCAATAGGGACGGGTGAAGGATTTAAAGAGTATGCTCAAAAATGGAGAGACCTTGCCGGAAGGGTGCAGCCACCTTTAACTGATCGTGAACTGGTTGATATGTTTTTGGGGACCCTGTCTGGTCCATTCTTTAACCATTTGGTTGGAACCTCTTCAGCCGGGTTTATAGACCTTATCTTGACTGGTGAGAGAACTGAAGTTGGTATCAAGGCTGGGAAGATACATAAGGGTGCCTCATCGAGCACCGAGAAGAAGCCATTCAAGAAAGAATCCAGTGTTGTCTACGGTTCAAGAAGACAGAATAGACCGGAACACCGCCAAGCTATCAACGCAGTTGTTATTTTAAAACCTGCTGGTGCTCCTCAGCATCACAACCAACAAAGGGGCGAGAGACCTCGAAGGCAGTTCACTCGTCTCAGCATGACCTTGTCTCAGATATTTCCGCAGTTACTGACGACCAATCTAGTGACTCTAAAAGAAGCGCCAAAGATTTCAAACACAACATCCCCAAAGTACAATCCTAACGCCTGCTGCGCTTATCACTCTGACATCCCGGGGCATAATACGGATGATTGTTGGGCTTTGAAGAATAAGGTTAAGGACCTAATCGATGCAAAGGAGATTGAGTTTGAGGCGCCCGAGAGGCCTAATATTGTGACTGCTCCCATGCCCAAACATGGAGTAAATGCTGTAGAGGAAGACTTGTTTGTAGCCTCTGTGGATGATATTGTTACGCCGCTGATGACCGTCAAGAGGAACCTGCTGCTAGCCGGTTTATTTCCGGGATATGGTGAAGGTTTCCATCTATGTTCTGTTCCACCTACTGGTTGCCCATCTTTGAAGTCAGGCATCCAAAACCTGATGGATAATAAGGAAATCCTGTTTGAGAAAATTGTTGTTCCTGCCACCCCTACTGAAGAAGTTTCCATTATTACCATTTTCAACAATTCCCCCAAGGCTCCCTCAAGGAAGCCTGTCAGAATTACGCCTGTTCAGAAGATTGCACCCATAATCATCACTGTTCCGGGGCCTATTCCCTACACCTCTGACAAAGCTGTCCCGTGGCACTATGGGGCAGATGTTTATGTTCTTGGAGTTAAGCAAGAGTTTGATACTAATACTGGCGTCAGTAACATTACCGGGCCTACTAAAGTCACCCGCAGTGGTAGACTTTTTTCACCTGATATTGCGCCACCAACTATCCGAAGACCTATTGTCATCACACCTGCAAGTGTGCCTAATGCCATTCCTGATCAAGTTCTTATTCTTACCCCTGTCGCTGAGTCATCTGACGCTCAGGGCAAAGGGGTCACCACTAATATGCCTACCCAGACGGAGGCGCCAGAGACAACCATTGTTGAAGCTTCCAAACAGGAGATGGAAGAGATTCTGAAGATTATTAAGAAGAGTGATTATAATGTAGTTCAGCAACTGGGGCAAACCCCATCCAAGATTTCTATGTTATCACTGTTGTTATGTTCAGAGGCCCACGCCAAGGCTCTGATTACCTTCCTGAAGACTGCCCACATGCCACAAGAAACATCAGCTGATCATTTTACCGATTGTGTGGCCAATTTAACTGTTGATAACGGTTTGGGTTTCTCCGACGCCGATCTGACTGCTAAAGGGAAGAACCATAACGATGCCCTGCATGTCTCTATTGAATGCAGGGGCACTACTCTTGCATATGTGTTGGTTGACACTGGTTCCTCATTGAACGTCTTGCCCAAGAAAGCTCTAGACAGGTTGGATTGCAAAGGGTTGGAGCTAAAGCCAAGTAACATTGTTGTCCGGGCCTTTGATGGGTCTAAAAGGATGGTGCATGGTGAAGTCGATATTCCAATTAAAATTGGTTCTCAGGTCTTCAATTCTACATTCTACGTGATGGACATTCGACCGTCCTATTCTTGTTTGTTGGGTCGTCCATGGATCCATAAAGTTGGAGCTGTGACCTCCACACTCCATCAGAAGCTAAAGTACCCGGTCAGAGGGAAGATTGAGACAGTACAGGGGGAGGAAGAGTACAGGGTCAGCCACCTCAACTCGTTCCGGTACATAGAGATGGATGGGGAGTTCATTGAGACCCCATTTCAACACTTTGAAGAGGTTCCTCAGACACTGGCATCAACTGAGACTGTGGTTGAAGATTCTCCTTTGAAGATGGCTTCCTTAAAGGATGCCCGGGCTGTTATTGAGAAGGGTGAGTATGCAAACTGGGGCCGACTTCCTGATTTCACTCAGAAGACTAACAAGTTTGGTTTGGGTTTCACTGCAGAAGCTCAAAGGGTTGTTCATAGTGCAACGATTGGAAGACCTCCTGTGTTCATCAGCAACTCGGGAGTAAATGCCATCGAAGATGACGTGGAGGAATCTGAATTCAACAGCTGGATCTACCCTACGACCAATGGTGGACCAAGCAACTAGACAGCAAAAGACTTCATCCCTATTACTTTTGTTACTCAGTAATGAACTCTTTGTTTTGAATTTGTAACAGACAATATTGTGAAACTTTATGGCCCGGTGTCTTACCCGGGGCACCGTGGCTTCATTTGTGAGGGCTTTTGTGTGCCATTTCCATATATCATTAATAAAAGCATTGGACGTTCTTGCATTTCAAATCCTGTGCTCTTTGTCTTTCTTTATTATATATTGCAAAACAGCTATTTTACACACACTCACATATACAGGTCCCAATCCACTCCGGATCTCACTGGTAACGGCTCTACTACTGCCAATTATGACTTCGAAAATCCGATCAACTTGGCCGAAGACGAAGGTGAAGATGATTGCGAAGTGCCTGGCGAACTTGCAAGACTGTTACTCCAGGAAGAGAGGGCTATTCAGCCACATGAAGAGCTAGTGGAAACAGTGAATCTGGGTACTAAGACAGACAAAAAGGAAGTCAAGATCGGTGCAAATCTGGAGCTTAGTGTGAAATAACGGTTGATTCATATGCTACATGACTACGTGGAAATCTTTGCATGGACTTACGAAGATATGCCTGGGTTGGATACCGACATTGTGGTTCATCGCCTGCCTACCAAGGAAGACTGCTCTCCCGTAAAACAGAAGGTTCGCCGTATGCGCCCAGAGATGTCCGAGAAAATCAAGGCTGAGGTTATGAAACAATTTGACGTCGGTTTTCTAGCAGTAACTTCTTACCCTCAGTGGGTCGCCAATGTGGTTCCAGTGCCGAAGAAAGACGGTAAGGTCAGAATGTGTGTTGATTACAGGGATTTGAACAGGGCAAGCCCTAAGGATGACTTCCCTCTGCCTCACATCGACGTTTTGGTTGACAATACTGCTCAGCACAAGGTATTCTCCTTTATGGATGGTTTCTCCGGTTATAATCAAATCAAGATGGCTCCTGATGACATGGAAAAGACCACTTTTGTTACTCAGTGGGGTACCTTTTGTTACAAGGTCATGCCTTTTGGGTTAAAAAATGCTGGGGAAACATATCAGCGTGCCATGGTTGCTTTGTTTCATGACATGATCCATCATGAGATTGAAGTATACGTCGACGATATGATTGCAAGGTCCCAAACTGAGGAGGAACACCTTGACCATTTACAGAAGTTGTTTGACCGGTTGAAGCTGTACAAACTGAGGTTGAACCTAAATAAGTGCACCTTCGGGGTGAGATCTGGAAAACTGCTAGGTTTCGTCGTGAGAGACAAAGGTATTCAAGTGGACCCTGCCAAAGTGAAAGCCATACAAGAGATGCCAGCTCCCAAGACAGAGAAAGAAGTCAGAGGCTTTCTGGGACGCCTGAACTACATTGCCCGATTCATCTCACATTTAACTGCTACTTGTGAGCCAATCTTCAAGCTACTGAAGAAAGATCAAGTGGTATGTTAGAACGATGAATTCCAGGACGCTTTCGAAAGAATCAAAGAGTATCTCCAGGAGCCACCTATTCTTATGCCACCAGTTGAAGGGAGACCTCTAATCTTATACTTGATTGTGCTTGACAACTCAATGGGATGTGTGCTGGGTCAGCGTGACGAGTCTGGCCGAAAAGAGCGTGTTATTTATTACCTTAGCAAAAAGTTTACCGACTGTGAGACCCGATACTCACTGCTTGAGAAAACTTGATGTGCTTTGGCATGGGCTGCTCGCCGGCTGAGACAGTATATGCTGACTCACACTACTCTATTGATTTCAAAAATGGATCCAATCAAGTATATCTTCGAAAAGCCTGCCTTGTCCGGAAGAATAGCAAGATGGCAGATGATCTTGACTGAGTATGACATCCAGTACACGTCTCAAAAAGCAATCAAGGGAAGTGTATTGGCAGACCATTTGGCACATCAGGCAGTGGATGATTACCAGTCTATGAACTTTGAATTTCCATACGAGAATATCATGGTAGTGACTGATTGCGAGATACCTGGACCGGATGAAGTACCAGAGGAAGGATCCCGATGGTCCATGTACTTTGATGGAGCCTCAAACGCTTTGGGTAACGGTATTGGCGCTGTGATCATACCTCCTAAGGGCTCTCATAATCCGCTCACCGCCCGACTGTGTTTTAACTGCACCAACAACATGGCGGAGTATGAAGCATGCATCATGGGTCTTCGAGCTGCAATTGACCTAAGGATTAAGTTTCTGAGTGTCTTCGGAGATTCCGCTCTCGTGATCAGTCAGATCAAAGGCGAGTGGGATACGAAACACCCAAATCTTATTCCTTACAAGGAGTATGTGTTGACGTTGCTTCCCCACTTAGAGGAAATAACCTTTGAACACTTCCCAAGAGAGGAGAATCAGTTGGCGGACGCGTTAGCTACGATGTCTTCTATGTTCAAAGTCAAGTGGGACAAGGAGGCTCCGGGATCATTATTTGGAAATTTGATGAACCTGCACATTGCTGTGATCTTGAGACCGAAGAGATAACAGAAAAGCCTTGGTATCATGAAGTGAAGAGGTACCTTGAAGCTCAAGAATACCTCGAGGGTGCATCTGTTAATGACAAGAAGTTTCTGAGAAGGTTCGCGGCAAAGTTCTTCATCAGCAATGACATTCTTTACAAACATAACCATGATTCAACCTTACTGTGTTGTGTGGATAAGAATGAAGCAGAAAGGATCATGGCAGAGCTGCATGAAGGTACTTTCAGGACTCATTCCAGTGGACATACCATGGCAAAGAAAATCCTTCGGGCAGGATATTACTGGTCCACGATGGAAGCCGACTGTTATCACCATTCTCGGACATGTCACAAGTGCCAGGTCTATGCTGATAAGGTGCACATTCCTCCGGTTCCTTTGAACGTCTTGACAGCACCTTGGCCTTTTGCAATGTGGGGAATTGATATGATCGGCGAGATCAGACCTACGACATCCAACGGGCATCGTTTCATCCTGGTAGTGATTGATTACTTTACGAAGTGGGTTGAAGCAGCTTCCTTTACCACCGTAACCAAGAACGTCGTGGCACGGTTCATTCGGCACAACCTGATCTGTCAATACGGTGTACCAGAGAGGATCATTACGGATAATGGTACCAATCTTAACAACAAGATGATCATTGAGCTCTGCGAGCAATTCAAGATACAGCACCACAACTCTTCTCCCTACCGGCCGAAGATGAATGGGGCTGTAGAAGCAGCTAATAAGAACATTAAGAAGATTGTGTAGAAGATGACAGTGACCTACAAAGACTGGCACAAGATGTTACCATTTGCTCTTCATGGGTACCGTACCTCAGCACGGACGTCAATAGGGGCAACACCCTATTCCTTGGTATATGGCATGGAGGCAATCCTTCCCATTGAAGTTCAGATACCCTCTCTCCGGATCATGAAGAATGCGGGTTTAAGTGAAGACGACTGGATCCAGACCCGGCTTGATCAACTGAACCTAATCGACAAAAAGAGACTCACTGCTATTTGTCATGGTCAGACGTACCAAAAACGGATGATCAAGGCATTTAACAAGAAAGTCAGACGACAAGAGTATCAAGTCGGGGACCTGGTAATCAAGCGCATCATTCTACCTCAAGATGATCCCAGGGGAAAATGGACCCCTACGTACGAAGGGCCATTTGTGGTTAAGAACATCTTCTCAGGAGGAGCGATGATTCTAACCGCCATGGATGGTGACGACTTTCCTCACCCCGTCAATACAGACATAGTAAAAAGATACTACGCATAATTTAAGACCCGCTAGGTTGATTGGCCTAGGAAAAAATAAGGGCGTCCCGGCGAACCAAAAGGGTTCAGGCAAAAATAAGGGATGAAAATAAAAAAAATATGTACACCCGGCAAGTCAAAAACCTGAAAAGGAGGCTTGGGCAAAAATGGGTATCCCGGTGGACTGAAAACCCGAAAGGGCGGTCCAGGAAAAAGTTAGGGATTAAAGCGTAACACTATGTCTCATTGGATCACCTTGAATCCGGACTTCGGTATCGACTATCAGACTCGGACGACACCAGTCAATCAGATTCATCTTCAACTAAGCAGCAAAGTGATGAGATGCTTGAAGATATAAAGGCGATAGCAGAGTTGGAACCCAGTGGGATTATTCACATAGCTGTTTTGTCTTCCTTTTTTTAAAATTGTATAAACCTTATTTGTTCGGCGGCGTTCTCTTACTAGGACGTCAGCCTCTTGTACAAAAGCGCCTATTTACGGGCAAACTTCAAAATCAATACAAATTCATTTCCAGACAAATTTCAAATTGTTTTTCCTTTATCTGTTTTGTTGTGCAAAGAACGTCCAATGTTCATTTTTGATATATGCATTTGACATTAATTGCTGCTCATAAATATTTGCATGCGAAACAAAGGACTAATTACGGGTGATATTAGAAGTAGGGGCAATAAGAATTGTCTGAGAGGTCTAGTTGCCTTGTCCAGCAGGGTACCAAGGTAGGTTCAGCTGAAGAATATGACCAAGATATCGTCACTACCCACAGAGTAAGACAGTAATGGTAGCCCCCCCTTGTTGAGACATGCAACTACGAAGGAATCAGCAATACTATCCCCCAAGCAGAGTTAGTCTACTGTCAGTCCTGAAAAGGCTCGGTATTCCCAGAAGGTCTTAATATTCCCCTACGAAGTATAAAGATATTCCCCAGCAAGCGTAAAGAGTATCACCGGCAGTCTTAATATTCTTCAACGAAATATAAGAATGTTCCCCGATGGAATACAAGATACCCCCAGTGGAGCCATTTCCCCAGTGCAGTCTAAAAAATTTTCCCCAATAGAGAATTGAATCATCTTACCCAGTAGATTCTGGAAGCTTGTCCCCTGTAGAATACAAATGCATCTCCTCAACCAAATTCAGAGGTTATCCCTACAAGAGTCTAACTGGGTTATCCTCAGCAAGTTGCAACTGAAAGATCATCCCCAGCGAAGTTCTTTCTATCCCCAGCGGAGTTCATCATCAAAATCCCCAACAAAGCTTGTCAACAGAATCCCCAGCGGAGTTATCGTTAAAATCTAATCAAAGCATCTCTTCCCCACGGAGTAATCCCCCACTGAGTAATCTCTTCACCAGTTTATTCCCCAACGGAGTTCTTTTCTCCTGCAGGTTTATTCTCACAATCATCTTCGTTCATCATCCCCAACGGAAACGAAGAATTCAACTCTATTCTCCAGCAGCTCCGGGATTTATTTTCCCAGACGAAAATAAATTCATAAACATTTCACATTTCATACCTCCTATTTACATACATGATAAAGTGCATACGACACAGTCTCATTTATTTTTGAGAACATCAGGACATCATGCATTTCATACATCATGACATTGCATACAGCTAACGTTTTACCTTTTTCAGGAAAAGGTCAATCAAAAGATGACTACCATCAACCTTTCCAAGTTCCAGATTAATACCTGTAGCAAGCCAGGAAAATTCTGTGGACGACTGATTGTAGGTTAATACCTGTAACAAGCCAGGAAAACTATCTACAAGAAGAGATTGAAGATTAACACCTGTAACAAGCCAGGAAACTATCTTTCTTTCTCAGGTCAGAGATCAATACCTGTAACTAGCCAGGACAACTATCTCATCGACCAACCTTTTCAAGTTCCAGATTAATACCTGTAGCAAGCCATGAAAAACATCTGCGGACGACTGATTGTAGGTTAATACCTGAAGCCAACCAGGAAAACCACCTACACGAAGAGATTGAAAATTAATACCTGTAACAAGCCAGGAAAACTATTTTTTCTTTCTCAGGTCAGAGATCAATACCTGTAACCAGCCAGGACAACTATCTCCTCGGCCAACCTTTTCAAGTTCCAGATTAATACCTGTAACAAGCCAGGAAAATTCTGTGGACGACTGATTATAGGTTAATACCTGAAACCAGACAGGACAATTATCTACTTGACCATCATGAAGCAACCCTACACTGGTTCCTTCTCTCTTTCAGATGAATTTTCACACGGACTCATCATCAGGCAACCCTACACCGGTTCCTTCTCTTTCAGATGTAGTTTTACACGGACTCATCATCAGGCAACCCTACACAGGTTCCTTCTTTCAACTTACAAAATTACAATTCAACAATCACTTTTGGATGGCATCTCTAAGCCCATCTCTCACAACTTTCTATCACATCTCCAAATTGCATCTGTGAGCCCATTCCCGATATCACAATGCTGATACTACATCATGCAAGTGCAAATTTCTGGGCACTTTAGTGTTCAATCATCTTCCACCTTCGGATCACGAAAGGCACACAAGCCAATCTACATCCTCAGGTTTAAGAAGATTGAACAAGGGCAACTGTTGTACCCTAAAATTTTCCCTCCCATATTCCTCAAGATTTGTCAAGAATCATCTCCAAATGGTTCAAGATTGCTCAAGGGTTGTATAGTCAAATCACCTCCTAAGGTAGTCAATTCAAAATTAGGGTTTTGTGTTGCATCAAGGTCCTTACATCCAAATGTCCTCAAGTTCTTCTCAATGTCTTAATATGTTCTTAAGTTCATCCATGACAAATTTCAAGCCTTGCAGAGAAACTTTGGTCAGTCAATTGCTCAAGAGACCCAAAAATCGACTGTGTTAGGGCAAAAGTCAATTGTGACCTAAATACAGTCAAACCTCCAGATTTTTTGTCAAGATTCTCATTTTTAAGGATAATTAATCATTTTATCAAGGGTTGATCATGATTCATCAAGGATTGCTCAAAATTCATCAAGATTCAAAAGTTGCTAAATTAGGGTTTTGTAGGAAAAGTCAACTCAAGTTTGACCAAGCATAACTTTCTAATACTTTATCAGAAATGACCCATACAAAGCTCATTTTGAAGAGGATGCAATTTCTTACAATCCATATTCATACCCCAAGATCATAAAATGCACTCACAAGAAGTTACAAATTTGGACATTATAGGTCATTTTTGAAAGTCAACAAAAACACCTTTTTTGCCAAAGCTTATAACTTGAGAATGAAAGATCAAAATGAGATGATAACAAAAGGTTTGATTAGAGGACATCTCAAGGTTTCTAAAAAGTCCAATAAAACCTCCAAAAGTTCAAAATTGAAGAAGTTATGCATTGTTGAAGTTGGGCATTTTTCCAAAATTGCCAAAAGTCAACTATCCTCAAAACTCCAATTTTTGACAAAAGGGCTCACTTTTTTCCACTTGATTCAGTCTTGTCATGCCACACACGTGTCCCATCCTTAATTTCATGACCAAACATTAATTTTTCTATTTTATTTCATTTTTATTGATTTAATCCATTATTAATCAATATTAAATCAAATAAAATCCAAAAATTGATGTAAATGGATGTTTATGATTTGTACAGCTTGCAAATATCATGTGACAACCAACCAACTCGTGCCAAGGCTCAAACATGCACAAAATCTCAGATTTGTCCATATTTGGAAAGCTTTTCAATGGTGATAAAATCAAATCTCAAAACCTTGAATGCACATGGATTAAAGCCCAGCTCTTGACCTAATTCACTTCCAATATACATACACAAGCCACACAAACCTAATTCACGACCTAAGCTCTGTTAAAAATGGCCATACCAAAACTGAAAAAAGGGTGAAAAAGAGAGAAATCGAATTCTTGGTTAGAGCTTGTTTCAATCAAAAATCTCAATGTGGTGTTCTTGCTTGCAATCTCCTAAAGCCATAGCAACCAGAACCGGACCTTAAGACCCCCTGAAACGCACTGTAAGTCGTCACAATTATGGCTCTGAACATGATATCATAAAACCACTTCCTTGCATCCTCTTGCCAATATTTTTGTATAATCATGCTTGCCTTTAAATTTGCATTCATTCTGCATCATTCAATTGATTTTTTGTAGCCTATAACTCCCTACCCGAACCTAGGGTTTTGGAGGTTTCCATTTGGGGTTTCGTTTTGCAGGGACAATTAGGATGAATCTTGGCCATGGTTGAACTCAGGAGGAAGAGGCGACCATGTCCATGTGCTTGGATGGGATTATTATGGCCTAAAACGCATTTTTGAACGATCACATGAATCTTCCTGCGGAAAAAAATCCTCAGGTAAGAAAACCAGAGTTTCGTTGGAGAAGACGACCACACGTTGCCCTCCAATTGGCCCATTTGAAATAGCGCGCTTTTTATTTTTTTTTCAGGCATAAGTTTTTGTTTGATATATATTAATCATTGTATATTATAATTACAAAACAAGCAAATGGCTCAGTGGCTAGGGCGTTTGTTCATTGGCTAACGGGACCTGGGTTCGAATCCCAGGTCCCCCAAAACTTTGTTCAATTTTTTCTTCAGGTATTCGTGTGTAATTCTCAAAGGAGGGTCCATCATACGCCCTTCTCCAGATGCTGGCCAGGTGGTCTCTAACCAAATCCAATGACCAGAATGGGGTCCTCACCATGATCACAGGTCAGCGCACGCATAGCAAATCACAACAGTCAAACGCAGGCTTGCAGCAAGTGGGCCTCAAAAACTGTTGATCAAACACCCTCTTTGGTCCTAAACCCCCTGAGTTTGCCTCTTTTTTTCCTTTCTTTTCTTTTAACATGTTATTTATTTACTTGATTTATTTTTATTAACTACTAACTAAAATAATTAATATTTTCCTAATAAAATCAGAAAACCTAAAAAATAATAGTTTTATTAATTTCATTATTTCATTATTTTTTGTAAATAAAAATTAACCAATTAATTTAGTTTTTAGTTAGGCATAATTTTAGCATTTTTTGCAACAAAATAAAATTAATGTAGAATTAGGGTTTTTAATAACTTTTAACCATTTTTTATTTTATTTCCTTAAATAACAAAAAACCAAAAATATTTTTATTTTAATTAATTAATTAAATTATTAATTTAGACTAATTTCTTTAATACAAAAAATAATCACAATAAGCTTTATTAAATAAAAAAGGGTCAAAACCCTAAAAACTCTCCGATTAATTTTTTCTCGCACGCGATTTATCTGATTCCAATTGTGTAATTACTCCGAGGATGTAATAGCTTTAACTTAGGATTATTTACCGCTTTTATTTACTTTTCCGCATTTACTTTTCAAGGGTTTGTTTTTGGCGATGTAAATACCCGACGCCTTGTAATAGTTTAGTTTTATTTTCCGCAACCATTAACTGCTAGATGTATGAATAATAGGCTATGCATGACAAGATCTATCTTAACTTAAAATCAATCGTAGCTCACCATAACATGTACAAAGATAACATAACTGAAAATTGACACATTTGCATATGCCACTCCTAGGGTACGCCTGACTTGGTTGCCTCGAACGTGGTCATTGAGTATAGGAAGTTTTAGAGGTCGCCCTCTTGTCCAAAGATCATAAGTTGCCTCGAAACAGTTGCCTCGGATAAAATGATCTAAGACATTAGGGTTACCGCTAAGGCGTCCTAACATATCTTTAGTGACCACATGTCCCTTAAATCGAATTGACCCGAAAACTCCAACGACGGTGCTACCTACTCCTCAATAGTGGGATAGCACTGTCTAAAGGACATTTACACAGTTTAATTCCTTTTGAGTAGGTAGAGGTTCTTAGGTACTTGCTCTTTCAAAACAAAACAAATTTTCCGCACTTACACTTTTCAAACAAAGTTTTCAAAAACACTTCATACACTCTTGAGGACAGAAACAAGAGTTAAATCGAAGTTTTCAAAGAAATTTTTTTTCAAAATCCACGAACACAAGAAAAGCAAAACTTTTGAAAACATAGTGAGCAAGTACCTAAGAGCCCGTGGATAACCACGGATAGAAAGGGTGCTAACACCTTCCCTTTCTATAATCTACCTCCCGAACCCGAGAAACATCTCGAAAAGGAATTTTTCTGTGCTTTTGTCCTTTCCTTGTTGGATAAAATAAAAGATGGTGGCGACTCTTGCTTACCGCGACATTTTGCAAAAACAAACGCAAACGCGAACCAGCATTCCAAAACAGTCAGTTCTATTCCCACCGATCACATTTTGGTTTAGCCACTTAATTGGAGACCAAAATATTCCAAGAAAAAAACCCTCAATGAGTGTAGTATCGAGTATCTACCAACTCCGGACTGCACCAAAGTCGGTCATCTCACTACCCTAAAAAAGGCCAAGATGGTCAAGTAAGGTTTTAAGTTCAATTGATGCTTCACGACACCACGCGGCGGCCCCGTACTCTCCTTGACTTAACTCAAGGGTTACCGGTACTCACCAAAGTGCCACATCAACATAGCTACTATTTCAACCATGTCGGTATACCCCGCATAGTTCCCTCACAATTTGTTGCTACTTACCTAAAGGGTATCCCCAGATCCGGGTTAGGACCTATAGAACTCCGATACAAATCCACAAAATTAAAAGCATACAAAAAAATACAATTGAAAACACAAGTGATCTGATCCTAAGGTACACCTCACTTATCAACGGATTCCCCAGCAGAGTCGCCAGTTCTGTGATCGGTGGGAACGAGAACTGACTGTTTTTGGAATGTTGGTTCGCGTTTGCGTTTGTTTTTGCAAAGTGTCGCGGTAAACAAGAGTCGTCACCGTCTTTTATTTTATCCAACAAGGGAAAGGACAAAAGCATAGAAAAATTCCTTTTCGAGATGTTTCTCGGGTTCGGGAGGTAGATTATAGAAAGGGAAGGTGTTAGCACCCTTTCTATCCGTGGTTATCCACGGGCTCTTAGGTACTTGCTCACTATGTTTTCAAAAGGTTTGCTTTTCTTTGTGTTTGTGGGTTTTGAAAATAGTTTTGTTTTTGAAGAAAGTGTAAGTGCGGAAAGTTTTTGCTTTGTTTTAAAAGAGAGCAAGTACTTAAGAACCTCTACCTACTCAAAAAAGGAATTTAATTGTGCAAATGTCCTTTAGACAGTACTATCCTACTATTGGGGAGTAGGTAGCACCGTCGTTGGAGTTTTCGGGTCAATTCGATTTTAGGGACGTGTGGTCACTAAAGCAACGTTAGGACGCTTTAGTGGTAATCCTAATGTCTTGGATCATTTTTATTGAGGCGCCCATTTTGAGGCAACTTATGATCTTGGGACAAAGGACGGCCTCTAAAACATCCTATACTTAATGACCACGTTCGAGGCAACCAAGTGAGGTGTACCCTAAGAGTGGCATGTGCAAGTGTATCAACTTTCAGTTATATTATCTTTGTACATGTTATGGTGAGCTACTGTTGATTTTAAGTCAAGAGTTAATCTTGCCATACAATCCTAGTTAGCATACATCTAAGCAGTTAATATATGTACAGGAATTTAAAGTGCGGGAATTGTAAATCATACGCTATTACAAGGCTTTCGGGAGGGGGATTATTTACATGTCCAAAAATTGGGGAAATAAAAGCAGTAAAGGGTCTTAGTTAAGCTATTACATCCCAGTAAAATAAACGCGCGTGAATTAAAAAAATCCTAAGAATAAGAACTCTTTTTGTTGTTTTATTTTATTTTGGGAAAAATAATCTAAATCTATTTAATTTTAGTTTTTTTGGAAAAATGCTAAGATAATTAAAGGTTAATTAACAACGTTAATTTAATAGAAAAAGAACTAGCCTAATGTTTTTGTAGTTTTTTGATTTTAATGTTAATTAAAAGGAAGTCTATGAAAACAAAATAAAAATACAAGGGGGATCCTTCGATCCAGGAGTTAACGGGAGTTTCGACCCAGGGAGAGAAATAGAAGCTTCGATCCAGAGGGGGTCGTGGTCCTTTCGATTGGGCCAAACAGCATGGCGTGAGTAGCCTTCGATCCAGGGAAGAGGACTGTCTTTTGATCATGGAGGTCATGGTTTTCGATCCAGGAATGAGATGCCTCCTTCGATCCAGCATGCTCATGGGTTCGATCCAGAGAAGGTGCTCTCCTTCGATCTGGGGTGTTATACCTGCAAAAGCATGTTAACAAAATAAAATGCAAGGCCTGGGTATTGAACCCCAGGCCCTTCGATCGTGCACTTGCTGGGTCTCTTCAGGCTATGTCTGCAGCAAGTATTAGCAAACGAAAAACATGACCTGGGTGCCAAACCCAGGCCTTTCGATCCTGTCTAGGATGGCAAATCAAAGGCAACAACAAGTAATAATATGTTATGCAAATATGAGGTTGGATAGTTTACCCTTTCTTACCAGCAGATTGGACTTCGATTTGTGCGTTTCCCGGATGTAGGCACCTTCGATCTGGGCACTTCCTGGATGTAGGCACTTTTGATTTGGGGTTTCTGGGCGTGGACACCTTTGATCTGAAGGACTGCTTTGGCTCTTTGAGGCAATTTTTCTGTGTGTTCTCCTGCAGAGTTTTGTGTGCATATGTTGTATATTTTCGTTCTATGATTTTCGTGTCCTGGTAATGTATGATGGCCTCTATATTTATAGGGGTGTGAGGGTGCAGTAATGGCAAGGGACAGCCATTAAAATAGGCCTTTAAATTCCATGAGACAAGAAATGGACACACTAAATAATTTCCTTTTTTGAAACATTTGTGTCTCTTGAATGAACCTGGACGCTTTTGGATTTCGAATGCTTTCAGGCCATGCTCTTCGATTGGTCCTGATTTGCCTCTTTCGAATGGACTTCCTGCGTACCCTTCAAATGGGCCTTCTGAATGCTTCTTCGAATGGTCTTGAGTTGCACAGAATCACTCTGGTCGAATCAGCTCTTTAGGAACAGAAAAGGAAAGAATCTGGCCTTTAACTCAGGAATTAAATCCACAACCAGCATTTAATTATTTCTATATTTGCAAGGGGAACATGCCATTTCCTCATGTTCAATGTACCTGGACATGTTTGAGTGCCCTCTTGATGGCCTCTTTCGAACGGCCCGGAAGGAGTTCTTCGAATGGCCCTGTCGAAGCTTCCTGGACACAACACTGAATCGAAGGTTCCCTTGGCATGCCAGTCGAAGACCTTGACATAACGCCAATTGAAATGCTTGTCCATACCAATCGAAATGCTTGTTCAGAACGCCAATCAAAATGCTCCTTCAGAGTACCAACCGAAGTGTCTTTCAGGATGCCAATCGAAGTGCTCCTTCAGAATGCTAATCGAAATGCTCCTTCAGAATGCCAATCGAAGTGTTCCTTTAGAATGCCAATCGAAGTGTCTTTAAAGCACCACTCAAAAAATTTCTTTTTCCTTAGGTAAGAGTTTGTGATCAACCATGCAGGGGGAAGACTTTGGAAAAACATGAGAGGGCAAATTTTGGGGTACAACACAAAGGAAAGTTTGATCGCGACCTTTATTGAAAGGTGTCTTGCATGATTTCTCTTGTAATTGAATGCACAACCAAATTAACTGAGAACTACCCATCCCCGGGTTAAGATTGCGGGTTTTTCTGTATAGAAAGAAACTCCAACTTCTAGGCTCAAAGGGGTGAACAAGGGATTAACTTCCTTATTTCTCCAGTGTTTGGGAGTTGAAACAATGCCTGTATATCCTCAGCAAAGTTTTATTCGAAAGCATACCAGCAACAATTATGGGTATTTCATTTTCATCATCCTCACTCAAATCTTTGCATATAAAAAAAAAGCTTGATATATTTGAAAGCAGTAAATGAAAATGATTTGAATCAAAACATTGCAATGCTCATTTCATTAGAATTAACATGAAAGTACAAACAAAATTTGAAAGCAACAATTTTAACATAAACAAGGGACAAATGCAAACAGAAAGAAACATGGCCTAGTGACTAATCAGTAACAAGGATGAGTTGTCCTGTCTGAAACACTAGCTTTAGGAGGTTACTTGAGGGTATCCCGACTCAGTCTTCAGCCACTTTGTTTTGGCAAAGGATTGTTGATGACATTAGGACCTGCCTCCTTGAAAGTAAGAATATTTGCTTTCACCAATTCTTGCACTTTGTTTTTCAATGCATAACAGCTTTCTAAATCATGACTGGCAGCTCCCTGATGAAATTCACAATGAAGGTCAGATCTGAACCCGGGTGGAGGAGGATTTCGAGGAATCAGAGGCCTAGTTGTAATCAAGCCTTTCTGCACCAATGCAGGATACAATTCAGTGTACGTCATAGGGATGGAATCAAACTGAGCCCTATTCCGATTCTGATTCTGATTCTGTGCAATATTCTATCGTTGAGGAACCTGAACTGGTTGAGCATTAACTGTAGGAGCAACAACCGCTACTTGTGGTTGATCAGTGTATTGAGGCCTACGGCGAGGTCCTCTTCTCTCAGTCGAGACAGCATTGTCTTCTACCTCTTTCTTCTTCTGAAAGTTCCCAAGGTATTTCTTTGCACCATTAGAAGATTCAACAGCTTTAGACACTCTACCATTCTTGATTCCTTCTTCTAATCTCTGGACAATAGTCACCAGGTCTATGAAGCTGGAGGACACACTACCAATCATCTTCTCCCAAAAGAAAGGGGGCAAAGTATCCATGAACAAACCATTTATCTCTTTCTCTGCCAGAGGTGGTTCAACTTGAGATGCCAATTCTCTCCATCGTTGAGCATATTCCTTGAAAGATTCTTTCTCATTCTGAAACATATTTTGTAGTTGGCGATGATCAGGTGTCATGTCAAGGTTGTATTTGTATTGCTTTATGAAAGCATCAACAATATTTTGGAAGCATTGGATACGACCTTTCTCAAGTCCCATATACCATTTCAATGAAGCTCCACTCAGACTGTCTTGGAAACAATGGATAAGCAGCTTGTCATTGTTTGTGTAAGCAGACATCTTTCGAAAGTACATCACCAAATGACTTCTTGGACAAGTATGCCCCTTATATTTCTCAAACTCGGGAGTCTTGAACTTTGCAGGCATAACCAGATCAAAAACTAGGCACATGTTGTTAGCATCAACACTGAAGAACTCATTTCCTTCCATAGCTCTGAGTCTCTTCTCCAAAGTTTGATATTGTTCTTTGAAATCTTCAAACTCACCGAAGTCTCCTTGACTCACACTTCGAGGACTGGAAGCATGGTACTCAAAGAGAGGATTCCCAAAAGCAGCTTGTGCAGCAGGTTGACGAGAAGCAGTATGAACGATCGGCTGAGGTTCAGTGAAAACTGAAGCTTGAAAGACTGGTCGAGAAGACTGAACAACCATTGAAGTAATGGCAACAGGTGGAGAGTAATTCTGAGGTAACCCAAACTCTGGCCATGCAGCAGATGTATGCTGGATAGGTTGAGTGTCAACAACAGCAGTTTGGATTTCAGATATCACAGTCCTTTGAGGTGGCTCTCCTCTGGAAATCAGGACTTGCATCATCTCAGTAAGTTTGGCCATGCCTGACTTCAACTCATCGATTTCCATTCTGACTTCCATGTTGTGTTGTTCTTGGTTTTCCATTCTCAATCTGACAGCAGCTCTAGTCTCGTAATTGTGTTGAGGAATCAGCTTGACGATAGACGACTAACTAGAAGAAAGAAGCAACTGGGAATAAGATCCTGAACAACCTGAATGTATGCAGAATGATGCAGAGGATGCAAATGATATGTAATGTTATGCAATGCACTGCATAGTAACAAGATCACACGGTTCAGAGTCACGAGCCTAGAGTCAAAGGTATAACCCATAAGGTATGGACTAACTGTTATCACCTGCTGAACAAGGTTCTAAGAGGTTCACAGAGTCTACATCCTTCCTTCGGATATTACCAACGTCTCGATTAACTCGGTAATTAGTAATATTCTCAAGAAAGACTCGTCCGAGCGTAGTATCGCGTGACAACTACTTCCGGATTACTCCGTCATAGCTTCCGCACTACACCTAGAAGGCCAAGATGAGTTAGGTAATCTATGATCCTCAACTTCAGTAGGCTCCTAGGTCGAAAGTAGTACGTCTTCCCGATTACTCGGTAAACGACACTATAGTCAAAGGGGCCTCCACTGAGTGGGGGATCTCATGCCTCCTTTTTTGGGATTACTCCCTCAAAGTTAACATGACTATACCGCCCGTCCTATCTTAAAGTTTACCCTAGTCCGTGTATAGGACTTATGAATAACCACCAAGCACCCTATAAACCAGGAAAATCCAGACAAACATATATACAAAATATAACACATAAACAACAATAGCACATATACAAATATAAACAAAGATAGGTTTAACCCACTTAGGGGTGGACCAGCAAGAGGTCAATCTTTCCCCAGTGAAGTCGCCATTTTTTCTGTAGCGGTAGAAATGTGCAAGACTAAGCCATTGGATTGACTAGACTTTATACAAATCAAAATCAAAATCGCCACCGCGCTTTATTGTTTCCAAAGGAATGGGAAAAGAGCGAATAACCTAAAAAGAGGGGGAAAGATTCAAGGTAAGGGGGTTGGTTATGCAAAGGGAAGGTATTAGCACCCTAAACATCTACGGTACTCCGCAGGAACCTCTTTTAAAAAATTTGTATATTTTGGTTATAAAAATGTGTTGTATATAAAATGGATGGTGGAGGTGAGAAAAGAAATATTTTTTATGATTTTTGCACCCGCCGCGGTTGCGAACCTTTAGTGCCTACGTACCACCTTTCGTGCAATAGGGGATCAGGGTACACGTAGTTCCTCTTTTAAAAATTTGAAACACAAGTGTGTTGGTTGATTTTATGAGATAAGACATCATCGCAATTGTCCGTGTGAAAAACATACTTACTACCCACAATCATGAGAAAGGAGAATTTGCATCATCTCAAAGTGGAGGATATGGCTTGGATTTTAAAATCAACAATGCCTCACTCAACACCCAAGTGGAAAATATCTCACTTCACTACATATAGTAGAAGTATAGTTGTTTGCATCACTACAAGGATTGACAAGAGTCTAATCTTTTGATAAAAGTTTAAAGATAAAAGCCAAAGTGGCAAAATGGTTTGGAATGAGATTGATTGACTTTTAGTCTTCTCATAAAAAAAGGTCAAGGTATAATTAAATTGATTGAAATTTATTTATGAAAATGTTTCGAAGATGCATGGACCTAAGTCCAAGTTTATTACGAAAATGTTTCAAGTTTCAAAACAAGAAGAGTTTTTTTTTTTAAGGAGGGAGAAGATTTTTGAAATTAAAGAAGATGAGAGGAGAAGAAGAGGCTATCCTAAAGCATAAGGTAAAAGCTAGGGATAAGAACCATCTAACCAACAAGAAGCCAATACTTGACATTATGAGTCAATATAGAATTATCATTCTTTGGATTGAAACCAAGCAAGCAAAGATACTAGACCTCTTGAAAGAACCAAACTTCAAGTGTATTTAGTCTTTGCAAAAATTGGGCTGAGTAACGGCTGTATACGGGTGAATTCCATATTACAAACAAAGATCATAATCTCAATAACCTGCACACAAAACAAACAAAC
This sequence comes from Vicia faba, assembly GCA_948472305.1. NCBI lineage: Eukaryota > Viridiplantae > Streptophyta > Magnoliopsida > Fabales > Fabaceae > Vicia > Vicia faba. Next base: position 852,737,109 of record OX451741.1, read on the forward strand.
AACCCAATGTCTTGAGGTAAACCTCAAGAACTCCAGACAAAATATCAAATAAAGTCACAAAGTCTCCAAGATAGGCCAAGGTCTCTAATCCTAAGTCCAAGAAGTCCATCACTCCATAATGTAAAGGATAGTAACCATGTAGTCCAAGTATCATTGATGATTTGTATGGTTCATGTTGATTATTAGGTGTCTTTAAAAATAAAGAAAAGCTCAAGTGAGCAAAATAAAAATGACATAAAAGTAAATGCTCAAGTGAGCAAAGATGAAAATAGCATGAAATGTAAAATGCTAAAAGTAAATGGGTACATAAAGCATGAAAATAAAAGCGTAAAGTAAAGTTAATTGTTAGTAATTAGTGGTTAGTTGGATGACCATCTTGAAACTTGCATTTGGAACTTATTAGAGGATTGGTAGAACCAAAGCCTCCACACAACAAGTTGCATTTGCATTTTGTCAAGTATATCATCCATTTTGGAATTCTCACAAGGCAACATGTAATGATCAACGATGTTTAAGTGATCCGCGTTGACCAAAGGTGTTGTAGATCCATTAGAGGATTGGTAGAACCAAAGCCTCCACACAATGAATCTCAAGGTTATTGGATCAAAGAGATCAAATTAACATACTTGGGCTTGCAATCATAAGTTTGGGCCACGAATGATCATTTATTCGAATCGGGACAAAATTTAGCACTATGTTAAGCAATCGTAAGTGGACTTATGTAGAAGTCACACCTATTTTGAGGCCGGTCAATAGCAATCTATGTACTTCATGTTTGGATAAATGATATAGAGATCACCATACCTTAACATGTAGCACAATTAAAAAAGAAAGGGATAAGATGAAGAGGGAGGGAAATGATAAGCTAATTTGGATCACCATTTCAAAATTCTTTCATCTTTAAATTCAACCACTCCTCTAGATGGATTAAAGCACTAAACATATCATTAATCCAAAGCACCAAAAATGAATTAAATAATTCACTCTTAGGTAGATTTGAATTGATGAACATTTATCCAACTTCATCTACATCACAAAGTCCATTGAGTTTAAAGACAAATTGGACATTTAAAATTGCAATCCAAACCAACAATCAAAAGGAGTGAGTAGAAAAAGCATTTTGGATCAAAGCTTCCCCAAAACAAGGCAAAAAATGCATTTTGTCCTGGTGTAAATCGATTTACACTACTATGTAAATCGATTTACACAGTACAGTTTTCAAAAATTCGCGTGAAATTGCTTCTGTGCAATCGATTTACACTTAGTGCAAATCGATTGCACACAGTAACAATAGCAAAAACAGCATTTTAAAAGGGCAATTTCTTGTTCAAACTTTCCATCAAACACCTTATGATCATGGATCTAATTGAGCACGAAAATTCCATCAAATTATGAGAAAATAACACCATTGGAATCACAAAATAATGCTCAATGAATAAATCCCAAAGATCACCAAGAGATCACATTGTGAAAGATGAATTATCTAACTTACCAAAGGTAGATCTAGAGAATTATCAAAACAACTTCAAGAATTTGCTTCAATTCAACCACAAGAATCAATTGACCAAGCTTGGATGTAGAGAATTGATGGAGAAAAAGTGTTTGGATGAAGGTTTAGCTCAAAGATTAGTAAGCTTCAATGCAAAGCTTACTAACTTTTTTTGAAAATGGAGCTTTGAGTGAATTTGGTAGATGGAGAGAATTGAGAGATTTTTTAGCAAGGTAGATTTGGCTATCAAAAGCTTGAAATTTAAATGAAATGAGGGCTCTATTTATAGAGTTTAGGTTGGGATTAGTGGTAATTTGGTAATTGATTCTTGGAGCCAAAATTTGAATTAATGATAATTCTTTCAAATATTAGAGCCAAAATTTGAATTAATGATAATTCTTCTTAAAAATGAAAAATTGGAGCCAAAATTTGACAAGTTTAAAAATTGTTTATTTTTTTTCAAATTTTCACGTTGTGCAATCGATTGCACTATAGTGCAAATCGATTTACACAGTGTCTTTTTTTTTCAAAAAAGGCGCAAAATGCACTATGTGCAATCGATTGCACTCTAAGAGCAATCGATTGCATCAGTGAAAAAACGGAAATTTTTAATTCTTTTTCTTTGCAAATAGAGATTTTAGGGAAATAATACCGGAAAACCTTATTTTCCATATGCTTCGACTCGGTACCTACAAAACACAAATATGCAAAAACAAAGACAAATATTTTTTTTGTATTTTGATTAGAAGTTAGTCAACAACACAAGAACAAACTTAAAGATAGGATGCAAATGTGATGAATGAAGCTATTTATTAATGATTGTGACTGAATGATAAAATATGGTATGAAAGTGCGACTAAAAAAGTTAGGGGCAAAATTTAGGGTACAACAGTCGGGTGTACAAATTTTTTATTTTATCCCTAATTTTTGCCCTAACCTTTTTGGTTCGCCGGGATGCCTTTTTTTGCCTAGGTGTGTCAACCTAGCGGGTCTCTTATGCGTAGTATCTTTTGACTATGTCCATGTTCGCAGGGTGTGGCAAGTCGTCTCCGTCCATGGTGGTTAAGATCATTGCCCCACTGGAGAATATGCTCTTGATTACAAATGGTCCTTCATAGGTAGGAGTCCATTTGTCCCTGGGATCACTTTGTGGTAAGATAATATGTTTGATCACTAGATCTCCAACTTGATATACTTGGCGTCTGACTTTTTTGTTGAAAGCCTTGATCATCCGTTTTTGATACATCTGACCATGGCAAACAACAGTAAGTCTCTTTTCATCAATTAAGTTCAGTTGATCATGTCGAGTCTGGATCCAATCGTCCTCACTTAAACCTGCATCCTTCATAATTCTCAAAGAGGGGATCTGAACCTCAATAGGCAAGACAACCTCCATTCCATAAACCAAAGAATAGGGTGTTTCCCCGGTTGATGTTCGAGCCGTGGTACGATACCCGTGGAGAGCAAATGGTAGCATCTCATGCCAATCCTTGTAGGTGACTGTCATTTTCTGTATGATCTTTTTAATGTTTTTATTTGCAGCTTCAACGGCACCATTCATCTTTGGTCGATAGGGGGATGAATTATGATGCTGAATCTTGAACTGCTCGCACAAGGCGGTGATCATAGTATTGTCAAGGTTTGTACCATTATCAGTGATGATCCTTTCTGGGATACCGTAACGGAAAATGAGATTCTGCTTGATGAAGCGGGAAACAACATTCTTAGTAACGGATGCAAAGGAAGTTGCTTCGACCCACTTTGTAAAATAGTCAATGGCCACTAGAATGAAACGGTGTCCATTGGAGGCTGTAGGCTTGATCTCTCCAATCATGTCGATTCCCCACATAGCAAAGGGCTAAGGAGCCGTCAAGACATTCAGAGGAACCGGAGGTACGTGCACCTTGTCCGTATAAATTTAACACTTATGACAGGTTCGAGAGTGTTGATAACAGTCTGCTTCCATGGTAGACCAATAATAACCTGCCCGTAGGATTTTCTTTGCCATTGTGTGCCCACTGGAGTGAGTGCCAAAGGTACCTTCATGTAATTCAATCATGATCTTTTCAGCCTCAATCTTATCCACACACCGGAGTAGAATGGAGTCATGATTGCGTTTGTATAGGATGCCATTACTCAAGAAGAACTTAGCAGAGAATCTCCTTAGGAACCTTTTATCATTAATTGAAGCTCCTTCTGGATATTCTTGAGCCTCGAGATACCTCTTGACTTTATGAAACCAAGGTTGGTCCACTACTTCTTCAGTATTAATCTCGTGACAGTGTGCCGGTTCATCCATTCGTTCAATGTTGATCTAGGGAGCCTCGTTATGCCAATAAAGTTTAAACATAGATGACATTATGGCTAGAGCATCTGCTAGCTGATTTTCTTCTCGCGGGAAATGCTCGAAGGTAATCTACTCAAAATGTGGTAGCAATGTCAAAACATGTTCTTTGTAAGGGATAAGGTTTGGATGTTTAGTGTCTCATTCTCCTTTGATCTGACTAACGACCAGAGCTGAATCTCCAAACACATCTAAGGATTTGATTCCCAAGTTTATGGCAGCCTTGAGACCAAAGATACATGCTTTATATTCCGCCATGTTGTTCGTACAATTGAAGAAAAGTCTGGAAGTAAAGGGAGTGTGACACCCTTCTGGAGATATGAGTATAGTGCTGATACCATTACCAAGTGCATTGGATGCCCCATCAAAGAACAGGGTCCATCGGGATCCTTGTTCAGGTCCGTCATATGGTCTGGTTTCTTCACAGTTGTCTAATGTCATGATGTCTTCATCCGGGAATTCAAATTTCATGGACTGATAATCTTCTACAGCTTGATGAGCAAGATGATCAGCTAGTGCACTGCCCTTTATAGCTTTCTGGTTAGTGTACTGTATGTCATATTCTGTTAGGATCATCGGCCATTTATCTATGCTCCCAGACAGAGCGGGTTTTTCAAAGATGTATTTTATCATATCCATCTTAGATATCAACAAAGTAGTATGAGTCAACATATACTGTCTTAGCCGGCGAGTAGCCCATGCCAGAGCGCAACAAGTTTTCTCGAGCAGTGAATATCTAGTTTCACAGTCGGTAAACTTTTTTCTCAGGTAGTAAATAGAGTGCTTTTTCGGCCAGACTCGTCATGCTGCCCCAATACACACCTCATTGAGTTCTCTAAAATGGTCAGATACATGATCAGCGGTCTTCCCTCGACTGGTGGCATCAAAATAGGAGGCTCTTGTAAGTACTCTTTGATCTTGTCAAAAGCAATCTGGAATTCATCATTCCATCTGACTACTTGATCTTTCTTCAATAGTTTGAAGATTGGCTCACAAGTAGCTGTCAGCTGAGAAATGAATCTGGAAATATAGTTCAGGCGTCCCAAGAATCCTCTTACCTCCTTCTCAGTACGAGGAGCAGGCATTTCTTGTATCGCTAAAACCTTGGTAGGATCAACCTCGATGCCTTTGTTGCTGACAACAAAACCTAGGAGTTTACCGGACCGCACTCTGAATATGCACTTGTTTGGATTCAACCTTAGCTTGTACTCTTTCAATCTCTCAAACAACTTCTGCAAATGATAAAGGTTCTCCTCTTCAGTTTGTGATCGGGCTATCATGTCGTCTACATAGACCTATATCTCATGATGTATCATATCATGAAACAAATCTACCATGGCGCGTTGATAGGTTTCCCCAGCATTCTTCAGTCCAAATGGCATCACCTTGTAGCAGAATGTGCCCCACTGTGTGACAAATGTAGTTTTCTCCATGTCCTCAGGTGCCATTTTGATTTGGTTATAACCTGAGAATCCGTCCATGAAGGAAAACACTTTGTGCTGGGCCATATTGTCAACCAGGATATCGATGTGGGGGAGTGGAAAATCATCTTTAGGGCTGGCCCTATTTAAATCTCTATAATCCACGCACATTCATACTTTGTCGTCCTTTTTAGGCATGGGAACAATGTTGGCGACCCATTGAGGATAGGAAGTGACAGCCAAAAATCCAGCATTGAATTGTTTCATGACTTTCGCTTTGATCTTCTCTGACATGCCAGGTCGCATGCGGCAGACTTTTTGTTTCACTGGTGGACAATCTTCTCTTGTGGGTGGAAGATGTACCACGATGTCTGTATCAAGTCCTGGCATGTCTTCGTATGACCAGGAAAAGATCTCAACATAATCATGCAATAGCTGAATTAGACGCTCCTTGAAACTCGGCTCTAGATTGGCACCCACCTTGATTTCCTTTTTATCTTCCTCGGTACCCAAGTAGATTGTATCCAACGGTTCCTCATGAGGCTGAATAGCTCTTTCCTTTTGTTGTAGTAATCTGGCCAATTCCCCTGGTACTTCACAATCTTCCTCACCTTCGTATTTGGCTTGGTAGATTAGATCTTAAGAGTCACTAAAGGCCATAGCAGTATCGTTACCCATGGGATCCGGAACGGAGGGGTACCTGCATTTGTGAGTGTGGGTGTGTGTAAGGGTATAGCCATCTTTAAACAATAAAATGTAAAATAAAGACAATGAGTACCAAGGGTTTGTATGTGAAAAAAACGTCCATGGTTCATTCAATGTCATATGAAGATGAAATAAAAACCCTTACAAATGGACCATTGTGCCTCGGGTAAGACACAAGGTTTTTAATGTGCGAATTGTTTGTGAATATTACAAGTCCAACAGAAATGTAAAAGATAAATTACTGAGAGATGAAAGTTATTGGGACAAAGTCTATGGCTTCCCAATTGCGAAGTCCTTCGTCGACAGTAGGAAATATCCAATCCTCCAAGCTTCCATCTTCTTCCCCATCTTCCACTGTGTTGACCTCTTGGTTGCTAATCTTCAAAGGTGGCCCTCCAGCACGGGCACGACGCACAGCCTTCTGAGCATTTGAAGTAAACCCTAAACCAAACTTGTCAGATTTATACGGAATATCTGGAAGTTGTCCCCAGAAGGTGCAACCACCCTCTTCTACTACTGCCTTGGCATCCTTTAGAGATGACATCTGAAGCGTAGGTCTTGTGATCTTGGGGATCTTGGATACCATCTTGGTTACTGCTACCTCTTGAGAGACCTCTTCGAAATGTTGAAAAGGAGTTTCAATGAACTCGCCATCCAACTCCACATACCGGAAAGAATTTAGGTGGCTAATCATGTACTCTTCCTCTCCGTGGACAGTGATAATCTTTCCATGGACCGGGTATTTCAGCATCTGGTGTAGTGTAGAGGTGACAGCACCGGCATTATGGATCCAGGGTCATCCTAACAGACAGGAGTAAAAGGGGCGGATGTCCATTACATAGAAGGTTGAGTTGAAAGTCTGAGTTCCCACTTTTATGGGGATGTCCACCTCCCCGTGGACCATCCTCTTTGAGCCATCAAATTCTCTCACAACTATGTTACTGGGTTTCAATTTCAGTCCTTCGCAATCCAATCTGTCGAGAGCTTTCTTCGGTAAAACGTTCAAAGATGAGCCAGTGTCCACCAAGACATGGGCCAGAGTCGTTCCTCTACACTCCACAGAGACATGTAATGCCTCGTTGTGCTTTCTCCCTCTTGGTGTCAAATCAGCATCAGAGAATCCTAGGCCGTTATCAGCTGTCAGACTGGCCACACAATCTTGGAATTGGTCAGCAGTCGTCTCTTGTGGCACATGGGCTGTCTTCAGAAACTTCACCAGAGCTTTCGCATGTGCCTCAGAACACAGCAACAATGCTAGCATGGAGATCTTGGAGGGAGTTTTCCCCAACTGTTCAACCACGTCATAGTCACTCTTCTTTATTATCCTCAGGATCTCCTCCATTTCCTTCTTGGAGGTTTCGAGGATAGTCAGCGGTTGAGCCTTCGTCCGGACAGGCTCTTCTTGAATACTTTTTCCTCGAATTTCAGCACTAGAAGTTTTGGTAGGGATAACAGCAGGGGTTGTGTCGTCTTTGTTAACAGGAGCGCTTGTAGATATGATTATTAGTACAGAGGTAACCTTTGGAACAGCCACGGGTCCAAAAACTGCCTTTGTAGGGGAAATCTCTGGAGAGAAGATTCTACCGCTACGGGTAATCTTACTGGTTCCGGAAATATTGCTAATTTTGGAATCTTCTTCTTCAGAGCTTATTTCTTCGGCAGCCAACCCATCTTGTTTGATACCATGGTAGTAGATGTCTCCACCGTAATTTCACGATACTGTTTTGTCTGATTCATACGGGACTAGCCCGTGCATTGTGATTATGAGAGGAGTAGTTTTTGGAACCGATGTAATCCTAACGGGTCTTTTGGGGACCCTGGAAGGATTGGCGGAGATGGTTATGATTGAAACATCTTCAACAGGAATAGGTGAAATAGGAGCATTTTCAAACAGAATCTCTTGATTGTCTATCAAGCGTTGAATGCTTGTCTTCAACAGAGGGCAAACAGTTGGTGAGGATAAGCAAAGATGGCAATCTTCATTACAACCATGGAATATACCCTATTTCAACAAGTTTATCTTAATGATTGGGAGCGGAGTCAAGAGTTCATCCACTGTGGTGACAAACAAATCTTCTTCGATAGAATTGGCGTTGTGACCATGCCTAGGCATAGGAGCGAAAATGACGTTTGGTTTCTCGGGTGCATCAAACTCAATCTCTTTTGCATCTATAAGGTCTTGAATTTTGTTTTTCAAAGCCCAACAATTGTTAGTGTCGTGACCCGGACTTTCGGAATGATATGCGCATCTGGAATTTGGGTGATAATGAGGGGACGTCGTGTTGGGATTCTTTGGAGCTTCTTTTAAAGTTTCTAGATTAGATTTCAGAAGATGTGGTAAGACCTGGGCTAGAGTCATATTAATTCTGGTGAATTTCCGGATTGGCCTTTCCACCCTTGGTTGGTTACTTCTTGGTTGATCAGATGTAGGCTTCGGGATCATAACGGCCCCTACCATTGGTCGGTGCTCAGCTCTCCCTTGGTTCCTTTGTGGATAAACAGCAGATACCTCCTTCTTTCCGGTGAAAGGCTTTCTCACAGCTGTAGAGGTAGACGAATCTTTCCACTTTTTATGCCAGCTTCCACCCTCTCTCTGGTTAATATTAACTCAGTAAACCCAGCAGAAGAGCTCCCAATTAAATGATTGAAGAAAGTGTCTGATAGAGTGCCTAAGAACATATCCACCAACTCCCTTTCGGACAGAGGGGGTTGCACTCTCCCAGCTAGATCTCTCCATTTCTGCGCGTAATCTTTGAAACCCTCATTTGAAGCCATAGCCATACTCTAAAGTTGAGTACGGGTAGGCGCCAAATCTGCATTATACTAGTATTGTTTATAGACAGTTGTGGCAAGATCTTCCCATTTGTGGACGCCGGCCCTTTCTAATTGGTAAAACCAATCGAGTTGTGTTTCGGATAAACTATCTTGGAAAAAATGGACCCACAAGTCTTTATCGGCAGAGTGCGGCTGAATCTTTCTCACGTATGATCGGAGGTGCATTTTAGGACATGACACCCCATCATATTTTGCAAACAACGGCACTTTGAACTTTGGTGGGATCACAATTCCCGACACTAGCCCCAATTCTTCAAAGTCTAGACCTGGTACCCTTTGTATTTCCATAGCGCTCAAACTCTCTTCAAGATGTTTGTACTTATCATCAGCGGGAGGATATTGTTCCTCATAGTAGTCTTCCTCTTCTTCCTCCTCTTCAGATTCTGACGGAACCGTTGTTTCTTTTCCTTTCCCTTCTCCTTCCCCGGAAGTGGTTGCAAAATTCAAGGTTCTTCTAGTCTGTCTCTGAAACCTTCTCCCCATGTTCAAAACCCCAGTGACCTTCTTTGTTTTCTTCTTTCTTTCTTCAGCTAACAGAGTCTTCAACTCCTCTTGCCCCTTGGCTAGGGTCATGAGTAACTGTTGAAACTGCATGTTTTGAGCTTGAAGATCTTTGACCGTCTGTTCGAGATCCATCTTACTGAAATAAACAGTAGAGAGATGAGGAAACTTGTTGCAAAAGACTTGTTTATGTTATGATGAATGATATGTATACATGCAGTGCTTTCAAGGATTTAAAGATTCAAATTTTTTTTAAACAAAAAGAAACACACGTTATATTAATAAGATAGAGTTTGAGTACATAAATTCCCCTTGGTCAAAATAATACAACACTCTAAGATAAAAAAGTAGTGTGCATCCTCTTTAGTGTGATGTAGGCATTTAGAGTCTGCTCTTCATGAAGTAGCCTAGTGAGTTCCAAAACCTTCTTCTCGCTTGCGTAGAATTGGGCTTCGAAAGTATCTCGCTCTCCTTTGAGATGTATCCAATCCCTTTGTAGGTCTTCAAGAGATGTGGGCATGTTAGGATGTAGGATAGTGTATGGAACTTCTCCTTCCTTAACAGGCTCAATAACCACCGGGAGAATGGAAGGCTAAGGCATTATAAGACTTTGAGCGCGGGTTCGTACCCACTTGAGGTAAGGCTCAAGAGGGATGGAATTCTTGTGTCCCAAAGTCTTGCTATCCACCTTGTTTAGCATCCTCCATGCTCGGATGAATCTCTGGCGAAGTCCTTGATCGTCGTTGTCGTAGTCAAATACCAAGCCTTGAATCAGCATCTCATGTGGGCCATCCCTTCGGGCATAACCAAATTGTCTTAAAGCTAAGCATGGGTTGCAGGTGATGCCTCCCCTAATGCCAAATAGAGGGACATTAGGGAATTCCCCACAACGGTCAACAATGATAACATTCTCTTTAGATCGAGAGAGCCAATGAATATCTGAATGTTTGAGCGTCATTAACCTTTGTGACCACCTTAATCCTTGAGCATTCTTTAAGGCTGATTGGGGAAGATGAGAAATAAACCATCTTGCCAGGAGAGGAGTGCAACGCATAAAGACACCTCTCTTCTTCATTGTACGAGTGTGAAAAGAGTGTAGGATATCCCCTAGCAATGTAGGCACCGGATTGCGTGACATGAAGATTTTGACGGCACTTACATCTATGAGTTGGTCAGGATTGGGGAACAAGACCATCCCATAGATGAGAAGAGCCACAATCTCCTCAAAAGCTTGCAAGTCTATGGAATTCCAATAGCTTTAGGCCTTCTCAAACATAAATTTTTCTAAGAAGCCTTTGACACCACTTCTAGTTTCCCAATGAGTTGTGACATCAGATGAGTGCAAGTGCAGGGCTTGAGCAATCTCTTCTGGCTTTTGATCTCTTTCCGTACCGTTTAAAGGTAGTTGATTGAGAATAGGAATCCTCAAGAGTTTAGAGAATTCTTCCAAAGTAGGCACAAGCTGATAGTCAGGAAATGTGAAGCAATAATGCAAAGGATCAAAGAACTGGAAAAGCACTTTCATCATATCCTCCTCTGTGTTGGAGGTGACCAAGTTGAGTAGACGACCATGCCTCTCGGTGAATAGAGAGTTCTCAGGGATCCTTGAAGCTAGCTCCTTGAGTTGTGGAGGAATTCTTACAAGGTTGATTTGGATAGTTTTCCTGCGGAGTGAATCCATATCCTACAAAATAGGAACAAAGATGAATCTCAAAAATCCTTGAAATGGTTAGTGGGTGCATATGATGTTCATGATGCCCATGATGTTATGTACAAGTATACAAGTATGCATAAGGAGCTCAACATGTCCTAATAATATTAATCGGGTTCTAAGGAGCTCAATATCACTTGATTGTTTCCTTGGTCACTGTTTCAGCTCAAGCCTCTTTAATGGTGACCGAAATATCCCAAGAAACCAACCCTAAATGAGTGTAGTATCGAGTATCTACCAACTTCAGACTGCACCAAAGCCGACCATCTCACTGCATCCTAAAGGCCAATTTGGTCCAGTAAAGGGTTCTAGAAGTTCATTAGTGTTTCATGACATCACTCAGCAGCCATGTATTCTCTTTGATTAACTCAAAGGCTATCGGTACCCATAAATATGTCACACTAACATAGTTATTTCTTAGACCATGTCGGTATACCCCACACAGTTTCCACAACGTATTTCTATTTACCTATAATGTTTCCCAAATCCGGGTGGAGGATTCAAACCCAAACAAAGAACCATAATGTAAAGCAAACAAGTCAAACAAATGTAAGCAAATAAATATGATCTAAACCTTAAGGTAACCCCACTTCTATATTAATCCCCATCAAGTCGCCAGTTCTGTGATGTGGTGGGAGAACTGACTTGATTGTTTTGCGTTTTATCGCAAATGTTGCGGTTAGCAAGAGTTACCACCGACTTTTCTTTTATCCAAAAGGAAAGGTGAAAAAGCACAGGAAAAGACCTTTGAGATATTTTCTTGAGTTCAGGGGGTAGATTATGAAAAGGGAAGGTATTAGCACCTTTTTCATCCATGGTTTTCCATGGGCTCTTAGTTACTTTCTTAGATCACTTGCTTTTGTTATTTGAGAATGTGTTTGGTGTGGTTTTGAAAGTATTTTGTAAAAGAGGCCATTCGTTTAGGCAATCTTTGTAATGATTCTCGTTCGTAAGAATGTATACAAAGATGTTTGTCTTTTGAAAATGTTTTCAATATTTATAAGATGATTTTGAAATGTGTGTGTTTTTTTTAAAAGTAGCAAGGATAGTTGTTGGAAATGGAGCAAGTAACTAGAACTAATCTACCTATTTAAATGTCTTTCTTGTGCATTTTCTGTTCCTTTGACATTGTTGTCTTACCATTGATTTGGTAAGCAACCCTATCTTTGGATGTAAACGGAACGGGCGTGGGTCATCGTATAACCATGATTAGCAATGTTTGCAAAGTATCTTAGCATTTTGAGGGACCAAGATCATTTTATAAGGCAACTTTTTGAATAGCGTCATCGAGGGACTATGATCTTTATATTTGTTTGTTTCTCCAAGATACTTCGCATGCGTAATATGGCCATTTTTGGTTTAGGCAACCAAGTGGAGAAACCCTAAGGATACTTGTGTGCAAGTGTATCATTTTCATGTTTGGTTTTTATCTTGTATTTAGGGTTTTCTATTTTGCTTTGTTTTGATCTTATCATACAAACCCTAATTACTAATCATGGCATGTAAAGCGATAAATTGCGTAATGTAAATATTACTAAGCTATTACAACAATTTTATGGGAGGGGGGAATACAAATTTGAATGGGGATTTGCAAAAATGTAAATCTAAATAAATTATTACAACCAAATCAAATTTGTACGAATTAGAATAAGTACAATACAATATTTAAAGATGCAATATAATATACATGTAAGGAAAAGATTTTTTGTTTTATTTTTATGTAAAAGAAATTTTAATCTAAACCTAAAATTATAAGGAAAAGAAATTAATTTTTTTAGAAGGGAGGTTTTAACCCTAATTTCTATTTTAAAAGAAAATGAAGTTCATATGTATTATTTTTTATGTATATTTTATATTAAAATAATAAATAATATTGTATATAAAAATATAAAGTTTTTATATATGCAAAAATGAATATTTATAAGTATGGGATAAATATATTAAGCTAAATATATTTTAATTATATCTTACAAGTTGATTAAGAAAATATATAACATATATTAAAATTAAAATATATTTCTATGTGAAAAGTAAACTAAAATAAAATAAAAATGCAATAGTATGAAATTTACATTTTTTTGGGGATTTTTACGCATCAAAGAAATATTTAATATATGAAAATAAAATAAATAAAATAAAAATATAAAAAAGTTGGGCAAAGGGGGTATAGCAAGCAGACTAGAGACATCATGTTAGCAAAAAAAACATGGCCCAAATATGGAGAGGCCCATCCTGCAAAATATCACAAAAACTGAAAAAATGGTAAAATATGGAAAACAAAAGTAGTGCCCAGGTTCGAACCCAGGATATGGGTCTCACCAGCGCGCTACTTTGCCACTGGGGTGGCTATACATCCATTGTTTTAAGTGAAGCAAAAATAATATAACATGAAACAAGTCCTTTCCATGTACTTCATCTTCTTCCTCAAGCTTGGCCAGATGTCCTGTAACTCTCTCATTCTTCCATGAAAATGAAAACTCATAACATGAAAGTTGTAGTATTTGATCTCACGATTCCAACCATATAAGTCATGTAAGATAACAATCAAAGATCAGAGAGAATTTTAAAAGCCCTAAATTAAAACCTAATTTTTTCAGAAACTTCAAGTTCTAAATTCTCTCAACTCAGGCCAAATAAATGTAAGATAAAGATATATACAGTTTCGTTGCAATGAGGACTACATTATTTATTCACAAATTGTGGCCAATGGTTTCCTATACAAGGAGATAGAAGTTGAGATTTTACCTCCTTCAGTTGAAATCGTGGATGGAACTGGAGTGAGTTTGATGGAGGTCTGATGCTTGCTTGAGCTTCCTTGAACTTCCCTGAATGTATTCACACCCTTGCCTTGCTCTGAAAGTGCTTGAAACTCCTTGGCCAAGTCAACCTTCAAGCTTTGAAAACAAAAATGGCAGATTATGGAGAAGGGGTTACAGTACAGGGATGAAGGTCTGGATTAGTTGGATATCAAGTAGGTAATGTGTTTTGATGATCAAAAATGAAAACGCACGAGCCAAATGAGAGATTGGTATGCTTATGCCAAAACTGTAAGTTTTTACAGTTTTCTGGTGTTTTTGAGCTTGGGAGTGTTTTAGGCTTCAACCAACCGTGTCTTGTGTTGTATTATGTTTGTATATTAGTATAGAATCAGTTTCATGTCAACCCTCCAACAGATGTGCCAGTTCCCACCTTTTTGCAACCTTTCTTGCTTTTGAAGTAAAGTGAAAGGACATGGCTTGCCATGCTTGTAATTGCTTTCTTAGGGTTGGTATAAACTTGTACAAATTTCTTTAGGCCTATAATATTTTTATATGCAATGGAGATAGGTGCAATGCTCAAGAATTATGAAAGTGGCAAAAGTTGAGCTTTTTCAAAATGGCAATGGTCACTTTATGCCATTTATGGAATTACAACTTGGGTAATGGCTCTAGGGCATGGATCAAAGCTTTGTCAACTGAGTAAGCATTAAATTAAGGAGCGAGGAACAAGTTTGGGACCTGTAAAGCATGGATTAGGCAGCATAGGTACTGATTGGAACTTTGTTCTTCATGAAATGGCTTGGACAAAAAGTGAGAAATTGCCAACTTCATCTCTTCGATTCTCCCTACTCCAAAATGATCTTTAGGAGTTCTTGGAAATTTTGTAAATCTTGCAATGTGCTCTATAACTCATATTTGAAATGAATTTTATGATACCTCTTGGAAATAGGTGAAAAATTGCCATGAAGTTGGGTCCAAAACCTGCCTAAATTATGGCAAAATTTCACTAAGTTATTTAGTTCATGAGCATGTATTCATAAATTTATATCTTGAGATCCAAGAATATTTAGGGAAAAGTGTGTGAAGAAAAGTTATATATTTCATGGAGGTCTACAAATTTCATGTTGGGAATTTTCTTTGAATCATTATGCATCATGGTAAAAAAATGGCTTAAAGTTGAGAAAAATAAGAAATTTTCTATACTTAGAAAATTTCTAAGTTAAGAAAATTTTCAAATTTAAACACTAATCTTCAAATTTGGATTTCTTGATGAACAAGTTTCACACTTTGACATTTTTTGATGAATTATTACCCTTGACACTTGATTTTGACCAAAAAGTCAAAGTTTGACTTTTTAGTGTACATTTGCCTTTTGATCCGTTGACTGCAAATTTCATCTGTCAATCAATGAAATTGAAATGTTTTGAGCCAAGTAATAAGGTCAAGATGATGCAATTTAATCCTTGAAATCATGCCTTAACTCAATTGGTCATTTGCTAGGTTAAAAATCAGAAATTACTCTTCCTCAGTCAAAACCCTAATTTTGACCATTTTGCCCTTTTGGTGATTTGATCAAATTTCTTGAGGAATTGTGATCCAAACTTGACCAAATGATACATATAAGTTTAAAATGTTGATGTGGATCAAAAAATTATGAAGTTTGACTGTAAATTGTCCATGGTTGACTTTTTCCCAATACAGCTGATTTTTAGGTCAACTGTCCAATTGACTGACCAAAAATGTGGTTCAAGGCTTGAAATTTGTCATGAGTGATCTTAGGGATCCATAATGATGTTTGAAAGTCACATGAAGCATTGATAATCCAAAAATCCTTGTGCAACTCCAAACCCTAATTTTGGGTCATCAGTGCATGATGAGATGTCTTGAGCTGACCAAACCCTAATCCAGTCTTGAGTCAAAGAAATCTTGTGAGAAAAGTCTTGATAAATGAGAGGGAATATTTTGGGGCATAACAGTTGCCTTTCGCAGACCTTCAGGTGGTTGTCTTAGATTATTTAGACTTAGCTTCTTCCCAACTACATTCTAACTCGATAGCCTTTCTTTGGGCTTTAAGATTGTTTGCCAGTATCTTCAGATTGGAGCCACATTCCCCTTGTTCTTCTACTGCTTCCATCTCCACCTCCAGTCTTCGGAAAGGTAATATGGTTGGGTTTCCTTGAAGAAACTGAGGAGGTTGTTCAAGGTGTTCTTAGACTCCATCGAGACGTTCAAAGACAGGTACTACATGGTTCGACCAGTGTCGGAGATGAATATTACCTCTATCTTTGACCAAGAGCCCATTTGTAGGCAGGATGGGAATCCACTGCTCAATGAACAAGGCAAGGAAAAGAAGCAATTGGTCCAATAATTTCGCTTTATTTGGGGCCATAGTCATTTTGATTGGGATACTGAGTATTATATTGTCAAGTCGATCCAACTGAGCACTGAGGACCATGCCAGTTACAATAAGTTGGTCGCCTTTGTTGAAGGTTTTATACCTGCTCAGTGCGTGACCAAAAGAGGGGACATTATTTTTGACTGGCACTAGGAGGATATGTTCGAGCCCCGAATTATTAACACAAAAGGACTCCTCGAGTGTGATACCCTCAGGGATGCTCTGGTGCTCTTAGGTATCTGTTTTTATTGTGGATTTGTATGCGCGTTATTATTTTTGTTTTACTGACCCGTGCTTGTCACTTGTTGCAGGTGAAATATCGAATCTCCAAGAGCGCGTGGTCAGGATGATCACATCCAACAAAGTGAAGCAGTTGAAGAAAACTAAGATTTAGAAGAGTTGTCTAGGTGGTGTTGTGCTTCCTCCTCTGACTAGCTTAGGGACCTCCTCTTCCTTTCACTTTAGCGGTCAATATCCTCCTTAGTAGGTTATTTCAGCCAGGAAGCATCCTCATGTGGATGATGAACCTATAGATCTGGCCAAGGAGAAGGACATGGACAAGTATGAGCTGCCCTCTTGCTCTGAGGGTACTTTGAAGGAGGTCCCTCCCTGACCATACCCAGGGGCAGAATCCTTGCACCTCGAGGGCCTCGATCAATCGAGCAAGGAGAAGATTTTGGATCAAGATATTGTTGCCCTGATGAGGGTCCGGGGAATGGCGGTGGCTTACAACAGTGAGGGGTCTTCCTTGGCTAAGGAGGCGAAGAACGCTCGAGCTACCATCGCAGATCTCAAGGAGAAGCTAGCCAAATTGAAATTCGAGAAGAAGGAGGGGATGGAGGGGAAGGATGTGGAGTTGGTCAAGCTGACTGGAGATATGTCTAACTTGAGAGATGCTCATTCCACCGAAAAGAAAGGTCTCACGGACAAGGTTGTTACCTTAGAGGCTGCCACCGTGCCTGCCAAGGATGAGGGTGATGGTTTAAACGCGCTGAAGACCTGTGTTGAGTTACTTGCATGCATTCGAATGCTCGAGTGGTATTTCCTTGAGTCTACCGAGGGAAACTTTGATAATATGGTGGGTGAGCTCAAGGTCAAGAACCCCGACTAGAGTTCAACATTGATGGTATCAGGTTTTTGAATTTAGTGGTTAATGGTAAGATTGTTGCTCCAGAAATCTTCATCGGGATTTGCAGAGAGGAGGAAAGGGAGACGGGACCTAACCCGGAGGGGAAGGCGCCAAACAATTGATCAAGTGTTGATTCTCTTTGTTTTTGTTCAGCCTGCATGTCGTATCTTGTAAAGGTTTTTGTTTGATGATGGCTTTTCCCTATTTATGTAATACCCTGACAATTTCAGCCCACGTGGTCGTAGGTTTCTGACAATTTTGGCCCTTGTGGTTGTTTATATTTAATCATACTTCATCATTATTGGATATGGTCGTGCATGGTATTATTGTTTTCGTTTTATTTTTCTTTTTCCAAAGCTTCGCATGCTCATCAGCTAGAGATTTTTATTTTTGATATTATTCTTAAGTGTTTTTGATGGGTTTTGCTCGACTATAATATCGTTCGACAGTGCAGGGAACTTGTCAAATGGTCGGGGTTGCTTTTTGAGCTGAGGGCGGAGCTTAGGTCTCATTTGGGATTTGAGCTCTACAGCGTGAACTTCCCAGCGTGAGCAGGGTGTTCTGCCAAAATGGTACGACGATAGTGGATCTCGAGTTTTCCCCATCAAGCCAATGATATGTTTGTTAAAGAGTGGAAACTTGCCTTTTGTTTGAATTTGAGGTGTTATACTTGTACCTGAGCATGCACATGTGGTCAAGAATGTTGTGTTCTTCATTTGTTAGAACATGCCAGTTTTTTGGCATTTAGTTGTCATATTGTTCCAGCTTTTCGGCATTCCATGGTCGAGCAAGTTCTTCCTCGTTAAGATGTTTGAGGTAGTAGGCCTTGTTCTCCATTTTTTCTCGGACACGATAAGGACCTTCAGTTTGTGGCGAGTTTTCCTTCATGAGAATCTTTGTGATTTCTCCTTTAAACTAGGTTGTCAACTTCGAATTCTCGTTGTATGACATTGTTATATTCGATTATAGTTAAATTTCCATAACAACAATACATTGGATAATCTACCTCATCAGTATAACTTATCATTGTAATTTCTATAATCGTGATTTTTATGATTATAACTGTTGATGATGAGGAGGATTATTCAATGTCTTATAGTTAATGAAATTTAACTATAACTAAATATAGTGATACATCTAAGGAGCTAAATCATTAAACCATAATCTATATGTAAAAGATCATGAAATGAATGATGAGACGCATGCAATTCGGAAACATTGATTGGTATAAGTTAGTTTTTAAATACAACTTAATTTGCAGATTATAAGCATCTATGTAAATTTAAATGAATTTATTTTAAGTGAGTGTTAGTGAAACAAACAATCTACATAGAATATAATAAACTCAAACAACATCCTACAACAGAACCATATATTATAAACAATCAATGAAAAAGATATATTATAAATTTCTAGGATGCACCTCTTATTAAAACTAATCGTGGAACATGAATCAATTATTAATTTCATCTAATTTGTGAAGCAACAAGGAAGAAATTTAAGGAGGAATAAGTTTACACAACAACTTCATACTTCTTAAAAAAATTCATTGTATCTCAAACTAGATGAAGTTTGCGGCCTGATGACACCAAAATACATCATTTATTTGACTTGATTTGTGTGTGTTTTATTTTCATTTTGTTTAACATTTCCAATATTATGTTGATGTTTTGTATGTTTTATGGTATTTAGCCATTTAAGAGGTGTGTGCAAAGAAACAAAGCAAAACGAACGAAAAACAGAAGAAATTAAGCAGTTTGCACTAAAGGCGACCAGCATGACATTCACCACAAAGAGGAGTGATGTGTCCCACGACCAAATGATTACAAGACCAATCCTTTCCCACTTTGTGAGCATGGCGGTCACCGTGGGTCATGGTGGTCGTCGTCCTATATAAAGTCTAAATGACTGGAAATGGGATTTGCTTAGCCTCCAAGAATCCATAAATCGCCCCTACTTTTTCTCCACTACTTTGAAGCGGCTTTAGGGATTTTTAGGGTTTTTGGAACTCTATAAATACCCCCCCCCCCCCCTAGTTACACCATTTTGTTCATCCAAGCTTATGCATACCTAAGCCATATATTTTCCATTTCTGTAAGCATTAACTTTTCACATCGAAGGGTTATTGCATTGTCGATTGAGTCTGTCTCAAGTTTGAATCACCCTTGTACAAGTTTTATTTCCAAGCACTTTATTTTTTCAATTTACATTTTGTCAAAGCTTTACATTAAGTTATTTCTTCTTGTACCATATTCAAGTCTCTGTTTGGATAAGGTTCTTAATTTATTCCATATTTACGCTTTATTTATCTTGCCTTTGCTTTCATGTCTTTATTTATCATGCCTTTACATTCCTGTCTTATTTACCTTGCATTTACTTCTCTTCATCTTATTTTTCTGTCACAAACATGAACATGTCCGACTAATTTATTAGTGTTGGAATTTGAGAGTGGTCAATAGACAATGCTCTACATGTTGTCTCTTTAGGATATTGTTTGTGGATTTTTTTGGTTTAAACAAGGTTTTTCTGAATTCATTTTAATTGGCCTCTACGAAAGTGGGACAGTGAAAACGTCGGGTAAGATCGAAAGTCGTCTGACATTAACGACTAAAATTGGTTTGTTTTTAACATATACCACAAAAGCACTTTGTTAATTAATTAGGGAGTCTAATATTTCTAGAAAGTGATTTTAATACTATTTACGAAAGCGCGCCGTTTATAGGTTTAGAATCTGGTTACCTGAGTGAAAGCTTGGAACCCTTTTAAGTTACACCTTCCAATCAAAATCACTTTTGAATTGAGTTTGTTATTTCTCTAAAATTATGATTGACAGTATTTTGGTAAAACTAATTTGGCAACAACATGTTGAGCAAAATGTTTCAGCTTGCAGATTTAGCATGTCAAATATGATGTCCTAACTAGAAGTATAGGACATCTGGTCTGTTACAGTTTTACAGTTTAGAAAATGTTTCAACTTGCAATTTCAACATGTCGAATGTGATTTCCTAACTAAAAGAGCAGGACATTTGGATGATTACAGTTTTGCAGTTTGGAAGATGTTTCAACTTTCTATTTGAACATGTCGAAAGGGATGCCCTAACCAAAAGTATAGGACACCAGGTATGCTACAGCAGACAGTCTAGATTCGGTTGTTGTAATTTAATTACTGAACATTCTGGGGATATTTAGTAATCATATATGGCATCTAAGATTAATAAATCATAGATATTATGTAGGTTTTTCAAGATATTCAAACTTTCTAAATATGGAGACATTTTAGGAAAGTTATGATTGAAGACCTATTTTTTGGGAGAAGTTTTTGCATACTTTGTGCAGCCTCTCTGATGCATTTTTGAGGCCCAAATCCAATCGGGAAATAGGTTATAAATAGAAGTATTTGTAACCTAGAAAAGGTACCAGCCGAAAATGTAATATTATTAGGGCCGAGTCTGTAAGCCACTCTAGGAGAGTTGGTTTGGATGATCCATTCGGGTTGTGAGTTGGACTTTGTTATAGAGTTGTAATCTCTTTTATTGTTCTCCTCGAAGCTTTTAAGAAAGTGGTAGTATTGTTCTTGGAGGAAGATGTTAAGCAACTCTAAGTATTGTTCTTGATCAAAGTTGAGAAGCAAGACCAAGTATGTTGTTCTAAATCAAGGGGTGTCTTGATTAAGGTGTTTGTTTTGTATTTGAAGTGATATCTTCATTTAGGTGAGAGGCCGTCAATACAGTAAATGGGACTTGGACTATTAGACATCATTGCGGTGATTGGAGGTGAGATGGGGTTTCTCATATCTAGAGAGGACCTAGGTGGAAGTTGCACATGGTAATGATTAAGTGAAAATGTAAAGTTGGGATTAGTTTAGATTTGAATTAATATTGTCTAGTGTATTTCCTTCCTTGCTTGGTAGCTCCCATGTAGGTGTTAGTTTGCACCGAACTGGATTAACAATTATGTGTGTTGTTTTACTTTTCAGTACTGATTTTGTTGGTTATACCATGTCATGTTTGTTTTAGTGAGAACAGATGTCACGATATCCTATAGGACATCTATGATCTGATTTACCAGAATTTCAATTGGTATCAAAGCAGACATCTTGTCTGTTTCTGGATGAGATTTGTGGGGGATACTTTCTGGTTTATGTGAAAGGTATAAGGTTTCTACTGAAAATCTGTTTGAATAGTTCATATTGTTTTTGAACAGTCCCTAAAAGTGGAGGATGAATTATTCATGACAGACTGTGTACTAGACATGTCTGTGTTGTTTTCACGCGTATAGATTTGGTGGCAAGCTACTGTGTGGAGGGTTTGATTTATTTTCAAACCTAGGTTAACCCATTTCACCTAGAGTATGGTGTGTTTGTGCAAAGGTTTATGTTATACCTGAAGGTTGTTGAAGAGTTTTTGTTTGTTCCGCTGCATCTGATAGAAAACTCCTCTTGGTTTCCTTGTGTCTCTGGCTGTAGGGAGGTTTGCCCTTGGAATATCAACCCTATGTTGGTGTGATATATGGAAGACAACTTCAATCATCTTGTTAAAGTTTCCAAAGATACTTGAGGTTCATCCCAAGTCCACACATAAAGGAAATTTTAAATGATTTTGTTGAAACGAGACCAGAAGAGAGTTAGTAGCAATTTATTTTTGCTTCCAACCCTAAAAAGACCAACCTCCAGTTTGTTTTAAAGGATATCTTGGTGTCTCCCTTTGAACGATGTTATGTTGGATGTTAGAACATCATATCAGCAGGTCTAGAGATTCTTGTTGCATAGCAGATGTTCTGGGTGCTAACAAATGTGCGTTGATCACATATGTTTAGAACCTTCTCTTGATCTGGAAGAAGAGGCATATGAGTTATGTGTTTAATAAGGTTCTATTCAAGAAAATTTTCTTAGATGTTTGTGCTGATTAAGGTATAATCAACTTGTTGCTTACTGTGTAGAGGATAAACTCTTATGGAGATTTGTTAAAGGCATCTCAACCAGAGCCTTTAGTTATGGAAGTCAAGTTCAAAGTCAAGGTTGTGTTGCTATTGAGGAGGAGAATTGTATGATCCTATAAGGTGTTCTTGGAAGTTGTTGAAGGGAGTCCTTAATCTGGAGTTGAAGGGCCTTGAAGAAATATCAAATATGATGTCTTGACATCTTTGTATGGAGAATTTATTTTTCTCAACTTGTCTGGCTGGTGTTTCTCTTAAACATGATGAAGGTTGTTTACTCTAACTTGATACTATCAAGTCTATGAGAGCGTGGAACTCTTGTTTTGTTGTAGTGAGAAAGAAATCCAAGGGGTTGTGTGCTATGGATATGTGTCAACCTGAATTAAGTGGTTGATTGGTGCATGCAGTGGTGAAATGTCATTCAAACCATCGAGGGTGAGCATTTCAAATTTATGTCTTAAGGAGGATTTTGATGATCAATCCTTATTGGTGGAAGGTGTGTATACTCAAGGGAGTTCCTCTTATGGTTGTAACTAGTTTTATGGTGTTCTCACATAATGGAACACTTGTTTAAGCAAGGACTCGAGTGCATCAGTGATTCATGGAGGATCTTGAAGAAGCAGACATGTTTATGGTATGGTGCTGGTTCTATACTATGCTTGTTGTTGTCTGCTCTAGATACCTGTCAGAGGGAATCTTATCTTTAATTACAGAAGGATGATGTTCAACTCCTGATTGTCAAACAAAAGGTCTGGACATGTATGTGTTCTCTTGTGTTCTCCCTCAAGAGATGTGTTTAAATTAATAGGGATGTTATCTCTAGAACCATAGTAAATGGTGGAATCCATGTGACTGAGATTGATGTCTGAAAAGATGTTGGAACATCATCTCAGGTGTTTGCCTCTTAGGAGAAGGAAACTTGTTTTGAAGATCATGGTGTGAGTATTATTGATCATCAATGGATTCCAAAAATGGAATTCCTGGCCATGATGAAGTGTGAAGTCCAGTCTCTGACCAAGTATGAAGATATCTACGGTGTAGCTATCCTTCAAGTCTTCCTGATATGATGAAGGATCCACTTGTGTTTTAGTTGCTCAACCATTTGTGAGAAGGGAGTTCTATATGTAACGTGTACCTCTAAAGGAGGTTGTGAAGGAAGGAATGTGAGGAAATTTTTTTCTGATGACAAATACTTTATCGGGAGCTGGGCATAAGTCTGATCTGATGAAGATGTGCATGTGACTGATGGTAAAGACCTTGTCGAAAGTTGGGTACTTATCTGATGTGTGGTTGCAAATCTGCTTTTTGAACTCCTTGCTTCAGAAAGTGTGTGAGAGTTTATTTTTCTCTATAGTGTTCAAGTGTTTGTGAAAACCTGATTAAATTATAATGACTGTTTTTTTTTTTTTAAGGTTTTGTGATTACTACTAGAAAAATAAGAAATAATGACGAAATTTAGAGACAAATAATTTTCTATCTCCAATAGAGATAGAATCTAAGACGAAAAATAACAACCCAAGACGGAAATTAAAATTTTGATATCTTAGATAGATTTTAGAGACAGATACATGTGTCTCTAAATGGATTATGTCTCTAACAAATTTTATTTTTTGTTAATTATTTATACAAAGACAAATGAAAATAAATTTATATTGTAATATTTGTTTCATTTTCATCTCTATCTTTACAAAGTCTAGAGATAAATTTTCCCAAAAGAACATTCATTCATTTCTTTCTTCCCCGTCGACCACGACGACTGAAACGACGCGATAAATCCAGACCCGGAAAGGAGGGGGTGAGTCCAAAGAATGTGTGTTAAGCGCATTTAGCGATTGATTCGAACACGGGACACCAGCCTTGAAGAAGGGCTGGGGAATGCTCCGGGTAGTTCAGATATATATATATATATATATATATATATATATATATATATATATATATATATATATATATATATATATATATATATATATATATATATATATATATATATATATATATATATATATATATATATATATATAAAATACCGAAAGACATTATTATGTAAATCGATGTCTCATGAATACTTAAATTTAATTGTAGCTTTTGAACTTTTATTTTTAATGTTGTTTATTGTTTTTTTAAAATTTAAAATAGTCTTTATAATAAAATGTCAATATTTGGTTTTTATTATTTATCTTATTGGGGCTAACGTTGATTAAAATCACATACTTTTCATATTACATGAATTAATTTAAGATACAAATAAATTTTCAATAATTAAAAAATAAAATAATTTTTTTTAAGGTCCCAACGTATAAAATAATTTAATATTTAAAATAAAATAATATAATTGTGTAAAAAATATTTTTATTATTTATTGAAATTTTTTTATTTTACTAAATAAATAATGTGAATTTTTTTTGAAATAACCAGGTTTTAAAAAAAAATCACACAAATAACTATGTTTCGGAGAAAATTACACAAATAATCATGTTTCAGAAAACTCCATAAATGAGGAGTCAACTCAATTGGCGCAAGCACTTAAAAATAAAGGGGATGCGCCATCTCACTTGGCGCCTAGGTGCTAAAAGTTTGTCATAAGCCATGTGAGATGGCGCCTAAGTGCAATGGGGGTGCAATTTTTTTTGTTTTTTATTTTAAATGCGAGACATTAGGTAAACGATATAGCTTCACGAAAATTCGACTTTTCATTTACAAAAAACGATTACATAATTAAAAAACATATAAAATAATTAGTGGTCCCCCTGAACTCGGTAACGACCCGTGGTTCCGCATCCGCATTCTCGCCTGTCTCGTGGTGGGTTTCGTCGCATTTCCTCTTGTGGCAGGGTCGATGGCCCAGCGAAGTCAATGCTTTCAGGATCCATGAAATCAGTCAGATCACCATATCTGGAAGATCCACTTTGGTATAGTGGGTTACCCATGCCCTCAAAGTTTAGTCGTCTTGGTGGTAGGTGGGGTTCCATGGTGGGTCTATAGCACTGGTCGTCTGAATAAGGGGTAGAAAGGAAATGAATCTTGGAGTGTTTGGTATTGCGACTGTTGGGTGCTATGGTGATGTGGTGGTTGATGGTAAGTTGGGTCGGTTGGGTCATATTCTTCGGAAAATCCCAAATCAAAGCTAAGGTTAGATGTTGAGAGGCCCACGTTGAGATATGGAAAAGACTGGAATTGTGTGTGCGGCATGCGGGTGAATTGGTATTGTGATTGAGATTATGGTTGGGTGTGGAGCATATAGGGGTATTGGTATTAAGGTGGTGATTGTGGTTGGGTGTGAAGCATATGGGTGTATTCGTATTGTGGTGGTGATTGTGGTTGGGTGGTTGTGGATCTGTATTGTTGGGATGGTTGGTGGGAGGTTGATGCGTGTTGGGTTTGTTGTTGGGGATTTGAGGGTTGTGTCCGTTGTGTTCGTGAGTCAACCAAATACCTCAGATGAGACACGTGCATTTATGGGTTACTAACTGATATGTACCAAGCTAAATATTGATCTGTATGTTGCATATTACTCTGGTTGATGAAAACAGAGAATTGTAAGACATTTTGGTGACGCATGTGCCACATCTTACACCATTCTGGAGCAAAATCTTTTCAATCAGTAAGACCCCATTGGGCATCTACCCTTTTGAGATGCTAGGGAAACAAACAAGTTGGATCGCAGGGTATCTCTTGATGCATTCTGAATTGCATCTTGACACGGTCGCTGTGGTGCATCTCCACAATGTTGAACCGTATGATTGAAGTCTTTGCGGTCCAAACTGTTGCATCCTCGGGGTTTGGTTCATGGTCCAAACCCAAATATGGTCTCTAGATAAACCGTGGATAAAATTAAATCAGCATTATGCAAACGTAATAAATAAATAATTTAAAACTAGAAAAGTTCAAAGGTACGACGTACATCATCCGGACCAAGGTGATTCAATAGATTACGATATAGAACGATATTGAATATGTGATTCTTGCTGTAATCCATACTCATCACGCAGTACCTAAAGGAATTGTGAAATAGATTATTTTTAACATATATTTGGCGAACGGATGAATAATAAATTATTTAAGTTTTTTACTTACTTTGTTGCGTATGGGAACACAAATGTGTTGTTGTTGACGGGGTTTAGGGACTCTATTCTTCACCAATCTCAGGCTTGGAGTAAGAAAGCGCATCCATAAAATATACATTTTCCTTGGTTGCATTTTTGCACAAGGAACTGTATAGATGGGTTAAAACAGCAGAACCCCAACTATACTTTCTAGTGTTTTCAAATTTCCTAAGTAAATTTAAATACATAAAATTTACACTATTCCCCATACTTTCGGGAAATAAAAAGGTTCCAAACAATATCATTATATTATTACGAGCTTTTATAACTCTTGCTAGCTCGGAGGAATTTTTGTTCAACTCTAGAGTCACATAATGTTTTTTTAGTTCAGTAAGTAATATACCTTGGCCTCTAGAACCACCACCTTCAACCATACATTTTCCCAACAATTCTCACATAGAGAATTGGGCTATTGAATCAATCCGTTAACCGCCTTACCATCGACAGGGAGACCCAATAATATGTACACGTCTTCTAGTGTGACGGTACATTCACCTATTGATAGATGAAATGTGTGTGTCTCGGGTCTCCACCTTTCCAACATTGCAAGTATAAACTTTGAATCAATCGTGCAGTTGGAGATCTTTATAACATTTTCAAAACCCGCATATTCAAGATAGGGCACGATCAACGGGTCGGGAGCAATGTAGTTGCGTGAGCGAATTCTTAATCTTTTAGTATCCTAAATTCAAAATGTAAAAAGTGTAAGAGTCCATAAGATGTATAAATCATTAATAATACTATAAAAAATATATTAGTATACAAGAATATTTGAGAATTTATAAAAACTTACAAATGCCGTAATGTTGTCTCTTGTGCCTCTGTGAGAATCGCCCATTGTGAGAAGAGTCATAGTTAAAATTGTATAAGATAATGAAATAGTTTGTATCAGAAAGTGAGATGATTGTTGATGCAAAATAAGTATGTGAGGCTCTGTATTTATAGGCAAAATTGTATCACAGAGTGAATAAATGAGGTGGTTGGTGGTTGCATGCACGCATGATACGTGTCACTCATGCGCCAAGTCAAATGGCACCTACATGCAATTTAGAGAGCATGCACCATTCAACTTAGCATGGGACAGGCCTAGTTGTTGCAGTGTAGGTGCAAGCTAGGTGGCAGTCTTAGGGAAGGGTTTTCTACATGCATGTAATACGATTGGACATGTAGGGAGGTACCATTTGACTTGGCGAATTAGTACAAAATTGAAAAGTGTCACCATCCCAATTGGTGAAATAGAGGTGACATAGATTGCAATGTAGGTGCAGGCTAGGTAGCAGTCTTGGGGAAGGGTTTTCTGCATGCATGTAATACGATTGGACATGTAGGGAGGCTCCATTTGACTTGGCGAGTGAGTACAAAATTGAAAGGTGTAACCATACCAATTGGAGAATTAGAGTTGGTATAGGTTGCAGGCTAGGTGGCAGTCTTGGGGAAGGGTTTTATGCATGCATGTAATACGATTGGACATGTAGGGAGGCGCCATTTGACTTGGCAAATGAGTACAAAATTGAAAGGTGTCGCCATCCCAATTGGAGAAATAGAGGTGGCATAGGTTGCAGTGTAGGTGCAGCCTAGGCAGCAGTCTTGGGGAATGGTTTTCTGCATGCATGTAATACAATTGGACGTGTAGGGAGGCGCCATTTTACTTGGAAAATGAGTACAAAATTGAAAGGTGTCTCCATCCCAATTGGCGAAATAGGGGTGGCATAAGTTGTAGTGTAGGTGTAGGCTAGGTGGCAGTCTTGGGGAAGGGTTTTCTGCATGCATGTAATACGATTGGACATGTAGGGAGGCAAATTAGTACTTATTGTTGTCTTGTTCAAATTCAGTGCAACCTATTTAATCCTACATTTATCAAAACACTTCTTCACTTAATCACTCAAACACTAGAACATTCAGAAATTCAAACAATCAGGCACTCAAACACTCAAACACTCAAACACTCAAACACTTAAACATTCAAACACTCAAACCTTTAAACATTCAAAAATTTAAACACAATGTCCTTTACACCATAATATGTTATCAATGCACATTTCAATGGTGAGACATACATTTGTTCCACCTCGGGGTTTTTGTTTAGAGACACCGAGAACACTCGATTTTGTTTAAACAGGAAAGCCAATTTCTTGTATTTCTAAAAACGATTGGAGGTCAAACTTGGACGAGGTCCCATGACACAAATATTCTATCAAAATTCAGTTTTTTTTTGTGAGAACCAAATAATATATTTTTAAATAGGTTGCACTGAATTTGAACAAGACAACAATAAGCACTAATTCGCCTCCCTACATGTCAAATCGTATTACATGCATACAAAAAACCCTTCCCCAAGACTGCCACCTAGCCTACACCTACACTGCAACTTATGCCACCTCTATTTCGCCAATTGGGATGGAGACACCTTTCAATTTTGTACTCATTTGCCAAGTAAAATGGTGCCTCCCTACACGTTCAATCGTATTACATGCATGTAGAAAACCATTCCCCAAGATTGCTGCCTAGCCTGCACCTACACTGCAACCTACGCTGAGGACCTTTAGAATATGTTTTCCAGTCATGAGTATTCTGGGTACGACTCTATTGAGTTGTACATTATGCTGCGGGAGCCTCATCAGTCACGCCTTACTCAGTCACAAGTGGTTGATCCTCTCGAAGCCGAACAAGCAGAAGTAGATGTCGTTGACGAAGAAGAGGAAGATGACGAGTTAGAGTTTGACGACATGGTCAACAACGATTCTGAAGACGATTGGATACCTGGTATACCTCCAAATGAGATCTACACACCACCTCCACACATGACAAACTTCAACATGGGAGGAGATGAATCCTCATCTGATGTTTTTTTCAATCTGTATATGCAGTCGGATGAAAACTTAAAAAAGAAAGAGAAATTTCGTAATAGATAAGATTGTATCCAAGCCATAAAAAAGTTTCTCATGCTAAACTCGGTTGATTTTAAGGTAGATCGTGTAAATCCAGAAAGGTACAAGCTCGGGTGTGTCCACCCAGATTGTATGTTCAAGCTCATTGCATCATACAGATTAAGAGGTGATTATTGGGTGATAGGTTCTAAGTCCACCCATACGTGCGTCAATTCTACTCAATCACAGGATCATCAGAAACTAAATTATGATCTCATATGCCAAGAAATCCTACCTCTTGTCAGCAATGATCCGTCATTTAAGGTGAAAACCATAATCTCTCACATCACTACGGTATATAACTATACGCCACCATACTGAAAGGCGTGGTTAGAAAAGACCAAGGCGATTGAAAAGGTATATGGAAACTGGGAGGAGTCATACAAAGAACTTCCTCGCTACCTGCATGCACTTTCGATGTATTCTCCAAGTACTTTTTATATTATGGAAACATTGTCGGCGTACGCCCCAGATGGTACTCATGTCATCGGAAATGGAATATTCAGTCGATTGTTCTGGGCTTTTCAACCTTGCATCACAGGGTTTGCGTCGTGCAAACCTATTATTCAAATTGATGGGACTTACTTGTATAGGAAATACAAAGGCACGCTACTAATGGAAGTTGTACAAGATGGCAACACCAACATTTTCCCAATTACCTTTGCTCTTGTCAAGGGAGAGACTGGTGGTACTTGGAGTTTCTTTCTCAGGAATCTCCGAACGCATATGGCTCCTCAACCAGATCTCTGTTTGATTTCTGATAGACATGCATCCATTGAGAGTGCATACAATAATCCCGCAAACGGTTGGCATGACCCTACTTCTACGCATGTCTACTGCATTAGACATATCGTACAAAATTTCACGAGGGAAATCAAAGACAAGGCTCTTAGGAAAGCAGTTATGAACACGGAGTATGCATTAACATAACCTACGCTCAAACACTATTGCAATGAGATTAGATTATCAAATCCGAAATCAGTTAGGGGGATCGATAATATTCCGGTGGAGAAATGGAAAAGGTCATACGACAATGGACAATGATGGAGCCACATGACAACAAATCTTATTGAATCCATGAATGATGTATTCAAAGGCATACGAAACCTCCCAGTAACTGCTTTGGTTAAATCAACATATTTTAGGATGGCTTCGTTGTTTGCCAAAAGAGGTGAAATGTGGAATGCTGTCTCATAATCGGGAAAACTATGGAGTGAAAGATGCATGAAGTATATTAAGTCAAAAAGTTCCAAAGCCAACACCCATATGG
This sequence comes from Vicia faba, assembly GCA_948472305.1. NCBI lineage: Eukaryota > Viridiplantae > Streptophyta > Magnoliopsida > Fabales > Fabaceae > Vicia > Vicia faba. The sequence continues at coordinate 852,767,636 of OX451741.1, forward strand.
CTATAAGGTTTGATCGACACATCCACAACTTCATTGTCAAAGAGATAATTGACCATAGCGAGGGGCTGCCAAGACAAGAGTACAGGGTAATACTACCATCTCGTTGGTGAGATTGTGGCAAGTTTTAAGCCTTTCGTATGCCTTGCTCTCATGTCATTGTGACATGTGCGTATACTCATCAAGACGCATTACAACTTCTATCTCCCACTTAAAAGTCTGAAACCTTGCTCAACATATACAATAACGAATTCGCATTGGTAGAGAAACCTGAAATGGAATTAAAAGGGTCATCCAAAAAGCAAGCTTATCACAACTGAAATAGAATCCCTTGACAAGCTAGAAAGAAAGTGTGGTTTATGTCGTCAGGTCAGACACAATCTAAAAAATTGTCCCACTCAGGCTACAAGCTCAACAACATAAAAATTGTATGCAAACCATCTTTACTTTTCAAAGTTCTAAACATTATTGTTTTTTATTAAGAGAATTTGTTACAACAAACCATACACAAACAACAAATAAAAACACGATAAAACATCTAAGAAATTACAACCGTCAAAGCAATTTCATTTGAGCCATACATCATCACCATTATGTCTCCGTCTATTTTTACTTCCTCCAACCAAAAATTAGGTATTCCAATTGCAAGTGAGGTGGATTTTCTTCTTCTATGGATCCTTCTAATTTGTTCCCCATCCTCAATATCTTCCTCTAGCCATCGCATCAACTCTCTCTTCAGACGCTCCATGGAGTGAATGTGCCAAAATTTCATTTTCATCGGAGGTTTGGTGGCCGATAAAATAATGTATCCATCTCTGGTGAAAATCATGAGAGATGTCATGACGCAAATAACAGAGAAAAAATAAGAAGACAATGCGAGAAAGTGTGAAGAATGACTGGGAATCGGGTCATTTATTTATAGAAAACAACATTTTCCCTAGGCGCCAAGTAAGATGGCGCCTCCTCTCACTTTTAAAGTGCATGCGCCATCTCACTTGGCTAAAAGTGAGAGCATGCGCCAAGTGAGATGGCGCCTAGGGCATAATGATAGGTGCATGCGCCAACTAGGCTGGCTCCTGCTTTGTGGGGTTTTCTGAAACATTGTTATTTGCGTAATTTTCTCCGAAACATGGTTATTTGTGTTTTTTTTTCAAAACCTAGTTATTACAAAAAAAAATCAAATGATGTTCTCCTATCGAAAATTATAGTCCACTTTTACCAGATTTTAGATTTTAGAATCCCTCCAAACACAAACTTTCCCCCCTCACAAATTTTCAGAATCCATCTTGAAACTCTAACAACTTCCCTTCAACCCAACACATACCCTAATTAATAAAAGAACCATAATTAGTAAAGTTTAACTTGTGCCTTTTTTGCTGCTGCCCTCTTTTGGCAGATTTTGCAATGACGGGTAATGCGTTCTCTAGTTAATTGCCTTCTTGAGAATTTATGGATTGCGGTTTGTTTTTGTGATTTATGGAGGTAGTTTTTGTTGGTGCACAAAGAAGAGATTAAAGGAAAAAGAAATATATTTAATGACGGCTACAAAAATAAAGAATAATGATTTACAATGAATTACATTGATCTACCTCACTAGACTATTTATACACAAAATTAGGATATAATAAAATCCTAAATATCCTCTAACAAAGATATAAAAAGATCTAAAAGGATATTCCTAAAATATAAATTAATATCTAAAAAGATATTCTTAAAATATAAATTAATTCTAACACCACCCCTAATTTATATTTACCCAAACTGACAACACCAATTCCATTCCTCAAACTAAGAAATTGATCAGACTTGATAACCTTTGTTAGAACATCTGTCAGCTGCTTCTGGGTGCTACAGTTCCCAACTTCTAATATTCCATTTTGAACCTGATTCCTCAGAAAGTGATACTTGGTCTCAATGTGCTTGCTTCTCCCATGCAACATTGGGTTGTTGGCAAGATTAATTGCAGACTTGTTATCAATCATCAGCTTTAGAAGTTTATTTACCTCAATCTTCAGATCTTGCAGCAAGTTCAGAATCCACACAACTTGGCATGCAGTCAGAGCGCCTGCAATATATTCAGCTTCACGGGCTAACAGCGTAACAACAGGTTGATTCTTGGAACACCAAGAAATAGGACCTCCCAGAAATTTGAATAAGTACCCAGAAGTACTTCTTCTGTCAACTTTATCTCCACACCAATCAGAATCTGAACAACTTAGAAGTTATGATTTGATCTTTCTTCCAGACGAAAATAGCACTCCATACTTCAGAGTTCCCTTCACATACCTCAGAATCCTGACAACAACTTGATAATGAGACCATTTTAGTTTACTCATAAATTTGCTAACCATTTCAACTACGTGGCAAATATCAGGTCTGGTATTACACAAATACCTCATAAAACCAACCATTTGTTTGAAGGTTGTAGGATCCACATCCTCTTCATCAGAATCAGAGTCCAACTTCTGATTTGTATCAACAGGTGTGATAGAAACTTTGCAATTCTCTAGCTTAAATCTCTTCAGAAGCTCAAGTTCATACTTCATCTGATGCAAAATGATTCCTTTCTCAGAGTACATAAATTCCATCCCTAGAAAGAAACTCATTTTCCCAAGATCTGTCATCTCAAACTCATTCATCAAAACCTTCTTGAACTCAGCTATCTCTTGTTCAGAACTTCCTGTGAGCAATATGTCATCAACATACAAACATACCAGAATCATATTACCTTTTGAAGTGTGCTGAACATAAACACCATACTCCATCTCACACTTCTGAAACCTTTGTCCCTTTAAAAATGAATCAATCTTCAAATTCCAGGCTCTAGGAACTTGCTTCAATCCATACAAGGCTTTGTGTAATTTGAACACCATCCCTTCCTGATTCTTTTTCTCAAATCCAGAAGGTTGTGATACATATACCTCTTCTTGTAATGGACCATTCAGAAATTCATATTTTACATCTAAGTGCATCAGAGGCCAATTCCTGTTAGCAGCTATTGCAATCACTAGTCTAATTGTTTCATGTCTCGCTACAAGTACAAACACTTCAAAGTAATCCATCACAGGCTTCTGTAGAAAGCTTCTTGCTACTAATCTTTCTTTGTGTTTGCCAATTGATCCATCTGGCTTTAGCTTCTGCTTGAAAACCCATCTAATGCTGATGGCTTTCTTTCCTTTTGGAAGTTTTGTCAGCTTCCAAGTCTTGTTCCTCTCTATAGCATCAAGTTCTTCTTTCATGGCCTGCAACCAGACTTGCTGCTTAAGAGTCTCTTTCGTACTCATGGGTTCAAAGTCTACTAACATTGCACACTGAATAACTTCTCTTTCGGAGTATACTTAAGTGTCTTGCAACATGTCAAACTCTGGAAATCTTACTGGGATGCTTATGACTCTTTGTTGCCTCTGAACTGGAACTTCAGGATCTTAGACACCAGAACTTTCCCCTTCAGAAGCTCTTGCTTCAGAATTTTGACTTTATCTAGAACCTTGACTATCATCAGAGTCTAGAAAATTCCTAGAGTCTGAATCACCATCGGAGTCAGAGTCATAATCAACTTCTCCTTCTGTATCTTCTTCACAGTCAGGGTCTTTACCAGCTTCAGAAACATGTGTTTCTGACTTTTCTTCAGGAGTTCTCTCATCAGAGTTAGGACGAGACATTTCCCAATTCCAAACTTCTAATTCTTTTACAATGACGTCTCTTCTAAACTCAACTTTGTTAATTTCTGGACAATAAAATATATACGAACATGTATTGTGGTACCCCACCACTAACTATACTTTACTTCTATCATCCAGCTTCTGTCTTCTGGCTTTTGGAACATGTTTGTAACATACAGAACCAAACACCTTTAGATGACTAACACTTTGCTTATCTCCAGTCCACTTCTGAATATGAACTATTTCCTTCAATTTCTTCGTTGGACATCTGTTGAGCACATAACATGCAGTGACAACAACTTCTCCCCACAGAGTATGAGGAAGCTTCTTCTCTTTCAGCATGCTTCTCACCATATCAAGCAAAGTACAGATTCTTCTTTCAGCAAGACCATTGTCTTGAGGAGTATAGGGAGCATTAACCTAATGTTCAATTACATTCTCCTCATAGAACCTTCTGAATTCTGTGAAGTTATACTCACCACCACCATCAGTTCTAAGAATCTTCAGTGTCTGGCCACTCTGATTCTCAACCTTCAGTCTGAACTTCTTGAATTCAGCAAACACCTCGTGTTTGAACTTTATGAGAGATACACATGTCATTCTAGTGAACTCATCAACAAATGACATAAAATATTTATTCCCTCCAATCAATGCTACTGGAAATGGACCGCACATATCAAAATGCACTACTCCCAAGGCATGCTTTGCTCTTGGAGCTACTTCTGATGCAAATGGTAATCTTGGTTGCTTCCCTTCCATGCACACCTTGCATGAATTCTCAAGCTTCTTGATTGTAGGAATTCCATGTACCAGCTTCTTTGATTTCAGATGCCCTAAGCTTCTAAAATTCAGATGACCAAATCTTCTGTGCCACAACTCACTCTCCTTGACAACACTTGTTGCACTAAGACATTCAGAGTCTGCAGTTATAATATTCACCTTGAATATTCTGTTCCTTCCCTGTTCTGACTCCATAATCAACTTCTGATTACAGTCATGCAGCTTCAAAAGATTGTCCTTCATGGTAACCGAAAAGCCTTTCTCAATCAGTTGTCCTACACCCATCAGATTACTTTTCATGCCAGGTACATATCACACATTCTGGATCATTGCTGCTTTCCCATTGTTTAGAATGACTCTGACATTTCTCATACCTTCTGCATTGAGGTATTTATCATCAGCACATCTGATCTTTGTACTCTTCCCAAAATCAAATCAACCAACCATTTCTTGTTTCCAGTAAGATGGTTTGAACATCCTGTGTCTATATACCACCATTCTGATGAATTCATATTATCATATTCAGAAGCCAACAATAGCACAGGTTCATCATCAGACTCTCCTCTGGTTATATTTTCTTCTTATGACTTCCTTTCTTTATTTGACCAGTAATCTTTGACATAGTGACCAAAGTTCTTACAATAGTAACACTGAACATTCTTCTTGTCAGACTTCTCCTTTCCCTTTATGGACATTCTTCTGCCTATCAGAGTTTAAAGCTTCTGACCTTTGACCACTATTAGTTTTCTTCCTGGCTTTTGACTAATTCTGCTTCTGATACTTCTTACCAGAAGTTACTTTCAGATCCTGATGCTCTACTTCCCTCTCAGAAGTTCTCGCAGTCATACGTAACTCATGCGCCTCTATACTACTTTGCAGCTCTTCAACTCTCATGGTGCTCATATCTTTGAAATGTTCAATTGCTACCACAATATAATCAAACTAAGGTTAAAGATCTCAAGATCTTCTCAATGATTACTTATTCATAAAGAGTTTCTCCACAAGCTTCATCTCATTAGTGATCAGAATCACTCTAGAAATGTACTCAGAAATCTCCTCGTTGTCCTTCATGTTGAGATTCTCATATTACTTTCTGAGAAAATGAAGCTTCACCTTCTTCACTGATGCGTCACCACCGTAAAATCTGACCAGTGTGTCTCACGCAGCCTTTGCTGTTTCAAAATCAGCAATCTTCTCAAACACATTCGCATCCACACATTGATGGATGTAGAACAATGCATTTTGATCTTTCTTCCTTAGCGCCTTCTGTGTTATCTTCTGTGCCTCTGTTGCGTCTGCTTCTAACAGATCATAGTCATCGGTGACAAGATCTAACACATCTTGAGAATCAAACAACACGCGCATCTGGATCTTCCAACGATTCCATTTTTTGCCATCAAATACAAGAAGCTTGAAATGGATATCGCCGTTGTTTCCGTTCATCTTCTATCCTGTACAATTTAAGCAGAAACTCAATAAAGCAGTGTTTCCCAAATTATACAGATTCAGAATATTGTAATTCTCAATCACACAATACTTTTTCCGTGGGTTTCAAGCCGGAGCTCTAGATACCAATTGTTGGTGTACAAAGAAGAGATGGAAGACAAAAGAAATATATTTAATGACGGCTACAAAAATAAGGAATAATGATTTACAATGAATTACATTGACCTATCTCACTAGGCTATTTATAGACAAAATTAGGATATAATAAAATCTTAAATATCTTCTAAAAAAGATATAAAAAGATTTAAAAAAATATTCCTAAAATAGAAATTAATATCTAAAATGATATTCTTAAAATATAAATTAATTTTAACCATTTTCTCTCTTTTATTTTTTATCTAGTCTTGTTGGATTGTCTTGTTCTCGGATTTAGTGGCTTCTATATTAAATTTTGTTGATTTAGATAAAGGTTTTGATTCTGTATCAGTATCATGTTTGCTTTAAAAGGTCTTGTTACAATAGTGATTTTAGTTTATTTTCTAAATGATAGTTTAGTCTTTAAATGATACGTGATGAGAATATTTTGTGCTTTGCATAACTGTTTTCTGAACAAAATATTGGTGGCAACTATGCTTCTATGAGGCTTGATAATAATTGAAGGGAATTCTCTTCCTTTGACTTTTTTCTTAAAGAGGAATGAGAAACTACGCTTCTATAGTTACTTGGTTTCATGATTTCTTCCATTGAATTTGTGTTGAGCTGATATATGATAGATGGCCCAATGATTTTGTGTTTATATAAAAAAATTTATACATGTTTTACTTTTATATAATTGATGTCTTATACATGTTTTACTTTGTTCAAATGTTGATATTTTGCCAATTTGGTTGTATGGGTGGCGATTATTTTGCTTCTTCATCAAGGGAATGTTTATGCATATTACTGTTGATTGTGTTCTTTGATGTCATTTACCATGTTTGGTGTTTGTTTTGTACAAGGGAATGTTTATGCATATTACTTTTATTTTGTAGATGAACAATGATATGACATTGGTGGAGAATTTCAAGATTTGGAACAAGGTGTTGGAGTTTCTAGTGTTACTAAGTTGTATTACAATGAAAAAAAGTTTCATAGTGATATTGTTTTGTGTAAAAGTTTCATTGTAATATTGGTTTGTGTAAAAGTTTCATTTTACACAAATATTATTATGTAAAAATTACTAATGTTGCTTTTATCTTAATATTATATATTTACATTGTAAAAATTAGGTGTTTATAATATTTTTGTTTGACTTTTATGTTATTAAAAAGAAAAATGTCGCAATGAAAAATACAGAAAAAAATATAAGTATTAGAGAGAATAATTGGTTTGTCTCTATAGAGACGTGAATCTATATGTCAGAGATTAAGTTGGTTTTAATCATAGTTATTAACATTAGAGACGGAATTGTAATTGATTGAGACAGAATATAAGAAATTTTGTTTTAAAGATTTAGGGACGGACTTTGCTTGTTTGAGACAGAATACAGTAGAGATGGAACAATATTTCTGTCTCTGAACACTTTGAGACGAATTCTTTAACGAAGGAACATGACCCGTCTCGAATTCTGTCTCTAACAAGAGTAGTGACTGAATTTTTAGGTTTTAGAGACAGACATCTTCCGTCTCTATTTTCAATTTTTCTAGAAGTGGATGAGAAGCTAATGTCCTAAATGATGTTGTAACATCATGTTTGGTGGTTGTGTGGTCATTTTTTCTGTAGGGTGCTTGGGATTATGGATGTGGAGTTTGGGGCTCAACATTAGTATCAGAAGAAGCAGTTCTGACTATGTGGATGAGAATATGCATATTCCAATCTTGTCAAAGTAGTATGCTTGGTGAATGCATGACTACTATGTTGAAGACTTCACTAGTATCAACAATTACTAGTGAATGTAAAGGCAGAGGACTAGGAGCAGATAGTGTGATCTTATGAGGAAGATTGTGGAGAAGTGTTTTCATCTTCTGCAAGTGTGTCAGCTTGGAACTTGTGAAACAAGTAAACTAATTGTTTTTGCTTAAGTGATGTCAAAGCAAGAGTGCATGACATCTTGATCATCCGAAGAGGTATGATGAAGTGTGTGATTCTGTAAGCCTGTGTATCAGACATGTCCTTGAAGAAGACAGAAGTCCTGGGACTGGAGTATCTAGTTCAGATTGTTCTCACAAGGATGTGGCTATGGTTCAACATGTGTGTGAAGTGATAGCTTTTGACTATGAGAGTGTGAAGTCTTTATGTGACTTTATCTGGTGCTCAAATGATTAATCTTCAGCAGGAACATTGTTTATCCATGACATGGGATAAAATACTTGTCTATGAATTGTGACTGCAATGGTACAAATTGTTTTTAGGCTTGCGTGCTGATCAAGCTTGTGAAGAGTATTTACCTCTGGTGAGGTTGTGATGTCAAATAATTTGTTGTGACATTAGGCTGCTGAATATGTATGGTTCTAGCTATGTGAAGCTAGTTGGTTGAATAATGTGCTCACATGCTTCTTAGGAGGATTCTGAATGACAGTTTTGGTTGTGTCTGGGAGAATTTATTTTTCTATGCAATTTTTAGAGGGACTCAATGGCTGTTTTGGTTGATGAATGAGAGATATCACATATTGGTTGTCTTGATATTTTGGTTTGTTTCACTATTGTTGGACGAAAGGAGTATAGTTAGAGTCTAGTAGAAGGTAGTGTAATTATGCTTCAGAGTATACTTGGTTTGGATCCAAAAATGTTTTGGAATAGGAGATTTAAATGCAAGCTGTGTGTATCAATTTAAATTATGAAAAAGAGGTGAACTGGTTTTGAATCGTGTATGGCTGCATAGTGTACATGATATGTATTTGGAATCATCATGAGATTTTGAATTGTTGTGTTATGTCTCGAAATGTGTATGTGTTTGGACTTGAAGTATAACATGTTAGGTTTTGCATTGAGCTTTTGCATTGCTTTTGCTTATGTCCATCTGATGCAAGTATACAGGATTGGTGCAGGTCTGGAAAAGTGGCTGCGCAGACTTCACAATTAATAGGTATTGTTAAGCTTTTGTCTCCCTCACATCTAAAGCATCAGTTTTTATCTTCGAGGTTTACTTTTATCCCTGACTGTCATATTAATCCATTTCTGATTCTGAAAGCAGTTTATTTTATGATCTCTTTGCCAATAACATTTATGAGTATGCCAATGGAATTGCTGGTTTCAGATCCTTAGAGGTAATTCTTTTTTCTTATTTGTCAAATAATTTCATGCCTTGAAGATTGAAAGTATGCTAATATCATAATCTAATCTGCATTTTGAAATTATGAGCTCTGACCATATTGATAGGCACACAATGAAAATGTTGTTGCTTTTGAAAGTTTAATTACCAGCGTCTGAGGAAAGCTTACTCGAAGATCTTAATTCGTAAAATATTCTGGATAAAGTGAACGAGGCTTGGATGTACCAGCTGCACAAGTTGATGAAACTGTGTTTCGCGTTCATTAAGACGTCATAAGCCGTGTCACCATTTCCTATTTTCCATGTATCGTTCCCGTTAACTGATTTTGTGACAAGTTTTAGGATTGTAATGCAGTGACCTTGAATTATTAGTGAGGTATTGTTTCTGTTTATCTATTATTTGAGAGATGTAAATATTTTAGGAATATCTTTTGGATATTAATCTATATTTTAGGAATATCTTTTTAGAAGATATTATTATATCTTTTTATATCTTTGTTAGAGGATATTTAGGGTTTTATTTTGTGTATAAATAGTCTACTGAGGTAGCTCAATGTAATTCATTGTAAATCATTATTCCTTATTTTTGTAGTCGTCATTTAATTTTTTTTTCCTTTCATCTCTTCTTTGTGCACCAACAATTGGTATCTAGAGCTATGGTTCGAAATCCACGGGAAAAAGGGAAACACGAGAGAACAGTGAGGTGATGTGTGATAATCGTTATTTCTGATTCTGCGATTTGGGAAACTCTGCTTTATTGAATTTATGCGTAGGTAGAAGATGAACGGAAACGGCGACGATGTCCATTCTAAGCTTTCAGTATTTGAGGCAAAAACTGGAATCGTTGGAAGACCCAGATGCGCGTGTTGTTTGGTTCTCAAGATGTGTTAGATCTTGTCACTGATGGCTATGATCTGTTAGAAGCAGACGCAACAGAGGCACAAAAGGTAACACGTAGGGCGCTGAGGAAGAATGATCAGAAGGCGTTGTTCTACATTCATCAATGTGTGGATGCAAATATGTTTGAGAAGATTGCTGATTCTGAAACAGTAAAGGCTGTGTGGGACACACTGGTCAGGTGTTACGGTGGTGACGCATCAGTGAAGAAGGTGGAGCTTCAGTCTCTCAGAAAGCAATATGAGAATTTCAACATGAAGGACAACGAGAAGGTTTCTGAGTACATCTCTAGAGTGATTCTGATCACTAATGAGATGAAATCTTGTGGAGAAACCCTTTCTGAATAAGTAATCATTGAGAAGATCTTGAGATCTTTAACTTCTCAGTTTGATTACATTGTGGTAGAAATTGAATATTCCAAAGATCTGAGCATCATGAGAGTTGAAGAGCTACAAAGTAGTCTAGAGGTGCATGAGTTGTGTATGACTACGACAACTTCTGAGAGGGAAGTAGAGCAGCATGCTCTGAAAGTAACTTCTGGTAAGAAGTATCAGAAGCAGACTTGGTCAGAAGCCAAGAAAAAAACTAAGAGTGGTCAAAGGTCAGAAGCTTCAAACTCTGATAGGCAGAAGAATGTCTAGAAGGGAAAGGAGAAATCTGACAAGAAGAATGTTCAGTGTTACTGTTGCAAGAACTTTGGTCACTATGCCAAAGATTGTTGGTCAAACAAAGAAAGGAAGTCAGAAGAAGCAAATATAGCCAGAGGAGAGTTAGATGATTAACCTGTGCTATTGTTAGTTTCTGAACCTGGTGATCTGAATGCATCAGAATGGTGGTATATGGACACAGGATGTTCAAACCATCTTACTGGAAACAAGAAATGGTTGGTTTATTTTGACTCTGGGAAGAGTACAAATATCAGATGTGCTGATGATAAATACCTCAATGCAGAAGATATGGAAAATGTCATAATCATTCTAAATAATGGGAAAGCAGCAGTGATCCAGAATGTATGGTATGTACTTGGCATGAAATGCAATCTGATGAGTGTAGGACAACTGATTGAGAGAGAAATTTCAGTTACCATGAAGGACAATCTTCTGAAGTTGTATGACTGTAATCAGAAGCTGATTATGGAATCAGAACAGGGAAGTAACAGAACATTTAAGGTGAATGTTAGTACTGCAGACTCTGAATGTCTTAGTGCAACAAGTGTTGTCAAGGAGAGTGAGTTGTGGCACAGAAGATTTGGTCATCTGAATTTCAGAAGTTTAGGTCATCTGAAATCAAAGAATCTGGTACATGGAATTCCTACAATCAAGAAGCCTGAAAAGTCATGCAAGGTGTGCATGGAAGGGAAGCAACCAAGATTATCATTTGCATCAGAAGTAGCTGCAAGAGCAAAACATGCCTTGGGAGTAGTGCATTATGATGTGTGCCGTCCTTTTCCAGTAGCATCAACTGAAGGGAATAAATATTTTGTGTCATTTGTTGATGAGTTTACCAAAATGACATGGGCATCTCTCATAAAGTTCAAACACGAGGTGTTTGCTGAATTCAAGAAGTTCAGACTGAAGGTTGAGAATCAGAGTGGCCAGACTCTAATGATTCTTAGAACTGATGGTGGTTGTGAGTATAACTCCACATAATTTAGAAGATTTTATAAGGAGAATGGAATTGAGCATGAGGTTACTGCTCCCTATACTCCTCAATACAATGGTCTTACTGAAAGAAGAAGTCGTACTTTGCTTGATATGGTGAGAAGCATGCTGAAAGAGAAGAAGCTTCCTCATACTCTGTGGGGAGAAGCTGTTGCAACTGCATGTTATTTGCTCAACAGATGTCCATTGAAGAAATTGAAGGAAATAATTCTTATTCAGAAGTGGACTGGAGATAAGCAAAGTGTTAGTCATCTGAAGGTGTTTGGTTTTGTATGTTACAAACATGTTCCAGAAGTCACAAGACAGAAGTTGGATGACAGAAGTAAAGTGATGTTACTGGTGGGATACCATATTACAGGTTCGTAAAAACTTTATTGTCCAGAAACTAACACAAATTAGTTCAGTAGAGACGTCATTGTAAAGGAATCAAAAGTTTGGAATTGGGAAATGTCTCGTCTTGACTCTGATGAGAAAACTCCTAAAGAAAAGTCAGAAACACATGTTTCTGAAGCTGGTAAAGACTCTAACTCTGAAGAAGATACAAATGGAGAAGATGATTCTGACTTTGACTCCGATGGTGATCCAGACTCTAAAGATAGTCAAGGTTCTGGAGAAAGTCCAATTTCTGAAGCAAGTGCTTCTGAAGGGGAAAGTTCTGCTGTCCAAAGTTCTGAAGGTCCAGTTCAGAGGCAACAAAGAGTCAGAAGCATCCCAAGAAGATTTGCAGAGTTTGACATATTGCAAGACACTGAAGTAGACTCTGAAGGAGAAGTTAATCAGTGTGCAATGTTAGTAGACTCTGAACCCGTGAGTACGAAAGAGGCTCTTAAGCAGCAAGTTTGGTTACAAGTCATGAAAGAAGAACTTGATGCTATAAAGAAAAACAAGACTTGGAAGCTGACAGAACTTCCAAAAGACAAGAAAGCCATCAGCGTCAGATGGGTTTTCAAGCAGAAGCTAAAGTCAGACGAATCAATTGGCAAACACAAAGCAAAATTAGTAGCAAGAGGCTTTCTACAGAAGCCTGGGCTAGATTACTTTGAAGTGTTTGCACCTGTAGCGAGACATGAAACAATCAGACTAGTGATTGCAATAGCTGCTGACAAGAATTGGCCTCTGATGCATTTAGATGTAAAATCTGCATTTTTGAATGGTCTATTACAAGAAGAGGTATACGTATCACAACCTCCTGGAATTGAGAAAAAGAATAAGGAAGGGATGGTTTTCAAATTACACAAAGCCTTGTATGGATTGAAGTAAGCGCCCAGAGCTTGGAATTTGAAGATTGATTCGTTTTTCAAGGAACAAGGGTTTCAGAAGTGTGAGATGGAGTATGGTATTTATGTTCAGCATACTTCAGAAGGTAATATGATTCTGGTCAGTTTGTATTTTGATGACATATTACTCACAGGAAGTTCTGAATAAGAGATAGCTGAGTTCAAGAAAGTTTTGATGAATGCGTTTGAGATGACAGATCTTGGGAAAATGAGTTTCTTTCTAGGGATGAAATTTATGTACTCTGAGAAAAGAATCATTTTGCATCAGATGAAGTATGAACTAGAGTTTCTGAAGAGACTTGAGCTAGAGAATTTCAAAGTTTCTATCACACCTGCTGATATGAATCAGAAATTGGACTCTGATTATGATAGAGAGGATGTGGATGTTACAACCTTCAAACAGTTGGTTGATTCTCTAAGGTGTTTGTGTAATACCAGATCTGATATTTGCTATGCAGTTGAAATGGTTAGCAGATTTATAAGTAAACCAAAGTGGTTTCATTACCAAGCTGCTGTCAGGATTCTGAGGTATGTGAAGGGAACCCTGAAGTATGGAGTGTTATTTTCGTCTAGAAGAGTGATCGAATCAGAACTTCTGAGTTATCCAGACTCTGATTGGTGCAGAGATAGCATGGACAGAAGAAGTACTTCTAGGTACTTATTCAAATTTCTGGGAGGTCATATTTCTTGGTGTTCCAAGAAGCAACATGTTGTTGCGCTGTCAACTTGTGAAACTGAATATATTGCAGGTGCTCTGACTACATGTCAAGCTGTGTGGATTCTGAACTTGTTGCAAGATCTGAAGATTGGAGTAGCCAAACCTCTGAAGCTGATGATTGATAACAAATCTGCAATCAATCTTACCAAGAACCCAATGTTGCACGGGAGAAGCAAGTATATTGAGATCAAATATCATTTTCTAAGGAATCAAGTTCAGAGCGGAACATTAGAAGTTGTACACTGTAGCACGCTGAAGCAGCTAACAGATGTTCTAACAAAGGCTATCAAGATTGATCAATTTTTTGCTTGAGGGATGGAATTGATGTTGTCAGTTTTGGATAAAATATAAATTAAGGGATGGTGTTAGATTTAATCTATATTTTAGAAATATATTTTGAATATTAATCTATATTTTAAGAATATCTTTTTAGAAGATATTATTATATTTTTTTATATCTTTGTTAGATGATATTTAAGATTTTATTTTGTGTATAAATAACTTAGTAATGTAGTTCAATGTAATTCATTATAAATCATTATTTCTTACTTTTATAGCCATCATTTAATATATATTTTTTGTCTTTCATCTCTTCTTTATGCACCAACAACTATCACAATTTCGTGTATACAAGACATCAAAGTTTATTCACTAGCCGTGATTTTCTGAAGAAATGCAAAGTTTTGAATCTGCTCCACCATTGATAACACTATCAATTTTTCACCAGTCAGCACACAGAACCGATAATAACCAAATTAAAATTCTATTACCGGCCATTATATCCCTTTGATGATGCAAAGTTGTGTTTACTTAAAGTGTTGTTAGTTACAGATTGTGGAAAGTGGAAAATAGTGGTTTTTCTAAATTCCATAATAAAAAAGTGTTGTAGCAATGTTGTAGCCACTCTTTGATAACATTTTGTACAAAAATAGTGTATTATAGATAAATGACAATTTGCTCAATTCCACACTGATATCCCAGAAGATATTTATATGACTTGGCATGTTATAGAAATATTGGCATGTCATTGATGAATCTAACTTTTAGTTTAGTTTATAGAAATTTTCAATTGGAGTATTAACTATCATATTTTTAATCAAGAGCAATTACAAACACATTATTATTGAAGTGGTATTCAACACCGTTGAATTGTAACATTATCTTTAACTGTATTAGATGATTTTGGTCATATTCTTTTATATCTTATCATCGAAATTTAAAATTTTAGAATTATATCTTCTATTTCTGAATAAATTTCTCTAATATTATAAACTATCTTATGAAATTTATCTAGGATTATGACTATTATTAATTATTTAAAATAATTATTATAATCATTAAAGTTTATTATATTTATCTATACTACATACCTCATATTTATCTATTTTAAAATGTGTTTAGTTATTTGTTTGATTGAGTTTCAAATGCAATTATACCAATTGAATTTCAAAAGCAATTATATACAATTGAATCTCATAATTACATACCTCATATTAAATGTGTGTTTGTTTCCCTTTTAAAGGAAATATTTGAAGAATCATTCCGTTCAAGATAATTTATAGCTATTAATCAATTATATATATATATATATATATATATATATATATATATATATATATATATATATATATATATATATATATATATATATATATATATATATATATATATATATATATATATATATATATATATATATATATATATATATATATATATATATATATATTGATTTTTTTGACAAACATATATTCTTATTTTAGAAATATAAAAGTAAAGTATAAAAACTACACATATATAAAAATATAACCACACCAGTATTCGTGTGATCGTACAAGTTACAGATCAGTACAGTGTGAATGCACAAATAATTATACCAAAATTCTCGCTGACATACTGGTGACAATTTCCCGGTCCACATCACTAATCGTGTGAGCGCACGAGTAATCAGGTCAGAAATTATGTAAACGCACGGGTAACACACCAGTACCGTGTGAACGCACGGGTAAACAGACTAAAATCTGTGTGAACGCACAGGTAACACACCAGTACCGTGTAAAATTATGTTTCTATTGATTTTCAACTAATTTTAATTTTGAATATTTATTTGTCTCATTTTTTAAACTTTACAAATCTTTGTATTATTAGAACTCTATCAATCCTAAAAAAAAATTATTATTTTCTATTTTTCACAATTGGTTTTTTACAAATTATGTGTCTAATAGTTTTTCTTAACAATAGAAGTTTTAAAAAAATATACAATTTTCTTGCCGTCTATATATTTTCTTTTTTTCAATAATATTTTGATATTTTCTAATTTGTTTGAATTCTCATAACAAACATGTGACATATCTGTGACCCACACCAGAACCCGTGCAGACGCACGGGTTTCCCACTAGTGCGTAAATGATTTCTTGGACACGTGAGTCCCTTGTATTTTCCAAAGTCAGGTACCTTGAATTTTGGGGGAATCACTACATCTGGAACCAGATCCAATTCTAGAGCATCAACGTCAAAAGCGTCATAAACATCCACAACCTTCAGTCTTTCTTCAATGGCCTTGAATTGGTTAGCCGCCATAGGATTTTCAACAACATTGGTGTGGAATGTTTTTTGTTTGGGTACTTGAGTAATGCCTTCCAAATCATGGTCTCCATATTATAGGTCCATATAGTTATCCGTATTAGAAGGATTATTGATTGGAACTTACAAAGTATGGGATGCCCCCACCTTCGGAGGAGGTGGAACGAAACCTCCAGTCATGATGGTCTCTTGTTGGGCAGCAGTTGTCTTGACGACATCAGATTCTAGCTCATGTCTTGGTTGGTGACCGCTCGATGCACCAATAGTTTGGACTACTTCTTCAAAGGCTACCTTGGGAATCTCGTCTTGTCTTGCTAAGATGTTCTTCAGGGCGAACTGAACTTGACTCATATCTCCTTTCATTAAGTCGATACTTCCTTTCACTTGTTCCAAATCTTCTTAGAAGACGGTTTGGTTTTTGTTCAATTTGTTCGATTACTTTCTTTTGATAAGCTCTGGTTTGATATGGAGGTCAGGAAGTCAGCCCGATGAGTTAACTAAAGATGATGTGAAAAAGATGAGTTTTTTGTATGAAATACGAAATGGGTATTTGTGGTTGGATGATTGCATATGATTATGCTAAGAATTTGCTTAAATGTCTTATTCACTTGGAATTTCTTTTATTTATTCATTATTATTTTTCAAGTTTTTATTTTTTATTCGTGAGCACCCCAAAAATACACAGATAAATACTTATATAAAGTACCTTTATTAAATAAGAAACCATAATCCTTGAAAGGGAAATACAATTCGTACGGAAGCAAATACTGAATAAAAATATTAAATGGAAATACTGAATCAAAACAAATGTCAAATACTGAAAGAAATAGCAAAAGGGAAAATTAAATCTCCTAAGCACGCTTGTGAATCTCCGTCCTAAAACCACCCACCATCTCCCTACAAAGCTTGAGGAATTCTTCAACATCCTTCGGGAGAGGGACCATTGTAGCTTCTGCATCCTTCAAGCTCCTAGGAATATCTTCGATGAGATTGTTTGCTAAGAAGGAAAGCTTTTCATGCTTGTCCTTATACATCTGACACTCCTTGTAAAGCGTTGGGATTATGATCTTATTATCTTCTCCCTCCTTGGCAATCTTGATATATTGTTCTTTCCAATATCTCTTTTTAGCTCTCATCTCCTTATAATGTTCTCTTTGTATAAGAAAATTTTCCGAAGACCTTCCAATTCTTGGCAGACTTCTTCATACTCCTTTACTCGTTGAGAAATGAGTCTTTCTGCTCTCAACTTGCTAAGACGTTCACTCACCTCTGACTCTTGGCTTTCTTGGAGACTTGTAACTAGATTTTGGATCTGCTCTGCTTGATCTTGAGTATCCTTCTCTAATCTTTCGATTTTGACACACACACATACACACACACGCACGCACACACACACACACATACACACACACACGCGCGCGCGCACGCACACACACACCATTATATATATATATATATATATATATATATATATATATATATATATATATATATATATATATATATATATATATATATATATATATATATATATATATATGGCATATAATTTAATTGATGGAATTTAAATTGTATTTTTTTATAGAAATTTATGGTAATTTGAATAAATGGTATATTCGAAGATTCATATATGAATTAACTTCGGGTGAATTCGGAGATGTATCCCCAAATTAAATTTTTATGAAAAATAAGATTTGATGAGTCCGAAGATGTATCTATGAAAATAAAGAGTATTTTTGAAATTTCGCCAAGGGCCTTGGAAAAGCCATAAGGATGTAACGAGAATTGCCTAATTTTCTCAATCTATCACCAGAATTGATTTTATGGGACAATTAATTAAAGTTATCAATTTACAAATTGAAAAATAGTAAGTTGTGACATGTGATGTTACATTTTGTTACATTTAGCTGGGGAAATATCTCATCCCCCCTATTATATGAGGCACATCTTTGAAAATTCAAAAATATTTTTAGGTGAATTCGGAGATGTATCTCTGAACACATCAAATATCATTTTTTGGCAAAATTTAGTTTGGTGATGCATCTTCGAATGCACCCTTAGGATAAATTCGGAGTTGCATCTCTGAAGTCATCATACTTTCTTATAAAATCAAACAACCATTCGATTTCAATGAGAAATAACTTCGAAGATGTATATTCCAACTATTTTGGAGTAAATTCGGATATGCGCCTCTGAATTATTGCCGATGTCTTTTTTCCAGAACCAGTTTTAATAACATTGTAGTGTTTTTAATCCAAACTAATTTTAATTCGAGTAGCATTTCCGTTATTTGTTTCAACTATTAATAAAAAAATTATAGAATTGAGTAACGCGTTAATAAAACTAAATATTATAGAAACGAATATCAAAAATATTATTATAGTAGAACAATTTCTCTCCAAGTTGGTGAAAAATAAGCAAAATACAATCAAAAATGTAATCTACTGAATATGCCTAATCCTAACACCCCGTATCCTTCTCTGCCGACAGTAACCCAAGAAATTTTGTGCCTCGACAATAATGGAACGCGCTAGCTCAACTGCTTTATCGCCACCTCTCTGGAACAGTCTAAAATCGACGCCATCTCTTGCTAACCACATAATGGTCTAACAGATTGACAAGACGTCAACATCGTGATCAACCCTGGCCTGCACATTCTCCAGGATCTCCTCATGATCAGGCCTAGGTGGACGTCCTAAAGCGTCATGTGCCATGTAAAGGTGACAATTATAGAATCATGCCATATAACCATCAACGTAACTCCATTGAGATGTGACCTCCTGAGTCTGATACACCACCGATACCAGACGACTCCCAAAATCTTCCAGAATGTCCTCCAGGTCTCTGCGAATAATACTGATAAGAGTAGTCTAGAAGGGGGGCCTCAGAATGATCTACACATACCCAAACCTCCGCATACATCGCTCGGGAAGATACATGCACATGATATTGATCTCACATGTCAATCATTCAGAGAATAAACAAATATGGTCGAATGGAACTGTGTACCAGCGAGTACCGTATGGCCTCTATTTTACGCCGTCATGTTGAGTCTGATGGATATACATATGATACGACAAGATATGCTCATTCCCTCTATTAGGGATAAACCGACAAGAAAATGGCCAATCATGAGTATATAACAGGTCATGTTTATACTCGTGGATGCAGTGATAGTGAGTAAGGATCCATCCCTGAAAATGAATAAGAAAAAAATATTAGTAACAAGTGTAAAAAAATATTAGTTTGTAACTTAATAGTGATATTTGGAAGTTACCGTAAGCAGGGTGCATGAGTCTGTCATCTGCTTTGTCGTCCATTTGCAACCTTTGTTCAGGTTGGAGTATAGGTAAATCAAGCATGTTTCCCCCTAATTTCACTCGCGAATAGACTCCAAGTTGATGAAATATTTAAGGTAAGCCACATCCAAGTAGTTTGCACTTTTGTCCATAAGCATGCTAACCTAGAAATCATCGGTGTCCGGGTGTTCGGGTGTCTTCAAGTTTTTTTCATACAATTCTGCCAACCAAGCAAACTTGACATGTGCACCCTTGGTGCTTCTACGCTGCTCAAAGGCATCCTCATATTCAGCTCCCAAAAAAGTCACCATCATATTAATGACATTAGTCCTACTGATCTTAGAATGATCGAGCAACCTTCTTCTGATGGGAAGGTGTATGAGGCATGATACATCATTTAGTGTAATAGTCATCTCACCGATAGGAAAGTGGAAAGATGATGTCGCACTATGACATCTCTCAGCAAATACAGCCTGCATGCCATGGATGATATTGATGTACCTGGTAGCACAAACATCTACAAGCCCAAAGTTTTGAAGTACATTTTGGAACCTGACTTCCTCGAGCTAATAAAGACTATCAATCTTTCTTGTTTGATTCACACATTTCAGACAGTCACGCTCCTGTTGAAAGTAAAATATAACATGATCAGTTGAATTGAATTTGAGTACAAAATAAAAAATAGAGGAAGTTCAAAAATATACATCTCATTCCCAAACATGTAGAGCCACATACTCTCTAAAGTATATGATTAAAGACGTGTCTGTGGGCTCTCTTAGAAACGAGTCTGCAAGGGGGCATCCTTAGCAACAGGGACCTAGGGTGCAACTAGGGCATCCTCATCATGGGTCGAAAGAATCTGAGATCTCGACTCCTTGTAAAAGTCGACTCCTAGAGGCCGAAGCCTCCCTATCATGAGGCAGAGGAGGGGGACAACCCTAGCCTGATCGTGCTGACGAGTCCTCTCGCGACGAGCAAAGGCAGTTAGGGTGAATCGCTTGAGTCGCATCCTTCCTTGGCTTCCTTGGTTTTCAGCCATATCTTGAAGAAAAAAAAACATAACAAATTATGGGAAGGAAAGAGTTTGGGTATGCATCTCTGAACACCTGAAACAACCCAGTTCGGACATGCTTATCTGAAAAAAGCTTCGTTCTGCTTCAATGGCAGAAGTGCTTATGCAACTGCCCTAGCATCCCAACACATCCAAACTCATCCAAATCATATAAACATAGTCTTCAAACTTGAACACTAACCTATTTGAGTTATCTAATGCATTAAAACTAACCTATTTGAGCTAATCACTAATCAAAAATCAAAATAAGCTAAATGAGAAACTTAGTCAAAAATGTGTTGGTGAGGGATTAAAGTGCTCTGATGTTGAATGCAGCAGGTAGAAGAAATTGAGAATAGTGAGAAACAAGTAAATGTAGCTTCAAAACTTAATCTTGAGTGGGAACTTGAAATGAGTAGAATGAGGGAGAGAAATTATTTTTTCTGAAAATGAAGAAGGAGAAGAGGGAGGGTCTGACGTGAGTAGTTAGATAGGCTCACCTAGTTCGGAGATGTGTCTTTGAACTAGTTTTTTGAATTAAAAAAAGGTGCATTCAGAGATACATCCTCGAACACACCCTTAAAATAACTTTGCTAGTGTATCTCCGAATTTTATTGTGAAAAAATGGTTTTTAGTGTGTTCGACAATATTTTAAAAATTGGACCGAACCGGCTAGTTCAATCGGTTGGATCGGGAACCAGAGATGAATCAGACTGAGTCAACCTTTGAAAATTTCTAGTGGGTCAAAATCAGAGTAAAATCGAAAAAATCGAATTGAACCGTCCAAAACCATTTGAACCAAAGAATCGGAGCCGATTTTATAAAACCGTCCGGTTAAAGAAATGTATCAAATTTATCATTTTTTTATTTTTTTTAAAGTTTAATATGTTAATATCAAAACTTAACATACATTTCTCAATCTCAAAAAAGAATTTCGTGATTTTTACGACCATACAAACTTCTAAGTTATATGAATGCGTTATAGTTTTTCTTTCAGCCACACTACACTCTATTATCATAACACTGTCTCTTTCAAACATAGTCACGCTGTTCAGCTTAATATAAATATTTTTTTTGCTATGAGGAGGGCCTAAGCCTAGAAAAAACAAAAACTACACAACCACAACTCTAAAAGAGACGGCATTTCTAAGATCATCTTCAAAAACATGAGGAACACAAGCATGTATTTGATGATAGACCACCAAGCCTCCCTTCAAATCCTTCCCAGCTTTCGCTAGAACGTGAGCGCAATTGTTCACCTCCTTATGTCCAGCTTAATATTAGTTCTCGTTTAAATCAATATTGTTTATTATCGTCAATTATGACTTGACGATCGTAGTTCAACTCAAATTTACTTTTTTTTTTTTGTTTAATTAAACATATTATATTGTTTATTTTTAGTATTGTAATATATTCTCTAGCATGCTTCTTTTAACACTATATTCTTTACAGGTTGAAATTAACACTGGTTCTACTAAATTTTTTAGGTTCTATATCAAAGTTAGCAGAACTTTAAAGATGTATCTAGCATTTTCATTAAATTTAATATTGATGCTTATTTATATCATATCATTAGTAGATATTTGTCTTATAAATTATGCTTTCATTATCATTTCGTATTTTACCTGAATAGATCTATTACTTGAGCCGATATGATAGATATAGCTATTGCAATAAAGACAACAAGACGTAACCAGTAGTTGTTGATGTCACGATACAATTGCAGGGAAGATCTTTTTATAAGAACCATGCATTGAGTCAGAAATAGAGCATGCGTCCTCCTATTCCTCATTGCGCCCAAATCCTAGTACGTACAATTTCATCAAGCAAAAAGTTAAATCTTACAGTTTAGGTGGGTTTTGTGGTGGATCACCATGATAAGTGGTTATGGTGGGTCAATACTTTAAAATCACTTTGAAACTCTAAAAGAGTTAGAGATGCATCAAAGTAGTGTTGATCAATGAAGGATTAAAAACATAAAATTTGATTAAAATATTTTAACTCTTTTAGTAATAAATGAATAAATGAAAGTCAAATCTTCATATATGTAACATAGTTGCGTCTTATGTTTTGAACATTATATACTACAAAAGTATTGAAATTTAGTAGGTATTTAACTTTCTATCGCTCCCATCAAACCGACATATGAGATGTAGGAGCTTAGGATTCCTTCATTGCATGGTGAAGCTATTCTCCCATTTTTGTTACATGTAAGTTCTTCTCACCCATTAGTTTGATTTTGAGGTTTTACTGTTTTGGATAATTGTTCTTCAATGAGGACTTTAAGATGATGGTACTGTCAAATTTAGAGATATTTTGATATTCTAAAAAACTGTATTTTTTCTCTTGGAGAATTCTCATATAGATGCACTTTAAATTACAAGTTGAGGACTCAGCCTCATGAATCTGCAATTGCCATATATATATATATATATATATATATATATATATATATATATATATATATATATATATATATATATATATATATATATATATATATATATATATATATATATATTATTAAAATCTACTACAATAATATATAATACATTTATGAACTTTATTATCCTAATGAATAGCAATTAGGATTATTCAAATTAGCAAATATCAGTTAGAAATTTAAACATTAAATCTATTGATATCCCCTCTCAGATTGATGTTGTTGAATCCAACAAGCATTAATTTGCTAACTAAAAAGTTGTGTTGCTGCAGTGTCAATGATTTATCGAAGATGTCAGCTGTTTGAACAGAAGTGGAAATATGAGGTAGAATGATGACTCTACGATCATAGACTTCTCGGATAGAGTGACATTCAACCTCGATGTGTTTCGTTCGTTTATGGTAAACTGGATTTGTTGCAATCTGTATAACACTTGTGTTGTCAGCATATAATGAAGTTTTGGTTGTGCTTGAGAGAATCCAAGTTCGGTAAGAATACCCCACAACCATATTATTTTCGAACAAGCAGCAGACAATGCATACGGTATTCTGTTTTGGTGGATGACTTTGAAACTGAATCTTGTTTCTTACACTTCTAAAAAATAGGAGCATTTCCTAGGAACATATACCAGCCAGTAGTAGACTTTCTAGTATTTGGACACTCTGCCCAATCAACGTCACAATATGCTTGAAGTTGGAGTGTAGAATCAATGGGAAAAAATCAACCACATTTTGAGGTTCCAAGGAGGTATTTAATGATTCGATGCATTGCTGAAAGATGGAAGTGTCGTGATGCTTGCATGAATCTACAAGTAGTATGCACAACAACAAAAGAAATATTTGAACTGGACGGGTGATAGTTACATAGATGAGATTACCGACCAACTTTCGGTAAAGTTTGGATCATCAAGGTCACCTTTATCTCGTCGATATTTAACATTAACTTCCATGAGAGTGTCAATCGGGTTTGTGCTTGTGAGTTCAACAAGTTGGACTTGATCGTTAATATATTTTGTTGATTTAAAAAAATCCCTTCAGGTAGATACTATACCTCTAAACCCAAGAAGTAGGTAAGACGATTCATTCCCTTCATGTGTGTGATACGGTGGGAGAACTGACTTGGGTGTTTTGCGTTTGATCGCAAATGTTGCGGTTAGCAAGAGTCGCCACCGACTTTTCTATTATCCAAAAGGAAAGGTGAAAAAGCATAGGAAAGACCTTTGAGATTATTTCTTGAGTTCGGGGGGTAGATTATGAAAAGGGAAGGTATTAACACCCTTTTCATCCATGGTTATCCATGAGCTCTTAGTTACTTGCTAGATCACTTGCTTTTGTTTGAAATTATACTTTGTATGGTTTTTGAAAGTATTTTGTAAAGAGGCTATTGTTTAGGCAATCTTTGTAATGATTCTTGTTTGTAAGAATGTATACAAAGATGTTTGACCTTTTGAAAATGTTTTCAATTTTGTAAGATGTTTGAAAGTGTATGTGTTTGTTTTGAAAATAGCAAGGATGTTTGTTTTGAAATGGAGCAAGTAATTAGGAGCAATCTACCTACTCAAATATCTTTCTTGTTCATTTTCTTTTCCTTTGACATTGTTGTCTTACCATTGATTTGGTAAGCAACCCTATCTTTGGATGTAAACGGGACGGGCATGTGTCATTGTATAACCATGATTAGCAATATTGCAAGGTATCTTAGCATTCTTTTTGAGGGACTAAGATCATTTGTAAGGCAACTTAGATAGCATCATCGAGGGACTATGATCTTGTATTTTGCTTATTTTGCTAAGATATCTCACATACGTAATATGGCCATTTTTGTAAGGCAACAAAGTGGGTTTACCCTAAGGGTGTACGTGTGCAAATGTGTTGATTTACATGCATTGATTTTTCTTTGATTAGGGTTTTCTATTTGGTTGGTTTTAATCTTTCCATACAAAACCCTAATTACTAGCATTTGTATATAAACGATAAATTGCGGGAATTAAAATTACTACGCTATTACATCATTTAGGGGATGGGTGTACAAATTACAAATAGGGATTTACAAGAAAATAAATCTATTTATCTATTACAACTATATTGAATTGCATAAATATACAAGGAATGAAATGAATATAATATACAAGTATAAAAGGAAAAGAAATTGATTTATTTTGGATTTTTCTTAAGAAAATGTTTTGGCATTAATCAAACTAAAGGGTGATGATCAATTGGTCCAAATTAAATTTAGGGAACTAAACCTAATTTTTAAAATAAATAAAATTGATTTAGAAAAGTATTTTTTAAGGTTTTTGTGAATTTAATTAAAATACAAAAAGATTAATTAACCAAAATAAGCCTAGGTTCTAAATTTATTTTAATTTTTAAGAAAATAACAAAATAATACATAATAGTCAAGATTTATTATCTAAGTATATAAAAAAAGGATTTAATTTATTAAAGTTTTTTATTTCTTTTGATTTTATAAGACAAAATAAACTAAATAAATGTAAAGATAAAACGTATTTTTGGATTTTTATTAATAACTATAAAAAATATTTAATAATAATAATAATATTAATAATAATAATAAAGAAAATAAAATTAAAATAAAATATAAAGAGAAAATCAGGGAGGTGTGAAAATAGAACAGGGAGTTAGTGAAAGCAAAAAGGATGGAAAGTCCAAAACTGGACTCAGGCGCTGTAAAGAACAAAAAAAAATGGAAAAAAGTATGAAAATGACAAAAGGCAGCGTGCTGGGTGTTGAACCCACGCCCTCTTGGTCACCAGCGTGCTGCATTACCACTGGGGTGGCTATACATCCGTTAATTAAAATGAAACAATAAATACATGTTACAAATCAAGTCCATGACCTGAACTTCATCTTCAACCTCACGCCCCATCCAGACAACCTGCAACTTCCATTTTTTCTCACGAATCCAACCATATAAATCATGTAAGCTAACAATCAAAGATGAAGATTAATTTTGATGGCCCTAAATTGGAACCTATTTTTTTTCCAGAAAGTTCAAATATAAAATTCTCTACATACAATCAATATAAATGAAAACTATGAACATGGTCAGTTTTAGAGAAATGATATCTATATTTTATCTTCACAAATCAGAAACAAATGATGCCTGTATGAAGAGATGGAAGTTTGAAAACTTACCTCTTGCAGCTGGAGTCGTGAATGGAGTTTGAGCAACTTTGGAGATGGCCTGATGATCTGTTTAGCTTTCCTGGACCTCCTTGAGTGTATTCCAACTTTTACTTGGCTTTGAAAGCCCCTAAATCTCCCTACTCAAGTCAACTTGCAAGCTTGATATTTGAAAATGGTGGATAGTGATGGAGGGGTTACAGTCTTGAAACAGGGGTCTGGATCACTTGTGTATGATATATGTAAGGTGTTTGAATGATTAAGAATAAAAATGCACGAGTGGAAATGGAGATGGAGAGTTTTGGCTCAAAACTGTCAAGTTGAGCAGTCTTGTGCAACAAGGGTGTTTGGAAGAGTTTTTAGGATGCTTGAAATCGTGCCTTAGCTTGCAATAAACTTTTTAATATGTATGGAAAAGATTAGAGCATAAAAGCACTCCGGGTTTCTGAGTTATAGGGTTATGGCTCTATAACTTGCTTTTAAAGAAAAGTGAAATGACAAATCTCAAGTATTGTACAAGCATGTTATGAGCTTTCTTAGGTCTTAGACACATTGCTTTTGGTTTATAGGAGTTATGTGTGCAGAAAGAACAAGTTAGAAGCTCAAGACAAGTTGACTTTGTGATTAAAGCAACTTTTCAAGAATGGAATGGTAACTTTCTTCCAAAAATGGCAAATTGGCTTAGACAATGCTTGGAACAATTGGATAATTGCTCAAAAGAAAGTGTAATATTATGATTATGGAGAGATGTTAAGGTTTAGAGGCCTGTAAAACAAGATTGTGCAGCATAGGTTTGAAATTGGATTTTTGTTCATCACAAAATGCCTTGTAATTCAAGTGACAAAACACCAACTTCATCTCTTCGATTCTCCCTACTCAAGAATGATCTCAAAGAGTTCTTAGACATTTTGGAAAGATTTCAATGTGATATAAAACCAATATTTGAATTTATTTTGAATATTCCCCTTGTAAATATGTGAAAAATTGCCATGAAGTTAGGTCAAAAAATCTTCCTAACTAGGGCAAAATTTCACTGAAGTCTTTTTTAGTTCATGAGCATGTATTCATAAAATTATAACTTGAGATCCAAGAACTTTTAGGATAAGTTGTGTGAAGGAAAGTTATATATTTCATGGAGATCTACAACTTTCATGTTGGAAGTTTCTCTTGAATTATCTTGTATCATAATGAAAAAATTGCTCAAAGTTATGAAAAAAATATGAAATTTCCAACACTAGAAAAATTTCTAAGTTTTAGAAATTTTGACTTTTCAAAATGAAATCTTGACTTTTTGATTTCTTGATGAATGTTTTATATTTTGACATGTTTTGATGAATTATGATCTTTGGCACTTGAATTTGACCAAAAAAGTCAAAGTTTGACTTTTCAGTGTATAGTTGACTTTTGATCAGTTGACTACAAAATTCATCTGTCAATCCAATGGATTTTCAATTTTTTGAATCATGTCATTAGGTAAAAATTATGCAATTGGACTCTTGAGATCATGCCTTAAACCAATTGACCATTTGCTAGGTCAAAAATCAGAAATTGCCCTTTCCTAGTCAAAACCCTAATTTTGACCATTTTGCCCTTTTGGAGATTTGATCAAATTTCTTGAGGAATTATGGTCCAAACTTGATCAAATGATACATATGAGTTTAAAATGTTAATGTGGATAAAAAATTATTAAGTTTGACTGTAAATTGGCCATAGTTGACTTTTTCCCCAATACAACTGATTTTTAGGTCAACTGCTCAATTGACTGATCAAAAGTGTGATCCAAGGCTTGAAACTTGACATGAGTAATCTTGGGGGTCCATAATGGTCCATGAAAGTCATATGAATCATTTATAGTTCAAAAATTATTGTGCAAACTCAAACCCTAATTTTGGTCATCAGTGCCTAAGGAGGTGTCTTGAGTTGATCAAACCCTAATGCAGTCTTGAGCCCAAGGAGATCTTGTGAGCAAATTCTTGATAAGTGAGAGGGAAAATTTTGGGGTACAACAGCTTCCCCTGTTCAATCTTCTTAAGTATGCGGAGTTAGATTGGCAAGTTTTTCCATTCGTGATTTGAAGGTGGAAAATGATTGGACATTAGAGTGCCCCGAAATTTGCGCTCGATGATGTGATGGTAGAGGGAATGGGCTTAAAGATGTCATTTGGAAAGGTGATATAAAGTTGTAGGATATGGGCTTAAATATGCCATCCAAAAGTGATTGTTTGTGTTGTAATTTGTAAGCTGAAAGAATGAGTATCAGAATGGCGTCCGTGTCTGGAGCGTATCTGAATTGTATCTGGGAGCTGATTTTGAATGATTATCGGAATGGCATCTGTGTCTGGAGCGTATTTGAACTGTATCTGAAAGCTAGTTTTGAATGAGTCTCAGAATGGAATCCGTGTCTGGAGCGTATCCGAACTATATCTGAGAGTTGAATTTGAGTGAGTATCAGAATGGCATCCGTATCTGGAGCGTATTTGAACTGTATCAAAAGGTTGATTATAAATGAGTATCAAGATGGAATCCTTGTATGGAGCGTATCTGAACTGTATCTAAAAGTTTCACTGAATGAGTATCAGAATGGC
Source organism: Vicia faba (assembly GCA_948472305.1). Lineage (NCBI taxonomy): Eukaryota > Viridiplantae > Streptophyta > Magnoliopsida > Fabales > Fabaceae > Vicia > Vicia faba. The sequence continues at coordinate 852,796,429 of OX451741.1, forward strand.
ATCCGTGTTTGGAGCGTATCTGAACTGTATCAAAAGGTTGATTCTGAATGAGTATCAGGATGGCATCCGTGTTTGGAGCGTATCTGAACTGTATCTGAAAGTTGCACTAAAGAGTATCAGAATGGCATCCGTATCTGGAGCGTATCTGAATTGTATTTGAAAGTTGCACTTGAATGAGTATCAGAATGGCATCCGTGTCTGGAGCGTATCTGAACTGTATTTGAAAACTCTGAACATTGTTAATGGTAGCTGTTTAATCTTATCCAGAAAAGGGTAAAACGTTAGATAAAATGTAAAGTCGTATTGTATGAAATGTTTGATATAATGAATTTGTTTTATCAATGTTTATGATATACTGATGCAATGTATGCATATGTGAGTTAGTCTATTGCGTTGTTTGTTGGATTCAGGAAAATAAATCCTTGAATGTTGCTGAGGATATGTAGGTCTTCATGTCTTGAAGTCGAAGTGTTGATGAATTTCTGTTTAGAGGAATAAACTTTGTTGTAGGGGAAATGCCATGTACTGCTTACAAAATTTGTTTGGGGAATCTGGAGAAATTGGACGACTTCTACTGGGGATCGATAACTGGGAGCTCTGTTCCGCTGGGGATTAAACTGCACACCGCGGGGAATTTTATGGAAATAACTTAGAGATATTTCCCTATCTCTTAAATCCATCAATGATTTTCTTTTATTTTGTTTATTTGTAAACAATAATTATGTTCAAATGCATATGTTCAACAATGAATCATTGGACGTTTTTGTAAACAAAACACAAGCGTAAAGAAAAACAGATAGTTTTTGCACTTTCAAAGGGATATCTTTGTATTGACTTTGAGTAAGTATTTTTGTACAATGAGACAAAAATTCTAGTAAGATAATACCGTCATAAAAATTGAAAATTTTAATTCAAAGAAAAGATAGCTATGTGCAATAATCCCATGGGGTTCCCATTTTTCTATAGCCTTTGTATCTCTGAGCATCTTGTCTATTTGTTGCCTCATCCGAAGATGATTGAATTGACCAGAACCTCTGAGTTTGCAGGTTGTCCGTAAGGTGATCCAACGGGACATAGTCATACACTTTAATTCCCTAACTTTTTCCTGGACCGTCCTTTCGGGTTTTCAAACCACCGGGAAACCCTTTTTTTCCCAAGTCGCCCTTTCGGGTTTTCAACTTGCCGGGTGTACAGATTTTTTTTGTTTTTGTCCCTAATTTTTGCCCGAACCTCTTTTGGTTCACCGGGATACCCTTTTTTTCCTAGGTGTGTCAACCTAGCGGGTCTCTTATGTGTAGTATCTTTTGAGTATGTCTGCGTTCGCAGGGTGTGGCAGGTCATCACCATACATGGTAGTCAAGATCATTGCTCCACCAGAGAATATATTTTTTATTACAAATTGTCCTTCACGTAGGGGTCCATTTGCCCCTAGGATCACCTTGCGGTAGTATGATAGGTTTGATTACCAGATCCCCAACTTGATACACTTGGTGTCTGACCTTTTTGTTGAAAGCCTTGATCATCCGTTTTTGATACATTTGACCATGGCAGACAGCAGTAAGTCTTTTCTCATCAATCAAGTTCAATTGATCAAGTCGAGTCTGGACCCAATCGTCTTCGTTCATCCCTGCATCCTTCATAATCCTTATAGAGGGGATCTGGACCTCGATAGGCAAGACAGCCTCCATGCCGTAAACCAGAGAATAGGGTGTTGCCCCGGTTGATGTGCGAGTTGTGGTACAATACCCGTGGAGAACGAATGGTAGCATCTCATGCCAGTTTTTGTATGTGACTGTCATTTTCTGTATGATCTTTTAATGTTCTTATTTGCAGCTTCAACAACACCATTCATCTTCGGCCGGTAAGGAGAATAATTGTGATGCTGAATCTTGAATTGTTTGCACAAGGCGGTGATCATAGTGTTGTTGAGATTTGTACCATTGTCAGTGATGATCCTCTTCGGGATATCGTATCGGCAAATGAAATTTTGCTTGATGAAACGGGCAACAACATTCTTGGTAACGGAAGCGAAAGAAGTTGCCTCCACCCACTTTGTAAAATAGTCAATGGCTACTAGGATGAAGCAGTGTCCGTTGGAGGCCGTTGGCTTGATTTCCCCAATCATATCAATCCCTCACATAGCAAAGGGCCAAGGAGCCGTCAAGAAATTCAGAGGAATCGGAGGTACGTGCACTTTGTCAGCATAGATCTGACACTTGTGGCAAGTTCGAGAGTGTTGATAGCAGTCTACTTCCATGGTAGACCAATAATAGCCTGCCCTTAGGATTTTCTTTGCTATCGTATGCCCACTGGAATGAGTGCCAAAAGTGCCTTCATGCAACTCAGTCGTGATCCTTTCTGCTTCAACCTTGTCTATGCATCGAAGTAACATAGAGTCATGATTGTGTTTGTACAGGATGCCATTACTAAGGAAGAATTTAGCAGAGAATCTCCTTAAGAACTTCTTATCATTAACTGAAGCTCCTTCCATATATTCTTGAGCCTCGAGATACCTCTTGACTTCGTGGAACTAAGGCTGGTCCACTACTTCTTCAGTATTAATCTCGTGACAGTGTGCTGGTTCATCCATTCGTTCAATGGTGATCTGGGGAGCCTCGTTATCCCAATCAAGTTTAAACATAGATGACAGCGTGACTAGTGCGTCTGTTAGCTAATTTTCTTCTCGCGGGAAATGCTCAAAGGTAATCTTCTCAAAATGTGGTAGTAATGTCAAAACATGTTCTTTATAAGGGATAAGGTTAGGGTGTTTGGTGTCCCATTCCCCTTTTATCTGACTGATGACCAAAGCTGAATCTCCGAACACACTCAAAGATTTGATCTCTAGGTCTATGGCAGCCCTGAGGCCAAAGATGCATACTTCGTATTCTGCCATGTTGTTTGTACAATTGAAGCAGAGTCTGGACGTAAAGGGAGTATGACACCCTTCCGGAGATATGAGTACATCACTGATACCATTTCCAAGTGCGTTAGATGCCCCATCAAAAACCAGGATCCATCGGGATCCTTGCTCAAGTCTGTCATATGGCCTGAATTCTTCACAGTTATTTACTGTCATGATGTCTTCATCTGGGAATTCAAACTTCATGGGTTGGTAGTATTCCACAGCTTTGTGAGCAATGTGATCAGCTAGTACACTGCCCTTTATATATTTTTGGGTAGTATATTGTATGTCATATTATGTCAGGATCATCTCCCATCTCGTTATTCTCCCAGAGAGAGCAGGTTTCTCGAAGATGTATTTTATCGGAACCATTTTAGATATCAATAAGGTAGTATGGGTCAGCATATACTGTCTTAGCCGGCGAGCATCCCATGCTAGAGCGCAGTAAGTTTTCTTGAGCAGTGAATATCTTATTTCATAGTCGGTAAACTTTTTGCTCAGGTAATAAATATCATGCTCTTTTCGGCCAGACTCATCATGCTGCCCCAGCACACACCCCATTGAATTTTCCAAAACAGTCAGATACATGACCAATGGTCTTCCCTCAACTGGTGGCATCAAAACAGGAGGTGTGATACAGTGGTCAGAACCAGGACGTGTTTCCCTATTTTTTAAGGAATTTGCTGGTTTGTGTTTTGCGTTTGTATTCACAAAATGTCGCGGTAAGTAAGATTCGCCACCGTCTTTTATTTTATCCAACAAGGAAAGGAAAAAAGCACAGAAAAATTCCTTTTTCGAGATATTTCTGAGTACGGGGGATAGATTATAGAAAGGGAAGGTATTAGCACCCTTTCTATCCGTAGTTATCTACGGGCTCTTAGGTACTTGCTCATCGTTTTCAAAATTGTTTTCTTTGTGTTTGTGTTCTTTGAAAAAAGTTTTTGTTTTGACTTCGATTTAACTCTTGCTTCTGTCTTCAAGAGTGTAATGAAGTGTTTTTGAAAATTTTGTTTGTAAAGGAGTGTAAGTGTGAAAAATTTTTGTTTGGATTGAGTAAGTACTTAAGAACTAATCTACCTACTCGAAAAAAGAATTGTTCTATTTTCGTTTCCTTTAGACAATAATATCCCACTATTAGTGAGTAGATAGCACCGTCGTTGGAATTTGAGGGTCAGGTCGAAAGGGATGTACGGTCACTAAAGCAATGTTAGGACGTCTTAGTAATAACCCTAATGTCTTAGATCATTTATCTGAGGCAACAATATCCGAGGCAACCTTTCCGAGGCAACTTTGATCTTTGGACAAAAGGATGACCACTAAAACATCCTATACTCAATGACCGTTTATCAAAGGCAACCAAGTGGGAGTGTACCCTAGGAGTGCGCATGTGCGGATGATTCAATTTCAGTTTATTTATCTTTGCACATTTAGGGTGATCTAACAGTTTTTAAATTAGTCATACATTCTTGTCATGCATCCTATTATCATACATCTAACAGTTAATAATTTGTGGAATTTAAAATGCGGAAATTAAACTATGTTATTACAAGGCTTAGGATATTTACATAGCCAAAAACAAACCCTTTGAAATTAAAGCGATAAATGTAAATAAACGTCCTAATTTAAACTATTACAAACTGTGAGCAGATACAATAATTGGGATAAAAAATAGAATAAAGCGCGCGATGACAAATTAGATCGAATGTGAACTAGGGTTTTGACCCTTCTATCCTAATGAAAAGAGAGAATGTTTTTGGTTGTTTTTAATATTTAAAGAAAAGAATTAAGTTTTCTAAATTAAATGCAAAAATTAATTAGTGATTAAATTAATTAGTGAAAATAATTACATGACCTATTTTTGGTATTTTTGGTTATCTTAGGAAAAAATAAAATATAATTAAGTTAGTAATAAAACCTATTTATTCTAATTATTTTAAAGTTATTTACAAAATAATTAAAGTTTTTCCTAAAATTAAATCTAATTAAATTAATAAATTTATTAATAAAAAATAAAATCTAGACCTAATTTATGAAAAGTAATATTTTTGTGATTTTTTGATAAAAAGAAAATAATTTAATTGGTTAGTAAATAAATTAAATAAATTAAATAAATTAAATGAAATAAATATAAAAGAAAAAAAGAAGAGAAGTTTGGGCCTGAGTTTAGCAGCTTTGGGGGTGCAAATAGTCAGATTTCTGGGCCCAAAGGTGAGGTCCACGTTGACTTCCTGGATCCTGTGTGATTGCTTTGACCTTGCCTTTGGTGTTCCTCCCATCATGGCCCTTGGATCTGGCCTTCATGACACTTGGCACTTTCGATTATGATGGAGCACGGTACTCCTTTGGCTTGTGAACGCGCTGGATAACCTGAAAGGAAATAAGAAAAATACCAAATGTTGGAGGCAGGGGTCGAACCCCTGACCTGAAGCTCCTAACGCCTTAGAGCTTACCTGGTAACCACTGGGCTAATTGTTCTTGTTGTCATAATAATGCAAAATAATAAACAAATGTTAAAAAGGCTCTTTGTGTCAATTTTACGCGCAGAGATTTGAACAAGCCAATGGAGGGGTGCCACGCAGTCGTCTCCTTCCTTGGATCCGTTGGTAAAAGTGAAACACTTTTACCTACGGACGTTTGTCCATAACTATAGCCCCTGTCATTCTTAAAATCAAGCACAAACATGATAAATAAAAACCAAGGCCTTGGTTGAATTCTTCTGGTCCTACTGGTTTCATTGGTGGCCCTTTTATGGCCCAATTTTTCCTGGATTCAAAAACCCCAAAGTGAGCTATGAAACCCTAACAATGGCACATTCCAATACATACCAAATAAATGCAATTAAACCATACAGCAAGCTTGCATATGTCTCATAGATCAAGAATATGTGATTAATTCATCCTAATAATGCCTAAATCATGGGATTCAATTTCAAAAAAAGTGAGGTATCGTGACTGACTTCAGTGCAATATGGGGCTTGAAAATGCTTGCTCTTGATTGCTTTCGCTTGCTGGGAGTCTCAGGAAGTGATTGGGATAGCTGGAAGGCTTTGAGGATGCCTGGAACACTGAATTCGATCTTGCACTTTTTCTTGATTTTTTCAGATTTTGCTCTCCTTGATGCACCTGTTTCTAACCTAGCTTTGGGTATGCACGCCCTCTATATGTATCAAGGAAGGGATTAGGGTTGATAGGTTGTACTCAATCTTCTTCCATTATTGAATTTGATTGTGATTTGATACACCTTAAAAATATTTCCAAAATTGGCCTATTTTAATCTTTTTTACACACCATGCCTTGATACGAATTTGAATACTTGCTAGCTGTATAATAAAACCTGAAACAAGCATAAAATCTTTTGTTTTCAATATTTTGGATTTTATATGATTTGTTTTGATTTAAAATGAATTAATTTAAATAAAAATCAAAATAAATAATTAAAACATGATAAGGATAAGTGGCAAGGGCTAGAGCTCGTGGACTATGTTGCCAACTCAAAACAAGTGAAAAAGATTGAGCCCATTTGGCAAAATTTGAAGTTTTAAGTATAGTTGACTTTTGGCAATTTTGCAAAAAAGGTCAACTTCACCAATGCATAACTTACTCAATTTTGACCCTTTAGAGGTGTTCTTGGACTTTTTAGAAAGATTGAGATGTCCTATAATCAACCCTTTTGGTCTAATCTCAATTTGATATTCCATGCTCATGTATGAAGCTTTGACATAAAATGTGTTTTTGTTGACTTTCCAAAATGACCTATAATGTCCAAATTCATAACTTCTCGTGAGTGCATATTTTGAACTTGGGAGATGAAGATGGACTTTAGGTAATTGCATCCTCTTAAAAATGAGCTCTAGATGGGTCATTTCTCATAAACTATGAGAACGTTATGCTTGGTCAAAGTTGAGTTGACTTTTCCTACAAAACCCTAATTTAGCAACTTTTGAGTCTTGATGAATTATGAACAATCCTTGATGAATCATGATCAACCCTTGATCAAATGATTAAATATACTTCAAAATGAGGATGTTGACCAAAAATCTTAAAGTTTGACTGTATGTGGGCCACAATTGACTTTTGCCCTAGAACAGTCGATTTTTGGGCCTTTAAGCAATTGACTGAGCAAATTTCCTCTGTAGGGCTTGAAACTTGACATGAAGATTATTCATAACATATTAAGGTATTGGTGAGCATTTGGGATCCCTTGGACTCAAGTATCTTGATGCAACATGAAACCCTAATTTGAGGTAGACTACCTTAGGAGAGAGCTTGTCTGGCCAACCCTTGGACTACCCTTGAGCAACTTGAGGATCTTTCTTGAAATGTTTTGAGAAATATGGGAGGGAAAATTTCGGGGTACAACAGCTGCCCCTGTTCAATCTTCTTAAACCTGAGGATGTAGATTGGCTTTCGTGCCTTTCGTGATCTGAAGGTGGAAGATGATTGAACACTAAAGTGCCCAGAAATTTTCACTCGCGTGAAGTGGTGCCCGTCTTGCGATATCGGGAATGGGCTTACAGATGCCATTTGGAAATTTCTGATGAGGGGATGGGATTAAAGATGCCATCCGAAGGAGTGTCGATCGCATAAGAGATTCCTTAGCGAGAGCTTGTATACCTGTCGTTGAGGAAGATTTCGCTGGGGAAGGCTGGTCTTTGTTGAGAGAAATAGAATTTTAGGAGTTTCGTCGTCTGTTATTATGTTGGTGAGTCGTCTCTGTTTGAATTTTAGGAACTTCGGTCGTTTGTATTCTACTGAGGAATCATCTCTGTTGAATTTTAGGAACTTCAGTCATCCGTATTCGACTGAGGAATCATCTCTATTGAATTTTAGGAACTTCGGTCATCCGTATTCGATTGAGGAAACATCTCAATTGAATTTTAGGAACTTCGGTCGTCCGTATTCGACTGAGGAATCATCTCTGTTGAATTTTAGGAACTTCAGTCGTTCGTATTCTACCGAGGAATCATCTCTGTTGAATTTTAGGAACTTCGGTCGTCCGTATTCTACTGAGGAATCATCTCTGTCCAATTTTAGGAACTTCAGTCATCCGTATTCTACCGAGGAATCATATCTGTAGAATTTTAGGAACTTCGGTCGTCCGTATTCTACTGAGGAATCATCTCTGTTGAATTTTAGGAACTTCAGTCATCCGTATTCTACTGAGGAATCATCTCTGTCGAATTTTAGGAACTTCGGTCGTCCGTATTATACTGAGGAATCATCTCTGTCGAATTTTAGGAACTTCAGTCATATGTATTCTACTGAGGAATCATCTCTGTTGAATTTTAGGAACTTCGGTCCTCCGTATTCGACTGAGGAATCATCTTTGTTGAATTTTAGGAACTTCGGTCGTCCGTATTCGACTGAGGAAATATCTCTGTTGAATTTTAGGAACTTAGGTCGTCCGTATTCGACTGAGGAAACATCTCTACCAAAGAGGAAAGTTGAATTTTAGGAGCTTCGGTCGTCCGTATTCAAATTGGGAATAATCTCTGTTGACTTTTAGGAACTTCGGTCGTCCGTTATTCAACTGAGGTAAAGGCTTGATAGCTTGAATTTTGTGAGAATTTGATTGTATCCTTCCTGAAAGGTAAAGGTTAGCTGTATGTAATGCATGATATATATCAAGCAATGATATTCTCAAAATAAATGAGATTGTGTTTGTATGATGCGTATATGCATGTGTCATGATGTATGGACATGCAATGTTTTTATGATGCTCTCTAGCTGGGGAAAATAAATCCTAGATTGTTGCTGGAGCAAAGAGTTGAATTATTCGCTTCCGCTGGGGATATTGAATGAAGATGATTGTGAGAATAAACCTGCAGGAGAGGGTAACTCCGCCGGGAAATAAACTGACGAGGAACTGACTCTTGTGGGAAGGACAGATACTCTGCTAGAAGATCTGTTGATTTGGAGAAATAATCTCGGTTGGGGATGAATCATCATTGCCGGCGATGATAAACTCTGTTGGGGTTTGAGTTTCTGTTTGTGAAAGGAATGAACTCCGCTGGAGATGATTTTCCAGTTGCGACTTCACTGGGAATAATCTTCTAGACTCTACTAGGGACAATCTTCCAGAGTTCACTCGGGATATTTTTTTTCAAACTCCACTGGGGATAATTTTCAGTGCTGATGGTAGATAAACTATGCTTGGGGAGAATATTGCCGACTCATTCATGGTTGTGAGCCTCAGCTGGGGAGAGTTAACACTATTGTCTTTTTCTTACTCTGCGGGGAGTGAATGCACCTTCAATCATTTTCTCCAACTAGGTCTATCCCTATACCTGGTGGATAGAGAAACTGTAAGGTCTGGACATTTCTTATTTGCCCCTGTTTCTGATATTACGAGCAATCATCTTTTGTTTTTCATATAAATATTTATGAGCAACAATTATTGTCAAATGCATATATCAAAAATGAACATTGGACGTTCTTGCGAAACAAAACAGAAAAAGAAAATAGTTTGAAATTTATTTGTGAAAATGAATTGTATTGACTTTGAAATCGGCCTGTAAATAGGCGTTTTTGTACAAGAGGCTGACGTCCTGGTAAGAGAATGCCGCCGAACAAATAGAATTTATACAATTTGTGAAAAACAAAGAAAAACAGTTATGTGAATAATCCCACTAGGTTCCAACTCTGCTATTGCCTTTATATCCTCGAGCATCTCATCACTTCGCTACTTGGTTGAAGGTAGATCAGATTGTTTGGCGTCGTTCGAGCCTGTTAGTCGATACGGAAGTCTGGTTGCACAGTGATCCAATGGGACATGGTGTTACGCTTCAATCCCTAATTTTTGCTTGGACCACCCTTTCGGGTTTTCAGTCCATCGGGATACCCTTTTTTGCCCAAGCCGCCTTTTCAGGTTTTCGACTTGCCGGGTGTACAGATTTTTTCATTTTCATCCCTTATTTTTTCCTGAACCCTTTTGGTTCGCCGCGAAGCCCTTATTTTTGCCTAGGCCAGTCGACCTAGCGGGTCTTTGATTATGCGTAGTATTTTTTCAATATGTCTGCATTGACGGGGTGAGGAAGGTCGTCACCAACCATGGTGGTTAGAATCATAGCTCCTCTTGAGAAAATGTTCTTAACCACAAATGACCCTTCATACGTAGGGGTCCATTTGCCCCTGGGATTACCTTGTGGTAGGATGATGCATTTGATCACCAGATCCCCAACTTGATACTCTTGTCGTCTGACTTTCTTGTTAAATGCCTTGATCATCCGTTTTTGATACGTTTGACCATGACAAATAGCAGTAAGTCTCTTCTCGTCGATTAAGTTCAGCTGATCAAACCGGGTCTGGATCCAGTCCTCTTCGCTCAAACTTGCATCCTTCATAATCCTAAGAGAGGGTATCAGAACTTCAATGGGAAAGACGGCCTCCATGCCATATACCAAGGAATAGGGTGTTGCCCCTGTTGACGTCTGTGCTGAGGTACGGTACCCATGAAGATCAAATGGTAACATCTCGTGCCAGTCTTTGTATGTCACCGTCATCTTCTGCACAATCTTCTTGATGTTATTATTAGTCGCTTCAACAGCCCCATTCATCTTCGGACGATAAGGAGAAGAGTTGTGATGTTGTATCTGTAATGATTCTCTCTGGTACACCATATCGACAGATCAGGTTATGCCGAATAAACCGTGCCACGACGTTCTTAGTTACTGTAGCGAAGGAAGCTGCCTCAACCCACTTCGTAAAGTAGTCAATTGCTACCAGGATGAAATGATGCCTGTTGGACGCAGTAGGTCTGATCTCACCAATCATATCAATGCCCCACATTGCGAAAGGCCACGGAGCTGTCAAAACATTCAGAGGAACTGGAGGTATGTGCACCTTATCAGCATAGACTTGGCACTTATGGCAGGTCCGAGAATGCTGATAACAGTCGGCTTCCATGGTGGACCAAAAATATCCTGCTCGTAGGATTTTCTTTTCCATGGTATGTCCACTGGAATGAGTCCCGAAAGTACCTTCATGTAACTCTACCATAATCCTTTCTGCCTCGTTCTTATCTACATAACGCAATAAGGACAAATCATGGTTACACTTGTAAAGGATACCATTGCTGATGAAGAACTTCGCCGTGAATCTCCTCAAGAACTTCTTATCATTAACAGATACACCCTCGGGGTACTCCTGAACCTCAAGATACCTCTTTACCTCACGAAACCAGGGTTTATTTGTTATCTCTTCAGTCTCAATGTTACAGCAATGTGCAGGTTCGTCCAACCTCTCAATGGTAATCTGGGGAGCTTCATTGTCCCATCTGACCTTGAACATAGAAGACATCGTAGCTAGCGCGTCCGCTAACTGATTCTCCTCTCTAGGGAAGTGTTCAAAGGTTATCTCCTAGAAGTGTGGAAGCAAAGTCAATACATACTCCTTGTAAGGAATAATATTTTGGTGTTTCGTATCCCACTCGCCTTTGATCTGACTGATCACGAGAGCGAAATATCCGAATACACTTAAGAACTTAATCCTTAGGTCAATAGCTGCCCGAAGACCCATAATGCATGCTTCGTACTCCGCCATGTTGTTGGTGCAGTTAAAATATAATCGGGCGGTGAACGGAGTATGACAGCCTTCAGGAAATATGATCATGGTGCCAATGCCATTACCCAAAGCGTTTGAAGCTCTATCGAAATACATAGACCATCGGGATCCTTCTTCATGTCCTTCATCCGGTCCAGGTATTTCACAGTCAGTCGCCAACATGATATTCTCATCCAGAAACTCAAAGTTCATAGACTGGTAATCATCCACTGCCTGATGTGCCAAATGATCTGCCAACACACTTCCCTTGGTTGCCTTTTGGGTCGTGTATTGGATGTCATACTCAGTAAAGATCATCTGCCATCTTGCTATCCTTCCGGATAAGGCATGCTTTTCGAAAATATACTTGATTGGATCCATCTTCGATATCAATAGAGTAGTGTGAGTCAGCATATATTGTCTCAGCCGGCGAGCAGCCCATGCCAAAGCGCATCAAGTTTTCTCAAGCAGTGAGTATCGGGTCTCACAGTCGGTAAACTTTTTGCTAAGGTAATAAATAGCATGCTCTTTTCGGACAGACTCGTCATGCTGCCCCAGCACACACCCCATCGAATTGTCGAGTACTGTCAAGTATAAGATTAAAGGTCTTCCTTCAACTGGAGGCATCAGAATAGGAGGCTCTGGGAGATATTCCTTAATCCTTTTGAAAGTGGCCTGACATTCATCGTTCCATCTTACCACTTGATCTTTATTCAACAGCTTGAAGATTAGCTCACAAGTAGCAGTCAGGTGTGAGATGAATCGGGCAATATAGTTCAGACGTCCCAAAAAGCCTCTGACTTCTTTTTCCGTTCAGGGAGTTGGCATCTCCTGTATAGCTTTCACCTTTGCATGATCCACCTAAATACCTTTATCACTAACGACGAAACCCAGCAGCTTATCGAACCTCACTCCGAAGGTGCACTTGTTCGGGTTTATCTTCAGCCTGTACAACTTCAACCTGTCAAATAACTTCTGGAGATGGTCAAGATGTTCCTCTTCAGTCTGGGATCTTGCGATCATGTCGTCAACGTATACCTCAATCTCATGGTGAATCATGTTGTGGAACAAAGCGACCATGGCGTGCTGATACGTTGCCCCAGCATTCTTCAATCCAAACGACATGACTTTGTAGCAAAAGGTACCCTATTGCGTAACAAAGGTTGTCTACTCCATGTCTTCAGGAGCCATCTTAATCTGATTGTAACCGGAGAAACCATCCATAAAGGAGAAGACCTTATGTTGTGCGGTGTTGTTGACCAAAACATCGATATGAGGCAAAGGGAAATCATCCTTGGGGCTTGCCCTGTTCAGATCCCTATAGTCCACACACATACAAACCTTACCATCTTTCTTCGGCACTGGAACTACGTTGGAAACTCACTGCGGGTAAGAAGTAACAACTAGAAACCCGACATCAAATTGTTTCATAACCTCAGCCTTGATTTTCTCAGACATCTCAAGGCATATTCGGAAAACTTTCTGTTTCACTGGAGGACAGTCTTCCTTAGTTGGCAAGCGGTGAACCACAATATCAGTATCTGTTGTACCCCAAAATTTTCCCTCCCTTTTTCACAAGAAATCACAACCCTAGGGTTTTTCTCTGATTTTTAAGATTGGCTTAGGAATCGATCAAACAAACTTTTCTTTGGCAGTAAATCAAGAATCAGGGTTTCTCTCGCATTTCTCAGAAGAAATTGAATCCATAGAAATTCAGTTTCATGTTACATTGTTTTCACGCTTTTTAAGCCTACTGGAAGATTGTTGTTTGTCCTCAAGTTTTGTTTATCTGGGATAAGAGATAGGAGCTGAAACTGTCTAATCCAGATTAACCAGATAATGTGCGCCTGTTAAAACATCTGCTTGTTATTGGAATGAAATGTTTGCCGGTTAATGGAATGCTTGCTTGTTTATTATACAATGCGTATTGTGATTGGGATACTGTTGCAAGAATATGAGATTACAGAGTATTTAGGGATTACTTGGATTTTAAGTTATCTGTATTGGAAATGCTGGAATGCAATTTCAGTTATTTTAAATCAGGAATCTTAAATAAAAAGTGAAGATGCAAAGGAAGAATTGAAAGATATTGACAGTAGAAGGATTTATTGAAGTATCAAATGATCTCGCAAAAGATTTTTTCATTCATTGCAAATGATTGTTACAAAAATAATTTATTGTTTGAATATTATATGTTTTACAACTTATAGTATTTGAAGAATAAATTATTACAATGAATAAAAAATTCTAAGCCTAAGCCTCCTAAACTCCATTGCTCCCATGCTCAAAGTCCTCTGCTTCCTCTATCGTCCAAGTTGCATTCACCTGAAAAAGAAGAAAGAAAAAGAAATTAGTACAATTAATTGAAAAAAGAATTTTCAAACAAAAAAGAAAGGAGAAATTCATCATTAAAGCTTGCCGTCCGGAATCAGGGTGCTATTTGTTCATCATGTTTTATTTTTCTCTTTGCAAATCACAATAAGATTACTCTTCTTGGTTCACAAAGAGAAAAGTAAAAAATAAAAATGCAAGCATACAAAAGCAATTGGCTCAAATGCAAAACATGGACCATGCTGTACAAAGCTTACAAACATAGGCATTGCAAAGGCAAATATTGCAACAGCAAAGGCAAACCAAGGCGCCAAAATTCAAACTGTCCAGCAACCAAGCATACTGAGTTACAAAGTTAGCATACAAAGCATACTGAGTGACAAAGTTAGCATACAAGGAAAACTGAGTTAACAAAGGTACTAAGTCAACAAACTGAATGCGAAAACTGTCAAGTAAGCCAACTAGATGCAAAGTACACAATGCAGAAAGTACAGCAGTAATAGCAAGTAATGCAGCAGGAAAACCAATTTACAAGCCAAAAGCTTGTCATAAGCTATCATCATTTTCCAGGCATAGCAAACTTTTCAGAATATAATATACAAAGCAAAAAATGCTTTTTCATAGAGAGAGAAAGAGGAAAATATATCACCTTGGGTGAAGTTTGCAGTTTGGCTAAAAACAGGCTGTCACAAGACAAAAGAGCAAAAAGGATATAAAACTATCTAACTGCATAAACAACAAAGAGGAGAAAATACTTGGCCAAAAACCCTACAAACCACAAACTTGCAGAACCAGCTTGAAACTACAACAAGCCACACTACAACAACCTGCAGAACCAAGCTACACAAAACAACCAAACAGCCTGAACCAATAAAAACAAACAAGTTTGCCAAGCCTGCAAACAAAAAAAAAACCTGCACAAGCTTGCAAACACCTGTACAAACTCAAAGGCAAGAAAAACTGCAATTGAATCACTCAAGCCTTGCTCAAACCAAACAGCCTGCAGACACAAAAAAACTGCACAAGCTTGCAAACACCTGTACAAACTCAAAGGCAAGCAAAACTGCAAGTGAATCACTCAAGCCTTGCTCAATCAAAACACCACAAACCTGCAGAACCAAACTACTTGGCAAAATTGCAAACTGCAACAAACACTTCCAAAAACAAGCTGCAAGCTTGCTCAAAAAAACAAAATGCAAGCTTGCTCAAACCCATAAACTGCATAACACAACTATAACAACAATCCAACCTGCAAACTCAACAAGCCAAGCAACAAAACTGCCAACCTGCTATCAAACTGTAAACCTATTTGGTCAAACTGTGCAAAACCAAAACCAAGCTACACAAACAACAAAAACCTGTAAAGCTAACAAATTATCAAGCTTGCCAAGCAAACTATCAAAAAGCAAGCTTGCCAAACAAGCATACAAACAAGTTTCAGAAACATATTCATCATCAACATCAAAGCCAAGAAAGAGGAAGAGAATTTCAGAAGCTAACCAACACAGTTTCAGAAACATATTCATCATCAACAATCAATAACAAACAACCAAGTTTTCATAATTATTCATCATCAAACATCAATAGCCAAGAAAGAGGAAGAACATTTCAGAAGCAAACAACAAGTTTCAGAAGCTATTTTCATCATCAATCTTTTAAAGCCAAGAGAGAGGAAAGAGTTTTGGCAAGCAAGAATAACAAGTTTTCAGAATTTTTTCATCATCAACAAAATCAAGAACAACAAGTTTCATAATTCTTGCATCATCAACATCAACATCTAAGAAAGAGGAAAAAGGTTACCAGGAAAAAAATGCGCTTAACTCATCATCACTTTCTCCTCTGCCCGGCCACCAAGGACGCGCCTCCGTCTCACCCTCTTCTCTCCCTCTATTTTCCAGAAACAAATCTCCCAAGGTATGATTTTCTCAAACCTTTACTGCATATCAAGCATGTAAACATCAAAGGATTAAAAGACTAAAATGTAAGGCAAAACTTGAAGAATCAAACAAACAATGAAACTGTAAAATCACAAAGAAAAGAGAAGCGAGCTACACCGTTCGAACAGGGCCTTGGATCATCGTGAAGAGGGGAGAGAGTGAGGTGGCGCACCGGCGGCTAGGGCTCATGGAGGTAGAATCAGAGCATCGTGACTGAGAAAGATGAAGAGAAGAGATGAGAGAGAGCGGCGCCGTTGTGACACATGAACCCTAATCCTTTCAAACCCTAATTCTGAGAACCAAAACATTGTCAACAAACGTACTGGGCCTTGGGCCCCAAATGCAATAGCCCATATGCATAATACCAGTGCACTCCCTCTATTTCTGATCACACCTTTTTTCTTATTTTTCACTTGGGCCCAATACAAACCCTTAGGCCTACTCTTGATTTACTTCAATTTTCTTTTTTAATACATTAATGAAATTCAATATATGTTTAAAAATAATTTAATTTAAATTTTCTTTTTCTTAACTAATTTTAATCATTCTTCTTTTTATTATTTTTTCTTATATTTAACAAAACACCAAAAAAATGATAAAGAGCATTAATTTAATTAATTTTGTTTCTTTAAACTTTTCCTTTAATAATTAGACATACATACAAAAAAATAAAATAATATAATACTTAATCTTTCTTTTTTAGAATAGATTTTATTTATTTATTTTTTAAGTTAATAAATACATGCATTTCATAATTTATTGATTTTCCTTATTTTATAATTTGTTATAATTTATGTTGAATTGCGACAATTCGATTTGGTTGTAACACATAATATTTGGACATTGTTATCCTTGTGAGATTCATCCCCATTTGTAAACAATTTGTACCCCCATCCCCGGATACTCTTGTAATAGTTTAGAATTTTAACTCTCGCACTTTATGCTTTCAAATATGCCATGACTAGAGATTAGGGTTTGTATGCGAAAATCTAAAAAACAATCGCTAGATGACCTAATACAAGACCTAAATGCATGAAAATGACAAACACAATGCACACTTGCACCTCTAGGATAACCTCGCTTGTTGCCTCGGAAATGCAATCATGTCCCTCGAATATGAGACACTCTAGAAAATGCCCCTTCAATAAACAAAGATCATAGTCCCTCGATGACCCTCGATGTTGCCTTCGATAAAACGATCTCGTCCCTTACAAAATTGCTAGAGCGTTTCACAAATTGCTATCATGGTCTATACGATGACCCACGCCTGTCCCGTTTAACATCCTAATACAAGGTTGTTCACCAAATTCAATGGTGAAATAACACTGTCAAAAGGGTTAAAAACATAGGAAAGATCTTTGAGTAAAATAGGGTAGACAACTCTTAGTTACTTGATCAAAAGCTTGCAAAACATCCTTGCTACTTTCAAACACACTTCACAACACAATTTCCCAAAACAAACTTTCAAAACATTAAAATATCTTTTCAAAAGACAAACACCTTTGTAAAACATTCAAACAAGAATTGTTACAAAGGTTGCCTAGACAAGGCCTCTTTTTCAAAGCATTTTCAAAATCACACACACAAAGCACCATTTCAAACAATTGAAAAGCAAAAGCAAGTGATCTAAAACAAGTAACTAAGAGCCCATGGAAAACCATGGATGAAAATGGTGCTTGCACCTTCCCTTTTCATAATCTACCCCCCGAACCCAAGAAAACATCTCAAAGGTCTTTCTTGTGCTTTTTTACCTTTCCTTTGGATAAAATAAAAAGTCGGTGGCGACTCTTGCTAAACCGCACAATTGCGAACACAAACATAAAACCTCAAGTCAGTTCTCCCACCGTATCACAGAACTGGCGACTCCGCTGGGGAGAAATTCTAAAAGTGGGGTTACCTTAGGGTTTTAGATCACCTTTGCATGCTTATCTTGTTTTCCTTTATTGCTTTACATGTTGGTTTCCTTGTTTGGGTTTGTTTTAAATCCTACACCCGGATTTGGGGACACCATTTAGGTAAGTAGCAATAAACTGTGAGGGAACTGTGTAGGGTATACCGACATGGTTGAAGCAGTGGCTACATTAGTGCGACATATTTGTGGGCACCGGTAGCCTTTGAGTCAATCAAAGAGAATACGGGGCCGCTGAATGATATCATTAAGCACTAATGAACTCTTAGAACCTTACTTGACCATCTTGGCCTTTTTAGGGGTAGTGAGATGACTGGCTTTGGTGCAGTCCGAAGTTGGTAGATACTCGATACTACACTCATTGAGGATTATTTTCTTGGAATATTTCGGTCGCCAGTAAAGTGGCTAAACTGAAACAATGAACACAGAAAATAATCCAGTGATATTGAGCTCCTTAGAACCCGGTTACTATTTCTAGGACAGGTTGAGCCAACTAACTTCAAGAGGGTACTTACCTACGAACTCCATGCAAGCCTAAACCTAAGGACTTGTCTGCTTTGTGTGAATATGATTACCTGTATATACACTTGCTTACTTTTGTATACCTTTACATAACATCATAACATCATACCATAGCATTTTCAATAACCATTTCAAGGATCTCGAGGGTCTTTGATGCAGGGTCACGTCGAACCAGACGTCTATCAAGGGGCAAGAGGATTCATTTTCCTCTAAACAAACACCATCAAAGATCAAGTACAACAACTTGAATCGAGGGCTATGACCCACTTGACATGGTGAGCTTGATCCTCATGGAAAGACATCCACCGATACAAAGTTCTCCAATCAAAGATGTTGATCAAAGTTCAACCTCTAACATTTTCTTGTGTTTACCCCGCGAGATCCTTGAAAACATGCATCCACATATCATGCATTGTATCATAACAGGATTTCCCCTTATCAGGTTTCCTTATTATCCTACTGTTTATTTCAGTAGAGATGGCTCTAGAGAGGACTGTCAAAGATATCCAGGCTCAAAATGCTCAGCTTCAAGAAATGCTCTTGAACCTATCCAAGGGGAAGGAAGAAGTGAAAGCTCTCCTCACAAGGGACATGGTCCTAGGAAATCCAGGGGGCATCAGGAATGATCAGTTGGAAGGACTACAGATTAAGTTGGCAACAATGAAAATCCAGATGATGGGACAACTGTTGGGCCAGATGGCTCTCATTCAAAACCTGGCTCAAGGACAAGAAGAGCTAAGGGCCCTCATCAACAAACTGCTTCAAGATAACCAAGTAGGGAAAATAACTAGGGTTGAAGATCAAGTCACCATTCAGCCTCCTTTGAGACAAGAAGCCAAGGGAAAGTCTCCCCAACTTGCTTCAGGGTCACAAGCCCAACAACAACCTCACCAACATCAACGGGGTAATCGGCATAAACAAAATACATCTGGAAGGCGCTTCACTGAGATTAACATACCATTATCTCAAGTACTGGAACGTTTGTTGGAGGTCAATCTGACTGTATTAAAGGATCCTCTTCGGAATACAAATACCACTTCTCCACATTATCATCCCAATGAATTCTGTGCATACCATTCTTATAGTCCTGGACATGACACCGACGGCTGTTGGGCCCTTAAAAACAAGACCCAAGACTTGATTGACAGAGGAGTGCTAGAATTCACACAGGATGGCCAGATGAAAATCTTCCGCTGAGGTTTCTCCACCTAAAATGACAAGTTTGAACTAAGAGACTTTTGTTTCATTTGAATTTTCAAGTTGTTATTTCTTTTGTTATTCAAACAATTATCTGTTGATGTCAAACTCTGTTTCATTAATGCATTGCATATGTTTGTCTTGAATTCATCCATTCGTTTTCACTATTCTTGAACTATGTTTCCTACTTTCTTTATGATATTTAACTCTTGCTAAAAGTTACAAGTATTTAGAGGGAGGATGACGAAAACAATTCCATAATCTCATACGGTATGCTTTTGGATCGACCTTGCTGACAATGTACAGGTGTTTCTTTCAAATCCTAAAACACTGGATTTATAAGGAAGATAATCCCTAGTCAACCCCTTTGAGCCAAAGAAGTAGAAGTTTTCTGTTTTAAACACAAATTGAAACCTTTAATCAAACCTGGGGCAGGATAGTCTCTCAGTTAATTCAAAATGCGCGTTTAGTCGCAAAATCTCAGTTCGTAATACAACGAACGACATCAAAATTTCCTTTAAAACCAAAGGACAATGATGGTTCCTTATCTCATAGGCAGTCATTATCTCTCAGAAAAAAGAAAAGCCCACTGAGCCAAAACCTATAAAGGAGGCTTAAGAAAGTTGAGGCATCTCGCTGACTGTAATCTCAAAAATAAGAACAGTCAGGCAAAAATTAGGGATAACAAATCAAAATAAAGAGGTCATTACAAATCCTCAACAACATGGAAAATGTTGCAAAAAAAAATGATGATGACTGCCTTCCAATAAATTCAACTTGTGTGAACCATCACCAAAACATCGTTCCAGACCCATTTGGAGTTCAAAATGTACAATTAATTAAGTTTAGGATTGAAGAACATCACGAAGAGCGGGTGGGTACAAATATACTTTGAGCCTTTATCTTTTGTTTCTTAAACCGTGAACCAAGCCACATTACAACCCTTCAAAAGTCCTAATTGAAGCATGGGTTCATTCGAAAGCATACTGTTACAAAAGGTATCCTGACTCCTGTAAGGCTTTGCTCCAAATCTTGAGCTGGATTTTTCTTATAAAAAGTTTTCTGCTAAAAAACTCATTTTTCAAAACTTCAAGACAAGCATGAACTTTGTATTATTTGAATATCGTTGTTTGCACATGGTTATTTGTTTGACAGCGAAGAAATTCACACAGTAAATGTTCGGATGAATGAAAGCTCTCTCAGTGAATAAATCACTTCAAGTGGGATGACACTCCCGTTGCAAAAATCTCCTATCAACAAAAGGGGACTTGGTATGGTATTGTCCAGTAAACCTGGGACAATCCAGTCAAGATTTCAACAAATCTTTCAAATTCCAATAAACCTGGGGCAGTCCAGTCAAGATTTCAACAAATATTTCAAAGCCCAGTAAACCTGGGGCAGTCCAGTCAAGATTTCAACAAATATCTCAAAGTCCGGTAAACCTGGGGCAGTCCAGTCAAGATTTCAAGAAATCTCTCAATTATAGAGTAGCCAGGGGCAAGTCTCCATCATCGTCACTTGGGGCATTGAGCATCAATCTCATCAAAGGGTTACATACAGTCCAAGTTTCCTGGAAGGGTCACAAACATTCGATACTAGGGGCAATGACAAATCTCTCCAAAATCCTTCTGAAAAGAAATTCAGGAATCCTTGAGAAGTTCATCACCTCTCTAGCAGACCAGCAGTCATGGGTTTATTTCCCCAACACTCGTCAAGGATTTATTCTCTAAGACGAAATTATATTTCAACAACATTCATAACATATGCAGATTGATCGGCAGGTAAAGATTCCTTCATCACCTGTTGGAGTTACGGTCGTCCAAGATTCCTTCATCACCTGTTGGAGTTACGGTCGTCGGAGATTCCTTCATCACCTGTTGGAGTTACGGTCGTCGAGGATTCCTTCATCACCTGTTGGAGTAGCAGTCGTCAAATATTCCTTCATCATCCGGTTGAGTCAAAATTAATCCAAGACCCTCTCTGTTTTGGTCAGATCGACACTAAGATCTCCCTGATTCTTATTCCAGTGGAAGATATTCCGAGTTTTTGCTGTTTCAGATAAATCTCTCAACGATTTATTCTGATTTTTTCACTATCAGAGATGAAGAATCCAACTCTTTTCTCCTTCACCAGCTCGAGATTTATTTTCCCCAGCGAAAGGTCGTCTTAAAAAAAACATTACACCTCCGTACATCAGGCCATCATACAACACAATCTCATTTATTTTGAGAACGTCATTGTTTGATATATGTAGCTAACCTTTACCATTCAGGAAAGATTCTCACAAATTCAAGCGACAAAGCTTTTCTTCAGTCGAATTACGGACAAGTTCCTAAATCTCGACAAAGCTTTACGGACAAGTTCCTAAATCTCAGCAGAAACAACCCACTAGCAGAATAACAGACAAATGAAGCTCCCGAAATTTTGTTTCTCAAGAATGAAGATTCTCATCCTTGAAACCTCAGAAGATTGGTATACTCCCAAGCTCCTGATACCGTTAACAGAATGAAGATTCTCATCCTTGAAACCTCAGAAGATTGGTATACACCCAACCTCCTGACCCAAACGCCTGAATGAAGATTCTCATTCTTGCTTCCCCAATAGATTGGCATACACCCAACCTCCTGACATTCTCGACAGAATGAAGATTCTCATTCTCAAAGTGGCATACACCCAACCTCCTGACATTCCTGACAGAATGAAGATTCTCATTCTCAAAGTGGCATATAACCTAAATTCCTGATATTCCCGACAGAATGAAGATTCTCATTCTCAAAGTGGCGTATAACCTGAATTCCTGATATTCCCGATAGATTGAAGATTCTCATTCTCAAAGTGGCATATAACCTGATATTCCCGACAGAATGAAGATTCTCATTCTCAAAGTGGCGTATAACCTAAATTCCTGATATTCCTGACAGAATGAAGATTCTCATTCTCAAAGTGGCATACAACTTTAACTCCTGAACTTCTTCCAAACAGGAATAAGCTTTTCCCAGAGTCCTGAGTTTTACTCTCCAACAGGATAGCTACTCTTCAGCAGTACAGCTACTCCCCACAGAGTTTTTACTCCCCGACAAAATCAAGACTCTCATCTTTGATTCTCCAGTAAAGTTTCCAGAGATTTCTTTACTCTCAGCATAAATTTGTCAGAGTTTTATTCCCCTAGCAGAATGAAGATTCTCATTCTCATTTCCCCACAGAGTTTTCAGATATTCCCCAGCGGAGTTCTCCTCAAACAACAAAACAAAAATCCCCAGTAGATTGGCATACAACCCAAACTCCTGATTTCCCCAGCAGTATAACTTCTCCCCACAGAGGTTGTCAAAAAGCTTGAAGACACACATACTCTTCAACAACGGTCCAGGATTTATTTCCCCCGACAGCAGTCAAAGATTTTATTATCTCCAGCTATCCAGGATTTATCTTCCTCAGCAAGACAGCTTATCAGCTTACATGCGCATACATTTTCATTCATATATCATAAACATTGATATAATAACAACATTGCATCATACATTTCATGCAACATAGCTTTGTGTTTCAGATAATATTTTACCCTTTTCAGGAGAAGATTAGCAAGCTTCAAATTCAGAATCATGAAAATAGTTTACGGATGCTTCCCAACATGGATGTTAATCTATCGCTTGTTCAGATTCAACTTTTGAAAATAATTTACGGATGCTTCCCAACATGGATGTCAATCTATTGCTTGTTCAACCCCAGAATCATGAAAATAGTTTACGGATGCTTCCCAACATGGATGTTAATCTATCGCTTGTTCAAATTCAACTTTTGAAAATAGTTTACGGATGCTTCCCAACATGGATGTCAATCTATTGCTTGTTCAACCCCAGAATCATGAAAATAGTTTACGGATGCTTCCCAACATGGATGTTGATCTATAGCTTATTTAGATTCAACTCATGAAAACAGTTTACGGATGCTTCCCTGAAGGAAAATTGCGATCAAAACGCAGCGGAATATAAAATTTTCCTTTAGAGATCCTTACGAATGAGCATGGTCAGTGATAGAAAGTTTTACCTCTTGTGGCGATTCAGACTTTTGATGTCGTGATCACGAGTGTTGATGAAGAACAACGCCTCTACTCAGTCCACACGAACAGATCGCTTTTGGTCACAGTGCTAGCTGATCACGAACGGAAACCTTGAGTGAGAGAGAGAGAGTCAAAAACGAAAATGCATCAAGTGAAAAAACTTCATCACAAGGGATCTATTTATAGAATCACTCGTGTGGGCTACAAGCTAAAAGCCCAATTAAGGCTATAAGCTAAAAGCCCAATTAAGCTTATGGACATCATACCTTATGATGTACCATATATCACTTATCCACGTGGTACCTTACCACTTTCCGTATTACACTTAAGTGCACCGTACCTTACGGTGTTCCTTATTTATTCTATCTCTCATCAACCTGTCCTTATGTGTGTGACCCTGTAGGTTTTCGCGACGTTGGCAATTATATTAAATTACACATTTAATATAATAAACAGTGAGCGGTATCTAGCAACACATCACTGTTACCCAAGTCACGAAAATGTCATGTGATCTGACCAAACCTTTTCCGTGATAATATTTGTGTTGTACAATTACCCTTTTGCCCTCATGTCTATATTGAACACAAGGCATACACTGTGTCACCCTTGTCCAGTTCAATATTGGGCCCTTAGACATTTATCCTGTTATGCAGGATGAGCAAATTCCATCTAGGTCACTCATGTCCCTTAGCATGCTTTGTGAAGTACCCATCAACCATCTTTATAGTCATCCAGTTACGGATGACGTTTGATCAGCAATAAAGTACTTGACTCTACATCTAGGGTCCATAGTGGTTTCAGGTCGAAGGGTGGTATACACCATTATCATCATGAGAATAACTTATGACACTTTGCATAACATTCTATGTAGTATTCTCATAACGGGTCAATCAAGTATAAATATTACTTCTAATATTCATACCTATGTCAAGACTTGATAACTCCTTATCTATGATCCATGAGATGTGATCATCAATCTATCTTCATAATAATCTTAATGCTTTAAAGTTATCCCACTTCACATTAAAGCTTGACTACGGATACTTTAAGAATAGTTTCTTATGTTTAATGGGATCTCATGATTAAGTCACACTTAACATTTCATTAAACCAATAAACCATTCTAGGGACTTTATTATTTTGGAAAACATAATAAAGAAATGCCTTTTATTATTAATAAATAATTCGATACAAGTACCAAAAGTATTGGCCTCTAGGGCTTACACCAACATTCCCAACATGGATGTTAATCTATCGCTTGTTCAGATTCATCTCATTGAAGACAGTTTAAGGACGCTTCCAAACATGGATGCTAGTCTATCAATTGTTCAGACTCAACTTCTGAAGACAGTTTACGGACGCTTCCAAACATGGATGCTAGTCTATCACTTGTTCAGACTCAACTTATGAAGACAGTTTACGGACGCTTTCAAACATGGATGTCAATCTATCACTTGTTCAGATTCAGCTCACTGAAAACAGTTTACGGAAGCTCCAAACACGGATGCTAATCTATTGCTTATTCAGACCCCCAACTCAGAGACGTTCCAAACACGGATACCTTTCTGATACTTCCCAACATGGATGTCAATCTATTGCTTGTTCAACACCAGAATCATGAAAATAGTTTACGGATGCTTCTCAACATGGATGTTGATCTATCGCTTGTTCAGATTCAACTTTTGAAAATAGTTTACGGATGCTTCCCAACATGGATGTCAATTTATTGCTTGTTCAACCCCAGAATCATGAAAATAGTTTACGGATGCTTCCCAACATGGATGTTAATCTATTGCTTGTTCAGATTCAACTTTTGAAAATAGTTTATGGGTGCTTCCCAACATGGATGTCAATCTATTGCTTGTTCAACCCCAGAATCATGAAAATAGTTTACAGATGCTTCCCAACATGGATGTCAATCTATTGCTTGTTCAACCCCATAATCATGAAAATAGTTTACGGATGCTTCCCAACATGGATGTCAATCTATCGTTTGTTCAGATTCAACCTTTAAAAATAGTGTACGGATGCTTCCCAACATGGATGTCAATCTATTGCTTGTTCAACCCCAGAATCATGAAAATAATGTACGGATGCTTCCCAACATGGATGTTAATTTATCGCTTGTTCAGATTCAACTTTTGAAAATAGTTTACGGATGCTTCCCAACATGGATGTTAATCTATCGCTTGTTCAGATTCAACTCATGAAAACAGTTTACGGATGCTTCCCAACATGGATGTTAATCTATCGCTTGTTCAGATTCAGCTCATTGAAGATAGTTTACGGACGCTTCCAAACATGGATGCTAGTCTATCACTTGTTCAGACTCAACTTCTGAAGACAGTTTACGGATGCTTCCAAACATGGATGCTAGTCTATCACTTGTTCAGACTCAACTTCTGAAGACAGTTTACGGGCGCTTCCAAACATGGATGTCAATCTATCACTTGTTCGGATTCAGCTCACTAAAAACAGTTTACGGAAGCTCCAAACACGGATGCTAATCTATTGCTTATTCAGACCCCTAGCTCAGAGACGTTCCAAACATGGATACCTTTCTGATACTTATTCTTTCACCTACAACATACAGTTCAATAAGCATTCTTGGGTGGCATCTTTAAGCCCATCTCCGACAAGATTCTGTCACATCTCCAAATGGCATCTTTAAGCCCATTCCCTCAACTATGCTTTGATGAGTGCAAATTTATGGGCACTCTAGTGTCCAATCATCTTTTACCTTTGAGTCGCGAACGGCAAACTCGCCAATCTAACTCTTCAGGTTCAAGAAGATTGAACAGGGGCAACTGTTGTACCCCAAAAGTTGCCCTCCCTTTTTCACAAGAAATCACAACCCTAGGGTTTTTCTCTGATTTTTAAGATTGGCTTAGGAATCGATCAAACAAACTTTTCTTTGGCAGCAAATCAAGAATCAGGGTTTCTCTCGCATTTCTCAGAAGAAATTGAATCCATAGAAATTCAGTTTCATGTTACATTGTTTTCACACTTTTTAAGCCTACTGAAAGATTGTTGTTTGTCCTCAAGTTTTGTTTATCTGGGATAAGAGATAGGAGCTGAAACTGTCTAATCCAGATTAACCAGATAATGTGTGCCTGTTAAAACATCTGCTTGTTATTGGAATGAAATGTTTGTCGGTTAATGGAATGCTTGCTTGTTTATTATACAATGTGTATTGTGATTGGGATACTGTTGCAAGAATATGAGATTACAGAGTTTTTAGGGATTACTTAGATTTTAAGTTATCTGTATTGGAAATGCTGGAATGCAATTTCAGTTATTTTAAATCAGGAATCTTAAATAAAAAGTGAAGATGCAAAGGAAGAATTGAAAGATATTGATAGTAGAAGGATTTATTGAAGTATCAGATGATCTCATAAAAGATTTTTTCATTCATTGCAAATGATTGTTACAAAAATAATTTATTGTTTGAATATTATATGTTTTACAACTTATAGTATTTTAAGAATAAATTATTAAAATGAATAAAAAATTCTAAGCCTAAGCCTCCTAAACTCCATTGCTCCCATGCTCAAAGTCCTCTGCTTCCTCTATCGTCCAAGTTGCGTTCACCTGAAAAAGAAGAAAGAAAAAGAAATTAGTACAGTTAATTGAAAAAAGAATTTTCAAACAAAAAAGAAAGGAGAAATTCATCATTAAAGTTTGCCGTCCGGAATCAGGGTGCTATTTGTTTATCATGTTTTATTTTTCTCTTTGCAAATCACAAGAAGATTGCTCTTCTTGGTTCACAAAGAGAAAAGTAAAAAATAAAAATGCAAGCATACAAAAGCAATTGGCTCAAATGAAAAACATGGACCATGTTGTACAAAGCTTGCAAACATAGGCATTGCAAAGGCAAATATTGAAGCAGCAAAGGCAAACCAAGGCGCCAAAATTCAAACTGTCTAGCAACCAAGCATATTGAGTTACAAAGTTAGCATACAAAGCATACTGAGTGACAAAGTTAGCATACAAGGCAAACTGAGTTAACAAAGGTACTAAGTCAACAAACTGAATGCGAAAACTGTCAAGTAAGCCAACTAGATGCAAAGTACACAATGCAGAAAGTACAGCAGTAATAGCAGGTAATGCAGCAGGAAAACCAATTTACATGCCAAAAGCTTGTCATAAGCTATCATCATGTTCCAGGCATAGCAAACTTTTCAGAATATAATATACAAAGCAAAAAATGTTTTTTCATGGAGAGAGAAAGAGGAAAAGATATCACCTTGGGTAAAGTTTGCAGTTTGGCTAAAAACAGGCGGTCACAAGACAAAAGAGCAAAAAGGATATAAAACTATCTAACTGCATAAACAGCAAAGAGGAGAAAATACTTGGCCAAAAACCCTACAAACCACAAACTTACAGAACCATCTTGAAACTACAACAAGCCACACTGCAGCAACCTGCAGAACCAAGCTACACAAAACAACCAAACAACTTGAACCAAAAAAAACAAACAAGTTTGCCAAGCCTGCAAACACAAAAAAACCTGCACAAGCTTGCAAACACCTGTACAAACTCAAAGGCAAGCAAAACTGCAAGTGAATCACTCAAGCCTTGCTCAAACCAAATAGCTTGCAACCACAAAAAAACCTGCACAAGCTTGCAAACACCTGTACAAACTCAAAGGCAAGCAAAATTGCAAGTGAATCACTCAAGCCTTGCTCAATCAAAACACCAAAACCTGCAGAACCAAACTGCTTGGAAAAACTGCAAACTGCAACAAACACTTCCAAAAACAAGCTGCAAGCTTGCTCAAACAAACAAACTGCAAGCTTGCTCAAACCCATAAACTACATAACACAACTATAACAACAATCCAACCTGTAAACTCAACAAGCCAAGCAACAAAACTGCCAACCTGCTATCAAACTGTAAACATGTTTGGTCAAACTTTGCACAACCAAAACCAAGCTACACAAACAACAAAAACCTGTAAAGCTAACAAATCATCAAGCTTGCCAAGAAAACCAACCAAAAGCAAGCTTTCCAAACAAGCATACAAACAAGTTTCAGAAACATATTCATCATCAACATCAAAGCCAAGAAAGAGGAAGAGAATTTCAGAAGCTAACCAACACAGTTTCAGAAACATATTCATCATCAACAATCAATAACAAACAACCAAGTTTTCAGAATTGTTCATCATCAAACATCAATAGCCAAGAAAGAGGAAGAACATTTCAGAAGCAAACAACAAGTTTCAGAAGCTATTTTCATCATCAACCTTTCAAAGCCAAGAGAGAGGAAAGAGTTTCGGGAAGCAAGAATAACAAGTTTCAGAATTTTTTCATCATCAACAAAATCAAGAACAATAAGTTTCAGAATTCTTGCATCATCAACATCAATATCTGAGAAAGAGGAAAAAGGTTACCAGAAAAAAAAACGCGCTTAAGTCATCATCACTTTCTCCTCCACCAAGCCACCAAGGACGCGCCTCCGTCTCACCCTCTTCTCTCCCTCTATTTTCCAGAAACAAATCTCCCAAGGTATGATTTTCTCAAACCTTTACTGCATATCAAGCATGTAAACATCAAAGGATTAAAAGACTAAAATGTAAGGCAAAACTTGAAGAATCAAACAAACAATGAAACTGTAAAACCACAAAGAAAAGAGAAGCGAGCTATACCGTTCGAACAGGGCCTTGGATCATCGTGAAGAGGGGAGAGAGTGAGGTGGCGCACCGGCGGCTAGGGCTCATGGAGGTAGAATCAGAGCATCGTGACTGAGAAAGATGAAGAGAAGAGATGAGAGAGAGCGGCGTCGTTGTAACACATGAACCCTAATCCTTTCAAACCCTAATTCTGAGAACCAAAACATTGTCAACAAACGTACTGGGCCTTGGGCCCCAAATGCAATAGCCCATATGCATAATACCAGTGCACTCCCTCTATTTCTGATCACACCCTTTTTCTTATTTTTCACTTGGGCCCAATACAAACCCTTAGGCCTACTCTTGATTTACTTCAATTTTCTTTTTTAATACATTAATAAAATTCAATATATGTTTAAAATTAATTTAATTTAAATTTTATTTTTCTTAACTAATTTTAATCATTCTTCTTTTTATTATTTTTTCTTATATTTAACAAGAAAACACCAAAAAAATGATCAAGAGCATTAATTTAATTAATTTTGTTTCTTTAAACTTTTCCTTTAATAATTAGACATACATACAAAAAAAATAATATAATACTTAATCTTTCTTTTTTAGAATAGATTTTATTTATTTATTTTTTAAGTTAATAAATACATGCATTTCATAATTTATTGATTTTCCTTATTTTATAATTTGTTATAATTTATGTTGAATTGCGACAATTCGATTTGGTTGTAACACATAATATTTGGACATTGTTATCCTTGTGAGATTCATCCCCATTTGTAAACAATTTGTACCCCCATCCCCGGATACTCTTGTAATAGTTTAGAATTTTAATTCTCGCACTTTATGCTTTCAAATATGCCATGACTAGAGATTAGGGTTTGTATGCGAAAATCTAAAAACAATCGCTAGATGACCTAATACAAGACCTAAATGCATGAAAATGAAAAACACAATGCACACTTGCACCTCTAGGGTAACCTCGCTTGTTGCCTCGGAAATGCAATCATGTCCCTCGAATATGAGACACTCTAGCAAATGCCCCTTGAATAAACAAAGATAGTAGTCCCTCGATGACCCTCGATGTTGCCTTCAATAAAACGATCTCGTCCCTTACAAAATTTCTAGAGCGTCTCACAAATTGCTATCATGGTCTATACGATGACCCACACATGTCCCGTTTAACATCCTAATACAAGGTTGTTCACCAAATGTAATGGTGAAATAACACTGTCAAAAGGGTTAAAAACATAGGAAAGATCTTTGAGTAAAATAGGGTAGACAACTCTTAGTTACTTGATCAAAAGCTTGCAAAACATCCTTGCTACTTTCAAACACACTTCACAACACAATTTCCCAAAACAAACTTTCAAAACATTGAAATATCTTTTCAAAAGACAAACACCTTTGTAAAACATTCAAACAAGAATTGTTACAAAGGTTGCCTAAACAAGTCCTCTTTTTCAAAGCATTTTCAAAATCACACACACAAAGCACCATTTCAAATGATTGAAAAGCAAAAGCAAGTGATCTAAAACAAGTAACTAAGAGCCCATCGAAAACCATGGATGAAAAGGGTGCTTGCACCTTCCCTTTTCATAATCTACCCCCCGAACCCAAGAAAACATCTCAAAGGTCTTTCCTGTGCTTTTTGACCTTTCCTTTGGATAAAATAAAAAGTCGGTGGCGACTCTTGCTAAATCGCACAATTGCGAACACAAACGCAAAACCTCAAGCCAGTTCTCCCACCGTATCACAGTATCCAACCCAAGCATATATTCATAAGACCAGGAAAAGATCTCAACATAATCACGCAGCATCTGTATCAATCTTTGCTTAACACTAGGCTCTAGATTTGCACCGATCTTGACCTCT
This sequence comes from Vicia faba, assembly GCA_948472305.1. Taxonomy (NCBI): domain Eukaryota; kingdom Viridiplantae; phylum Streptophyta; class Magnoliopsida; order Fabales; family Fabaceae; genus Vicia; species Vicia faba. The sequence goes on from OX451741.1 coordinate 852,827,324, forward strand.
TTCTTGTCTTCCTTCGTACCCAGATTTACTATTTCCACTGGCTCTTCATGCGGCTGTATGGCCCTCTCTTCCTGAAGTAACAGTCTAGCATGTTCTCCAGGCACTTCACAATCATCCTCACCTTTGTCCTCGGCTTGGTTGATCGGACTTTAGAAGTCATAACTGGCAGTAGCAGAGTCGTTATCAGTGGGATCCAGAGTGGATGTAGACCTGTATATGTGAGTGTGTGTAAGACAAATAGCTGTTTTGTAAGATAGAAAAGAAAAATAAGGAGCAAAAAATTTGTAATGCAAGAAAGACGTCCAATGCTTTTATTGATGATATATGGAAATGACACATAATAAGCCCTCAAACAAAGCCACGGTGTCTCGGGCAAGGCACCGGGCCGTAAAAGTTTCAAATTGTTTGTTACAAATCTCAAAACAAAAGTCTTATTACTGTGTAATAAAGGAAATGGGCATGAAGTCCTTTTCCGTCCAATTGCTTAATCCATCGTCAGTAATCGGGTAAATCCAACTGTCAAAATCTGACTCTTCATCATCATCTCCGATAACATTCACTCCTGCGTCATGTTTTGGCATAGGAGCCGTTATGACATTAGGTTTTTCTAGTGATTCAAATTCAATCTCCTTAGCTTCAATCAGATCCTGCACTTTATTCTTCAAAGCTCAGCAGTTATTGGTATCATGCCCCGGGCTATCGGAGTGATAAGCACAGCGGGCGTTCAGATTATACATCAGAGATGTAGTACTGGGATTCTTTGGAGCCTCCCTCAGAGTGACCAAGTTCGTCTTCAACAATTGCGACAGAATTTGAGATAGAGTCATACTGAGCCGAGTATACTGCCTTTGCGGTATTTCTACTCTTTGTTAATTGTTGCGTTGTGGGGAAACAACAGGTCTTGATATAACTACCGCATTAACTGCATGGTAGCGTTCAGGTCGATTTTGGCTCCTCGAGCTGTAAACTGTACTAGATTCCTTCTTGAAAGGCTTCTTCTTTGTACTTGACGAAGCAACCTTCTGTATCTTGCCATTTTTAATACCAACTTCAACTCTCTCCCCAGTCATTATTAATTCAGTGAACCCAGATGATGAACTACCGATCAAATGATTGAAATATGGACCAGACAAAGTCCCAAGAAACATATTCACCAACTCCCTATCAACCAGAGGAGGTTGTACTCTTCCAGCAAGATCTCTCCACTTTTGAGCATAGTCCTTGAAACCTTCGCTCACACCCATAGACATACCCTGAAGTTGAGTACGCGTGGGAGCAAGGTCGACATTATATTGGTATTGCTTGTAAAAAGCAGCAACAAGGTCCTCCCAGTTGCGGACGTTAGCTCCTTCCAGTTGGTAGAACCATTCAAGTTGAGTCCCTGACAGACTATCTTAAAAGAAATGAACCTAGAGGTTCTTATCAGCAGTATATGGTTGAATCTTTCTGACATACGAGCAGAGGTGAAACTTTGGGCAGGAGACCCCGTCGTACTTAGCAAAGACAGGAGCTTTAAACTTGTGTGGGATCACCACCCCAGATGTCAAACCCAAATCTCCGAAGTACAGACCAGGGACTTTCTGGATCTCCATTGCGCTTAACCGGTCTTCAAGTTGTTTATACCTATCCTCAGCAGGAGGATACTGGTCTTCGTCAAAGTCGGTGTCATTGTCAAAAACCACATGGCTAGGACCCTTCCTTTCTTCTTGATTCTCTCCCCCTCCAGATGAGTGAGATAAATCAGCTTCTTGTCTCAACCTGTTCCCAAACCTGTGACCTATATTCAGTAGGACCACCTTCTTCTTCTTCTTCTTATTCTTGTCCTTCAAGATGAGAATCTTCAAATCTTGTTGACCTTTGGCTAAGTTCAAGAACATCTCTTGGAACTGAGCATTCTGAGCTTGTAGATCCTTGATGGCTTGATCAGTAGGTGTTTCAGAAGACATGTTGTGCTGAAATAAACAGCAAAGAAGATAAGAAACCTGTAAGGGTACATGTAATGAGGTTCATGGGAATGGAATGCATATGAAATGATTTCAAAGACTTTGGGAGATTCAAATTTGTAAACCAAAATAAAACACACTTTATTAGATTAAAACTTGAAACAATGTTTAGCAAATGCCTTTAAGGCGATTCAAAAGAAATACTGAAAAGAAAATCTAAACTAAAAACAATAAAAGACATCGGAATTCCCATGGTCGTTCTCCTTTCGTGCTGACATAATCGTTGATTGTCCTCTCAATCTCCAGCTGCCTTGTAAGCTTCAGGATCTTCCGTTCCTGCTCATGATACTTCTCTCTGTAAGTATCCCGTTCTTCCCTTAATTGGATCCAAGACCTCTTCAATGCCCCAATATCAGTAGGCATGTATGGATGGATGACCGTATAAGGAACCCCTTCTTCATCAGTATGCTCTACAATCACCGGCAGAACGGCTTCATATGGCATCCCTAGCTTTTGAGCACGGGCTCGAACCCAATGGAGGTACGGCTGCATCGGGAGAGAAGTATTCATTCCTAGCTCATGTGGATCAGACCTGTTCACCCTATCCCAGGCTCGTATAAACCCGCGACGATGTCCCTCAACATCCCTCATGAAGTCAAAGACAATGCTTGTAAGTAGCAGCTCTTGAGGACCGTCCCTTCGAGCTCGTCCAAACTGTCGTAAGGCCAAACAAGGATTATAGGTTATTCCTCCTCTAATTCTAAGCAATGGAACATTGGGGTATTCCCCACACCGATCAATGACAGCTACCTCTTCCATATCCTTAGTACTCCAAAGGATGTCCGTATGAGCAAGGGACATGATTCTATAAGCCCAACCCATACCTTCCTCATTCTTCAATACAGATTTGGGGAGGTGAGAAATAAACCACCTCGCCAGTAGCGGTGCACAACACAAGAGAGTCCCCCTTCTCCGGACCGTATGGGTATAAAGAGCATGCAGAACATCACCTAAGAGAGTAGGCATTGGGTTACAGGACACAAAAATCTTGATTGTGTTCACATCGACAAAAGAATCTGAATTTGGGAACAGAACCGGGCCATAGATGAGGAGTTCCAGGATGTCTTCAAATGCTTAAAAGTTTAAACTATCCCAGAACTATTGAGCTTGATCAATCAAGAACTTAGCCAGGAAACCTTTCATCCTACTCCGAGTCTCCCAGTTAGATACCACATCAACCTTTGTTAGATGTAAGGCTGAGGCAATATCCTCTGGCCTAGGAGATATCTCCAAACCTGTAAAGGGTGTTGTTGTACCCCAAAATTTGTCCTCCCATATTCTCCAAGAAATTGCCAAGCCAAGTCACAAAACTCCCCAAGGGTTGCACAGTCCAACTGTCTCCTACACAGTCAAAACTAGGGTTTGGGTTCTGATCAATAAAATGAAGTTTTCAAAGGCCCAATCAAGTCTCACATGCTTACAAATATGGTCAAGTATCCTCATATCAAGTTTCAAGGCATTCAGCTCAAAATTGCTCAGTCAAAACCCTAAATTGCACTACAGTCAACTGTAGGGGCAAAATGGTCATTTGACAGTCAAAAGTTCAAATTTTTGGTCAACATATCATTTTGAAGCCACAAACATCATTTGATCAATTCTTGATCATGATTCTCAAAATTTGGCTCAGAAAATCATCAAGATGCAAAAGTTACTATATTTGGACAGCTGAAAAAGTCAACTGAAATTGACTAGGGCATAACTTTCACATGGATTATCAGAAAAATTCCATCCAAAGCTCATTTTGAAGAGAAAGACATTTCCTACAATTCATCTTCATATTCCAAGTCCAAGAAATGCTCTCACAAAAAGTTATCAATTTCAACATTATAGGTCATTTTCAAAAGTCAACAAAAAGGGACTTTAAGTCAAAGGCCATAACTTGAGATTGGTAAATCAAAATGACATGGGACCAAAGACATTGGTTAGAGGACTCAAATACCTTTCCAAAATGTCCAAAAACATGAGAAAAGCTTAAAAATTGAGCAAGTTATGCCTTGTGGAAGTTGGGAAATTTTTGAATATTTTGAAAAGTCAACATGGATTCAAATGACCTAAAAATGCTAATGGGCCCATTTTTCTTCCATTATTCATCATTCCAAGCATATGCACGACCATTTGGCCCAAAGGGAAGTATTTTCTCATTTTTTATTTATTTATTTGGATTTTTATTTATATTAATTCAATTAAATCAATTAAATATATGAAAAATGTTTAAATTAACTAAACCAATCTTTTTATACATGTTTTAAGGTCAATATTTCGTGTAAATGCAAACTAGGAAAGATTTGGAGCTAATTGATCATAATTGATACAAAAACCATGTGGAAAAGATATGAAAAGATCTTGGAAAATCAAAAATGCAAAATCATCAATGCCATGGATTTTATTCAATTTTCTTAACCTAATGCCTTCACTACATAATCAGAAACCCAAACCTAATCGTGCTACACCCTAAGCTGCGCAGAAGAACAATAGACAAACTTGGAAAATTGTTGAAAAAACTCAATTCTGAAATCATTGCTAGAGGTGGATTCAAGGCATAATTCATAGTCCATTAGCTTCCTTGAAGGCTCCTGAACACGTTCCAATCAAGCACAGCCACCAAAACCTCAAGAATTGGTATACTAAACTGAAACTGTACAGCATGAAACTCACGATCGTATTTTCCATTCTAGGCATTCTCATGACATTCTAATTGCGGATTTATATTCATTGTAATGTTTTAAAGCTAACCATGATGTTTAATTTGATTATCATGCTGTATATCCAATTGTACCATGCGCGATTTCTAGGGTTTACAGGTTTGCAAATTTAGGGCTTTTGAAACGAAGTAAAATCAGGACTCCAGACCACCACCATTCAATTGAGAAAGCCTGGACGAAGAGATCCCAACCCTCGCGCTGAATTTATGTTTAGAGATGAGCTAATCGCTATTTTCTCAAAACGTCCTTAAAACCACGCTTAAGAAACCGTTGCCATACGTTCATGTTTCAGAAAAAGTGAAGAAGACGAAATCGTGGCCGGCGTTGATTGGAGGATTTGAATTTCGCGCGTTTTAGCCCACTAACGCGTTATTTTCTTTTATTATATTTGTTGCTTATTCATTTAACAAAAGTGTTTCATGGCTCAGCTGGCAGGCGTTGATAGCATTCACATCCAAGACCTGGGTTCGAGTCCCAGGTCTGTATAATTTCAATATTATTTTTCTATGTGAATTCCTGTGCGGCGTAAGCATCATAGACGTACCATATGCCTCTCTCATCCAAGCGTCCACGCGTCTATCATATTCAGATCAAAGGCACATGATGGATGAACACGCTACACTCCCAGTCAACGCACCACACGCTTGTCCAAAAGTCAATCAGGCCTTGCAAGATTGGGCTCAATTTATTGGATCAACACCTCACAATTGGGACTGAACCCCCCACTGGTTTGCAATTTCCTATTTTTTGTCTTTCTTATTTTTTAATTGTTATCTTATTTTTCTTTATTATTTTTAATTTGATCAATTATTTTACAAAATACAAAAAAGGCTTAAAAATCAGAAAAGACAAAATATAATAAATAATTTTTATTTTAATATTTTCTTGTAAATAAATTAGCATGTAAATTAATTTAGTATTAATTTAGGTTGCCACTTTAATTCTTTTCATAATAAAATATAAAAAAACATAGAATTTAGGTTTAATTGATAATTTATATTCCTTTTAATTTTTCCTTTTTTATAATAATATTACTCATTTTATTTTCATAATTAAATTGTACATAAAAGAATTTAGGGTTTAATTTAGGTTAATTTAACATTTTCATAATAACTAAAAAAAAATAATTAGAATTAGGGTTTGACATTTTATTTTAATTATAATTAATTCTCTTTTTTCTATTAAATCTAAAAAACATAAAAATACCAAAAACATTTTCTTTTAATTTTAACTTTAATTCCTTATTAATTTTAATTTTGCAAAAGGGTCCAACGCCCATATTTTTAATTGTTTAATTTGCGTATTTATTTTATTGTTTAAATAATTATGTACCTCTCCCGAAGCCATGTAACATTTACTTCTCGCATTTTTTATTTACTTTGCTTTATTTATTCTTTCTGTCAAATCGGGTCCGGTTTAATTTTGGCGATGTGGACCTGCGCCATTTGTAATAGCTTTAGTTTTATTTTCCTCGCAACTTTTAAACTGTTAAATAAGCATGCAAGAATGAATGGACTTAAATAAAATCAAGCGTAGAACACCAATAAATATGACAAGACAAATATCAACGAAAACGACACACGAATCGCACACACCACCCCTAGGGTACGCCTCACTGTTGCCTTGCCTCGAAAGGTGATCGTCGAGTAGAAGACGTCTTAGTAAGTCCTCATGATCCGGGAACCTGGCATGAGGGTAGCTTCTAAGGTGTCTTCCCATTGCTCCGGTGATCACTATGTCCCTACAAACTCGAATTGACCCGAACACCTCCAACGGTGGTGCTACCTACCTCCCAATGGTGGGATGGCACTACTTTAAAAGACATTTACACAGACGAATTCCTTAGGGTAGGTAGGTTCTCAAGGATACTTGCTCTCTTCAAAACAAACTAAAATCTTTTCACACCAACACTTTTCAAAAGCTTTCAAAGCAAATTTTTCAAACACTCTGACGTACGAGTCGAACTGAATTTTTTCAAAGAAACTTTTTTTTAAAACCCACAGTTGAAAAGCAAACAAACCATTTTTGAAAACATATTGAGCAAGTATCTAAGAGCCCATGGATAACCATGGATAGAAAGGGTGCTAACACCTTCCCTTTCTATAACCTACCTCCCGAACCGAGAGCAATCTCTTTAAGGAATTTTTCTGTGCTTTTGTCCTTTCCATTTGGAGAAAATAAAAGACGGTGGCGACTCTTGCTTCCGTGATATTTCGCGAACCAGCGTTAAACAGTCAGTTCCAGATCCACCGATCACAGGTGTCTTCTCTAGAATAGATATGCCAAGTAAATCATAGAACTCCTCCAAGGTAGGGACCAACTGATAGTCTGGGAAGGTGAAACAGTGATGCAACGGGTCAAAGAACTGGAACAACACACTTATCATTTGCTCATCCAGCTTTGAAGTGACCAAGGTAAGGAGATGACCATGTCTTCTAACAAAGGAAGAAGTATCAGGAACTTTTGAAACCAACTCTCTAAGCTGAGCAGGTATCTGCATGAAGTTGATCCGAATGGTATTTATGCGCATAGATGCCATGATCTGCAAAACAGAACAAAGATAAATCCCCTCGGTCTTTGAAATGGTTAGTCTAATGAAATATGCATGCAATGTCATGATGCATGATGTCATGATAGAAACACACCACAGGTATCACAAATAGCAAACATGGTAAGGGCAAACAAGTCACACAATAGCCCTTAAATTTCAGTCTGTCATGGAGTTTAGGTATTACCCTCTTTCAGTTTAGTTGGTTCAACCTATCCTAGTAATAGTAACCGGGTTCTAGAGGTTCTCAATATCACTGACCATCCTCGATCGGTCATAATTCCAGTTTAGCAATCTTTTCTTGCGGCCAGAATCATTGCGAGAGTATGGTCTCAATGAGTGTAGCATACTGCTACTTTTCTATGGCCAAGTTGGTCAATTATAGGTTCTAAGGTCATTTGATGCTTAATGACCCATTAGCAGCCCCATACTCTCCTTGTTGCTCCACAAGGGATATAGGTACCAACTAATGTGTCACACCAATGTAGCTACTGCTTCAACCGTATCGATCTACACCGTACAGTTCCCTCAGTCTATTGCTACTTACCTAAAAGGTGTCCCCCAGATCCGGGTTAGGATCTATAGTAACTCCGATACAAAGCCCACAAATATAAAGCAAACAAGTCAAACAATTGAAAATAATATGATTAACTAATCCTAAAGTACACCCCACTTATTAGATCCCCAGTAGAGTCGCCAGTTCTGTGATACGGTGGCCAGAACCGGGACGTGTTTCCCTCTTTTTTAGGGATTTTACTGGTTTGCGTTTTGCGTTTGTATTCGCAAAATGTCGCGGTAAGCAAGAGTCGTCACCGTCTTTTATTTTATCCAACAAGGAAAGGAAAAAAGCACAAAAAAATTCCTTTTTCGAGATATTTCTGAGTACGGGGGGGGGGGGGGGGGGGTACATTATAGAAAGGGAAGGTATTAGCACCCTTTCTATCCGTAGTTATCTACGGGCTCTTAGGTACTTGCTCATCATTTTCAAATTTGTTTTATTTGTGTTTGTGTGCTTTGAAAAAAGTTTTTGTTTTGACTTCAATTTAACTCTTGCTTCTGTCTTCAAGAGTGTAATGAAGTGTTTTTGAAAACTTTGTTTGTAAAGGAGTGTAAGTGTGAAAAAAATTTGTTTGGATTGAGAAAGTACTTAAGAACTAATCTACCTACTCGAAAAAAGAATCGTTCTATGTTCGTTTCCTTTAGACAATGCTATCCCACTCTTAGTGAGTAGGTAGCACCGTCGTTGGAATTTGAGGGTCAAGTCGAAAGGGACGTACGGTCACTAAAGCAATGTTAGGACGTCTTAGTAATAACCCTAATGTCTTAGATCATTTATCCGAGGCAACAATATCCGAGGCAACCTTTCCGAGGCAACTTTAATCTTTGGACAAAAGGACGACCACTAAAACATCCTATACTCAATGACCGTTTATCGAAGGCAGCCAAGTGGAAGTGTACCCTAGGAGTGCGCATGTGCGGATGATTCAATTTCAGTTTATTTATCTTTGCACATTTAGGGTGATCTAACTGTTTTTAAAATTAGTCATACATTCTTGTCATGCATCCTATTATCATAAATCTAACAGTTAATAATTTGCGGAATTTAAAATGCGGAAATTAAACTACGCTATTACAAGGCTTCGGGTATTTACATAGCCAAAAACAAACCCTTTGAAATTAAAGCGATAAATGTAAATAAACGTCCTAATTTAAACTATTACAAAATATGAGCAGATACAATAATTGGGATAAAAAATAGAATAAAGCGCGCGATGACAAATTAGATCGAATGCGAACTAGGGTTTTGACCCTTCTATCCTAATGAAAAGAGAGAATGTTTTTGGTTGTTTTTAATATTTAAAGAAAATAATTAAGTTTTCTAAATTAAATGCAAAATTAATTAGTGATTAAATTAATTAGTGAAAATAATTACATGACCCATTTTTGGTTTTTTTGGTTATTTTAGGAAAAAATAAAATATAATTAAGTTAGTAATAAAACCTATTTATTCTAATTATTTTTAAGTTATTTACAAAATAATTAAAGTTTTTCCTAAAATTAAATCTAATTAAATTAATAAATTTATTAATAAAAAATAAAATCTAGACCTAATTTATGAAAAGTAATATTTTTGTGATTTTTTGATAAAAAGAAAATAATTTAATTGGTTAGTAAATAGAATAAGTAAATTAAATGAAATAAATATAAAAGAAAAAAAGAAGAGAAGTTTGGGCCTGAGTTTAGCAGCTTTGGGGGTGCAAATAGTCAGATTTCTGGGCCCAAAGGTGAGGTCCACGTTGACTTCCTGGATCCTGTGTGATTGCTTTGACCTTGCCTTTGGTGTTCCTCCCATCATGGCCCCTGGATCTGGCCTTCATGACACTTGGCGCTTTGGATTATGATGGAGCATGGTACTTCTTTGGCTTGTGAACGTGCCGGATAACCTGAAAGGAAATAAGAAAAATACTAAATGTTGGAGGCAGGGGTCGAACCCCTGACCTCAAGCTCCTAACACCTTAGAGCTTGCCTGGCAACCACTGGGCCAATTGTTCTTGTTGTCCTAATAATGCAAAATAATAAACAAATATTAAGAAGGCTCTTTGTATCAATTTTGCGTGCGGAGATTTGAACAAGCCAATGGAGGGGTGCCACGCAGTCGTCTCCTTCCTTGGATCCTTTGGTAAAAGTGAAACACTTTTACCTACGGACGTTTGTCCGTAGCTATAGCCCCTGTCATTTTTAAAATCAAGCACAAACATGATAAATAAAAACTAAGGCCATGGTTGAATTCGTCTGGTCCTGCTGGTTTCATTGGTGGCCCTTTTATGGCCCAATTTTTCCTGAATTCAAAAACCCCAAAGCGAGCTATGAAACCCTAACAATGGCACATTCCAATACATACCAAATAAATGAAATTAAACCATACAGCAAGCTTGCATATGTCTCATAGATCAAGAATATGTGATTAATTCATCCTAACAATGCCTAAATCATGGGATTCGATTTCAAAAAAAGTGAGGTATCGTGACTGGGTTACAGTGCAATATGGGGCTTGAAAATGCTTTCTCTTGATTGCTTTCGCTTGTTGGGAGTCTCGGGAAGTGATTAGGATAGCTGGATGGCTTTGAGGATGCCTGGAACACTGAATTCGATCTTGCACTTTTTCTTAATTTTTTCAGATTTTGCTCTCCTTGCTGCACCTGTTTCTAACCTAGCTTTGGCTCTGCACGCCCTCTATATGTATCAAGGAAGGGATTAGGGTTGATAGGTTGTACTCAATCTTCTTCCATTATTGAATTTGATTGTGATTTGATACACCTTAAAAATCTTTCCAAAATTGGCCTATTTCAAACTTTTTGTACACACCATGCCTTGATAAGAATTTGAATACTTGCTAGATGTATAATAAAACCTGAAACAAGCATAAAATCTTTTGTTTTCAATATTTTGGATTTTATATGATTTGTTTTGATTTAAAATGAATTAATTTAAATAAAAATCAAAATAAATAATTAAAACATGATAAGGACAAGTGGCAAGGGCTAGAGCTCGTGGACTATGTTTCCAACTCAAAACAAGTGAAAAAGATTGGGCACATTTGGCAAAATTTGAAGTTTTAGGTATAGTTGACTTTTGGCAATTTTGCAAAAAATGTCAACTTCACCAATGCATAACTTCCTCAATTTTGACCCTTTGGAGGTGTTCTTTGACTTTTTAGAAATCTTGAGATGTCCTATAATTAACCCTTTTGGTCTCATATCAATTTGATATTCCATGCTCATGTATTAAGCTTTGACAAAAAAGGTGTTTTTGTTGACTTTCCAAAATGACCTATAATGTCCAAATTCATAACTTCTTGTGAGTGCATATTTTGAACTTGGGAGATGAAGATGGATTGTAGGGAATTTCATCCTCTTCAAAATGATATTTGGATGGGTCATTTCTCATAAAGTATGAGAAAGTTATGCTTGGTCAAAGTTGAGTTGACTTTTTCTACAAAACCCTAATTTAGCAACTTTTGAGTCTTGATGAATTATGAACAATCCTTGATGAATCATGATCAAACGTTGATAAAATGATGAAATATACTTCAAAATGAGGATGGTGACCAAAAATATTGAAGTTTGACTGTATGTGGGCCACAGTTGACTTTTGCCCTAACACAGTCGATTTTTGGGCCTTTAAGCAATTGACTGAGAAAATTTCCTCTGTAGGGCTTGAAACTTGACATGGAGGTTCTTGATAACATATTAAGGTATTGGTGAGCATTTGGGATCCCTTGGACTCAAGTATCTTGATGCAACATGAAACCCTAATTTGAGGTAGACTACCTTAGGAGAGAGCTTGTCTGGCCAACCCTTGGACTACCTTGAGCAACTTGGGGATCTTTCTTGAAATGTTTTGAGAAATATGGGAGGGAAAATTTTGGGGTACAACAGGAGGCTCTTGTAAGTATTCTTTTATTTTGTCAAAAGCAACTTGGCACTCGTCATTCCATTTGACTACTTGATCTTTCTTCAACAATTTGAAGATTGGTTCACAAGTAGCTGTCAGGTGAGAGATGAATCTGGAAATGTAGTTCAAACGTCCCAAGAACCCTCTGACTTCCTTCTTAGTACGAGGATAAGGAATCTATTGTATAGCTTTAACTTTGGCAGGATCGACCTTAATACCTTTGTTGCTGACAATAAAGGCTAGGAGTTTACCAGACCGTACCCCAAATGTGCATTTGTTTGGATTCAACCTTAGCTTGTACTTCTACAGTCTCTCAAACAGTTTTTGTAAGTGATCAAGATGTTTTTCTTCTGTTTGAGATTTGGCTATAATGTCGTCCACATAGACCTCTATTTCGTGATGTATCATGTCGTGAAATAGAGCTACCATGGCACGCTGATAGGTTTCCCCAACATTCTTCAGTCTGAATGGCATCACCTTATAGAAGAAAGTGCCCCACTGCGTGACAAACGTTGTTTTCTCCATGTCCTCAGGCGCCATTTTGATTTGGTTGTAACCTGAGAATCCATCCATGAAGGAAAACAATTTGTGTTGTTTCGTATTGTCAACTAGAATATCAATGTGGGGGGGGTGGAAAAGCATTCTTAGGGCTTGCCCTATTCAAATCTCTGTAGTCCATACACATTCGCACTTTTCCGTCCTTTTTTGGGCACGGGAACAACATTGGCAACCCATTGGGGATAAGAGGTGACAGCCAAGAATCCAGCGTTGAATTGCTTCATGACTTCTGCTTTAATCTTTTCTTACATATCAGGCCTCATGCGGCGACCCTTTTTCTTTACTGGAGGACAATCCTCTCTTGTAGGCAGACGATGTACCACGATGTCTGCATCAAGTCCCGACATGTCTTCATATGACCAGGCAAAGACTTCAACATAATCTTGTAACAATTGAATCAGACGCTCCTTGACACCGGGTTCCAGATTGGCACCCATCTTGATCTCTTTTTTGTCTTCTTCGGTACCTAAGTTAATTGTATCCACGGGTTCCTTATGAGGCTGAATGGTTCTCTCTTCTTGTTATAGTAGTCTGACAAGTTCCCCTGGTACTTCACAATCTTCCTCACCTTCATCTTCGACTTGGTAGATTAGATTCTCAGAGTCACAAAAAGCCATAGCAGTATCGTTACCCATGGGATCCCAAATGGATGTATACCTGCATTGTGAGTGTGAGTGTATGTAAGGGTATAACTATCCTTAAAAGAAATAAAAATGTAAAAATAAAAACAATTAGCATAAAATTTTGTATGCGAAAATGTTCATGATTCATTGATGTCATATGAAAATGAGATACTAACCCTTACAAATGGACCATTGTGCCTCGGGTAAGACACAAGGTTTTAAGAGTGTGAATTGTTTTAATATTACAGATCCAACAAAATGTAAAGACAGATTACTGTGGGATAAAAGTGACCGGGACAAAATCTCTAGCCTCCCAGTTGCTGAGTCCTCCACTGACAGTTGGGAATATCCAGTCATCCAAGTCACAGCTATCTTCATCATCTTCTACGGCGTTGACCTTGCGGTTGCTGATCTTCAAGGGTGGTCCTCCGGCACGAGCGTGGTGCACAACCTTCTGGGCACCTAAAGTGAAACCTAGGCCAAACTTATCAGACTTATATGGGATATCTGGGAGTTGTCCCCAGATAGTGCACCCACCTTCTTCTACCACTGCTTTGGCATCCTTCAAAGATAACATCCGGAGTGGAGGCCTTGTGATCTTGGGAACAACCTTGGTTACTGCCACATCTTACGGGACCTCTTCAAAGTGTTGAAATGGAGTTTCAATAAATTCACCATCTAATTCCATATATCTGAAGGAATTGAGATGGCTAATCATATACTCTTCTTCTCCATGAACGGTGATAATCTTCCCTTGAATCAGATATTTCAGCATTTGGTGCAACGTAGAAGTGACATCGCCAGCATTGTGAATCCATGGTCGGTCTAGAAAGCAGGAATATGAGGGACGGATATCCATTACATAAAAAGTTGAATCAAATGTTTGGGTTCCAACCTTTATGGGGATATCCACTTCCCCATGTACCATCCTTTTCAAGCCGTCAAAAGCCCTTACTAGTATGTTACTTGGCTTCAATGTCAATCCCTCACAATCAAGCCTATCAAGAGCTTTTTTAGGCAATACATTCAGAGATGAGCCAGTGTCCACCAAAACATGAGCCAAGGTTGTGCCCCTACATTCAACTGAGACATGCAATGCCTCATTATGCTTCCTTCCTCTTGGCGTTAAATCAGCATCCGAAAAACCTAGACCATTATCTGCAGTCAAGCTGGCTACGCAGTCTTGAAACTGATCGATAGATGTCTCTTGGGGTACATGGGAAATTTTCAGGAATTTTACCAAGGCTTTTGCATTTGCCTTGGAACATAGTAGTAATGCCAGCATGGAAATTTTAGAGGGATTTTTCCCCAGTTGTTCAACTACATCCTAGTCGCTTCTTTTTATGATCTTCAGAATTTCCTCCATCTCTTTCCGGGAGGTCTCATGGACACCCAATGACTGAGCCTTTGTCCGGACAGGCTCAATCAGAATACTTTTACCTCGAGTCTCGGTTAACTTGGCAGCAGGAGTGCCAGTAGGAATGATAACGGGGATTGTAACAGCTTTGTCAGTTGGAGTATTAGTGGAGACGATTGTAGGAATGGGAATAGCCTTCGGGGGAGCAACAACAACAATGATTACGGGTCCAGAAACTGCTTTTGGGGGAGCAATTTCTGGAGAGAATATCCTCCCGCTTTGGGTAATCTTGCTAGTTCCTGCAATATTATTGATATTGGAGTTGACTTTCTCGGAACTCGAATCTTCAGCGGCTGGCCAATCCTGCTTGATATCGTGGTAGTAGACATCCCCTCCATAATTCCATGGTATGGTTTTATCTGACGAATATGGGACTGGTCCAGGCATTGTAATTATCAAAGGAGTTGCTTTCGGAACTGATGTAATTCTAACAGATCTTTTGGTGGAGACCCTAGAAGAATTGGCGCAAATGGTAATGATAGAGACATCTTTAAAAGGAATAGGTGGAACAGAAGTCTTTTCAAACAAAATTTATTTGTTATCTATTAGGCATTGAACGCCTATTTCAACAAAGGACAGCTGGTTGGTGAGGACAAACAGAAATTACAGCCTTCATCATAGCCCGGGAACACACCGGCATTCAAAAAGTTCACTTTAATAGTCAGGAGCAGGGTCATAAGTTCATCAACTGAAGTAACAAACATTTCTTCTTCAATGGCATTGGTATTATGGCCATGTTTGGGCATAGGGGAAGAAATGACATTTGGCTTTTCGGGCACATCGAATTCAATCTCTTTTGCTTCAATGAGATCTTGTATTTTGTTCTTTAGAGCCCAACATTTATTAGTGTCATGGCCGGGACTTTCAGAGTGATATGCGCAACGGGCATTGGGATGACATTGAGGAGAGGTTGTATTGGGGTTTTTCGGAGCTTCTTTTAAGGACACCAAATTGGATCTTAGTAGATGCGGTAATACTTGAGATAGGGTCATGTTAATTCTGGTGAACTGCCTGACCGGTCTTTCCATCCTTGGTTGATTGTTTCTTTGTTGATTAGGCGCAGGTTTAGGGATCATCACAGCCCCCACCATTGGTCGACGCTCGGCCCTATCATGATTTCTCTGAGGATAAATGACAACCACTTATTTCTTTCCGATAAATGGCTTCCTTATAGCAGCAGAGGATGTATCTTTCTGAATATTTCCACTCTTTATCCCAGCTTCTACCCTTTCTTCGGTTAATATCAGTTCAGTAAAACCCGTCGATGAAATCCCAATTAGGTGATTGAAGAAGGGACCAGACAAGGTGCCTAAAAACATTTCCACTAATTCTCTTTCAGATAAGGGAGGTTGAACTCTTCCAGCCAAGTCTCTCCATTTTTGCGCATAGTCCTTGAAACCTTCATTGGAAACCATGGCCATACTCTGAAGTTGAGTACAGGTAGGCGCAAGATCAACATTGTATTGGTATTGTTTGTAAAAGGCTGCAGCAAGATCTTCCCAGTTATGAACATTGGCTCTTTCTAACTGATAAAACCAATCAAGTTGAGTTCCAGACAAGGTTTCTTGGAAGAAATGTACCCATAAGTCTTTGTCAGCGGTATAGGGCTGGATTTTCCTCACATAGGACCGGAGATGCATTTTAGGGCATGAGACTCCGTCATACTTGGCGAACACAGGTGCTTTGAATTTGGGAGGAATGACAATCTCTGACACTAACCCCAATTCCTCAAAGTCCAAGCCATGCACTTTTTGGATTTCCATCGCACTCAACCGCTCTTCGAGATGTTTGTACTTGTCATCAGCTGAAGGGTATTGTTCTTCAGAATAGTCTTCTTCTTCCTCTTCCTCTTCCAATTATAACGGGACAACTATTTCCTTGCCTTTCTCATCTTGATTTTCTCTCTCACCGGATATCGTTGCAAATTCTAGGGTCCTTCTTGTCTTCCCATGAAACCTTATTCCCATGTTTAGGACTCCGGTTACCTTCTTTGTCTTATTTTTCTTCTCCTTAGCCAGCAAAGTCTTCAACTCTTCTTGTCCTTTGGCTAGGGTCAAGAGAAACTGTTGAAACTGTGTATTCTGAGCTTGGAGGTCCTTCACTGTTTGATCGAGGTCCATATTACTGAAATAAACAGTAGAGAGATGAGGATACTTGTTGCAAAAAAGACCCGCTTATGTTATGATGAATGGTATATGCATATGTAATGATTTCAAGGATTTCAAAGATTCAATTTTTTTAGACAAAAAGGAAACACACATTATATTAATAAGTTAAAGCTTGAGTACATCAATGCCTCTTGGGATTATAAGGAAGTACAAAAGCTCTAAGATAAAAAGGTAGTGTGCATCCTCTTTGGCGCGATGTAGGCATTGAGAGTCTGCTCCTCATGAAGTAGCCCAGTGAGTTCCAAAACCTTCTTCTCGCTTGCGTAGAATTGGGCTTCGAAGGTATCTCGCTCTTCCTTGAGTTATATCCAATACCTTTGTAGGTCTTCAAGAGAAGTAGGCATGTCAGGATGTAGGATAGTGTATGGAACATCTCCTTCTATGACAGGCTTAATGATTACCGGGAGAATGGAAGGGTAAGGCATCAAAAGACTCTGAGCACGAGTTCGTACCCATTTGAGGTAAGGCTCAAGAGGGATGGAATTTTTATGCCCCAAAGTCTTGCTATCTGTTGTACCCCAAAATTTGCACTCCCATATTCTTCAAGATTTGCTAAGAGTATGCTTCAAAATCTCCCAAAGGTTGCACAGTTCAATGGCCTCCTAACAATAAAAAATTAGGGTTTTGGTTCTGGCAAAGAAATTGAAGTTTTCAAGGGTCCAATCAAGTCCCACATGCCTATAAACATTGTCAAGTATCCTCATGTCAAGTTTCAAGACTCACAGTACAAAATTGCACAGTCAAATGCCCTAATTGCTCAGCAGTCAACTGTAGGGGTAAAATGGTCATTTGACAGTCAAAAGTTCAAATTTTTGGTCAACATCTTATTTTGAAGCCACAAACATCATTGGATCAATTCTTGATCATGGTTCTCAAGGCATGGCTCAAAAAGTCTCAAGATGCAAAAGTTTCCATATTTGGACAGTTGAAAAAGTCAACTGTAACTTGACCAAGGCATAACTTCCACATGGTTTATCATCAAAATTCCATCCAAATCTCATTTTGAAGAGAAAGACATTTCCTACAACCCCTCTTCACACTTCAAGTCCAAGAAATGCTCTCACAAAAAGATATCAATCTCAACATTATAGGTCATTTTAAAAAAGTCAACAAAAAGGCACTTTAAGTCAAAGACCATAACTTGAGATTGGTAAATCAAAATGACATGGGACCAAAGGCATTGGTTAGAGGACTTCAAGAACTTTCCAAAATGTCCCAGAACATGATCAAAGCTTAAAAATTGAGCAAGATATGCCTTGTGGAAGTTGGGAAATTTTTTGGGAATTTTGAAAAGTCAACTTTGCTTCAAATGCCTCAAAATTGCTAATGGGCCACAATTTCTTCCAAGAATCATTATCCAAAAGTTATGCACGACCCATTGACCCAAAGGGGAGTTATTTCATCATTTTTTATTATTTATTTGAATTTTTATCACCATTAATTCATTTAATTAAATAAAATATGACAAAAATACTCAAGCATGCATTTTAAATCTTTTTATGCAGCTAATAGGTCTATCATAACTCCAAGATTTCGTGCACACTCAATATGGAAAGATTTGGCCATGATTGGTATCAAAAGACATGAAAAAGATTGAAAAAGATTATGCAAGATCACAAAATTCAAAAGCATTGATTCCATGGGTTATGGACTTGGATTTCTACCCTAATTAATTCCATATACATACACAAACACAACCCTAATGCTAAAAGACCTGGAAGCTGCGCCTCAAACAAAATACAAACTTTGCATTTCTTTTCAAAAAGTTCAAAACTGAAAACACAGTTTCAGTGCGTTTCAAGGCAAGATAACCATTCCAATAGCTTGCCAAGGTTACCAGGGATCTATTCCAATCAAAACCACAACCTCTAACACAAAGAATCGGTAGAACGAAACCGCCCTGTTCTTGATATTTCTCATATTCGTGTTTTGATTTATGCGCATTATCCATGCATTTTTCTTGTTGATTTGTACTAATCTAATCATTCTAAAGCTAACAGTGCTATTCAATTGAGTTTTTAAGGCCTGTATGAGAATCTACCATGGGAGCTCGTTAGGGTTTCAGGAACTTTAAAAGGGGGTTTCTTTCAACTGGAAAAATTAGGAAACAAGACTAGTACCATCAAAACCAGGGCATCTGGACGAAACGATTGATCCTATCGCGCCTAATTTATATTACGTGATACTCTATTCGCTATTTTTGTAGGTACCACTTAGTGGGGGTTTAAAACCCCCGCTATCTGTTCTATATTTTCAGTCAAAACAAAGGCATGATGGAGAAGATGCTGAGGTGTTGGACATGGGTTGGCCAGTTTGAATAGCTGGCGCGCTTTTTGCTTGGTTAATACTATAAGCGCTTGTTTCATTTATATTATTTATATTCCATTGGCTAACAAACACGCGCATACAGCTCAGATGGTGGAACGTGCATTTGGCAAACGTTGGGACCTGGGTTCGATTCCCAGGTCCCCCACTTATTCAATATTATTTTGTTCAACATGCTTCTATGCAGCTTGCATCCAAAGGACCACCATACAACTCTGCCTCTGGGCACGCCACATGTCTCAGGAGATGAATCCAAGGGCCAGCACAGGATCTCCACCATGGACAGCAGTCAAACGCTCCACACGCATCCCAGAAAAGTCAACCAAGGGCTTGAATTCATTGGGCCTGATTGCTGATCATACCTCCAAAATTGGGGTCAACACCCCCCATTGGTTTGCATATTATTTTCTTTCTTTTCATTTTTTCTATTTATTTGTTTTATTTATTTTAGTTAATTCATCAAGATTAATTTTCATAAAATATAAAAAAAAAACAGAAAATCATAAAACAATAAAAAATATGCTTTGTTAATATTAATTAATATTATTTTGTAAATAAATGTAATAATTAATTTAGTTTTAATTTTAGGTTTAATTTTAATATTTTTTGAATAAACTAAAAAAATGTAGAAATTAGGATTTTTGCACTTTTATTCTTTTTTTCTTTTTCACCATATTTAATTGTTAATTATTTTTTGTAAATAAATATGCCATGTAAGTAATTAATGTAAATTAGGTCAAACTAAAATATTTTTTTTAATAAATTAAAAACAATTTAGAACTAGGGTTTTAATTAACTTTTAATTCCATTTTAATTTTCCTTAATTTCATAAATACAAAAAGACATAAAAAAATAAATTCTTCTTTTTTTCTTTAATCATTAATTCACTAATAATTTTAATTTAACTTCTTCAAAGGGTCCAATGCCCTCGCATTTGATTATAGTTCCTTCTCGCGCTTTTATTTTTATTTCTTTTGTGAATGTAATGTATTTATCCCAAAGCCTTGTAATAGATTAATTAGGACATTTATCTTTCCGCATTTTTATTTCAAATCGGGTCTTGGATTTATTTGGCGATGTAGACCCGCGCCTTTGTAATAGCGTAGGACTTTTAATTCCGCACCTTTTTTAACTGTTAATAACTACATGAAAGAATGAATGCCAAAAATAAAAACAAAGCGTAGATCACCAATGCATGAACAAGACAAATATAACTGAAAATGACACACAAATCACACACCACCCCTAGGGTACGCCTCACTGTTGCCTTACCCCTCGAAAAGTGGTCGTCGAGTAGAGGACGTTTTAGTAAGTCCTCATGTCCATGAACATGGCATGAGGGTATCTTCTAAGGTGTCTTCCTATTGCTCTGGTGACCACACTGTCCCGAACCCTCGAATTGACCCGAACACCTCCAACAGTGATGCTACCTACCTCTCAATGGTGGGATGGCACTACTTTAAGGACATTTACACAGACGAATTCCTTAGGGTAGGTAGATGACTCGTAGATACTTGCTCTAATTTCAAAACAAATCAAAAACTTCTTTTCACACCGACACCTTTCAAAAAGCTTTCAAAAGCAATTTTTCAAACACTCTTGAGGACTGATACAAGAGTCGAACTGAAATTTTAAACGAAACTTTTTCAAACCCACTCACCTTGAAAAGCAAACAAACAATTTTGAAAACACAAATGAGCAAGTATCTAAGAGCCCATGGATAACCATGGATAGAAAGGGTGCTAACACCTTCCCTTTCTATAAATCTACCTCCCGAACCGAGAACTAATCTCAATAAGGAATTTTTATGTGCTTTTGTCCTTTCCATTTGGA
Organism: Vicia faba; assembly: GCA_948472305.1. Lineage (NCBI taxonomy): Eukaryota > Viridiplantae > Streptophyta > Magnoliopsida > Fabales > Fabaceae > Vicia > Vicia faba. The sequence continues at coordinate 852,847,956 of OX451741.1, forward strand.
GAAAATAAAAGACGGTCGCGACTCTTGCTTCCGCGACATTTCGCGAACCAGCGTTAAACAGTCAGTTCCAGATCCACCGATCACAGAACTGGCGACTCTGCTGGGGATACTTTTAAAGTGAGGTGTACCTTAGGACTAAGATCATTGTGTTTTCAATTGCTTTGACTTGTTTTCTTTAAATTGTGGGACTGTCTTGGGAGTTCTATAGATCCTAACCCGGATCTGGGGGATACCTTCTTAGAAAGTAGCAACAAGGCTGTGAGGGAACTGTGCGGGGTATACCGACATGGTTGAAACAGTCTGCTACGTTGATGTGGCACTTTGGTGTGTACCGGTAACCCTTGAGTTCAGTCAAGGAGAGTACGGGGCCTCCATGTGGTGTCGTGAAGCATCAACCGACCTTAGGAACCTTAATTGAACTATCTTGGCCTCTTTAGGGTAGTGAGATAACTGACTTTGGTGCAGTCCGAGGTTGGTTGATACTCGATACTACACTCAATTGAGGGTTGCTTTCCTGGAATATTTAGGTCGCCAGTTCAGTGGCTAAATCGAAACGATGAACAATGAAAGCAATCCAGTGATATTGGGACCCTTAGAACCCGGTTACTTCTAATAGGACAGGTTGAGCCCACCAACTTCAAGAGGGTAATACCCAGACCCCATGCTGGCCTAAACTCTAAGGGCTTGTCTTGTGTGACTTGTGTGTCTTACATGTTTGCCTTTGTAAATATTTGTGGTGTGTTTAATCATAGCATCATGACATCATCCAGCATCATATGCATTGACTAACCATTTCAGGGGTTCGAATCTTCATCTTTGTTCTTGTTTTGTAGGACATGGAAACTGTTCGCAGAAAGACAATTCAAATCAGCCTTGTAAGGATCCCTCCTCAGCTTAAGGAGCTTATATCCAGGATTCCCGAGAGTTCTTCATTCAGTGAAAGACATGGAAGACTCATCAACTTGGTCAATACCAACATTGAGAAAGATATGATAAAGGTCCTGTTCCAGTTCTTTGACCCTCTGCTTCACTTTCCTGGATTATCAACTGGTGCATACATTGGAAGAGTTCTCCCAGCTTCTGAAGATCCCTATCCTTGATCAACTACCCTACAACGGTACGGAAAAGGAACCCAAGCTTGAAGAGATTGCTAAAGCCTTACACCTACAATCATCTGACCTCAAGGGACATTGGGAGGTTAGAAGTGGCATCAAAGGGTTCTTAACCAGGTTTCTGTTTGAAAAGGCCCAGGAATGTTGGAACTCCCTTGACTTACAAGCTTTTGAAGAAGTTGTGGCCCTTCTTGTCTATGGTTTGGTGTTGTTCCCTAACCCAGATCAGCTTATAGATATCAGTGCTGTCCAGATCTTCATGTCCAGGAATCCTATACCTACGTTGCTGGGGGACATCCTTCACTCATGTTACACTCGAACCATGAGAAAAAGAGGTGTCCTTATGTGTTGCACTCCTCTCCTGGGAAGGTGGTTTATTTCGCACCTTCCACAATCAGCTTTGAAGAACGAGCGGGGTTTGAGATGGTCACAACGGTTGATGACTCTTACACATGCAGATATACATTGGTGCCCTCGGTCCAGAGAGGATGTTACTATCATTGATCGTTGCGGGGAGTACCCTAATGTTCCTTTACTTGGAATCAGAGGAGGTATTACTTACAACCCATGCCTGGCTTGGAGACAGTTTGGTTATGCTCGGAGGGATGACCCTCATGACATGTTAATTCCTGACATAGTTTTTGACTTTGACAATGATGCACAAGGACTTCGCCAGAGATTTATCAGAGCTTGGAGGATGCCCAGTAGGATAGACAGCAAGACACTGGGGCACAAGAATTCCATCCCATTGGAACCTTATCTCAAGTGGGTACGAGCCCGCTCCCAGAAGTTAATAATGCCTTATCCTCATGTGCTCCCTGTGATCAAAGATCCAGTCTTGGAAGGAGAAGTGTCCTACACTATTCAACATCCTGACATGCCCACGTCCTGGGAAGAGATGCAAAAGAGCTGGATCTAGCTTAAGGAAGAACGGAATTCTCTTGAGACCAGTCTACATGCTAGTGAAAAGAAGGTCTTGGAGCTCACCCGCCTATTGCACGAGGAGAGGAATCTCAACACCTACATAGCTCCAAAGAGGATGCGTAGTGTCTTTTGGGATTGATTTGCTTTGTAATATGTGCCCATGAGGCTTTGATGTACTGAACAATTATTTCCTTAATGATAATGTGTGTTCCTTTTTGTCTACAACAAATTTGAATTTTCGAACCCTTGAATGCATTGCATAAACACATATCATTCATCATGTGCATAGCAGGTTTTCTTCTTTTCAGGTTGCTTACTGTTCTTCGCTGTTTATTTCAGCATCATGAACCCTGACTCATCATCAACCGAGATGTCTATCAAGGCCCTTCAGGCGCAGAACTCGCAATTTCAGGAGTTGATCATGGGTTTGGCTCAAGGCCAAGAAGAGCTGAAGGCTTTACTCCTGAAGAAGGAGAAGAAGAAGAAGAAGAGAACTGTTCTTTTCAACTCGGGCCGAAGGTTTGGCAACACTCTGCAGAATGAAGAGGCTGGTTCTTCTGTAGGAAAAGGCAGTCCCCAGGGGGGAAAGGCTTCAAGTCCAGTAGTCTCTGACAACGAGACTGACTTTAATGAGGAACAATATCCTCCCGCTGAAGACCCGTACAAGCAGTTGGAAGACAGACTGAATGCAATGGAGATCCAACAAGTGCCTGGGCTGGATTTCGGAGACTTGGGCTTATCTACTGGTGTGATCATTCCTCACAAGTTTAAGGCACCATCTTTCCCCAAGTATGACGGGGCGTCTTGTCCCAAGCTGCACCTCAGATCTTATGTGCGGAAGATTCAACCGTACACAGTGGACAAGAACTTGTGGATCCACTTATTCCAGGAGAGTCTTTCAGGGACTCATCTCGAATGGTTCTATCAGCTGGATGGAACCAAGGTTCGTAACTGGGAGGAGTTAGCTACTGCTTTTTACAAGCAGTATCAATATAATGCCGACCTTGCTCCTACACGTACCCAACTCCAGGGTATGTCGCTAGGGTCAAGCGAAAGTTTTAAAGAGTATGCACAGAAGTGGAGGGACCTGGCTGGCAGGGTGCAGCCTCCGTTAACTGACCGGGAGCTGGTGGATATGTTCTTGGGGACCCTATCTGGGCCATTTTTCAATCATCTTATCGGTAACTCGTCTGCAGGGTTCACTGATCTTATTCTGACTGGGGAGAGAATAGAGGCTGGAATGAAGTCCGGTAAAATTCAGAAGGGTGCATCTTCAAGTTCTGAGAAGAAACCCTTTAAGAAGGAGGCCAGTGCTGTATATGGGCCTAGGAGGCAAGAGAAACCAGAACGCCGCCAATCTGTCAACACGGTGATGATTGCTAAGCCTGCTGCCGCTCCTCGGCAAACTAATCCACAAAGGGCTGAAATACCCAGAAGAGAGTTTACCCGGCTGAGTATGACCTTATCGCAAATCTTGCCGCAGTTGCTGTCCACCAACCTAGTGACTGTCAGGGAGGCCCCAAAAGTTGTGAACACTGCCTCTCCCAAGTACAATCCAAATGCCCGTTGTGCTTATCATTCCGATAGCCCGGGGCATTCCACTGATGACTGTTGGGCCCTGAGGAATAAAGTGCAGGATCTTATTGATGCCAAGGAGGTACAGTTTGAGGCACCTGAGAAGCCCAACATGGTGACTGCTCCCATGCCTAACCATGGAGTGAATGCTATCAGGGAGGATGAAGAAGTGGATGAAGCTGAGTTCGACAGCTGGATTTATCCGACGGCCGACAGTGGACCTAGCAATTGGATTACAAAGGACAACCTACCTATTACTTTTGTTACGGAGTAGTGAATTCTTTTGTTTTTGTTATATGTAATAAACAATGAATTAAAACTCTATGGCCCGGTGTCTTACCCGGGGCTCCGTGGTTTCATTTGTGAGGGTATATTAATTGTCATTTCATATATCATGAATAAAGACCTTGGACGTTTTCTCGCATTTCAAATCTTATGCTCCTTTTCTTTCTTTCCTTTCTTTATATATTGCAAAACAACTGTATTTACACACACTCACTCATACAGGTTTCAATCCACTCTGGATCTCACCGGTAACGACTCTGCTACTGCCAGTTATGACTTCGAAAATCCGATCAACTTAGCCGAAGACGAAGGCGAAGATGATTGCGAAGTGCCTGGCGAGCTTGCAAGACTGTTACTCCAGGAAGAGAGGGCGATTCAACCACATGAAGAGCCAGTGGAAACGATAAATCTGGGTACCGAGACAGATAGGAAAGAAGTCAAGATTGGTGCCAACCTAGAGCTCAGCGTGAAGCAACGGTTGACTCAGATGTTACATGATTATGTGGAAATCTTCGCCTGGTCCTATGAAGACATGCCCGGGTTGGATACCGACATTGTGGTCCATTACTTGCCTACCAAGGAAGACTGCCCTCCGGTCAAGCAAAAGGTCCGCCGTATGCGTCCAGAGATGTCTGAAAAGATCAAAGCTGAGGTTATGAAACAGTTCAATGCCGGCTTTCTTGCAGTGACTTCGTATCCTCAGTGGGTTGCTAATGTGGTGCCGGTACCGAAGAAAGACGGTAAGGTCAGAATGTGCGTTGACTACAGGGATCTGAACAGGGCCAGCCCCAAGGATGACTTCCCCTACCTCACATTGATGTCCTTGTTGACAATACTGCTCAGCACAAGGTGTTCTCGTTCATGGATGGCTTTTCAGGTTATAATCAAATCAAGATGGCTCCTGAAGACATGGAGAAGACTACCTTCGTCACTCAGTGGGGCACCTTCTGCTACAAGGTCATGCCTTTTGGACTGAAAAATGCTGGGGCAACCTACCAACGTGCCATGGTTGCTTTATTTCATGGCATGATCCATCATGAGATAGAAGTGTATGTTGACGACATGATCGCAAGGTCCCAAACTGAGGAAGAACACCTTGATCATCTGCAGAAATTGTTTGACCGTCTGAAGTTGTACAAGCTGAGGTTGAACCCGAACAAGTGCACCTTCGGGGTTAGATCTGGGAAGTTGCTAGGCTTTATTGTAAGTGATAAGGGTATTCAAGTGGACCCTACCAAGGTTAAAGCTATTCAAGAGATGCCAGTAACTAAGACAGAGAAAGAGGTCAGAGGCTTTTTAGGACGCCTGAATTATATTGCCCGATTCATCTCGCATCTGACTGCTACCTGTGAGCCAATCTTCAAGCTGCTGAAGAAAGATCAGGTAGTACGTTGGAATGATGAATGTCAGGCCGCTTTTGACAAAATCAAAGAGTATCTCCAAGAACCACCCATTCTTATGCCACCGGTTGAGGGGAGACCTCTGATACTATACCTGACAGTACTTGACAACTCAATGGGGTGTGTGCTGGGACAGCATGACGAGTCTGGCCGAAAAGAGCATGCCATTATTACCTTAGCAAAAAGTTTACCGACTGTGAGACCCGATACTCACTGCTCGAGAAGACTTGCTGCGCTTTGGTATGGGCTGCTCGCCGGCTGAGACAGTATATGCTGACTCACACTACCTTGTTGATCTCAAAGATGGATCCTATAAAGTACATATTTGAAAAGCCTGCTCTGTCTGGGAGAATAGCAAGATGGCAAATGATCTTGACGGAATACGACATCCAGTACACAACTCAGAAAGCCATCAAAGGAAGTGTATTAGCAGACCACTTGGCACATCAGGCAGTAGACGACTATCAGTCAATGAACTTCGAGTTTCCAGACGAGAGTATCATGATAGTGACTGATTGCGAAGTACATGGACCGGATGAAGGACCTGAGGAAGGATCCCGATGGTCTATGCAATTCGATGGAGCCTCCAACGCTTTGGGTAACGGCATCGGCGCTGTGATCATATCCCCTCAAGGCACTCATACTCCACTCACTGCCCGGCTATGTTTCAACTGCACTAACAACATGGCGGAGTATGAGGCATGCATCATGGGTCTCCAAGCTGCGATCGACTTAAGGATCAAGTTTCTAAGTGTCTTCGGAGATTCCGCTCTCGTGATCAATCAGATTAAAGGAGAGTGGGATACGAAACATCCGAATCTTATTCCTTAAAAAGAATGTGTATTGACATTGATCCCCCACTTCACAAAGATAACCTTTGAACATTTCCCAAGAGAGGAGAATCAGTTGGCGGACGCGTTAGCTACGATGTCTTCCATGTTCAAAGTCAAATGGGATAATGAGGCTCCCCAGGTCACTATCTGGAAACTGGACGAGCCGGCATACTATTGTGATCTCGAGACTGAATTAGTGACTGAGAAGCCTTGGTACCATGAGGTGAAGAGATATTTGGAAGCTCAGGAGTATCCTGAAGGTGCGTCTGTCAACGATAAGAAGTTTCTAAGAAGATTCACAGCAAAGTTCTTCCTTAGCAACGACATCCTGTATAAGCGAAACCATGATTCGACCTTATTGCGTTGTGTGGATAAGACTGAAGCAGAAAGGATCATGGAAGAGCTACATGAAGGGACCTTCGGAACACATTCCAGTGGACATACTATGGCGAAGAAGATCCTTCGGGCAGGGTATTTCTGGTCCACAATGGAAGCCGACTGTTACCAACACTCTCGGACATGCCATAAATTCCAGATATATGCGGACAAGGTGCATGTTCCTCCAGTTCCTCTGAATGTCTTGACAGCACCTTGGCCGTTTGCAATGTGGGGCATAGATATGATCGGTGAGATTAAACCTACGGCATCCAACGGACATCGCTTCATCCTGGTAGCAATCAATTACTTCACGAAATGGGTTGAAGCAGCTTCCTACGCCACGGTAACCAAGAACGTTGTGGCACGGTTCATTCGGCACAATTTGATTTGTCGATACGGCGTCCCAGAAAGAATCATTACAGACAACGGTACCAATCTCAATAACAAGATGATCACTGAGCTCTGCGAGCAGTTTAAGATACAGCACCACAACTCTTCTCCTTACCGGCCGAAGATGAATGGGGCTGTAGAAGCAGCGAATAAGAACATCAAGAAAATTGTGCAGAAGATGACAGTGACTTATAAAGATTGGCACGAGATGTTACCGTTTGCTCTATATGGGTACCGTACCTCAGCAAGGACGTCAACCGGGGCAACTCCCTTCTCCTTGGTCTACGGTATGGAGGCAGTCTTACCGATCGAAGTGCAGATACCCTCTCTCCGGATAATGAAGGATGCAGATCTGAGCGAAGATGATTGGATCCAGACACGACTTGATCAGCTAAACCTTATTGATGAAAAAAGACTTGCTGCTATTTGTCATGGTTAGACGTATCAAAAACGGATGATCAGGGCATTTAACAAAAAGGTCAGACCACAAGAATATCAAGTTAGGGATCTGGTAATCAAGCGTATTATCCTTCCTCAGAGTGATCCAAGGGGCAAATGGACCCCCACATACGAAGGGCCATTTGTGGTTAAACATGTGTTCTCAGGAGGAGCCATGATTCTAACCAACATGGATGGTGACGACCTTCCTCACCCCGCCAATGCAGACATAGTAAAAAAAATACTACGCATAAAAAAGGACCCGCTAGGTTGACATACCTAGGCAAAAATTAGGGCTTCCCGGCGAACCAAAAGGGTTCGGGCAAAATGAAGGGATGAAATAAAGAAATCTGTACACCTGGCAAGTCGAAAACCTGAAAAGGCGGCTTGGGCAAAAATGGGTATCCCGGTGGACCGAAAACCCGAAAGGGCGGTCCAGGCAAAAGTTAGGGATAAAGCGTAAAACTATGACTCATTGGATCACTTTGCATCCAGAATCCGGTATCAGCATCAAGTTCAGACGACATTGATCAATCAGCTGCATCCTCGACTAGGTCATCAAGTGATGAGACGCTCGGAGATATAAAGGCGATAGCAGAGTTGAAACCCAGTGGATCATTCTTTTCACACAGCTGTTTGTTTCCCTTTTGTACAAATTGTAAACTCTTTTGTTAGGCGGCGTTCTCCTACTAGGACGTCAGCCTCTTGTACATAAAAACGCCTATTTACAGGCAAATTCAATAGAAAATCACTTTTCAAGTTAAAATTGCCAATTGTTTTCCTTTTCTGTTTTGTTTTGCGAAGAACGTCCAAGGTTCAATTTGTGATATATGCATTTGACACTAATTGCTAAACTCATAAATATTTGCATACGAGACAAAGGATTAATTATAGGTAACATTAGAAACAGGGGCAATAAAGAGTTGTCTAGGCGATCTAATTGTTCTGTCCACCAAGGTATCAAGGTGAGTTCAGCCGAAGAACATAACCGGTATATCTCAATTCCCCAGAGAGTGAGCCAGTAAGTCAGTGCACTCTCCCCAAGCAAAGTTATACAATCAGCCTTAAGGGAGTTGGGTACCCCCGTAGATCTCAACATTCCCCAGCACCATATGCATATATTCTTAAACAAGCATCCACGACAGTCTTGATCTAAGATTGTTCCCCGGCGGTCAACCAGACACTCAGTGGAGTTACTTCCAGTACATCTCAAAATTTCCCCAGGAGAGTCCAATCCAGTTTCCCCAGGAAAGTTGGAATCCATCTCCCCAACAGGAAGCTTATCCCCAGTAGATCCTGGAAGCTTATCCCCTACAGAGCACGAACGCGTCCCCCGGCTTTATTCAAAGGTTATTTCCCTACCAGGATATAACTGGGTTATCCTCAGCCAAAAGCCACGGAAAGATCGTCCCCGACGAATTCTCCCTATCCCCAGCGGAGTCTATTAACACTTCCAACATATCAATGGTATCCCCAGCGGAGTTATCATCATCCCAGTAAAGTACCTCTCTCCCCACAGAGTATTGTTCCCCAGCAAGGTTGCTAGAGTAGTTATTCCCCGCAGAGTAATCTCTTCATCAAGTTTATCTCCCAACGGAGTTATCTTCTCCTACCGGTATTCTTGCAACCATCATCCCCAGCGGAAGCAAAGCACTATTCTTCAACATCAGCCCAGGATACGACTTCCCGGCACCCGTCAAGGATTTATTTTCCTAGACAAAAACACATGTTCATAAACATCGCATTTCCACACATTATAGCATGCATATAAGCATCATAAACATACAATCTCTTTTACGTTGAGAACATCATTGCTTGATCCATATCATGCATTGCATATGACTGACCTTTACCTTTCAGGAAAGATCCAGTTAAGTTCTCAGCTATCCCAAGACTTTCGTTTGGTTCAGTTAAAGCGATTCTAAGATTTTTTCTGATTCTTATCCATTCAAAAGTTAATCCAAGACCTTGCCTGGTTCAGTTAAATTGACCCTAAGATTTTTCTGATTCTTATCCAGTCAAAGGCCTTCTCTGGTTCAGTCAGATCGACCCTAAGATCTCCCTGATTCTTATCCAGTTGAAGATATTTCAAGACCTAGTCCGGTTCAGTTAAATCGACCCTAAGATTTTCCTGATTCTTATCCAGTCAAAGGCCTTCTCTGGTTCAGTCAGATCGACCCTAAGATCTCCCTGATTCTTATCCAGTCGAAGATTCCAAGACCTTGTCCGGCTCAGTTAAATCGACCCTAATATTTTCCTGATTCTTATCCAGTCAAAGGCCTTCTCTGGTTCAGTCAGATCGACTCGAAGATCTCCTTGATTCTTATCCAGTTGAAGATATTCCAAGACCTTGCCCGGTTCAGTTAAATCGACCCTAAGATTTTCCTGATTCTTATCCAGTCAAAGGCCTTCTCTGGTTCAGTCAGATCGACCCTAAGATCTCCCTGATTCTTATCCAGTTGAAGATATTCCAAGACCTTGCCCGGTTCAGTTAAATCGACCCTAAGATTTTCCTGATTCTTATCCAGTCAAAGGCCTTCTCCGGTTCAGTCAGATCGACCCTAAGATCTCCCTGATTCTTATCCCAGTAGAAGACATCCAAGATTCTCTCAGCGTTCCTGTTAAGGTAGTAATCGCCCGAGGTTCTCTCAGCGTTCCTGTTGAGGTAGTGATCGCCCCAAGATTCTCTCAGCGTTCCTGTTGAGGTAGTAATCGTCCAAGGTTCTCTCACCGTCTCGTTGAGATAGTGACCATCCCTAGTTCATTCATTACCTTTTGAAGCTCCAGATTCAACTCCTGTAACCAGTCAGGGCGCATTTATACAAAGAGTTTGAAGACCAGCTCCTGTAACAGGTCAGGTAATCATATTTCTTTTTCAGGTACGCAAGTTCTCGCTAAGGAATCTCTTATGCGATCGACATCCAGATGGCATCTATAAGCCCATCCATATATCCATCACCTCTCAGCATGGCATCTATAAGCCCATCATCCTATCCATCAATCTCCAAATGGCATCTATAAGCCCATTCCCACCATCACACTACTATGTGAGCGCAAATTTCTGGGCACTCTAGTGTTCAATCATCTTCCACCTTCGGATTACGAAAGACACGTCAGCCAATCTACATCCTCAGGTCTAAGAAAATTGAACAGGGGCAACTGTTGTACCCCAAAATTTGCCCTCCCATATTCTTCAAGATTTGCTAAGAGTATGCTTCAAAATCTCCCAAAGGTTGCACAGTTCAATGGCTTCCTAACAGTCAAAAATTAGGGTTTTGGTTCTGGCAAAGAAATTGAAGTTTTCAAGGGTCCAATCAAGTCCCACATGCCTATAAACATTGTCAAGTATCCTCATGTCAAGTTTCAAGACTCACAGTACAAAATTGCACAGTCAAATGCCCTAATTGCTCAGCAGTCAACTGTAGGGGTAAAATGGTCATTTGACAGTCAAAAGTTCAAATTTTTGGTCAACATCTTATTTTGAAGCCACAAACATCATTGGATCAATTATTGATCATGATTCTCAAGGCATGGCTCAAAAAGTCTCAAGATGCAAAAGTTTCCATATTTGGACAGTTGAAAAAGTCAACTGTAACTTGACCAAGGCATAACTTCCACATGGTTTATCAGAAAAATTCCACCCAAAGCTCATTTTGAAGAGAAAGACATTTCCTACAACCCCTCTTCACACTTCAAGTCCAAGAAATGCTCTCACAAAAGGATATCAATCTCAACATTATAGGTCATTTTCAAAAGTCAACAAAAAGGCACTTTAAGTCAAAGACCATAACTTGATATTGGTAAATCAAAATGACATGGGACCAAAGGCATTGGTTAGAGGACTTCAAGACCTTTCCAAAATGTCCCAGAACATGATCAAAGCTTAAAAATTGAGCAAGATATGCCTTGTGGAAGTTGGGAAATATTTTGGGAATTTTGAAAAGTCAACTTTGCTTCAAATGCCTCAAAATTGCTAATGGGCCACAATTTCTTCCAAGAATCATTATCCAAAAGTTATGCACGACCCATTGACCCAAAGGGGAGTTATTTCATCATTTTTTATTATTTATTTGAATTTTTATCACCATTAATTCATTTAATTAAATAAAATATGACAAAAATACTCAAGCATGCATTTTAAATCTTTTTATGCAGCTAATAGGTCTATCATAACTCCAAGATTTCGTGCACACTCAATATGGAAAGATTTGGCCATGATTGGTATCAAAAGACATGAAAAAGATTGAAAAAGATTATGCAAGATCACAAAATTCAAAAGCATTGATTCCATGGGTTATGGACTTGGATTTCTACCCTAATTCATTCCATATACATACACAAACACAACCCTAATGCTAAAAGACCTGGAAGCTGCGCCTCAAACAAAATACAAACTTTGCATTTCTTTTCAAAAAGTTCAAAACTGAAAACACAGTTTCAGTGCATTTCAAGGCAAGATAACCATTCCAATAGCTTGCCAAGGTTACCAGGGATCTATTCCAATCAAAACCACAGCCTCTAACACAAAGAATCGGTAGAACGAAGCCGCCCTGTTCTTGATATTTCTCATATTCGTGTTTTGATTTATGCGCATTATCCATGCATTTTTCTTGTTGATTTGTACTAATCTAATCATTCTAAAGCTAACAGTGCTATTCAATTGAGTTTTTAAGGCCTGTATGAGAATCTACCATGGGAGCTCGTTAGGGTTTCAGGAACTTTAAAAGGGGGTTTCTTTCAACTGGAAAAATTAGGAAACAAGACTAGTACCATCAAAACCAGGGCATCTGGACGAAACGATTGATCCTATCGCGCCTAACTTATATTACGTGATACTCTATTCGCTATTTTTGTAGGTACCACTTAATGGGGGTTTAAAACCCCCGCTATCTGTTCTATATTTTCAGTCAAAACAAAGGCGTGATGGAGAAGATGCTGAGGTGTTGGACATGGGTTGGCCAGTTTGAATAGCTGGCGCGCTTTTTGCTTGGTTAATACTATAAGCGCTTGTTTCATTTATATTATTTATATTTCATTGGCTAACAAACACGCGCATACAGCTCAGATGGTGGAACATGCATTTGGCAAACGTTGGGACCTGGGTTCGATTCCCAGGTCCCCCACTTATTCAATATTATTTTGTTCAACATGCTTCTATGCAGCTTGCATCCAAAGGACCACCATACAACTCTGCCTCTGGGCACGCCACATGTCTCAGGAGATGAATCCAAGGGCCAACACAGGATCTCTACCATGGACATCAGTCAAACGCTCCACACGCATCCCAGAAAAGTCAACCAAGGGCTTGAATTCATTGGGCCTGATTGCTGATCATACCTCCAAAATTGGGGTCAACACCCCCCATTGGTTTGCATATTATTTTCTTTCTTTTCATTTTTTCTATTTATTTGTTTTATTTATTTTAGTTAATTCATCAAGATTAATTTTCATAAAATATAAAAAAACAGAAAATCATAAAACAATAAAAAATATGCTTTGTTAATATTAATTAATATTATTTTGTAAATAAATGTTATAATTAATTTAGTTTTAATTTTAGGTTTAATTTTAATATTTTTTGAATAAACTAAAAAAATGTAGAAATTAGGATTTTTGCACTTTTATTCTTTTTTTCTTTTTCACCATATTTAATTGTTAATTATTTTTTGTAAATAAATATGCCATGTAAGTAATTAATGTAAATTAGGTCAAACTAAAATATTTTTTTTAATAAATTAAAAACAATTTAGAACTAGGGTTTTAATTAACTTTTAATTCCATTTTAATTTTCCTTAATTTCATAAATACAAAAAAACATAAAAAAATAAATTCTTCTTTTTTTCTTTAATCATTAATTCACTAATAATTTTAATTTAACTTCTTCAAAGGGTCAAATGCCCTCGCATTTGATTATAGTTCCTTCTCGCGCTTTTATTTTTATTTCTTTTGTGAATGTAATGTATTTATCCCAAAGCCTTGTAATAGATTAATTAGGACATTTATCTTTCCGCATTTTTATTTCAAATCGGGTCTTGGATTTATTTGGCGATGTAGACCCGCGCCTTTGTAATAGCGTAGGACTTTTAATTCCGCACCTTTTTTAACTGTTAATAACTACATGAAAGAATGAATGCCAAAAATAAAAACAAAGCGTAGATCACCAATGCATGAACAAGACAAATATAACTGAAAATGACACACAAATCACACACCACCCCTAGGGTACGCCTCACTGTTGCCTTACCCCTCGAAAAGTGGTCGTCGAGTAGAGGACGTTTTAGTAAGTCCTCATGTCCATGAACATGGCATGAGGGTAGCTTCTAAGGTGTCTTCCTATTGCTCTGGTGACCACACTGTCCCGAACCCTCGAATTGACCCGAACACCTCCAACAGTGGTGCTACCTACCTCTCAATGGTGGGATGGCACTACTTTAAGGACATTTACACAGACGAATTCCTTAGGGTAGGTAGATGACTCGTAGATACTTGCTCTAATTTCAAAATAAATCAAAAACTTCTTTTCACACCGACACCTTTCAAAAAGCTTTCAAAAGCAATTTTTCAAACACTCTTGAGGACTGATACAAGAGTCGAACTAAAATTTTAAATGAAACTTTTTCAAACCCACTCACCTTGAAAAGCAAACAAACAATTTTGAAAACACAAATGAGCAAGTATCTAAGAGCCCATGGATAACCATGGATAGAAAGGGTGCTAACACCTTCCCTTTCTATAAATCTACCTCCCGAACCAAGAACTAATCTCAATAAGGAATTTTTCTGTGCTTTTGTCCTTTCCATTTGGAGAAAATAAAAGACGGTGGCGACTCTTGCTTCCGCGACATTTCACGAACCATCATTAAACAGTCAGTTCCAGATCCACCGATCACACTATCCACCTTGTTTAACATCCTCCAAGCTCGGATAAATTTATGGCAAAGACCTTGATCGTCGTTGTCGTAGTCAAATACCAAACCTTGAATCAACATCTCGTGTGGGCCATCCCTTCGGGCGTAACCAAATTGTCTTAAGGCTAAGCAGGGGTTGTAGGTGATACCTCCCCTAATGCCAAGTAAAGGGACATTAGGGAATTCTCCACAACGGTCGACAATGATAACATTCTCTTTGGATCGGGAGCACCAATGAATGTCCGAAATTTTGAGCGCCATCAACCTTTGTGACCATATTGAACCTTGCTCATTTTTAACACAGATTGGGGAAGATGCGAAATAAACCATCTTGCCAAGAGAGGAGTGCAACACATAAGGACACATCTTTTCCTCATTGTGCGAGTGTGAAAAGAGTGTAGGATATCTCCTAACAATGTAGGCACCGGGTTGCGGGATATGAAGATTTTGACGGTGTTTACATCTATGAGTTGGTCAGGATTTGGAAACAAAACCATCCCATAGATGAGGAGAGCCAAAATTCCCTCAAAGGCTTGAAAGTCCAAGGAATTCCAACAATTTTGGGCTTTCTCAAACATGAACTTTGCTAGGAAACCCTTGACACCACTCCTTATTTCCCAGTGAGTTGTGACATCAGATGAGTGCAAGTGTAGAGCTTGAGCAATCTCTTCTGGATTTGGGTATCTTTCCGTACCGTTGAAAGGTAGTTGATTGAGAATGGGAATCCTCAAGAGTTGGGAGAATTCTTCCAAAGTTGGCACAAGTTGATAATCGGGAAATATGAAGCAATGGTGTAAAGGATCAAAGAACTAAAAGAGCACCTTCATCATATCCTCATCTGTGTTGGAGGTGACCAAGTTGAGTAGGCGACCATGTCTCTCGGTAAATGGAGAGTTTTTAGGAATCCTTGAAGCTAGCTCCTTGAGTTGTGGAGGGATCCTTACAAGATTGACTTGAATAGTTTTCCGGCGAAGTGAATTCATATCCTACAAAACAAGAACAAAGATGAATCCAAAAATCCTTGAAATGGTTAGTGAATGTGTATGATGTTCATGATGTTCATGATGTTATGTACAAGTATGCATATACAAACAAAACAAACAAATTCTTAGGTTTAGGCTTGCATGGAGTTTTATAGGTAAGTACCCTCTTGAAGTTTAGTTGGCTTAAACCTGTCTGTGATCGGTGGATCTGGAACTGACTGTTTAACGCTGGTTCGCGAAATGTCGCGGAAGCAAGAGTCGCCACCGTCTTTTATTTTCTCCAAATGGAAAGGACAAAAGCACATAAAAATTCCTTATAGAGATTGCTCTCGGTTCGGGAGGTAGGTTATAGAAAGGGAAGGTGTTAGCACCCTTTCTATCCATGGTTATCTATGGGCTCTTAGATACTTGCTCACTTGTGTTTTCAAAAATGGTTTGTTTGCTTTTCAACTGTGGGTTTTAAAAAAGTTTCTTTGAAAATTCCAGTTCGACTCTTGTATCGGTCCTCAAGAGTGTTTGAAAAATTGCTTTCGAAAGCTTTTTGAAAAGGTGTCGGTGTGAAAAGTATTTTTTGATTTGTTTTGAAATTAGAGCAAGTATCTAGAGTCGTCTACCTACCCTAAGGAATTCGTCTGTGTAAATGTCCTTTAAAGTAGTGCCATCCCACCATTGAGAGGTAGGTAGCACCACCGTTGGAGGTGTTCGGGTCAATTCGATGTTCGGGACATGGTGATCACCAGAGCAATGGGAAGACACCTTAGAAGCTACCCTCATGCCAGGTTCCCGGATCATGAGGACTTACTAAGACATCCTCTACTCGACGATCACCTTTCGAGGCAAGGCAACAGTGAGGCGTACCCTAGGGGTGGTGTGTGATTTGTGTGTCGTTTTCATTTATTTTTGTCTTTTGTCAAAGTGATCTATGCGTTTGTTTTTATTTTATCATTCATTCTTGCATGCATTTATTTAACAGTAAAAAAAGGTGCGGAAATTGAAAGTTCTAAACTATTACAAAGGCGCGGGTCCACATCGCCAAAATTAAAATCCAGGACCCGATTTGACGGAAAGTAAATAAAGAAATAAAATAAAGTGCGAAAAATAAATATTATACGGCTTTGGGAGAATTACATTAATATTTACAAGAAACAAAATAAATAAAAATGCGCGAATAGGAATTAAAATTGGAAACGAGGGCGTTGGATCCTTTTTAATGAAATTAAATTAAATGATTAAACTAATGAAATAAGAATGAAAAAAGAAATTATTTTGAGATTTTTGTATTTATGGTTTTTTATGAGGGAATTAAATGAAATCTAACCCTATTTCTAGTTGTTTTTTAATTTATTAAGAAAACATATTAAAATTAAACCTAAGATTAATCTAATTATTTACATGGTAATTTAATTACAAAAATAGTATTTAATAATTAATTATTGTGAAAGAAAAGAAAAAAAAGGATAAAAATTGATTAAAACCTAATTCTACCAATTTTAAGTTTATTAAGAAAAATGTTTGAATTAAACCTAATTTTACAAAGCTAAAATTAATTAGTGATATTTATTTACATAAAAATAACATTAAATAAAAATACTTATTTTTTGTCTTTTTTCTGATTTTTATATTGTTTTATTTTTTTATGAAAATAAATTAAATTAAAGGAACTAATTAAAAAAAGAAATAATTGAAACAAATAAAATAAAGAAAAGAAAAGAAATACAATACCTTAGGGGGTTTTGTCCCCAATTGGAGGTGAATTGGAGTGGTTTGGCCATTTGTGTTCTGGCCTCATCATGCATAAGTTGTTCTACTTTGGCCATTTGGCTTTTGGCTTTTGGCCATTTGCGTTTTGGCCTCAACGTTCCTTAATCTTCTCAGTATGTCTGTCTCGCCATGTATTGGGGTCATGTGTAAAATGTTCTGTTTTGGCCATTTGGCTTTTGGCTTTTTGGCCATTTGGCTTTTGGCCTCAACGTTCCTTAATGAACCTGCATGGGATCATGTCTAAATCTGCAGTGTTGAACCTCATGAACACATTAAATAAAATCATAAAAATTCAAATAAAACCAACATATGAAGAAATTTAATGTTTAGGCACAATATGGCATGTATGAATGATTATACCCTTTTGATCATGGAGATCAAATCAATCTTACCCTTACTGGAAGATTAGTGACCTGAATGCTTTTATGCCTTACTGGAAAATTAGGATCATGGAGATCAAGTCAGCCTTATCCTTACTGAAGAAGTAGTGAGGTATTGGTTTATAACTGTGATGGCTTGTTTGTAGTGAGAGAGGGATTTGTAATAAGGATCTCAAGGTTTTAGGGTTCTTGAAAGAGTTTGATATTCCAACAGTGTTGTGGCAAGGTTTTTTCTCTCTTTTCCTCTTCTTTTTCTCTCCTTTTTCTCTCCTCTCTTTCTCCTTTTGTTTGTGTGAAAAGAAAGTGATTATATAATGGAAATTAGGGTAAAGAAAATGGGCTTTGAATGTGCAATTGGGCCTCCAATGTTCACTTGAATTCGTCACTTTCCAGGCTAAATCGCAGGGACTTAAGTGCATTTTTTGAAGTTGAAATGTGAAAACAAAATGTATCCGGCATCGAAAACTAACTCATGTCCGAAAATCGACTCAATCGGATAAACGGTGAATTAGTTATGAATTTTTGAAGTTTTAGCTCAGACAAACTTATTTTGGGCTCCAGTGTCGACTCTGACACGTTCTTCAATAAAAAACTGGTATTGATCGATGCATAATTTGGTCTCGACTTTTGAAGCAAAGTTGTATATCTATGAGTCAGGGACCTTGTGTAAAAACATGAGTCCAATCCGATAAAAATTGACCGAGTTATGAATTTTCAAAGTTTCGGCTCAGATGAAATAATATTCAGCATTCAGGATTTTCAGCGTGTCACACACTCTGAGCAAAAAACGAAGGCCTTTTGAATACAGTTTGAACTCAATACCTTCTGTGAAAATGTAGCCAACTCAATTTGTGAAATTTTGGCACCGGAACCAGCTCGATACGATGAAAATCGACCAAGTTATGATTTTTTGAACATGACGCAAATAAACTTCTGTCACAAATTTTCTGTGCGGAAATACTTGATAAATTCACATTTTTGAAGACCTTATGATCGAAATTGGCTTCCAGCCGTGAGAGATGAAAAAGTAGATAATGTCAAGACGGAATTTTGGCCACCGAAACGGGTTCAAAACGAGTCACGATCTTCAAGTTATGAATTTTTTAGCGCGTAAAAACTGCACTTTCAACACACTTTTTCACCATATTTCTTCAAGAAAACTCACACATTCGGATACCTTCTTTAAAGAATTGACTCTTGAGCCGAACCTGAATTTGAGAATATGTTATCAGAGATATCTTGGCGAAAGAATACCTGAATATGACGCGCCAGGTTGGACTTGTGAATTTTTCTTGAAATGTTTTGAGAAATATGGGAGGGCAAATTTTGGGGTACAACAGTTGCCCCTGTTCAATCTTCTTAGACCTGAGGATGCAGATTGGCTGACGTGCCTTTCGTAATCCGAAGGTGGAAGATGATTGAACACTAGAGTGCCCAGAAATTTGCGCTCACATAGTAGCAGTGTGATGGGAATGGGCTTATAGATGCCATTTGGAGATTGATGGATAGGATGATGGGCTTATAGATGCCATGCTAAGAGATGATGGAAGGTGGATGGGCTTATAGATGCCATCTGGATGTCGATCGCGTAAGAGATTCCTTAGCGAGAACCTGCGTACCTGCAAAAGAAAAATGATTACCTGGCCTGTTACAGGAATTGGTCTTCAAACTTTTTATGTAGATGTGTCCTGGCTGGTTACAGGAATCAGATCTGGTGATGTTAGTCGTCAATGGATACACCCTGGCAAGATTCAGGCATCGGACCCTCGAACTCTTCAGACACACCCTGGCAAGATACAAGAATCGGATCTGGTAATGATAGTCTTCAACGGATACACCCTGGCAAGATTCAGGCATCGGATCCTCGAACTCTTCAGACACACCCTGGCAAGATACAGGAATCAGATCTGGTAATGTTAGTCTTCAACGGATACACCCTGGCAAGATTCAGGCATCGGATCCTCGAACTCTTCAGACACACCCTGGCAAGATACAGGAATCGGATCTGGTAATGTTAGTCTTCAACGGATACACCCTGGCAAGATTCAGGCATCGGATCCTCGAACTCTTCAGACACACCCTGGCAAGATACAGGAATCGGATCTTTAGTTGCGACCATTGATGGTAATCATTTTTGTACTTTTGTCCTGAAAAGACAAGTGTTAGTTGTATGCGATGTCATGTGGTATGACATGCGAGATGCTCTCTGAATACGTGAGATTGTATGCTCATGATGCGTATATGCATGCTATAATGTATGAAGATGTTTATGAATGTATTTTTCGTCTAGGAAAGTAAATCCTTGACAGGTGCCAGGAAGTCACTCCTGGGCTGATGTTGAAGAATAGATTTTGCTTCCGCCGGGGATGATAGTTGCAAGAATACCGGTAGGAGAAGATAACTCCGTTGGGGAATAAACTTGGCGAATGGATTACTCTGCGGGGAGCAAAGTACTCTAGCAATCTTGCTAGGAAGCAATACTCTGTGGGGAGAAAGATACCTTGTTGAGTGTCGAAAATAACTTGCTGGGGATATCTTTGCTGTGTTGGAAGTGTTAATAGACTTCGCTGGGGATAAGAAAGAACTGTGTTGATGACGACCTTTCCGTGGCTCTCGGTTGAGGATAACCCAGTTATATCTTTGTATGGAAATAACTCTTTGAATAAAGCCGGGAGACGCGTTCGTGCTCTGCGAGGGAGAAGCTTCCAGAATCTACTGGGGATAAGCTTATTGCTTGGGGAGATGGATTCCAACTTTCCTGAGGAAACTGGATTGGACTCTCCTGGGGGAGGATTGAACTGTATTGGTTATGTTCTACTGAATGTTTGGTATACCGCCGGGGAACAATCTTTAGACCAAGACTGCCGAGGATGCCTGTTAAGAGTGCATATATGCTGCTGGGGAATGTTGAGATCTGCTGGAGGGTACCCAACTTTCCTTAAGTTTGATAATATAGCTTGGCTTGGGGAGAGTGCACTGACTTGCTGGCTCACTCTCTGGGGAATTAAGATGCACTGGTTATGTCCTACCTTGTATCTTGTGGACAGAGCAATTAGATCGTTTGGACAACTCATCATTGCCCCTGTTTCTGAGGTGGGAGAGGGAGACCTGTGAGGTGCTGATAGTTGTTGATGGACAAACTCTTCTTCTGATAGGCAGGTGACAGGATGACAGGACACAATCGTACGCTTTAATCCCTAACTTTTTCCTGGACCGTCCTTTCGGGTTTTCAGTCCACCGGGATACCCATTTTTGCCCAAGCCGCCTTTTCAGGTTTTCGACTTGCCGGGTGTACAGATTTTTCATTTCATCCCTTCATTTTTCCCGAACCCTTTTGATTCATCGGGAAGCCCTTATTTTTGCCTAGGTGTGTCAACCTAGCGGGTCTCTGATTTTGCGTAGTATTTTTCGGCTATGTCCATGTTCTCAGAATGTAGGGAGTTGCCCCTGTTTAGAAGTGTTTTTGTCATGCCACCAAACGATGTTTAATCAGGCAAGATTCATTGTTGGAATGCCCCAAGTGATTCAGGCAGAGATTTTCCCCAAGCTATTTGGCATTGTTGAGAGATTCTTCGAATCTTGATTGGACTGCCCCAGATGATGGACCATAGTCATGTCTGCCCCTTGATTGGAGGTACTTCTGTTCATTAGGCATTCGTCGTGCGAACTTCTATGATGTTCAAACAAAAAGTCATATGCAAACAAAGTTATGTTAAAAATGCAAAGCCTATGTCTGTCTTGAAGATTTTGAAAATGCATTCTTTTTTCATAAAACAAATGAATGTTTGTAAAACGTGATGTCAACTCCGTATTTACCGTAGGCCTTAAGGAGTCAGGATACCTTTCGTCACAGTATGCTTTCGAACTAACCCATGCTTCAGCTAGGACTTTTAAGGGTTATAACGTGGCCTGGTTCACGGTTTAAGAAACAAAGGATAAAGGCTCAAATTATTTGTACCCACCCGCTCTTCGTGATGTTCTTCAATCCTAAACTCAGCTGATCGTGTGTTAGTCCTTATTTGAGTTTTTGTCCTGATGTTCCAATGATGGTTCAGATATTGATGATTTATTCTGAATAGACAGTCATTTTTGTTTTTGTTGAGGGTTTGTAAGACCTCTTTCTTTTCTGATTTTTTTGTTATCCCTTTCTTTTTTTGCCTGAACTGTTTCCTTTTTCGGAATCACAGTCAGCGGGATGCCCCAGTTTTGTAAGTCTCCTTCATGGGTTTTGACTTAATGGGTTTTTATTTATTTTGAAAGATAATGACTGCCTTTCTTTATTGATCATTCGGAACCATCACTGTCTTTCTTTGTTTTGTAAGGATCTTTTTGGTGCCATTCGTTATGCACTTGGATCAACTGAGAGAACTACCCTGCCCCAGGTTATGATGAAGGGTTTTGAATTTCGAAAAGAAAAACTCCTACTTCTTTGGCTCAGAGGGGTTGACGAGGGATTATCATCCTTATAACTCCAGTGTTTAGGGATTGAAACAATGCCTGTACCTCATCAGCGGGGTCTGTTCAAAAGCATATTGTAGATTATGGTATCGTTTTCGTCATCCTCCCTCAAGAGGCTTAGAATTATTAATTGAGAGTTGACATCAGAAAAAATATGAAGATAATTTGCATATAGTGAATACGAATATATTGTTTCAGAACAGACATATGCGACGCATTAATGAAATAACAATGTTTAACATGAGTAAATGTTTGAACAAAAGAAAATTGCAACTTGAACATTCGAATGAACAAAAATTTCTCAATCCTAGCCATGATTTGGCAAGGGAGCAGTGATTATGTTCGGAGTCTCAGGTACTTCAAACTGAATCTCTCCATCGTCGATCATGTCTTGAATCTTGTTTTTGAGAGGCCAGCAGTTGTCCGTAGTATGCCCCGGGCTATCAGAATGGTATGCGCACCTATCGTTGGGATGATAGTTAGGAGCAGAAGTGTTTGGATTCCGGAGAGGAGCCCTTAAGGTGATCAGCCCTACTTCTAACATTTGTTGTAGTGCTTGATCCAGCGACATGTTGATCTTGGTGAACTTCCTTTTAGGCTTGTCTGGTTTGCTCTGATCAGCCCGTTGTTCTGGGCGAGGTCGTTGTTGGACCTGTGAAGTAATAGCAGCTTGGAGAGGCCCAAACCTTTGACTTCTTGGAAGTTGATTAATGATTGGGTCCCTGACTTGGGCTGGTTGCTTCATGTCTTAATGAAGCTGACTGATCATGGCCCTCAGCTCTCCTTGCTCCTGAGCTAAACCTTGAATGAGTTCCCTTTGCCCCAGCATCTGGGTTTTCAATGTGTCTACCTCAGCTTGTAGACGTTTCAGCTGTTCGTCCTTGTCATCTTCAGGACTCTTTCTGATCAGATTCCCCATGAGGAGTGTCCTCAACTCTTCCTGCCCCTTGGATAGGCTTAGGAAGATCTCTTTGAACTGAGTCTCTTGAGTGTGAAGGTCCTGGTTATCTTGTTGGGAAGCCATGGCTGAAATAAACAGCGAACAGGGGTAAGTGACCTGCAACAAGGGTACCTGTAATGCAATGATATGTATGATACATATGCAATGTTTTCAAGGATCTCGCGGGGTAAACAAAAATTGTTAGAACTAGGTAGATTGATTGAGGGAACTTCATGTTTGCTGAGATTCCTTCTTCAAGGGTCAAAGGCTCACCATATCCAGTGGGTCATAGCCCCTGACTTTAATCATCATGTCTGGTTTTGATTTCCAAACAACCTTGGTTAAGGGAACCTTCTTCAAGAGTCAGAGCTCACCATATCAAGTGGGTCATAGCCCCTGACAACTTTGTCTAGAGGAAAATAAATCCTCTTTGCCCCTTGCTGGGATAGTTGATTCACCATGACCTGCATCACAAGCCCTTGAGATCCTTGAAATGGATTAGTTTTTTATGCAGGATGTATGCAATGGTATGATGTCATGCTATGCATGGGGTAATGTAGGTAAACCCTGTTACGAGTCCCAATTAAGGACTGCAAACCAAAACCTGCAAGAAACTCAAGTAAAACCTGTCATGAGTCCCACTTAAGGGCTAAAAACAAAACCTGCAAGAAACTCGGTAAACCCTGTTAGGAGTCCTAATTAAGGACTGCAAACCAAAACCTGTAAGAAACTTAGGTCCCCTGTTATGAGTCCCTATTAAGGACTATAAACAAAACCTGCAAGTAGTTCATGTGTCAGATAACAAGCATGCAAGTAGTCAAGTACGAAGGCACGCAAGTCACACAAGAGAAACCCTTAGAGTTTAGGCCAGCATGAGGTCTGGGTATTACCCTCTTGAAGTTGGTGGGCTCAACCTGTCCTATCAGAAGTAACCGGGTTCTAAGGGTCCCAATATCACTGGATTGCTTTCATTGTTCATCGTTTCGATTTAGCCACTGAAATGGCGACCGAAATATTCCAGGAAAGCAACCCTCAATTGAGTGTAGTATCGAGTATCAACCAACCTCGGACTGCACCAAAGTCAGTTATCTCACTACCCTAAAGAGGCCAAGATAATTCAATTAAGGTTCCTAAGGTCTGTTGATGCTTCACGACACCACGCGGAGGCCCCGTACTCTCCTTGACTGAACTCAAGGGTTACCGGTACACACCAAAGTGCCACATCAACGTAGCAGACTGTTTCAACCATGTCGGTATACCCCGTACAGTTCCCTCACAGCCTTGTTGCTACTTTCTAAGAAGGTATCCCCAGATCCGGGTTAGGATCTATAGAACTCCCAAGACAGTCCCACAATTTAAAGCAAGCAAAGAAAGCAATTGAAAACACAGTGATCTTAGTCCTAAGGTACACCTCACTTTATAAAGATATCCCCAGCAGAGTCGCCAGTTCTGTGATCGGTGGATCTGGAACTGACTGTTTAACGCTGGTTCGCGAAATGTCGCGGAAGCAAGAGTCGCCACCGTCTTTTATTTTCTCCAAATGGAAAGGACAAAAGCACAGAAAAATTCCTTATAGAGATTGCTCTCGGTTCGGGAGGTAGGTTATAGAAAGGGAAGGTGTTAGCACCCTTTCTATCCATGGTTATCCATGGGCTCTTAGATACTTGCTCACTTGTGTTTTCAAAAATGGTTTGTTTGCTTTTCAACTGTGGGTTTTAAAAAAGTTTCTTTGAAAATTCCAGTTCGACTCTTGTATCGGTCCTCAAGAGTGTTTGAAAAATTGCTTTCGAAAGCTTTTTGAAAAGGTGTCGGTGTGAAAAGTATTTTTTGATTTGTTTTGAAATTAGAGAAAGTATCTAGAGTCGTCTACCTACCCTAAGGAATTCGTCTGTGTAAATGTCCTTTAAAGTAGTGCCATCCCACCATTGAGAGGTAGGTAGCACCACCGTTGGAGGTGTTCGGGTCAATTCGGTGTTCGGGACATGGTGATCACCAGAGCAATGGGAAGACACCTTAGAAGCTACCCTCATGCCAGGTTCCCGGATCATGAGGACTTACTAAGACATCCTCTACTCGACGATCACCTTTCGAGGCAAGGCAACAGTGAGGCGTACCCTAGGGGTGGTGTGTGATTTGTGTGTCGTTTTCATTTATTTTTGTCTTTTGTCAAAGTGATCTATGCGTTTGTTTTTATTTTATCATTCATTCTTGCATGCATTTATTTAACAGTAAAAAAAGGTGCGGAAATTGAAAGTTCTAAACTATTACAAAGGCGCGGGTCCACATCGCCAAAATTAAAATCCAGGACCCGATTTGACGGAAAGTAAATAAAGAAATAAAATAAAGTGCGAAAAATAAATATTACACGGCTTTGGGAGAATTACATTAATATTTACAAGAAATAAAATAAATAAAAATGCGCGAATAGGAATTAAAATTGGAAACGAGGGCGTTGGACCCTTTTTAATGAAATTAAATTAAATGATTAAACTAATGAAATAAGAATGAAAAAAGAAATTATTTTGAGATTTTTGTATTTATGGTTTTTTATGAGAGAATTAAATGAAATCTAACCCTATTTCTAGTTGTTTTTTAATTTATTAAGAAAACATATTAAAATTAAACCTAAGATTAATCTAATTATTTACATGGTAATTTAATTACAAAAATAGTATTTAATAATTAATTATTGTGAAAGAAAAGAAAAAAAGGATAAAAATTGATTAAAACCTAATTCTACCAATTTTAAGTTTATTAAGAAAAATGTTTGAATTAAACCTAATTTTACAAAGCTAAAATTAATTAGTGATATTTATTTACAAAAAAATAACATTAAATAAAAATACTTATTTTTTGTCTTTTTTCTGATTTTTATATTATTTTATTTTTTTATGAAAATAAATTAAATTAAAGGAACTAATTAAAAAAAGAAATAATTGAAACAAATAAAATAAAGAAAAGAAAAGAAATACAATACCTTAGGGGGTTCTGTCCCCAATTGGAGGTGAATTGGAGTGGTTTGGCCATTTGTGTTCTGGCCTCATCATGCATAAGTTGTTCTACTTTGGCCATTTGGCTTTTGGCTTTTGGCCATTTGCGTTTTGGCCTCAACGTTCCCTAATCTTCTCAGGATGTCTGTCTCGCCATGTATTGGGGTCATGTGTAAAATGTTCTGTTTTGGCCATTTGGCTTTTGGCTTTTTGGCCATTTGGCTTTTGGCCTCAACGTTCCTTAATGAACCTGCATGGGATCCTGTCTAAATCTGCAGTGTTGAACCTCATGAACACATTAAATAAAATCATAAAAATTTAAATAAAACCAACATATGAAGAAATTTAATGTTTAGGCACAATATGACATGTATGAATGATTATACCCTTTTGATCATGGAGATCAAATCAATCTTACCCTTACTGGAAGATTAGTGACCTGAATGCTTTTATGCCTTACTGGAAAATTAGGATCATGGAGATCAAGCCAGCCTTATCCTTACTGAAGAAGTAGTGAGGTATTGGTTTATAACTGTGATGGCTTGTTTGTAGTGAGAGAGGGATTTGTAATAAGGATCTCAAGGTTTTAGGGTTCTTGAAAGAGTTTGATATTCCAACAGTGTTGTGGCAAGGTTTTTTCTCTCTTTTCCTCTTCTTTTTCTCTCCTTTTTCTCTCCTCTCTTTCTCCTTTTGTTTGTGTGAAAAGAAAGTGATTATATAATGGAAATTAGGGTAAAGAAAATGGGCTTTGAATGTGCAATTGGGCCTTCAATGTTCACTTGAATTCGTCACTTTCCAGGCTAAATCGCAGGGACTTAAGTGCATTTTTTGAAGTTGAAATGTGAAAACAAAATGTATCCAGCATCGAGAACTAACTCCTATCCGAAAATCGACTCAATCGGATAAACGGTGAATTAGTTATGAATTTTTGAAGTTTCAGCTCAGACAAACTTATTTTGGGCTCCAGTGTCGACTCTGACACGTTCTTCAATAAAAAACTGGTATTGATTGGTGCATAATTTGGTCTCGACTTTTGAAGCAAAGTTGTATATCTATGAGTCAGGGACCTTGTGTAAAAACATGAGTCCAATCCGATAAAAATTGACCGAGTTATGAATTTTCGAAGTTTCGGCTCAGATGAAATAATATTCAGCATTCAGGATTTTCAGCGTGTCACGCACTCTGAGCAAAGAACGAAGGCCTTTTGAATACCGTTTGAACTCAATACCTTCTGTGAAAATGTAGCCAACTCAATTTGTGAAATTTTGGCACCGGAACCAGCTCGATACGATGAAAATCGACCAAGTTATTATTTTTTGAACATGACGCAAATAAACTTCTGTCACAAATTTTCTGTGCGGAAATACTTGATAAATTCACATTTTTGAAGACCTTATGATCGAAATTGGCTTCCAGCCGTGAGAGATGAAAAAGTAGATAATGTCAAGACGGAATTTTGGCCACCGAAACGGGTTCAAAATGAGTCACGATCTTCAAGTTATGAATTTTTTAGCGCGTAAAAACTGCACTTTCAGCACACTTTTTCACCATATTTCTTCAAGAAAACTCACACATTCGGATACCTTCTTTAAAGAATTGACTCTTGAGCCGAACCTGAATTTGAGAATATGTTATCAGAGATATCTTGGCGAAAGAATACCTGAATATGACGCGCCAGGTTGGACTTGTGAATTTTTCTTGAAATGTTTTGAGAAATATGGGAGGGCAAATTTTGGGGTACAACATTGTCCTAATAATAGTAACCGGGTTCTAAGGAGCTCAATATCACTGGTTTGTTTCCTTGGTCATTGTTTCAGCACAAGCCTCTTTAATGGCGACCGAAATATCCTAAGAAACCAAACCTCAATGAGTGTAGTATCGAGTATCTACCAACTTCGGACTACACCAAAGTCGGTCATCTCACTACATCCTAAAGGCCAAGTTGGTCAAGTAAAGGTTCTAAAAGTTCATTAGTGCTTTATGACATCACTCAGCGGCCCCGTATTCTCTTTGATTAATTCAAAGGCTACCGGTACCCACAAATATGTCGCACTAACATAGCTATTTCTTAGACTATGTCGGTATACCCCACACAGTTTCCATAATGTATTGCTACTTACCTATAATGTATCCCAAATCTGGGTAGAGGATTCAGACCCAAACAAAGAACCATAATGTAAAGCATACAAATCAAACAATGAAAGCAAATAAATGTGATCTAACCCTAAGGTAACCCCACTTTTAGAATTTTCCCCAGCAGAGTCGCCAGTTCTGTGATACGGTGGGAGAACTGACTTGGGTGTTTTGTATTTGATCGCAAATGTTGCGGTTAGCAAGAGTCACCACCGACTTTTCTTTTATCCAAAAGGAAAGGTGAAAAAGCACAGGAAAGACCTTTGAGATTATTTCTTGAGTTCGGGGGGTAGATTATGAAAAGGGAAGGTATTAGCATCCTTTTCATCCATGGTTATCCATGGGCTCTTAGTTACTTGGTAGATCACTTGCTTTTGTTTGAAATTGTGCTTTGTGTGGGTTTTGAAAGTATTTTGTAAAGAGGTCATTGTTTAGGCAATCTTTGTAATGATTCTTGTTTGTAAGAATGTATACAAAGATGTTTGATCTTTTGAAAATGTTTTCAATTTTGTAAGATGTTTGAAAGTTTATGTGTTTGTTTTGAAAATAGCAAGGATGTTTATTTTGAAATGGAGCAAGTAATTAGAAGCAATCTACCTACTCAAATGTCTTTCTTGTTCATTTTCTTTTCCTTTGACATTGTTGTCCTACCATTGATTTGGTAAGCAACCCTATTGTGATACGGTGGGAGAACTGACTATGGTTTTGCGTTTGTTTTCGCAAATGTTTCGGTTGAGCAAGAGTCGCCACCGACTTTTTATTTTATCCTAAGGAAAGGTTAAAAAGCACAGCAAAAAACCTTTGAGATGTTTTCTTGGGTTCGGGGAGTAGATTATAGAAAGGGAAGGTATTAGCACCCTTTCTATCCATGGTTATCCATGGGCTCTTAATTACTTGCTTAGATCAACTTGCCTTAATTTTCAATTGTTTGAAATGGTGCTTGTGTGTGTGGGTTTGAAAATGTTTTTGAAAAGAGGCCAATGTGGTGGCAACCTTTGTAATGATCCATGTTGGGATGTATACAAAGGTGTATGTCTTTTGAAAAGGTTTTCATTTGTTTTTGAAAGTTTGTTTTGAAAGTGTTGTGAGGTGTGATTTGGAAAATAGGCAAGTGTTTTGTTTTGCAAGTTTGATTCAAGTAACTAAGAGGTTGTCTACTCCTAAATTTCTCAAAGATTTCTTCTATGTTTTAACCCTTTTAACAATTTTGTTCCACCATTGCATTTGGTGGACAATCTTGTGTTAGGAGGTGAAAGGGACGGGCGCGGGTCATCGTTTTAGACCATAATTGCAATGGTGTCAAGTATCTTTGGGCAATTTTTCCTTTAAGGGACTTGATCATTTGTTTAGGCAACTTTTTGAAAGCATCATCGAGGGACTATGATCATTTGATTGTTTGTTTTGCCCAAAGAAACCTAACATGCAATATGGCCCATTTATTGAAGGTAACAAGTGGAATACCCTAGGGGTGCAAGTGTGATTAGTGTTGTCCATTTTCATGCTTGTTTATTCTTGAAATTAGGTCAAACTATTTTTGTTGTTTTTGATTCGCATACAAACCCTAATTCTAACATGGCATAATTAGAAAGCATTAAAGTGCGAAAAATAAAGTTCCTAAGTTATTACAACACAATATGGGAAGGGGGGTACAAATGTTCAAATGGGGGGTATTTTGACAAGGAATTTAAACCTAGACTATTACATCAATATTGAATTATTTACAAGGTATTTAATTACACAAATTAAATAGAAATAAAATAAATATGCAAGATGCAAAAATGTTTTCATGTGTATGAAAAAAAAGTGTTTTTATGTATAAAGGAAACAAAAAAAAAAGTATCAATTTTTTTGGGGTTTTTATGTATTTTAGGGCAAAACCCTAATTTATTAAATAAAAGTATTAATTATTTAATATATACAATATTCATTTATTATATACAAAAATAAAATAAAAATGAAGTATATTGGTCAAAAGGTATTTTTTAATGTTAAATATCAATAAAAAATATAATGTATATATTTTGTATTTTTAACCTAAATATACTAATATATATGTAAATATTTATATTATATGATAAATATATTAAATATATACAAAATAATAATATTTAATATTTATGAAAAAAAGTATATTTTATATAAAATATTTTCAGAAGATAAAATAAAATAAAAATAGAAAATAAAATGTGTTTGCATTATTTTAGTATTTTTCAAATAAAAGTATGTTTATATATTTATTTATGTACAAATATTAATCTAAACAAATAAATACCTAATAAATATGAAAATGGTGTAAAAAATATTTTTAATATTTTTAATATTATAAGAAAAAATAAATAAGTCAGACCAAAAAAGAAAAAGTCAAAAAGTCATAAAAATAAACAAAATGGGCCTAGGGGGTGTAAAAGTAAAAACATGGTGTGAAAAGAAATAGCAAAACAGGCCCAGCCCACGTGGAGCTTCTTCAACCTCCAGCCAGAAACTTTTTCAAAAACGCGCGCCTGTACACTGATTCAAACATCTGGATTCCTTGACTTTTAACACAAACTTACAACATAAGAAATGTTAAGCATCAAGCCACGATTCTGGACATGTAAAGAACTCATCCTAACTCTCAGAAATGAGGGAGAATTTCTCCATTCCCAAATCTTAACCTAACTTTTTATCAATGTTCAGACCTTAAATTCTCATAGCATATGCAAAATAAATGGAAAGTAAAGATATGTACAGTTTCAGGGGCATGAGTAGAACACTTTTCATTCACAAACCTAGAGCTAACAATGCCTATATTGAGAGTTAGAAGTTCATGAATATACCTGTTCAGTTGGAATCGTGTCTTGCAATGGGGGAGCTTTCAGGGTAAGATGATGGTTTGTACAGCTTGCTTGAAGTGTGAGGATGCTATTCCAATACTTGGTATGCTTTGAAACCTTCTGTATCAAGCTGCAGAAGTCAACCTGCAAGAGGAAGAAATGAAAATGGCCAAACTGATTAGAGGAGTTACAGTCCACTTCTAATGCTTTGGATAGTTTGGATTGATGGTAAGGAAAGTGTTTGAACTGGTTTTGGCCAAGATGCACGATGGAAATGAGTTGTGGGATTCAAGTTGCAGGGATGCCCTGTTTTGGGCAGTTCAATGGTGATTCTGTGAATGGGGAGGCAATGGAGATGTTAGGGTCGTGTTCTAGCTCAGAATGGATGTTCAGAATGTGCTTGATAACTTTGCTTAAGGCTTGGTTTACAGGAATGATAGATGGTATGTGTTATGGCAAGTTTCTTACACTTTAAGTAAGAGATGGCAAGTTGGTGTTCTAGACAGGTAGAGGCCCCCAATCTATGCTGCACAACTTAGTCTTGATCAGTGCAATTAGTCCATAAACTTGTGCCAAAGAGATCTTAACTGTACTTACTTGGATTTGCTTTAGACATAAAGTGCAACTTTTCCAAAATGGATATAATGCTTTATCTAAAAATGGATTAAACTTGCATACAATGTCCAAACTCATAGAACAACACCTTGGCACAAAGGATTGGCATTAAATTAAGGAGTGTAATTGAGATAAAAGACCTGTAATCAAGGAAAGCATGCTGAATTCAAAATGGCACAAATGTATGAACATGTAACTTGGCCAAATCAAAAGTGAGTTTTTCCCAACTTGCCAAATTCGATTCTCCCTAACCATGAGGTTGTTTGATGAGTTCTTGGACATTTTGGAAAGCTTGGAATGTGTACTACAATCCATATTTGAAATGCAAATTGAAATTCCAAGTGGAAGTATGTGAAAAATTGTCTTGAAGTTAGGTAAAAACCTTGCCTAAAATAGGTCAAATTTTCTCTAAGTTAAGAATGGTTTGGTACCCTTGTTCCAAAAATTGTAACTTGAGCTACAAGCTTCTTTTGGGAAAACTTTGTGAATCAAAGTTGTAGATTTTGCAATAGGCTACAACTTTCATGTTTTGACTTTTTCTTGAATCCAAACGAATCTTGGTGAGAAAGTGGGGCAAAGTTAGGAAAAAATTAGGGTTTTTCATAACTTAGAAAAATTCTAAGTTATGAAAAATCTTCATTTCAAACCCTAATTTGCAATTCTTGATTTCTTGATGAACAAGTTTCATGATTTGGCATGTTTTGATGAAAAATGAATCTTGACATTTGATTTTGACCAAAAAGTCAAAGTTTGACTTTACAGTATACAGTCAAAATTGATCAATTGACTGGGAAATTCAACTGTCAATCTTGTGCATTTGGGATCTTTTGAACTTGTTGAGTATGTCAAGACAATTCCATGGGGTCCTTGAGTCCATATGTGAGCTTGGTTTGCCATTGGCTAGGTCAAACAGTCAAAAATTGCCTTTGTGCAGTCAAAACCCTAAAAATGACCATTTTGCCCTTTTGGTGATCTGATCAAATTTCTTGTGGAATTGTGATCCAAACTTGATCAAATGGTCCATGTGAGTTCATAATGTTGATGTGGGTCAATTTTCATGAGATTTGACTGTCAATTGGCCACAGTTGACTTTTTCCCCAATACAGCTGATTTCTAGGTCAACTGTCCAATTGACTGGGCAAAATTTGGAATCAAGACTTGAAACTTGGTATGGATAAACTTGGGAGTCCAACATGAAGCATGAAAGTCATCTTAGGCATTTCAGGTCAAAATATCTTTGTTCAAACACAAACCCTAATTTGGGTCAACAGTGCAAGGAGAAGTCTTGAGCAGATGAAACCCTAACTAGATCTTGAGCTCTAAGGGTTTTGTGATGAGAAAATGTTGAGGAAATGGGAGGGCAAATTTTGGGGTACAACAGTTGCCCCTGTTCAATCTTCTTGAACCTGAAGAGTTAGATTGGCAAGTTTGCCTTTCGTGACTCGAGGGTAAAAGGAGATTGGACACTAGAGTGCCCTTAAATTTGCACTCGCATGTTGGAGTATCAGCAATGTGATGTCGGGAATGGGCTTATAGATGCCATTTGAAGAGAGGGTGGATAGGGAGATGGGCTTATAGATTCCACCTGAAGGCGCGACAGAACCTTGTCGGGAATGGGCTTATAGATGCCATTTGGAAGTGTTGATCGCATAAGAGATTCCTTAGCGAGAACTTGTGTATTTTGAGAAAGACAGATGTTTTCCTGGCTTGTTACAGGTGTTAATCTTCAATCTCTTCATGCAGACATGCCCTGGCTAGATACAGGTGTCGAGTCTACAATCGGTTGCTCGCAGATATGCCCTGGCTGGTGTTGGCTCCTAAATTCGACACCTTTGTTTTG
Source organism: Vicia faba (assembly GCA_948472305.1). Taxonomy (NCBI): domain Eukaryota; kingdom Viridiplantae; phylum Streptophyta; class Magnoliopsida; order Fabales; family Fabaceae; genus Vicia; species Vicia faba. Next base: position 852,881,111 of record OX451741.1, read on the forward strand.
TTGATGTCAGCCATTAAAGCTGAAGGATGTTTTCGATTGGCTAAGTCTGTCGAAATGCCCGTCGAAAGATGGCAAAGCACTTAGAAGATTTCTTCCAAGGGAGAAGTTGGTTGCCTTCGACGTCGAAGGAGTTTCTCGTCGAAGATGTCTCTCGACGAAAGTGTTCGATGGTTCAGAGTGGAGCAGTTTGAAATTCAAGCGTTTGGAGGGAAAACGGTTTCCAGCAGTTACCACGTGCAAACGTGCAAGGATCTGGAGCGTCGAACGTGGAGAACGTGCCAAGTGGATTGATCTCGAAGCAGTGTAACTGCCCGACGGTTACTTGGGATGTTTTAGTATAAATAATAGTAGTCATGTAGTTTCTCGCGGATGTTCACAATTCTATACAAAGTCACTCATATAGATTCGAGTACCCAGCGTGTGAGAAAGAATTTTTGAGAAATGTATGTGTGAAACACCAATTTTATTAATCAAAGTCATTTACTTTTCCAGAAATTTACTTGCTTTCCTCTTTACATTCCTGTCGAAGCCTTTTACTTTAAGCCTTGTTTATTTTACCAAGTCCTTTCTTCATGCAATTTACTTGAAACCTCTTTATTTAAAGCCTTATCCAATTTAATCAAAACTTCAAAATCAACCTATGTCCTAGGATCAATCTGATCGATCCTGCGAGTAACCAAATAAGTAACCATTTGGAGGATCAGCGGTTGTTTACCAAATCCCAAGGTAAACAGCTGGATACAGGAATCGAATCTGGAAATAGTCGTCAATAGATATGCCCTGGCTGGATACAAGAATTGAATCTGGAATTGTTGTCAACAGATATGTCCTGGCTGGATACAGGAATCGAATCTGGAATTGTTGTCAACAGATATGCCCTGGCTGGATACAGGAATCGAATCTGGAATTGTTGTCAACAGATATGCCCTGGCTGGATACTGGAGTCGAATCTGGAATTGTTGTCAACAGATATGCCCTGGCTGGATACAGGAATCGAATCTGGAATTGTTGTCAACAGATATGCTCTGGCTGGATACAGGAATCGAATCTGGAATTGTTGTCAACAGATATGCCCTGGCTGGATACAGGAATCGAATCTGGAATTGTGATAGTTGAAGGTAGTTGTCTTTTGGATTATCTTTTTCCCTGAAAAGGCAAAACATCAGTTGTATGCAATGTCATGATGTATGAAATGCATGATGTCATGATGTTCCAAACGAGATAGTGTTGTATGCATTTTATCATGTATGTAAGCAAGATGTATGAAATGTAAAATGTTTATGAATGTATTTTCTTCTAGGAAAATAAATCCTTGACGACCGGCCGGGGAATTAAATCCTGGGCTGGCGTTGAAGAGCAGAGCTCTTTGCTTCCGCTGGGGATGATGGTTGCAAGAATACACCGGTAGGAGAAGATGACTCCATTGGGGAATAAACTTGTTGGAGAGATTACTCTGAGGGGAATTACTCTGTGGGAAGAGATACTTCGCTGAAGTTTGACGAGAGCTTCATTGAGGATTTCAATGATTGACTCCGTTGGGGATGACAAAGATAAACTCCGCTGGGGATACCAAAGATAAACTCCCCTGGGGATGACAATAATAAACTCCGCTGGGGATTGTGTTGACAAGTTATGTTGGGGAACTTTGATGAACTCCGCTGGGGATAGGAAGAACTTTGCCGAGGGCGATCTTCCGTGGTAATTTGCTGAGGACAACCCAGTTATAAGCCCTTGTGAGGAATAACTTTGAATAAAACTCGGGAGAGACGTCCGTACTCTGCAGGGGATAAGCTTCCAGAATCTACTGGGGATAAGCTTCAAGACCTGCTGGGGATATGAATTCCGCTTTCCCGGGGAAACCTTCAGACTGTATTGGTAAATGGTTCTACTGGAGCGTCTGTATTCCGCCGGGGAACAATCTTAGATCAAGACTGCCGGGGATGCTTGCTGATGAATGCCTATACTCCGCTGGGGAATGTTGCTATCTTGTCTTACTCTGTGGGGAGTTGAGGTAACTTGGTCACATTCTTCAGTTGAATCTACCTTGGTACCTTGGCGAAACAAGCAACTAGACTGCCTGGACAACTCTACATTGCCCCTACTTCTGATGTCACCTGTAATTAGTCTTTTGTTTCGTATGCAAGTATTTATGAATTAGCAATTTAATGTCAAATGCATATATCAAAAATGAACATTGGACGTTCTTCGCAAGACAAAACAGAAAAAAGGAAAACACAATTGGCAATTTGTTTGGAAAACTGAATCTGTATTGATTTTGAAATTTGCCTGTAAATAGGCGTTTTTTGTACAAGAGGTTGACGTCCTAGTAAGAGAACGCCGCCGAATAACATAAAGTTTATACAATTTGAAAAGGAAACAAAACAGCTATGTGCACAATATTCCCACTGGGTTCCAACTCTGCTATCGCCTTTATGTCTTCAAGCGTCTCATCACTTTGTTGCTTGGTTGAAGATGAAGCTGATTGATCGATGCCGAGATCTGAGCCAGATAGTTGATGCCGAATTCTGGATGCAAGGTGATCCAATGAGACATAGTGTTACGCTTTATCCCTAACTTTTGCCTGGACCGCCCTTCGGGTTTTCAGTCCACCGGGATACCCATTTTTGCCCAAGCCGCCTTTTCAGGTTTTCGACTTGCCGGGTGTACAGATTTGTTTTCTTCATTTCATCCCTTATTTTTGCCCGAACCCTTTTGGTTCTCCGGGAAGCCCTTGTTTTTGCCTAGGTATGTCAACCTAGCGGGTCTTTTATTTATGCGTAGTATCTTTTTACTATGTCTGCATTGGCGGGGTGAGGAAGGTCGTCACCATCCATAGAGGTTAGAATCATGGCTCCTCCTGAGAACACATGTTTAACCACAAATGGCCCTTCGTATGTGGGGGTCCATTTGCCCCGGGGATCACTTTGAGGAAGGATGATGCGCTTGATTACCAGGTCCCCAACTTGATACTGTTGTGGTCTGACTTTCTTGTTAAATGCCCTGATCATCCGTTTTTGGTACGTCTGACCATGACAGATAGCGGTGAGTCTCTTTTCGTCAATCAGGTTTAATTGATCAAGCCGAGTCTGGATCCAGTCATCTTCACTCAAGTCTGCATCCTTCATTATCCGGAGAGAGGGTATCTGGACTTCAATCGGCAAGACTGCCTCCATGCCATAGACCAAGGAAAAGGGCGTTGCCCCGGTTGACGTCCTTGCTGAGGTACGGTACCCATGAAGAGAAAACGGTAACATTTTGTGCCAATCTTTGTAGGTCACTGTCATCTTCTGCACAATTTTCTTGATATTCTTATTAGCTGCTTCTACAACCCCATTCATCTTCGGCCGATAGGGAGAAGAGTTGTGGTGTTGTATCTTAAATTTCTCGCAGAGCTCAGTGATCATCTTGTTGTTAAGATTGGTACCATTGTCCGTAATGATCCTTTCTGGGACGCCGTACCGACAGATCAGGTTGTGCCGAATGAAACGTGCCACGACGCTCTTGGTTACCGTGGCGTAGGAAGCTGCCTCAACCCACTTCGTGAAGTAATCGATCGCTACCAAGATGAAGCGATGCCCGTTGAATGCCGTCGGTCGGATCTCGCCGATCATATCGATGCCCCACATTGCAAAAGGCCAAGGTGCCGTCAGGACGTTCAGAGGAACCGGAGGGATGTGCACCTTGTTAGCATAGATCTGGCATTTGTGACAAGTTCGAGAATGTTGGTAACAGACGGCTTCCATTGTGGACCAGAAATATCCTGCCCGAAGGATTTTCTTTGCCATGGTATGTCCACTGGAATGTGTCCCGAATGTACCTTCATGCAGTTCTATCATGATCTTATCTGCTTCAGCCTTATCCACACAATGCAGTAGAGTTGAATCATGATTCTGTTTGTAGAGAATGCCGTTGCTGAGGAAGAATTTTGCCGCAAACCTTCTCATGAACTTCTTGTCGTTGACAGATGCACCTTCAGGGTATTCCTGAGTTTCCAAGTATCTCTTCACCTTATGGTACCAGGGTTTTTCAGTCACCTTTTCAGCCTCAAGGTCGCAGCAGCATGCAGGTTCGTCCAACTTCCAGATAATGATCCGGGGAGCCTCATTGTCCCATTTGACTTTGAACATTGAAGACATCGTAGCTAGTGCGTCCGCTAGCTGATTCTCCTCTCTTGGGAAGTGTTCAAAAGTTATCTCTTCAAAGTGGGGAAGCAAAGTCAACACATACTCCTTGTAAGGAATAAGGTTCGGGTGTTTCATATCCCACTCGCCTTTGATCTGATTGATCACGAGAGCGGAATCTCTGAAGACACTCAGATACTTGATCCTTAAGTCGATTGCGGCTTGAAGACCCATGATACATGCCTCATACTCCGCCATGTTGTTGGTGCAGTTGAAACACAGCCGGGCGGTGAGTAGAGTATGAGTGCCTTTAGGGGATATGATTACAGCGCCGACACCATTACCCAAAGCGTTGGAGGCTCCGTCAAAATGCATAGACCATCGGGATCCTTCCTCAGGTCCTTCATCCGGTCCAGGCACTTCACAATCTGTTACTACCATGATATCTTCGTCCGGAAATTCAAAGTTCAACGATTGGTAATCATCCACAGGTTGGTGTGCCAAATGATCTGCCAATACACTTCCCTTGATTGCTTTTTGAGTTGTGTACTGGATATCATATTCTGTCAAGATCATTTGCCATCTCGCTATTCTTCCAGACAGAGCAGGCTTTTCGAATATGTACTTGATGGGATCCATCTTTGAAATCAAAAGAGTGGTGTGAGTCAGCATATACTGTCTCAGCCGGCGAGCAGCCCATACCAGAGCGCAGCAAGTTTTCTCGAGCAGTGAGTACCGAGACTCACGGTTGGTAAACTTTTTTCTCAAGTAATAAATAGCGTGCTCTTTTCGGCCAGACTCGTCATGCTGCCCCAGCACACACCCCATTGAATTGTCAAGTACTGTCAGGTATAGTATTAGAGGTCTCCCTTCCACTGGTGGCATAAGAATGGGTGGCTCTTGGAGATACTCTTTTATCTTTTCGAAAGCAGCCTGACATTCATCGTTCCAACGTACTACTTGATCTTTCTTCAGTAATTTGAAGATTGGCTCACAGGTAGCAGTTAGATGTGAGATGAAACGGGTAATGTAATTCAGTCGTCCCAGAAAGCCTCTGACTTCTTTCTCTATCTTGGGAGTTGGAATCTCTTGTATGGCTTTTACCTTGGCAGGGTCCATCTGAATACCTTTATCGCTTACAATGAAACCTAGCAATTTTCTGGACCTCACCCCAAAGGTGCATTTGTTGGGATTCAACCTCAGCTTGTATAACTTCAATCGGTCAAACAGCTTCCGCAGATGGTCAAGGTGCTCCTCCTCAGTTTGAGACCTTGCAATCATGTCATAAACATATACCTCAATCTCATGATGGATCATATCATGAAATAAGGCAACCATGGCACGCTGGTAGGTTGCCCCAGCATTTTTCAACCCGAATGGCATGACCTTGTAGCAGAAGGTGCCCCACTGAGTGACAAAGGTAGTCTTTTCCATATCTTCTGGAGCCATCTTGATCTGATTGTACCCTGAAAAACCATCCATGAAGGAGAACACCTTGTGTTGAGCAGTATTGTCAACAAGAACGTCAATGTGAGGCAGAGGGAAATCATCCTTGGGGCTGGCCCTGTTCAAATCCCTGTAGTCGACACACATTCTGACCTTACCGTCCTTCTTCGGCACTGGCACCACATTGGCAACCCACTGAAGGTAAGAAGTCACTGCTAGAAACCCGGTATCGAATTGCTTCATAACCTCAGCTTTGATCTTTTCGGACATCTCTGGACGCATACGGCGGACCTTTTGCTTTACCGGAGGGCAGTCTTCCTTGGTAGGCAGGTGATGGACCACAATGTCGGCATCCAAACCAGGCATGTCTTCGTAGGACCAAGCAAAGATCTTCATGTAATCATGTAGCATCTGGATCAATCGTTGCTTCACGCTGAGCTCTAGATTGGCACCAATCTTGACCTCTTTTCTATCTGTCTCAGTACCCAGGTTCACTGTTTCCACGGGCTCTTCATGCGGCTGAATGGCCCTCTCTTCCTAGAGTAGCAGTCTCGCGAGTTCACCAGGCACTTCGCAATCATCTTCACCTTCGTCCTCGGCCAAGTTGATCGGATTCTCGAAGTCATAACTGGTGGTAGCAGAGCCGTTACCAGCGAGATCCAGAGTGGATTGAAACCTGTATAAGTGAGTGTGTGTAAATATAGCTGTTTTGCAATATATAACACAGAAAGAAAAAGAGCACAAGATTTGAAATGCAACAAACGTCCAATGTTTTGATTAATGATATATCGAAATGTCATACAAAAAGCCCTCACAAATGGAGCTACGATGCCCCGGGTAGGACACTGAGCCAATAAAGTTTTAACATATTGTTTGTTACAAATTGAAAATAAAAAGAGTTAATTACTGCGTGACAAATGTGATAGGTGTAAAATCCTTTGTCGTCCAGTTACTTGGTCCGTTGTTGGTGGTTGGATAGATCCAACTGTCAAACTCTGCTTCCTCTACGTCCTCCTCGATAGCATTCACCCTTGGGTTGGTGATAAACACCGGAGCCTTTCTGATCCTCTCTTTGCGCACAGCCCTCTGAGCCTCTGCAGTGAAGCCCAGCCCAAACTTGTCGGTCTTTTGAGTGAAGTCAGGAAGCTGGCCCCAGTTTGCACATTTGCCTTTCTCGATCACTGCTCGGGCATCCTTCAGGGAAGCCATCTTCAAGGGAAAGTCTTCTTCAACCACTGTTTCAGCTGACGCCAACATTGGAGGTACCTCCTCAAAATGCTGAAAGGGGGTTTCAATAAACTCCCCGTCCATCTCGATATACCGGAATGAATTCAAGTGACTAACCATGTATTCCTCCTCACCCTGCACAGTAACAATCTTCCCTTTGACAGGGTATTTGAGCTTCTGGTGTAGAGTGGATGTTACTGCCCCAGCCTTGTGAATCCAGGGTCGACCCAACAAGCAGGAATAAGATGGACGAATATCCATTACATAGAACGTTGAGTCGAAAACTTGGGAACCCACACGAATAGGAATGTCTACCTCACCGTGCACCATCCTCTTAGAACCGTCGAAGGCTCTAACAATGATGTTACTAGGCTTCAATTCCAGGCCCTCACAATCCAAGCGATCCAATGCCTTCTTGGGCAAAACATTCAGGGAAGAACCGGTATCCACCAACACGTGCGCGAGAGTAGTGCCCCTGCATTCTATGGAAACATGCAGGGCATCATTGTGATTTTTCCCTTTGGCGGTAAGGTCAGCATCCGAGAACCCCAAACCATTGTCAGCTGTCAAATTAGCCACACAGTCAGTGAATTGATCTGCAGAGGTCTCTTGCGGTACATGGGCCGTTTTCAGAAATGAAATCAGGGCCTTTGCGTGGGCCTCTGAGCACAGCAGCAATGATAGCATAGAGATTTTGGAGGGGGTATGCCCCAGTTGTTCAACAACATTGAAGTCACTCTTTTTAATGATTTTAAGGATTTCCTCCATCTCTTGTTGGGAGGCTTCAACAGCAGTCTTTTTTGGTTCCTCCGTCCTAGCAGGCAAATCGGTAGCAACTTCTTTGCCCCGAGCATCAGAGGACTCGGAGGCAGTAGTAGACACAGGAACTTGATTTGGAACATGCACACTTGCGGGTGTGATGATGAGAGGTTTTCGGATAACTGGTGGTGCAATGTCAGGCGAGAAGAGCCTGCCACTGCGAGTAATCTTGGCGGGACCAGTGATGTTACTGATACTGGTACCGGTGTTGAACTCCTGCTTCACTCCAAGCACATACACGTCTGCCCCATAGTGCCATGGGACAGCCTTGTTAGATTCATAGGGGAGAGGCCCCGGAACAGTAATAGTAATGGGTGCAACAGACATAATTTGGATTGGCTTCTTTGGGAGAGCCTTGGTAGGATTGTAAATTGTGACGACAGATACTTCTTCAGCGGAAACAAACGGAACAACAGTTTTCTTGAACATAATTTCTTTGCTATCCATCAGGCATTGGATGCCTGATTTCAGCAGCGGACAACCGGTAGGGATAACATCACACAGGAGACAACCCTTGCTACAACCCGGAAATAAACCGGCTAGTAGTAAGTTCTTCTTAACAGTCAAAAGAGGGGTAGCAACATCATTCACCGAAATAGCATACAAATCTTCCTCGATGGCATTTACTCTATGCTGGGGCATAGGAGCAGTTACAACATTTGGCCTCTCAGGCGCCTCAAACTGAATTTCCTTCGCGTCGATAAGGTTTTGCACTTTATTTCTCAGGGCCCAGCAATCATCAGTAGTATGCCCGGGGCTATCGGAATGATAAGCACAACGGGCATTTGGGTTATACTTAGGAGATGTAGTATTCACGACCTGTGGAGCCTCTTTGATGGTCACCAGGTTGGTTGATAACAGCTGTGGTAAGATTTGTGACAACGTCATACTCAGCCGAGTATACTGCCTCTTGGGCCTTTCACCTCTTTGTTGATTGTACTGCTGAGGAGCAACAACAGGCTTTGAAATGACCAAGGCATTGACGGCTTGGCGGCTTTCTGGCTTGACTTGTCTTCTAGGACCATAGACTGCACTTGCTTCTTTCTTGAAAGGCCTTTTCTCAGTACTTGTGGAGGCAGCTTTTTGTATCTTTCCTGACCTGATGCCGGCTTCTATCCTTTCACCTGTCAGGATTAAATCTGTAAACCCAGCGGAGGAGTTACCAACCAAATGATTGAAAAATGGACCAGACAAAGTCCCTAGAAACATATCCACCAGCTCACGATCAGTCAATGGAGGCTGCACCCTGCCAGCCAAATCTCTCCATTTTTGTGCATATTCTTTGAACCCTTCGCCCGTTCCTAGAGACATACCCTGAAGTTGGGTACGCGTAGGAGCGAGGTCAGAATTGTATTGATATTGTCTGTAAAATGCGGTTGCCAAATATTCCCAATGTCGGATACTAGCTCTATCTAGTTGATAGAACCACTCAAGCTGTGACCCCGAAAGGCTATCTTGGAAGAAGTGGATCCAAAGGTTCTTATCTGCCGTGTAAGGTTGGATCTTCCTTACGTACGACCTTAGATGCAGCTTTGGACAGGAGGCCCCGTCATATTTGGCAAAGGCAGGTGCCTTAAACTTGTGTGGGATTACTACCCCGGAAGATAAGCCCAAATCTCCGAAATCCAGCCCCGGCACATTCTGAATCTCCATGGCGCTTAAGCGGTCCTCTAATTGCTTGTATCGGTCAGCAGCAGGTGGGTATTGTTCGTCATTGTAGTCCGTCTCATTGTCAGAGACTGCAGGACTAGGAGCTCCTCCCCCTTGGGGACTATCTTTCTCTGCAGAAGAAGTAGTTGGATCAGCTTCATTATGGAGTGTGTTCCCAAACCTGCGTCCAGTGTTGAATAACGCAGTCCTCTTTTTCTTCTTCTTCTTTAGGAGCAGAGCCTTCAACTCTTGCTGACCTTGGGCCAGGCTCAGGACCATTTCTTGAAACTGGGCACTTTGGGCCTGAAGGGCCTTGATTGCTTGCTCACTGGACGAATCTGGATTCATGATGACTGTTCCAAATAAACAGCGAAGAAGATTAAGCAACCTGTAGAAAAATGGGTACCTGTTATGCACATGATGCATGAGATGCTATCTATGCAATGCATTCAAGGATTTTAGAAATTCACAATTGTTGCAAACAAAAAAGAACGCACATCATATTAATAAGAAAAGATTTGTTAGTACATAAATGCCCCATGGGCCAAATATTACAAAAACAACTTCTCAAGGTAAAAAGACGTTGCGCATCCTCTTCGGCGCAATGTAGGTGTTGAGGGCCTCTTGCTCATGGAGACGGCAGGTGAGCTCTAAAACCTTCTTCTCGCTGGCGTAGAAGCTGGCTTCAAAAGTGTTCCGTTCCTCCTTGAGTTGGATCCAACTCTTCTGCATTTCCTCCCACGATGTAGGCATGTCAGGATGTAGGATGGTGTAGGGAACCTCTCCTTCCTTGACGGGCTCTTTAATCACAAGGAGAACATGAGGATAAGGCATCATTAGACTCTGGGCTCGGGCTCGTACCCACTTGAGGTAAGGTTCAAGAGGGATGGAGTTCTTGTGTCCCAGTGTCTTGCTATCAACCTTGTTGGGCCTCCCCCAAGCTCTGATGAATCTTTGGCGAAGTCCTTGCGCATCGTTGTCGAAGTCAAAAACTAGGTCAGGAATCAACATGTCGTGAGGGCCATCCCTCCGTGCATATCCAAATTGCCTCAAAGCTAGGCAAGGGTTGTAGGTTATACCTCCTCTGATTCCAAGTAAAGGAACATTAGGAAACTCCCTGCAACGATCGACGATGATGACATTTTCTCTGGACCGAGAACACCAATGTACATCAGAGTGAGTAAGAGTCATCAACCATTGGGACCACCTTGAGCCTTGATCATTCTTCAAGACAGATTGTGGAAGGTGCGAAATAAACCACCTTGAAAGGAGAGGAGTACATCACATGAGAACACCCCTCTTTCTCATTGTTCGTGTGTAAAATGAGTGAAGGATGTCCCCAAGCAATGTTGGTATTGGATTTCTGGATAAGAAGATTTTGACGGCGTTGACATCTACCAATTGGTCTGAATTTGGGAACAGGACCAACCCATAGATAAGGAGTGCCACAATCTCTTCAAAAGCTTGTAGGTCCAATGAATCCCAACACTCTTGTGCCTTCTCAAACAAGAATTTTTCTAAGAAGCCTTTGACGCCACTTCTAGTTTCCCAATGCCCCTTGATGTCAGAAGGCTGTAGATGTAATGCTCGAGCAACATCTTCAGGCTTTGGTTCCTTTTCCGTACCGTTGAAAGGTAGTTGATTAAGGATAGGAATTCTCAGGAGTTGAGAAAATTCCTCCAAAGTGGGTACCAACTGGTAGTCGGGGAAAGTGAAACAGTGGTGAAGAGGGTCAAAGAACTGGAATAGCACTTTCATCATGTCTTCTTCAATGTTGGTGTTGACTAAGCTGAGCAGTCTACCATGTCTTTCACTGAAGGATGAGCTTTCCGGAATTCTTGAGGTGAGCTCCTTGAGTTGAGGAGAGATTCTCACAAGGTTGACTTGGATGGTTTTTCTGCGAGGAATTTCCATGACCTACAAAACAAGAACAAAGATGAAGATCTAAACCCTTGAAGTGGTTAGTGAATGCATATGATGCTTTATGATGTTTATGATGTATGCACAAACATATGTACAAGCAAATCACACCAAACCCTAGTTTCAGGCTTGCATGGGGTTTCATAGGTAAGTACCCTCTTGAGTGTAGTTGGCTTAAAAACCTGTCCTATAAATAGTAATCGGGTTCTATGGAGCTCAATATCATTGGATTGTTTTCATTGTTCATTGTTTTGGTTTAGCCACTTAACTAGCGACCAAAATATTCCAAGAAAACAACCCTTAATGAGTGTAGTATCGAGTATCTACCAACTTCGGACTGCACCAAAGCCGGTCATCTCACTACCCCTAATGTAAGGCCAAGATGGTCAAGTAAGGTTCTAGGTCATTAGTGCTTAGTGACATCACTCAGCGGCCCCGTACTCTTCTTGATTGAACTCAAGGGTTACCGGTACTCACAAATATGTCACACTAATATAGCTATTGCTTCGACCGTGTCGGTATACCCCGCACAGTTTCCACAATGTATTGCTATTTATGAATGTTTCCCAAAATCCGGGTGTAGGATTGCAAACCCAAACAAAAGAGCCAAGATATAAAGCAATCAATTCAAACAATTAGTCATGCAAGAGGGTGATCTAAGCCCTAAGGTTACTCAACTTTTAAATTTATCCCCAGCAGAGTTGCCAGTTCTGTGATACGGTGGGAGAACTGACTATGGTTTTGCGTTTGTTTTCGCAAATGTTTCGGTTGAGCAAGAGTCGCCACCGACTTTTTATTTTATCCTAAGGAAAGGTTAAAAAGCACAACAAAAAACCTTTGAGATGTTTTCTTGGGTTCGGGGAGTAGATTATAGAAAGGGAAGGTATTAGCACCCTTTCTATCCATGGTTATCCATGGGCTCTTAATTACTTGCTTAGATCAACTTGCCTTAATTTTCAATTGTTTGAAATGGTGCTTGTGTGTGTGGGTTTGAAAATGTTTTTGAAAAGAGGCCAATGTGGTGGCAACCTTTGTAATGATCCATGTTGGGATGTATACAAAGGTGTATGTCTTTTGAAAAGGTTTTCATTTGTTTTTGAAAGTTTGTTTTGAAAGTGTTGTGAGGTGTGATTTGGAAAATAGGCAAGTGTTTTGTTTTGCAAGTTTGATTCAAGTAACTAAGAGGTTGTCTACTCCTAAATTTCTCAAAGATTTCTTCTATGTTTTAACCCTTTTAACAATTTTGTTCCACCATTGCATTTGGTGGACAATCTTGTGTTAGGAGGTGAAAGGGACGGGCGCGGGTCATCGTTTTAGACCATAATTGCAATGGTGTCAAGTATCTTTGGGCAATTTTTCCTTTAAGGGACTTGATCATTTGTTTAGGCAACTTTTTGAAAGCATCATCGAGGGACTATGATCATTTGATTGTTTGTTTTGCCCAAAGAAACCTAACATGCAATATGGCCCATTTATTGAAGGCAACAAGTGGAATACCCTAGGGGTGCAAGTGTGATTAGTGTTGTCCATTTTCATGCTTGTTTATTCTTGAAATTAGGTCAAACTATTTTTGTTGTTTTTGATTCGCATACAAACCCTAATTCTAACATGGCATAATTAGAAAGCATTAAAGTGCGAAAAATAAAGTTCCTAAGTTATTACAACACAATATGGGAAGGGGGGTACAAATGTTCAAATGGGGGATATTTTGACAAGGAATTTAAACCTAGACTATTACATCAATATTGAATTATTTACAAGGTATTTAATTACACAAATTAAATAGAAATAAAATAAATATGCAAGATGCAAAAAGGTTTTCATGTGTATGAAAAAAAAGTGTTTTTATGTATAAAGGAAACAAAAATAAAAGTATTAATTTTTTTGGGGTTTTTATGTATTTTAGGGCAAAACCCTAATTTATTAAATAAAAGTATTAATTATTTAATATATACAATATTCATTTATTATATACAAAAATAAAATAAAAATGAAGTATATTGGTCAAAAGGTATTTTTTAATGTTAAATATCAATAAAAAATATAATGTATATATTTTGTATTTTTAACCTAAATATACTAATATATATGTAAATATTTATATTATATGATAAATATATTAAATATATACAAAATAATAATATTTAATATTTATGAAAAAAAGTATATTTTACATAAAATATTTTCAGAAGATAAAATAAAATAAAAATGGAAAATAAAATGTGTTTGCATTATTTTAGTATTTTTTAAATAAAAGTATGTTTATATATTTATTTATGTACAAATATTAATCTAAACAAATAAATACCTAATAAATATGAAAATGGTGTAAAAAATATTTTTTATATTTTTAATATTATAAGAAAAAATAAATAAGTCAGACCAAAAAAGAAAAAGTCAAAAAGTCATAAAAATAAACAAAATGGGCCTAGAGGGTGTAAAAGTAAAAACATGGTGTGAAAAGAAATAGCAAAACAGGCCCAGCCCACGTGGAGCTTCTACAACCTCCAGCCAGAAACTTTGTCAAAAACGCGCGCCTGTACACTGATTCAAACATCTGGATTCCTTGACTTTTAGCACAAACTTACAACATAAGAAATGTTAAGCATCAAGCCACGATTCTGGACATGTAAAGAACTCATCCTAACTCTCAGAAATGAGGGAGAATTTCTCCATTCCCAAATCTTAACCTAACTTTTTATCAATGTTCAGACCTTAAATTCTCATAGCATATGCAAAATAAATGGAAAGTAAAGATATGTACAATTTCAGGGGCATGAGTAGAATACTTTTCATTCACAAACCTAGAGCTAACGATGCCTATATTGAGAGTTAGAAGTTCATGAATATACCTGTTCAGTTGGAATCGTGTCTGGAAATAGGGGAGCTTTCAGGGCAAGATGATGGTTTGTACAACTTGCTTGAAGTGTGAGGATGCTATTCCAATACTTGGTAGGCTTTGAAACCTTCTATATCAAGCTGCAGAAGTCAACCTGCAAGAGGAAGAAATGAAAATGGCCAAACTGATTAGAGGATTTACAGTCCACTTCTAATGCTTTGGATAGTTTGGATTGATGGTAAGGAAAGTGTTTGAACTGGTTTTGGCCAAGATGCACGATGGAAATGAGTTGTGGGATTCAAGTTGCAGGGATGCCCTGTTTTGGGCAGTTCAATAGTGATTCTGTGAATGGGGAGGCAATGGAGATGTTAGGGTCGTGTTCTAGCTCAGAATGGATGTTCAGAATGTGCTTGATAACTTTGCTTAAGGCTTGGTTTACAGGAATGATAGATGGTATGTGTTATGGCAAGTTTCTTACACTTTAAGCAAGAGATGGCAAGTTGGTGTTCTAGACAGGTAGAGGCCCCCAATCTATTCTGCACAACTTAGTCTTGATCAGTGCAATTAGTCCATAAACTTGTGCCAAAGAGATCTTAACTTTACTTGCTTGGATTTTCTTTAGACATAAAGTGCAACTTTTCCAAAATGGATATAATGCTTTATCTAAAAATGGATTAAACTTGCATACAATGTCCAAACTCATAGAACAACACCTTGGCACAAAGGATTGACATTAAATTAAGGAGTGTAATTGAGATAAAAGACCTGTAATCAAGGAAAGCATGCTGAATTCAAAATGGCACAAATGTATGAACATGTAACTTGGCCAAATCAAAAGTGAGTTTTTCCCAACTTGCCAAATTCGATTCTCCCTAACCATGAGGTTGTTTGATGAGTTCTTGGACATTTTGGAAAGCTTGGAATGTGTACTACAATCCATATTTGAAATGCAAATTGAAATTCTAAGTGGAAGTATGTGAAAAATTGTCTTGAAGTTAGGTAAAAACCTTGCCTAAAATAGGTCAAATTTTCTCTAAGTTAAGAATGGTTTGGTACCCTTGTTCCAAAAATTGTAACTTGAGCTACAAGCTTCTTTTGGGAAAACTTTGTGAATCAAAGTTGTAGATTTTGCAATAGGCTACAACTTTCATGTTTTTACTTTTGCTTGAATCCAAATGAATCTTGGTGAGAAAGTGGGGCAAAGTTAGGAAAAAATTAGGGTTTTTCATAACTTAGAAAAATTCTAAGTTATGAAAAATCTTCATTTCAAACCCTAATTTGCAATTCTTGATTTCTTGATGAACAAGTTTCATGATTTGGCATGTTTTGATGAAAAATGAATCTTGACATTTGATTTTGACCAAAAAGTCAAAGTTTGACTTTTCAATATACAGTCAAAATTGATCAATTGACTGGGAAATTCAACTGTCAATCTTGTGCATTTGGGATCTTTTGAACTTGTTGAGTATGTAAAGACAATTCCATGGGGTCCTTGAGTCCATATGTGAGCTTGGTTTGCCATTGGCTAGGTCAAACAGTCAAAAATTGCCTTTGTGCAGTCAAAACCCTAAAAATGACCATTTTGCCCTTTTGGTGATCTGATCAAATTTCTTGTGGAATTGTGATCCAAACTTGATCAAATGGTCCATGTGAGTTCATAATGTTGATGTGGGTCAATTTTCATGAGATTTGACTGTCAATTGGCCACAGTTGACTTTTTCCCCAATACAGCTGATTTCTAGGTCAACTGTCCAATTGACTGGGCAAAATTTGGAATCAAGACTTGAAACTTGGTATGGATAAACTTGGGAGTCCAACATGAAGCATGAAAGTCATCTTAGGCATTTCAGGTCAAAATATCTTTGTTCAAACACAAACCCTAATTTGGGTCAACAGTGCAATGAGAAGTCTTGAGCAGATGAAACCCTAACTGGATCTTGAGCTCTAAGGGTTTTGTGATGAGAAAATGTTGAGGAAATGGGAGGGAAAATTTTGGGGTACAACACCTATCTTTGTATATAAATGGGACGGGCGTGGGTCATCGTATAACCATGATTAGCAATATTGCAAGGTATCTTAACATTCTTTTTGAGGGACTAAGATCATTTGTAAGGCAACTTAGATAGCATCATCGAGGGACTATGATCTTGTATTTTGCTTATTTTGCTAAGATATCTCACATGCGTAATATGGCCATTTTTGTAAGGCAACAAAGTGGGTTTACCCTAAGGGTGTATGTGTGGAAATGTGTTGATTTACATGCATTGATTTGTCTTTGATTAGGGTTTGCTATTTGGTTGGTTTTAATCTTTTCATACAAAACCCTAATTACTAGCATTTATATATAAAGCGATAAATTGAGAGAATTAAAATTACTACGCTATTACATCATTTAGGGGACGGGTGTACAAATTACAAATGGGGATTTGCAAGAAAATAAATCTATTTATCTATTACAACTATATTGAATTGCATAAATATACAAGGAATGAAATGAATATAATATACAAGTATAAAAGGAAAAGAAATTGATTTATTTTGGATTTTTGTTAAGAAAATGTTTTGGCCTTAATCAAACTAAAGGGTGATGATCAATTGGTCCAAATTAAATTTAGGGAACTAAACCTAATTTTTAAAAGAAACAAAGTTGATTTAGAAAAGTATTTTTTAGGGTTTTTGTGAATTTAATTAAAATACAAAAAGGTTAATTAACCAAAATAAGCCTAGATTCTAAATTTATTTTAATTTTCAAGAAAATAATAAAATAATAAATAATAGTCAAAATTTATCATCTAAGTATATAAAAAAAGGAATTAATTTGTTAAATAAAAGTTTTTTATTTCTTTTGATTTTATAAGACTAAATAAACTAAATAAATGTAAAGATAAAAAATATTTTTGGATTTTTATTAATAACTATAAAAAATATTTATTATTAATAATAATAATAATATTAATAATAATAATAAAGAAAATAAAATAAAAATAAAATATGATGAGAAAATCAGGGAGGTGTGAAAATAGAACATGGAGTTAGTGAAAGCAAAAAGGATGAAAAGTCCAAAACTGGACCCAGGCGCTGTAAAGAACAAAAAAAAGTGGAAAAAAGTATGAAAATGACAAAAGGCAGTGTGCTGGGTGTTGAACCCATGCCCTCTTGGTCACCAACGCGGTGCCTTACCATTGAGGTGACTATACATCCGTTAATTAAAATGAAACAACAAATACATGTTACAAATCAAGTCCTTGACCTGAACTTCATCTTCAACCTCACGCCCCAACCAGACAACCTGCAACTTCCATTTTTCTCATGAATCCAACCATATAAATCATGTAAGCTAACAATCAAAGATGAAGATTAATTTTGATGGCCCTAAATTGGAACCTAATTTTTTTTCCAGAAAGTTCAAATCTAAAATTCTCTACATACGATCAATATAAATGAAAACTATGAACATGGTCAGTTTTAGAGCAATGATATCTATATTTTATCTTCACAAATCAGAAACAAATGATGCATGTATGAAGAGATGGAAGTTTGAAAACTTACCTCTTGCAGCTGGAGTCGTGAATGGAGTTTGAGAAACTTTGGAGATGGCCTGATGATCTGTTTAGCTTTCCTGGACCTCCTTGAGTGTATTCCAACTCTTACTTTGCTTTGAAAGTCTCTGAATCTTCCTACTCAAGTCAACCTGCAAGCTTCATATTTGAAAATGGTGGATAGTGATAGAGGGGTTACAGTCTTGAAACAGGGGCTTGGATCACTTGTGTATGATGTATGTAAGGTGTTTGAATAATTAAGAATCAAAACGCACGAGTGGAAATGGAGATGGAGAGTTTTGGCTCAAAACTGTTAAGTTGAGCAGTCTTGTGCAGCAAGGGTGTTTGGGAGAGTTTTTAGGATGCTTGAAATCGTGCCTTAGCTTGCAATAAACTTGTTAATATGTATGGAAAAGATTATAGCACAAAATCACTCCAGGTTTCTGAGTTATAGAGTTATGGATCTATAACTTGATTTTGAAGAAAAGTGAAATGACAAATTTCAAGTATTGTACAAGCATGTTCTGAGATTTCTTAGGTCTTAGACACATTGCTTTTGGTTTATAGGAGTTATGTGTGCAGAAAGAACAAGTTAGAAGCTCAAGACAAGTTGACTTTGTGATTAAAGCAACTTTTCAAGAATGGAATGGTAGCTTTCTTCCAAATATGGCAAATTGGCTTGGACAATGCTTGGAACAATTGGCTAATAGCTCAAAAGCAAGTGTAATCTTCTGATTATGGAGAGATCTTGAGGTTTAGAGGCCTACAAAACAAGATTGTGCAGCATAGGTTTGAAATTGGATTTTTGTTCATCACAAAATGCCTTGTAATTCAAGTGACAAAACACCAACTTCATCTCTTCGATTCTCCCTACTCAAGAATGATCTCAAGGAGTTCTTGGACATTTTGGAAATCTTGCAATGTGCTATATAACCCATATTTGAATTTCTTTTGAATATTAACCTTGTAACTATGTGAAAAATTTCCATGAAGTTAGGTCAAAAAATCATCCTAACTAGGGGAAAATTTCACCAAGTCTTTTTTAGTTCATGAGCATGTATTCATAAAATTATAACTTGAGATCCAAGAACTTTTAGGAGAAGTTGTATGAAGAAAAGTTGTATATTTTATGGAGATCTACAACTTTCATGTTGGAAGTTTCTCTTGAATCATCTTGTATCATAATGAAAAAATGGCTCAAAGTTATGAAAAAAACATGAAATTTCCAACACTTAGAAAAATTTCTAAGTTTAGAAATTTTGACTTTTCAAAATGAAATCTTGAATTTTTGATTTCTTGATGAATAAGTTTCATATTTTGACATGTTTTGATGAATTATGATCTTTGGCACTTGAATTTGACCAAAAAAGTCAAAGTTTGACTTTTCAGTGTACATTTGACTTTTGATCAGTTGACTGCAAAATTCATCTGTCAATCCAATGGATTTGAAATGTTTTGAATCATTTCATTAGGTCAAAATGATGCAATTGGACTCTTAAGATCATGCCTTAAACCAATTTACCATTTGCTAGGTTAAAAATCAGAAATTGCCCTTTCCTAGTCAAAGCCCTAATTTAAACCATTTTGCCCTTTTGGAGATTTGATCAAATTTCTTGAGGAATTGTGATCCAAACTTGATCAAATGATACATATGAGTTTAAAATGTTGATGTGGATCAAAAATTGTGAAGTTTTACTGTAAATTGGTCATAGTTGACTTTTTTCCCAATACAACTGATTTTTAGTTCAACTGCTCAATTGACTGATCAAAAGTGTGATCCAAAGCTTAAAACTTGACATGAGTAATCTTGGAGGTCCATAATGGTCCATTAAATTCATATGAAGCATTGATAGTTCAAAAATCCTTGTGCAAACTCGAACCCTAATTTTGGTCATCAGTGTCTAAGGAGGTGTCTTGAGTTGATCAAACCCTAGTGCAGTCTTGAGCCCAAGGAGATCTTGTAAGAAAATTCTTGATAAGTGAGAGGGAAAATTTTGGGGTACAACAATGTAAAAAGATGAATGCAACATGTGTTTTATTTTAGAGATACCATCTTGATCGCAGCCAGTTACCATAATATCATTCACATAAACCCGGAGCACCACAATGCCTTTAGAAGTCCTTTGTAGAAAAAGTGATGGATCATATTGATTTTGAATGAATGAAAAACCTAGTAGAGTAGATCGAAAATTTTCAAACCATACTCTTGGTGTCTGTTTTAAACCATATAACGATCATTTTAGTTTACAAACAAAATATTTAAGAAAGTGGGTAATACCATTGAGAAGTTTGATGTAAATTTATTCCTTAAGATCTCCATGTAGGAATGCATATTTTATATCTATTTGATGTAGCGACCAAGATTTTGATGCAAGAAGGGCAAGAATAGTACAGATGCTAGTCATCTTGGCGACCCGGAGCAAAATTCTCCTCATAGTCTAACACATATTCTTTCTTATTTCCAAGTACTACTAGACGAGCCTTGTAACGATCAATTGATCCATCTGAACGCAACTTTATAGAAAACACAAATTTGTTGCCTAAAGGTTTAACAGTTGGAGGATAGTGTACTGTATCCCATGTCTGATTTTCTTCTAAGGCTAGAAGCTCATTTTCAATAATTGTTTGCCAACAACCATGTTCCATTTCCTGTTTATAAGAAGAAGGAATAAAAACACAAGATAATGTTGTTGTCAAGGATAAAGGAGTAGAGAAACCATTCTTTTTTGGGGGCTTATGTATGTGCGTTCTGTGTCGTACATGGTCTGGTTCTAGCTCTTGTATTTGATCAACAGTCAGGGCATTATCTTGAAGGGGCCCATTGGAGTCAGTTGGCTGATTTTGGGTGATACCACGTCGTCTTTGATAGGTCAATAGGAGCTTAGAGGGTGGCTGACATGTAGGAGAGTTAGAAAACAATGGGAAAATAGAAAATGTAGAAGAAGGAAGGTCATAATGTGTTGCAAAAAACATTTATTTTCAAGGAAAATGGCATTTCTAGAGACCCGAATTTGACGAAGATTAATATCATATCTTAGAAATCCTTTTTGACGAGATGAATATCCAAGAAAAGCATATTCAACAAATTGTGTTGTGAGTTTAGTACGTTCTTGTGAAGGAAGATAGACATAACATACACAACCGAAAACACGAAGAGTGGAGTAATCTGGTGGATTACTAAATACTCGACTGAAGGGAGATTCGTTATTTATTGATGTAGATGGTAAATTTTTTATAAGATGAGCTGCTATGGAGAGGGAATCACACCAGAATCGTGGTGGCACATAAGATTGAAGAAGAAGTGTGTGGACAACATCAAGCAAATGATGGTTTTTTCTTTCAGCTACTCCATTTTGTTGAGGAGTTGAAGGACGCGACCTTTGAGATATAATCCCATTAGATTGCAAGAATTATTGAAAAGATTTGATGGGTATTCTCCCCCATTGTTAGAGTGAAGTATTTTGATTTTGGCGTCTAAACATAAGCATAAAAAAATTTAAAAGTGGAAAAAACTTCATCTTTGGAGCGTAAAAAATAGACCCATGCAAAACGACGATAATCATCAATAAAAGTTATAAAATATTGGTAATTTGAATGAGATATAATCGGGGCTACTCTCCAAACATCACTATGGATAATATCAAAAGGTTGTGTTACATTCGATTGATGTGTTGAGAAAGGAAAAATTTTACTTTTGCCAAACTTACAAGGAATGCAATTTAAACAAATAGCATCGAGAGATGGAGTATACTTATTTCCAAGAAAACTAGATTTTAGCATGTCATGAAGTACACTGAAATTTAGATTTCCAAGATGCTTATGTCACACTTGATAATCAATGGTTGTAGAATTTCACAAAATAGAAGGTAAATAAAGACTTGAAAACAAATATAAATTGAGTGGAAATAACCGTCCAACTTTAGGCACCTTCGCAATTATCGTCCCCGAGTTTTAATCCTGCACAAGACAATTAAATTTTGAGAAATTTACTTGAAAATCATTGTCAACTAATTGACCAACTGAAATGAGATTACTGGTGAGATCTGGAGAAACAAAAACATTAGTTAGAGTTGAAGAAATATCACCGGTTGTTGTAATAGGTAATTTATTTCCATCAATAGTATGTATCTTGAGATTTCCAGAATATTTGGTGATATTATTAAGAAAATGGAGAATGCTGAAATGATCATTTGCTGAACCATTTCAGGGGTCAAAGTCTGGAAAGCGGTAGGCGCATTTTGTTGAACAGCAGTAGGTGCATTTTGCTAGACAACAGTAGGTGCATTTTGTTGGACAACAGTAGAAGAATCAACAGAGGTTGTGAAGGCCGGTGTGTTTTGCTTTGGTGGCCTAGTTGGACACTCTTTAATAATGTGTCCATTTTTTTTGTTGCAATAACTGCAAAATTTTCTTGGACAATTAGAGGCATAATGTCCATAACGCTTGCAACAAAAACATTAAATATTGCTCATATCATGGTTTCTTGACCTCCCTTGTGGAATGTATGTCACTATCATAGTAGATGATTTTTGTTCTTTAATGATAGATAGTGTAAGAAGGTGTTGTTCTTCACGTAATAGATTATTGAGACACTCATCCAATGAGGATGTTGGGTCTCTATGCATCAAATTGGAGGGGATACCTTCAAATTCGTATCTCAATTTCATGAGAAATTGATCTCGTTTAGTAGTGTTGTGAATTGTTTATACCGTACTTAAACCATCAATACTTAAATTTGAATAAACTATATCAGTGTATTCAGCCTAAAGATTCATGAATTGAGAATAAAAATCATATATAGAGAAACTATCTTGTTGTATATTTTCTTCAAGTAAGCCCACATTGTTGTCGTTGTCTTGTAAGGACGAAGATTCAAAACAATATTGAGATCAACCCATCCGATGATCCAGGATATGATTTGAGCGTCTTTGACTATCCACTTGGCATGTTCAACCTTATATTTGTCTTTGTTAAGGGCAGGGGTTGTGTCATCAACATGATCCCACAAATCATTTCCTTTGACATATAAAGAAAATTGAAATTCCCAAATTGAATAATTTTTTCAATTTAGGCGAACTATGAAAACATCATATTTTTCTTTTGACGTTGAATCGAATGACATTGAGAATACGAGATGAAAATCTGGATTGGAAAATGAATAACCAAAAGAAAGAAAAAAGATCAAGAAATTTGGACAAAGTAGAAAAATGCAAACTAGATTATGAATCGTGACATGCTCTGATGCCATCTCAAATTCAGAAATATCCTGATATTCTGAAAAACTATATCTCCTCTCTTGAAGAATTCTCATATAAATACACTTTAAATTACAAGTTTAAGGGCTGACTCAGCCTCATAAATTTGCAACTGCCATATATACACATTTATGCATTTTAAGATACTAATTAATAGTATTAATCTGTCCAATAAATCTGCTACAAATATACATTTATGCACTTCATTATACTAATGAATAGCAATTAGGATTGTTCAAATTAGCAAATATCAATTAGAAATCCAAATATTAAACATAGTGAAAGGTCTAAGTGTGGGTTGGTTGGTCTGGAATTGAATGATAAACTCGAAATTTGATCATGTTTATTGTGTGAATTTCCATTAAGGTGTTGAAATTTGAAATGATGATTATATATAATTGCCTTCATTATGATAGAACTAGGGAAATTGTTGCTTTGCATCATTACAAATTAAATATAGCACTCTGTGTTACTCCAAAAATACAAGTAAGATACATATGATCTACAGTATGTAGAACGTTTTTAGAGTTCATCCGGCATATTGGTTCTAGAAAAAGTTTTTGGCCGGGGTCCATTTATGGTACGGACAGTAGGTTTTGACTTCTCCTTGATCTTATTGATGAGCAAGAATAAAATTCGATAAACAACAATCATTCCAAACATGATAGCAAGATCAACCCACTTAGAATGATCCATTTGCACATGCCATGTATCAGTTAGTATATCCCTACCACTAACGGTTACGGTACCTCCATTTTGATGCCAAACGAACATTAAGCCTTCAAATTCATTCTTGAATGATCCTTGGAAAGCGTATGTAAGGAAGGAAATGTAGTAGCAAGGATACTTCCATAATGGGTTTGGAAGATCATCAGGAAGTCGATAGAATCCAGCTGTTAAAATTGCAAGTCCTTCAACTCCACCAGCAATGATCACACCCATCACAAAATTTGGGACGATACTCCCCACAACCATCATAAGGCTTTCAACCCACATCATAATGGCAAATAGGATAGACGCAAAGTATAGATATTGCTCTAGTCCTCTGTGTAGTCCAGAAAGGTAACACACTATTACTCCAGAAATGAGAGAGATCATTAGCATGTAAGGAATAGGAGATAATATGTTGCCGATGAGAAAAGCTGTAATGCCATAGTGCCCGTTCATTCTCTCTCGTTCAAACACCTATATGGTGGAAGGAAACTTTTTTAGCATCTGTTATCTGTACCCAAAGTTACAATCAAATATGAATATTGCATGTGCATCATAATAAATCGTCAATTAGTTGAAATAACAATCCTTTATTTACTCTCTTTACAATTCATTTACTGCAGATGAATCAAGTTCTTTTAGAATTTGGATACAATAGTCTACTGCTAGAGTTCACAACTGTGAAGCTTCAATTCCGGAAAGAAAAAAAAAGTTTTACCTTCATTTCCTCTATCAAGGGAGAGAATCCACCAACAAGTGTCATGAAAGTCAGGACTGACATAAAAAATGAAAGTAGCGATCCTCTGACCTGAAGCATGCCATGTACGGGGTTATAATTATGCTTCAAATTTATAAATCACAGGGAGTGTTGTGTATTGATTTTAGTAATTCGATTTAGTTAGAATCAGTTTTATTGTTGTTTAATAGTTTGCTTAAAATCTTATTACATCTCTTGATGTATAAATAGTTTCATATGCCTTATAAATAAATATTCATTTTAGTCATCTATGAAATAAACAAGTTTTATTCCTTTATCTCTTCTCTCTAAAATCTAAGATCTATGAAGCCCTAGAAACTCTTATCTCTTTCTGCAACTTTTACAAACAGTTTTGCTTAGTTTTTCTTCATTCTTTCATCGTTGTTCCATCAAATTAGTATAGCAGAGCCTGGTTCATTCATTGTTGTTAGAGAATTCGTGAAGAATGGCAACTCAAAACAATAATATTCCTGCGCATAAACCAGTGTTCGAAGGCAAAAATTTTGATCAATGGATCGTAAAGATGAAGGTGATCTTCAGGTTCCAGGATGTTCTTGAAGTTGTGAATGAAAGTATACCAACATTAGCAGTGAATGCAACTGAGGTACAACAAAAGGCACATAAAGAATTGAAGAAGAAAGATGGGAAAGTCATGTTCCTGATTCATCAGAGTGTAAGTAATGAGATCTTTGAGAAGATCATGCATTATGAAAGTGCAAAGGAGACATGAGATGCAATGAAGAAATTGTATTCTGGGGATGGCAAATTGAAGAAGGCGAGGCTTCAAGCATTAAGAAGACAATATGATGTGTTGACAATGAAAGAAGAAGAAACCATCCGTCAATACTTTGATAAGGTGATCAATCTCACAAATTAGATGACAAGGAATGGTGAAACTTTCACTGATGTGATGAAGGTTGAGAAAGTTCTCAGAACTTTAACACCAAGATTTGATCACATTGTGGTTGCTTTAGAGAAATCTAAGGATCTAGATTCTATGAAGATAGAAGAACTGCAAGCAAGTCTTGAAGCACATGATTTTAGGGTAATTAATAGAATCAAAGAAGATGCGAGAAGGGGAAGAAACCCTGGATTGTAGGCCCAATATGTGAAGAAAGGAAAATTCAATAAGGGGAAGAAACCCTGGATTGTAGGCCCAATATGTGAAGAAAGGAAAATTCAATAAGGGGAAGAAACCCTGCATTGATTATTCTAACAAAAATGGTGAAGGTTCTAGCAAGAATCAAGAAAGAAAGAAGAAAGAAGATGCAAATCATGATCAGAAGAAGAAGAAGAAGAAGAAGAAGAAGAAGAAGAAGGATAAGAAAGATATTCAGTGCTATAATTGTCAAAAGTGAGGACATTATGTATCTGAATGGAGATCAAAGAGGGTCCCAAGGAGAAAATATGAAGCTCAATTTGCTCAAAATGAGGATTCAGACTCTGATGAAGTACTCCTGATGGCAACAGTCAAGGATGAAGAAGAAATAAGGGATGAATGGTACTTGGACACTGGGTGTTCAAATCATATGACAGGCAAGAAAGCTTTGTTCTCTGAATTAGATGATTCAGTTAATAGAAAGATAAGATTTGCAGACAATAGCATAGTTTGTGCAGCTGACATTTTGATTCACAGGAATGATGGTAAGAAAGCATGCATCACTGATGTGTTGTATGTACCAAGTATGAAGAACAACCTCATCAATATTGGTCAACTACTGTAAAAAGGGTACACTATGAAGATGGAAGCACAAGCTATGAAGGTTTTTTATAGCAAGAATAGATTTATTATGAAAGTTTCACTATCAAAGAAAAGAAC
Source organism: Vicia faba (assembly GCA_948472305.1). NCBI lineage: Eukaryota > Viridiplantae > Streptophyta > Magnoliopsida > Fabales > Fabaceae > Vicia > Vicia faba. Next base: position 852,907,214 of record OX451741.1, read on the forward strand.
TTTCAGAATCAACATCAGTGTGATTGCAGATCAGTGCTTGCTATCAGAAGCTAAGAGTGAAAGCTGGTTATGGCATCAAAGATATGGGAAAATCAATTTTAGGGATTTGAATATGCTTCATGAGAAAAAATGGTGAAAGGTTTACCAAAGAAAAAGTTGCCTGATGAAGTGTGTGGAAGTGTGTGATATGCGTTGCACTGGAAAGCAACCCAAAAAATCATACAATGCAAAAGTACTATTCAATGCAACCAAGAAATCTGAGGTAATTCACTCTAATGTATGTGGACCATTTGAAGTGAAATCATTAGGAGGGAATAGCTACTTTGTAACATTCATAAATGAATTCACTAGAAAATTATGGATTTACTTGTTAGCTAAGAAAAGTGGAGTGTTTGGTGTGTTTAAGAAGTTTAGACTGTTAGTTCAAAATGAAAGTGGTGAAGTGATTAGAAGATTAAGAACTGATGGAAGAGGTGAGTATACTTCCACTGAGTTTAATAATTTTTGTTCATCAAATGGCATAAATCATGAAGTCACTGCACCATACACACCTCAACACAATGGGATCTCAGAGAGGAAGAACTTAACTTTGCTAAACATGATAAGCATGTTGAAGCATAAGAAGATGCCTCATTACTTGTGGGGTGAAGCAGCTGCTACTGCAGCATATCTCATCAATAGAAGTCCCACAAAGAAGCTGCAAGACAAGACACCAGAAGAAACATAGTGTGGAGTAAAACCAAGTGTTCAACATCTGAAGATTTTTGGCTCATTCTGTTTCAGACATGTACTTGATCAACTGAGAAGAAAATTGGATGATAAATCTCAGATAATGACTATGGTTGGTTATCACTCAACTGGTGCCTACAAATTATATGATTCAAATAGTAAGAAAATAATGTTCAGCAAAGATGTAAAGTGTGATGAATCAAAAGGTTGGAACTGGAAAGACAAGGCAACAAATAAGCTTGACAGTCACTTCTATCTATCTGATTCAGAGACAGAAGAAGTTGAGACTGAGGAACAAGAAGAAATAATTGAGGATACAAATGAAGGAGGTACATGAGTCACTAATAGGCCAACAAGGAGCACTCAACCACCAGCCAGGCTGAGAGATTATGAGAGGTTCCCTGATCAAGCAGTCACAGATGAAGGTGACATAGTGCAACTAGTAATGCTTGCTGAAACTGAACCAGTGTCTTTTGAGGAAGCTCTTAAACAAAAACACTGGAAGAAAGCAATGATTGAAGAACTAGACTATATAGAGAAGAATAAAACATGGAGATTAGTTCAATTACCTACTGATAAGAAGTGCATTAATGTTAAGTGGGTATTCAAAACAAAACTAAATCCAAATGGTCAAGTGTAAAAGTATAAGGCTAGATTAGTTGCAAGAGGCTTCCTACAGAAGTATGGACAAGATCGCTATGAAGTTTATGCTCTAGTAGCAAGGGTTGAAACAATCAGATTGATTGTTTCTATAGCACTCAAGAACAACTGGTCTATGTACCAGTTAGATGTAAAATCTACATTTCTCAATGATGAGTTAGAAGAAGAAGTGTATGTGAATCAACCACCAGGATTTGAGATAAAGAGGAAGGAAGAGTATGTATACAAGCTTGATAAAGCTCTGTATGACTTAAAGCAAGCCCCAGGAGCTTGGGAAATAGGAAGATAGACAACTTTCTTGTTTAGCAAGGTTTCATGAAGTGTGTAAACGAACGTGGAATTTACTGCAGAAACACCACTAATAAGCTCATTGTGTGCTTATATGTGGATGATATGCTAGTTACTGGAAGCAATGAAGCTGAGATGAAGGACTTTAAGAGAAATATGATGAAGATGTTTGAGATGTCTGATTTAGGCAATCTCACATATTTTCTGGGAATTGAGTTTGAAATGAATCCATAAGGAGTTGTGATTCATCAAAGGAAATATGCACAAGATGTTTTGAAGAGGTTTAGTATGCTGAATTGCAAACCAATCTCAATTCCTGTTGATATAAGAGTGAAATTATCCTTGGTAAATGATGAGAAAGAAATGAATTCAATCCTATTCAAACAAATTGTGGGCTCTTTGAGGTATTTATGCCATACAAGACTTGATATTGCTTATGGTGTAGGTTTGATCAGCAGATACATGGTAAAACCTACCACCTCACATTTAGTTGCAGCTAAGAGAATCCTGAGATATGTGAAGGGTACAAGCAGCTATGACATTCAATACTGTAAGGATCAAAATGGTGATCTAGTAGGCTATTCAGACTCTGATTGGAGTGGTGATGAAGATGACAGGAAAAGCACTGCAGCTTATGTGTTCATGATTGGAAATGCAGCCTTTTCATGGAGTTCTAAGAAGGAATCAGTGGTTGCATTATCTTCTTGTGAGACTGAGTACATTGCAACTTCCATGACAACATGTCAAGCTCAATGGATCAACATGCTACTGATGGAATTGAAACTGATAAAGAATCAAAAGATGGAGCTCAGAATTGATAGCAAGTCAGCTATAGACTTGGCAAAGTATCCAGTAGCACATGATAGGAGTAAACACATTGAAACCAAATTCTATTTCTTAAGAGATCAGGTGAACAAAGGAAAGTTGGAAGTGCAAAATTGCAAGACAGGTGAGCAGATAGCAGATTTGCTTACAAAGCCTTTGAAGTCAAGCAGCTTTGATTACTTGAAGATGAAGCTTGGAATTGCTAAAGCATCTAACTAAATGAATCAAGGAGGTGTATTGGTTTTAGTAATTCAATTTAGTTAGAATCAGTTTTACTGTTGTTTAATAGTTTGTTTAGAATCTTGTTACATCTCTTGATGTATAAATAACTTCATAGGCCTTGTAAATAAATATTCATTTTAGTCATCTATGAAATAAACAAATTTTATTCCTTTATCTCTTCTCTCTAAAATCTAAGATCTACGAAGCCCTAGAAACTCTTATCTCTTTGTGCAACTTATCCAAACAGTTTTACTTAGTTTTTCTTCATTCTTTCATCATTGTTCCATCACTGTGCTGGTAATATATATTCTCTAACATCTTTTAACACGCTATTTTTACAGACATTTTTACAGACAGTATTTTTACAGGTTAACATTGATGATTATTTACATTATATAATTAATAGTTATTTCTCTTTTAAATTTAAAGCATATATAATTAAATTTACCTGAATAGATCGACTACTTGAGCCGACGTGATGGAAGATAGAGCCTAGGCTTATAGCTATTGCAATAAAGACAACAAGACGTAACCAGTAGTTGCTGATGTCACGATACAGTTGCAGGGAAGATCTTTTTATAAGAACAATGCACTGAGTCAGAAATGGAGCGTGAGTCCTCTTATTCCTTATTGCACCCAAATCCTAGTACGTACAATTTCATGAAGCAAAACGTTAAATGATATAGTTTACGTGTGATTTATGGTGGATCACCTTGGTATGTGATTACGATGGATCAATACTTACGCATTCACTAATTTTTGTCACTTCAAGCTGAACTTGACTTTTCATTTCAGAAGCCTTATAAGCTTTTACAAGGATACCAATTGCTTCTTCAGTAATAACTCCCTTACCAAAGCCTTCTTCAATGTCCTGAAAACCACGTAGATTAGTTCACTATTTTTCAAGTTTTCAATTGTTTTGTGCCTTCTAATGCAGAGGATTTTGTATATATATATAACTGGAAAATCTATTTTATTATATATGAGTTAATACTAATCACTAATTAGACCCAGGGTTTGCATAAATACCTGTTCGAAATCTTTGTTTATGACCCGTAAGTAGTGATCAGAAGGATTATAGAGAGTTGGGCAAGGAAAACCATTTGAAGCAAAAAACTGCAGTGAATTAAGTGTCACTATAAATTAATATGTGCTAACTATGTTATGTATGTTGTCAACTTGTTCCTAACCTGATTTGCTTCAGAAGCTTTACCAAAATATACTGTCTCCCCAGAGGAAAGAAGACAGAGGTCATGGAACAGTTCAAAAACTTCACTACAAGGCTGATGGATGGATGCAACAATTGTCCTTTGAATACCATCCCTTAGACTTAAACTTGCAATTCTACTCATAACATAATAGGAAGCAGCACTATCAAGTCCACTAGTTGGTTCATCAAGAAAAAGAAGTCTAGGGCGTGTTAGCATCTCAATGCAAATGCTTAGTCTCCTCTTTTGCCCTCCACTAAGGCCCTTAGAACCATACCCTCCAACCCTTGTGTTAATAGCATCTTGCAGGCCCATTTCTCTGAGTGTGATATCTGCTTGTCTCTTCTTCTCTGCTATTGACATTGAGTTTGGAAATTGAAGTTGAGCTGAGTAGTATAAAGTTTCGCTAGCTGTTAAAGTTGCCGGCATAGCATCATCTTGTGTTACATAGCCCTGAATTTACATGGTGCATGGTGTCAAAAAGGTTAGTAACAATAACTAATCTATCTTCTTTCTAAAACAATTATTATTCTCTACCAAAAGATTGTTGCTTTTTTTAAGTACTTGGAGTAGTTTTCAGGAATTTTGTCTTACTGATGTTCCATAAGCCAGTGTTTGTTTTTTGCCGTTGATTAGAATCTTCCCTGATTGATGTATGTTTGATTTCAATCTTCCTGCAACATTGGTAGAATCAAATTATAATTGTTGAATAACTAGCTTCTAATTACAGCAAACTAAAAATAACATGCAACTCTGAATTATGCTATGCTTCAGAGAAGAATAATATGATATGAGACTCCTACGCATTGGTCACACATGCATGTAAATTGCACTAGATTCGTATAGTACTACGGATCTAATCACCTGCTAATGCGTCAAGGAGTGTTGATTTGCCACTGCCTGAAGGACCCATCACAGCCAGAAGCTTCCCTGGCTGGGCATAACCTGTAAGTCCCTGCAGAATTAGTTTTCTATTCTTTCCATTTGTAACAATGGCCTCCAAATTCTCCCATGTCACAGTAATGCTATTGCCACCCTTTTCTCCTTCATTACCACCCATGTCAACTTCGATAACATGTGCACATCTTGCACCAATTACAAGTGTTATTTATGGATAAATTTCTGGTCAGAAGATAAATGCATGATGCTATTATTAATTGTGCACGACAGCACAGAAAAAACAAATTATTTTTTTCTGCACAAAGTTTTTCAACTCTTAAGATAAATGCACCATGCTACTATTTATTGTGCACGATACAACAGATGGGTACTCATACGTTGATGTCCACCGCCCTTAATTTTTTAGACTAAATTAGAACCAGCAATGCCAACTTCAATCAATAAGCAGGTTATTGACATCCAACATATAGCATTCTAGGAAAGTAGATTCTACTTTACTCCACCAATTAATTACTGCTAACTGAACTTTTCATGGCTTTCATTTATCATTTATGATTAAATAAATTGGGAGGTGAATTGAAAATTTTCCGACTACCCTGTACTTTCCCTATCTGAGATTGTGCATTCATGCAATTCATTTTCACCATAAACTGCTGACAGATACTCTACAGAACACAGTATTCATTCATGCAATTGATTTTCACCTTACCAGTTACGCAGTTTCGGTCAGGTAACAAAAAATCATAATTATTTTTTTTAAGTTATATCTCAAAAATGATTTTTATGACAATCTATTTAAAATAACTTCAAAGATTTTTTAAAATTTTGATATCCAAAAAAAATTTAATAAGAAGAATAATTATTTAAAATCAAATTTTTATTTAAAAATTTTATAAAAAAATTTTATGTAAATTTTTTTTACATAAAATTTTATAACAATATAAAAATCATTAAAAAAAAAACAAAACAAAAGGGGAATATTAACCTCTCTTAATTATTTCCTGTTTCCTCCATTTCTGTATTCCAACTCATTATCTATATTTAGAAATACATTTTGTCAACAAAAACAGCCTTAGAAAATTATAATACCACCAGAATTAAGGACATCATTTTGGATCAGACAAATTAGTTCAGTGTCATTGTAGTGACCCAGTGCAAATGTATACGTTTTGTTGTGACATCTAACTTTAGTTAACAAAGATTTGGTGTAGAAAGTAATTAGAAACATTTAGTTTTGTTAAAAAAAATTAAAGGATTTCAAATAAAAAAGAATTATTTATTTATTTATTTAGAATCATACGACTATCTCTCTCTTTTTTCTCATCTAAACCAAATTACAAATTATATTCTCAAGCTGTAAATATAAACAAATGTAGAAAGATTTTTTTTAGTGAAATATTAAATAAATTAATCAATCTAATTTTATAGAACAAAATTAGCAACTTATCTGTAATGTTTGAAGTGAATTTTATATATTTTAGTTTAAAATGTATGGAGTTGTTCATTATATTTCAAAACTTACGAAGGTTTGAAAATGTTCGTGCACAAAGTTTAAAAGGATATTTCTAAAATATAGATTAATATTCAAAATATATTTTTAAAATATAGATTAAATTTAACATCATCCCTTAATTTATATTTTATTCAAAACTAACAACACAAATTTCATCTCTCAAGCGAAGAAATTGATCAGTCTTGATAGCTTTTATTAGAATATTTGTCAGCTGTTTCTAGGTGCTACAGTGCACAACTTTCAATATTTCATTCTTAACCTGATTTCTCATAAAGTGATATTTGATCTCAATATGCTTGCTTCTCCAATGCAGCACTGGGTTTTTGGCAAGATTGATTACAGACTTGTTATCAATCATCAGCTTCAGATGTTTATTTACCTCAATATTCAAATCTTTTAGCAAGTTCAGAATCCACACAACTTGGCATGCAGTCAAAGCGTCTGCAATATATTCAGCTTCACAGGTTGACAATGTAACAACAGGTTGCTTCTTGGAACACCAAGAAATAGAACCTCTCAAAAATTTGAATAAGTACTCAGAAGTACTTCTTTTGTCAACTCTATCTCCACACCAATCAGAGTATGAATAACTCAGAAGTTCTGATTCGATCTTTCTTTCAGACGGAAATAACACTCCATACTTCAGAGTTCCCTTCACATACATCAGAATCCTAACAGTAGCTTGGTAACGAGACCACTTTGGTTTACTCATAAATCTTCTAACCATTCCAACTGCATAACAAATATCAGTTCTGGTATTACACAAATACCTTAGAGAGCCAATCAGCTGTTTGAAGGTTGTAGCATTTACATCCTCTCCATCAGAATCAGAGTCCAACTTCTGATTCGTATCAACAGGTGTGATAGAAACTTTTCAATTTTCTAGCTTAAATCTCTTCAGAAGCTCAAGTTCATACTTCATCTGATGCAAAATGATTCCTTTCTTAGAATACATAAACGTCATCCCTAAAAAGAAACTCATTTTCCCAAGATCTGTCATCTCAAACGCATTCATCAGAACTTTCTTGAACTCATCTATTTCTTGTTCAGAACTTTCTGTTAGTAATATGTCATTAACAGAAAAATATACCAGAATCATATTACCTTCTGAAGTATGCTGAACATAAACACCATAATCCATCTCACACTTCTGAAACCCTTGTTCCTTGAAAAACGAATCAATCTTCAAATTCCAAGCTCTGGGTGCTTGCTTCAATCTATACAAGGCTTTATGTAATTTGAGCACCATCCCTTCCTGATTCTTTTTCTCAAATCCAGGAGGTTGTGATACGTATATCTCTTCTTGTAATGGACTGTGATACAGTGGGAGAACTGACTTGAGTGTTTTTGCATTTTATCGCAAGTGTTGCGGTTAGCAAGAGTCGCCACCGACTTTTCTTTTATCCAAAAAGGAAAGGTGAAAAAGCACAGGAAAGACCTTTAGAGATGTTTTTTGAGTTCAGGGGGTAGATTATGAAAAGGAAAGGTATTAGCACCCTTTTCATCCATGGTTTTTCATGGGCTCTTAGTTACTTGCTAGATCACTTGCTTTTGTTTGAAATTGTGCTTTGTGTGTGGTTTTTGAAAGTATTTTTGAAAATGGAACTTCGTAATGGTTCTCGTTTCTATAAGAACGCCTACAAAGTGTTTGTTTCGAAAATAGTTCAAAGGTGTGTTTGTGAGATGTGTTTTTTGAAATTATTTTGAAAATGGAACTTCGTAATGGTTCTCGTTTCTATAAGAATGCCTACAAAGTGTTTGTTTCGAAAATAGTTCAAAGATGAGAGTGTGGGTGTATAAAAATGTTTTTGTTATGAGCAAGCGAATAACTAGGAGCGAATCTACCTACTTGAAAGGTCTTAAATGTGTTTTTCCTCCTCCTTTAGATGTGGCTATCTTACCATTGATTTGGTAAGAAGCCCCATCGTTGGATGTGAAGGGACGGGCATTGGGACGTTTGTATAGTCATAGAAGGCAACATATGAGACGTTTTAGCAATGTCGTTTTAGGTACTAGATCGTTTACCGAAGGCAACATCGAGGGTCATCGAGGGACTACGATCTTTTATCGAGGGTCTTTGCTAAAACGCCCATGTTCGAGGGACATGACTATTTTCTGATATGCAACAAGTGGAATTACCCTAAGGGTGTAAGTGTTCAAATGTGTTTTATTTACATGCATTTAGTCTTGATTATGGGTTGTCTACTTGTTGTTTTTATCTTGCCATACACACCTAATTACTAGCATTTGTACAAAAGTAATAAAAAGTGCAAAAAATAAATCCTACACTATTACAACCATATTGAAAGGCAAGAAAATGTAAAGGCAAAACCAAAATAAAAGAAAGGAAAATGAGCTCTTCGACCCAGGCAGTAGCACCCTTCGACTTGCATTCTATTGGCCTCCTTTGATTGGGGCTAGCACCAGTGAGGTCCTGTCCTTCGATTGGCCTGGAAGTCAGTGTATGGCGAAGCCTTCTTGTTCTGCCTTGTTGTCTTCTTCGACTGGAGGTTGAAAGCAGTGAGGGAATGCCTTTCGACTGAGCCTGGAAGTCAGTGTATGGCGAAGCCTTCTGGTTCTGCCTTATTGTCTTCTTTGATTGGAGGTTGAAAGCAGTGAGGAAATGCCTTTCGACTGAGCCTGGAAGTCAACATGGTTTTCCTCCTGGTTGTCTCTTTCGTTTGACCTGGAGAAAGAGGGTAGAAGCCATAAGCTTTGTTTCCTATTTCATGTTTCATGTTTCTTTCATTTCAAGCATTAAATGGAAACATGGCCTGAGGCCATGCTAGTAGTTATCTTGTAAACAGTTTAATAGTTAAAGCAAGTTCAGGTAAACAGAAAGCGAAACGAAAGGGTTAACTCTAAAAAAAACATGTTAAAAGGGTGGAAACAAAGGGAACAATGGTATATACATGCTTGAAATGAACGAAAATATTATTTACATGTTATGCCATGAAATGAAAGGTTCAAGGGTAAGAGTGACTTACCTTGATGGAGGCTTTGAATGGGTGTGGGACCTTGAGTGGAGGCCCAGGATGCTGGATTCGAAAGAGGGGGTCAATAGATGTTCTTGGAATGCTGGATTCGAAGGGAGGAAAGAAACAAGTCTTATGTTTATTTACAAACTGGATTCGAAGGATACTGAAGAGTACTTGTTCTTCAGAATTGAAGGAAGTAAGTATGTGATTTTGGGCTTTTTGTGATTTCTCAAGTGTTGATGAACTTGAGAGTTTTGAGAAAATTTGGGGGATTCATTCCTCTGGTCCAAAGATCCTCCTCTAGCTTTGTAAATGTTCCTCTATTTATAGAGAAAGAATGGACATGTTGTCCAAAGCCAGCCTTGTAAAGAAATGATAAAATAATGTAACGTGAAAGTACATGTGGGGGCCTCTTGGCAGTTGGGGTGCAGAAGATGTGACTTATGCCTCTGGCCTTGCTTGTGCTCAGACGAAATTCAGGTGGAAAGATATTTTTGTGATAAAAGTACTTTCTATGAAAAGAAAGGGTATGTAGCCTTTAACCAAGGATAGTATTATCCAAAAGACAGTTTAAAACCCTTGTACAAGCCTCTGATTATGTAAAGATTTTGAAGCAACATAGCCTGGCAAATGAGATTTGGTCTTGAATAGAATGCAAGAATGAGATCGAAGCAAATCTGTTCGAAGAAAGCCTTTGTCTCAGTCGAAGCTTGTGTTCGAAACAAAGCTTACTCGAAGGAAGCTAATTCCCAACTTGTATCGAAGCAAACATATTGCCCAATCAAAAGCTCGTGTTTTAAGGAAGCATATTGCCCTGTCGAAGCATGTGGATCAAAACAAACATAAAGGGAGTCATTGCCTTGTGTCTGTTTAGCATGAGGGAAGTTCCTGGCTTCTGAATCGAAAGGTGTTCTTTCAAGGGAAGCAAGAACTTAGTCAAATCTTGTATAAAGATATCTCTTTGCTCAAACGAAGTTTGTGAGAGGCAAAGTCTGCAAGAGGTCCTTAGTGCAAGTGGATTCAAAGGATGCATAGAGATGGTTACTTTGTCCCATCGAAGCTTTTTCAAATGAAAACAAACATGCAAGCAGCATATGCCCAATCTAAGTAGGCTTGTAGGCAGTAAACTTGTCCAAATCAAAGCAGGCTTGTAGGCAGCTACTTACCCGAATCGAGGCTGAATCGAAAGAGGCATATAGGAGGCAAAAATTGAAAATCGAAGGATGCCAAAAGGGAGCCTTTTGCCTTGGAATCGAAGAAAACCACAAGAGGCTTTGTGCCTTGTGAATCCAAGCCAACGTGCCAAAGGCCCACGCCCAATCGAAGGATGCAAGCCAAGCTTGCATCGAAAGAGGCCAAAAGGCCAATCGAAGGAGCTGAATCGAAAAACACTTGTTTTTATCCAAACTTGTCAAAATATTAATATTATCTGTTTCCCCCCTTTTTGACAGTTTCCTTTTAATTTTGGTACTGGAAAATCCCAATGCACTTGTGCAAGCTTAAATCCTGAGAATCTTTATGAGAAAATCCTTGAGAATTGAGAGGGCAAATTTTGGGGTACAACAGCTACCCCTGTTCAATCTTCTTAAACTTGAAAAGCGAGATTAACGCGTTTGTGGTTCACGGCTTGAAAGTAGAAGATGATTGAACACTAGAGTGCCCAGAAATTTGCACTCGGTGATGTGATGGTAGAGGGAATGGGCTTAAAGATGCCATTTGGAGAGGTGATAGAAAGTTGTTGGAGATGGGCTTGAAGATGCCATCCAGAAATGCTTGTTAAGATGTAAATTGTAAGTTGAACATCAGAATTGCGTCCATGTCTGGAGTGTATCTGAGCTAGAACTGAATGATTATCAGAATGGCATCCGTATCTAGAGCGTATCTGGAATGTATTTGAATGAGTGACAGAATGACATCCGAATCTGGATCGTATCTGGATTGTATTTTGAATGAGTGACAAAATGACATCCGAATCTGGATCGTATTTGGACTGTCTCTAGAAGGAACCTGGAATAAGTATCAGAATGTCAGTCATATCTGGATCGCATCTGAACTGTCTTTAGAAGGGAATCTGGAATAAGTATCAGAATGTCAGCCATATCGGGATCGCATTTGAACTGTCTCTAGAAGAGAATCTGGAATAAGTATCAGAATGTCAGCCATATCTGGATCGCATCTGAACTGTCTCTAGAAGGAATCTAGAATAAGTATCAGAATCTCAGCCATATCTGGATCGCATCTGAACTGTATCTAGAATAAGTATCAGAATGTTAGCCATATCTAGATCGCATCTGAACTGTCTCTAGAAGGAATCTGGAATAAGTATCAGAATGTCAGCCATATCTGGATCGCATTTGAACTGTCTCTAGAAGGAATCTGGAATAAGTATCAGAATGTCAGCCATATCTGGATCGCATCTGAATTATCTCTAGAAGAGAATCTGGAATAAGTATCAGAATGTCAGGCATATTTGGATCGCATCTGAACTGTCTCTAGAAGGAATCTAGAATAAGTATCAGAATGTCAGCCATATCTGAATCGCATCTGAACTGTCTCTAGAAGGAATCTGGAATAAGTATCAGAATGTCAGCCATATCTGGATCACATCTGAACTGTCTCTAGAAGGAATCTGGAATAAGTATCAGAATGTCAGCCATATCTGGATCGCATTTGAACTGTCTCTAGAAGGAATCTTGAATAAGTATCAAAATGTCAGCCATATCTGGATCGCATCTGAACTGTCTCTAGAAGAGAATCTGGAATAAGTATCAGAATGTCAGCCATATCTGGATCGTATCTGAACTGTCTCTAGAAGGAATCCGGAATAAGTATCAGAATGTCAGCCATATTTGGATCGCATATGAACTGTCTCTAGAAGGAATCTAGAATAATTATCAGAATGTCAGCCATATCTGGATCGCATCTGAACTGTCTCTAAAAGGAATCTGGAATAAGTATCAGAATGTCAGCCATATCTGGATCGCATCTGAACTGTCTCTAGAAGGATTCTGGAATAAGTATCAGAATGTCAGCCATATCTGGATCGCATCTGAACTGTCTCTAGAAGGAACTGGAATAAGTATCAGAATATCAGCCATATCTGGATCGCATCTGAATTGTCTCTAGAAGGAATCTGGAATAAGTATCAGAATGTCAGCCATATCTGGATCGCATTTGAACTGTCTCTAGAAGGAATCTGGAATAAGTATCAGAATGTCAGCCATATCTGGATCGCATCTGAACTGTCTCTAGAAGGAATCTAGAATAAGTATCATAATGTCAGCCATATCTGGATCACATCTGAACTGTCTCTAGAAGGAATCTGGAATAAGTATCAGAATGTCAGCCATATCTGGATCGCATCTAAACTGTCTCTAGAAGGAATCTGGAACAAGTATCAGAATGTCAGCCATATCTGGATCGCATCTGAACTGTCTCTAGAAGGAATCTGGAATAAGTAGCAGAATGTCAGCCATATCTGGATCGCATCTGAATTGTCTCTAGAAGGAATCTTTGGTCGCCTGTCATTATCTGGAAGAAATAAATCTAACCAGAGGAGGTCTTTTTTGATAATGATATGTGATGAAGGAATCTGATACGATTGTTACTCCAAAAGATGATGAACTTTATCTGTTGATTCATCTTTCCTGAAAAGGTAAAGGGTTAGTTGTATGCAATGTCATGATGTATGCATTGCGTAATGATGTTCTCAAAATAAATGAGATTTATGTTATATGTATTTTGTATGCATATGCTATGAATGTTATTGAGATGTAAGGGTGTCTTCAAACTTTGCTCAGAATGTTTCCACCGGGGATTCATGTCTTTTGTTTGAGGAGAACTCCGTTGGGAGACGTTGAAAGCTCTGTATAAAGTGTTGATTCCTGCTTGGGGAAAAAAAGTTCAGGAGTCTTAGTCGTCCGTTGCTCTACTGGGGAGTCGAAGTTGAACTGATATCTGGTCGGGTCCAGGTTTCACAGTAACTTGCTAGGGATTGTAGAGTAGTCTACTGGGGAAGAGGAGTTGTGGTCCTTTGATTTGTAGTAGTCGGAGAGGCAAACTCAAACTGGGGAATCTGTAGTTTGTTGGGGAAATAAACCCTGTTGCCGGTCCGCTAGAGAGGTGATAACTTTACTGGAGAAAAATCCTCGAGGATTCTTGAGGTCGACTTAGCTGGGAAGAGGTTATCAGAGATTGAAACTCTGGCTGTGAGTCATCCTATGAGAAGGATTTTGGGGAGATTTGTCACACCCCCTAGTAGCGAGTGTTTGTGGCTTTTCCAGGAAATGTTTGACTATACGTAACACTTTGCTGAGATTAACGTTCAATGTCACAAGTGATGGAAATGGAGACTTGCCCCTGGTTACTCTGCAATTCTTGAGAGATTTCTGGGAATCTTGACTGGACTGCCCCAGGTGTTCTGGATAGTAAACAGGTCACGCCCCTTTGTTGATAGGAGTTTTGACAATGGAAGTATCGTCCTTCTTGAGCTGATTTTGTTCACTGAGAGAGCTTTCGTTCACTGGATATTCGTTGTGTAAATTTCTCCACTGTCAAACAATTATCCATATGCAAACAGTGATATTCAAGTAATGCAAAGTTTATGCTTGTCTTGAAGTTTTGAAAATGCGTTTTAACAAGTAAAGAAATTTTGTTAAGAAAATTCAAACTCAGGATTTTGAGTAAAGCCTTACAGGAGTCAGGATACCTTTTGTAACAATATGCTTTCGAACTAACCCATGCTTCAATTAGGACTTTTGAAGGGTTGTAACGTGACTTTGTTCACGGTTTAAGAAACAAAGGATAAAGGCTCAAATGTATTTGTACCCACCCGTTCTTCGTGATGTTCTTCAGTCCTAAGCTCAGTTAATTGTACGTTTGAACTCCAATTGAGTCTGGGATGACGTTTTGGTGATGGTTCAAACAAGTTAAGTTTGTTGGAAGGCAGTCATTTTTGCAACATTTTTTCATGTTGTTGAGGATTTGTAGTGACCTCTTTCTTTTGATTTGTTATCCCTAATTTTTGCCTGACTGTTCCTGTTTTGAGATTACAGTCAGCGGGATGCCCCAGTTTTCTTAAGTCTCCTTTGTAGGTTTTGACTTAGTGAGCTTTTCTTTTTGAGAGATAATGACTTCCTATGTGATAGGGAACCATCACCATCTTTTGATTCCATAGGAATTTTTCTTGACGTCATTCGTTGTATTACGAGATGAGAGTTTGCGGCTAAACGCACGTTTGAATTAACTGAGAGACTAACTGCCCTAGGTTTTGATTAAAGGTTTCAATTTGTGTTAAAACAGAAAACTTCCACTTCTTTGGCTCGAAAGGGTTAACTAGGGATTATCTTCCTTATAACTCCAGTGTTTAGGATTTGAAAGAATGCCTGTACATCGTCAGCAAGGTCTGTTCAAAAGCATACTATATGAGATTATGGCATTGTTTTCGTCATCCTCCCTCTAAAGGCTTGTGACTTTTAGCAAGAGTTGAATGTCATAAAGTGAGTAAAAAGCATAGTTTAAATGTAATGAAAATGAGTGGATCAAATCAAGACAAACATATGCAATGCATTAATGAAACAAAATTTAACATTAATAGATAATTGTTTGAATAACAAAAGAAATTACAACTTGAAAATTCAAATGAAACAAAAGCTTTCAATGATTCGTCATAGGAGTAATGATTATGTTTGGAGTCTCCGGAGGGTAAAACTCGATCTCCTTGGCATCAATCATGTCTTGGACCTTATTCTTCAGAGCCCAACAGTTGTTTGTGTCATGTCCCGGACTATTGGAGTGGTATGCACATAATGCATTGGGATGATAGCTAGGAGAAGAGGTATTGGGATTCCGAGGAGGATCCCTTAATGTGACCAAATTCAAGTTCAGCAGGTGTTGTAAGACCTGTGATATGGGATGTCGAGTTTGGTGAACTACCTAACGGCTGGGACCTGTTTACTTCGGTTACCCTGTCCTTGTTGACGAGGTGGTTGCCTGGGTTTGTGACGCGGAAGCAAATTGGGGAGGTCTTCTCTCGGCTCCTTGTCTCAAGGGAGGCTGAATGATGACTTGATCCCCAATCCTAGATGTTTGCCCCATTTGGTTACATCCATCCCGACGAAGCTTGTTGATGAGGACCCTCAACTCTTCTTGTCCTTGCGCTAGGTTTTGAATAAGAGCCATCTGGCCCACTAGTTGTCCCATCATTTGGACCTTCATTATGGCTATCTCAGTTTGTAGCCGCTCCAACTGGTCATCTTTGTCGTCCCCAGGATTTCCCATGATCATGCACCTGGTGAGGAGCGCCTTGACCTCTTCTTTCCCCTTGGATAGGTTCAAGAACATCTCTTGAAGTTGAGCGTTTTGAGCCTGGATGTCCTTGATCGTTTGTTCTATCTTACTGAAATAAACAGTAGGAAGATAAGGAGACATGTACGGGAGAAACCTGTCATGACATGATGCATGATATGTGGATGCATGTTTTCAAGGATCTCGCGGGGTAAAGACAAGAAAGTGTTAGAAGTTGAACTTCGATCAACAGTTTTGATTGGAGAACTTTGCATCGGTGGATGTCCTTCCACAAGAATTAAGCTCACCATGTCAAGTGGGTCATAGCCCTTGACCCAAGTTGTTGTACTTAACTTTTAACGGTGTTTGGTCAGAGGAAAATAAATCCTCTTGCCCCTTGATAGACGTTTGGTTCATCATAACCTGCATCAAAGACCATCGAGATCCTTGAAATGGTTATTGAAAATGCTATGTGTTGTACCCCAAAATTTGCCCTCCCTTTTTCATAAGAAATCACAACCCCTGGGTTTTCTATGATTTTTGAGATTGGCTCAAGAATCGGTCAAATAGACTTTTCTTTATCAGTCAATCCAGAATTAGGGTTTTCTCTGATTTTTTGAAGATTGGCTCAGGAATTGATCAAGCAGACTTTTCTTTGGCAACAAATCCGGAATTAGGGTTTTCGCTCGCATTTCTCAGAAGGAATTGAATCCTCAGTGTGATCGGTGGGAATAGAATTGACTGTTTTTGGAATGCTGGTTCACTTTTGCGTTTGTTTTTGCAAAATGTCGCGGTAAGCAAGAGTCGCCACCGTCTTTTATTTTATCCAACAAGGAAAGGACAAAAGCACAGAAAAATTCCTTTTTCGAGATGTTTCTCGGGTTCGGGAGGTAGATTATAGAAAGGGAAGGTGTTAGCACCCTTTCTATCCGTGGTTATCCACGGGCTCTTAGGTACTTGCTCAAAGTGTTTTCAAAATTTGCTTTTCTTTGTGTTTGTGGGTTTGAAAGAAGTTTTTGTTTGAAAGAAGTGTGAGTGCGAAAAGTTTTGTTTTGTTTTAAAAGGAGAAAGTACTTAAGAACCATCTACCTACTCAAAAAAGGAATTAAACTGTACTAGTGTCCTTTAAGACAATGCTATCCCACTATTGATGAGTAGGTAGCACCGTCGTTGGAGTTTTCGGGTCAATTCGATTAAGGGACGTGTGGTCACTAAAGCAATGTTAGGACGCCTTAGCGGTAACCCTAATGTCTTAGATCATTTTTTCTGAGGCAGTCGTTTCGAGGCAACTTATGATCTTTGGACAAGAGGACGACCTCTAAAATTTCCTATACTCAATGACCACGTTCGAAGGCAACCAAGTGAGGTGTACCCTAGGAGTGCGCATGTGCGAGTGTGTTATTTTGGTTAATTTTATCTTTGTATATGTCATGGGTGAGCTATGTTGATTTTAAGTTCATACATTCGATCTTGTCATGCATTCCCTATTATCAAACATCTAACAGTGTATAGTTGCGAAATTTAAATTGCGAAAATTAAATCTAAACTATTACAAGGCGTCGGGTATTTACATCGCCAAAAACAACCCTTTAATTTAAATTGCGGAAAGTAAAAATAAAACGATAAATAATTAAAGTCCTAATTAAAAGCTATTACATACCGGAAGCAATTACAATATTGGAATAAAATTGGATCGCGTGCAAGAAATTAAGACGACGCATTTTTTAGGGTTTTGACCCTTTTTTGAAGGAAAGCACTTTTTTTGTTTATTTTTGAATTAAATGGAAATTAAATTAGGTCAAAATTAATTAATTAATTAATTAAAATATTTTTGGGTTTTTGAATATTAAAGGAAATAAAATAAATTTAGTTAAAAGTTAGTAAAACCTAATATTCTACATTGATTTTAATTTATTGCAAAAATATTAAGATTATACCTAATTAAAAACTAAATTAATTGATTAATATTTATTTACAAAAATAAAGTGCTGAATTTAATTTTAATAAATAAAATATATTTTGGTTTTTTTGTTATTTTAGGAAAGAAATAAAATAATTAAGTTAGTAATAAAACCTATTTATTCTAATTAATTTTAAATTATTTACAAAATAAATGAAAATCATCTAAAATTAACCTAATTAAATTAATTAATATTTATTGATAAAATTCTAAGTTTATTTGGACATAAAAATATTTTTGTGATTTTTTTGATAAAAAAGAAAATTAATTAATTGTTAGTAAAAATAAAATAGAAAAAGGAAATAAAGGGTGAGAAATGGACCTGATTTGGCTTTTGGCCATTTGTGTTATGGCTTTTGGCCATTTGTGTTCTAGCCTCAACGTTCCTTAACCTTCTCAGGATGTCTGTCTCGCCATGTATTGGTGTCATGTGTAAGCTGTTCTGTTTTGGCCATTTGTGTTTTGGCTTTTGGCCATTTGTGTTTTGGCCTCAACGTTCCTTAATGAACCTGCATAGGATCCTGTCTAAATCTGCAGTGTTGAATCTCATGAACACATTAAATAAATTACTATATATCATAAAATACAAATAAAGTCAGTATATGAAGAAATTTAATGTTTAGGCCAAATATGACATGTATGAATGATTATACCATTTTGATCATGGAGATCAAATCAGCCTTACCCAAAAGTCTCCACCGACTTTTCTTTTATCCAAAAGGAAAGGTGAAAAAGCACAGGAAAGACCTTTGAGATTATTTCTTGAGTTCGGGGGGGTAGATTATGAAAAGGGAAGGTATTATCACCCTTTTCATCCATGGTTATCCATGGGCTCTTAGTTACTTGCTAGATCACTTGCTTTTGTTTGAAATTGTGCGTTGTGTGGTTTTTGAAAGTATTTTGTAAAGAGGCCATTGTTTAGGCAATCTTTGTAATGATTCTTGTTTGTAAGAATGTATACAAAGATGTTTGATCTTTTGAAAATGTTTTCAATTTTGTAAGATGTTTGAAAGTGTATGTGTTTGTTTTGAAAATAGCAAGGATGTTTATTTTGAAATGGAGCAAGTAATTAGGAGCAATCTACCTACTCAAATGTCTTTCTTGTTCATTTTCTTTTCCTTTGACATTGTTGTCTTACCATTGATTTGGTAAGCAACCCTATCTTTGGATGTAAACGGGACGGGCGTGGGTCATCGTATAACCATGATTAGCAATATTGCAAGGTATCTTAAAATTCTTTTTGAGGGATTAAGATCATTTGTAAGGCAACTTAGATAGCGTCGTCGAGGCACCATTTTTATCTTCACAAATCAGAAACAAATGATGCCTGTATGAAGAGATGGAAGTTTGAAAACTTACCTCTTGCAGTTGGAGTCGTGAATGGAGTTTGAGCAACTTTGGAGATGGCCTGATGATCTGTTTAGCTTTCCTGGACCTCCTTGAGTGTATTCCAACTCTTACTTTGCTTTGAAAGTCCCTGAATCTCCCTACTCAAGTCAACCTGTAAGCTTGATATTTAAAAATGGTGGATAGTGATAGAGGGGTTACAGTCTTGAAACAGGGGTCTGGATCACTTGTGTATGATGTATGTAAGGTGTTTGAATGATTAAGAATCAAAACGCACGAGTGGAAATGGAGATGGAGAATTTTGGCTCAAAACTGTCAAGTTGAGCAGTCTTGTGCTGCAAGGGTGTTTGGGAGAGTTTTTAGGATGCTTGAAATCATGCCTTAGCTTGCAATAAACTTGTTAATATGTATGGAAAAGATTAGAGCACAAAATCACTCCAGGTTTCTGAGTTATAGGGTTATGGCTCTATAACTTGCTTTTGAAGAAAAGTGAAATGACAAATATCAAGTATTGTACAAGCATGTTCTGAGCTTTCTTAGGTCTTAGACACATTTCTTTTGGTTTATAGGAGTTATGTGTGCAGAAAGAACAAGTTACAAGCTCAAGACAAGTTGACTTTGTGATTAAAGCAACTTTTCAAGAATGGAATGGTAGCTTTCTTCCAAATATGGCAAATTGGCTTGGAAAATGCTTGGAACAATTGGATAATAGCTCAAAAGCAAATTCAATATTATGATTATGGAGAGATCTTGAGGTTTAGAGGCCTTCAAAACAAGATTGTGCAGCATAGGTTTGAAATTGGATTTTTGTTCATCACAAAATGCCTTGTAATTCAAGTGACAAAACACCAACTTCATCTCTTCGATTCTCCCTACTCAAGAATGATCTCAAGGAGTTCTTTGACATTTTGGAAAGCTTACAATGTGCTCTACAATACATTTTTGAATTTATTTTGAAGATTCCCCTTGGAACTATGTGAAAAATTTCCATGAAGTTAGGTCAAAAAATCTGCCTAACTAGGGCAAAATTTCACTAAGTCTTTTTTAGTTCATGAGCATGTATTCATAAAATTATAACTTGAGATCCAAGCACTTTTAGGAGAATTTGTGTGAAGAAAAGTTGTATATTTCATGGAGATCTACAACTTTCATGTTGGAAGTTTCTCTTGAATCATCTTGTATCATAATGAAAAAGTTGCTCAAAGTTATGAAAAAAACATGAAATTTCCAACACTTAGAAAAATTTCTAAGTTTAGAAATTTTGACTTTTCAAAATGAAATCTTGAATTTTTGATTTCTTGATGAATAAGTTTCATATTTTGACATGTTTTGATGAATTATGATCTTTGGCACTTGAATTTGACCAAAAAGTCAAAGTTTGACTTTTCAGTATACATTTGACTTTTGATCAGTTGACTGCAAAATTCATTTGTCAATCTAATGGATTTGCAATATTTTGAATCATGTCATTAGGTAAAAATTATGAAATTGGACTCTTAAGATCATGCCTTAAACCAATTGACCATTTGCTAGGTCAAAAATCAGAAATTGCCCTTTCCTAGTCAAAACCCTAATTTTGACCATTTTGCCATTTTGGAGATTTGATCAAATTTCTTGAGGAATTATGGTCCAAACTTGATCAAATGATACATATGAGTTTAAAATGTTGATGTGGATAAAAAATTATGAAGTTTGACTGTAAATTGGCCATAGTTGACTTTTCCCCCAATACAATTGATTTTTAGGTCAACTGCTCAATTGACTGATCAAAAGTGTGATCCAAGGCTTGAAACTTGACATGAGTAATCTTGGGGGTCCATAATGGTCCATGAAAGTCATATGAAGCATTGATATTTCAAAAATCCTTGTGCAAACTCAAATCCAAGAGGTTGTGATATGTATACCTCTTCTTATAATGGACCATTCAGAAATGCAGACTTTACATCTAAATGCATCAGAGGTCAATTCCTGTTAGCAGCTATTGCAATCACTAGTCTGATTGTTTCATGTCTCACTACAGGTGCAAACACTTCAAATTAATCCATCCCAGGTTTCCGTAGAAAACCTCTTGCTACTAATCTTGCTTTGTGTTTTCCAATTGATCCATCTGGCTTTAGATTCTGCTTGAAAACCCATCTGACGACGATGGCTTTCTTGCCTTTTGGAAGTTCTGCCAGCTTCCAAGTCTTATTTCTCTCTATAGCATCAAGTTCTTCTTTCATGGCCTGTAACCAAACTTGTTGCTGAAGAGCCTCTTTCGTACTCACGAGTTCAGAGTCTACTAACATTGCACACTGAATAAATTCTCCTTTATAGTCTACTTCAGTGTCTTGTAACATGTTAAACTCTACAAATCTTCTTGGGATGCTTCTGACTCTTTGTTGCCTCTGAACTAGACCTTCAGAACCTTAGACACCAGAACTTTCCCCTTCAGAAGCGCTTGCTTCGGAAATTGGATTTTCTCCAGAACCTTGACTATCTTTAGAGTCTGAATCACCATCGGAGTCAGAGTCAGAATCATCTTCTCCTTCTGAATCTTCTTCAGAGTCAGAGTCTTTATAAGCTTCAGAAACATGTGTTTCTGACTTTTCTTCAGGAGTTCTCTCATCAGAGTTAGGACGAGACCTTTCCCAATTCCAAACTTCTGATTCTTTTACAATGACATCTCTGATGAACTCAACTTTGTTAGTTTCTGGACAATAAAGTTTGTACGAACCTGTACTATGGTACCCCACCAGTAACATTACTTTACTTCTATTATCCAGCTTCTGTCTTCTGGATTCTGGAACATGTTTGTAACATATAGAACTAAACACCTTCAGATGACTAACACTTTGCTTATCTCCAGTCCACTTCTGAATAGGAACTATTTCCTTCAATTTCTTCGTTGGACATCTGTTGAGCACATAACATGCAGTAGCAACAACTTCCCCCCATAGAGTATGAAGAAGCTTCTTCTCTTTCAGCATGTTTTTCACCATATTAATCGAAGTACGATTTCTTCTTTCAGCAAGACCGTTGGGTTAAAGAGTATAGGGAGAAGTAACCTCATGCTCAATTCCATTCTCCTCATAGAACCTTCTGAATTCTGTGGAGTTATATTCACCACCACCATCAGTTCTAAGAATCTTCAGAGTCTGGCCACTCTGATTCTCAACCTTCAGTCTAAACTTCTTGAATTCAGCAAACACCTCGTGTTTGAACTTTATGAGAGATACCCATGTCATTCTGGTGAACTCATCAACGAATAAAACAAAGTATTTATTCCCTCCAGTTGATGCTACTGGAAATGGACCGCACACATCAGAATGCACTACTCCCAAGGCATGATTTGCTATTGGAGCTACTTCTAATGAAAATAGTAATCTTGGTTGCTTCCCTTCCATGCACACCTTGCATGACTTCTCAGGCTTCTTGATTGAAGGAATTCCATGTACCAGCTTCTTTGGTTTCAAATGCCCTAAGCTTCTGAAATTCAGATGACCAAATCTTCTGTGCCATAACTCACTCTCCTTGACAACACTTGTTGCAATAAGACATTCAGAGTCTGCAGTTCTAACATTCACCTTAAATGTTCTGTTCTTTCCCTGTTCTGACTCCATAATCCGCTTCTGATTATGGTCGTACAGTTTCAGAAGATTGTCCTTCATGGTAACCGAAAAACCTTTCTCAATCAGTTGTCCCACAATCATCGGATTGCTTTTCATGCTAGGTACATACCACACATTCTGGATCACTGCTGCTTTCCCATTATTTAGAATGACTCTGACATTTCCCATACCATATGCATTGAGGTATTTATCATCAGCACATCTGATCTTTGTACTCTTCCCAAAGTCAAAATCAATCAACCATTTCTTGTTTCCAGTAAGATGGTTTGAACACCCTGTGTCCATATACCACCATTCTGATGAATTCATATTATTAGATTCAGAATCCAACAATAACACAGGTTCATCATCAGACTCTCCTCTGGCTATATTTTCTTCTTCTGACTTCCTTTCTTTGTTTGACCAGTAGTCTTTGGCATAGTGACCAAAGTTCTTGCAACAATAACACTGAACATTCTTCTTGTCAGACTTCTCCTTTCCCTTCTGGACATTCTTCTTCCTATCAGAGTTTGAAGCTCCTGACCTTTGACCACCATTAGTTTTCTTCCTGGTTTTAGACCAAGTCTGCTTCTATAACTTCTTACTAGAAGTTACTTTCAGAGCATGCTGCTCTACTTCCCTCTCAGAAGTTCTCGCAGTCATGCACAACTCATGCACCTTTAGACTACTTTGCAGCTCTTCAACTCTCATGGTGCTCAGATCTTTGGAATGTTCAATTGCTACCACAATGTAATCAAACTGAAAAGTTAAAGATCTCAAGATCTTCTCAATGATTACTTGTTCAGAAAGAGTTTCTCCACAAGATTTCATCTCATTAGTGATAATAATCACTCTAGAGATGTACTTAGAAACTTTTTAGTTGTCCTTTATGTTGAGATTCTCATATTGCTTTCTGAGGGACTGAAGCTTCACCTTCTTCTCTGATGTGTCACCACCATAACATCTGACCAGTGTGTCCCACGCAACCTTTGCTATTTCAGAGTCAGCAATCTTCTCAAACACGTTCGCATCCACACGTTGATGGATGTAGAACAACACCTTGTGATCTTTCTTCCTTAGCGCCCTCTATGTTGTCTTTTGTGCCTCTGTTGCGTCTGCTTCTAACAAATCATAGTCATCGGTGACAAGATCTAACACATCTTGAAAACCAAATAACAGGCGCATCTAAATCTTGCAACGATTCCAGTTTTAGCCATCAAATACTGGAAGCTTGGAATGGATATCGCCGCCGTTTCCGTTCATCTTCTACCTTGTGCAAATTTACCCAGAAACTCAATAAAGTTGTGTTTCTCAAATCCCCAGAATCAAAAACAACGATTATCACAACACCTCACTGTTCTCTCGTGTTTCCCGTGGATTTCTAATCAAAACTCTGATATCAATTGTTGGTGCACAAAGAAGAGGTGAAAGGCAAAAAGAATATATTAAATGACGACTACAAAAATAAGAATACTGATTTACAATGAATTACATTGAGCTACCTCACTAGACTATTTATACACAAAATGAAATCATAAATATCCTCTAACAAAAATATTTTAAAAAATATAATAATATATTTTAAAAAGATATTCCTAAAATATAGATTAATATCTAAAATATATTCCTAAAATATAAATTAAATCTAAAAGAAAATACCTATGTTAGAAAGTTAATTTTCGAATTCACTCATCACATTTGTTGGTAATTTGATCTTGCAGTAAAAACGAAATGAATACATTTATTACTACAAAGATACAAACCAAAAATAATTTTATGATGACTCGGAAGATGAGATATGTGGTGTAAAATAAATGTACTAAGTAATACTTCACTACTTTGTGAATATAAACCAAGACAATATGATAAAAATAATTATTAATAATGCATTCACTACAACGAAAAAGACTTACGAAAGCGCTTTTTTTGGCCTTTAAAAGCGCTTAAAAGCGCTTTCGTAGGTGGCGCTGCTATAGGTTTTAGCAGCGCTTTTTGTTTAATGAAAAGTGCTTTCGTAGGTTTACCTAATACAACACTTTTTCTAAAAAGCGCTCTCTTAAGTAGGCTTTTGACAGCGCTTTTTTATGAAGAAGCGCTTTCATAGGTCTACCTAAGGCAGCACTTTTTTTTCTGGAAAAGCGCTCTCATAAGTTTTCTTTTAGCAGCGCTTTTTTCTGGAAAAGCGCTGTCTTAGGTAGGATATTAGCAACGTTTTTTTTTTGGAAAAGCGCTTTCATAGGTGGTCTTTTAGCAGCGCTTTTTCCTGGAAAAGCGTTGTCATATGTTTACCTTAGACAGCGCTTTTTGTGAAAAAGCGCTTTCATAGGTTACCTAAGGCAGTGTTTTTCTTGAAAAAGCGCTTTCATGGTGTGTTTGTTTAGAGGTATAATTTATATAATTTATATACCTGCATTGTTTGTAGCATATTATTTATATAAACCAGTTGCCGTAACCTGTAATTCATAAACCGCGGTAATGCATTGTATACCATTGTAATCTAAAATATATATACACCATTTTTGTACCTCAAAATATATAAAAACCATTGTTATCAGCATTGTAACTCAAAATCAGTCTTACAAAATCAACCCTAACAACAACTAAACCAGTCCTAATATATGAAAGAAACACGGTCAATTATGTATTAAGGTCCTGGTCTTGTGAGGTTTGAACATAATAACACGGTCAATATGGTATTCCATGTACACATGTAACATATTCATAACACTTTTCACATAATAATATATTCATACCTTATATAATTCTCTGCTCAATAAAATATTGACACAATTCCTCTTTGATTTCTTCCAACTGAAGTTTCGTGTAATATGCACATTTGTATTCATCGAAGTACTACATAACAAAACATAATATGCATGTTTTAGTTAAAAGTAAAAAATTATATGAAATATCTGAGAAATGATAAAACAAATCCTAAGTTATAAATCCATACCGTGATTGGAATCTCTATTTGATTCAGTTGAAGGATATCTTTGATAAACCGCATAACGAAGTATCCGCAATCTATACCATTTTGCTGTTGAGGACACTACATAGAAAAACAAATAAGAATATATAGTTGTATTGTTTTATCAAATAGCATAAATATTATAAGCAAAATAGTGGAAATTAATATACCTGCACTTTGATCCAATTAATGTTGTTTGATTTAGACCGTCGTACCCGAGTTTCTCTTTGACACCGGAATACTTGTATCGCTCTAACAAAATAAAAATATATATTTAGAACAATGTCACAAAAATAATTAAATATATAAATACACACAAATATTTAGAATAATCTCACTTACGTATCAATCATTAACTTCATATCCAGATAATTTATCCAATCACCGTCAACCGAATTCAGATAATAGACCACTTCTTTTATAGGATCGATAGCAACCAACAACCAGTGACGTCTATAAATTAAAACAACAGTTTAGAAGAAAATTTTCTACGCAAAAATTACAAATATTAAAATGAACTTAGAATGAAAATCTAACCCTGTAGGAATAGTATTATACGCCCAAAGATATAAGCTTTTTGTACTGCCAGTTGCCATGAATCTTTCGACTAAGTGCTCTCTTACTGAATCCGGTTCCCTACCAATTGTCGCTCCGCTGACACGGGAGGAAGACACGAAATGGAATATGTTTGACAATTGATTCCCGCGCATCAATTTGTCATATAACAACCTTAAATAAAAACATAATTAATATTAGACTATATTCATTGAAATGTTTAAAAAAAAATTCAGCTAATTACATAATATAAAGATGGGGTTACCGGATGTATGCGTGCATAATACTGACGCCTAATTCTTTATGACGGAAAATCTCTTCCACGTCCTCATGTCCAATTATTTCGGTGCAAGGAAAACCAAAGATACCTTGATCCATATCCATTTGACGAATACCACCATCCATAAAATCTGTTGTTCCCACTATTGTTTCAAGATACTGCCGGTATCGAGGGAAAAATCTAGTAGGAACCCTTTTCTTGGGTGGTACGCCAACGATTTTCTGGCTCACTTGTTGTGACCCTTAAAAAGGTACCTAAAAATCATATAGACTCAGTTAAATTATAAAATTATGCAGTTTTTTATTCGGATCATATAATTAACACTTTAAACGTACCTCTTTTTGTGATACATTAGACTCGTCGTACTGCAAAATCCCTTTACCCTTAGATGCGGGTTTTGTAGGAGTCTATAATTACCGTGGAAATAACTGAGGTCGAAACTGACAGTTGAAGACTTAAAGATTCATAATGGTTTTCAACATACCTGATCATCTATGAAAATGAGGTCCGATGGCCATGCAACAAAAGATCCTATTGCATCTCGCAGTAATGTGGTCTCAGCAACAATGTCAGGTGCCGGTAGCAACGCATCCATATCTAAAGCAATATCAACCGATACTTTCATGTGTCCATCCGGAAGCGGTCTATGGTGAAGTAAATCTCCCAAAGTGTTATGGAATTTTCCCTTGCCAACTAGTCGATAAGTCGGCGACGATAGGTATAGCTGGCAAGATGAAATGCCCTAAACCAATAATAACCGTTAGAAGTGACTAAAAATATTCTATAATAATAATGGATATATATTGAAAATTACCTCAGGAAATTTATGCTGACAGTTGATACTAGCTTTGTCACTAGTTTCTTTCAACTGTGAACTGCTCTTTTCCGCCATATATCTCTCTTTATCCTTCTGCAATTCATGGACTTGAGCTTGTAAATCCTGCAATGTTTGCATCACTTCTGCATTGCTAGGATTTCTTCTCCTTGGATGCTTATACAAAGAGGTTGGAGTCACACCATGACCTTTACCCCTCACCCGACCCGGATACTCAACAATATTTAGTGCTCGACTAAGTACGCTCCTGGTATCCTGATCCTCACCTGGGGATACCGATTGCGACAAGGTCTTCTGTAATTCATTTACATATCAAAAATTATTAGTGGAGATGAAAAATTATTTAAATATTAATAAGCATTTGATTTAATTAAAGACACAATTTTATACTTACACATTCATCATACACATGTTGAAGATCGGGATTAACAACTTGATCCTTGCCCACACGAGCTTCCTTCCACAACAAATGTGCTGGTAGTGATGTTGCATCACTTTTCGTCTCTTCTAACTACGCATTGACACAAGTCTTAAGATCATCAATTATAACGCATTGAGAGAATTAATAAGATCGTAGAGTTTATATTTACTTACAATTTTTTCCTCTAAGCGAGCATATCCCAAACGCCCTTTTTTGTATGGATATGCGGGTTTTGACGCTCTCTCGCGATTGATGGCACTCACTTTCTTGAAATTCTCGTCTCTTCTTTGGCCTACAAAACCAAGCCATTCTTCAGGTGTAATGAAGTTCTCATATTTCTTTGGACGTTCCGGATCCTCTTCAAGAAAATTTCCTTCATCATCTTTAAGATACTTGTTTATTAAAAATGTTCTCCACCCTCTGTGTCTTTTTCCAGCCAAACCCATTATATACTTTTTACGGGTATCTTCAATGTTAAAAGACCTCTACAAAAAAACATACGCATAAAGTGTGTTAGTAAAAGCAATTTAAACACATATTATCGTCAAGATAAAGCAAATAACAAAAACCATATATGTACCCTTATCTCAGTCCAAACTTTCTCTTTACCCTCATCCAACTCTCCTCTTTTCCATCTAGGAGTGGTGATCGGAATGTGTATACGAACAAGCGTACCAATGTAGCTTGTCAACTTTGCAGCATTAGACCCAATTAGTTGGTCATTATCATTCCAATCTACATTATATGTTACTCCTCTATCTCTATCACGGATGATTCCCCTCATAATAGTTATACCTCGTGTAATATCTTTTTCTGAAGTCTTTTCTGAAGTATTTTCTGGAGCATTTGAGAGTTTTGTGAGTTTTCTTGATTACTAGCCATTTGACCTGTAATAATGAAAAAAAATAAAAATGAAATGACAAATATAAAAATAAAATAACAAATAAAAATGAAATGACAAATAAAAATGAAATGACAAATTAAATTTTATTGAATGATATAGGCTATAATTATATATACTATTACCTTTTTCACTAAGGTCTCTTTCTTTTCTTGGTAGGAATGTGTTCTACTCGTCTCTTAACAACGCGGACAGTTGGATTGATCCAAATACCCTCATTATGATCATTTCTAATACATGATTCATTATCATTTTGATCAGTTATGGTTAAAGATTCAATGTCAATTCCTTCATCACTTTTATGTAATGGAACTTCATTGAGTTATATAGACTTATCTAATAATTCATTAGTGGGGAAAATTCCATTAAACAATAATAAGTGTGTGCTTAAAGAGCTTAAGTTCTTATTACTTTGGTCTAACAAACTTATAGGACAAGTTCCTTTGGCTCTTTCAAACTCTACCAAGTTTAAGTGGCTTGATTTGGAATCAAACATGTTAAGTGGTGAACTTCCATCTAAGATTATTTGTAATTTTCCACAATTGCAATATCTCTACTTATCATATAACAATTTTGTTAGCCATGATGGTAACACTAACCTTGAACCTTTCTTTACTTCCTTGATGAACTCGACGAACTTTCAAGAACTTGAATTGGCCGGAAACGGTCTCGGCGGGAAGCTTCCTCGTATTATAGGTAATCTTCCTTCCGGCATGCAACATCTTCACCTACAAGAGAATCTCATACATGGCGCTATACCACCTCAAATTTCCAGCCTTGTCAATTTAACTTTATTGAAGTTGTCTAGTAACCAAATAAATGGAACAATCCCTCGAAGCCTATGCAAGATTGTTAGGCTAGAGAGAATTTACCTGTCGAACAATTATCTATCTGGTGAAATTCCTTCAACTCTCGGCGATATCAAGCATCTTGGACTACTTGATTTGTCGAAACACAGGCTTTCTGGTTCGATACCAGATAGTTTTCTCTTAGCATGTTACTTCTATGCATAACTTCTTAATAACTTCTATGACAGTAGAAACCATGCTTGCTCAAAATCATTAACCAAACAAAAGCACACGAAAACCAGACAAACACATACGAGATGAGGAAAAAAATGAAACCTGATACGAATTGCAGTTGGCCGGAGAAGTGGAGCGTCGTTGACCGCCGTAGAAGCTCTGGTTTAGGGTTTTTTCGTGAAGAAAATCTGACTGAGAATAGAAAAGTGATACGAATTGTGTTTTGATATTTATTATAAAACTACCTACGAAAGCGCTTTTAAAAGTGCTTTCTAAAGGTCATCTATAACAGCGCTTTTACATCAAAAAGCGTTTTCGTAGCATATCCTATAGCAGCGCTTTTAAAAGCGCTTTCTAAAGGCCAACTTTAGCAGCGCTTTCTAAAGGCCAGCTTTAGCAGCGCTTTGGAAAAGCGCTTTCTAAGGCTGACCTTTAGCAGCGCTTTTGAAAAGCGCTTTCTTAAGGTACCCTCTGAAAGGCCAGCTTTAGCAGCGCTTCCCAAAAAGCGCTTTCTAATGGTGACCTTTAGAAGCGCTTTTGAAAAGTGCTTTCTTAAGGCACCCTTTGAAAGCGCTTTTTTAAGCGAATGTTTTTTTAAAACCTACAGCAGTGCTTTTTTCCAAAAGCGCTTTCTTTTATGTGCTGTTAAAACTTATTTTTGGCGTAGTGATTGAAAAAAAACTGATTATCGACTCGTGTGGTTACAAGATTCTCAAACCCTTGTAAGCTTTGTATAGCGATAGTTTTTTCTTCATTTTCCCCTGTTTAGATTTGAAAATAAAACTCGCACTAATCTCCCTTGTGTTTGACCGACAAATTTTGCTTTAATAAGATTTAAGTTTGAGTTTTAAGTTTTCCTTAATTTTAATAAATGGAATGAAGGGGATAATAGAAATATTAGTATTCATTCAAAATTCGTGGTTGAATGCACCTCATTAATAATTTAGAATATTAATAAATTGATATTTTAGGTTGTACTATATTATTTGAAATATTTGTAAATGTTTGTTTGAAATTTTTTAAAATTATTTTAATTTATTATTTTAATGTATATTAATGTGTTAGAGTTCAGACAAAATTATAGGTTTGAAGAAATGAAAGATTTCAATTTAAAATTAATTGATTTTGAAGTGAGAATAGAGTAGGGTGGTTTAAAATCCATTTGGGATAAAATTTATATTCATTTATTTTCGTTTCGTTTGAAACAAAGAATGAATATTTAAATATGTTTTGGATCAGTTATATCAACCTCAGCCGACCATCTATTAAACTAGTACCATTTCTTGAATCTTCTTAGTATGAGCAGTTTTCTCATTACATTAATAAAAATCTTAACTGCAAGTGTTTCCAACGGTTCTCGACAATCCACTCTTAATAAATAGTGAGCAATCCACTCTTAATAAATAGTGACTTCGTTACTCTATATATATATATATATATATATACATATATATATATATATATATATATATATATATATATATATATATAGAGTCTCAAATTGAGGTTACAAGTTTCAAACACAATTTTAACTCACTCTTCTCCTTCACTTATTGACTTCAGTGTTAGAGTGTTAATCATATAGGTCCATCTCTCAACCACGTCGGAGGTTCTGATCCACCATCACTTTCGGTCATTACTTTATTTTTTATTCCATAACGGAATAATGGTGATGTCTATGGGACCTCAGAGTGTAAGGTGCTAACAAACTATTGAACAATGTGTACAATATCGTTCCACAGCAAAATGCAAATGTATTCGAAAGAAGGTTACAACGCCTCAAAGAGCGCCTCCACAATTCTCCTCCTCGCGGGAACAACATCCAAGAGGTTGGGTCTAGAAGGACTCATACCGCTGGCCCGAAGCCTACTAGGTGGAAGAATGACGAAGCTCCTAGGTCGAGAGATCAACATAGGAGTAGGAAGTAGAAGACTCATTCCCAAAGACTCGGAGGAGACCGAGGCAGCAATGCTCCTACCCTGACCAAAGTAGAAAGTTTGATCGAGAAAGGTGCACCCGAAGCATCCATTGTCTGTTCAAATTTTGGAAAACAAGGTACAAAAATCCAAGGAGAAGCCTCCCAAGATAGGAAAATATGACGGAAAGGGAGACCATGACGAGCACATCTAACTCGTCAACAAGAAACTGAACTACTTCAGTGTTGCTGAAACATATAAATGTAAGTTGTTTGCTCTAACCTTGATCGGACCATCTAAGTTATGGTTCAACAGCCTATCTGACGATTGCCTTAAGTCCTCGACTAATTTGTATGAAAGGTTCTTTGTCTACTTTATTTCCTGGAAGCGAAGTCCAATGACTGAAGCCGTTTTGAGTGAAGTTATTCAAGGTGAGAAGGAAAGCTTGTTGTCTTACATCTAATGATTCAAGTAAGCAGTTGTTGAGGTCAAAGGGGCCAGAGAGGACCTTTAGTGTTGGAACTTTGAGAACAACCTCTTGAGGAACCATCTGCTTCGGTTGAAGGTAGTGATGAAGAAAGTGAGAATTATCCAAGAAATGTTGACCATGGTTGAGTCTTATATGATCTTAGAGGAAAAGCTAAATACGCGATTCGACAATTCCACTTTGGTCGAAACTCACTATAGTTTCCAGGCTGGGAAAGAGTCCCATTGGCACCGAGGTGAGTCTTGTAATACCAGTAATTTAATTAATCATTTAATTAAATTATTTTTGGAATAATTGTGAAGATGTGTTATGATTAATTGGATTTAAATATTTTATTAAATGGAGAAATAATATTAGAATTATAATACTGTTTGGTGTGGGCTTATTTTGAAGGAATAGAAGTATTAAGGGGGTGTATTAGTTTTAAGCCCAATAAGGAATAAATAATAATAGGTTATTTTATTGTTGTTAGAAATAATAGAAAGAAGAGGCAGTAGAAGAATAAAGATTGAGAAGAAGAACGTGAAGCTGCTAAAAAAAGTGGAAAACGGTAGAACGAGAATTCAACCGGAAAATTATAGAGCGACCTTCAATCCAAGGTAAGGGTGGGGTTCTGACTTTATAATTGGGTTCATGATGATTGATATGTGGGGTTAGAGGTGATTGTTGTCTTGTTCTTGAATTGGATGTATATGATGATGTATGATGAAGATTGATAAATTTTAGATGAATAATGAGGTCCCAATGTTGTTTAATCGATGTAGTATTATATGATAATTATAGGTGATGATTTATCATGATTATATTAAGTTTGTAGGGTTAAAAACATGAATCCCGTAGTGAAATGCAGAGTAAATTCCAGAATTATGCAGGAAGAATCAGGATGTGTCGACCTCAAACTTGATGCGTCGATACACGAGGGCCTAGAGACTCAGTATGAGTCGACACGAAGAGGCTTACGTCGATACATGAAGGTTGAAAGACTCAGGATGAGTAGATCCATGAGAGGATGCGTCGACTCATGTTTTGCAGTTAGAGCAGTACGCGTCGATCCAAGGGGTTTTGCGTCGACCCATAATGCCTGATTTTTGGCAGATTCAATTTTAAAGTGTTGTAACTTGAGTTTTAGGATGCCGTTTGAGATGCCGTTTGAAGTGTTGGATAGCTAACGCGATGAACATTATTCTAGAGGATTAAAATGAATAATAGGAAGTGTAATCCTAGTAGCCAATTAGGGATTTAGAATTAATTTCCATGTTGATCGTTGCGTTGGTTTTGAACAGAATGATGCAAATGAGATGCCTAGAGGATGCTATTAGAATCATAACAGTAGGATTAGTGACAGTAACGATGTAAGAATTACAGAATAGCAGTATGAATTACTGTGGTATTAATGTACAACTGAGTTGTTAGTGAGAAGTTGTTAATGATGTTGTGTTGATGATTTATAATAAATAAATGATGTTTTATGAATTATGATGATGATATGAGATGTTGATGAAGAGACGTTGAGATGCTTTTGAGATGTTATTAATTTGAGATGTTGTTAATTAGAGATGTTGTTAACTTGGGTGTTGTTATTACATTCATGATTGTGTCGCATACATTGCATTTTTTTGAGATGGAGCTTGTGCTCGTTGAGATGGCCTGTATTGGTGAATTTTGAGATGAAGGCTATGCCTTGTTGATGCCTCTATTAATTGGCAAATTTTTGAGATGGGAGTTCTGCTCCAATGGTACCACATGCATTTGCATAGTATTGAGTCGCATTATATGATTGCATGAAGAAGCGTGTAATGATGTTGTGAATGTGTATTATTGTTGTGATTATTGTTGATTATGAGATGAGAAGTGGTGATGTTATGTGATCTAATTTAATATATTTATTATCATGCGCTTTATTATATTGTTAGATATCTCACCCCTTCTGTTTGAATGTTGCCCTTATGTTGGTAACGTGCAGGTAATCGAGAGTGAAGGTTGTATACTTTCAATAGTTCGAGTATGTGTCATTACTCTGATATGTAACACTCGGGGGGATGAACGCTTGCTTTTTTTGATTGTTGATTATTATTAAATTGTGTTGTTTTGAAGTTGCTGTATTGATGATAAAATTGTTATTGAGAATTCTGCTGCGTAGATGTTGAGTTATTTAATTAAAGATGTTATGATGGTTCATCCAATGTTTTGAAAGTGTTATATATCCACGATGAATGCAATGAGTTTTACAGAAGAATTTGTGACGCCCTAGTTCGTTTGCATGATTGAATTTTATAGCTCTGATTTATTTTATATAATTGCTTGGGGTAGAATTGGGGTGTTACAAAGTTGGTATCAGAGCAAAAGGTTGGTCCGACCTTGTCGTCGAGTCGTAGTTGTCTAACAGTCGAGTATTTTTAATTTGAGTTCTAATCGTTGTTTATGTTGTAGTGAGAAGTTGAGATGGCTGGAAGGAATGATGTTGCACTTGCTGCTGCTTTAGAAGCAATGGCTCATGCGATGGAGAATCAGCCGAATGCTGACGGGAATGCTAGATTCGTAGCTTGGCGACCTTCCAGAGAGAGAATCCACCTACGTTCAAGGGAAAGTATGATCCCGACGGAGCATTGGAGTGGTTGAAAGGTATTGAGAGAATCTTCCGTGTGATGGACTGCACTCCAGTGTAGAAGGTTCGGTATGGGACTCATATGCTAGCAGTCGAGGCTGATGACTGATGGCTAGAGACTTGTCAGAAGTTAGAAGTTGCAGGTGAGAATGTCACTTGGGCTGTGTTCCGTAGGGAGTTTCTGAGGAAGTACTTTCCTGAAGATATCCGTGGTAAGAAGGAAATTGAGTTTCTTAAGCTGAAGCAAGGAAGTATGTCAGTTGTTGAGTATGCTACCAAGTTTGCTGAGTTAGCTAAGTTTTATCCGCATTACGCTGAGGCAAATGATGAGTTTTCAAAGTGTATCAAATTTGAGAACGGGTTGCGCCCGGAGATTAAGAAGGCAGTTGGATACCAGAAGATCTGTGTCTTTGCTGATTTGGTTGATAGTTGCAGGATTTATGAGGAGGATAATAATGCTCATTACAATATTATCAGTGAGAAGAGGGGTAAGCACCAACAAAATCATGGTAAGCCTTATGATTACCCAGCTGGTAAAGGTAAACAAAAAGTTGCTCAGAGTCAGGGGACTAGTGAGGGAGATGCTCCTGTTGGTGTGGTTTGTTTTAAGTGTGGAAAACCTGGGCACAAGAGTAATGTGTGCACTACTGAAGTGAAGAGGTGTTTATGTTGTGGTAATAACGGACATGTTGTATCTGAGTGTGAACACAAAGATGTGATTTGTTTCAATTGTAGAGAAGAAGGGCATATTGGTAGCCGATGTCTAAAACCGAAAAGAGCTCAGTCAAGTGGTAAACTGTTTGCTTTGGTGGAGGATCAGACAGCTGTTGAGGACAAACTTATTAGAGGTACATGTTTCATTAATAACACTCCTTTAATTACTATTATTGATATTGGTGCTACGCATTGTTTTATTGCTGCTGATTGTGTTAAAAGATTGGGTCTTATGTTGTCTTCTTTGAATGGATAAATGGTCGTCGATACTCCAGCCAAGGGGTCAGTGACTACATCTTTTGTGTGTTTGAAGTGTCGCTTGTCGATCTTCGACAAAGACTTTGTTGTTGATTTGGTTTGTTTACCGTTAAGAGGTTTGCATGTGATTCTGGGTATGAACTGGTTAGAGCATAACTATGTTCATATTAACTGTTATGACAAGTCTGTGAGGTTTTCTACTCCTGAAGAAGAGGAAGATGGTCTGTTGTCTGCTAGACAGTTGAGGAAGTTGATGCAAGAGGAAGCACAAATGTTTTCGTTGATGGCGTCGCTATCTGTAGAGACTCAAGCTGTAATTGAGGAATTGCAGGTGGTGTGTGAATTTCCTGAAGTTTCCCTGACGATATTCCTGATGTACCACCAGAAAGGGAAGTTGAATTTGCAATTGATCTTGTACCTGGTACCAGACCTGTGTCTATGGCACCATACATGATGTCTGCATCTTAATTGTCAGAGTTAAAGAAGCAATTGGAAGATTTACTTGAGAAGAAGTTTGTAAGACCAAGTGTATCACCGTGGGGTGCTCCAGTGTTGTTAGTGAAGAAGAAAGATGCGAGTATGAGGCTTTGTGTTGATTATAGACAGTTGAATAAGGTGACGATTAAGAACAAGTATCCGCTTCCAAGAATAGATGACTTGATGGATCAATTGGTGGATGCTCGTGTGTTTAGTAAGATTGATTTGAGGTCGGGTTACCATCAGATTAAAGTGAAGGATGAAGATATTCAGAAGACGGCTTTCAAAATGCGTTATGGACATTATGAGTATTCAGTGATGCCTTTCGGTGTTACTAACATGCTGAGAGTATTCATGGAATACATGAATCATATCTTTCATACTTATTTGGATCGGTTTGTAGTTGTTGGCTCCTAAATTCGACACCCTTGTTTTTATTAATATCAGCCATTAAAGCTGAAGGATGGTTTCGACCAGCTGGGTCTGTCGAAATGCCCATCAGAAGATGGCAATGTACTTAGAGAATTTCTTCTAAGTAGGAATCTTGTTGCCTTCGACGTCGAAGGTGCTTTTCGACGAAGGTGTTCGATTTCTCATAGTGGAACGGTTTGAGATTCAAACGTTTGGAGGGAAAATGGTTCCCAGCGGTTACCAAGTGCAACGTGCCAAGATCTGGAGCGTCGAACGCTGTGAACGTGCCAAGTGGAGTCATCTCGAAGCAGTGTAACTGCCCGACGGTTACTTGGGATGTGTTTAGTATAAATATTAGTAGTTCACGCAGTTTTTCGCGTGTGTTCACAATTATATACAAGTTACTCATATAGATTCGAGTACCCAGCGTGAGAGAAAGAATTGTTGAGAATGTATGTGTGAAACACCACTTTATTAATCAAAGTCATTTATTTTCCAGAAACTTTACTTGCTTTCTCCTTTACTTTTCCAGTCGAAGCCTTTCATTTCAAACCTTTCTTTATTCTATCAAGTTTTCTTCTTCATGCAATTTACATAAAGCTTCTTTATTTTCTTGTCATTTAATCATTATCAAACTTAGTCAAAACCCAAAAATCAACCATGTCTTAGGATCAATCTGATCGATCCTGCGAGTCACCAAATAAGTAACCTTTTGGAAGATCAGCGGTTGTTTACCAATTCCCACGGTAAACAAATTGGCACACCCGGTGGGACAGTGTGTTGATTTTGAAGTTTAACCTTTTTACACAAAATATCATCTTTTTCGAGAAGTGTTGCATGTTATTGAGAAGTGGTAGAATATACACTAACAATACCAATACTTCCAGAAGAAGAGAAGAGATGGCGAATCCGCCAAACAATAAAGAAATCCCACAAACGAATGTGGGAACAACGGTTATCCCAACCGTAAGTGAAGCGATAACCGCTGGTTCAACACCAGCAGTAACGGTCACAATGACGGGGCCATTACCTCTGTTCACTGGCCCCAGAGTGCCTTTAGGAACTCCCCCACCAAGGGGAATCCAGGAACAAGGCCTTATGTTCCCCCAGGATTTATGACAGGCGGTCAAAATCGAGAACCACTCTATGGCATGCCAACTTCTGAATTGGCTAGCCTGACAAACGCTGCTTCCACTTTTTCAGACCCTTTAGTGAGTGCCTCTTCGCCACTCCAAGGTTCTGGAGTAGGTATGGCGAACAGAAATAGGACCCAACTCTTAGGAGGAACGTCCCAAGTAGCACATGGCCTTACAAATGCCTCGACAGCAGTCTTGAGGCAACAAATGGACGAAAGCAACCATGATATGGTTCAAATGTTGGCACAAACTTTAAGTACAATGCTGAATCCTCTAATACAAAACACCACCCAATCGAATCAGCAGATGACAGCGCAAATGACGCGTCTGGCTGACTTCTTTGGGGTACCCCAACCTATTCGACAGCCCCAAAGGGCGCAAATAAGGGAAAACCAAGGTATACTCTTAGAGGAAGAAACCACTATCAACCAAGTCCAGCAGCCTGTCGAAGAAAACCTTAGGGCACGATTGGAGCAGCCTGTCGAAGAACCTAGGGTTATAGCCCCAGAGGTAAGGTTAGTTAACAGAAACCAAAATGCTGACGAAGTAGTTCAGCACATCCAATACCAAAACATGGGTTTGGAAAATAATCTGGCAGCCATGATCGAAAGAATCATGACGCAGAATGGGATGAACATGGGCTTTCGTAGGCCCAACTTCACATCCCCACTGTCAGAATACGTGTTACAAACAGACTTACCTCCTAGATGTAAAGTCCCTAAGTTCACTAAATTCTCTGGGGACACGACAGAATCTATTGTCGAACACGTGGCGAGATACTTGATCGAAGCAGGAGATATTTCAAACAACGAAAACCTGAGGATTAAGTACTTCCCAAGTTCTTTAACAAAGAATGCTTTTACTTGGTTTACGACTCTCCCCCCCAATTCAATCCATCATTGGACCCAGTTGGAGAGATTGTTCCATGAGCAATTCTACATGGGACAAACCAAGATAAGCCTGAAAGAATTGGCCAGTGTAAAGAGACGTTTCACTGAACCTATAGACGAATATCTAAATAGGTTTAGGTTGCTCAAAGCAAGATGCTTTACGCAAGTGCCAGAACATGAGTTAGTCGAAATAGCCGCGGGCAGCTTAGATTATTCCATTAGGAAGAAGTTAGACACTCAATACCTGAGAGACATGGCCCAATTGGCCGATAGAGTTCGACAGGTAGAACGCCTTAAAGCTGAGAAAGCCAAGGCAACGAAAACTCATAAAAGAGAGAGGATAGCGTATGTTGAGATGGATGACGAAGATCCAGAAACCTTCGACGAAACTATAACCGTCGAAGAAGGCGAGGTCGATTTAGCGGAACTAAAACAAGGGCCACCATACTCTTGCAAACTGTTAGTCCCCTCAAGTGGGAAAAATCCCACGGGTCCAGAAAGGACCAACGATAGGTTCCCCAAAAAGACTTATAGTTTTGATATTACAAAATGTGATGAAATCTTTGACTTGCTTGTAAAAGATGGCCAAATGATAGTACCCCCAGGGGTAAAAGTGCCTCCTCTTGATCAAAGAAAGAAGAGAGGCTTTTGTAAATATCATAATTTTCTGGGCCATAAAACGTCTCAATGTTTTCTTTTCAGGAATCTTGTGCAAGACGCTATCGAAGAAGGGAGGTTGAGGTTTGCTGACAAGACCCCCATGACTGTGGGCTCTAACCCGTTGCAGACTGAAGCCCATTATGCTGAACCTTCAGAGGTGAACGTGATCGAGGCATCCAGAAGCCAGTCGAAGAGGCCAGGAATCACAATGGTCGAAGTCTCAAAGGACCATGTCAACATGCCAATCTTTGGCAGTTTTTCTGGGAATCTATCCAGAAAGACAATTGAAGCGGTCCAAAAGGCAGTCGAAAGCCCGAAGCTGGAAACAGTTGGAGCCCAAAAATCTGGAACAAAACCCAGTTCTCACTTGGCTGCAGTTCAAGGCCAGACAGAGGACTTGGAGATTCAGATGAAGCAGTTGACTCTTGCCAACAAAGACACCATGAATGTCAACATGGTCGAAGTCTCTGAACCAAAAGCATCAGAGGAGGCCATGAGGCAAGAACAAGCCAACAAAACTGCTTTCCCTCGGGAAAACGAAAATCTGGCAGATTTCCTGCAAAGATGCCAGAAAAAGAAGTCAGAAGTGATGTTGTGTCCCAGATGCAGTTCGATCTTTGACAAAAAAGCTGCTGAACATATTCAAAGTGTAAGAGCAGCAAACCAAAAAAGGGAAAGTGTTGATACTCGACATAACCCCAGAAGAACCCCCCAAAGGAGTTCAAATCAAGAAAAGAGGCCACTGACTTTCAGGCCTCCGACTAATGTGCCAGTAGATACATGGTACAAAACATCTGGTCGAAAGAGACCAAGCGAGGAAAGATGGCACTCCTTCGAAGTGCCAAGAGGTTCATCTTTAATACATAAGAAAGAGCCTCAGGTTGCTACCCCTAAAGTGACACAGGTATCAAGCAACTACAAAGGGAAAAATCCCATGTCTCGATCTCAATGGAGGAGATACCAGAGGCGACGAAAAGCTGAGAGGGAAGCTGCTAATGAACCAAAGGCAGAATCCAGTTCAAATGTTCCTCAGAGAAAGCAGAGGAAGCCTCTGGAAAGACAACCAGTAACCAATAGGCTAGTCTGGCCTAACCAGGGTGAAGTTGATAACGATGATGGTTCTGAGTCAGATGACACCTTAGATATCATGGTGAACATAGTCTCAGTTCTGCCCAGAGAGTTCAACCGCCAAGTGGAGGTCGAAACAAGCGATTGGGAAGTGGAGCAAGAAATGTCCAAGCATAGGCCAGTGTGCTATTTCGTCATGGATAATGGCGCTACTGAAGAGCAGAATGGGTTCTTCGAACCACCTACAGAGGCGATGAAAAATCACCTCAAGCCTTTATTTATAAGGGCTAAACTCGAAGAAACCACAGTAAATAAAATCTTGGTAGATTGTGGGGCAACCATCAACATCATCCCTCACTTTATGCTAAGAAAAATAGGCAAAAGTGATGAGAACATCAAGCCTCACAACATGGTCCTGTCGAATTATGAAGGTGGCATAGGGACCACTATGGGTGTGATCCAACTGGACATCAAGGTGGGATCTATCCTTCGACCAACTATGTTTATGGTCATATCGGCCAAACCTAACTATAATCTTTTGTTGGGCCGTGAATGGAATCATGGTGTTGGAGCTGTACCATCATCAATGCACCAGAGGTTGCTGCTATGGCGTCCTGATGGAATGGTCGAAAACATAGAAGCGGACCAAAGCTATTACCTGGGCGAAGTAAATCACCTAGGGTTGGCAGACTTCGACAAAAATCTGGCCCACATTGGGCCATGCCCAACACCTGACTTTGACTTGGCGCCAGCGCCAAATACTTTTTGTTCCCTATACCTGCACCCTGAGCATGGTTTTCAATGGGACAGAGAAGACTTGTCCCACATTGACTTTAGTGGGTTAACTGATATCCAACCAACTGGTTGGGGAAGTGAATTCAGTGTCAATGACTGAGTCACAATCATTGCAGCGAATTTCGGCTTACGTAGTCGAAACAAAGATGATAACGGCTCTCGAAGCCGAAATAAAATATATGGCCACACAGGCCAATGATCAACAGTTATCTTCTACTGGTCCTGGAAAGGACTTCAATCCAGAACCTCCTGATATCATGCCAGAAGGGATGCAGGAACAAAGGCTCGACGCCATCTATGACGATGAGCCTTTGGGATTCGAAAAGGACCCCTTAGCGAATAACATCAAGATGCTAGCGCAGGATCCTTTAGAAGAAATCAACTTGGGCGAAGGGTCAGAGAAAAAGCCAACTTACATTAGCGCAAAAATTGACCCAGAACTCAGGTTGGAAGTAATCCATTTGTTAAAAGAGTTCAAGGACTGTTTTGCATGGGATTAAGACGAGATGTCTGGTCTCGACAGAGGATTGGTGGAACTTCAGTTGCCAATCAAACCTGGGAAGAAGCCAATCAAGCAAAGTCCAAGACGCTTCGCTCCAGAAATACCATCGAAGATCAAAACGGAAGTCGAAAGACTGCTGAAGTGCAAATTCATACGCGTTACGAGGTATGTCGAATGGATTGCAAACATTGTGCCAGTGATTAAGAAAAATGGTACATTGAGGGTGTGCATAGATTTCAGAGATTTGAATGCTGCTACACCCAAAGATGAATATCCTATGCTTGTGGCGGAAATGCTAGTCGATTCTGCCGCTGGCTACGAGTACCTGAGTATGCTCGATGGTTATTCAGGATATAATCAAATATTCATTGCTGAAGAAGATGTGTCGAAAACAACTTTTCGATGCCCTGGGGCGTTAGGCACTTACGAATGGGTAGTGATGCCTTTTGGCCTAAAGAATGCTGGGGCAACATATCAGCGAGCAATTAATTCTATCTTCCATGATTTTATTAACACTTTTATGCAAGTATATATTGATGACATTGTTATAAAATCTGTTTC
Organism: Vicia faba; assembly: GCA_948472305.1. NCBI lineage: Eukaryota > Viridiplantae > Streptophyta > Magnoliopsida > Fabales > Fabaceae > Vicia > Vicia faba. Next base: position 852,949,181 of record OX451741.1, read on the forward strand.
CAGGAAGAACCATATAGACCACCTTCGACAATCATTCGAAAGAATGAGAGAACATGGTCTGAAGATGAACCCTTTGAAGTGTGCATTCTGTGTAAAAGCTGGAGATTTCTTGGGCTTCGTCGTCCACAAGAAAGGAATCGAAATCAATCAGAACAAGACGAAGGCAATTCTGGAAGCGAAAGCGCCAGCGAACAAAAAGGAACTGCAATCTCTGTTAGGCAAGATAAATTTCTTAAGGAGATTCATATCTAACCTAAGTGGGAAAGCTCAAGCCTTTTCACCCTTACTTCGATTGAACAAAGAGGGATTCGAATGGGGGCAAGAGCAACAAGAAGCCTTCGACAAAATCAAAGGGTACCTCACAAAGCCACCTATTTTGGTGCCTCCTTGTAGCAACAGGAGTATGAGATTGTACATAGCTGCATCCGACAAAACTTTGGGAAGCATGTTAGCCCAAGAAGATGAAAATGGAGTCGAGAGACCCATTTACTATCTTAGTAGAGTTTTGAACGATGCAGAAACTAGATATAGCGAAGTTGAAAAATTGTGTCTATGTCTGTATTTCTCTTGTACAAAGCTCAAACAATATATAAAACCAGTTGATGTGTATGTTTCGTCTCATTTTGATGTTTTCAAGTACATGTTATCGAAACCCATCTTGCACAGTCGAATTGGCAAGTGGGCACTAGCATTAACTGAATACTCCTTGACCTTTATGCCTCTTAAGGCAGTAAAAGGACAAGTGGTGGCAGATTTTATAGTCGACCACTCAATTCAAGTTGAGAGTATTAATTATGTGGAGATAGAGCCTTGGAAATTCTACTTCGATGGTTCCAGCCATAAAGATGGAACAGGAGTAGGAGTCTTGATTATTTCTCCAGAAAAAATTCCAACAACATTCAAGTACAAGATATCAGGTACTTGTTCGAACAATGAGGCTGAGTACGAAGCTCTAATTACTGGCCTTGAGATATTGTTGGAATTGGGGGCAACTCGAGTCGAAATAATGGGAGACTCAGAGTTAGTCATTAAGCAAGTCACAAAAGAACATAAATGCATAAGAGAAAATCTCATTATGTACTTTGTGATAGCAAATCGTTTATTGAAAAAATTTGAAATGGTCAACATTCGACACATACCCAGAGTGGAAAATCAAATAGCCAACGATTTGGCACACATTGCATCTGGGTACAAAATTTCAAAAAACGAGATTACAAAGAGCAATCGAAGTTTGAGAAAAGATAAAAGCAACTTGTCTGTCACCAACAGACTTGGAATCGACAAGACTAGGGTATGCTGATCAAAGTAACTTCGAAATTTCGTTCATAGACAATTTGTCAGAGCAAGATTGGAGGAAACCCATTGTGGATTATCTTCAAAATCCAGTAGCTTCGACAGAACGAAAAACAAAATATAGGGCGTTGAGTTACGTACTCATGGGTAATGAGTTATTTAAAAAGATGCCTGAAGGGGTATTGCTAAAGTGCTTAAGTGAAACTGAAGCATACATAGCCCTTTCGACTACGCATGCTGGAGCATGTGGGGCTCACCAAGTAGGCCATAAGATGAAATGGTTGTTGTTTCGACAAGGACTATACTGGCCCACCATGTTGAAAGATTGTATCGAGTTCGCCAAGGGTTGTCAAGAATGTCAAGTCCATACAGGCATCCAGCATGTACCAGCAAGCGAACTTCACTCGATAGTGAAACCTTGGCCCTTTAGAGGATGGGCGTTGGACCTTATTGGAGAGTTTCGACCAGCATCATCAAAGAGCCAGAAGTATATATTGGTAGGCATTGATTATTTTACTAAGTGGATCGAAGCTATTCCTTTAGTCAATGTAGACCAAGAAAATGTCATTGAATTAATTCAAAAGAACATTATCTTTAGATTTGGAATCCCTGAAACTATAACTACTGATCAAGGATCAGTTTTCACCGGTCGAAAGATGCAGGAATTCGCTCAGGAAGTAGGCTTTAAACTCCTAACATCAACGCCTTATTATGCACAGGCAAACGGTCAAGTCGAAGCAGCGAACAAAATAGTGATTGGCTTGATAAAAAAGCATGTTGGGAAGAAGCCAAAAAATTGGCATAAGACGTTAGACCAGATCTTGTGGGCCTGTCGAACGTCCCCAAAAGAAGCCATAGGTACAACACCATATAGGCTAACTTTTGGTCATGACGCAGTGTTGCCAGCGGAAATTTGTCTTCAATATGCAAGGGTTCAGAGACACCATGATATCCCCTCTGAAGTTTATTGGGATATGATGTTAGACGAACTAGTAGATTTAGACGAAGAAAGACTGCGCGCTCTCGACCTACTAAGGCTTCAAAAGAAAAGAGTAGAAGACTCTTACAATAAAAAAGTGAAACCTAAGGCATTCTCGCCTGGAGAATTAGTTTGGAAGGTGATTCTTCCCATGGATCGAAGGGATCGAAGCATGGGAAAGTGGTCACCCAAATGGGAAGGACCATTCAGAATTATCCAAACCTTTTCTGGTAGAGCATATGAAGTCGAAGAGTTAGGTGAAGATAAAAGACTCTTGAGAGTAAATGGCAAATATTTGAAAAAGTATAAACCTATACTCCAAGAGATCAAAATAAATAGCAAGTAATGACTAAATTAACCATAAATAAGCCAAAATGGAAAATTTTATAAATTAGCCAAAATGGCAATATTGTCAAATACATATTACAATATATGGTTAAAGGGCTGAGTCAATCATAAGGGGATAGAATCTTTGAGTCGAAGGTACTTCGCCTGCTGCAACTCCAGTCTTTTGTTGCACAAGGCATTCGCCTGGGCAAGCTTGGCAATTTGGTCGTCGAAGGCTTGGGCTTTCTCAGCAAACTCTAGGCCTTGTGTGATTTCAGCTTGACTCTCGGTGTCTGAAACAGTCGAGAGAAGCTCCTCCTTGCGTTTAGTATTGGCATTCATCTTGGCCTCCAGCTCTTCGATTTGCGCCTTTATGGAAGCATCATCTCGATCTAATTCATCAATTTCTTCTTGCTTAGATGCCTTTTGCTTCGACAACTCTGCAATTCGAGAAGTCGTCTCTGCTACAGCAGTCCAGGCAGAAGAACTTTTGCCATATAACGCTTCGAGCTGGTTGTTGAAGCCCCTCTGTCGCTGATAGTCTGCTGAGACTTGATCAATAATGGAGTATAACTCCATGATAAAGCTCGAAACCTCTGGAGTCACAGCGAGCAAGTCAACTGCATTCAAAACAGCTCCCAAACACGACGGAGCAGTAGGGTCCCCCTCCAAAGCTTTCATCAAATCTTTCTTGAAGAACTGAGCTTTGACCTTCATCAAAGCCTCATCGAGAGGAGAAGTCTCAGTGGACTTCCCCGATTGAGTAGAAGCCTCCTGACTAATATCAGATGAACTTCCCTTGCTCTCGATAATGGCATTCAGATAGCCAATGGGATCAGTTTGCTTCAAGAGTGCTAAGTCTTCTTTGGACCTATGCTTTGTTGAGGTGGTAACCTTTGCAGCAGCGTTGTTTTGGGGTTGAAGCTGTTGAGCAGCGTCTGCATCGACATGACTGTCTTCGACTTGAACTTCGGCAGTGCCAGCGTCAGCGTGATCCCCTTCATCATGTTGTTCCTCCGACATATCGACCACTTGAATCTCCTTTGGTTGTTGTTCTTCTGTTTCAGCATTGGCTTCATCTGTTTCAGCATTGGCTTTATCGTTCGCCAATTCCTTCTCTTGTGGCCTGCTGAGTTCAGCAGAATCTAGTGTTTCAGAAGTCTTTGGCGCTGAGCTTTCAGTGGTTTCCTGGAAAAAGAAGAAGAAGAATCTTCTAGGTTAGAAAGAGACATAATCGAACGTGAGCATCGACACCTGAGTTAAAAAAGGTCAAAGAAATTACCTGCAGAGGAACTTCAGCCCCAGGGCTGGAATTGTCGCTTTCGACGGGTTTATTGAGCAAAACATTTAGTTCCTCCTCCGTTGGCTCTTCGATAATCACTGGAGGTGGCCTGGGTTTTCTCCCAGCAACCTTTATTCTGATTGTGGGTCGAGTCTCAGGAGAAGGAACATCCTTCTTCAGTTTTCGCCTTTTAAGAGGAGCAGGGGGAGAGTCGTCTTCTTTGTCACTCCCAGATTCGACCGTCAGTGCAGGTCGTTTCTTGGGTGAAGGTGCCTAAAAACCAATTGGAGTTCGATTTAGATGCTACATCGAAAGTCATAATGTTAAAAACCAGAAGAAAATAATAAAAGTCTGGTTAGCGGTGCTGAAGGTTTTTTCGAAGGACCTTCCCCCTGATGGCTTGTTGTAGTTTTAGCCGGTGCTATGGTTTTCGCCGGTGGTGGAGGTTTTGTCAAGGGACCTCCTCCCTGATGGCCTTCTGCAGCTTTCTTGGCTGCAGGCTTTCGAACAACTGAAAAAAGACAAGTTATAATTAACAGGCTACCAGTCGAAATGGAAAGACAAAATAATTTGGAGAATGGACTTACATTTCTTTATTTTGTCCAGGACTAGAACGAAAGACTTCTGAAGTTCGTCCACAAAGTCTTTCTCGTCGGAGAACTCTTCAGCGTAGTAACTCTTCCACCAGTCTTCGAAGGATGGTGAACAGAGAAAGTTAAGCTGATAATCGAACAGTGAAAGGACTGTTCGACCAGCATACCTGCCGATATGCTTGGTGGCAGCATCTTCAGTATAGTCGTTGCAAAAATATAACATGGATTTCTCCCTGGGAAAAATAGGAGAAGGTAGTGTTTGAATGATACCAAACTGTCGAGAGACCAAGTTTGGTTGATACGCGATCAAGCTCAAGTGAGTCTTGGAGCTTTTAAAGCGCAGGGGCATTATTCTAGGTGTGAGAAATGCTTCCCACATTATTGTGTGTTCTTCGACCTGAGGGTCACCTGACGACTTAGGATGGGGCCTCGTGAACCATTCTGGACCAACCTTTCGTCGAGCGAAGGGAGCCATGGTCGAAGCAAATTCTTTTCTTCTTGCAAACATCAAGACGAAGTTTGCAAAAGTCTGTTGAAGCTCCAGCCCATCTTCAGTCGGGGTCAGTAGAGCTAATCTGGTGCCTTCGATGCGCCTATTTGCTATCTCCGGAGCTTGCTCATTTATTTGAGTCTTCTGAGGTAAGAAAGACTCGAAAGTGGCATTGAGCCACAGCTGAAGTAGCCAAAAAGGTCCTGCAAGCAGCAGACTGGCTCTATTCTCGATGATCTTCAACAGAGTCGCTCCGCTGCTAATCGACTCGTACAGATTCGCCAAGATTAATTCTGCCAAACAAATATTTTGGCCATGGTGGAGTTGGGTGGCGAGGGTGACCATCTTCTTTGTCACCTGTAAAGACTTTGTGCAGGAAACAAAGCGTGACAGCCATAGGGCTAGAAACGTGATATGTTCTACATCCGACACAGTGGCTGTCGACTTATCATGGTAATGGTTGATATAGATGGTGTAGGTGGGTTTCATAGCTGAGAATCCAATCTGATCCTCCGACATTTCCTCTGGGTCGAAATAATCCCCAGTGGGTCGAAGGCCAGTGATGGAAGCCACGTCGAAAAGCGTGGGTGTTAGCATTCCACAAGGAAGGTGGAAAGTGAAATGAGTGTAATCCCAGAAAAGCAAGGAGGCTATCAGCATCTCAGGGGAGTAGTTGAGACCCGTCTTCGACAGCATAACCAGGTCGTATATCCCCAGGTCCTTCCAGATCGAAGCCTGGCTTTTTTCCATTTTCTCCAGACAAGCACTGTAGTCAGGAGTGAGGCTAGGGCTAGACCTGAAAGCCCTAACACCCCTATTGAAGAAGCGAAGATCTATCTTCTCCTTATCGGGATCTTCGTTGTCCTCTGCATCTTTTTTAGAGCACCCAACAGGTTTGAGCTTTTCAAGCACTGGAAAGAAGCTTTTGATCTTCATGGCTTCATCGATGCATGGGGTGAGCAGGCCAGACATGGCGAAGATTTGGTTGGAGTATCCAACCGGAATCATGAGTTGGTGTGAATAAGCTTCACGTTCAGCAGTTTCTAGGGGTTCAGGAACCCTTCGTTGGCCTGTGGGGGTAACTATGGGGACAGTTGAGAAGATCTTGGGTTTAGCATTTCTGGAAGGGATGTTAGAACTAGGAGCGGTAGAGGAACCTGAGGCCATTGTTGAGTTAAGGTTGAAGATGAAGTGAAGAACAAGGTGTTTGCAAGTTTGCAGAAATTTTATGTTCAACAAGGAAGTTTGAAGGCAGGATAGCGTGAAAAAATCCCACAATGGGTACTTGGCGCTATTTATAGTGGTTGGGAAATCCCCAAATTCGAGGCCATTTAATGTTGCAGAAGATAGTGGGACACGTGGCGTCCCCCTGTTGACATAGCCGTTCTGCAGAAATGAAAAGGTGCAGCGTGCGCCCTCGTTTTTGGGAAATTATCCTGATGACAATTTGTGAAAAGACATTGGGCACGCTGCACGCCGTACTGAGGTGACGTCTTAGGTACGGATGAAATGATGGCTTTTTCTTGGGATTGTCAGTGGTTGGTAGAAGACAAAAAGTGCACAGTTTAATTTGTGGCTAAGAATGAAAAGACAGGTGTCGAATGGAATTTCAAAGAATGCCTTTTTCTTTTCAGAGTCGAAATAAGGCATTCTTGGGGGGCAATTTGTTGGCTCCTAAATTCGACACCATTGTTTTTATTAATATCAGCCATTAAAGCTGAAGGATGGTTTCGACCAGCTGGGTCTGTCGAAATGCCCATCAGAAGATGGCAATGTACTTAGAGAATTTCTTCTAAGTAGGAATCTTGTTGCCTTCAACGTCGAAGGTGCTTTTCGACGAAGGTGTTCGATTGCTCAGAGTGGAACGGTTTGAGATTCAAACGTTTGGAGGGAAAACGGTTCCCAGCGGTTACCAAGTGCAACGTGCCAAGATCTGGAGCGTCGAACGCTATGAACGTCCCAAGTGGAGTCATCTCGAAGCAGTGTAACTGCCCGACGGTTACTTGGGATGTGTTTAGTATAAATATTAGTAGTTCATGCAGTTTTTCGCGTGTGTTCACAATTATATACAAGTTACTCATATAGATTCGAGTACCCAACGTGAGAGAAAGAATTGTTGAGAATGTATGTGTGAAACACCACTTTATTAATCAAAGTCATTTATTTTCCAGAAACTTTACTTGCTTTCTCCTTTACTTTTCTAGTCGAAGCCTTTCATTTCAAACCTTTCTTTATTCTATCAAGTTTTCTTCTTCATGCAATTTACATAAAGCTTCTTTATTTTCTTGTCATTTAATCATTATCAAACTTAGTCAAAACCCCAAAATCAACCATGTCTTAGGATCAATCTGATCGATCCTGCGAGTCACCAAATAAGTAACCTTTTGGAAGATCAACGGTTGTTTACCAATTCCCACGGTAAACAGTAGTGGTGTTCATTGATGATATTTTGATTTACTCTAAGTCAGAAGAAGAGCATGCAGAACACTTAAGGGTAGTATTACAGATTTTGAAAGAGAAGAAGTTGTATGCAAAGTTGTCCAAGTGTGAATTCTGGCTGAAAGAGGTTAGTTTTCTTGGTCATGTGATATCAGGTAGTGGCATTGTTGTAGATCCGTCGAAGGTTGATGCTGTGTTGCAATGGGAAACTCCAAAGTCAGCTACTGAGATTAGAAGCTTCTTGAGATTAGCTGGTTATTATAGAAGGATTATCAAAGGGTTTTCTAAGTTGTCATTTCCGTTGACTAAGTTGACTTGTAAAGGTAGAGCATTTGTGTGGGATTTTCAGTGCCAAGAAAGTTTTACGGAATTGAAGAAGAGGTTGACGTTGGCTCCGATTTTGACGTTGCCTAATCCATGAGAGCCTTTTGTGGTGTATTGTGATGCTTCTAAGATGGGTTTATGAGGTGTGCTTATGAAGAATGGTAAGGTAGTTGCTTATGCGTCAAGGCAGTTGAGGACTCATGAGAAGAACTATCCTACGCATGATTTAGAGCTTGCTGTTGTTGTCTTTGTGTTGAAGATTTGGAGGCATTATCTTTATGGTTCTAGATTTGAAGTGTTTAGTGACCAGAAGAGCTTAAAGTATTTATTTGATCAGAAGGAGTTGAATACGAGGCAACGAAGATGGTTGGAATTGTTAAAGGATTATGATTTTGGTTTGAATTATCATCCAGGAAAAGCAAACGTGGTAGCTGATGCGTTGAGTCAAAAGACTTTACATATGTCAGTAATGATGATTAAAGAGTTAGAATTGATTGAGCAGTCCATAGATATGAGCTTAGTTTGCGAGGTTACTCCGTAGAGTGTTATGTTAGGTATGTTGAAGATTAATAATGAATTTCTAGACAGTATTAGAGAAGCTCAGAAGTTGGATGTGAAACTGGTAGATTTGATGGTTGGGATTGATCAGTCTGAGAATAATGATTTTAAGCTAGATGTGCAGGGTGTGTTGAGATTTCGTAACCAGATTTGTATTCCTGATGATGCTGAAATGAATAAAGTGATACTTGAAGAGAGTCATGGAAGTAAGTTAAGTATTCATCCAGGAGCTACAAAGATGTATCAAGATTTTAAAGGCTTGTTTTAGTGGCCTGGGATGAAGAGTGATGTGTCTCGTTTTGTGTATGCATGTTTGACTTGTCAGAAGTCGAAAGTTGAACATCAGAAGCTGCAGGATGATGCAACCATTGGAAGTTCCAGAATGGAAATGGGATAGAATTTCAATGGACTTTGTGACGGGGTGTTTACCGTGGTAATTGGTAAACAACCGATGATCTTCCAAAAGGTTACTTATTTGGTGACTCGTAGGATCGATCAGATTGATCCTAAGACATGGTTGATTTTGGGGTTTTGACTAAGTTTGATAATGATTAAATGACAAGAAAATAAAGAAGCTTTATGTAAATTGCATGAAGAAGAAAACTTGATAGAATAAAGGAAGGCTTGAAATGAAGGCTTCGACTGGAAAAGTAAATGAAGAGCAATAAAGTTCTGGAAAATAAATGACTTTGATTAATTAAAGTGGTGTTTCACACATACATTCTCAACAATTCTTTCGCTCACACTGGGTACTTGAATCTATATGAGTGACTTGTATATATTTGTGAACACACGCGAAAAACTGCGTGAACTACTAATATTTATACTAAACACATCTCAGGTAACCGTCGGGCAGTTACGCTGCTTCGAGATGACTCCACTTGGCACGCTCACATCGTTCGACGCTCCAGATCTTGGCACGTTGCACTTGGTAACCGCTGGGAACCGTTTTCCCTCCAAACATTTGAATCTCAAACCGTTCCACTTCTGAGCATCAAACACCTTTGTCGAGAAGCACCTTCGACGTCGAAGGCAACAAGATTCTTCCTTGGAAGAAATTCTCTAAGTACATTTCCATCTTCTGATGAGCATTTCGACAAAACCAGCTGGTCGAAACCATCCTTCATGCTTAATGGCTTATATTACTAAAAACAAGGGTGTCGAATTTAGGAGCCAACAAATTGCCCCCCAAGAATGCCTTATTTCGATGCTGAAAAGAAAAAGGCATTCTTTGAGATTCCACTCGACACCTGTCCTTTATTCTTGGCCACAAATTAAACCTGTGCGCTTTTTGTCTTCTACCAACCATCTGACAATCCCAAGAAAAAGCCATCATTTAATCTGTACCTAAGACGTCACCTCAGTAAGGCGTTTAGCGTGCCCAATGTCTTTTCACAAATTGTCATCATGACAATTTCCCAAAAACGAGGGCGCACGCTGCACCTTTTCGTTTCTGCAGAACAACTATGTCAGCGAAGGAACGCCACGTGTCCCACTATCTTCTACAACATTAAATGGCCTCGAATTTGGGGATTTCCCAACCACTATAAATAGCGCTAGGTACCCATTGTGGGACTTTTTCACGCTATTCTGCATTCAAACTTCCTTGTTGAACACAAAATCTCTGCAAACTTGCAAACACTTTGTTCTTCACTCACCTTCAACCTTAACTCAAAAATGGCTTCAGGTTCCTCTAACGCTCCTAGTTCTAACATCCCTTCCAGAAATGCTAAACCCAAAATTTTCTCAACTGTTCCAACAGTTACCCCTACAGGCCAGCGAAGGGTTCCTGAACCCCTGGAAACTGCTGAGCGTGAAGCTTATTCACATCAACTAATGATTCCGGTTGGATACTCCAACCAAATTTTCGCCATGTCTGGCCCGTTATCCACATGCATTGATGAATCCACGAAGATCAAGAACTTCTTTCCAGTGCTTGAGACGCTCAAACCTGTTGGGTGCTCTAAAAAAGCTGCAGATGACAACGAAGATCCCGCTAAGGAGAAGATAGATCTTCGCTTCTTCAATAGGGGTGTTAGGGATTTTAGGTCTAGCCCTAGCCTCACACCTGACTACAGCGCTTGGCTAGAGAAGATGGAAAAAAGCCAGGCTTCGACCTGGAAGAACCTGGGGATATACGACCTAGTCATGCTGTCGAAGACGGGTCTCAACTACTCCCCTGAGATGCTGATAGCCTCTTTACTTTTCTGGGATTATACTCATTTCACTTTCCACCTTCCTTGTCGAATGCTAACACCCACGCTTTTCGACGTGGCTGCCATCACCGGCCTTCGACCCACTGGGGATTATTTCGACCCAGAGGAAATGTCGGAGGATCAGATTGGATTCTCAGCTACGAAACCCACCTATACCACCTATATCAACCATTACCATGATAGGTCGACAGCCAATGTGACGGATGTAGAGCACATTGCATTTATAGCCCTTTGGCTGTCACGCTTTGTGTTCTGTACAAAGTATTTACAGGTGACAAAGAAGATGGTCACCCTCGCCACCCAGCTTCACCATGGCCAAAATATTTGTTTGGCAGAATTAATCCTGGCGAATCTGTACGAGTCGATCAGTAGTGGAGCGACTCTGTTAAAGGTCATCGAGAATAGAGCCAGTCTGTTGCTTGCAGGACCCTTTTGGCTACTTCAACTGTGGCTCAATGCCACTTTTGAGTCTTTCTTACCTCAGAAAACTCAAATAAATGAGCAAGCTCCTGAGATAGCAAATAGGCGTATCGAAGGCACCAGATTAGCTCTACTGACCCCAACTGAAGATGGGCTGGAGCTTCAACAGACTTTTGCAAACTTCGTCTTGATGTTTGCAAAAAGAAAAGAATTCACTTCGACCATGGCTCCTTTCGCCCGACGAAAGGTTGGTCCAGAATGGTTCACCAGGCCCCATCCTAAGTCGTCGGGTGACCCTCATGTCGAAGAACACACAATAATGTGGGAAGCATTTCTCACACCCAGAATAATGCCACTGCGCTTTAAGAGCTCCAAGAATCACCTGAGCTTGATCGCTTACCAACCAAACTTGGTCTCTCGACAGTTTGGTATCATTCAATCACTTCCTTCTCCTATTTTTCCTAGGGAGAAATCAATGTTATATTTTTGCAATGACTATACTGAAGATGCTTCCACCAAGCATATTGGCAGGTATGCTGGTCGAACAGTACTTTCACTGTTCGACTATCAACTTAACTTCCTCTGTTCACCATCCTTCGAAGACTGGTGGAAGAGTTACTATGCTGAAGAGTTCTTCGACGAGAAAGATTTTGTGGACGAACTTCAGAAGTCTTTCGTTCTAGTCCTTGACAAAATAAAGAAATGTACGTTCACCCTTCAAATTATTTTGTCTTTCCATTTCGACTGGTAACTTGTTAATTATAACTTGTCTTCTTTCAGTTGTTCAAAAGCCTGCAGCAAAGAAAGCCGCAGAAGGCCAACAGGGAGGAGGTCCCTTGACAAAACCTCCAGCACCGGCGAAAACTACAATAAGCCATTAGGGGGAAGGTCCTTCGATAAAATCTTCAGCACCGGTAACCAAACTTTTATTATTTCCTTCTGGTTTTAACATTCTGATTTTCGATGTAGCGTTCTAAATCGAACTCCAATTGATTTTCAGGCACCTTCACCCAAGAAACGACCTGCACTGACGGTCGAATCTTGGAGTGACGAAGAGGAAGAATCTCCCCCCGCTCCTCTTAAACGGAGAAAATTGAAGAAAGATGCTCCTTCTCCTGAGTCTCGACCCACGATCAGAATAAAGGTTACTGGGAGAAGACCCAGGCCACCTCCAGTGATTATCGAAGAGCCAACGGAGGAGGAGCTAAATGTTTTGCTCAATAAACCCATCGAAAGTGATAATTCCAGCCATGGGGCTGAAGTTCCTCTGCAGGTAGCTTCTCTGACCATTTTTAACTCAGGTGTCGATACTCACGTTCGATTGTGTCTCTTTTTAAACCAGAAGATTCTTCCTCTTCTATTTTCAGGAGACCACTGAAAGTTCAGCACCAAAGACTTCAGAGACACTAGACTCTGCTGAACACAGTAGGCCACAAGAAGAAAAATTGGCAAACGATGAAGCCAATGCCGAAACAGAGGAACAACAACCAAAAGAAATTCAAGTGGTCGATCTGTCAGAGGAACAACATGACGAAGGGGATCATGATGACGCTGGCACTGCTGACCTACAGGTCGAAGAGAGTCATGTCGATGCAAACGCTACTCAACAACTTCAACCTCAAGCCAACGTTGCTGTAAGGGTTACCACCTCGACAAAGCCTAAGTCCAAAGAAGACTTAGCACTCTTGAAGCAAACTGATCCCATTGGCTACTTGAATGCCATTATCAAGAGTAGGGGAAGTTCGTCTGACCTTAGTCAGGATGCTTCTACTCAATCGGGGAAGTCCACTTCGACTTCTCCTCTCGATGAGGCTTTGATGAAGGTCAAGGCTCAGTTCTTCAAGAAAGATTTGATGAAGGCTTTGGAGGGGGACCCTACTGCTCCGTCGTGTTTGGGAGCTGTTTTGAATGCAGTCGACTTGCTTGCTGTGACTCCAGAGGTTTCGAGCTTTATCATGGAGTTATACTCCATTGTTGATCAAGTCTCAGCAGACTATCGACGTCAGAGGGGCTTCAACAGCCAGCTCGAAGCGTTACATGGCAAAAGTTCTTCTGCCTGGACTGCAGTAGCTGAGACGACTTCTCGAATTGCAGAGTTATCGAAGTAAAAGGCATCCAAGCAAGAAGAAATTGACGCCATAGATCGAGACAATGCCTCTATAAAGGCGCAAATCGAAGAGCTGGAGGCCAAGATGAATGCCAATACTAAGCGCAAGGAGGAGCTTCTCTCGACTGTTTCAGACACAGAGAGCCAAGCTGAAGTTACACAAGGCCTAGAGTTTGCTGAGAAATCCCAAGCCTTCGATGACCAAATTGCCAAGCTTGCCCAGGCGAATGCCTTGTGCAACAAAAGACTGGAGTTGCAACAGGCCAAGTACCTTCGACTCAGAGATTCTATCCCCTTCTAAATTACTCAGCTATTTAACCATGTATTGTAATATGTATTTGACAATGTAGCCATTTTGGCTAATTCTTATAAAATTTTCCATATTGGCTATTTATGGTTAATTTAGTCATTACTTTCTATTTAATTTGATCTCTTGGAGCATGGGTTTATACTTTTTCAAATATTTTCCGTTTACTCTCAAGAGCCTTTTATCTTCACCTAACTCTTCGACTTCATAAGCTCCACCAGAAAAAGTTTGGATAATTCTGAATGGTCCTTCCCATTTGGGTGACCATTTTCCCATGCTTCGATCCCTTCGATCCATGGGAAGAATCACCTTCCAAACTAATTCTCCAGGCGAGAATGCCTTAGGTTTCACTTTTTTATTGTAAGGGTCTTCTACTCTTTTCTTCTGAATCCTTAGTAGGTCGAGAGCGCGTAGTCTTTCTTCGTCTAAATCTACTAGTTCGTCTAACATCATATCCCAATAAACTTCAGAGGGGATATCATGATGTCTCTGAACCCTTGCATATTGAAGACAAATTTCCGCTGGCAACACTGTGTCATGGCCAAAAGTTAGCCGATACGGTGTTGTACCTATGGCTTCTTTTGGGGACATTCGAAAGGCCCACAAGACCTGGTCTAACGTCTTATGCCAATTTTTTGGCTTTTTCCCAACATGCTTTTTTATCAAGCCAATCACTATTTTATTCGCTGCTTCAACTTGACCGTTTGCCTGTGCATAATAAGGCGTTGATGTTAGGAGTCTAAAGCCTGTTTCTTGAGCGAATTCCTGCATCTTTCGACCGGTGAAAAATGATCCTTGATCAGTAGTTATAGTTTCAGGGATTCCAAATCTAAAGATAATGTTCTTTTGAATAAATTCAATGACATTTTCTTGGTCTACATTGACTAAAGGAATAGCTTCGATCCACTTAGTGAAATAATCAATGCCTACCAATATATACTTATGGCTCTTTGATGATGCTGGTCGAATTTCTCCAATAAGGTCCAATGCCCATCCTCTAAAGGGCCAAGGTTTCACTATTGAGTGAAGTTCGCTTGCTGGTACATGTTGGATGCCTGTATGGACTTGACATTCTTGGCAACCCTTCGCGAACTCGACACAATCTTTCAATATGGTGGGCCAGTATAGTCCTTGTCGAAACAACAACCATTTCATTGTATGGCCTACTTGGTGAGCCCCACATGCTCCAGTGTGCATAGTCGAAAGGGCTATGTATGCTTCAGTTTCACTTAAACACTTTAGCAATACCCCTTCAGGCGTCTTTTTAAATAACTCATTACCCATGAGTACGTAACTCAACGCCCTATATTTTATTTTTCGTTTTGTCGAAGCTGCTGGATTTTGTAGATAATTCACAATGGGTTTCCTCCAATCTTGCTCTGACAAATTGTCTATGAACGAAATTTCGAAGTTGCTTTGATCAGCAAACCCTTGTCTTGTCGATTTCAAATCTGTTGGTGACAGACAAGTTGCTTTTATCTTTTCTCGAACTTCGATTGCTCTTTGTAATCTCGTTTTTGAAATTTTGTACCCAGATGCAATTTGTTCCAAATCGTTGGCTATTTGATTTTCCAATCTGGGTATGTGTCGAATGTTGACCATTTCGAATTTTTTCAATAAACGATTTGCTATCACAAAGTACATAATGAGATTTTCTCTTATGCACTTATATTCTTTTGTGACTTGCTTAATGACTAACTCTGAGTCTCCCATTATTTCGACTCGAGTTGCCCCCAATTCCAACAATATCTCAAGGCCAGTAATTAGAGCTTCGTACTCAGCCTCATTGTTCGAACAAGTACCTGATATCTTGTACTTGAATGTTGTTGGAATTTTTTCTGGAGAAATAATCAAGACCCCTACTCCTGTTCCATCTTTATGGCTGGAACCATCGAAGTAGAGTTTCCAAGGCTCTATCTCCACATAATTTATATTCTCAACTTGGATTGAGTGGTCGACTATAAAGTCTGCCACCACTTGTCCTTTCACTGCCTTAAGAGGCATAAAGGTCAAGGAGTATTCAGTTAATGCTAGCTCCCACTTGCCAATTCGGCTGTGCAGGATGGGTTTCAACAACATGTACTTGAAAACATCAAAATGAGACGAAACATACACATCAACTGGTTTTATATATTGTTTGAGCTTTGTACAAGAGAAATAAAGACATAGACATAATTTTTCAACTTCGCTATATCTAGTTTCTGCATCGTTCAAAACTCTACTAAGATAGTAAATGGGTCTTTCGACTTCATTTTCATCTTCTTGGGCTAACATGCTTCCCAAAGTTTTGTCGGATGCAGCTATGTACAATCTCATACTCCTGTTGCTGCAAGGAGGCACCAAAATAGGTGGCTTTGTGAGATACCCTTTGATTTTGTCGAAGGCTTCTTGTTGCTCTTGCCCCCATTCGAATCTTTCTTTGTTCAATCGAAGTAAGGGTGAAAAGGCTTGAGCTTTCCCACTTAGGTTAGATATGAATCTCCTCAAGAAATTTATCTTTCCCAACAGAGATTGCAGTTCCTTCTTGTTCGCTGGCGCTTTCGCTTCCAGAATTGCCTTCGTCTTGTTCTGGTTGATTTTGATTCCTTTCTTGTGGACGACGAAGCCCAAGAAATCTCTAGCTTTTACACAGAATGCACACTTCAAAGGGTTCATTTTCAGACCATGTTCTCTCATTCTTTCGAATGATTGTCGAAGGTGGTCTATATGGTTCTTCCTGGAAACAGATTTTACAACAATGTCATCAATATATACTTGCATAAAAGTGTTAATAAAATCATGGAAGATAGAGTTCATCGCTCGCTGATATGTTGCCCCAGCGTTCTTTAGGCCAAAAGGCATCACTACCCATTCGTAAGTGCCTAAAGCCCCGGGGCATCGAAAAGCTGTTTTCGACACATCTTCTTCAGCAATGAATATTTGATTATATCCTGAATAACCATCGAGCATACTCAGGTACTCATAGCCAGCGGCAGAATCGACTAGCATTTCCGCCACAGGCATAGGATATTCATCTTTGGGTGTAGCAGCATTCAAATCTCTGAAATCTATGCACACCCTCAATGTACCATTTTTCTTAATCTCTGGCACAATGTTTGCAATCCATTCGACATACCTCGTAGCTCGTATGAATTTGCACTTCAGCAGTCTTTCGACTTCCGTTTTGATCTTCGATAATATTTCTGGGGCGAAGCGTCTTGGACTTTGCTTGACCGGCTTCTTCCCAGGTTTGATTGGCAACTGAAGTTCTACCAATCCTCTGTCGAGACCAGGCATTTCGTCGTAATCCCATGCAAAGCAGTCCTTGAACTCCTTTAACAAATGGATCACTTCCAACCTGAGTTCTGGGTCTTTTTTTTCGCTAATGTAAGTTGGCTTTTTCTCTAACCCTTCGCCCAAGTTGATTTCTTCTAAAGGATCATGCGCTAACATTTTGATGTTGTTCGCTAAGGGGTCCTTTTCGAATCCCAAAGGCTCATCGTCGTAGATAGCGTCGAGCCTTTGTTCCTGCATTCCTTCTGGCATGATATCAGGAGGTTCTGGATCGAAATCCTTTCCAGGACCTGCAGAAGGTAACTCTAGATCATTGGCCTGTGTGGCCATATATTTTACTTCGGCTTCGAGAGCCGTTATCATCCTTGTTTCGGCTACGTAAGCCGAAATTCGCTGCAATGATTGTGACTCAGTCATTGTCACTGAACTCACTTCCCCAACCAGTTGGCTGGATATCAGTTAGCCCACTAAAGTCAATGTGGGACAAGTCTTCTCTGTCCCATTGAAAACCATGCTCAGGGTGCAGGTATAAGGAACAAAAAGTATTTGGCGCTGGCGCCAAGTCGAAGTCAGGTGTTGGGCATGGCCCAATGTGAGCCAAGTTCTTGTCGAAGTCTGCCAGCCCTAGGTGATTTACTTCGCCCAAGTAATAGCTTTGATCCGCTTCTATGTTTTCGACCATTCCATCAGGACGCCATAGTAGCAACCTCTGGTGCATTGATGATGGTACAGCTCCAACACCATGTATCCATTCACGGCCCAACAAAAGATTATAGTTAGGTATGGCCGATATGACCATAAACATAGTTGGTCGAAGGATAGATCCCACCTTGATGTCCAGTTGGATCACACCCATAGTGGTCCCTATGCCGCCTTCATAATTCGACAGGACCATGTTGTGAGGCTTGATGTTTTCATCACTCTTGCCTATTTTTCTCAGCATAAAGTGAGGGATGATGTTGATGGTTGCCCCACAATCCACCAAGATCTTATTCACTGTGGTTTCTTCGAGTTTAGCCCTTATAAATAAAGGCTTGAGGTGATTTTTCATCGCCTCTGTAGGAGGTTCTAAGAACCCATTCTGCTCTTCAGTAGCGCCATTATCCATGACGAAATAGCACACTGGCCTATGCTTGGCCATTTCTTGTTCAACTTCCCAATCGCTTATTTTGACCTCCACCTGGAGGTTGAACTCTCTTGGCAAAACTGAGACTATGTTCACCATAATATCTAGGGTGTCATCAGACTCAGAGCCATCTTTGTTATCAACTTCACCCTGGTTAGGCCAGACTAGCCTATTGGTCACTGGTTGTCTTTCCAGAGGCTTCCTCTGCTTTCTCTGAGGAACATTTGAACTTGATTCTGCCTTTGGTTCATTAGCAGCTTCTCTCTCAGCTTTTCTCTGCCTCTGGTATCTTCTCCATTGAGATCGAGACATGGGATTCTTCCCTTTGTAGTTGCTTGATACCTGGGTCACTTTAGGGATAGCAACCTGAGGTTCTTTCTTATGTGTAAAAGATGAACCTCTAGGCACTTCGAAGGAGTTCCATCTTTCCTCGCTTGGCCTCTTTCGACCAGATGTTTTGTACCATGTATCTACTGGCACATTAGTTGGAGGCCTGAAAGTCAGTGGCCTCTTTTCTTGATTTGAACCCTTTTGGTGGGTTCTTCTGGGGTCATGTCGAGTATCAACACTTTCCCTTTTTCTGTTTGCTGCTCTTACACCTTGAATATGTTCAACAACTTTTTTGTCGAAAATCGAACTGCATCAAGGACACAGCATCACTTCTGACTTCTTCTTCTGGCATCTTTGCAGGAAATCTGCCAGATTTTCATTTTCCCGAGGGAAAGCAGTTTTGTTGGCTTGTTCTTGCCTAATGGCCTCCTCTGATGCTTTTGGTTCAGAGACTTCGACCATGTTGACATTCATGGTGTCTTTGGTGGCAAGAGTCAACTGCTTCATCTGAATCTCCAAGTCCTCTGTCTGGCCTTGAACTGCAGCCAAGTAAGAACTGGGTTTTGTTCCAGATTTTTGGGCTCCAACTGTCTCCAACATTGGGCTTTCGACCGCCTTTTGGACCGCTTCAATTGTCTTTCTGGATAGATTCCCAGAAAAACTGCCAAAGATTGGCATATTGACATGGTCCTTTGTGACTTCGACCATTGTGATTCCTGGCCTCTTCGACTGGCTTCTGGATGCCTCGATCACGTTCACCTCTGAAGGTTCAGCATAATGGGCTTCAGCCTGCAAAGGGTTGGAGTCCACAGTCATGGGGGTCTTGTCAGCAAACTTCAACCTCCCTTCTTCGATAGCGTCTTGCACAAGATTCCTGAAAAGAAAACATTGAGACGTTTTATGGCCCAGAAAATTATGATATTTACAAAAGCCTCTTTTCTTTCTTTGATCAAGAGGAGGCACTTTTACCCCTGGGGGTACTATCATTTGGCCATCTTTTACAAGTAAGTCAAAGATTTCATCACATTTTGTAATATCAAAACTATAAGTCTTTTTGGGGAACCTGTCGTTGGTCCTTTCCGGACCAGTGGGATTTTTTCCACTTGAGGGGACTAACAGTTTGCAAGAGTATGGTGGCCCTTGTTTCAGTTCCGCTAAATCGACCTCGCTTTCTTCGACGGTTATAGTTTCGTCGAAGGTTTCTGGATCTTCATCATCCATTTCGACATACGCTATCCTCTCTCTTTTATGAGTTTTTGTCGCCTTGGCTTTTTCAGCTTTAAGGCGTTCTACCTGTAGAACTCTATCGGCCAATTGGGCCATGTCTCTCAGGTATTGAGTGTCTAACTTCTTCCTAATGGAATAATCTAAGCCGCCTGCGGCTATTTCGACTAACTCATGTTCTGGCACTTGTGTAAAGCATCTTGCTTTGAGCAACCTAAACCTATTTAGATAGTCGTCTATAGGTTCAGTGAAACGTCTCTTTACACTGGCCAATTCTTTCAGGCTTATCTTGGTTTGTCCCATGTAGAATTGCTCATGGAACAATCTCTCCAACTGGGTCCAATGATGGATCGAATTGGGGGGGGAGAGTTGTGAACCAAGTAAACGCGTTCTTTGTTAAAGAACTTGGGAAATACTTGATCCTCAGGTTTTTGTTGTTTGAAATATCTCCTGCTTCGATCAAGTATCTCGCCACATGTTCGACAGTAGATTCTGTCGTGTCCCCTGAGAATTTAGTGAACTTAGGGACTTTACATCTAGGAGGTAAGTCTGTTTGTAACACATATTCTGACAGTGGGGATGTGAAGTTGGGCCTACGAAAGCCCATACTCATCCTATTTTGCGTCATGATTCTTTCAATCATGTCTGCCAGATTATTTTCCAAACCCATATTCTGGTATTGGATATGCTGAACTACTTCGTCAGCATTTTGGTTTCTGTTGACTATCCTTACCTCTGGGGCTATGACCCTAGGTTCTTCGACAGGCTGCTCCAATCGTGCCCTAAGGTTTTCTTCGACAGGCTGCTGGACTTGGTTAATAGTGGTTTCTTCCTCTAAGAGTATACCTTGGTTTCCCCTTATTTGTGCCCTTTGGGGCTGTCGAATAGGTTGGGGTACCCCAAAGAAATCAGCCAGACGCGTCATTTGCGCTGTCATCTGCTGATTCGACTGGGTGGTAGTTTGTATCAGAGGGTTCAGCACTGTACTTAAAGTTTGTGCCAACATTTGAACCATATCATGGTTGCTTTCGTCCATTTGTTGCCTCAAGACTGCTGTCGAGGCATTCGTAAGGCCATGCGCTACTTGGGACGTTCCTCCTAAGAGTTGGGTCCTATTTCTGTTCGCCATACCAACTCCAGAACCTTGGAGTGGCGAAGAGGCACTCACTAAAGGGTCTGAAAAAGTGGACGCAACGTTTGTCAGGCTAGCCAATTAAGAAGTTGGCATGCCATAGAGTGGTTCTCGATTTTGACCGCCTGTCATAAATCCTGGGGGAACATAAGGCCTGGTGCCCAGATTTCCCCTTGGTGGGGGAGTTCCCAAAGGCACTCTGGGGCCAGTGAACAGAGGTAATAGCCCCGTTTGTGTGACCGTTACTGCTGGTGTTGAACCAGCGGTTATCGCTTCACTTACGGTTGGGATAACCGTTGTTCCCACATTCGTTTGTGGGATTTCGTTATTGTTTGGCGGATTCGCCATCGCTTCTCTTCTTCTGGCAATATTGGTATTGTTAGTGTATATTCTACCACTTCTGAATAACATGCAATACTTCTCGAAAAAGATGATATTCTGTATAAAAAGGTTAAACTTCAAAATCAACACAAGGTCCCACCGGGTGTGCCAATTTTTTTACCGTGGTAATTGGTAAACAACCGCTGATCTTCCAAAAGGTTACTTATTTGGTGACTCGCAGGATCGATCAAATTGATCCTAAGACATGGTTGATTTTGGGGTTTTGACTAAGTTTGATAATGATTAAATGACAAGAAAATAAAGAAGCTTTATGTAAATTGCATGAAGAAGAAAACTTGATAGAATAAAGGAAGGCTTGAAATGAAGGCTTCGACTGGAAAAGTAAATGAAGAGCAATAAAGTTCTGGAAAATAAATGACTTTGATTAATTAAAGTGGTGTTTCACACATACATTCTCAACAATTCTTTCGCTCACACTGGGTACTTGAATCTATATGAGTGACTTGTATATATTTGTGAACACACGCGAAAAACTGCGTGAACTACTAATATTTATACTAAACACATCTCAGGTAACCGTCGGGCAGTTACGCTGCTTCGAGATGACTCCACTTGGCACGCTCACAGCGTTCGACGCTCCAGATCTTGGCACGTTGCACTTGGTAACCGCTGGGAACCGTTTTCCCTCCAAACATTTGAATCTCAAACCGTTCCACTTCTGAGCATCAAACACCTTTGTCGAGAAGCACCTTCGACGTCGAAGGCAACAAGATTCTTCCTTGGAAGAAATTCTCTAAGTACATTGCCATCTTCTGATGAGCATTTCGACAGAACCAGCTGGTCGAAACCTTCCTTCATGCTTAATGGCTTATATTACTAAAAACAAGGGTGTCGAATTTAGGAGCCAACACGGGGTTGCCTAATACTTTAAGAGGACATGATTCGATTTGGGTGATTGTTGATAAGCTTACGAAGTCAGCTCATTTTATTCCTATTAACATCAGTTTTCCAGTGTCGAAGTTGGCTGAGATTTACACTAGTGTGATTGTGAAGTTGCATGGTGTTCCTTTGTGCATTGTGTCAGATAGAGATCCAATATTTACTTTTGATTTTTGGAAGAGTTTGCAAGAAGCGTTGGGTTTTAAGTTGAGGTTGAGTTCAGCGTATCATCCTCAGACAAATGGTCAGACTGAACGGACGATTCAATCGTTGGAAGATTTGCTGAGGGCATGTGTTCTTGAGCAGGGAGGTTCGTGGGATACTTATCTTCCGTTGATAGAGTTCACTTATAATAACAGTTACCATTCTAGTATTGGGATGGCACCTTTTGAGGCGTTGTATGGTCGAAGATGTAGAACTCCTTTATGTTGGCATGAATCTGGTGAGAGTGTAGTACTTGGACCTGAACTTGTTCGTGAGACTACTGAGAAGGTGAAGTTGATTCGAGAAAAGATGAAAGCTTCACAAAGTAGACAGAAGATTTATCATGACAAGCGAAGGAAAGATTTATAATTCCAAGCTGGTGATCATGTGTTTTTAAGAGTTACACCTGTGACTGGTGTTGGGCGAGCATTGAAGTCTAAGAATCTCACTTCTTGTTTTATTGGACCATATCAGATTTCAGAGAGAGTGGGGAATGTTGCTTATAGAGTGGCTTTACCGCTTAATCTTTCGAATTTGCATGATGTGTTTCACGTGTCGCAACTTCGGAAGTATATTTCAGATCCATCTCATGTGATTCATATGGACGATGTGCAAGTACGAGATGATCTTACGATGGAGACGCTGCCTGTACAGATCGCAGATCGTAAAATAAAGACTCTGAGGGGCAAAGAGATTGCCTTCGTTAAAGTGGTTTGGCTAGGAGCTTCCGGAGAAAGCATGACTTGGGAGTTGGATAGCAAGATGCGAGACTCCTACCATGAGTTGTTTGATTGAGGTAAATTTTCGAGGACGAAAATATTCTAAGTGGGGGAGAGTTGTAATGCCAGTAATTTAATTAATCATTTAATTAAATTATTTTTGGAATAATTGTGAAGATGTGTTATGATTAATTGGATTTAAGTATTTTATTAAGTGGAGAAATAATATTAGAATTATAATATTGTTTGGTGTGAGCTTATTTTGAAGGAATAGAAGAATTAAGGGGGTGTATTAGTTTTAAGCCCAATAAGGAATAAAGAATAATAGGTTATTTTATTGTTGTTAGAAAGAATAGAAAGAAGAGGCAGTAGAAGAATAAGGATTGAGAAGAAGAACGTGAAGCTGCTGAAAAAAGTGGAAAACGGCAGAACGAGAATTCAACCGGAAAATTATAGAGCGACCTTCAATCCAAGGTAAGGGTGGGGTTCTGACTTTATAATTGGGTTCATGATGATTGATATGTGGGGTTAGAGGTGATTGTTGTCTTGTTCTTGAGTTGGATGTATATGATGATGTATGATGAAGATTGATAAATTTTAGATGAATAATGAGGTCCCAATGTTGTTTAATCGATGTAGTATTATAGGATAATTATAGGTGATGATTTATCATGATTATATTAAGTTTGTAGGGTTAAAAACATGAACCCCGTAGTGAAATGCAGAGGAAATCACAGAATTATGCAGGAAGAATCAGGATGTGTCGACCTCAAACTTGATGCGTCGATACATGAGGGCCTAGAGACTCAGTATGAGTCAACACGAAGAGGCTTGCGTTGATACATGAAGGTTGAAAGACTCAGGATGAGTCGATCTATGAGAGGATGCGTCGACTTATGTTGATCAGTTAGAGCAGTACGCGTCGATCCAAGGGGTTTTGCGTTGACCCATAATGCCTGATTTTTGGCAGATTCATTTTTAAAGTGCTATAACTTGAGTTTTAGGATGCCGTTTGAGATGCCGTTCGAAGTGTTGGATAGCTAACGCGATGAACATTATACTAGAGGATTAAAATGAATAATAGGAAGTGTAATCCTAGTAGCCAATTTAGGATTTAGAATTAATTCCCATGTTGATCGTTGCGTTGGTTTTGAACAGAATGATGCAAATGAGATGCCTAGAGGCTGCTGTTAGGAATCATAACATTAGGATTAATGACAGTAACGATGTAAGAATTAGAGAATAGCAGTATGAATTAGCGTGGTATTAATGTGAAATTGAGTTGTTAGTGAGAAGTTGTTAATGATGTTGTGTTGATGATTTATAATAAATAAATGATGTTTGATGAATTATTATGATGATATGAGATGTTGATGAAGAGATGTTGAGATGCTTTTGAGATGTTGTTAATTTGAGATGTTGTTAACTTGGGTGTTGTTATTACATTCATGATTGTGTCGCATACATTGGATTTTTTTGAGATGGAGCTTATGCTCGTTGAGATGGCCTGTATTGACGAATTTTGAGATGAAGGCTATGCCTTGTTGATGCCTCTATTAATTGGAAAAATTTTGAGATGGGAGTTCTGTTCCAATGGTACCACATGCATTTGCATAGTATTGAGTCACATTATATGATTGCATGAAGAAGCGTGTAATGATGTTGTAAATGTGTATTATTGTTGTGATTATTATTGATTATGAGATGAGAAGTGGTGATGTTATGTGATCTAATCTAATATATTTATTATCATGCGCTTTATTATATTATTAGATATCTCACCCCCTCTGTTTGTATGTTGTCCTTATGTTGGTAACATGCAGGTAATCGAGAGTGAAGGTTGTATACCTTCAGTAGTTCGAGTCTGTGTCATTTCTCTGATATGTAACACTCGGGGGGATGAACGCTTGCTATTTTTTATTGTTGATTATTATTAAATTGTGTTGTTTTGAAGTTGCTGTATTGATGATAAAATTGTTATTGAGAATTCCACTGTGTAGATGTTGAGTTATTTAATTAAAGATGTTATGATGGTTCATCCGATGTTTTGAAAGTGTTATATATCCACGATGAATGCAATGAGTTTTATAGAAGAATTTGTGACGCCCTGGTTCGTTTGCATGATTGAATTTTATAACTCTGATTTATTTTATATAATTGCTTGGGGTAGAATTGGGGTGTTACAAGTCTGATTAGGGTATGCAAGGGGCATTATGAAAAGCATACCCGTCTGATTATTTTTCGAGAAAAGATCAACCAAGATTCCGCCAACACCGAATTTTGGAAGGAAGGAGTCTGACATCCTCGTCCCGTCAGAGAAACATCTCGTACAAATAAATTGAAAGTATTATCGCTTCCAAAGAGGTCGCGATCAGAACACCGATGATTACATCCAATTAAAGAACGCCATCGTGGAACTGGTTAAAAGGGGCCAGATGACTGAATATATCAAGGGACAAGAGAGACTGGGAGGAATCACCTAAAGGTAAATCCCCCTTGAAGGCTGCAAGTGTCGTGACCACCAACGAGTGTAAATAGGCCGTAGTTGAATTCGTCTCACCCTCCTAGTCACAACTGTACCAATCACTAAGGCCAATTGTTCCTAAAATCGAAAACCCTAAAACCAAGCTCGAAAACCTAGCAATGGTGATTTACAGCACATGCCATATAAATGAAATTGAGTAATGCCAAAAGTTTGCAAATGCTTCATAGGTTAAGAATATGCCATTAATTCAGGTTAACAATGCTTAAATTCCAAGATGCGAATTCAAGAACAGTGCAAGGTTATGAACGACTTACAGTGCGATTAGGGATCAGAACGGGCTTGTTCTTGATAGCTTTAGGTTCCTGAGAGTGCCAGGAAACGATTGTAATTAATAGCAAGCCTTGAGGATGCCTCTAAGTGGGATTTTGATCTCACATTTTTCTCTTGATTTTTCCAATTCTGTTCTTGCTCTCACGCCTGCCTCCAACCTTTTTCTAGGTCTTCCTCGCCTCCTTATGTATCAAACAATGTATTAGGGTTGATCATTATGTCCAAATCCTTCTCTTTCAATGCTCTTTGATATTTGATTTGATTCTTCTTTAAAGCTTTCCAAAATTGGTCCAAATCCAATCTCTTTGTACACATATGCCTTGATACGAGTTTGATTGATCCTAGCTGTGTAATAAGACCTGAAATCATCACAAAATCCCTTGTTATCAATGTTTTGGATTTTTATTTGATTTAAATTGAATTAATTCAAATAAAAACCAAATTAAATAATAAAAATAAGATATGGACAAGTGGAAAAGGCTAGAGCACGTGGGATATGTTTCCAACTTAAAACAATTGAAAAAGATTGGGCCCATTTGGCAAAACTTGAAGTTTTGGGCATAGTTGACTTTTGGCAATTTTGCAAAAAAAGCCAACTTCAACAATGCATAACTTCCTCAATTTTGACTCTTTGGAGGTGTTCTTGGACTTTTTAGAAATCTTTAGATGTCCTATAAGCAACCATTTTGGTCTCATCTCATTTTGATATTCCATGCTCATGTATGAAGCTTTGACAAAAAAGGTGTTTTTGTTGACTTTTCAAAATGACCTATAATGTCCAAATTCATAACTTCTTGTGTGTGCATATTTTGAACTTGGGAGATGAAGATGGATTTTATGGAATTTCATCCTATTCAAAATTAGCTTTGGATGGGTCATTTCTCATAAAGTATGAGAAAGTTATGCTTGGTCAAAGTTGGGTTGACTTTTCCTACAAAACCCTAATTTAACAACTTTTGAATCTTGATGAATTGTGAGCAATCCTTGATGAATCATGATCAACCCTTGATCAAATGATGAAATATACTTCAAAATGAGGATGTTGACCCAAAATCTTGAAGTTTGACTGTATGTGGGCCATAGTTGACTTATGCCCTAGCACAGTCGATTTTTTGGACCTTTGAGCAATTGACTGAGCAAACTTCCTCTACAAGGCTTGAAACTTTACATGGATGATCTTGATAACATATTAGGACATTGGTGAGAACTTGGGATCACTTGGACTTAAGGATCTTGATGCAACATGAAACCCTAATTTGAGGTAGACTACCTTAGGAGGGAGCTTGTCTGGCCAATCCCTTGGACTACCTTGAGCAACTTGGAGATCTTTCTTGCAATGTTTTGAGAAATGTGGGAGGGAAAATTTTGGGGTACAACAGCCCACGTTTGACTTTCAGATTCCATGTTGTGCATTGACCAGGGTGCATCATGGTCCTTCATGTGATGGCCTTTGGATCCAGATTGTGAGTAATCTGATGGTTGAAAGATGATGGTCCATGGTGGTCTTTTGGCCTGTACAAGCGCATGATTACACAAGACAAAATAATATTGAAGAATATGGGGGACCTGGGATTTGAACCCAGGTCTTATGGCCTTTTCACCTGATTCAATACCAACTGAGCCAAGCGCGCTTGTTGTATATCCAATAACAATTAATCAATATATTAAAAACAGAAAAAATAAAAGGTATCAGCGCGTGAAATTCAAATAGAGAAATCATGGCTTGCCACGCCATCATCCCCAACCTCTCTTTGTTGCTAAAAGGTTAATGATTGTTACCTACGAACCAGAAGCGTAGGTACAAACCAATGAATTTTCAAAATCATCCATAGGCACGATAAATGGAACCTGAAGCCATAAAACAATTCGCCTTGGCCTGGTGAGCAGCATGGTGACTTTATTTTGAACCAACTTTACCTGTGTAAAAAGATCCCAAAACGCAACAAAAAACCCTAGCAATGGTGTTTCTCTATAGGGTTAGCAAAAATGCAATTAACTGTTATGAATAGCTTGCAAATGCTTCTAGGATTCAGAATATATACATGATTCATGCTACAAATGCTTAAACAAAGATATTCGATTTGAAGAATATGTCCAATCCGTAAACCACTTACAGTGATTTCTAGCGCACGAGAAGGCTTGATTTTGATTGCTATGGCTTCCTTGAGTGCCCAGGAAACGAAAGGGATGCTTGGCAAGGTCTGAAAGTTCTTGGAAATACGAAAACAGATCACCACTTTTTCCTTGATTTTTGAAGTTTGTTCTTTAACCTACATGCCCCAAAACCTTGTGATTTTTGTCTGTATTTGTCCAATATATATCAGTGATTGAATTAGGGTTACAAATGTGCTTTCAATCTTTGTCAATTATGGTGTTTGATCATGATTTGATTTTCATGAAAATCTTTCCAAAATAAGCCAAAAACCAATCTTTTCATGCACACATAGGCCTTGCACGATTTGATTTTGTTGCTAGTTGTATAAGGAACCTGAAACATACATCAAATCTCAAGACTTCAATGATTTTGATATTTCCATGATTTATTTTGGTTTAAATTGATTTAATTGAAATAAAAAATCAAAATAAATGGAAAAAATAAAATAAAGGCAAGTGGGAAGAGTTAGGGCTCGTGGACCATGTTACAAACTCAAAACAAGTGCAAAAAGTTGGGCCCATTTGACAAAAATTGCAATTTGAGGCATATTTGACTTTTGACAATTTTGCAAAAAAGGTCAACTTCACCAATGCATAACTTCTTCAATTTTGACTCTATGAAGGTGTTATTGGACTTTTTAGAAAGCTCAAAATGTCCTATAAGCAAACCTTTTGGTCCCATCTCAATTGAGTCTTCCATGTTCATGTATGAAGCTTTGATAAAAGAGGTGTTTTTGTTGACTTTTCAAAATGACCTATAATGTCCAGATTCATAACTTCTTGTGAGTGCATATTTTGAACTTGGATGCTAAAGATGAATTGTAGGGAATTGCATCCTTTTCAAAATGAGATTTGGATGGGTAATTTCTAATAAAGAATGAGAAAGTAATTCTTGGTCAAAGTTGAGTTGACTTTTCCTACAAAACCCTAATTTAGTAACTTTTGGGTTTTGATGAATTGTGAGCAATCCTTGATGAATCATGATCAACCCTTGATCAAATGATGAATAATACTCCAAAATGGGGATGTTAACCAAAAATCTTGAAGTTTGACTGTGTGTGGGCCACAGTTGACTTTTGCCCTAGCACAGTCGATTTTCAGGCCTTTGAGCAATTGACTGAGCAAACTTCCTCTGCAAGGCTTGAAACTTGACATGGATGATCTTGAGAACATATTAGGACAATAGTGAGCATTTGGGGTCTCTTGGACTCAAGTATCTTGATGCAACATGAAACCCTAATTTGAGGTAGACTGCCTTAGGAGTGAGTTTGTCTGGTCAACCCTTGGACTTCCTTGAGCAACTTGAGGATCTTTCTTGAAATGTTTTGAGAAATATGGGAGGGAAAATTTTGGAGTACAACAGTTCTGTTCTTTCCCTGTTCTGACTCCATAATCAGCTTCTGATTATGGTCGTACAGTTTCAGAAGATTGTCCTTCATGGTAACCGAAAAACCTTTCTCAATAAGTTGTCCCACACTCATCAGATTGCTTTTCATGCCAAGTACATACCACACATTCTGGATCACCGCTGCTTTCCCATTATTTAGAATGACTCTGACATTTCCTACCATCTGCACGGAGGTATTTATCATCAGCACATCTGATCTTTGTATTCTTCCCAAATTCAAAATCAATCAACCATTTCTTATTTCCAGTAAGATGGTTTGAACACCCTGTGTCCATATACCACCATTATGATGAATTCATATTATCAGATTCAGAAGCCAACAATAGCACAGGTTCATCATCAAACTCTCCTCTGGCTATATTTGCTTCTTTTGACTTCCTTTCTTTGTTTGACTAGTAGTCTTTGGCATAGTGACCAAAGTTCTTGCAACAATAACACTGAACATTCTTCTTGTCAGACTTCTCCTTTCCCTTCTGGACATTCTTCTTCCTATCAGAGTTTGAAGCTCCTGACCTTTGACCACCACTAGTTTTCTTCCTGGTTTTAAACCAAGTCTGCTTCTGATACTTCTTACTAGAAGTTACTTTCAGAGCATGCTGCTCTACTTCCCTCTCAGAAGTTCTCGCAGTCATACGCAACTCATGCACCTCTAGACTATTTTGCAGCTCTTCAACTCTCATGGTGCTCAGATCTTTGGAATGTTCAATTGCTACCACAATGTAATCAAACTGAGAAGTTAAAGATCTCAAGATCTTCTCAATGATTACTTGTTCAGAAAGAGTTTCTCCACAAGATTTCATCTCATTAGTGATTAGAATCACTCTAGAGATGTACTTAGAAACTTTTTCGTTGTCCTTCATGTTGAGATTCTCATATTGCTTTCTGAGGGACTGAAGCTTCACCTTCTTCACTGATGCGTCACCACCATAACATCTGACCAGTGTGTCACACGCAACCTTCGTTGTTTCAGAGTCAGTAATCTTCTCAAACACGTTCGCATCCATACATTGATGGATGTAGAACAACGCCTTGTAATCTTTCTTCCTTAGCACCCTCTATATTGTCTTTTGTGCCTCTGTTGCGTCTGCTTCTAACAGATCATAGTCATCGGTGACAAGATCTAACACATCTTGAAAACCAAATAACAGACACATCTAGATCTTCCAACGATTCCAATTTTTGCCATCAAATACTGGAAGCTTGGAATGGATATCGCCGTCATTTCTGTTCATCTTCTACCTTGTGCAAATTTACCCAGAAACTCAATAAAGTTGTGTTTCTCAAATCCCCAGAATCAGAAACAACGATTATCACAACACCTCACTGTTCTCTCGTGTTTCCTGTGGATTTCTAACCAAAACCCTGATACCAATTGTTGGTGCACAAAGAGGTGAAAGGCAAAAAGAATATATTAAATGACGGCTACAAAAATAAGAATACTGATTTACAATGAATTAAATTGAGCTACCTCACTAGACTATTTATATACAAAATGAAATCATAAATATCCTCTAATAAAAATATTTAAAAAATATAATAATATCTTCTAAAAAAATATTCCTAAAATATGGATTAATATCTAAAATATATTCCTAAAATATAAATTAAATCTAAAAGAAAATATCTAGGTTAGAAAGTTAATTTTCGAATGCACTCATCACATTTGTTGGTTATTTGATCTGGCAGTAAAAACGAAATGAATACATTTATTACTACAAAGATACAAACCAAAAATAATTTTATGATGACTCGGAAAATGAGATATGTGGCGTAAAATAAATATACTAAGTAATACTTCACTACTTTGTGAATATAAACAGACAATATGATAAAAATAATTATTAATAATGCATTGAAAAATAAACTGATTATCGACTCAGTGTGGTTACAAGATTCTCAAACCCTTGTAAGCTTTGTATAGCGATAGTTTTTTCTTCATTTTTCCCTGTTTAGATTTGAAAAATAAAACTCGCACTAATCTCCCTTGTGTTTGACCGACAAATTTTGCTTAAAGTTTTCCTTAATTTTAATAAAATGGAATGAAGGGGATAATAAAAGTATTAGTATTCATTCTAAATCCGTGGTTGAATGCGCCTCATTAATAATTTAGAATATTAATAAATTGATATTTTAGGTTGTACTATATTATTTGAAATATTTGAAATATTTGTAAATGTTTGTTTGAAATTTTTTTAAATTATTTTAATTTATTACTTTAATGTATATTAATGTGTTAGAGTTCAGACAAAATTATAGGTTTGAAAAAATGAAAGCTTTCAATTTAAAATTAATTGATTTTGAAGTGAGAATAGAGTAGGGTGGTTTAAAATCCATTTGGGATCAAATTTATATTCATTTATTTTCGTTTTCATTTGAAACAAAGAATGAATATTTAAATATGTTTTGTATCAGTTATATCAACCTCAGCCGATCATCTATTGAACTAGTATCATTTCTTGAATCTTCTTAGTATGAGCAGTTTTCTCATGACATTAATAAAGATCTTAACTGCAAGTGCTTCTAATGGTTTTCGACAATTCACTCTTAATAAATAGTGAATTCGTTACTTTTATATATATATATATATATATATATATATATATATATATATATATATATATATATATATATATATATATATATATATATATATATATATATATATAAAAGGTCCCAAATTGAGGTTACAAGTTTCAAACACAATTTTAACTCACTCTTTTCTTTCACTTACTGACTTCAGTGTTAGAGTGTTAATCATATAGGTCCATCTCTCAACCACGCCGGAGGTTCTAATCCACCATCACTTTCGATCATTACTTTATTTTTTATTCCAGAACAAAATAATGGGGATGTCTATGGGACCTCAGAGTGTAAGGTGCTAATGAACTATTGAACAATGTGTACAATATCGTTCCACAGCAAAATGCAAATGCATTCGAAAGAAGGTTACAACGCCTCAAAGAGCGCCTCCACAATGCTCCTCCTCACGAGAACAACATCCAAGAGGTTGAGTCTAGAAGGACTCATACCGCTACCCCGAAGCCTAACGGGGCGAAGAAAGACGAAGCTCCTAGGTCGAGAGATCAACATAGGAGTAGGAAGTAGCAGACTCATTCCCAAAGACCCGAAGGAGACCGAGGCAACCACGCTCCTTCCCTGACCAAAGTAGAAAGTTTGATCGAGAAAGGTGCACCTGAAGCATCCATTGTCTGTTCAAATTTTGGAAAATAAGGTACAAAAATCCAAGGAGAAGCCGCCCAAGATAGGCAAATATGACGGAAAGGGAGACCATGACGAGCACATCTAACTCGTCAACGAGAAACTGAACTACTTCAGTGTTGTTGAAACATATAAATGTAAGTTGTTTGCTCTAACCTTGACCGGACCATC
Organism: Vicia faba; assembly: GCA_948472305.1. Lineage (NCBI taxonomy): Eukaryota > Viridiplantae > Streptophyta > Magnoliopsida > Fabales > Fabaceae > Vicia > Vicia faba. The sequence goes on from OX451741.1 coordinate 852,981,572, forward strand.
TAAGTTATGGTTCAACAGCCTATCTGACGAGAGCCTTAAGTCCTCGACTAATTTGTATGAAAGGTTCTTTGTCTACTTTATTTCCTGGAAGCGAAGTCCAATGACTGAAGCCGTTTTGAGCGAAGTTATTCAAGGTGAGAAGGAAAGCTTGTTGTCTTACATCGAATGATTCAAGCAAGCAGTTGTTGAGGTCAAAGGGGCCAGAGAGGACCTTCAGTGTTGGAACTTTGAGAACAACCTCTTGAGGAACCATCTGTTTCGGTTGAAGGTAGGGATGAAGAAAGTGAGAATTATCCAAGAAATGTTGGCCATGGTTGAGTCTTATATGATCTTAGAGGAAAAGCTAAATACGCGATTCGACAATTCCACTTTGGTTGAAACTCACTATAGTTGCCAGGCTGGGAAAGAGTCCCATCGGCACCGAGGCGAGTCTTGTAACGCCAGTAATTTAATTAATCATTTAATTAAATTATTTTTGGAATAATTGTGAAGATGTGTTATGATTAATTGGATTTAATTATTTTATTAAGTGGAGAAATAATATTAGAATTATAATATTGTTTGGTGTGAGCTTATTTTGAAGGAATAGAAGTATTAAGGGGGTGTATTAGTTTTAAGCCCAATAAGGAATAAAGAATAATAGGTTATTTTATTGTTGTTAGAAAGAATAGAAAGAAGAGGCAGTAGAAGAATAAGGATTGAGAAGAAGAACGTGAAGCTGCTGAAAAAAGTGGAAAACGGCAGAACGAGAATTCAACCGGAAAATTATAGAGCGACCTTCAATCCAAGGTAAGGGTGGGATTCTGACTTTATAATTGGGTTCATGATGATTGATATGTGGGGTTAGAGGTGATTGTTGTCTTGTTCTTGAATTAGATGTATATAATGATGTATGATGAAGATTGATAAATTTTAGATGAATAATGAGGTCCCAATGTTTTTTAATCGATGTAGTATTATAGGATAATTGTAGGTGATGATTTATCATGATTATATTAAGTTTGTAGGGTTAAAAATATGAATCCTGTAGTGAAATGCAGAGGAAATCGCAGAATTATGCAGGAAGAATCAGGATGTGTCGACCTCAAACTTGATGCGTCGATACATGAGGGCCTAGAGACTCAGTATGAGTCGACACGAATAGGCTTGCATCGATACATGAAGGTTGAAAGACTCAGGATGAGTCAATCCATGAGAGGATGCATCGACTCATGTTGTGCAGTTAGAGCAGTACGCGTCGATCCAAGGGGTTTTGCGTCGACCCATAATGCCTGATTTTTGGCAGATTCAATTTTAAAGTGCTGTAACTTGAGTTTTAGGATGCCGTTTGAGATATCGTTCGAAGTGTTGGATAGCTAACGCGATGAACATTATTCTAGAGGATTAAAATGAATAATAGGAAGTGTAATCCTAGTAGCCAATTTAGGATTTAGAATTAATTCCCATGTTGATCGTTGCGTTGGTTTTGAATAGAATGATGCAAATGAGATGCCTAGAGGCTGCTATTAGAATCATAACAGTAGGATTAGTGACAGTAACGATGTAAGAATTACAAAATAGCAGTATGAATTACTGTGGTATTAATGTACAACTGAGTTGTTATTGAGAAGTTGTTAATGATGTTGTGTTGATGATTTATAATAAATAAATGCTGTTTGATGAATTATTATGATGATATGAGATGTTGATGAAGAGACGTTGAGATGCTTTTGAGATGTTGTTAATTTGAGATGTTGTTAACTTGGGTGTTGTTATTACATTCATGATTGTGTCGCATACATTGTATTTTTTTGAGATGGAGCTTATGCTTGTTGAGATGGCCTGTATTGGTGAATTTTGAGATGAAGGCTATGCCTTGTTGATGCCTCTATTAATTGGCAAATTTTTGAGATGGGAGTTCTGCTCCAATGGTACCACATGCATTTGCATAGTATTGAGTCGCATTATATGATTGCATGAAGAAGCGTGTAATGATGTTGTGAATGTGTATTATTGTTGTGATTATTGTTGATTATGAGATGAGAAGTGGTGATGTTATGTGATCTAATTTAATATATTTATTATCATGCGCTTTATTATATTGTTAGATATCTCACCCCTTCTGTTTGAATGTTGCCCTTATGTTGGTAACGTGCAGGTAATCGAGAGTGAAGGTTGTATAACTTCAGTAGTTCGAGTCTGTGTCATTGCTCTGATATGTAACACTCGGGGGGATGAACGCTTGCAATTTTTGATTGTTGATTATTATTAAATTGTGTTGTTTTGAAGTTACTGTATTGATGAAAAAATTGTTATTGAGAATTCCGCTGCGTAGATGTTGAGTTATTTAATTAAAGATGTTATGATGGTTCATCCGATGTTTTGAAAGTGTTATATATCCACGATGAATGCAATGAGTTTTATTGAAGAATTTGTGACGCCCTGGTTCGTTTGCATGATTGAATTTTATAACTCTGATTTATTTTATATAATTGCTTGGGGTAGAATTGGGGTGTTACAAGTTTGATTGGGGTATGCAAGGGGCATTATGAAAAACACACCCGTCTGATTATTTTTCGGGAAAAGATCTACCAAGATTGCGCAACACCGAATTTTTGAAGGAAGGAGTCTGACATCCTGGTCCCGTCAGAGAAACATCTCGTACAGATAAATTTAAAGTATTATCGCTTCCAAAGAGGTCGCGATCAGAACACCAATGATTACATCCAGTTAAAGAACGCCATCGAAGGACTGGTTAAAAGGGGCCGAATGACTGAATATATCAAGGGACAAGAGAGACCGGAAGGAATCACCTAAAGGTAAATCCCCCTTGAAGGCTGCAAGTGTCGGGACCACCAACGAGTGTAAAGAGGCTAACAAAAGGAAACACTCGTACATTGTCGTCATCACTGGAGGGTCCCCTCGAAAAAATCTCCCCTCCAAGAGGACCATGAAGAAGAAAATCGTTGAAATGCTAGCAATCCACAGAAAAGATGCAGGTACACCGAAGAAGACTCTTTACCAGCCTAGGTTGGAATTTCAAAACTCGAAGAAGATTGGAGATGTCCCCTAACAAAATTTCCCATAGCAATCACAGTTATAGTTGGCCAATCGTCATCTCCAAAATTCTCATAAATGATGGCACAGCTTTTGTAATATCTCGTAGTCATAGTTGTTTGAGAAGATAGACTTTGACAGAGGCAACTTATAGTTATGTGCAGGGTCCAACCACCAAGCATTTAATGAAACAACTACCCGTCCATGAGGCTACATGGAAGTAGTGGTTATGTACACGCGTTATTGGTATGAAATCCAACTAAACTTAAAGTTATACGTAAGGGTGCTTGTTTTATTTGTATTTTATTTTTATGTAAACAAACCAAACTACTTTCTACGCATAGACAAATTTTTCTACTTTGTTGTCATATGGACAAATGAATAGATTCTAAATTACTGAAGCTGAAAGTTGATAATGGGTATTAATCAATCATAAAGAAATTGTTTGATTAGTTAGTGGGATAATTACAATGATGAAGAATATATTTGAGTGAGAGTCCTGTATTGGTTACAATGAAGCTAAATAAGTGAAGAATTACTTCCAACATTATGTATGTCTAATGTAAAAAAAATAATTTTTAGAATTGATTGGATTTGATAAAATAATTTATGTTTGGATAAATCTAGAGTCGCCTTAAATTTTTTTTTGAAATTTTGTGTAGGTTAATCATAAGTTAAGTGTGGAAAATCAAATATGCACCATAATTCGTCATGATTTAACAATAACATTTATTTTATAAGACTTTTTTTAGAGAATTTAATTTGACACCCTATAAATTGAATTTGGTGTTGCATCATGAGAAAACGTAGAATCGTCATCGAATTTTATTTATCCTAAAAGGGAAGGGAAAACATTGAGAAAATTTTAAAAGCAAAGATAAGATGGTCCACACATCCAAGACGAGGGTACAGAAGCCGGTTATGCAAGGAGAATGTATTAGCACTACTTATAACACCCCATTTATACATATCGAGTTAAATAAAATCAGAGTTATAAAAATTTTCAACAAACAAATGGAATGCTACACTTTCAACTTAAAACTACGACATTCAATCAGCTGTAGTTCAGATACATAACACATGAACTTCGGATGAACCGATAACAACCTGTTTAGTCTTTAAAAATAAAACAACTTTTATTACTACGCAGCGGATTCACAAAATTCAACTGAAAACACTATAACATCTTATTCAACTCAAAACAACTTTAAGACAACAAGTCTTTAATGAAAACAACTTCAAAATTCAGTAACATAATGAAAATCAACAATAAAGAAAACATGCGTTCATCCCCCCGAGTGCTACGTATCAGAGCGACAACACTCACTCGAACTAACGAGGATAACAGCTAACCTTCTTGATTACCTACACGTTACCAACAGAGGGCAACATTCAAACAGAATGAGTGAGATATCAAATCATATAATCAGATATACAATAAATAATATATTAGTATTAGATCATACAATTCACCACTTCACAACTTTTTATCAACATTCAACATAATTAATTCATCCGCACGACAACTCAGAATGCAACATGAAATGCAACTCGTTTTTATGCACATGCATGTGGTACCAATGGAGCAAAACTCCCAACTTATAAATCTGCCAATAAATAGAGGCATCAACAAGGCATAAGCCTTCAACTTTATATTTGTCAATCCAGGCCAACTTGACGAGCATCAGCTCCAACATGATATGCTATGTATGCATTAACGACATGAACGTAATAACAACAACAATAATAATTCAACTTAATTCAACGTTGGCCATAAGCCTGCAACTCAATATTTTGCCCATAAATAGAGGCAATAAAATCACCTGCAAATTCACATTTCTCAACAAAAATGCCACCCAACAGATCAACCAAAATTACTATAATAAATCGTATAATTATTCGGACTATTTTGGCTAAAATCGGTTAATTAATTATCGGTCAAAAATTCTATTATTTCTACTTTATAAATTGTACAAAATTAATTATTAAAGATATTAAATCATTATTATTAAATATTTTGTATTTGTAAACCGGAACGTAGTAGCTACGGTATATCTAATATTTATTCTATACCAATTATTATTTGCATCAGAGTACAGTGTACAAAACAATTGCTTCTAATTGCTACTTCATGAATTCGCTACAGTAAGTAACCAATTACCATTAAATATTACTTCTTAAATTTGCTACAGTAAGTAAGCTAATCCTAAACACTACTTCATTATGTCGTTACACTAGTAAGTAAATGTCTCCAAGTGCTACTCCACAAATTATTGCTACCGTATTGCAATTAATTCTCCTACATGCTACTTTTTTTCATCTTTGCGCTACAACATGCCATTTAACCACTTCTAAAAGCTACTTCATTCTTATACCGCTACAGTAGTAAAACATGTGTCCTTTAGATGTCACTTGATTCTTGCGCTACAGGAATAAGTAAGCTAATTGCTTCTCAATACCACTACATAATGTCGCTGCTGTATACAAGCCATTTGCTTCTATTAAATATTTCTTAATGTCGCTACAGTAAGTAAGTAATTCTCCTAACCACTACTTCATTTATTTGTGCTACACCACTCTAAGCGCTACAATATTCAAAAATAATTGCCCCTAACATACTACTTCTTCCATCGTTACGGTATGCAAAACGATTCCTCCTATATACTACTTCATTTCATTTAACGCTACAGTAGGCCAAACAAGTGTTACCAATTGATACTTCCACAAATTCGCTACAGTAACAAGAATGAAATTTTGCAAAGAAAATACTAAGACACTTATTTATATGCATATCTAGTTATATTGGGTCATAAATCATCTCTCAATTTCATCAATATACCAATTTCAAATACAACTAGAATTAGTTTTTATAACCCAAATTCACACACTATTAATCATACACCCTATTATAGAGTCAGAACCCCACCCTTACCTTGGATTAAGAGCAGCTTTAAGAGACTTCAACCGAATTTTTGAGGAATTTGGCACTAGAAGCAATTTTTCTCCTTTTCTTCTTATCCTCTCACAAACCATATTTTTCCTCTTGTTCTTCTTCCTGATACAACTAACTCTCTCCTATTTCTTATATTCTAATAAAATATATTATTATATTAATCCAAATAAATCCAATTGGGTCTAAATGCTACACCCCACTTTTACTACACAACACCATCAATTAAGCCCAATATCATATTTAAGCTTAATAATAAAATAACACTTTAACTTAATTTCACCAAATTAAATCCGATTAATTATTATTCCAACTTAATAAAATAATTCCGACGATAAAAATTTGAATTAACAAAAAAGATATTCAAAAATATTTAATTAAATAAATAATTAAATACCGGGGCGTTACAACTCTCCCCCACTTAGAATATTTTCGTCCTCGAAAATAAAAGTTTACCTGGTTCAAATAACTCGGGATAGCAGTCTCGCATCTTGCTCTCCAACTTCCAGGTCACGCTCTCACCAGCAGCACCTAACCAGACAACTTTCACCAATGCAATCTCTTTTCCCCTTAGAATCTTCATCTCGCGATCTGCGATTCTCATAGGCATCGTCTCCATCGTGAGATTATCCCGTACTTGCATATCGTCCATCTGAATCACATGAGACGGACCAGGAATATACTTCCGGAGTTGTGACACATGAAACACATCATGCAAATTCGAAAGATTAGGTGGTAAAGCCACTCTGTAAGCAACATTTCCCACTCTTTCCAAAATCTGATACGGACCAATAAAACGAGGAGTGAGCTTCTTAGACTTCAGAGCTCGCCCAACACCAGTCACGGGTGTGACTCTCAAAAATACATGATCATCATCTTGGAATTCCAAAACTTTCCTTCTCTTGTCATGGTAACTTTTATGTCTACTTTGTAAAGCTTTCATCTTTTCTCGAATCAACTTCACCTTCTCAGTAGTCTCACGAACAAGTTCAGGTCCAAGTACTACACTTTCACCAGATTCATGCCAACATAATGGAGTTCTACATCTTCGACCATACAACGCCTCAAAAGGTGCCATCCCAATACTAGAATGGTAACTTTTATTTTAAGTGAACTCAATCAACGGAAGATAAGTATCCCACAAACCTCCCTGCTCAAGAACACATGCTCTCAACAGATCCTCCAATGACTGAATAGTCCTCTCGGTCTGACCATCCGTCTGAGGATGATACGCCGAACTCAACCTCAACTTAGATCCCAACACCTCTTGCAAACTTTTCCAGAAATCAGAAGTAAACCTCAGATCCCTGTCCGACACAATACACAAAGGAACACCATGCAACTTCACAATTACGCTGGTGTAAATCTCTGCCAACTTCAAAATTAGATAAGTGATGTTAATAGGTATAAAGTGTGCCGACTTCATAAGCCTATCAAGAATCACCCAAATCGAATCATGTCCTCTCAAGGTACTAGGTAATCTCGTTACAAAATCCATTGAAATGCTATCCCATTTCCATTCTGGAATCTCTAACGGTTGCATCAACCCTGCAGGCTTCTGATGTTCAACTTTCGATTTTTGACAAGTCAAACATGCATACACAAACCGAGCCACATCACTCTTCATTCCAGGCCACCAAAACAAATTCTTCAAATCTTGATACATCTTTGTAGCTCCTAGATGAATACTCAACTTTCTTCTATGACTCTCTTCAAGAATCACTTTCTTCATCTCCGCGTCATCAGGAATACAAATCCGATTACGAAATCTCAATATACCTTGCGCATCTAACTTAAAATCACGGTTCTCAGACTGATCATTCCCAACCATCGAATCTACCAACTTCACATCTAACTTCTGAGCTTCTCTGATACTATCCAGAAATTCATTATTAATCTTTAACATTCCCAACATAACACTTTGCGGTGTCACTTCACAAACCAAACTCAAATCTCGGAATTGCTCAATCAACTCCAACTCTTTAACCATCATTGCCGACATGTGCAAAGTCTTTCGACTTAAAGCATCAGCCACAACATTAGCTTTTCCTGGATGATAATTCAAACTGAAATCATAATCCTTCAACAATTCTAACCACCTTCGTTGCCTCATATTCAACTCCTTCTGATCAAAAAGATACTTCAAACTCTTATGGTCACTAAACACTTCAAATCTAGAACCATAAAGATAATGTCTCCAGATTTTCAATGCAAAGACAATTGTAGCTAATTCTAAATCATGTGTAGGATAATTCTTTTCATGAGTCCTCAATTGCCTTGACGCATAAGCAACCACCTTACTATTCTGCATGAGCACACCACCTAACCCCATCAAAAAAGCATCACAATACACAATAAAAGGCTCTCCTGGATTAGGCAAAGTCAAAACTGAAGCCGACATCAATCTCTTCTTCAACTCGGTAAAACTTTCGTCACAACTAATACCCCACACAAAAGCTTTACCCTTACAAGTCAACTTAGTCAATGGAAGTGCAAACTTAGAAAAACCTTCGATAAATCGTCTATAGTAACCGACTAATTCCAAGAAGCTTCTAATCTCAGTAACCGACTTCGGAGCTTCCCATTGCAACACAGTATCGACTTTAGAAGGATCCACAACAATGCCACCACCAGAAGTGACATGACCAAGGAAACTAACCTCTTGTAACCAGAATTCACACTTGGACAACTTCACATACAACTTCATCTCTTTCAAAACTTGCAATACAACTCTTAGGTGGTCTTCATGTTCTTCTTCTGATTTAGAGTAAATCAGAATGTCATCAATAAATACCACCATAAACCTCCAAATAAGTATGAAAGATACGATTCATGTACTCCATGAATACTCCCGGCACATTGGTTACACCGAAAGGCATCACCGAATACTCGTAGTGTCCATACCGAGTTATGAACACGGTCTTCTGAATATCATCTTCTTTCACTCTAATCTGGTGATATCCTGACCTCAAATCATTCTTAGAAAACACATTTGCACCCACCAATTGATCCATCAAGTCATCAATTCTCGGAAGCGGGTACTTGTTCTTAATCGTCACTTTATTCAACTGTCTATAATCAACACAAAGTCTCATACTTCCATATTTATTCTTTACTAACAACACAGGCGCTCCCCACGGAGACACACTTGGTCTTACAAACTTTTTGTCAAGTAACTCTTCTAACTGCTTCTTCAATTCAGACAATTCAGATGTAGACATCCTGTACGGTGCCATAGAAATAGGTCTGGTACCAGGTACAAGATCAATCGCAAATTCAACTTCCCTCTCTGGTGGTACACCAGGAATTTCATCCGGAAACACTTCAGGAAATTCGCGCACCACCTACAACTCATCAATTCTAACTTGGTTCTCCATTGATAACGACGCCATCAACGAGAACATTTGCGCTTCATCTTGCATCAGTTGCTGTAATTGTTTACCAGTCAATAAACCGACTCCTTCCTCTTCAGAAGTAGAAAACCTCACAGACTTGTCATGGCAATTGATATGAACATAGTTATACTCTAACCAGTTCATACTCAAGATCACATCCAATCCTCTTAATGGAAAACAAATCAAGTCAACAACAAAGTCCTTGCCAAATATCGACAAAGGGAAATTCAAACACACACGAGAAGTAGTCACCGATCCCTTAGCCGGAATCTCGACGACCATTTCTCCATTCATGGAAGACAACATAAGACCCAATCTTTCAACACAATCAGCGACAATAAAACAATGAGTAGCACCGGTATCAATAATAGTAATTAAAGGCGTACTATTAATGAAACATGTACCTCTGATGAGTTTGTCCTCACTAGCTGACGTAGTCCCAGTCAAAGCAAACACCTTTCCACTGGTTTGCGCCTTCTTTGGTTTCCGACACTGACTACCAATGTGTCCTTCTTCACCACAGTTAAAATAAATCATCTCTTTATGCTTGCATTCAGATACAACATATCATGTCTTACCACAACGGAAACACCTCTTCACCTCAGCAGTACACACATTACTCTTATGACCAGGTTTTCCACATTTGAAGCACACCACACTAGCAGGAGCATCTCCCCCACTAGTCCTTTGACTCTGAGCAAGTTTCTGTTTACCTTTACCAACTGGGGCATCATAAGGCTTACCACGGTTCTGTTGGTGCTTACCCCTCTTCTCATTGATAATCTTATAGTGAGCATTATTATCCTCTTCATAAATCCTGCAACTATCAATCAAATCAACAAAGACACGAATCTTTTGGTATCCAATTGCCTTCTTGATCTCTGGGCGCAACCCGTTCTCAAACTTGATGCACTTCGAAAACTCAGCATCTGCCTCACTATAGTGTGGATAAAACTTAGCCAACTCAGAAAACTTTGCAGCATACTCAACAACCGACATACTCCCTTGCTTCAGCTCAAGAAACTCAATTTCCTTCTTACCACAAACGTCTTCAGGAAAATACTTCCTCATAAATTCCCTACGAAACACAACCCAAGTGACATTCTCACCTGCAACTTCCAATCTTTGACAAGTCTCTAACCACCAGTCATCAGCCTCGTCCGCTAGCATATGAGTGCCATAACGAACCTTTTGCGCTGGAGTACAGTCCATCATACAGAAGATTCTCTCAATCTCCTTCATCTAATCCAACGCTCCATCAGGATCATACTTACCCTTGAAGGTAGGCGGATTCTCCTTTTGGAAAGTCGCCAAACTGCAAGATCTAGCATTCTCGTCAGCATTCGGTTGATTCTGTATAGCCTGAGCCATCGCTTGCAGAGCAGCAACAAGTGCAACATTATTCCTTCCAACCATCTCAACTTATCTCTACAACATAAACAACAATTAAAATTCAGATTAACAATACTCAATTGTTAGATAAAACTATGACTCGACAACTTGACCAGACGGATCGATCTACTCTGGTACCACTAATGTAACACCCCATTTATACCTAACGAGTTAAATAAAATTAGAGTTATAAAAATTTCCAACAAACAAATGGAATGCTACACTTTCAACTTAAAACTACGACATTCAATCAGCTGTAGTTCAGATACATAACACATGAACTTCAGATGAACCGATAACAACCTTCTTAGTCTTTAAAGTAAAACAACTTTCATTACTACGTAGCGGATTCACAAAATTCAACTGAAAACACCATAACATCTTATCCAACTCAAAACAACTTTAAGACAACAAGTCTTTAATGAAAATAACTTAAAAATTCAGTAACATAATGAAAATCAACAATAAAGAAAACATGTGTTCATCCCCCCGAGTGCTACGTATCAAAGCGAAAACACCGACTTGAACTAATGAGGGTAACAACTAACCTTCTTGATTACTTGCATGTTACCAACAGAGGGCAACATTCAAACAGAAGGGGTGAGATATCGAACCATATAATCGAATATACAATAAATAATATATTAGTATTAGATCATACAATTCACCACTTCACAGCTTTCTATCAACATTCAACATAATTAATTCATCAGCACGACAACTCAGAATGCAACATTAAATGCAACTCGTTTTTATGCACATGCATGTGGTACCAATGGAGAAGAACATCCAACTTAGAAATCTGCCAAAAAATAGAGGCATCAACAAGGCATAAGCCTTCAACTTTATATTTGTCAATCCAGGCCAACTTGACGAGCACCAGCTCCAACATGATATGCTATGTATGCATTAACGACATGAACGTAATAACAACAATAACAACAATAATTCAACTTAATTCAACGTTGGTCATAAGCCCGCAACTCAATATTTTTCCCATAAATAGAGGCAATGAAATCACCTGCAAATTCACATTTCTCAACAAAAATGCCATCCAACAGATCAACCAAAATTACTACAATAAACTGCATAATTATTCGGACTATTTTGGCTAAAATCGGTTGATTAATTATCGGCCAAAAATTCTATTATTTCTACTTTATAAATCGTGCAAAATTAATTATTAAAGATATTAAATCATTATTATTAAATATTTTGTATTTATAAACCGGAACGTAGTAGCTACGGTATATCTAATATTTATTCTATACCAATTATTATTTGCATCAGAGTACAGTGCACAAAACAATTACTTCTAATTGCTACTTCATGAATTCGCTACAGCAAGTAACCAATTACCATTAAATATTACTTCTTAAATTCGCTACAGTAAGTAAGCTAATCCTAAACACTACTTCATTATGTCGTTACAGTAGTAAGTAAATGTCTCCAAGTGCTACTCCATAAATTATCGCTACCGTATTGCAATTAATTCTACTACATGCTACTTTATTTCATCTTTGCGCTACAGCATGCCATTTAACCACTTCTAAAAGCTACTTCATTCTTATACCGCTACAGTAGCAAAACATGTGTCCTTTAGATGTCACTTGATTCTTGCGCTACAGGAATAAGTAAGCTAATTGCTTCTCAATACCACTACATAATGTCGCTGGTGTATACAAGCCATTTGCTTCTATTAAATATTTCTTAATGTCGCTACAGTAAGTAAGTAATTCTCCTAACCACTACTTCATTTATTTGTGCTACACCACTCTAAGCGCTACAGTATTAAAAAACAATTGCCCCCAACATACTACTTCTTCCATCGCTACTGTATGCAAAACGATTCCTTCTATATACTACTTCATTTCATTTAACGCTACAGTAGGCCAAACAAGTATTACCAATTGATACTTCCACAAATTCTCTACAGTAACAAGAATGGAATTTTGCAAAGAAAATACTAAGACACTTATTTATATGCATATCTAGTTATATTGGGTTCTAAATCATCTCTCTGTTTCATCAATATACCAATTTCAAACACAACTAGAATTAATTTTTATAACCCAAATTCACATACTATTAATCATACACCCTATTATAGAGTCAGAACCCCACCCTTACCTTGGATTAAGAGCAGCTTTAAGAGACTTCAACCGAATTTTATGGGAATTTGGCACTAGAAGCAATTTTCCTCTTTTTCTTCTCAACTCACAAACCCTATTTTTCCTCTTGTTCTTCTTCCTGATACAACTAACTCTCTCCTATTTCTTATATTCTAATAAAATATATTATTATATTAATCCAAATAAATCCAATTGGGCCTAAATGCTACACCCCACTTTTACTACACAACACCACCTATTAAGCCCAATATCATATTTAAGCTTAATAATAAAATAACACTTTAACATAATTCCACCAAATTAAATCCGATTAATTATTATTCCAACTTAATAAAATAATTCCGACTTCGACGATAAAAATTTGAATTAACAAAAAAGATATTCAAAAATATTTAATTAAATAAATAATTAAATATTGGGGCGTTACACTACTCATATTCGTTGTACTCAATGGGATCCACTTTGATTGTTTGTCTGTCAAAACAGTCATTCACATCTATTTACTTTATTCACGATTATTTTAATTTTAGCAAACCAAATCCAAACTCTAGTTTTTGTTTAATTGAACCACTATTGGAACTCAATATTGACGTGCAATCCTTGAGATCGATATTTGGGGAGTTTCCCCGTTATTACTAGAGGCAAAATAGTACACTTGATATTTTTCCGATCAAGTTTTTGACACTGTTGTGGGAGACTTTCAAAATATAGAGTTTTAATTTTAGGTCAACTGAAATTTTGTTGCTTGTCAACTAAAATTTTGTTTCAGTTTTTTTAATTTAAATTTTATTTTATTATAAAAAAGGAAAAAAAGGGGGTCAGATTAATGTTTGCTTCATGAATTCTTTTATACTTTGCTACTAATAAAGTGCCTGAGTTTTGTAGTCATGTATTATTTCGATACATTGCCACCCGTATCTCTTGCATGTTGGTCGCTTGATTCGGGATTCACTTTGGTAGAGGTGAGTAAACTTTTAAAGCATATAAGAGGGAGGTAAGAATTCTTATGAATGAATGTAAGGAAGCTAATTGTTATCCAGATAGGTTTATTTGGAGAAAGTTACAGTTGGAAGAAGAAGATGTGAAACTAGAAGAAAATGCATAACATCAGATGAAACAGATGCAATAAGAATAGAAGAATTCGAGGTAAACAAGAGACGTAGGAAAAGAGAAATATGGAAACTTAAAGATGATCTAGTTCTGGATGAAACTAAAAATTTAACAATTTGTAAAGATGGGGATATCCAACAAGAAAATCTTCAACACAAGAGTATCCCTAAAAACTATTTTCACAACAAGGCAAATGAAAAATATGAAATTAATAAAGTCTTAGATGTCATTTATGCCTTATTCAATAAAATCGAACGGAAAATGATTTGGAAGAAACATTATCAATACTTTAAGTTCATGGGATTGCTACCAAACAAAAGAAAGAAAAAAGATGATGTGTTCTTTGTGTCATATAAGTCACCCTAACATGGATAATGAACCGTCGAGCCATGCGGCATTAAACGAAGCACTCCGTGGGAGGCAACCCGCACTTTTAATTACTGGGCATTTTATTTTTGTTGTTTGTTTTGATTTGTCTTCACGTAATAAACAAGGCGTTACAGGTGCAAGCTATGAGGCAGCAGTTGGTGTCACATTACCTTCCACCTCCTCAGTAAGGTTCTTTGTGAGTCACCCTTATCCCTCTTGTTCTAAAACATTGGGGCCAATGTTTAGTTCTTTTTTTTTTTTTTGGGGGGGGGGGGGGGGGGGGTTACTGTTTTTCTTTCTATTTGTTTTAGATTATTTTCTTTGTAATACCACACGTTGAAAATATTCCCAAATTTTGACCAAATTTTTTTGTTTTATGCAAGAGCTTGTATTTCAAAGAGATTGGGAATAGTATATAGAGATAAATGGATGATTGTTTGAGGGTAGGAAGTTCACAATAATATGAAAGTGATATGAGTCTAACATGTAGATTTTTACCATAGTACGTGTATCCTGTGAAGTACTCCTTGAGTAGTTTATCTTGATAGTTTGGCATAATCTAGATTCACATGCATGGATGATTGGTTGAGAAATAAATAATTTTGACACCAAATGATGAAAAGACGGTAAAAGGAAACTAGCTCGCTAAGTTGGGTAACCCTCACCCGGTTATTCAACCCAAAGGAGGTTGATCCCTAAACTTCGTCCAAATATGGACAATATATAAACTGCAAAGTTTTGAAAATTTTATTGGTAATTAAAAGTAGCAAATGTTGCTTATTTGATACCTAAACAAAAAAATTCTTGATTAGTCTTGTGCATGTGATGATCATCATAATTCTCATTGTCTTAATTTGATTGTCTGAATGAAAAAGGGGGAAATCGGAAAAAGACGTAAGTACAAAGCATAATTGGAGAGGTATCCGAAAGGAAAGCTCAGTTTGAAAATGTTCTTACAAAAAAAAACTCTTCGCATCATGTGAACACCAAATGAACTACCTCTTAATAAATGTGAATAGAAGTTTCACGTATGAGTACCGGCATGCTATGAATTTCATGAGCTCTTTTATTTGTCGCTTAAGGTCAAACAATGATCTAAGTTTTGGGGAGTTTGATCAGTGGCCTTTACACTTTTATTTACCGTTAATTGTAGTTAATTGTGTCATTTATTTTAAGTGTTTTATTTCCCTTTTCCAAGTTTTATGATTTGGTTGTGTCTCTTTTATGTTTTTAGGTTCAGGTAAGCATTCAAGAAGAATCGGAGTGAAAACCAGAAAAAATTGCAAGAATACAGAAAAGTTTTCTACACACACCAGGAGGACTGACACGGCCACCAGTGTCAGGTGACACTGGCCGTGTCAGGAGGGCAACATTTACAAAACATAAAACAGAGGTCTGACAGGGGCGCTCGTGTCAGGATGCTTGGGGTCTAACATTGTCCGTGTCATCTTGACACTGCTCGTGTCAGGATGCCTGGAACCAACAATCAACATTTTAAATGACATAAGAGAAACATGGGCTCCCGTGTTGGCTGACACGTCCGTGTCAGCATGTGATGATCATTTCTTGATTTTTTATATTTTATCCATAGATTGAGTTGTGTGGGTGTTTTAGATATTTCCAACCGATCTGAGTGAATGTTTGCTATGTAGATGAGTTTTGAAGAGGAATTAGGGGACTTTTTGGCAAGCATAGAATTACACGAGAAAATATTGGAGAAGATGAAGGTTTCAGTGGAAGGAGATTTTCATGAACGAAAGCGATTGAAGATCAAATTTCTCCCCAATACTTGTAATGTTTACAATTTATCTTTTGTTTTCTTTGAATACTATTAGTAGCTAAACCCCTATATGCTAGAGCGTGTCCATGATTTGAATCTGTAAACGATTTTGATTTCGTATTTCAATAATATATTTAATTTTCATATTCAATTAAATCGTACAAGGTTTTTAATGCTTCCTTTGTTGGACCAATAATGATTGAATTACGGTTAACGATTAGGCTGGACCACCATTGTTAAGGTTTTCATGCGATTAAACTATAGTAGATATCACCTAGGACTAGGGATACCCTATAGTTACCAGTTAAATATTGATAAAACCAAGGCTTAATTTCATCATAAATCTCTAGGGACTTAGGATGAATGCTCAAAGATTTTCCCACTAAGGACTTAGGGGAAAATAAACTAAAGATTTGGTAATTGAGTATTTTGAACATGGTTGAAGAAATCAGGATTCAAGGTTGTTATAGGGCAATTCATACACTTTACCCTAGCATGTTACTCATATCTGTCAAAACATTCATTCACATCTATTTACTTTGTTCGCAATTATTTTAATTTTAGCAAACCAAACCCAAACTCTAGTTTTTGTTTAATTGAACCATGATCAGTGGTTTTTCCACCTTTATTTACAATTGATTTTAGTTATAGTTTCTTTATTTTATCAAGTGTTTTAGTTAATTCTTCTATGTTTTATGCTTTGGTTGTGTATTTTGTTGTTTTCAGGCTCAGAGGAATAAATCCAAGAAAATTAGTGGGAAAATTGCAAATTCGGAGTTTTGGAGGAAGTCTCAAAAAACCAAGTTACAGGGTACCTGACACGGCCACCCGTGTCGCCTGACACAGGCTGTGTCAAGAGAGGATGCATAGCTATAATTTGGGAGTAGAGACTGAAACAAGTGCCCGTGTCAGAAGGTCTGGACGAGAGTTCTTGTTGGAATGATGGACAGAGGCTGACACGGGTGCCTGTGTCAGGTGACACGGTCCGTGTTGGCCAGGACGGTGAGTTTGAGTGTTTTCATGATTTTGTATGATTTGGGATCCATAGGGGCGTTTTGGGCATTTCCGGTAGATACAAATGGATTGTGCACTATTTAGATAAGTTTGGAAGAAGAATTAGGGACTTCTTGACGGGAGAAGATTATGAACAATAAAGATTAGGGATTTCAAGAGATTTGGAGACGGAGATTCCTTCATGAGCGACAATAATTGAATATCGAAGAATCCTCACCTTTTGTAATGTCTAATTTTATTATTGTTTTTCTTTTTAATACTATGAGAGGATAAACTCCTCCAATGCTAGGGGGTGTCCCTGATTTGCGAATGTATTGATTTTGAATTCTTGGTATTGATACAATAGTTGCTTTTCAATTTAATTATTCAATGTTCTTATGCCTTTCCTATCAGACAAATAGGGATTGATCCACGGTTAAAAATTAGGGCTGGACCGCCATTGCTAAGGTTTTTGAACAATTAGACTATAGTAGATATCACATAGGACTAGGGATACCCTATAGGTCACCGGTAAAATCTTGATAACATAACTGCTTGGTTTCATCATAATTCACTAAGGACTTAGGTATTAGGATGAAGGACCAAAGGTTTTCTCACTAAGGACTTAGGGGAAAACAAACTAAAGATTCGGTAGTTGAAAGTAATGAACTTGTTGAAGAGATCAAGAATAAAGGTTAATACAAGGTCAAATCACACACTTACCCTAGCATGCTCCTCATATCTGTTAAAAAGTCATTTTATCATTCTGTTGATTAAGTGACAAAAACATAACCTTATCTCAAAGTAAAGGTTTTGTTTAATTGAACCAAAAATTGAACTCAATACTGATACGCAATCCTTAAGATCGACATTTGGGGAATTTCCCTATTATTACAAAGGGAAAAAATAGTACACTTTCTATTTTTCCCATCAAGTTTTTGGCGTTGTTGCTGGGGGCTGTCGAGTTATTGAGTGTAATTTGAGTTCAATTAAATTTTTGTTGCTCTGCAACTAAAATTTCTTTTCTCTAATTTTTATATTTTTTTATTACTGATTTTTCCTAATCTTTACATGTGAGGAAAGCCCTCAGCTGAATTTCCTTTTGACGCAAAAATTGAAAGAACTTTTCATGTAAGGCGCAGACAAGCTCGACTAGTTAGACATGAATTAGAAGGTTCATCAGATCATTCAGGTTTAAAGTAGGAAAAGAAAAAAACAATGGTTGAAGACCCACCACCACCAGAGAGACTTCTTGGGGATTACGGAGGAGCAAATTCTCCAACAGGTCAGTTGACTATTGTGAATCAACCAGTTAATGTTGCAAATTTTCAACTAAATCCTTCAACCATCCGCCAACTCAAGAATAAATCTTTCACCGGAAAGATCAATGAAGATGCCAATAAGAATTTACAAAGATTCTTCACCATGAGTACTACTTTGAAGATTGAGGGGTATTCTGAAGAAGCCAAGAAATTAAGGATGTTCCCGTTCATGCTGTCTGAAGATGATGAAGAGTGGTTTTACTCATTGCCTGCTGTAAGTATCACCACTTGGGAACAGATGGAGAAGAATTTTCTTGATGAGTACTTTCCTACTTCTGTTTATATTCATAAAAGATTTGATATTATGAATTTTAAGCAGAAGGAAGGAGAGTCGCTAGGTGGTGCTTATAAGAGGTTCAAGAGGTTATTGATAGCCTGTCCCACTCACAACATGGGTCAAATTGAGCAAATAATTTTTTTTGTAAATGGCCTTAGAATGAAGACAAAGCAACTTATTGATGTAGTTGCTGGTGGCTCATCCAACTTTACAGCACCCACTGGTGTGAAGAAGATTATTGAAGCCATTGCTGCAAATGAGAATCTGGAGCT
The DNA here is from genome assembly GCA_948472305.1 of Vicia faba. Taxonomy (NCBI): domain Eukaryota; kingdom Viridiplantae; phylum Streptophyta; class Magnoliopsida; order Fabales; family Fabaceae; genus Vicia; species Vicia faba. The sequence continues at coordinate 853,000,600 of OX451741.1, forward strand.
ATATGATAGAGTTGTAAGCAAACTAGAGGGAATGATTGATTTGAAGTTGGAAGTGAATAAGCAACTAAAAATTACGAGGCTATTGATGCAGAAGTGGAGAAAAAGCTGAAAGAAATGAACATGGGTACTCAACAAGTAGCTCAAGTTCAACAAGTACAAAAGGTTATTTGTGAAATTTGTAGTGGACCACACCTTAATATGAAATGTCTTGCAACTCCATAACAAATTGAGGGGATACAATTCTTGAGGCAAAATAACCCATATTCTAACACCTATAATCCTGGGTGGAAGAATCATCCTAACTTCTCTTGGAAAGATCGGCAGCAACAAGCTCCTCAAAAGACAGAGTGGGAGGTGGCTATTGAAAAGATGGTTGCCCACACCTCTCAGTTTCAAGAAGAGACAAGGAGTAATCACAATAATACCACAACTGCAATAAAAAATTTGGAAGTTCAAATGGGACGGATTGCGCAACAAGTAGCGATGCAAGCACAAGAAAATCATAAAAATCATGAGAATGTTAATGTTGTCACAACAAGGAATAAGAAATTTTCTGAAGAGAATAAAGATGAGGTAAAATTTAATGATAATATCATAGAAGTAAAGTTAGAAGTGAGAAAGAATAGGAAAAAGCAGGAAGAAGTGGTCTCAACTGTGAAGCCAGTTGAAGAGAAGACTAAACTAGTGATCAAGTTACCGTATCCATCTCGAGTGGAAAAGAAGGACATAAAAGAGAAAGAGTTTGATAAATTTGTCTAGTTGTTCAAAAATCTAGAGATCAATATACCATTCTTTGAAGCACTCGAGAAAATGCCTTTGTATCAAAAATTCATGAAGGATGCATTATCAAAGAAGAGATCAACAGGAGGGGGTCAGTACCTTGTGATGAGAAATTGTGTGTAATTGCACCCGAGAGGAAAATACCTGCCAAGCAGAAGGATCTGGGGTCAGTTGCAATACCATGCACCATAAAAGACAGAACTTCCAAGAGGGTCCTGATTGATTCCGGTTCTAGTGTGAGTTTAATGCTATTATCGATTTTCAAGAAGCTCGGTATTGAGAAGATAAGCGGGAGTGGGACAAAATTGAAATTTACTGATCACACCATCAAGCAGTCAATGGGATAGTTGAAGATGTATTAGTGGAAATTGACAATTTTGTTTTCCTGGTTAATTTTCAGATCATGGACATACCTGAAGATGAAGAGACTCTTATTATTCTTGGTCGACCATTTATGCTGACTAGTCAATGCAATTTTGATATCGAGATAGGTAATCTGACACTGAAATCATTTGATGAGGAGATAACCTTGAAGGTGTTAGAAATCAAGAAGCAAGGTGTATGTGGAAAGAATAAATCTTCAATCAGAATGATCAAAGTAGAAGGAGAAAGCAATAGTTCAAAATCACTCCCATAAGAAGTCTCAGGAAAAATCTCTCAAGTGGCAGCAATAAAAATTCCTAAGCTCAGTCAAGAAGGAAAGAAGAGAAAGAAGAAGGAATACCAAGCTGAGAAGATGGAAGTTGGAAGTGGATGGAAGCAAAAATGGATTCATATTTTTGATCTGAATGAGTTCTGGATTGTAGAAGAGACAAGCAACAAGGTGTGGAAGAGGAAGTACCCCCCATAAGGGGATGAACCGTCGATCCATACAAAGTTAAATGAAGCGCTTCGTGGGAGACAACCCACGCTTCTAATAACTTTGTTTTTCTCTTTGTTTTGTTTGTAGGTAATAAAAAGGGAGTCTTACTGGTGGAAGCTATAAGGCAACAACATGTGTTGCATTACCCTCTGTGAGTCACCTTCTCGAGCTTGTTTCGAAACATTGGGGTTAATGTTTAGTTCAAGTTTGAGGGGGAGGTGGATTATTGATTTTCTTCTTTTTGAATTATTTTTTAGTTCTTTGTGAATTGCTGTGTAAATCCACGAGTTGAAGTCCTCCAAATTTGACTGAAAATTTTGTTTTGATCAAGAACTTGATTCTCATAGAGTTGTGAATAGTATATAGAGACAAAGGGATGGTTGTTAGAGGGTAGGAAGTTCGGAATAATGTGATAGGGATACGAGTCTAACATGTAGATTTGTACCATAGTGCTTGAATTCTGAGAAGTACTTCTGGAGTAGTTTATCCTTACAGTCTGGCATAACATAGATCCACATGCATTTATGATTTAAGGAGAAATAAATAAATTTGGCACCAAATAATGAAAAGACGGTAAAAGGCAACTGGCTCGCTAAGTTGGATAGTCCTCATTCGGTTATTCAGCCAAAGGGGGTTGATCCCCAAACATCGTCCAAAAGGACATTATATAACTGCAAAGTTTAAATATTTCATCAGTATTTAAAAGTAGCCAGCGCTGCTATTTGGTGCCTAAGCAAAAATTCTTGATTAGCTTTGTGCATGTGATGATCATCATAATTCTCATTGCCTTAATTTGACTGTCCGAATGAAAAAGGAGGAAAATCGGAAAGAGACTTAAGTACAAAGCATAGTTAGAAAGGTATCTGAAGAGGAAACTCTAGATTTAAAGGTTCTTACAAAAACTCTTCGCGTCATGTGAACATCAGACGAACTGCTATTTGATTTATTTTAATGGATGGCTCATGTATGAGTACCGGGATGCTATGATTTTCATGAGTTCTTGTAATGATCGCTTGAGGTCAAGCAACGGTTTAAGTTTGGGGGAGTTTGATCAGTGATTTTTTCACCTTTATTTACAGTTGATTTTATTTATAGTTTCTTTATTTTGTCAAGTATTTTAGTTCATTCTTCTATGTTTTATGCTTTGGTTGTGTATTTTGTTGTTTTCATGCTCAGAGGAATACAATCAGAAAAATCAGCACGAAATGTGCAAATTCGGAGTTTTGGAGAAAGTCTCAAAAATCAAGCTACAGGGTGCCTGACATGGCCACCGGTGTCGCCTAACACGGGCCGTGTCAGGAGTGGATGCATAACTACAATTTAGGAGCAGAGGCTGACACGGGTGCTCGTGTCAGCTGACACAGCCTTTGTCAGAAGGTATGGGTGAGAGTTCTTGTTGGAATGATGGACAGAGGCTGACACGGGTGCCCGTGTCAGGTGACACAGCCCGTGTTGGCCAAGAGGATGATTTTGAGTGTTTTCATGATTTTGTATGATTTGGGACCTAGAGGGGCGTTTTGGGCATTTCCGACCGAGACAAATGGAATGTGCACTATTTAGATGAGTTTGGAAGAAGAATTAGAGACTTTTTGATGGGAGAATATTAGGAACAATAAATATTGGGGCTTTCAAGATATTTGGAGACGGAGATTCCTTCATGAGCGATAACAATTGAAGATCGAAGAATCCTCACCTTTTGTAATGTCTAATTTTTATTATTGCTTTTCTTTTTAATACTATGAGAGGCTAACCCCCCACCCCCCTCCCCGTACTAGAGGGTGTCCCTGATTTGTAAATGTATTGATTTTGAATTCTTGGTATTGATACAATAGTTGATTTTTAATTTAATTGTTCAATATTCTTATGCCTTTCCTATCAGACAAATAGGGATTGATCCACGGTTAAAAATTAGGGTTGGACCACCATTGTTAAGTTTTTTGAACAATTATACTATAATAAATATCACTTAGGACTAGGGATACCCTATAGGACACCGGTAAAATCTTGATAACATAAATGCTTGGTTTCATCATAATTCACTAAGGACTTAGTTATTAGGATGAAGGACCAAAGGTTTTCTCACTAAGGACTTAGGGGAAAACAAAATAAAGATTCAGTAGTTGAAAGTAATGTACTTGTTGAAGAGATCAAGAATGAAGGTTAATACAAGGTCAAATCACACACTTACCCGAACATGCTCCTCATATCTGTTAAAAAGCCATTTTATCTTTCTATTGGTTAAGTGATAAAAATATAACCTTATCCCAAAGTAATGGGTTTTTTTAATTGAACCAAAAATTGAACTCAATACAGATACGTAGTCCTTGAGACCGAAATTCGGGAAATTTCCCTATTATTACAAAGGGAAAAAATAGTACACTTTCTATTTTTCCCATCAAACCACTATTGGAACTCAATATTCACGCGCAGTCCTTGAGATCGACATTCGGGAAGTTTCCCTGTTATTATTACATAGGCAAAATAGTATACTTGATATTTTTCTGATCAAGTTTTTGGCGCTGTTGTCGGGGACTGCCAAAATATAGAGTTCTAATTTTAGTTCAATTAATTTTTTTTTGCTCGTAACTAAAATTTTGTTTCAGTTTTTTTAATTTGAACTTTATTTTATTATAAAAAAGAAAAAAAGGGTCTGATTATGTTTGCTTCATGAATTCTTCTATACTTTTCTATTAATCAAGTGTCTGAGTTTTGTAGACATGTATTATTTCGAGACATTGCCACTTGTATCTCCTGCATGTTGGTCGCCTGATTCGGGATTCACTTTGGTAGAGGTGAGTAAAATTTTAAAGCATGTAAGAGGGAGGTAAGAATTCTTATAAATGAATGTAAGGAAGCTAACTGTTAACCAAATAGGTTTATTTGGCGAAAGTAACAGTTGGAAGAAGAAGATGTAAAACCAGAACGAAAATGCACAACATTAGATGAAAAAGATGCAGTAATAATAGAAGAATTTGAGGTAAACATGAGACATAGGGAAAGAGATATAAGGAAACTTAAAGATGATATAGTTCTGGATGAAACTAAAAATTTAACAATTTGTGAAGATGGGGATATCCAACAAGAAAATCTTCAACACAAGAGTATCCCTAAAAGCTATTTTCACAACAAGGAAAATGAAAGATAAGAAATTGACAAAATATTGGATGTAATTTATGCCTTGTTCAATAAAATCAAACTGAAAATGATTTGGAAGCAACATCACCAATACTTTAAGTTCATGGGATTGCTACTAAACAAAAGAAATAAAAAAGATCATGTATTCTTTGAGTCATATAAGCCATCCTAACATGGGTAATGAACCGTTGAGCCATGCTATGTTAAACGAAGAGCTATGTGGGAGGCAAATAGCGCTTTTAATTACTGAGCATTTTATTTTTGTTGTTTGTTTTGCTTTGTCTTCAGGTAATAAACAAGGCGTTACATGTGCAAGCTATGAGGCAACAATTGGTGTCACATTACCTTCCACCTCCTCAGTAAGGTTCTCTGTGAGTCACCCTTCTCGCTCTTGTTCTAAAACATTGGGGCCAATGTTTAGTTCAATTTTGTGGGTGGGGATTTATTGTTTTTCTTTCTATTTGTTTTAGGTTATTTGCTTTGTAAAACCGCACGTTGAAAATCTTCCCAAATTTTGACCGAAATTGTTTGTTTTGCACAAGAGCTTGTATTTAAAAGAGATCGAGAATAGTATATAAAGATAAAGGGATGATTGTTTGAGGGTAGGATGTTCAGAATATTGTGATACTCAACAAGTGAAGATTGATACTTTGACAGTGGATACTCTAGACATATGAAAGGGGTCCAGAAGATTCTGGTGGATGTCAAGCCTTATCCTACAGGTTCTATTAGATTTGGTGATAGTTTTAAAGGAGAAATCAAAGGAGTTTATAAGTTGATGTGTGATGGTTGTCCCAGGTTATAAGATGTGTTATTTGTGAGAGAATTAACTGCTAATCTTATTAGCATTAATCAATGAAGATGAAGAAAAGATATGGCGTCAGAAACTTTGACATCTTCATTTCAAAAGAATAAATAAAGTCATATCTATATGAGCCATTACAGATATGTCAGAGCTCCAGATTGGAGAAGGAGAAGTATGTGATAAGTGTGAAAGTAAAAAAAAAATCATAATGTCACACCCAATGTTACAACATCAGACAACTTCCAAAGTTTTGGAACTACTTCATATGGATGTAACGAGACCATTATAGATAGATAACCTGAGAGGAAAAATGTATATCTTTGTGATTGTAAATGACTTTTTTGGATATACTTGGATAAATTTTCTTAGGGAAAAATCAGATATCTTTGAAGTCTTCAAAGATCTGTGTTAAAGCATTTAAGAGGAGAAGAAAAGTATGATTGTCAAGGTCAGAAGTGACAATGATATGGAGTTTAAGAATACAAATTTTTCTAAATTTTGTGATTCTGAAGGAATAATCCATGAGTTCTCTTATTCTTGGAAAACTCAGTGATATAGAATTGTTGAGCAAAAGACTAGAGTCATACAAGAATCAGCTAGAGTCTTGCTTAGTGCTAAGAAATTGCCATTTGAGTTTTTGGCTGAATCTATGAATAATGCTTGCTATATTCATAACAAGGTCACTTTGAGAGGAGGTACTACTACTGCTCTCTATGAGATATGGAAAGGAAAGAAGCCTAAATTTAAATACTTTCATATCTTTGGAAGTAAATGCCCGATCTTTACTGATAAAGATCAAGTGGACAAGAAGGATTCTTTAGGGGATGAAGGAATATTTTTGGGATACTCTTCAAATAGAAGCGCTTACAGAGTGTTTAAATCCAGAACTGGTATGACAATGGAATCTATCAATGTGAGAATTGATGATTCAGTTACTAAAGAGAAGATGGATGTTAGAGACAATGTTGGAACATCCTCTGTGGAAACTGATGAAGCACTGAGGAAGGATATTTGTGAATTCACAAACATTGAGTTAATGAATTCTTAATCCAAAAAAGGTCTGTCTACCGAAGGACAAATAGATCAATTAAGGAATCTGACTATAAGCCACCCTGATAAAGGTAACATAGATGAATTTAAACATAAGATGTCAAATACAGATGGATGTGTTATTTGTCCTACACCGATGATTTTATTTTTGAAGACTAAAATAACAAAGAAACATTTAATTAAAGGTGGTACAGCAGTATCTGATGGCCCATCTTTATTCGGGACTAAGAGGGTGTATTTTAAATTCAGGAAAGCGGGGCTTTCTAAATTAGAAAGACTCGTGTATCCGTGAATACATTTGCGAAGCATGTTGTACAATGGCCCATGTGATTCGTAAATGGAAAGCCATTCAAATAACTATTAAAGCCAACTTAAATTTAAAGAGGTTATTAGTTGAGATTAAAGCCATTTAAATATTTTTGGCCAAAAGGGTGTGTGTGAATTCAATAAGGAAGCCCATTAGGTTTTCATTGTTTGAATAAGAACGGGGAAAACTTCAAGTCCATTAGAATTCAAGGCCCATTTTATTTTGATTGAGTAGCAAAGGGGGGTGGGTTTATAATTTTATTGGCCCATTAATATTTGATATAAAACCTGGTATTAAGTTTAAGAGAATTGAATATTCTATTATTTATTTAAAAAAAAATTTATAATTAAGGGATTTACTATAATTATCTTTAAACTATGTTATCAGACTTTTTATAATTTAATAGAAGTTTTTTTGTCTGAAGGAAAAAAAGAAGATTTGTTTCATAAGGCCATTTGGGCCCAATTGGAAAAAAAGATTTTGTTGTTTAATTAAAACATATTTAAAAAATATAATGTTGCTATAAACAAAAAAATAATGCTACTAGGGTTGGACTAACGCAGGCCCAGTTTACTTCTATAACAATGCAAAGCCCAATTAGGAGAAAAACAGGAACTGTAGTAATTGGATCCGGATTCACACACGATTTTACTCCACAAACAGGCACTGTTCAAATCTTACCAAATTGGACCCAGAAAACTATACAAAATCATATCTTTTTACAATCAAATCTCTAGTAAATCAAAACCAGAATCATAACAAAATCTTCGTTAAATCCAAGCCCAATTTTTTTTTACAAAACTATTGTGCAACAGAATCAATTAACACTAAAATCAAATCTTAAAACACAATCTTTCTGCAAATCAAAATTAATACCAAAACAAATCTCAGAAACAGTATCTATACAGAATCAAATCTAAAAATTAAATAATATACAAAACCAGATTTCTTTACAAATCGAATCTAAGCAAATCTGGAAAATATTACAACAAATCATTTACCACAATCAATGAATAAATCCCTAATTATCTCTACTCTCCCTAATTCATGCTAATCAAAACAGAAATTCATTCAAACCCTAGATCTAAAATAAACCTATATATACATACTAACTAACAAAAAAGAAGGGATTTTGGATACAGAAACGAGGTTGGCTATAGAAAACAGGGAAGGAGGGAAGGTACAGAAGAACAAGAACAAATTGGATGGTTTTACAGAGAGAAGACGAGTTGAGGAAGAACGAGGACCTCGCCGTTGCCGAAGAAGAAGGAAGGAGATATTAGTATTCGATATCCGAAACCCTAATCGCCAGCCGTTGGCCCGCCGCCATCCACCACCATAAACTTTAACGCCATCGGAAGCCGCCTTTAAAACTTGCACAATCAAAAAAGAAGGAGGGGGTAAGCACTGGATCAGACACGCTCAAGAATCAGAACAAGAAAATCGCGGAAAGGGTAAAACTATTAGCTTTTTCTTTTGTTTTGGGGTTGGATTCACGGTGGGTAGGGTTTGTTTTTCAGCCGTCACCGCCGTGATTTGTGTAGGGTTTGTAAGGGAAGAAGGAAGGGTTTGACATTTGCGAGCGAGAGAGGGAAATGAAGGATACTGTAAGAGCAAGATGAAAGACAAAGTAATCAAATGTTAAAATTATAATCCGTTCAGATCCTATATCCGCGCGCCCATTATAGTAATCGTGCTCCCTCGTTGTCAGCCATCAGATTCTAATCAGGCGACCGTAAGGCCAAGCCGCATGATAGCTTCATGCACCGCACCACACACAACTACACATACCCTCTCCAATTACGTAGTGGGCTTAAGCCCAATGATTTCTACACCCCTCATTCCTAAATTGCTAAAATTTCAAAACAAATGCACCCCCATGTCTGAATAAACATTTGGGCCAGCCTGGCCTACTTTTAAGACACCCCCTATTTTACTTGCATAACTAATACTGCACCCCTTGGTTTTAATTAAATTAAATTATTTTTTACTTTTAATTCTATTTTTCTCATATTATTTATTTATAATTATTATATTTTTTATTATTATATTATAATTACTGGCTATTAATTTTATTCCCTTATTTTTATTAGATGCAAATATGATTTATCTCTTAGGTATATATGATTATTTATAATCCCTTTTATATAAATATTATTATTCCTATATTTTATTCACTATTTAAATATTATTATATGATCAAATAAATTATTATTATATTAAAATTACATATATTATTTTATATATATTATTTGCATTAAATCTTTTCTAATCATGCATTAATCAAGATCTTCGCAAATAATACGATTAAAAAACACAAACCAATTATCAAACTATTTTTGCAATAAACTAAACTAATCAACTGTCTTTTTGCAAAAGGGTTTCAAACTTGTTTTGGCTTACTACTCACTTAGTCAAAATATCCGCAATCACTACTCCCGACCGAGTGCGAAGTGATTCAAAATATGCTGGCAAACCCCTAAGAAACACCAACCCATACGAACTACGATTTGGGACTCTAATTCCTCATAAAAGGATACGTAGACATACGATCAAAAATCATGGCGAGTCTTCCTAATTAAAACTTAAAATCCAGTTTACCCCAAACCTAAACCCAGAGTCTAATATCCTTGTGAACAAGGTGGATGAAAGGTGCCTAACATCTTCCTTTCGTCCAATTGAGTCTGAAACCTAGAATCTCTGTCCGCAAATTAGGGTTTTCTGTTAGGTTCCCTTCCCTAGGATAAAAACTAATAGTGGCGACTCTTGATTAAAAAACAAGTTGCTACAGCTGGCGACTCTGCTGGGGACTCTACTTAACCCTATGTTTAGGTATTTTTGGGGTTTCTATTTTTATTTGCTTTATTTATTTATTTATCGCATTTATCTATTTTATTGCGTTTATTTATTTGTTATCAATTTTTCTTATCATCATATATTTACTGCGTGGCGGGATTTTTTCTATCTCAAAAATATTTCCAATATAACCCTTAGAAAGAAGGTTCGTCTATTAGCTTAGGGGGTACATCATCCGTGCGAGTTTATGTGACGACTTCGCCTAGAGTCAGTGAACTTCCGAAAAAGGAATACTTATCGAGAGATATCCTCTTGACGAGTAGGACTTTGGAAGGTCACCCATGACTCTTTGTAACAACCTTAACCTAAAATCTCATGACGAGACCTTTCACGACTTTGAGACAAAAGTTTCAGTCTATAAAGAGGCTCCACCTAAGGGAGGCCCTTGTGCCTTTTCCCTTATGGCGTTATTCATGACACCTTTAAGGAAGCCACCTTTTGGGAGATAAACCAACCGTAGGTCAAAATTAAGGAACCTACCTTCTAGGGATATTCATCACAAAATCCCGTCACTCAACCTTACGCCCACGCATTCATATATTTCATGTATTCGTCATACATTTCATCATATATTCATCACCCGTTTCTTTGTCTTATTAACGGGGTACCAAAAAATAAAGTCAAGATCTCGGTGACTGTCTTTAAAAATGGATGCCAAAGGAAACAACTTGCCCACGTCAACACGCCAAACATGTCTAAAATCAAGGTCACAAAAGGGAAATAATGTGCTGAAGACTCTCTCAAGATTTGTCCAGCAATAGGGGATGGTTTCAAGATCAGATATCCGCAGGCGCACCTAGAAGACTTATTTCCTTTTTGCTTGATTTCACACAAATAAAGTTTTGGTTTAAGATCGTAATATTTTTCAATATATGATTACGTTACCTTCAGTAAAGGCATCTTGTTTCCACATCCCGTTTACATATCTATTTTAAAGATAGTCGCTAAGTAAAATAATAAGCAGGAGACAAATACATACCCAAGTGAATAAGGAATTTAAAACAGTAACCATTTCATACTCATACACGTTCATTCACACGTATGAATTCACGAACACCCGCATATCATGTCAAAACTCATTTTTCAAAAACATCTCTCCAAATTGAACCATTGGTAGAAGAAGGTCTCCACCTCCTTGGCCTCCATATCAAACAAGGGCTTATCAACAGAAAGCAATGGAGAAAATCGAGGAAACTTAGGCTGCATTCAAAGAGGATCTCGACCAAGTAAAGGGTGATGTCACTTCAATGAAAGGAGATATGAGTCAAATTCTCCTAGCTTTGAAGAACATTATTGACAGACAAGATCAAATTCCCAAGGAAGCTTTCGAGGAAGTAGCCCAAACTATTGGTGCATCAAGTGGTCACCAACCAAGGAAAGAGCCAGAAGCAGGACCCCAAAAGTCCATCATGGCCCAACAAGAAGCTGAAGCTGAAGGGTTTATCCCACTGCCGCCAAAATCAGGGGAATCTCGTACCCTACAGATTCCGGCTAATGATGCAGACAATTACTTGGACCTGCAATACAGAGGCCACGACCTAGAGGATGCCAACCAAGCACCCTTAAAGACAATTGGTACTCATGCTATTGATAACCCACTAGTGATGAATCAGTACAAATCTCTAGAAGAAAGATTAAAGGCTGTGGAGGGTTTTGACGCTTTCGAAGTGGACGCTCTCGAAATGGGCCTAGTTCCTGATGTGGTGATCCCACTGAAACTCAAAGTACTTGACTTTGAAAAATGCAAGGGGCTCACTTGTCCAAGAAACCATCTTCGTATGTATTGCAGGAAGATGCATGCCCATGCCCATGACCAGGAGCTGATGATTCACTATTTTCAAGATAGCCTGAGTGGGGCATCTTCAGACTGGTATATGCAACTGGAGAGAACGCATATTCAGACCTGGGCAGATCTCGCTAACGTTTTTCTGAAGCATTAAAAATATAACCTGGACATGGCGCCTACCCGCATGCAACTCTAGAATTTGTCCCAGAAGAAAGAAGAGTCCTTCAAGGAGTATGCTCAGAGATGGAGGGAATTGGCATCCCGTGTACAACCACCACTGCTAGAAAAAGAGCTTGTAGACATGTTCATGGGAACCTTACAAGGGCTGTATTATAAGATGATGGTTAGAAGCATCTCTTCGAGGTTCTCAGGCCTAGTAACCATCGGAGGAAGAATTGAGACGTGGATAAAAAGTGGGAATATATCATGGGGACTATCAAATGCTCCCTACAATTCAAAGTGACCCGCTTTAAACCTCCCCAAAGGAAAATAGGGAGAAATTAATGCTGCAGCGTCATAACCCAGGGTACAACAACCATTAGTAATCCCACTAGGGCAGAAGCAAGGCAGAAGGACACCCAGGAAATTTGATCCACTCCCCATGCCACCTAGCCAGTTATTGCAACAGCTAGTTAGGGCATCCTTAGTGGAACTTAAGCCTCTAGATCCTCCCCTCGGGCTACTCCCACGAAGATACGATGCCAACGTCAGATGTGAGTATCACGCTAATTCTCCTGGACATACTATAGAACAGTGTTGGCTTTTCAAGCACAAGGTGCAAGATTTGTTGGATTCTCAAGACATCACTTTCGAGAAGCCCAACATCGCATCAGACCTTACGCTGTCACGCGATGGGATAACAATAAACACAATCGAAGTAGTGACTAACTCTGGGGAAAGCAGACAAGCAAAGACCCCGATAAACTCGCTGAAAGAATACCAGTTGGGATATGGACTCCCACTAGAACACAATGAAGCTTTCGAAAGAGTTCTACAAAGGCTAGGGGACCAGGGGATAGTCTAGTTCAGAAAATACCCTGAAGGAAAATATAAAGCTACTCTGAAGGGCAAAGCATATTTTCCTTCGATCCAAGAGTCATTTGTCAACAATGGAGCAGTGCATGGCAGACATGGGGCAAAAATATCCAATAAAGCCAACACCAAAGGGGCAACTGAATTCATCCAAGAATGTGCCCCAGGAGAAAAAAACTCAAAATATGGACGACCCTGGAGATTCCTGATATCTTTTTCTTTCCTAATTAATGTTTCTTGTTTTTGAAAGAACCTATGTCAATCCCAAGGCATATGGGTTGCTTGTAAGGGTTTCCCCGTTTTGTTTCAGACAATATTTATGATTAATAAAAGTTATGTTTTGTTTTCAATCAAGATCCCTGTCTTTATCTCGCATTTATATCCTAAATATAAAAAATGGCAATACCTTCTCTGCATATGCATTTTCAAATATTCATATACTAAATTTTCACCAAAACATGATAAAGGTGCAAATTCATGCCCAAAACCACCGATAATGCTAATGTTGTAATTCGATATAATTTTGATGCTCCTATCAACCAAGCTAAAGAGGAAGATGATAAAGATCTTGAACTCTCTAGGAAAATGGCGAGGGAAATGAAAAGAAAAGCTAACAATACACAACCATGTCAAGAGGCTATAAGAGACCATCAATATAAGCCCATGGGAAGATCCGAAAGAAACCAAGCTAAGGGGCAATGTTAGAGCGGAGCCACAAAGAAGATGATCAAGTTATTTCACATATCTGTTTGTTCCTACGGAAACAAGCCAAGGCCAAATACAGACATTTCTGTAAAAATAAGCAACTACGAAATACCAGGACTTGACAATGGACCCGAGCCAGGGGAACGTTGGGTATCCATGTTCGACGAAGCTTCAAATGCACCAGGGCACGATATAGGGGCAGTATTGACTTCTCCAAAGAATTCCCATTAGCCATATACCAATTCAATGGCGAACGAGATACTAAACATCCAAAACTGATCCCATATCGGGATCATGTTTTGAAAACTTACTGCGAAATTCACAAAGATCACTTTCAGTCACATCCCACGAGAGAAAAGTCAAATGACAGACGCCTTGGCAACTATATCGTTTATGTTCAAAGTAAATTGGTCAAACCACGAACCGCACATCATAAACAGAAACTTCGAAGAGCCTGCACATTGCCTTGCTATTTTAAAAATAATGACAATATAACAAGCCTTGGTTTTTACGACATCAAGAAGTGCCTCGAAAAATAAGGACATCCGGAAAATGCCTCTAGCATTGGCAAGAAAACCTTACGAAAATTAGCCTCAGAATTCTTTCAAAGTAACAGTATATTGTACAAGATGAACCACGACATGGTCTAGTACTCAAGAAGGTTATGCTACCTCGCCCCGACCCTCGTGGTAAATGGGCACCCAATTATGAAGGTCCATATGTAGGCAAAACAAAATTCTCCAGTGGTGGTCTTATCCCCACAATAATGGATGGGGAAGAACTACCGCATCCGGAAAATTCAGACGTAGTCAAAAATACTATGTATAAGAAGCTCGCTAAGCTCAAACCTTAAACAGGCGACTTAGGCAAAAAGGAGCATCCCGGTGGATCAAAAACCCTAAAGGGAGATCCAGGAAAAAATTAGGGGCATATAAACAAAAAAATTATCCCAGTGGATTGAAAACCCGAAAGGGAAATCCAGGCAAAATTTAGGGATTTCATACAAAGAAATAAAGAACAAAAAGACTGTGATCTAAGAAATGTGACTACGAACCACGAAGGGAGAGATAGATTTGAATCATTCAACTCAGAAGCAAAAGAGATAAGATCATTAAAAGGATATTGGGGGAACAGTAGTAGCAATTATCATTCTTATTTCCATTTATAGTTTTAAAACCTCCTGTAATTACCTCTTTCTAGGAATTGCACTGTGTACTCTCGCCTATTCAGAGGCATATCAATAAAACAGTTGCTTTCTTTGCATATTTCAAATTGCGTTTTTCTTCTCTCAGACTTGTTTACAAAATACTATGATCATTACTTGTGAATATTGTCTTGAAATCATTCCGGGGATTAACAAAATAAAAGCATTTGACAAAACATCAAAAAACATTTTGGTTAGAAAAATATTGAAAGAAAATCCACGTCTACGCACATGGCTACGCCCACGTCTGCACTCACAACACAAGGGTTATACACACGTCCATGCACATGGCTACTCCTACGTCTTGAAACACAAAAAATCTATACACATTGTGATCGGTGGATCTGGAACTGACTGTTTAACGCTGGTTCGCGAAATGTCGCGGAAGCAAGAGTCGCCATCGTCTTTTATTTTCTCCAAATGGAAAGGACAAAAGCACAGAAAAATTCCTTATAGAGATTGCTCTCGGTTCGGGAGGTAGATTATAGAAAGGGAAGGTGTTAGCACCCTTTCTATCCATGGTTATCCATGGGCTCTTAGATACTTGCTCATTTGTGTTTTCAAAAATGGTTTATTTGCTTTTCAACTGTGGGTTTTAAAAAGGTTTCTTTGAAAATTTCAGTTCGACTCTTGTATCGGTCCTCAAGAGTGTTTGAAAAATTGCTTTCGAAAGCTTTTGAAAAGGTGTCGGTGTGAAAAGAGTTTTTGAATTTGTTTTGAAATTAGAGCAAGTATCTTAGAGTTGTCTACCTACCCTAAGGAATTCGTCTGTGTAAATGTCCTTTAAAGTAGTGCCATCCCACCATTGAGAGGTAGGTAGCACCACCGTTGGAGGTGTTCGGGTCAATTCGAGGTTCGGGACATGGTGATCACCAGAGCAATGGGAAGACACCTTAGAAGCTACCCTCATGCCAGGTTCCCGGATCATGAGGACTTACTAAGACATCCTCTACTCGACGATCACCTTTCGAGGCAAGGCAACAGTGAGGCGTACCCTAGGAGTGGTGTGTGATTTGTGTGTCGTTTTCATTTATTTTTGTCTTTTGTCAAAGTGATCTATGCATTTGTTTTTATTTTATCATTCATTCTTGCATGCCATTATTAACAGTTAAAAAAGTTGCGGAAATATAAAGTTCTAAACTATTACAAAGGCGCGGGTCCACATCGCCAAATTAAAAAACCAGGACCCGATTTGACAGAAAATAAAGAAATAAAGTAAAGTGCGAGAAATTAAGTTTACACGGCTTTGGGAGAATTACATAAATATTTAAAAGAAGGAAATAAATAAAATGCATAAATTGGAATTAAAATTAGAAACGAGGACGTTGGACCCTTTTTAATGAAATTGAATTAAATGATTAAATTAATGAAATTAAAAGGAAAAAAGAAATTATTTTTTTGAGTGTTTTTTGTATTTATGATTTTTTATGTGAATTAAATGAAAAGAATATTAACCCTAATTCTAATTTTTTTATTTGTTAAGAAAAACATGTTAAAGTTAAACCTAAAATTAATCTAATTATTTACATGGTAATTTAATTACAAAAAATAATATTCAATAATTAATTATGGTGGAAAAGAGAAAAAAAAGAATAAAAATAATAAAAACCTAATTCTACAAATTTTAAGGTTATTAGAAAAATATTTGAATTAAACCTAATTTAATAGCTAAAATTAATGAATAATATTTATTTACAAAAAATATATTAATTAAATAAAATACTTATTTTTTGTCTTTTTTCTGATTTTTTATTGTTTTTTTTATATTTTGTGAAAATAAGCTAATTTAAAGAAATTAATTAAAAAAACAGAAATAATTGAATAAAAAAAAAAATAAAAAAAATGGAAAATATATAAAAGAAATTGCAAACCTAGGGGGGTCTGTCCCCAAATGGGAGGTGAAGTCCAGTAATCAGGCCCATTAAGCCTTTGGCCTGTTTGACTTTTGCGCTGGCATGCATGTGTGTTGACTGAGGCACATCCTAGTCTCTGAATCGTGGCCCTTGATTGAGTGCAGTGGGACATGTGGCGCGTTTGATTGGGGAGTATATGGTGGAGCCTTGGACCTTGCACTGCATGAGAATACAATTAAAGGAAAAATATAAGGAAAGGGAGGGGGACCTGGGATCGAACCCAGGTCCTGTTGATTACCAAGTGCATTCTCCACCACTAGGCCATTCACACGCTTCTGATTATATAATAACTAATAAATAATATAACATAAAAACAATGGTTAGTGGGAAAGTTAGCGCGAAATTTCAAATAGACCAACCACAGCTGGCCACTTCATCATCTTCTTCCTCGTTTTGTTTTTTTTTCTGAAACAAAAGACAATTAGCAACGGTTTTGAACCGTCCTCAAATGCACCATTCTAGAAAATAGCGATTAGCTCCTGGAGTCACATAAATTAGGCGCGAGGGGTGTGTTCTGTTCGTCCAAGCGCGCTGATTTCAATGGTCAAAGTCTCGAGTCTCAATTGTTCCTTAACCAGGAAACCCCAATTCAAAGCTTTGAAAACCCTAAAAGACAACAATGGCGAAATCTCCAATAGTGCATAAAAACTCAATTAAAATATGCAGTTAGCTTCAGAATTAACCAAGGAACATAAATCAAACATCAAAAATTACTAAAGATGCATGAATCGTGATGCAAGAATGTAAAAAATTTTCTGTACAGGACACCATCATTCTCACGTTTCTTGGTGTTAGGATGGATGGTTTTGATTTGAAAACCTTCCTTGAAGCCTCAGGAAGGTAATGGAACAAGTCTTTTGGCTTGAATCGACCTGCAACCTAGTTTTCAGTATTTGAATTTTCTTGAAAAAAATGCAAACTTGTTGGTCAGGTTCTTGCGCATCTTGGAGGTTATGGGCACGAGGGTTAGCATATGTATATGTATGTGAGTGATTAGGGTTGAGAATTTGATCAAAAAAATCCATGAATTGATGAAGAGATATTTGATTTTTATGGCATAAGTTCTCAAATATTTTTCATGCAAACTTTCTTCCAATCATGGCCAATTAACAAGATTCTTTCCAAATCTGATTATACACAAAATCTCAAGACTATTTCATGCACAAAAAGATTTAAAAACCTAAGTTTAGTATTTTCCACATATTTATTTTAATTAAATGAATTATTAATAATTAAAAATCCAAATAAATAAATAAAAATGATAAAAAACTTCCCTTTGGGTCAAATGGTCGTGCACATGTCTTGGATAATGATTTGTGGAAGAAAAAGAGGCCCATTAGCATTTTTAAGACATTTGAAGCAATGTTGACTTTTCAAAATATCCAAAAATTTCCCAACTTCCACAAGGCATAACTTGCTCAATTTGTAAGCTTTGCTCATGTTCTTGGACATTTTGGAAAGGTCTTTGAGTCCTCTAACCAATGTATTTTGTCCCATGTCATTTTGATTTACCAATCTCAAGTTATGGCCTTTGACTTAAAGTCCCTTTTTGTTGACTTTTGAAAATGACCTATAATGTTGAAATTGATAACTTTTTGTGGGAGCATTTCTTGGACTTGAAATGTGAAGAGGAGTTGTAGGAAATGTCTTCCTCTTCAAAATGAGCTTTGGATGGAATTTTTCTGATAAACCATGTGAAAGTTATGCCCTGGTCAATTTACAGTTGACTTTTTCACCTGTCCAAATATGGAAACTTTTGTATCTTGATGATTTTTGAGCCAAGCTTTGAGAATCATGATCAAGCATTGATCAAATGATGTTTGTGGCTTCAAAATGAGATGTTGATCAAAAATTTGAACTTTTGACTGTCAAATGACCACTTTGCCCCTACAGTTGACTGTAGTGCAATTAGGGTTTTTGACTGTGCAATTTTGTGCTGTAAGTCTTGAAACTTGGTATGAGGATGCTTGACCATGTTTGTAGGCATATGGGACTTGATTGGACCCTTGGAAATTTCATTTTCTTTGTCAGAACCAAAACCCTAATTTTGACTGTTAGGAGGCCCTTGAACTGTGCAACCCTTGAAGAGATTTTGAAATTTTTACTTGGCAAGTCTTGAAGAATATGGGAGGGAAAATTTTGGGGTACAAAAGTTGCCCCTGTTCAATCTTCTTAGACCTGAGGATGCAGATTGGCTGACGTGCCTTTCGTAATCCGAAGGTGGAAGATGATTGAACACTAGAGTGCCCATAAATTTGCGCTCACATAGTAGTGTGATGTGGGGAATGGGCTTACAGATGCCATTTGGAGATTGATGAATAGGATGATGGGCTTATAGATTCCATCTGGATGTTGATCGCGTAAGAGATTCCTTAGCGAGAACTTGCGTACCTGCAAAAAGAAAATGATTACCTGACCTGTTACAGGAGCTGGTCTTCAAACTCTTTGCGTAGATGTGTCCTGACTGGTTACAGGAGCTGATCTGGAGCTTCAAACGGTGATGAATGAACCAGGGATGGTTACTACCTCAACAGGAACGGTGAGAGAACCTTGGACGATTACTACCTCAACAGGAACGCTGAGAGAATCTGGGGACGATTACTACCTCCGCAGTAACGGGGAGAGAACCATAGGCGACTTCAACCTCAACAGTAATCATTGAGAGAATCTTGGGCGACTTCAACCTCAACAGTAATCATTGAGAGAATCTTGGACGACTTCACTTCAACAGTAACGCTGAGCGAATCTGGGGATGATTACTACCTCCGCAGTATCGGGGAGAGAACCATGGGCGACTACAACCTCAACAGCAATCATTGAGAGAATCTTGGACGACTTCAACTTCAACAGTAACGCTGAGCGAATCTTGGGATGATTACTACCTCCGCAGTATCGGGGAGAGAACCACATGCGACTACAACCTCGACAGCAATCATTGAGAGAATCTTGGATAACTTCTACTTCAACAGTAACACTGAGAGAAACTTGGGATGATTACTATCTCCGCAGTATCGGGGAGAGAACCACAGGCGACTACAACCTCAATAGCAATCATTGAGAGAATCTTGGATAACTTCTACTTCAACAGTAACGCTGAGAGAAACTTGGGATGATTACTATCTCCGCAGTATCGGGGAGAGAACCACAGGCGACTACAACCTCAACAGCAATCATTGAGAGAATCTTGGATAACTTCTACTTCAACAGTAACGCTGAGAGAAACTTGGGATGATTACTATCTCCGCAGTATCAGGGAGAGAACCACAGGCGACTACAACCTCAACAGTAATCATTGAGAGAATCTTGGATAACTTCTACTGAGTCTTTATCAGAAAAATCTGTTTGGGGTCGATTTAGCTGGACTAGAGAAGGCCTTTGACTGGATAAGAAACAGGGAAATCTTTGGAGTCGATTTAACTGAATCGGTCTAGGTCTTGAAATGTCTTCAACTGGATAAGAAACAGGGAGATCTTAGGGTCGATCTGACTGAACTAGAGAAGGCCTTTGACTGGATAAGAAACAGAGAAATCTTTGGAGTCGATTTAACTGAACCGGTCTAGGTCTTGAAATGTAGCTGAGAACTTAACTGAATTCTTCCTGAAAGGTAAAAGTCAGTCATATGCAATGCATGATATGGATCAAGCAATGATGTTCTCAACATAAATGAGATTTGTAAGATGTGATGCGTATATGCATGCTATAATGAGGCATGGGATGTTTATGAATTTATGTTTTTGTCTTAGGAAAATAAATCCTTGACGGGTGCCAGGAAGTCACTCCTGGGCTGATGTTGAAGAATAGATTTTGCTTCCGCTGGGTGATAGTTGCAAGAATTCTGGTAGGAGAAGATAACTCCGTTGGGGAATAAACTTGGCGAATGGATTACTCTGCGGGGAGAAAAGTACTCTAGCGATCTTGCCGGGAAGCAATACTCTGTGGGGAGAAAAGTACTCTAGCGATCTTGCCGGGAAGAAACACTCTGTGGGGAGAGAGATACTTTGCTGAGCTGTTGATAGTCACTTGCTGGGGATACCCTTGCTGTGTTGGAAGTGTTGATAGACTTTGCTGGGATAAGAAGACTTCGTCGAGGACGATCTTTCCGTGGCTTTTGGCTGAGGATAACCCAGTTATATCCTGGTAGGGAAATAACTCTTTAAATAAAGCCGGGAGACGCGTTCGTGCTCTGCAAGGGTAAGCTTCCAGAATCTACTGGGGATAAGCTTACTGCCTGGGGAGATGGTTTCCAATTTTCCTGGGGAAACTGGATTGGACTCTCCTGGGGAAGTTTTGAACTGTATCGAGGAAGTAACTCCACTGAATGTTTGATATACCGCCGTGGGACAATCTTTAGGCCGAGACTGCCGGGGATGCTTGTTAGGAATGCATGTATACTGCTGGGGAATGTTGAGATCTGCGGGAGGATACCCAACTTCCCTTAAGTTTGATGGTAGCTTTGCTCGGGGAGAGTATACTGCTTGCTGACGCACTCTCTGGGGAATTAAGATGTACTGGTCGTGTTCTTTTAGCTGAACCTACCTTGGTACCTTGGAGGACAGAACAATTAGATTGCTTAGACAACTCTTTATTGCCCCTGTTTCTAATGTTACCTGTAATTGATCCTTTGTTTCGTATGCAAATATTCATGAGTTAGCAAATTATTGTCAATGCATATATCACAAATTGAACCTTGAACGTTCTTCGCAAAACAAAACAGAAAAGGGAAAAACAATTGGCAATTTTAACTGAAAAGTGATTTTGTTATTGATTTTGAATTTGCCTATAAATAGGCGTTTATATACAAGAGGCTGACGTCCTAGTAAGAGAATGCCGCCGAACAAAGGAGTTTATACAAATTTGTACAAGAGAAAATAAAACAGCTGTGTGAAATGAATGATCCCACTGGGTTTCAACTCTGCTATTGCCGTTATATCTCCGAGCGTCTCATCACTTGATGACCTTAGTTGAAGATGAAGTTGACTGATCGATGCCGTCTGAACTTGATGTAGATACCGGATTCTGGATGCAAAGTGATCCCATGAGACATAGTATTACGCTTTATCCCTAACTTTTGCCTGGACCGCCCTTTCGGGTTTTCAGTCCACCGGGATACCCATTTTTGCCCAAGCCGCCTTTTCAGGTTTTCGACTTGCCGGGTGTACAGATTTTTTTCATTTCATCCCTTCATTTTGCCCGAACCCTTTTGGTTCGCCGGGAAGCCCTAATATTTGCCTAGGCATGTCAGCCTAGCGGGTCTTTTTTCATGCGTAGTATCTTTTTACTATGTCCGCATTGGCGGGGTGAGGAAGGTCGTCACCATCCATGTTGGTTAGAATCATGGCTCCTCCTGAGAACACATGTTTAACCACAAATGGCCCTTCGTATGTAGGGGTCCATTTGCCCCTTGGATCACTCTGAGTAAGGATGATTCGCTTGATTACCAGATCCCCAACTTGATATTCTTGTGGTCTGACCTTTTTGTTAAATGCCCTGATCATCCGTTTCTGATACGTCTGACCATGACAAATAGCAGCAAGCCTCTTTTCATCAATAAGGTTTAATTGATCAAGTCGTGTCTGGATCCAATCATCTTCGTTCAGATTTGCATCCTTCATTATCCGGAGAGAGGGTATTTGCACTTCGATCGGTAAGACTGCCTCCATACCATAAACCAAGGAGAAAGGAGTTGCCCCGGTTGACGTCCTGGCTGAGGTACGGTACCCATGTAGAGCGAACGGTAACATCTCGTGCCAATCCTTATAAGTCACTGTCATCTTCTGCACTATTTTCTTGATATTTTTATTTGCTGCTTCTACAGCCCCATTCATCTTCGGTCTGTAAGGAGAAGAATTGTGGTGCTGTATTTTGAACTGCTCGCAGAGCTCAGTGATCATCTTGTTATTGAGATTGGTACCGTTGTCTGTAATGATTCTTTCCGGGACGCCGTATCGACAGATCAGATTATGCCGAATGAACCGTGCCACAACAGTCTTGGTTACCGTAGCGTAGGAGGCTGCTTCAACCCACTTCGTGAAGTAATCAATCGCTACCAGGATGAAGCGATGCCCGTTAGATGCCGTAGGTTTAATCTCACCGATCATGTCTATGCCCCACATTGCAAACGGCCAAGGCGCAGTCAGAACATTTAGAGGAACTGGAGGAACATGCACCTTGTCTGCATAAATCTGGCATTTATGGCATGTCCGAGAGTGCTGGTAGCAGTCTGCTTCCATGGTGGACCAGAAATACCCTGCCCGAAGGATTTTCTTTGCCATAGTGTGTCCACTGGAATGTGTACCAAAGGTCCCTTCATGTAGCTCTTCCATGATCCTTTCTGCTTCAGTCTTGTCCACATAACGCAGTAAGGTCGAATCATGGTTTCGCTTGTACAAGATGCCGTTGCTAAGGAAGAACTTCGCTGCGAACCTTCTCAGAAAATTTTTATCGTTGACAGATGCACCTTCAGGGTACTCCTGAGCTTCCAAATATCTCTTCACCTCATGGTACCAAGGTTTCTCAGTCACCAACTCAGTCTCGAGATCACAACAGTATGCCGGTTCGTCCAGTTTCCAGATGATGATTCGGGGAGCCTCATTGTCCCATTTGACCTTGAACATAGAAGACATTGTAGCTAACGCGTCCGCTAGCTGATTCTCCTCTCTCGGGAAGTGTTCAAAGGTTATCTTCGTGAAGTGGGGGATCAAGGTCAACACACATTCTCTGTAAGGAATAAGATTCGGATGTTTCGTATCCCACTCTCCTTTGATCTGATTGATCACGAGAGCGGAATCTCCGAAGACACTCATAAACTTGATCCTTAAGTCGATCGCAGCTTGAAGACCCATGATGCACGCCTCATACTCCGCCATGTTGTTGGTACAGTTGAAACATAGTCGGGCAGTAAGCGGAGTATGAGTGCCTTGAGGTGATATGATTACAACGCCGATACCGTTACCCAAAGCATTGGAGGCTCCGTCAAAGTGCATAGACCATCGGGATCCTTCCTCAGGTCCTTCATCCGGCCCAGGTACTTCACAATCAG
Source organism: Vicia faba (assembly GCA_948472305.1). NCBI lineage: Eukaryota > Viridiplantae > Streptophyta > Magnoliopsida > Fabales > Fabaceae > Vicia > Vicia faba. The sequence goes on from OX451741.1 coordinate 853,024,074, forward strand.
TCATAATCATAATGCTCTCGTCTGGAAACTCGAAGTTCATTGACTGATAATCGTCTACTGCCTGATGTGCCAAGTGGTCTGCCAATACACTTCCCTTGATGGCCTTCTGGGTTGTGTACTGAATGTCGTATTCCGTCAAGATCATTTGCCATCTTGCTATTCTCCCAGACAGAGCAGGCTTTTCAAATATGTACTTTATAGGATCCATCTTTGAGATCAACAAGGTAGTGTGAGTCAGCATATACTGTCTCAGCCGGCGAGCAGCCCATACCAAAGCGCAGCAAGTTTTCTCGAGCAGTGAGTATCGGGTCTCACAGTCGGTAAACTTTTTGCTAAGGTAATAAATGGCATGCTCTTTTCGGCCAGAATCGTCATGCTGCCCCAGCACACACCCCATTGAGTTGTCAAGCACTGTCAGGTATAGTATCAGAGGTCTCCCTTCAACCGGTGGCATAAGGATGGGTGGTTCTTGGAGATACTCCTTGATTCTGTCAAAAGCAGCCTGACATTCATCATTCCAACGTACTACCTGATCTTTCTTCAGCAGCTTGAAGATTGGCTCACAGGTAGCAGTCAGGTGTGAGATGAATCGAGCAATGTAATTCAGGCGTCCTAAAAAGCCTCTGACCTCTTTTTCTGTCTTAGGAACTGGCATCTCTTGAATAGCTTTAACCTTGGTAGGATCCACTTGAATACCCTTATCACTTACAACGAAGCCTAGCAACTTCCCAGATCTTACCCCGAAGGTGCACTTGTTCGGGTTCAGCCTCAGCTTGTACAGTTTCAGACGGTCAAACAATTTCTGCAGATGATCTAGGTGCTCTTCCTCAGTCTGGGACCTTGCGATCATGTCGTCAACATACACCTCTATTTCATGATGGATCATATCATGGAATAAAGAAACCATGGCACGTTGGTAGGTTGCCCCAGCATTCTTCAGTCCAAAAGGCATGACCTTGTAGCAGAAGGTGCCCCACTGAGTAACAAAGGTAGTTTTTTCCATGTCTTCAGGTGCCATCTTGATCTGATTGTAACCTGAAAAACCATCCATGAAAGAGAACACCTTATGCTGAGTTGTATTGTCAACAAGGACATCAATGTGAGGTAAAGGGAAGTCATCCTTGTGGCTGGCCCTGTTCAGATCCCTGTAGTCGACACACATTCTGACCTTACCGTCCTTCTTTGGTACCGGCACTACATTAGTAACCCACTGAGGGTAAGAAGTCACTGCAAGGAACCCAGCATCAAACTGTTTCATAACCTCGGCTTTAATCTTCTCAGACATCTCTGGACGCATACGATGGACCTTTTGCTTAACCGGAGGGCAGTCTTCCTTAGTAGGCAAGTGATGGACCACAATGTCGGTATCCAACCCGGGCATGTCTTCGTAGGACCAGGCAAATATCTCCATATAATCATGTAGCATCTTAGTCAACCGTTGCTTCACGCTGAGCTCTAGGTTGGCACCAATCTTTACCTCTTTCCTGTCTGCTTCAGTACCCAGATTTATTGTTTCCACTGGCTCTTCATGTGGTTGAATTGCCCTCTCTTCCTGGAGTAACAGTCTTGCAAGCTCGCCAGGCACTTCGCAATCATCTTCACCTTCGTCTTCGGCTAAGTTGATCGGATTTTCGAAGTCATAACTGGCAGTAGCAGAGTCGTTACCAATGAGATCCAGAGTGGATTGAAACCTGTATGAGTGAGTGTGTGTAAATACAACTGTTTTGAAATATATAAAGGAAGGAAAGACAGAAAAGGAGCATAAGATTTGAAATGCGAGAAAAACGTCCAAGATTTTCATTTATGATATATGAAATGACAATTTATATGCCCTCACAAATAAAGCCAACGGTGCCTCGGGTAAGACACCGGGCCGTAGAGTTTAATTTATTGTTTATTACAAATAACAAAACAAAGAAGTTTATTACTGCGTAACAAAAGTAACAGGAGTATGGTCTTTGGCAATCCAATTGGTCAATCCACCATTAGTTGTCGGGTAAATCCAGCTATTGAACTCAGCTTCGTCCGCTTCAATATCCTCCCCAACAGCATTCACTCCTGGATTTGTAATGAGCACAGGAGGTCTTCTGGTCTTTGCCTTCCGCATAGCTTTCTGACCCTCTGCAGTAAAACCCAGTCCAAATTTGTCAGTTTTCTGTGTAAAGTCGGGAAGCCTGCCCCAGTTAGCACATTCACCTTTCTGAACCACAGCCCGAGCATCCTTCAGGGAAGCCATCTTCAAAGGAACATCCTCTTCGACCGCTGTTTCTGCTGCTGCTGAAATTAGAAGTACCTCTTCGAAATGCTGAAAGGGGGTTTCAATAAACTCCCCGTCCATCTCAATATATCTGAAGGAATTCAAATGGCTCACCATATACTCCTCTTCTCCCTGCACAGTGACGATCTTCCCTCTGACAGGGTATTTCAGCTTCTGGTGCAAGGTAGAGGTCACTGCCCCAGCTTTATGGATCCAAGGTCGACCCAGTAGACAAGAATACGATGGACGGATATCCATCACATAGAAAGTAGAGTCGAACACCTGAGAACCCATACGAATAGGAATGTCAACCTCTCCATGAACCATCCTCTTGGAACCGTCAAAGGCTCTGACGATAATATTGCTAGGTTTCAGCTCTAGGCCTTCACAATCCAAACGGTCCAAGGCCTTCTTGGGTAGCACATTTAGGGAAGAACCAGTGTCCACCAACACGTGCGCCAGAGTAGTGCCCCTGCATTCAATAGAGACATGCAGAGCATCATTGTGGTCTCTTCCCTTGGCAGTAAGGTCAACATCTGAGAAACCCAAGCCATTGTCCGCTGTCAGATTTGCTACGCAATCAGTAAACTGAACTGCAGATGTCTCCTGTGGCACATGGGCCGTCTTGAGAAATGAGATCAAGGCCTTAGCATGGGCCTCTGAGCACAGTAACAAGGAGATCATTGAGATCTTGGAGGGCGTATGCCCCAGCTGCTCCACAACATTAAAGTCACTCTTCTTTATTATTTTTAGGATCTCCTCCATCTCTTGTTGGGAGGCCTCAACATTTATAGGTATTGGTGCCTCCATCCGGGCAGGCTCATCTTCAATCCCTTTGCCCCGAGCATTAGATGACTCGGCGGCAGGGGAAACAACTTGATCAGTAACAGGAACATGTACACTTGTAGGTGTTATAAGGAGGGGTCTTCAAGCAGCGGGTGGTGCAATGTCAGGCGAGAAGAGCCTGCCACTGCGGGTAACCTTGGCTGGGCCAGTGATATCGCAGATACTGGCGCCAGTGCTGAACTCTTGTTTGATTCCATTCACATACACATCTGCCCCATAGTGCCAGGGGATAGCCTTATCAGATACGTAGGGGAGAGGCCCCGGAACAGTAATAACAACAGGTGCAACAGTCATGATTTGGACGGGCTTCCTTGGGAGAGCCTTGATTGGATTATTGAAGATTGTAACAACAACAACTTCTTCTACCGGAACCAACTGAACAACGGACTTCTTAAACAGAATCTCTTTGCTGTCCATTAGGCTTTGGATGCCCAACTTCAGCAAAGGACAACCAGAGAGAGAAACAGCACAGAACAGGAAACCCTCACTGCAACCCGGAAATAAACCGGCCAGCAGTAGGTTCCTCTTGACAGTCTTCAAAGGAGTAGCTACATCATTCACAGAAACAGCGTAAACATCTTCATCAACAGCGTTTACTCCATGCTGAGGCATAGGAGCAGTTACCACATTTGGCCTCTCAGGCGCTTCGAACTGTATCTCTTTTGCGTCAATAAGGTCTTGCACCTTATTCCTTAATGCCCAACAGTCATCAGTGGAATGCCCCGGGCTATCGGAGTGATAAGCACAGCGGGCATTTGGATTGTATTTCGGAGAGGCAGTGTTTACAACCTTGGGGGCCTCTCTGACAGTCACTAGGTTGGTGGATAGCAACTGTGGCAAGATCTGCGACAAAGTCATACTCAAACGGGTGAATTCTCTTCTAGGTCTTTCAGCCCTTGGAGGATTGGTTTACCGAGGAGCGGCAGCAGGCTTAGCAATCATTACCGCACTGACAGATTGACGGCGCTCAGATTTCTCTTGTCTCCTAGAGCCATATACAGCACTAGCATCCTTTTTGAAGGGTTTCTTCTCAGAACTTGTAGATGCACCCTTCGGAATCTTACCAGACTTCAACCTAGCCTCAATTCTCTCTCCAGTCAGAATAAGATCAGTAAACCCTGCAGACGAGTTACCGATAAGATGGTTGAAAAATGGCCCAGATAGGATCCCCAAGAACATGTCTACCAACTCCCAATCAGTCAACGGAGGCTGCACCCTGCCAGCCAGATCCCTCCACTTCTGAGCGTACTCTTTAAAACCTTCACTTGAACCTAATGACATACCCTGGAGTTGGGTACGTGTAGGGGCAAGGTCGGCATTATATTGATACTGCTTATAGAAAGCAGTAGCCAACTCCTCCCAGTTACGAACCTTGGTCCCATCTAGCTGATAGAACCATTCGAGATGAGTCCCTGAAAGACTCTCCTGGAAGAAGTGGATCCACAAGTTTTTGTCCACTGAGTACGGTTGAATCTTCCGCACATAGGACCTGAGATGTAGCTTGGGACAAGACGCCCCGTCGTACTTAGTGAAAGATGGTGCTTTGAACTTACGAGGAATGATCACACCAGTAGACAAACCCAAATCTCTGAAATCCAGCCCAGGCACCTGTTGGATCTCCATAGCATTCAACCTGTCTTCCAACTGCTTATATCTGTCTTCTGCAGGAGGATATTGCTCCTCATCAAAATCAGTCTCGTTGTCGGAGACTACCGGACTAGGACCTTTTTCCCCTTGGGGAGTACCCTTACCAATGGAAGAACCAGCCTCTTCATTTTGCAGAGTGTTACCAAACCTTCGGCCCGAGTTGAAAAGAACAGTTCTTCTCTTCTTCTTCTTTTCCTTCTTCAGGAGCAGAGCCTTCAGCTCTTCCTGGCCCTGAGCCAAACCCATGATTAGTTTCTGAAATTGCGCATTCTGCGCCTGAAGAGCCTTGATGGACATCTCAGTAGATGATGAGTCAGGATTCATGATGCTGAAATAAACAGCGAAGAACTGTAAGCAACCTGAAAAGAAGAAAACCTGCTATGCACATGATGAATGATATGTGTTTATGCAATGCATTCAAGGGTTCGAAAGTTCAAATTTGTTGTAGACAAAGAGGAACACACGTTATCATTAAGGAAATAATTGTTCAGTACATCAAAGCCTCATGGGCAAAAATTACAAAGCAAATCAATCCCAAAAGACACTACGCATCCTCTTTGGAGCTATGTAGGTGTTGAGATTCCTCTCCTCATGCAATAGGCGGGTAAGCTCCAAGACCTTCTTTTCACTAGCATGTAGACTGGTCTCAAGAGAATTCCGTTCTTCCTTAAGTTGGATCCAGCTCTTCTGCATCTCTTCCCAGGATGTGGGCATGTCAGGATGCTGAATGGTGTAGGACACTTCTCCCTCCAAGACTGGCTCTTTGATTACTGGGAGCATATGAGGATAAGGCATCACTAACTTCTGGGAGCGGGCCCGTACCCACTTGAGATAAGGTTCCAACGGGATGGAGTTCCTGTGCCCCAGTGTCTTGCTGTCTATCCTACTTGGCATCCTCCAGGCTCTGATAAATCTCTGGCGAAGTCCTCGAGTGTCGTTGTCGAAGTCAAAAACTATGTCAGGAATTAACATGTCATGAGGGCCATCCCTTCGAGCATAACCAAACTGTCTCCAAGCCAGGCATGGGTTGTAAGTAATACCTCCTCTGATTCCAAGTAAAGGAACATTAGGGTACTCCCCGCAACGATCAATGATAGTGACATCCTCTCTGGATCGAGGGCACCAATGTATATCTGCATGTGTAAGAGTCATCAACCGTTGTGACCATCTCAAACCCCGCTTATTCTTCAAAGCTGATTGTGGAAGGTGCGAAATAAACCACCTTCCCAGGAGAGGAGTGCAACACATAAGGACACCTCTTTTTCTCATGGTTCGAGTGTAACATGAGTGAAGAATGTCCCCCAGCAACGTAGGTATAGGATTCCTGGACATGAAGATCTGGACAGCACTGATATCTATAAGCTGATCTGGGTTAGGAAACAACACCAAACCATAGACAAGGAGGGCCACAACCTCTTCAAAAGCTTGTAAGTCAAGGGAGTTCCAACATTCATGGGCCTTTTCAAACAGAAACCTGGCTAAGAACCCTTTGATACCACTTCTAACTTCCCAATGTCCCTTGAGGTCAGATGACTGTAGGTGCAAGGCTTTAGCAATCTCTTCAAGCTTGGGTTCCTTTTCTGAAATTCTGGCTGCAGATACTCAATGTCACGTTCAATGTTATGACACCGTATCTGACTTACTATATGACAGTAAATACAAAAGCAATAAAGAACACAGTCAATTGTTTACCCAGTTCAGTGTGCAACAACACCTACTCTGGGGGCTACCAAGCCAGGGAGGAAATCCACTATAAGAGATGTTAATTCAGGAATAAACCAACCAGTTTATCTCCTTCACTTAAGACCTACCCAATGCAATTCCAATCTAAGTACAACTTAAACCTGAGTTCCTACTCACTCCCCCTCAATCACAGCAGTGATACATAAACCAATTTGACTTAAAAATTGATAAAGACACTCTTCAAAAACAAACACTTGATTAAGCTTCACAGCTTTTTAATCAAGCAACACAATCACTCGTGCTTCACAGCTTTGAGTGATGCACACAACTAACTTGACTCTGCTTCACAGCTTTAGTCAAGGAACATTCAAACACTCTTGCTTCAAAGCTTTGAGTGCTACACAACCCTTACAATTAGAAACCTATTCCAAGGCACTTATCACAATGATAATTTCTTGGAGTACAATAATCAAATCTATACAGATTACAAATGATCTTCTGATCAATAAAAGGGATACTTTGAAAAAACAGCAGCTCTGTTGAATATATAGTAGCTGCAACTTCAGTTAGGGTTTCCACAAAAACCTAGGGTTAATTCCGTTTGACCTAAAGACCAGGTCACAGGACTTTATTAACCAGGTTAGGGTTGAGCTAGGTTACCCCTCAGAAAACGCAGGATTCTGTTCAGGAAAGACTGAGTTATTTCCTAAAAAAACTCAGACTTATCCAACCTGCAAACCTGTTAGTTCAGAACAGGATGTCATAACATCTGTTATGACATCTGAGAAAACCTGTCTACTGATTTAGCAAAATGTGATCATTTTGCAAAATGCTCAGATACACACTTATAAACATCAGTACTTGAATTACAATATTTTTCTGCAAAGGTACCTAATGAGTCAGTACAAACTAAACTAGAATGTTATGACATCAGTCATGACATTCACACATACACTTGAGATTTACCAAAAATGCAAGCCAATACCTAAACACCTACAAACTCCCCCTTTGGCAGATTTTTGGCTAAAGACCCTAAGCAATCAGAGATAGATAGAAGCAGAAATAAGTGACAGCAGAAAAATAGAATGTCAAGTACTAACTTGAATTAAGTAAGTACCAAAATATTCTCCCCCTCTTTAGCCACAAATGGGCCAAAGATACATGTTCATAAAATTATACAGTTATCCAAAACAAAATAATAAGAGCAGCAGCAGAAAACAACTGAATACACTTCCAAACTCCACCAGATATCAGCACCAACCAGCAACACCACCAAACAACAATCAACCTTCAAGCACTGTCATCAGACTCAGAGGAGCTAGTTTCTTCAATGTTGAGATGACCTTCAGCTTCTACACCTTCTTCCCTTCTGTTTTCTTCAGCTTCCTCCTTTTCTAGCCTGGCAATTAGAATTTCTAGGGTCCTTTTTCTAGCATTCAGCTCTTTGTAAGTTTCTTTTAAAACAGCTATGACATCTGATGTCTTGGACTGGGTCTTCACAGACGATGTCTCAGCTGATGTTATGACAATGTCTGGAGCATGAGATCCCTGAAACAGTTTGTAGTGCAAGCCAAGGGCAGGAGCTCTTTTGCAGACTGTATCTCTTGCCACAAGGATATCAGGGTATTGTGCAAGGATGATTCCACAAAGGAGGGAGGGAAAGGCAATTGGTCCTTTGACAGCATAACTGCCAGCATGCTTTAAAGTTTGTTCAAAGATGTACCTCCCATAGTCAAAAGCAGTCTTGGTTCCCACAACATAGATAAATCTCCCCAATCCTGTGGAGATAGTTGATTTATGATTTGTAGGCACCCAGTTGGCTGCACCTATTTTATGCAAGATGGCAAATTTCATGCTGAGTTTACTAGCATTCAGCTTGCCTTTCAAGGGCCAGCACTTTACTTGCCTGGCTGTGATGGTTAGACAAACTTCATTGTCAGTTGTCTCTAGATCAGGACAGTCCTCATTTGTTCTTCCAAGAAACTTGTTGATTTATGATGGAGAGAACTTGACCCTTCTTCCTCTAACAAACACACTTTCAAAGTCAGCTGACCTTCCATCAGCACAATCATTAGACAAGTTCACTACAAACTCCTTGACCATATTTTCATAACATTTGTTAAACTTTATCACTGTCTTCATTAGTCCAGCATTCTTGATCAGGTCCATGATGTCTTTGCACTCCAAGGCATCATTGTTGAGTTCTCTCTCTAAGGCTATTCTCTTTAAGCAAACATACTTCCATCTGTTTGCATTGTCAGGATGATGAAAAGAGATGTTGTCTGTTGGCACTTCAGGCACTCTAGCAATTTTGCTGGAGGGGAGCTTCCTTCTGATGGGAGTTTCTTCAATATCAATCTCAAATTCTGATTCCTCATCAGAATCAGAAGATTCAGGTTCTTTACTCTTCTTAGAGATTGGTTGTCTAGCAGTATGCACCTGGGCCTTCTTCCCTTTTGTCTGAATACTTTTCTCAGCCATGCCTTCAGCCTTGGATTTCTTAGCATTAGGTTTATCATTCTGACTACTCTTTCTTTTCATCAATCTCCTAGCTATGCTAGGGTTCACATTAGCAATCAGATCATTATCTGAGTAATCCTCATCCACATCAATGATAGGTGGATCAACAGCCTTTTCTGAAGGGTTCTGAATGTTGTCTTTTTGTGTCACAACATTCTCAGTGACATCTACATTTTCAGAAACTTCCACATTTGGACTTTCTGATTGATTTAAAGGGACAGAAATCCCCGGTACAGATTGGTTGCCACTCAGTATACTAGTAACCATCCTAGCAATAGCTTGGTGAACTTGAACTGATCCTTCTCTATTAGGTACAGAAGACGAAGGATAAGAAGAATTACCAGAGGCTGTAGCTTGAGCTCTTCCTGCATGTCTGGTTCTGAGCTTTTTGACTTTGGCTGGGTCAGTTGCCATCTCTCTGAGAGGAGTGACCTCAAGAACTTCAGATTCTATGCATGTGGTGATTTCCCTAGAATCTTGGTCAGATGATGACGATGATGAGGATGACGAAGTTGCCATGGTTGAAGGCGATGTCTGAGACATTTTGATTGACTTTGAGTAATGGTAGCAGTTTGAGAAAGATCTTTGATTGAGAGGAGAAAACAGGTTGCAAGGACGAGAGAGGTAGAGGGTAAAAGGGAGTCTTTTCAACTTCTTAAAGATTTTGAAAGAATTGTGAAAGTATAAGATTAACCCACTAACGATAGACTTAATAAAGTTAATTCCTTCAACCTTTGTTTTAAGCAAAATTAATTGCTATAATTTCTTATGTTGGTGAATACCCAACCTGCCCCTCAAATTTTCAAGTTTATTTCCAACAAGAGCCTTGGTAGAAGAATCAGTCAGCTGAAGGTTAGAGAAACTATGTTCCAGTTTAAATGACTTCTTCTCTTCAAAGTCAATAGGGTTCAAGGAAATGTTGATTGTTTTCAGATTGTCACAACACAATGTCACAACATCTTGTGTAACATTGTACTCAGGGAGCATCTGTTTTGACCAGATGTTTTGAGAACAGAATTTATTAGACTTGTTATTTCCAACATCCTTGTCAAGATGACTTAAGGTTCTGACAACACACCCTTCTTCAAGTTTATTTGCCACATCACAGATATTATCAACCTGTAGTTTTGGAGTTCTTCTGACAGCTTCCATAGAAATAGCTCTTTTCATTCTTCTTAGATGAAGGAGACCAAGCTTATGCTGCCACAGTTTCATCTCTTTTTCTTCTTTGATGATTTGACACATAGTGGAGATATCAGTGTTCTCAGGCTGCCACACGTAACAGTTATCTTTGGATCTGATTCCTCTCATTACAACTTCTAGTTTTTCATTAATTACTAGACATTCAGATCTTGAGAAGTTAACCTTGAATCCTAGATCACATAATTGACTGATACTAATGAGATTAGCAGTCAACCCTTTTACCAGCAGTACTTTATTCAGACTTGGTACTCCAGGGCAGTCCAAATTACCAACTCCTTTGACTTCACCTTTAGCACCATCTCCAAAGGTCACAAAACTGGTGGTGTGAGGCATAACATTATTGAGGAGATTTTTGAATCCAGTCATGTGTCTGGAACATCCACTGTCAAAGTACCAATCTTCCTTTGCAGATACCCTCAGGGAAGTGTGAGCTATCAGTGCAGTAGCCTTTTTCTTCCATTTAGGAGCATGTGGTACCTTTTTAGACTTAGGTTTGACACCTGAGTTCTGATTAGGATATCCATGTAGTCTGAAGCAGAAGGGTTTTATGTGACCATATCTCCCACAATGATGACATTTCCATCTTTGGTACCTTTTCTTCATATGTCTCTGTTCCTGATGTTGAGAGTTGTGTTGAGACATCTGTTTTGACATTTGCTTACCAGTACCAGATTTCTTTGCTTCCATAAATCCTAGTCCAGATTTATTTCCCACATTTTGTCCAACCTGAAGGATCTCTTCCAATTTGTCTGTTCCATTGGTCAACATCTTGACAGATTTGGTCATTTGATTCAGTTGTGAGTTCAGCAATTGAACTTCTCCTTCTAGATGACTTATAGTTTCAAGATTTGCCCTTTTTTCAGCCTCCAGCTTTATAATGAGTTTTGATTGTTTCTCATTCTGCACACAGACTTCAGCACTTCTGATACACAATTTCTTGTAGGTATCAGCCAGTTCTTCAAATGTCACTTCTTCATCACTAGTGTCACTTTCAGAAGTACAAACACTAGTTAGGGCAGTAACTAGTTTGGCAGATTCTTCTTCAGAATTACTTTCTGAATCATATTCAGACCAAGTAACAGTCATTCCTTTCTTTTGTTTCTTAAGAAAGGTAGGACATTCAGCTCGAATATGTCCATATCCTTCACATCCATGGCATTGAATACCTCTGCCTTGGTTTCCCTTATCTTCTGACCTTGGTCTTCTGCTGGAACTGTCAATGTCAGAGGGAATGTTATGAACATTAGACCTTGACTTTGGATCCATTCTTTTGATGAGCTTGTTGAACTATCTTCCAAGCATGGCAATAGCTTCTGATATGTTTTCTTCTTCATCCTCCTTGTATTCAACATCAGTGTTGGATACAAGTGCTATGCTTTTGTTCTTCTTGTCACCATTATTAGTGATCCCCATCTCAAAAGTCTGAAGAGACCCAATAAGTTCATCCACTTTCAACTTGCTAATGTCCTGGGCTTCCTCTATGGCAGTTACCTTCATTGCAAATCTTTTAGGCAAGGATCTGAGAATCTTCCTCACCAGTTTTTCTTCTGACATCTTTTCTCCCAGTGCTCCTGAGGTGTTGGCAATCTCCAAGATGTTCATGTGAAACTCATGAATGGTTTCATCTTCCATCATTTTTAGATTCTCAAATTTGGTAGTCAACATCTGAAGCCTTGACATTTTTACTTTGGAAGTGCCCTCATGAGTAGTTTTGAGAGTGTCCCAAACTTCCTTGGCCAGTTCATATTGATGTACTAGTCTGAAAATGTTTCTATCAATTCCATTGAACAAGGCATTTAAAGCTTTTGAATTTCCCAGAGCTAACTCATCTTCTTCTTTACTCCAATCTTCCTCAGGCTTCAGACTGATTGTCCCATCTATCTCAGTTATGGTGGGATGAATCCATCCTTTGTCAGCAGCTCTCCAAGCCTTTTTGTCCAGAGATTTTAGGAAGGCAATCATACGAGGTTTCCAGTAGTCATAATTAGTTCCATCCAGAATGGGTGGTCTATTTCCAAAAACTCCTTCTTTGTCCATAGTGCCAGAAAGTGATATCCCTAGATCTCACCCAGTAATACAGGCAGGGTGCCTGCTCTGATACCAATTGAAATTCTGGCTGCAGATACTCAATGTCACGTTCAATGTTATGACACCGTATCTGACTTAATATATGACAGTAAATACAAAAGCAATAAAGAACACAGTTAATTGTTTACCCAGTTCAGTGTGCAACAACACCTACTCTGGGGGCTACCAAGCCAAGGAGGAAATCCACTATAAGAGATGTTAATTCAGGAATAAACCAACCAGTTTATCTCCTTCACTTAAGACCTACGCAATGCAATTCCAATCTAAGTACAACTTAAACCTGAGTTCCTACTCACTCCCCCTCAATCACAGCAGTGATACATAAACCAATTTGACTTAAAAATTGATGAAGACACTCTTCAAAAACAAACACTTGATTAAGCTTCACAACTTTTTAATCAAGCAACACAATCACTCGTGCTTCACAGCTTTGAGTGATGCACACAACTAACTTGACTCTGCTTCACAGCTTTAGTCAAGGAACATTCAAACACTCTTGCTTCAAAGCTTTGAGTGCTACACAACCCTTACAATTAGAAACCTATTCCAAGGCACTTATCACAATGATAATTGCTTGGAGTACAATAATCAAATCTATACAGATTACAAATGATCTTCTGATCAATAAAAGGGATACTTTGAAAAAACAGCAGCTCTGTTGAATATATAGCAGCTGCAACTTCAGTTAGGGTTTCCACAAAAACCTAGGGTTAATTCCGTTTGACCTAAAGACCAGGTCACAGGACTTTATTAACCAGGTTAGGGTTGAGCTAGGTTACCCCTCAGAAAACGCAGGATTCTGTTCAGGAAAGACTGAGTTATTTCCTAAAAAAACTCAGACTTATCCAACCTGCAAACCTGTTAGTTCAGAACAGGATGTCATAACATCTGTTATGACATCTGAGAAAACCTGTCTACTGATTTAGCAAAATGTGATCATTTTGCAAAATGCTCAGATACACACTTATAAACATCAGTACTTGAATTACAATATTTTTCTGCAAAGGTACCTAATGAGTCAGTACAAACTAAACTAGAATGTTATGACATCAGTCATGACATTCACACATACACTTGAGATTTACCAAAAATGCAAGCCAATACCTAAACACCTACATTTTATGTACCGTTGTAGGGTAGTTGATCAAGGATAGGGATCTTCAGGAGCCGGGAGAACTCCTCTAATGTAGGTACCAGCTGATAGTCCAAGAAGGTGAAACAGTGATGCAGAGGGTCAAAGAACTGGAACAGGACCTTTATCATATCTTCCTCAATGTTGGTATTGACCAAGCTGATGAGTCTTCCATGTCTCTCACTGAATGAAGAGCTCTCGGGAATCCTGGATATAAGTTCCTTAAGCTGACGAGGGATCCTTACAAGACTGATTTGAATTGTCTTTCTGCGAACAGTTTCCATGTCCTACAAAACAAGAACAAAGATGAAGATTCGAACCCCTGAAACGGTTAGTCAATGCATATGATGCAGGATGATGTCATGATGCTATGATTAAACACACCACAGATATTTATAAAGACAAACATGTAAGGCACACAAGGCACACAAGACAAACCCTTAGGGTTTAAGGCCAGCATGGGGTCTGGGTAGTACCCTCTTGAAGTTGGGGGGCTCAACCTGTCCTATTAGAAGTAACTGGGTTCTAAGGGTCCCAATATCACAGGATTGCTTTCATTGTTCATCGTTTCGATTTAGCCACTGAACTGGCGACCGAAATATTCCAGGAAAGCAACCCTCAATTGAGTGTAGTATCGAGTATCAACCAACCTCGGACTACACCAAAGTCAGTTATCTCACTACCCTAAAGAGGCCAAGATTGTTCAATTAAGGTTCCTAAGGTCTGTTGATGCTTCACGACACCACGCGGAGGCCCCATACTCTCCTTGACTGAACTCAAGGGTTACCGGTACACACCAAAGTGCCACATCAACGTAGCAGACTGCTTCAACCATGTCGGTATACCCCGCACAATTCCCTCACAGCCTTGTTGCTACTTTCTAAGAAGGTATCCCCAGATCCGGGTTAGGATCTATAGAACTCCCAAGACAGTCCCACAATAATAAAGCAAGCAAAGAAAGCAATTGAAAACACAGTTATGAACTATCCCTAAGGTACACCTCACTTTATAAGAATCCCCAGCAGAGTCGCCAGTTCTGTGATCGGTGGATCTGGAACTGACTGTTTAACGCTGGTTCGCGAAATGTCGCGGAAGCAAGAGTCGCCACTGTCTTTTATTTTCTCCAAATGGAAAGGACAAAAGCATAGAAAAATTCCTTATAGAGATTGCTCTCGGTTCGGGAGGTAGATTATAGAAAGGGAAGGTGTTAGCACCCTTTCTATCCATGGTTATCCATGGGCTCTTAGATACTTGCTCATTTGTGTTTTCAAAAATGGTTTATTTGCTTTTCAACTGTGGGTTTTAAAAAGGTTTCTTTGAAAATTTTAGTTCGACTCTTGTATCGCTCCTCAAGAGTGTTTGAAAAATTGCTTTCGAAAGCTTTTGAAAAGGTGTCGGTGTGAAAAGAGTTTTTGAATTTGTTTTGAAATTAGAGAAAGTATCTTAGAGTTGTCTACCTACCCTAAGGAATTCGTCTGTGTAAATGTCCTTTAAAGTAGTGCCATCCCACCATTGAGAGGTAGGTAGCACCACCGTTGGAGGTGTTCGGGTCAATTCGAGGTTCGGGACATGGTGATCACCAGAGCAATGGGAAGACACCTTAGAAGCTACCCTCATGCCAGGTTCCCGGATCATGAGGACTTACTAAGACATCCTCTACTCGACGATCACCTTTCGAGGCAAGGCAACATTGAGGCGTACCCTAGGAGTGGTGTGTGATTTGTGTGTCGTTTTCATTTATTTTTGTCTTTTGTCAAAGTGATCTATGCGTTTATTTTTATTTTATCATTCATTCTTGCATGCCATTATTAACAGTTAAAAAAGTTGCGGAAATATAAAGTTCTAAACTATTACAAAGGCGCGGGTCCACATCGCCAAATTAAAAAACCAGGACCCGATTTGACAGAAAATAAAGAAATAAAGTAAAGTGCGAGAAATTAAGTTTACACGGCTTTGGGAGAATTACATAAATATTTAAAAGAAGGAAATAAATAAAATGCATAAATTGGAATTAAAATTAGAAACGAGGGCGTTGGACCCTTTTTAATGAAATTGAATTAAATGATTAAATTAATGAAATTAAAAGGAAAAAAGAAATTATTTTTTTGAGTGTTTTTTGTATTTATGATTTTTTATGTGAATTAAATGAAAAGAATATTAACCCTAATTCTAATTTTTTTATTTGTTAAGAAAAACATGTTAAAGTTAAACCTAAAATTAATCTAATTATTTACATGGTAATTTAATTACAAAAAATAATATTCAATAATTAATTATGGTGGAAAAGAGAAAAAAAAGAATAAAAATAATAAAAACCTAATTCTACAAATTTTAAGGTTATTAGAAAAATATTTGAATTAAACCTAATTTAATAGCTAAAATTAATGAATAATATTTATTTACAAAAAATATATTAATTAAATAAAATACTTATTTTTTGTCTTTTTTCTGATTTTTTATTGTTTTTTTTATATTTTGTGAAAATAAGCTAATTTAAAGAAATTAATTAAAAAAACAGAAATAATTGAATCAAAAAAAATAATAAAAAAAAATGGAAAATATATAAAAGAAATTGCAAACCTAGGGGGGTCTGTCCCCAAATGGGAGGTGAAGTCCAGTAATCAGGCCCATTAAGCCTTTGGCCTGTTTGACTTTTGCACTGGCATGCATGTGTGTTGACTGAGGCACATCCTAGTCTCTGAATCGTGGCCCTTGATTGAGTGCAGTGGGACATGTGGCGCGTTTGATTGGGGAGTATATGGTGGAGCCTTAGACCTTGCACTGCATGAGAATACAATTAAAGGAAAAATATAAGGAAAGGGAGGGGGACCTGGGATCGAACCCAGGTCCTGTTGATTACCAAGTGCATTCTCCACCACTAGGCCATTCACACGCTTCTGATTATATAATAACTAATAAATAATATAACATAAAAACAATGGTTAGTGGGAAAGTTAGCGCGAAATTTCAAATAGACCAACCACAGCTGGCCACTTCATCATCTTCTTCCTCGTTTTGTTTTTTTTCTGAAACAAAAGACAATTAGCAACGGTTTTGAACCGTCCTCAAATGCACCATTCTAGAAAATAGCGATTAGCTCCTGGAGTCACATAAATTAGGCGCGAGGGGTGTGTTCTGTTCGTCCAAGCGCGCTGATTTCAATGGTCAAAGTCTCGAGTCTCAATTGTTCCTTAACCAGGAAACCCCAATTCAAAGCTTTGAAAACCCTAAAAGACAACAATGGCGAAATCTCCAATAGTGCATAAAAACTCAATTAAAATATGCAGTTAGCTTCAGAATTAACCAAGGAACATAAATCAAACATCAAAAATTACTAAATATGCATGAATCGTGATGCAAGAATGTAAAAAATTTTATGTACAGGACACCATCATTCTCACGTTTCTTGGTGTTAGGATGGATGGTTTTGATTTGAAAACCTTCCTTGAAGCCTCAGGAAGGTAATGGAACAAGTCTTTTGGCTTGAATCGACCTGCAACCTAGTTTTCAGTATTTGAATTTTCTTGAAAAAAATGCAAACTTGTTGGTCAGGTTCTTGCGCATCTTGGAGGTTATGGGCACGAGGGTTAGCATATGTATATGTATGTGAGTGATTAGGGTTGAGAATTTGATCAAAAAAATCCATGAATTGATGAAGAGATATTTGATTTTTATGGCATAAGTTTTCAAATCTTTTTCATGCAAACTTGCTTCCAATCATGGCCAATTAACAAGATTCTTTCCAAATCTGATTATACACAAAATCTCAAGACTATTTCATGCACAAAAAGATTTAAAAACCTAAGTTTAGTATTTTCCACATATTTATTTTAATTAAATGAATTATTAATAATTAAAAATCCAAATAAATAAATAAAAATGATAAAAAACTTCCCTTTGGGTCAAATGGTCGTGCACATGTCTTGGATAATGATTTGTGGAAGAAAAAGAGGCCCATTAGCATTTTTAAGACATTTGAAGCAATGTTGACTTTTCAAAATATCCAAAAATTTCCCAACTTCCACAAGGCATAACTTGCTCAATTTTTAAGCTTTGCTCATGTTCTTGGACATTTTGGAAAGGTCTTTGAGTCCTATAACCAATTTCTTTGGTCCCATGTAATTTTGATTTACCAATCTCAAGTTATGGCCTTTGACTTAAAGTCCCTTTTTGTTGACTTTAAAAAATGACCTATAATGTTGAAATTGATAACTTTTTATGGGAGCATTTCTTGGACTTGAAATGTGAAGAGGAGTTGTAGGAAATGTCTTCCTCTTCAAAATAAGCTTTGGATGGAATTTTTCTGATAATCCATGTGAAAGTTATGCCCTGGTCAATTTACAGTTGACTTTTTCACCTGTCCAAATATGGAAACTTTTGTATCTTGATGATTTTTGAGCCAAGCTTTGATAATCATGATCAAGCATTGATCAAATGATGTTTGTGGCTTCAAAATGAGATGTTGATCAAAATTTTGAACTTTTGACTGTCAAATGACCATTTTGCCCCTACAGTTGACTGTAGTGCAATTAGGGTTTTTGACTGTGCAATTTTGTGCTGTAAGTCTTGAAACTTGGTATGAGGATGCTTGACCATGTTTGTAGGCATATGGGACTTGATTGGACCCTTGGAAATTTCATTTTCTTTGTCAGAACCAAAACCCTAATTTTGACTGTTAGGAGGCCCTTGAACTGTGCAACCCTTGAAGAGATTTTGAAATTTTGACTTGGCAAGTCTTGAAGAATATGGGAGGGAAAATTTTGGGGTACAACACACATGTCTACGCCTATATCTATGATCACGACGTAAAAAGTCTACGTCCATATACATGTCAGCGCCTATGCCTACACTTGCAACACAAAGTCTATGTCTGCACATGCGTCGACGCACATGTTTGCTCCTACCAATTCTATACATACATCTACGCTTACGCCCGCGCCTACGACATACGAATCTACATACGTCTATGCTTACGCCAGCGCTTACAGAGACCACACATATGCCAATACATACGTCTACGTCCGCACTTACAACATACAAATCTATGCACATGCCATTACCTATGTCTACATCTACGTCTACGCCTGCAATATAAAATCAACTCTCAACTTTTGCTAACATTTCCCACCGTGTTCAAGTTCAACAACGCTACGACAACACAACATATAACTCCATAAATTGGTAACTCCAAGCCAATGGTTTAAAGGAAAGAATGTCAGAAATAGTCTTCATAACATTTCGAGGCATACACGCATCTTACACACATTTCATACATACACAAATTTTACAAATCTAAAGCATACGTACCCTATACATTTCGATATTCAATACACTAAGGGTTCCATATCAATGTCAAGCATCATACATTTTGCATACATGCAACATTCAATATGCATGCATACACATGTATCACATAACAAATAGACAAATAATTTCACCCTCGATTCAACTATCTAAGGATCGACCAACACAATACTTCTCCTACGATTATACTCGTCACCTCAGTCTTCATGCCGTGACACATTCAACCCATCACCTTAGTCTTCCTGCAGTGATGAGTTCCTTACAAACCTAGTACATTGCGTCGGAGCCGCAATGTATTTGCAAAATTCAGAACATTGCCTATAAGCCGCAATGTATCCTCAAACTTGCCTCTAAGCCGCAATGTATTTGCAAAATTCAGAACATTGCCTCTAAGCCGCAATGTATCCTCAAATTATACGTTGCCTCTAAGTCGCAATAAATTCTAAAAACTCGGTGCATTGCCTCTAAGCCGCAATGTATTCTCACAACTCATTACATTGTCTCTAAGCCGCAATGTTTTTGCAAAACCTAGATCATCGCCTCAGACTTCATGCAGTGATGCTTGGAAACGAAACCTAGCTTATGGCCTCAGACTTTACGCAGCAATTTGCGAACCTAATCCATTACATCAGACTTCATGCAACAATGTGTTTCGTTATGCCAAGTCCCAGATCATTGTCTCAGACTTCATGCAGTGATGTTCGAAGCAATAAATTTAGCTTATCACATCAGACTTCACGTAGTGGTTTACGAACTTAACCCATTGCCTCAGACTTTATGCAGCAATGTGTTCTAAACTCCAGACCATCATCTCAGACTTCATGCAGCGATGTTCGAAACAACCAATTTAGCTTATCACATCAGACTTCACGCAGTGATTTGCAAATCTAACCCATTGCCTCAGACTTCACGCAATAATGCCTTTCTTATTCTACGACACAGATCATTGCCTCAGACGTCATGCAACGATGTTCAAAACCAAATTTAGCTTATCACATCAGACTTCACACAGTGATTTGCAAACCTATCCCATTGCCCCAAACTTCATGCAGCAATGTATTTCTTATTCTGCGACACAGACCATCGCCTCAGGATTCACGCAACAATATCTGAAAACCAAATTTAGCTTAGCACATCAGACTTAACGCTGTGATTTGTGAACTTAACCCATTGCTTCAGACTTCATGCGACAATGTGTTTCTTTATTCCATAAAATCCAGCCTATCGCATCAGACTTCACGCAACAATTTGCGAACCAAACTCATTGCCTCAGACTTCATGCAGTAATATACATCTCTCTACTCTAACATAAACCATCGCCTCAGACTTCATGCAACGTTGTTCGAAAATCAAATCTAGCTTATCGTCGCAGACTTCTCGCAACGATTTATAAAACTGTAACCCATTACATCAGACTTCATGCAACAATATGTTTCTTTATTCCATAAACACCAATCATCGCCTTAGACTTCACGCAGCGATGCTCCAAAATACAAGGATTAGCCTATCGCATCAGACGTCATGTAGCGATTCAAGAACGTAACCCATGGCCTTAGTCTTCAAGCAGCCATGCATCATCAATCATTGCTATGCTCATCCTCCAAATGGGTGAATAAGCCAAGACATACAGAATTGCTCTCTTAAGATCAAAACTACCTGCCTCGTTATCAAACCCTGGTAAGCGATACATCAATAACTTTGCCTACTTCCTTGAGAGGGTATGCTATACCACTGTAACCTCATGTTTGTCAGACAAATTTATGGATACTTCAAGTATTCAATAAATTTCCAATCAAAATGCACAAGACTCGAGTTTTTCTCATGCCATTCGACTGGAAGATGATTGAATAGGGGCAGCTGTCGTACCCCAAATTTTTCCTACCCCGATGATTTTATTTTTCAAGACTAAAATAACAAAGAACGTTTAATTAAAGGTGGTACAACAGTATCTGATGGCCCATCTTTATCCAGGACTAAGAGAGTGTATTTTAAATTCAGGAAAGTGGGGCTTTCTAAATTAGAAAGACTCGTGTATCCGTGAATACATTCGCGAAGCATGTTGGCCAATGGCCCATGCGATTCGTAAATGGAAAGCTATTCAAATAACTATGAAAGCCAACTTAAATTTAAAGAGGTTATTAGTTGAGATTAAAGCCATTTAAATATTTTTTGCCAAAAGGGGGGGGGGGTGTGTGAATTCAATAAGGAAGCCCATTAGGTTTTCATTGTTTCAATAAGAAGGGGGAAAACTTCAAGTCCATTAGAATTCAAGGCCCATTTTGTTTTGATTGAGTAGCAAAGGGGTGTGTGTTTATAATTTTATTGGCCCATTAAGACTTGTTATAAAACCTGGTATTAAGTTTAAGAAAATTGAATATTCTGTTATTTATTTAAACATTTTTATAATTAATGGATTTACTATAATTATCTTTAAACTATGTTATCAGACTTTTTATAATTTAATAGAAGTTTTTTCATCTGAAGGAAAAAACAAGATTTGTTTCATAAGGCCATTTGGGCCCAATTGGAAA
Source organism: Vicia faba (assembly GCA_948472305.1). NCBI lineage: Eukaryota > Viridiplantae > Streptophyta > Magnoliopsida > Fabales > Fabaceae > Vicia > Vicia faba. The sequence goes on from OX451741.1 coordinate 853,045,285, forward strand.
AAAGATTTTGTTGTTTAATTAAAACATATTTAAAAAATATAATGTTGCTATAAACAAAAAAACAATACTACTAGGGTTGGACTAACGCATACCCAATTTACTTCTATAACAATGCAAAGCCCAATTACGGGAAAAACAGGAAATGTAGTAATTGGAGCCAGATTCACGCGCGTTTTTACTCCACAAGCAGGCACTGCTCAAATCTTACCAAATTGAATCCAGAAAATTATACAAAATCACATCTTTTTACAATCAAATCTCCAGTAAATCAAAACCAGAATCATAACAAAATCTTCGTTAAATCCAGGCCCTGTTTTTTTACAAAACTATTGTGTAATAAAATCAATTAACACTAAAATCAAATCTTAAAACATAATCTTTATGAAAATCAAAATTAATACCAAAACAAATCTGAGAAACAATATCTATACAAAATCAAATCTAAAATTAAATGATATACAGAACCAGATTTCTTTACAAATCGAATCTAAGAAAATCTGGAAAATATTACAACAAATCATTTACCATAATCAATGAACAAATCCCTATTCATCTCTACTCTCCCTAATTCATGCTAATCAAAACATAAATTCGTTCAAACCCTAGATCTAAAATAAACTTATATATACATACTAACTAACAAAAAAGAAGGGATTTTGGATAAAGAAACGAGGCTGGCTACAGAAAATAGGGAAGGAGGGACGGTACATAAGAACAACAACAGGGTGGAGGGTTTTACAGAGAGAAGACGAATTAAGGAAGAACAAGGACCTCGCCGTTACTAAAGAAGAAGGGAGGAGTGATTGGGGTTCGATATCCGAAACCTTAATCTCCATCTGTTGGCTCGCCGCCATCCACCACTATCAACTTTAACGCCACCGGAAGCTGCCTTCGAAACTTGCGCAATCAAAGAAGAAGAAGGGGGTTAGCACCGGGTCGGATACGCTCAAGAATCAGAATAAGAAAATCGCGGAAATGGTAAAACTATTAGCTTTTTCTTTTGTTTTAGGGTTGGATTCACGGTGGGTAGGGTTTGTTTTTCAGCCACCACCGCCGTGATTTGTGTAGGGTTTATAAGGGAAGAAGGAATGGTTTGACATTCACGAGCGAGAGAGGGAAATGAAGGATACTGTAAGAGAAAGATGAAAGACAAAGTAACAAAATGTTAAAATTAAAATCCGTTCAGATCATATATCCGCGCGCCCATCATAGTAATCGTGGTCCCTCGCTATCAGCCATCCGATTCTAATCAGGCGGCTGTAAGGCTAAGCTGCATGATAGCTTCACGCACTGCACCACACACAATTACATGGACCCTCTCCAATTACGTAGTGGGCTTAAGCCCAATGATTTCTACACCCCCTCATTCCTAAATTACTAAAATTTCAAAACAAACTCACCCCCCATGTCTGAATAAACATTTGGGCCAGCCTGGCCTGCTTTTAAGACACCCCTTATTTTACTTGCATAACTAATATTGCACCCCCCTGGTTTTAATTAAATTAAATTATTTTTTAATTTTAGTTCCATTTTTCTCATATTATTTATTTATAATTATTATATTTCTTTATTATTATATTATAATTATTAGCTATTAATTTTATTCCCTTATTTTTATTAGATGCAAATATTATTTATTTCTTAGGTATATATGATTATTTATAATCCCTTTTATATAAATATTATTATTCCTATATTTTATTCACTATTTAAATATTATTATATGATCAAATAAATTATTTTTATATTAAAATTACATATATTATTTTATATATATTATTTGCATTAAATCTTTTCTAATCATGCATTAATCAAGATCTTCGAAAAATAATATGATTAAAAAACACAAACCAATCATCAAACTATTTTCGCAATAAACTAAACTAATCAACTGTCTTTTTGCAAAAGGGTTTCAAACTGGTTTTGGCTTACAACGCAATCAGCCAAAATCTCCGCAATCACTACTCCCGATCGAGTGTGAAGTTATTCAAAATATGTTGACAAACCCCTAAAAAACACCAACCCATACGAACTATGAATTGGGACTCTGATTCCTTATAAGAGGATACGTAAGCATACGATCAAAAATCATGGCGAGTCTTCCTAATTAAAACTTAAAATCCAGTTTACCCCAAACCTAAACCTAGAGTCTAATATCCTTGTGAACAAGGTGGATGAAAGGTGCCTAACACCTTTCTTTCGTCCAATTGAGTCTGAAACCTAGAATCTCTATCTGCGAATTAGGGTTTTCTGTTAGGTTCCCTTCCCTAGGATAAAAACTAATAGTGGTGACTCGTGAGTAAAAAACTAGTTGCTACAGTTACCTTAAAGAATAACTTGGGTTTTGGGTGAGTAAGAAGCGGGAAAGTGCTTATTGGTATACTGCTAAGGATGATGGTATAGGAACAAGAAATTTTTTCTCTGAACTAGTTTTGAAGAGACAAGATGTCAAGAAAGATATCATGACATTTTACAGTGAAGATATGAACTCTTTCAGATATCTCATTTAACATTACTGGAACAAGGACCTTGGTAGTTGTAAACAACTGATCAAAAATCTTGCTGAAGCGAAGGTTGTGACTCTGGAGCATATGGACAATAAGAAACAACTTACTATTATCAAAAACAGTGGGATTGGAAATTGTACTATCAAGGAGTTATAGCAATTACAAAAATGAAGGAGTGAAGTAGTTACTGCATCTTTCCTCTATACTTTGAGGCATGACATGCCTCGACAAATTGCTACTGAGAAGGGATTGAAGGAAGGTATTCTGTAACAGTGGGGCTGGCTATAGCACAAAGGAACGAAGAAGGCACTTTGACACAGACGAGAGGTGGAAGCCACCTAAAGCTGGCCAAGTGGTTGTGTTTCCATCTGTTTGTTTCCATCTGGTACTAATGATTGGTTATTTTCATGTATGTTTTCATATGTGGTATTGCTGGTGTGCAATATGTGTGTCTCTAATGCTCTGTTTGTTTACATCTATGGTATTGCTTGGGTGTAATATGTTCTCTTGCAACGTGTTTTTCCACTGCCTGTGTACATTTACTCTATTTCTTTTTGTCAATATTTTGGCTAAAAGGGGGAGTAAAGTGTTGTGTTCTGATGTTACATCACATGTATTGACATGTTGATTTAGCATTGTGATAGGACTGTGTGCTACTACTTTTGGGAGAGTAGTTGTGTGTTGTGTGTGTGCTACTGCTTTTGGGAGTGTAGTTGTGTGTTGTGTTGCTGTTGTTGTTACTTCTGTTGCATCTTCTGCTGCATGTGCTCTGATTTGGGGGGTTTTTACCTTGAGGGGGAGAACTGATTGTGTATGACAAAAGGAGTACTGGACATGTCTGATTGTACAAAATTTTAAGTTTTGTTATGTTTTACATAGTTTACAAGGTGTAATACGGTGGGAGAACTGACTTGGGTATTTTGCATTTTATCGCAATTGTTGCGGATAGCAAGAGTCGCCACCGACTTTTCTTTTAACCAATAAAGAAAAGGGTGAAAAGAAAAGGAAATACCTTTTAAGAATTTTCTTGAGTTCGGGGGGTAGGTTATGAAAAGAGGAGGTGTTAGTACCCTTTTCATCCGTAGTTATCTACAGGCTCTAAATTGCTTGATCACTTTGAAATGCTTTGTGTTTGTGTAAGTTTGAAAATATTTTGAAAACGCCTTCGTATGGGAAAATTTGCAATGATTCTCGCATCGTTGAGAATGTATACAAAGTGTTAGTTTTGAATTTTTTTTTAAGAAGAGTGTTTTGGAAAGATGTTTGAAAATTCCAATGTAAGGCAATTTTGTAATGATTCTAGTATCGTTGAGAATGTATACAAAATGTTTGTTTTGAAAGTGTGATGTGTGGAAATGGTTTTAGTTGTGAGCAAGAAATTATGAGCAATCTACCTACTCAAAAAGTCTTTGTTCTTTTCCTCCTCCTCTAGATAGTGCTAATTTACCATTGATTGGTAGAGAGCCATATCATTGGATGTGAGGGACGGGAGTGGGTCATCATATAGTCATAGAAGGCAACTTGTAAGGTGTTTTAGCAATTTTTCATAAGGGACTAAGATCATTTACCGAAGGCAACATTGAAGGGTCACCGCGGGACTATGATCTTTTAATCAAGGATCTTTTTCTAAAGCGTCTCACGTTCGAGTGAAATGACTGTATATCCGAGGGAACAAGTGTGGGTTACTCTAGAGGTACATGTATGCAAAGTGTATTTGATTCAATTATTTTATCTTGAATTAGGGTTGTCTAATGTTGATTTTAAAGTCTTGCCATACAAACCCTAATTACTAATAATAATAGAAAGCGATAAATTATGAAATTTAAATGTCCTACGCTATTATATCGCTTTGGGAATGGGGGATACAAATTTACAAATGGGGATGGTAAGTAAAATAAACCCTAATTACTATTACAAGGCTTTGAAAATTACATAAATTGTAATGCGAAATAGTAAAATGCGCAATGAAATATAAAGAGGAAATAAATTATTTTCGGTGAGCGTTTGATGGAAAAGGTTTTATAGTTAACCTAATTAAACTAATCAATTTACAAAAGAAGTTAATTAATTATTTAATAAAACCTAAAGCTTAATTTAATTAAAAATAAAATTAAGAAGAAAATTAAATAAACTTAAGTCTAATTTAATTTTAATTCTAAAAGAAATTAATTTGTTAAGAAAATATTTTTAGGTCTTTTTGTTTAAGAGAAATAAAATAAAATGAGAATAAATAATAATTAGAAAGTTTTAGTCTATTTATTTAAGAAAATATATTTATGTATTTTTTTATTAAATAAAAATAAATAAATAATTGGCAAGAAAATAAAATTAAAAAAAAATCTTGGGCCTAGGTGTTAAAAAGTAGAAAGGGGTGTGAAAAATAGTTTTTGGTTAGGCCCATGACAATTTTGTTTGAAATCAAAAATTAAATATAAAAAATATAAAAAAAAATGAGATGGGCCAGTTGTTGTGAGAAATCTGGGGGGTGTGCTGAAGAAAGGAAACCAAGCCCAATGGTCAGAGAGGCCCATGCCCGTTAAGTACGAAAAAAACAAAAAAAATGTGAGAAAAAAATAACAAAATGGGATGTTGGGGCTCGAACCCAGGTCCCAAGGGTGAAAGACGCGTGTTTTAACCACTGGGGTGGTGATACATCCGTTAACTTATGCACAACCAACATAATATATTACAAACTCGCTCCTGATTGCACTTCATCCCCAACCTCGCACCAGTTGCTTCAGCAACATTTTTGAATTTCAAACTTACTCATTTCTCTACCATTTCAGAAAGTGTAAACATCAAACTTGTTAGAAATTTCATCACGATTTCAAATATTTAAATAACTTAAACTATGGATCAAAGATAAACACGAATTTTGCTTGGTACCAAATTTTGACCTAATTTTTCTGTAACTTCAAACTCAAAATTTACATCTCTCAGGCAATATAAAAGAAATGTAAGCACATGGGTAGCTTCAGAGCAGTGATGTCTACATTTTATCTTTTGAAATCGAAGGCAAATGATGTATAAATGAAGAGTTCGAAGTTTGAAAAACTTACCTCAAAACTGGAAATCGTGTTTGATGATTGAACACTCCTTGAGATGTTGTGATGATCTGGATATCTTCATTGAACCTCCAAGAAGCTAATGCAATGCTTACTTTGGATTCAGAGTGGTTGTATTGTTCTGGAGAAATCAATGTGAAAGGATTTGTTTTTGGTTATGAAAGATGAGGAAGATGATGTTACAATTGTGTTGCAGGTGTTTGGATAGCTTATATATGAGTAATAGAAGCTTGGTGATTGATTAAAATGGAAAATGCACGAGTGGATTTTGAGATGGGTGTTCAAAGTCAGAATATACCACAAAAATGGTATTTTGGTGTAAGTTCTTATTTGAGGGAGTTTGGGAGAGTTTCCGGGCTTGTGAATTCGTTTTTGGCTTGCAAAATAATGCCTCTATTTATAGGGAAAGGTTTGAGGGCTTGAAGTGATCAGAAAATAAAGATCACATGTTATGGTTTTTTGACTTGTTTTTGAAGCAATCTTGACAAATATTGTCCTAATGTGAAGTACAAGACTTGTAGAGTGGTTGAACACTTTAAACATGCTTCTTATGATCTTGTAGGTTTAGTGTGTGTAGAAGAAACAAGTTAGAGGCTCAAGCCAAGTTGACTTTGTGATTAAAGCAACTTTTCAAGAATGGAAATGGTGCCTTTGTGCCATAAATGGAAAAATCATGTGGACAATGGCTTAATCACTTGGATCATACCTCAATCAATTGTGTAAACAATTAATTATGGAGTGATTTTCAAGTGAGATGCCGTCAAAGCAAGATTATGCAGCATAGGTTTGAGTTTTGATCAAGTGTTCTTCATGAAAATGGCTTGAAATGCAAGAATGGATGCTCAACTTCTTCTCTTCGATTCTCCTATCTCAAAAATGATATATTCAAGTTCTTGGACATTTTGGAAAACTTGAAATATGGTCTGCAACCTTCATGTTGACCATTTTGTCATAATCAAATTGGAACTAGGTTAAAATTGGTCAAGAAGTTAGGACAAAAACCTGCCTAAACTTGTTGAAAATTTCATTAAGTGTTTTATGAAAAATGGCATGACTTCATGAGCCTATATCTTCAAATCTAAGCATTTTTTGGACATCAACCCTCTAATACAAAGTTGTAGAATTCACCAATATCTACAATTTTCATGTTGAAAGTTTTCCTTGAATCATCTTGCATCTTGGTGAAAAATTGTCATGAAGTAATGACTTTATCAAGTATAAAAACACTTAGAAATTTTCTAAGTCTTAGAAATCTTCGCTTTTTTATTGAATTTTTGAATTTTTTGATTCTTGATGATCAAATTTGATATTTTTGAATGTCTTGATGAATCTTGATTTTTGAAATTCAACGTTGATCAAAAAGGTCAAAGTTTGACTTTTTGTGTATCAGTTGACTTTTCATTAGTTGATCAAATTTCAACTACCAATTCAATGATCTTGAGAAATGATTAGAGCCATGAAATTAGGTCAACATTTTATATTTGAGTCCTTGAGATAATGCCTCAATCCATTAGGTCATGTACTAGGTCAAAAGTCAATGATCAGTCATTCTCAATCAAAACCCTAAATTTGAAAATTTTGCCCGTTTGATGATTTGATTGATTTTCTTGTGGAATTGTGATAAACACTTGATCAATTGATGGACATGACTTAAAAATGTTGATGTTGGCCAACACATTATGAATTTTGACTGTCTATTAACCATAATTGACCTTTTACTCAATACAACTGATTTTCAGCCATCTGAGCAATTGATTGAGAAAATTTGTGATGTAAGACTTGAAACTTGGTATGAGAAATCTTGGAGACCTACAATGAACCAAGAAAGTAATTTTAGGCATCAAAAGTCCAATTTTCCTTGAGAAAACCAAAACACTAATTTGGAGGCTCAGTTCTTAGGAGGTGAGCTTGTCTGATCAAGCCCTTCAGAACTCTTGAGAATTTGAGATCTTTGGTGAGAAATGTCTTGAGAAAAGAAAGGGAAAATTTCGGGGTACAACAGTTGCCCCTGTTCAATCTTCTTAAACCTGAAGAGTTAGATTGGTCTGTCCACCATTCGTGACTTGAAGGTGGAAGATGATAGAATACATAAGTGCCTAGAAATTTGAACTCGCCCGCGCACGAAGTAAAATTGTCTGTTGATTATTATAGGAATGGAATTAAAGATGCCATTTAGAGAGTTGTCGAAGATGGGCTTAAAGATGCCATCTAAAGTAACTGTTGATAGAAATATCAGAATGAGTCTACGCTCGAATTTATCTGAGGAGTATCAGAATAAGTTTATGCTTGATTTAAACTGAGCCAGAAAGAAGTATCAGAATAAATCTTTGGTCGATTTAATCTGAGCCAGGAGATGTTTGAAAATATTTAACTGAGAGAAGTATCAGAATAAATCTTTGGTTGATTTAATCTGAGCCAAAAAAAGGTCTACTGAGAGAAGTATCAGAATAAATCTTTGGTAGATTTAATCTGAGCCAGCAGATGCTTGAAAATCTTTAACTGAGAGATGTATCAGAATAAATCTTTGGTCGATTTAATTTGAGCCAGAAAAAGGTCTACTGATAGAAGTATCGGAATAAATCTTTGGTCGATTTAATCTCAGCCAACAGATACTTGAAAATCTTTAACTGAGAGAAGTATCAGAATAAATCTTTGGTCGATTTAATCTGAGCCAGAAAAAGGTCTACTGAGAGAAGTATCAGAATAAATATTTGGCTGATTTATTCTAAGCCAGCATATGTTTTTAAATCTTTAACTAAGAGAAGTATCAGAATAAATCTTTGGTTGATTTAATCTGAGCCAGAAAAAGGTCTACCGAGAGAAGTATCAGAATAAATCTTTGGTCGATTTAATCTAAGTCAGCAGATGTGTTTAAATCTTTAATTGAGAGAAGTATTAAAATAAATCTTTGGTTGATTTAATCTGATCCAGAAAAAGGTCTACTGAGAGAAGTATCAAAATAAATCTTTGTTCGATTTAATCTGAGCCAACACATGCTTGAAAATCTTTAACTGAGATAAGTATTAGAATAAATCTTTGGTCGATTTAATCTGAGCCAAAAAAAGCTCTACTAAGAGAAGCATCCGAATAAATCTTTGGTTGATTTAAATCTGAGCCAACAAATGTTTAAAGGGAGTGTCCATCATGTATATACTTACCCTTGCTTTGTTTCAGAGAGTTACCTACAATTTGTTTTGAGGATTTGTTGATGATATCGGTCTGTCGATTGATTCTTACCTGAAAGGGTAAAGAGTTAGTTGCATGCAATGTCATGATATATGAAATGAATTGCGTAATAATGTCTCAAAATAAATGAGATTGTGCTATATACATTTCGTATGCATATGCTATGATATATGAATGTGTAATGTTGTTGAAGTGTATCTTCATCTGGGGAAATAAATCCCTGACTATTGTTGAGGATGAAGAATATGTGTATCTTCAATCTTGTCTAGAATGCTTCCGTTTGGGATTCCTGCTTGCTTGTTTGAGGAAACTCTACAGGGGATGTATTGATCTTTGTCTGGGGAGTAGAGTTTAGGAATATTGGTCGTCCATTGCTCTGTTGGGGAGTTTATTTCTTATATACCCTGACTAGGGATAAAAGATATGGTTAAACTTCTGACTTGTCTGGGGAAGATAAAGTTAACTAGTATCTGGTCGGATTCCAGGCTTCGCAACAACTTCCTGGGGATATTGATGACTTTAATGGGGAGAAGAATTTTGTCATTGATTTGTAGTACTCAAGCTGGGGAATCTATAGGTTATTGGGGAAATAAACCATGTTGGGAAAGTAAACCCTGTTGGGGAAATAAACCCTTGTTTGATGGAGAAGTGCTCTACTGAGGAAACAAATCTCTTGGGGAAATTAATTTTGCTAGAGAGGAGGACTCTGCAAGGTTTCTTTTTTCAGCCTTGGGAGACTAAACTCAGCCGGGGAAGAGAATTTCCATGCATTGTACTTATTGGATCTCCATGGGGAGATCTCAAGGGGAGGAGATTGTACCCCTTTATTTGTTGGAGTGATCTGCCGGAGAGATTGTGGGGAATGTACCCTTATTTGTGAAGGCTAATCTTATAGAGGTGGCTCTGGTGACTTCACGGGGATAACCTTATGAAAGGGATTCTATGGGGATTTATGGATAGCTTGAGCATCATCCCAGCTCCTAGAATTTTGAATAAATGCTTATTCCTGTTCTTATGTATTTGTTAACAGTTAATCATGTTCATATGCACATGCTCATTCAATTTTAGTCATTGGACGTTTTTGCAAACAAAACAGAAAAAACAAAAAGTTTGGACTTTTTTAAAATATATTTGTATTGATAATTTTCCTATAAACAAGCGATTTTGTACAGAGACGAAAATCCTAGTAAGAGGAAGTCATCGTGAGATGAAAAGAATACAAAGTGAAAACAAAATATATAGTCATGTGGAAGTGATCTCATTGGGTTCCGACTCTGCTATTGCCCCTATGTCTTTGAACATCTCGTCCTTTGCCATCAGAATAAGTTGATTAAACCTTTTGAACTTTTGACCTTGGTAATAAAGCTGGTTGTAAGTGATCCAATGGGACATAGTTGTACACTTTAATCCATATTTTTTCATGGACCGTCCTCTCGGGTTTTCAGTCCACCAGGATACCCTTTCTTGCCCAAGCCCCCTTTCAAGTTTTTGACTTGTCGAGTGTAAGATCTTTTGTATATATCCCTTATTTTTGCCTAGGTATGTCAACCTAGCGGGTCATTCTTATGCGTAGTATTTTTTTACTATGTCCGTATTCACAGGGTGCGGGAAATCTTCGCCATCCATAGTGGTTAACATCATAGCACTGCCTGAGAATACTTTCTTAAAAACAAATGGCCCTTCGTAAGTGGGAGTCCATTTCCCCCTGGGATTGCCTTGTGGCAGAATGATGTGCTTTATTACCAAGTCACCAATCTGGTATAACCGATGCTTGATCTTTTTATTAAAAGCTTTGAACATGTGTTTATGGTACATCTGACCATGAAAAACAGCTGCAAGCCTCTTCTCGTTAATCAAATTTAACTGATCCAACCTAGTCTGAATCCATTCGTCTTTGTCTAAATTTGCTTCTTTCATAATCCTTAGAGAAGGAATCTGAACTTCGACAGGAAGGACAACTTCCATGCCATAGACTAGGGAGAATGGGGTTTCCCCGGTTGATGTTCACACCGAAGTTAGATATCCATGAATAGAAAACGGTAACATCTCATTCCAGTCTTTATACGTCACCACCATCTTTTGTACAATCTTATTTATATTCTTATTGGCAGCTTCTACTGCGCCATTCATCTTAGGTCTGTATGGAGAAGAGCTATGATGTTTCATCTTGAACTTCGTGCAGCATTCAGTGATCATGGCATTGTTAAGGTTGGTGCCATTGTCAGTGATGATCCTCTCAGGGATACCATAACGGTAGATTAGGTTATACTTGATGAACCGGGCTACGATGTTCTTGGTAACTGAGGAAAATGAAGTTGCTTTAACCCACTTAGTAAAGTAGTCAATGGCGACAACAATGAAACAGTTTCCATTAGAGGCAGTAGGTTTGATTTCTCTGATCATGTCAATGCCCCACATTGCAAATGGCCAAGGAGAAGTCATGACGTTAAAAGGAATTGGAGGCACATGGACTTTATCAGCTTAAATTTGGCACTTATGGAAAGTCCTCGAGTGGCGGTGACAATCAGTTTCCATGGCTGACCAATAGTAAGCAGCTCTCAAAATCTTCTTGCCCATAGTGTGTTTGCTATAATGATTACCAAAGATACCTTCATGCATATACTCCATGATCTTCTCTGCTTCCTTCTTATCCATAAAACATAACAGAATTGAATCATGGTTGCGCTTGTGTAAGATCCCATTGCTCAGGAAGAACTTGGCTGAGAACCTCTGCAGGAATTTCTTGTTGTTGACTGACACCCCTTCAGGATACTCTTGAGCTTCGAGATATCTTTTCACCTCATGAAACCAAGGCTTCTCCTCTACACCATTAGTGTCAATCTCACAGCAGTGTATTGGTTCGTAAAATCTCTCGATAGTAATTCGGGGAGCTTCGTTGTCCCACTTGACCTTGAACATAGAAGACATGGTAGCTAAAGCATATGCGAATTGATTTTCTTTGGTAACCTCTTCAAAGTATGGGATCAAGGTTAGCACAAGCTCTTTATAAGGGATAAGATTTAGATGTTTTGCATCTCACTCTCCTTTAACTTGAATGATGACCAAAGATGAGTCTCCATATACACTTAAGAATTTGATTCTTAGGTCAATAGCATCTTTAAGGCCCAAGATGCATGCTTCATATTCGGCCATATTGTTGGTACAGTCGAAGCAAAGTCTGGCAGTAAAAGGCATATGGAAACCTTCAGGGGAAATGATCACAACACCAATTCTGTTACCCAATGCGTTGGAAGCTCCATCAAAAACCATAGTCCATCAGGATCCTTGCTCAGGTCCTTCATACAGTCTAGGCTTTTCACAATCTGCAATCAGCATGATATTCTCGTCCAGGAATTCAAAGTTCATGGATTGGTAGTCATCCACAACTTGATGCGCCAAATGACCTGCCATCACACTTCCTTTAGGATATCGTATTCAGTTAAGATCAATTCCCATCGGGCTATCCTTCCGGAGAGAGCTGGCTTCTCAAAGATGTACTTGATGGGATCCATCTTAGAGATCAGTAGAGTGGTATGAGTCAACATATATTATCTTAGTCGGCGAGCAACCCATGCCAAAGTGTAACAAGTTTTCTCGATCAGTGAATATCTTGTTTCACATTTGGTAAACATTTTGCTAAGGTAGTATATTGCATGCTCTTTTCGACCAGACTCGTCATGCTGCCCCAGCACACACCCCATTGAATTTTCTAACACAGTTAAGTACATGATCAAAGGTCTTCCTTCAATTGGTGGCATCCGAATTGGTGGTTCTTGCAAGTATTCCTTGATCTTGTCAAAATCTATTTGGAAGTCGTCACTCCATCTTACAACTTGATCTTTCTTCAGCAGCTTGAAGATTGGTTCACAAGTAGCAGTCAGGTGAGAGATAAATCAGGTAATGTAACTGAGTCGTCATAGAAAACCTCTAACCTCCTTCTCAGTACGAGGAGCTGGCATTTCTTGGATGGCTTTAACCTTTTTGGGATCAACTTCAATACCTTTGCCACTGACGATAAATCCTAGGAGCTTACCAGACCTTACCCCGAAGACGCATTTGTTGGGATTCAACCTCAGCTTATATTTCTTCAGCCTCTTAAACAGCTTGTGCAGATGATCAAGGTTCTCTTTCTCAGTTTAGGACCTTGCTATCATGTCATCAATATAGACTTCTATCTCATGATGAATCATATCATGAAATAAAGCCACCATAACTCGTTGATGAGTTGCGCCTGTGTTTTTCAGCCGAAAATGCATAACCTTATAACAGAAGGTGACCCACTGTGTGACAAAAGTAGTCTTCTCCATGTATTCGGGAACCATTTTGATTTGGTTGTAACCCGAGAAGCCATCCATGAAGGAAAACACCTTGTGTTAAGCAGTGTTGTCAACTAAGACATCAATATATGGTAGTGGGAAGTCGTCTTTGGGGCTTGCCCTATTCAGATCCCTATAGTCTACACACATACAGACCTTACCGTCTTTCTTCGGTATTGGAACAACATTTGCAACCCATTGGGGATACGACGTCACTGCCAAGAAACCCGCATTGAACTGTTTCATTATCTCGGCCTTGACCTTTTCAGACATGTCAGGGCGCATGTGAAGAACCTTTTGTTTGATTAGAGAACAACCCTCTTTCATTGGTAGACGATGAACCACGATATCAGTATCGAGCCCCGGCATGTCTTCGTATGACCAAGTGAATACCTCAACATAGTCATGCAACATCTGAACCAATCTTATCTTGACACTGTCTTCCAAGTTAGCGTCTATCTTGACTTCTTTCTTATCTGCCTCCGTACCCAAGTTTATCACTTCGACCGGTTCTTCGTGTGGTTGGATAGCCTTTTCCTCTTGTATCAGGAGTCTGGAGAGTTCTCCAGGTATCTCAAAATATTTTTCACCTTCGTCTTCGTCTTGATAGATTGGATTCTCAAAGTCATAAATGGCAATAGAAGAATTGTTGTCAATAAGATCCGGAGTGGATGTGGATCTGCAAATGTGTGTGTGTGAATGTAAGGTCACATGGCTATTTGAAAATGCAATAAAAGAAAGACAAAGAGCACAAAATTTGAATGAAAAATCATCCAATGTTTGCATTAAATGAGCATATGATATATGAAATGACAAACCCTTAACAAATGGACCATTTTGCCCCGGGCAAGGCACATGGTTTAAAGTCATTGTTTTGAAGGAAATTATACAGACAAAGTTCTTAAAGCAATAAAAATAGGAAATAGAAATTACTCCTGGTTGAAGGAGATTGAGATGAAGTCTTTGGCCTTCCAATTGTTAAGTCCACCATTAGCAGTTGGGAATATCCAGTCGTCCAAGTCACCATCACTATCAGTGTCTTCTAGTGCATTGACTTCATTGTTGCTAATACAAGGAGGTGGTCCATCAGCACGAGCACGTCGAACCTCTTTGTGAGCCTTTAAAGTAAAATCGAACCCAAATTTGTTAGATTTGTAGGGGATGTCATGAAGTTGTCCCAAGATAGTGCAGCCTCCACCTTCTATAACAGCTTTAACTTCCTTTAGAGTGGCCATTCTTCGTGTATCCTTGATAAAAATGGGAGCAGCATTAGCAACAACAATCGTTAGAGGGATTACTTCAAATGCTTGGCAGGGGGTTTCAATGAATTCACCATCCATTTCAACATATTTGAAAGAATTCAAATGACTGGCCATAAGTTCTTCCTCTCCACATACCGTGACTATCTTCCCTTTCACTAGGTACTTCAGCTTTTGATGTAATGTAGAGGTAAGCGCACCTGCCCCATGAATCCATGGTCGTTCGAGCAAGCATGAATAGGTTGGGAAAATATCCATTACATCAAAATTTAAATTAAAAACTTGAGATCCCACTTTGATCAGTAGATCAACCTCTCTGTGGACCATTCTTTTTGAACCATCGAAGGCTCTCACCACAATATCGCTGGGTTTCAGCACCAGTCCTTCGCAGTCCAGTCTATCCAAAGCACCTTTACATAAAACATTGAGGGAGGACTCAGTATTTACCAACACGTGCGCAAGGGTGGTGCCTTTGCATTCAATATAGATATGGAGAGCCTTGTTATGATTCTTCCCCACCGGAGTCAAATCTGCATCAGAAAAACCTAAACCATTATCAGCAGTTAGGCTTGTAATACAATTCTCAAATTGATCAGCAGTGGTCTCTTGAGGTACATGGGCATTTTTTAAGAACTTCAACAAGGATTGGGCATGTGCGTCGGAGCATAACAACAAGGACAACATGGATATCTTTCAGGGTGTATGCCCCAGTTGTCCACTATTTTGTAATCACTTTTTCGGATGATCTTCAGAACTTCTTCCATCTCTTGTCTAGATGGATCTTCAATTGTCACTTATTTTGAGGGTACCTCCGTCAGGGCAGGCTCGACAACTTTCTCCTTACCTCGGGTATCAGCAGTTGGTCTAGTAGCAGGAATGAAAACATGTGTTATAGTAGTTGTTGGAGGAGAGATCTCCGGAGAGAAGACCCTTCATGTCCTAGTGACCTTACTAGTTCTGTCAATGTTTGTGTGATACGGTGGGAGAACTGACTTGAAGGTTTTGCATTTGATTGCAAATGTTATGGTTAGCAAGAGTCGCCACCGACTTTTCTTTTATCCAAAAGGAAAGGTGAAAAAGCACATGAAAGACCTTTGATATTATTTCTTGAGTTCGGGGGGTAGATTATGAAAAGGGAAGGTATTAACATCCTTTTCATCCATGGTTTTCCATGGGCTCTTAGTTACTTTCTAGATCACTTATTTTTGTTTGAAATTGTGCTTTGTGTGGTTTTTGAAGTATTTTGTAAAGAGGCCATTGTTTAGGAAATCTTTGTAATGATCCTTGTTTATAAGAATGTATACAAAGATGTTTGATCTTTTGAAAATGTTTTCAAGTTTGTAAGATGTTTGAAAGTGTAGGTGTTTGTTTTGAAAATAGCAA
This sequence comes from Vicia faba, assembly GCA_948472305.1. Classification (NCBI taxonomy): domain Eukaryota; kingdom Viridiplantae; phylum Streptophyta; class Magnoliopsida; order Fabales; family Fabaceae; genus Vicia; species Vicia faba. The sequence continues at coordinate 853,061,001 of OX451741.1, forward strand.
GGATGTTTGTTTGAAATTGAGCAAGTAATTAGGAGCATTCTACCTACTCAAAAGTCTTTCTTGTTTATTTTTATTTTCCTTTGACATTGTTATCTTACCATTGGTTTGGTAAGTAACCCTATCTTTGGATGTAAACGGGACGGGCGTGGGTCATCATATAACCATGATTAGCAATGTTGCAAGGTATATTAGCACTCTTTTTAGGGGCTAAGATCATGTAAAAGGCAACTTAGATAGCGTCTCAAGGGACTATGATCTTGTATTTTATTGTTTTTGCTAAGATACCTCACATGCGTAATATGGTCATTTTGTATAAGGCAACCAAGTGGAATAACCCTAGGGGTGTTTGTGTGCAAATGTATTGTTTTCATGCTTGATTTTGTCTTGAATTAGGGTTTTTTAAGTATTGGTTTTAGTCTTTCCATACAAACCCTAATTACTAACATATTATATATAAAGCGATAAATTGTGGAATTTAAAGTTACTACGCTATTACAATACTTGTGGGAGGGGGGGGGGGGGTGTACAAATTGAATGGGGATTTCAAGAATGTAAACCTAGTTAATATATTACAACCATATTGAATTGGTACAAATATACAAGAAATTAAATGAATATAATGTACAAAATGAATAAATATACAAAAATGCAAAATGTAAAGAAAATGGACCTTTGTTTGGTTTTCATGAGAAAAAAAGGGATTTGATTTAACCTAATTAATTGAAGAAAATAATTAATTAAACTTAAATTTATTAAGAAAAGATTTTAAATAAAACCCTAAATTTATTAATTGATTAAAAGAAAATAATTTTGTAAGAAAACTATTTTTTGGTATTTTTGTCTTGAAAATAATACATGGTGTTATAAAATATTTTTGGTCTTTTTTATATTAAAATAATATATTTTAATTAGTGTAAAAGAAAATAAATAATAACCTAGTTTTAAATTAAATTTACAAGACTAGTTAGTAAAAATAAATAAAGTATAGTTAAATAAAGTATTTTTTGTGAGAAAATTAAAATAAATTAAGTTAAAATAAAAATCTAATTTTTTGGTATTTTTTCATGATTTTTTAATATTGTGAAAATAATTAAGAAAATAAATAAAAAGAAAATAAGAAAATAAAATATAATTGGGCCAATGGCGTATAAATGAAATGGGGGGTTTGTCAGCAAAAACAAAAACAATCCAGGCCCAGCGCCTGCAAAAAAAAAACAAAAGTCAGGAAGCAAAAAATATGAAAAAATCAAAAGGGTACCACTAGGGCTCGAACCCAGGTCCCAAAGGTTACAGGCACGCGCTTCTACCACTGGGGTGGGTATACATCCGCTAACATAAGAAAAACAATAAATATATGATACAAAACGTGCCCTGATGACTTCATCTTCAACCTCCAGCCAAACCAACTGTAACTTGTTCATTTCTCATCAAAAATGAAAACTGTAAACATGAAATTTCTAGCAAATTTCCTCACGGTTTCAAAAATGTAAAGCATTAAAACTATAGATCAAAGATAAACATGAATTTTATTGGCCCTAATATGAATCCTAAAAATCTCAGAAACTTCAATCCTAAAATTTGCTAAGCTCAAACAAAGTTAATGGAAACTATGAACATGGTTAGCTTTAGGGCAATGATATCTACATGTTTTGTTCACAAATAAATCATTAATGATGCTTGTATGAAGAGTTCAAAGTTAAGAAAACTTACCTCAAAACTCGAAATCGTGTTTTGAGTTTGAGCTTGTTTCAAGTGATGGTGATGATCAGGTTAGCTTCCTTGAGGTCCCAGGAAGCTAATGCAATGATTAGCTTGAGCAATGGATGGCTGAAATGGTCTGGAGAAGTCAATGTGCAGAGCTCTCTTTTTGAAAATGGAGGATGGTGTTAATGGTGTTACAGTTCTGTAACAGGGTGTGGGATCAATTATATATGATGTTTAGAAACTTTAGAAACCAAAAGGCCAAGAAACGTACGAGTAGATTGTGAGTTTCAAGTTTTTGGTCAGTTTGTGTGAAAATGGAAGTATGAAATGTGTTTCTGAGTTCTAGGTGTTTTCAGAGCATGAGCATTCATGGGTTTGATGTAAATAGTTTGTGTATGTATAAATAAAAGGATTGGAGTGCATTGGCAAGTCAGAAGTATAAGTTCTTAACTTTTTGGCTAGGTGTTTACAGTGATTTCTAATAAACAACCGCTAGTCTTCCAATTTACTATTTATTATTGGTTACTTGCAGGATCGACTAGATTGATCCTAGAACACATGTGTCATAACTCATTTCCATGTTCATATCTATTATATTGATAGACTTATATTGTATGTTAAGTTCGAATATGAGATTCTTAGAAAAGATTTCTAAAATGGTCTATAGGAATAAACTAACTGAATGTAGGCAGGAAAGGCTTCGAATTAGACTTGGGCTTGAATGTAAAGATAAGTGTTTGACTAAAAGGATAAAGTAGAAGTAAAGTTTCTAACGAAGTGACTGTGTTTAAAGGCAAGTAAAACAAAGAAATGCAAGGAAATCGAAGGATCTAAGGGCAGAAATACTGTAAAGGCGAACTAAATATAACAAGACTTATATTGAAACTGTAAAAAAAGTAATGATGTTCAACACGTACATTGTATCTTCTGACTCGTTTTCCTTAATTCACGGTAGTTTGAGTATTTTGAGATCTTTTAGTACATAAAAGTGAACATCCTAAATCTAACATAAGAACACCTATTTATAGTGTCTTGACCCTAACGACCCTATTCTAAAATCACGCCACGTTCGAAGCATGCAGGCTTCCTATGTTTGCTGACTTCCACGCGTCTTCTAGAATGGCGCTCTTTATTTGAAATTCGAAATCTGTACCAATCGAAGCATCTTGTTTCTTCGTTGCTTTCGAAATAACCCAATTACCTGGACCGTTTCCAACTTCTGGCACCCTTACATAAAGGAGCTCTTTTATAATTCGAACACTAAAACAAGTCCAAATCGAAATCCGCTGGAAATTGAATAATCCTTTAGCATAATGACTCCATATCTCCAACCAATATCCAATATTGATATTAATCTCCTTAGGTAATTTATTCGAAATATTATTTTGATAGTGGTTTCTTCCTTATTCGAAATAGCCAGCTAACAAATTGCCCCCCAAGAACATGTATTTCGAAAAATATAAATAAATACTTGTTTTTTGACTCATCCAGGCTATTTCGAGAGTATCAAAAACTCATGATGACCATACTGTACACGATGGTAGAGTAAGTGTCCTACTTTCTGCAAAAACGTCCAATAAATGAAACGCCCCTTTCTGATTGTTAAATGTATTTTGTTAATGCTTTTTATTGTAAATGATTGAACACAACCATTCTGGCACTTATATAATACCATTTTGGCTTCATGCTTATATATATTTTTTATTATCCTGTAGTGATTCTAACCTCTTGCAAGCATGGTTTATACCTTTTTAAGTATTTCCCATTTACCCTCAAGATTCTTCTATCTTCCGCTAATTCTTCTATTTCGTAAGCATTATTCGAAAATGTTTTCAATACTCGAAAGGGACCCTCCCAATGGGGTGACCATTTATCTAATAATCAGTTCTTTTTATCCATAGGTAATATAACCTTCCATACTAGGTCATTGGTTGAGAACAACTTACTTTTAACTCTTTTGTTGTATGCTCTGGCTACTCTTTCTTTCTATCTTCTCATAACTTCTAAAGCATGTAGCCTATCTTCATCCACATCCACTAATTCATTCATCATCATTTCCCAATATTGATCAGTTGGTATTTCATTTTGTCTTTGGATTCTTACTGATTGTAAGTGTATTTCGACTGGCAACACTGCGTCATGTCCAAAGGTAAGTCGAAACGGAGTAGTATTTGTTGCTTCTTTAGGAGATGTTCGACATGCCCACAAAGCTTGGTCCAAAGTTTTGTGCCAATTTCTTGGCTTTCGTCCTACATGTTTCTTTATCAAACCTATTATGACTTTATTGGCTGCTTCTACTTGTCCATTAGCTTGAGCATAGTAAGGAGTTGATGTGAGTAATTTAAATCCCATTTCTTTTGCAAACTCTTGCATTTTTCGCCATGTGAAAACTGAACCTTGATCTGTTGTAATACTTTCTAGTATTCCGAACCTGTAAATTATTTGCCTCTGGATAAATTCCATAATGACCTCTTGATCAACGTTCACTAGAGGAATTGCTTCGACCCATTTTGTAAAATAATCTATACCCACAAGGATATATTTCTGTCCTTTGGACGATGCCGGTCGAATTTCACCAATTAGATCTAATGCCCATCCTCTAAAAGGCCAAGGCTTAACAATTGAATGTAACTCACTTGCAGGAGCATGTTGAATACCTGCATAAACTTGGCATTATTCGCAACCTTTAGAAAATTCTATGCAGTCTTTAAGCATAGTGGGCCAATACATTCCATATCGAAACAACAACCATTTCATTTTGTGACCTGCTTGATGTGCCCCACATGCCCCACTGTGCACACTGGATACTGCTAAATATGCTTCATTTTCTCCTAAACACTTGAGTAATATACCTTCTGGGGTTTTCTTAAAAAGTTCATTTCCTATTAGGACATAAGACAATGCCCTATATTTGGTCTTTTTCTCTGTACTTACTAAAGGTTCTTTCAGGTGATTTACTATGGGACTTCTCCAATATGTATCTGCCAAAGTATCAATATTTAGAACTTCGAATTCTTTCTGATCTGCATAACCTAGTTTCAAAGTTTCCAAGTCTAATGGTGATAATTTGGTAGCCAATATTCTGCCTCTTGTTTCTATGAGATATTGGAGTTTTTCTCTAGATGTCTTATATCCTGAAGCTATTTGAGCCAAGTCATTTGCCTCCTGATTATCAATTCTGGGAATATGTTTTATATCCACATATTCAAATTTTTTGAGTAATCTATTAGCAATAACAAAGTACATGATCAAATTTTCCTTGATACATTTGTATTCTTTGGTTATCTGTTTGATGACCAACTCTGAGTCTCCCCTAATTTCGACTCTGGTTGCCCCCAATTCTAACAAAGCTTCAAGTCCAGCAATTAATGCTTCATACTCAGCTTCGTTGTTCGAACAAGGAGGGCCTTCTAACTTGTACTTGAAGTTTCTTGGAATTCCCTCAGGATAAATTATAAGGACTCCAACACCACTTCCATATTTATGTGTTGACCCATCGAAGGATAATTTCCAAGGCCGGATCTCAACATAATCTAACGCGAAGTCCTCACTCACAAAGTGATCCACTATGAAATCTGAAACTAATTGTCCTTTCATAGCTTTTAAAGGCTTGAAGGTCAAATTGTACTCAGTGAGCGCTAAGGCCCATTTGCCAATCCTGCTGTGCATGATTGGTTTTGAAAGCATATGTTTAATAACATCAAAGTGAGATGAAACATAAACATCAACTGGTTTAATATAATATTTAAGTTTTGTACAAGAGAAATACAGACAGAGGCATAGTTTTTCAATGCTACTATACTTAGCCTCTGCTTTATTTAGGACCCTACTAAGATAATAGATGGCTCTTTCGACGCCATCATCATTTTCTTGGGCTAACATACTACCTATAGTTACATTGGAGGCAGAGATGTACAACCTCATTGGTTTATCTTTAGAAGGGGGTGCGAGTATAGGAGGATGCATCAAATAAGCTTTGATTTTCTCGAATGCCTCCTGATGCTGCACAGTCCATTCAAAATTCCCTTGGTTGAGACGGAGGAGTGGAGAGAAAGCTTGAGTTCGCCCACTCAAATTAGATATGAATCTCCTTAAAAAGTTAATTTTACCCAATAGAGATTGCAACTCTTTCTTTGTTGAAGGAGGTTTCGTCTCCATAATAGCCTTCGTCTTGTTCAAGTTAATTTCGATCCCCTTCTTGTGGACCACAAAGCCTAGGAAATCCCCAGCCTGAACAAAGAAAGCACATTTAAGAGGATTCATTTTTAAGCCATGTTTTCTCATTCTTTCGAATGACTGGCAAAGGTGAGTCAAATGATCCTCATCAGAAACAGATTTGACTACTATGTCATCTATATAAATCTGCATAAATGACTCAATGAAATCATGAAAAATAGTGTTCATTGCCCTCTAATATGTTGCCCCAGCATTTTTTAGTCCAAAGGGCATAACTACCCATTCATAAGTGCCTAAAGGGCCTGGACATCTGAATGCAATTTTGGGAACATCATCCTCAGTAATAAAAATCTGATTATACCCAGAGTATCCATCTAACATACTCAGGTATTCGAAACCCGCAGCAGAATCAATCAGCATTTCTGCTATAGGCATGGAATATTCATCTTTTGGGGTGGCAGTGTTTAAATCCCTAAAATCTATGCAAATTCGCAAAGAGCCATTTTTCTTAATAACATGTACAATATTAGCAAGCCATTCTACGTACCTTGTGGTCCTGATAAATTTGCATCGAAGGAGCCGTTCCACCTATGCCTTTATTTTTGAGAGGATTTCTGGAGCGAATCGTCTAGGAATCTGCTTGATAGGCTTCTTGCCATCCTTGATTGGAAGCCTATGTTCTACCAGTTCCCTCTTTAAACCAGGCATTTCATCATAGTCCCAGGCGAAGCAATCTCTGTTTTGTTTGAGCATTTCAACCACTTTGCCTTTTAAGTTGGGACTAAGTTTCGCACTGATGTATGTAATTCTTTTTTCGACACCATCCCCAATATCAACCTCCTCCAAAGGATCTTGGGCCAGCATCTTAGCGCTTGATGACTCTGGATCCTTTTCGAACCCCAAGGGCTCTTGATCATAAATGGCATCTAGTCTTTGATCCATCAGTTTAGAAGCTTGTCCATCACAGGGTGAGGATGAATGGTTTCCTTCAGGATTTGCTATTTCTTTTTTGTCTATGGCTTCGACAGCCATGTTTTGTATCTCGGCTTCGAGAGCTGTTCTTCGTTTGTTCTCAGCCAAATAGGCCGAAATCTTTTGGTAGTAATTTGATTCAGTCATAATAACTTTTGCTTGCCCAGCCAGTTGGCCGTATCTTCGAAGTCTCTCCATCTTTTTCAGTCACCTACCCATTCCACATGATTTCCCTATCCCATTAGAATCTATTGGGACGCAAGGTTAGGGAATAATAAGCGTTCTCATTTGGATCGAAATATTCCTCAGGTGGGTGACATGGCCCTATGTTGGCCATATTTCTGTCGAAATTTCTTTTGTCCACATTGTTGATTTCTGCCATATAGTAACTTTGGTCTGCTTCTATATTTTCAACAATCCCATCATCTCTCCACAACACCAGCCTTTGATGCATTGAAGAAGGTACAACTCCAACTCCATGGATCCATTCCCTGCCAAGCAACAGATTGTAATTTGCTTTTGCAGCAATGACCATAAACATTGTTGGCCTTGTGAGGGAACCAACTGTCAGGTTAACTTGTATTACTCCCAAAGTCTGGCCAACCGTCCCTTCATAATTCGAAAGCACCATGTTGTGAGGTCTAACATCTAAATCCTGCATTCCTATTCTCTTTAGCATGAATTGAGGCATCATATTGACAGCAGCTCCACCATCTACCAGAACCTTGTTCACACCATATTGTTCCATCTTTGCCCTGATGAATAAGGGTTTGAGATGGTTTTTCATTCCTTCGTCTGGCTTTTCAAAGAAAGCATTCTGCTCTTCGACCGCTCCATTGTTCATCACATAATAGCATATTGGCCTATGTCTGGCCATTTCGTCCTCATCAGTCTCCTCATCAGCATAAACCTCTGTTTCCTGATTGTACTCACAAGGCAGCACCGAAACTACATTGCAGTTTACATTGAAGAAGGATTCCCCCTCAGATTCGAAGGCATCAGTCATCAAGTCCTCTTCGTTCGCAGCTTCCTTCTGAGTCCTATTTTCTTTAGCGTCCTTCTGTGGAGAAAAAAGTTTCCTGGACACTGGGGGTTTTCCCCCAGTCTGGTTCAGTGATGTTGGGTTATTGGTACTGGATTCTCCTACTCCTGTAGGTTTCGAATCCCTTGCTGCTTTTTGGTTTCTCTGGTGTCCGCGTCACTGAGAGCGAGACATTGGGTTTCTGCCTTTATAATTCTCCAATCTTATTTCTTCCCTCCTGTTTGAATTGAATTGCCTCCTGTAAGCCATTGCAGTCCTGCCTTCTCGATCGAAGCTACGCCACTTGCCTTTTCCCTTATCAGCATTCACTTGCAGCCATCTATCAGTGGGGATTTCTGCATGTAGTTTAAAGGAAACTCTCTTTGCTCCCCTGGGATAAGGGATATGTGGCCTCCTTGGCATACTTCTGGTTGTGCTAACAAGATTCGAAGGCATTCCGCCTTGGTGCCCCCAGCCTGACGCAAACGGAATTCTCTCGAATGCTTCAGCCATTTCTTTATCATACACTGCTGCGCATCTGGGACATATCAAGCATTCTGTTCCAATCTTGTGGCAACGAACCAGGAATTCGAGCAGACTTTCATCAGCTTTTGGATAGACTTTGTATAGTTGGTTGTCTTGTCGCCAATTGACTCATGTTCGTTCATGCTGGGCCCTTTCGAATTCAACAGCAATTCTGGGGTTGCAGATGATACTGCACCTTGGGCATAGCAACTTTTCCTGATTTTTCTTATGATAGTGGAAGAGGTATTCACGCAAACCTGCGTCCTTTCTAGGTAAGTTCTCTCTTCTCTGTTCTCTTTCCCTCTCTAAACAACGTTCCACTTCTTCCATTTCAGAGTTAGGTTGTTCGAAGTCCACCATATTCACTCCCAGCATTTGGTCATCAGAAATTTTGACTTCTTCAAATTTCATCCTAAAACCTTCAGTGGCCTCAGCTAATTTTCTGTCACTTAATATCTTTGCTTTGAGCACCTTTGGGAGGCCATCAGTAGCTTCTGTTTCGTTTTTGATCAATGGGAGACCATCGGTAGCCTCTTTTTCGTTTTTGATTAGGATGAAGTTCCCATCCTCTCCGAATTCCACTTTTGATTCAAATTTCCTCTCAATAATTTCTACCACATTGATGTCTAGTGGTTCAACATAGTTAGTCTCCGCCATCAGCAACGGATCTGTATCAACTTTCATTGGATTCTTTCCCTTGTCTGAGAACTTCAGCCTGCCATCCTTGATCGCATTCTGTATCAAATCCCTGAAAAGAAAACACTGTGAGGTTTTATGGCTTAAAAAGTTGTGATATTTACAAAAGCCCATCTTTTTCCTTTGTTCCAACGGAGGAACCTTAAGGTTAGGAGGAACTATTAACTGGCCATCTTTAACAAGTAGATCAAATATCTCATCACATTTAGTTATATCGAAAGTATAGATTTTCTTGGGGAATTTATCATTCCTTTCACTTTCGAGAGAATCCTTTCCATTGGAAGGAAGTAGAACTTTGCAAGCATAAGGGGGTGCTTCTTTTAGTTCTGCAAGATCTATTTCGAACTGATCGAAATCATAAGGGTCTTGAGAATCATCTATGTTTTCCTCTTCAGCCTCTATGTAGGCTATTCTCTCTTTCTTATGATTTTTACTAGCCCTAGCTTTTTCAGCTTTTAATCTTTCGACCTGACGCACTCTGTCTGCTAGTTGGGCCATATCTCTAAGATACCGTGTATCCAATTTATTTCGAATGGAATAATCTAGGCCCCCAGCAGCCATTTCGACCAATTCATGTTCAGGGACCATTGTGAAGCATCTGGATTTTAATTAACGGAATCTATTCAAATATTCATCTATTGGTTCCGTAATTTTCTCTTAATGCTTGCTAGTTCCTTGAGACTGATTTTAGACTGACCCATATAAAATTGTTCATGGAAAAGCCTTTCTAAATAAGGCCAGGTGTCTACAGATCCAGGGGGCAAGGTGGTGAACCAAGTGAGCGCGTTCTTTGTTAAAGAACTTGGGAAGTATTTTATCCTAAGATTTTCATTATTTGCTATATCTCCTGCTTCTGTTAAATATCTTGCTATATGTTCCACTGTTGATTCACTTGTATCTCCAACAAATTTCGTGAATTTAGGAACTTTAACGCCCCTGGGTAATTCTGTTTGCATAATATAATCTATAATAGGAGATGTGTAGTTTGGCCTCCTAAATCCTGAATTTAAACCATTCTGGGCCATTATTCTTTCAATCATGGTGGTGAGGTTATTTTCTGCCACTAAATTGTCATTTCTAATTCTATGAACAATTTTGTCTGCATTTTGGTCCCTATTCACCATCAGTATAGGTCTAGGCTATTCATTTTGAACTTCCTGAATTCCATGATCTCTTAATCTCACCCCTATATTTATTTCTTCGACCACTTGCACAGGGGGTCGAATTCGTTCGATTATGGGTTCTTCATTTCGAATTTCCACTGGGTTTTGCCTACGCCTTGCAGGCGCATTAGGGGCACCAAAGAAATCTACTATTCTGGCCATCTGGGCTGCATTTTCTTGGTTTGTTCTATTTATATTCTGGATTAGGGGATTGAAAATAGCATTCATTTCGCGGGCTAGGATGCCTACCATATCATGATTGCTATCATCCATCTGTTGCCTAAGCGCTGCCTGACTATTAGTTGTAAGAATAGGCATCTGGGCAAAGTTTCCTATATTCTGGAAATTTGTACCCAAATGGTTCATTCCTGAACCAGATCCTTGGAGTGGGGACGAAGTTGTTGTATTATGTAACCCTGCCATAAACGAAGTTGGCGTCCCATACTGAGGATTTCTGGGTCTCAAAGGTTCAAAACCTGGAGGCCTAGGGGGGTCGAATACTGTTGATTCCCTATGTGTGGCGCAGTTTGCACTGAAGACACATCTGATGGCATGTCTAATGTACTTACTGGGATCGTATTCGAACTGCCAATAGGAATGGCATTGGAGGCATCAATCGAACTTGAAACGATTGTTGCAGCCCCCTGTGGGGGATTCTGTACCCCATCTTGGTTGGTTGTATTAACCATTATTTTGGTACGTTGTTTTCTGGGTATATGTGGATTGTTATTCTTTATTTTGCCGCTTCGAAGGTTCATTTACTGAAACGCGCTCCACACTCAGAAAATCCTATAACTTCTCTAATATGTTTGTTTGATAAAACTTTTTGTTATGACATTGTCCCACTGGACGTGCCAATTTGTTTACAGTGATTTCTAATAAACAACCGCTAGTCTTCCAATTTACTAATTATTATTGGTTACTTGCAGGATCGACTAGATTGATCCTAGAACACATGTGTCATAACTCATTTCCATGTTCATATCTATTATATTGATAGACTTATATTGTATGTTAAGTTCGAATATGAGATTCTTAGGAAAGATTTCTAAAATGGTCTATAGGAATAAACTAACTGAATGTAGGCAGGAAAGGCTTCGAATTAGACTTGGGCTTGAATGTAAAGATAAGTGTTTGACTAAAAGGATAAAGTAGAAGTAAAGTTTCTAACGAAGTGACTGTGTTTAAAGGCAAGTAAAACAAAGAAATGCAAGGAAATCGAAGGATCTAAGGGCAAAAATACTGTAATGGCGAACTAAATATAACAAGACTTGTATTGAAACAGTAAAAAAGTAATGATGTTCAACACGTACATTGTATCTTCTGACTCGTTTTCCTTAATTCACGGTAGTTTGAGTATTTTGAGATCTTTTAGCACATAAAAGTGAACATCCTAAATCTAACATAAGAACACCTATTTATAGTGTCTTGACCCTAACGGCCCTATTCTAAAATCACGCCACGTTCGAAGCATGCAGGCTTCCTATGTTTGCTGACTTCCACGCGTCTTCTAGAATGGCGCTCTTTATTTGAAATTCAAAATCTGTACCAATCGAAGCATCTTGTTTCTTCGTTGCTTTCGAAATAACCCAATTACCTGGACCGTTTCCAACTTCTGGCACCCTTACATAAAGGAGCTCTTTTATAATTTGAACACTAAAACAAGTCCAAATCGAAATCCGCTAGAAATTGAATAATCCTTTAGCATAATGACTCCATATCTCCCACCAATATCCAATATTAATATTAATCTCCTTAGGTAATTTATTCGAAATATTATTTTGATAGTGGTTTCTTCCTTATTCGAAATAGCCAGCTAACACTAGGTTACTTGATTTTGAATAAAAGAGGGAAACCAAGTTTCAATGTGAGGTTTAAGTATGGGCTGAGTGATTGTAAGTGTCTAAACCTTTTCTCATGAGTTATAAGACTTGTGTGATCAGAAGAGAACAAGTTCAAGGCTCAATAATGAGTTTTGTGCAAAAAGTCACTTTATCAAAATGGCAATGTAACCTTTCTTCCAAAAATGGATATAAAGCATGTCCATGCATTGAATGCTTGAAGTGAGGCCTCTAACAGATGTGTAAACCATTAATTATTGAGTGCCTAACAATTTTGAGGCCTACAAAGTAGTGTTTATGCATCATAGTTTGAATTTTGAAATTGGTTCATCACAAAATGCCTTGTAAATCAAGTGATAAAACCCTAACTTTATCTCTTCGACTCTCCCTACTCAAGAATGATTTCAAGGAGTTCTTGGACATTTTATAAAGCTTTTAATGTGCTCTATAACCCATATTTGAATTGCTTTTGAAGATTCCCCTTGGAACTATATGAAAAAGTGTCATGAAGTTGGGTCAAAATCCTGACCATATTAGGGCAAAATTTCACTAAGTGTTTTGTTTCATGACCACATGTTCATAAATTATAACTTGAGATCCAAGCACTTTTGGAAGAAGTTGTATGAAGAAAAGTTGTAGATTTCATGGAGATCTACAACTTTCATGTTGGAAGTTTCTCATCATGGTGAAAATTCTGCTCAAAGTTATGAAAAAATAAGAAATTCTCAACACTTAGAAAAATTTCTAAGTTTAGAAATTTTGACTTTTCAAAATGAAATCTTGACCTTTTGATTTCTTGATGAATAAGTTTCATATTTTGACATGTTTTAATGAATTGTGATCTTTGGCATTAGAATTTGACCAAAAAGTCAAAGTTTGACTTTTCAGTATATAGTTGACTTTTGATCAGTTGACTGAAAATTCATCTGTCAATCCTTTGAACTTGAGTAATGTTTTTGAGCCATGTTATTAGGTCAAAATGATGCAATTAGACTCTTGAGGTCATGCCTTAAACCAATTTATCATTTTCTAGGTCAAAAATCAGAAATTGCCCTTTCCCAATCAAAACCCTAATTTTGATCATTTTGCCCTTATGGAGATTTGATCAAATTTATTGGGGAGTTGTGGTCCAAACTTGATCAAGTGATACATAGGAGTATAAAATGTTGATGTGGATAAAAATTATGAAGTTTGACTGTAAATTGGCCATGGTTGACTTTTTCTCCAATACAACTGATTTTTAGGTCAATTGCTCAATTGACTGAGCAAAAGTGTGATCCAAAGCTTGAAACTTGACATGAGTGATCTTGGGGGTCCATAATGATCGATGAAAGTCATACGGGGAATTGTAAGTTCAAATATCCTTGTGCAATCTCAAACCCTAACTTTGGTCATCAATGCTTAAGGAGGTGTCTTGAGTTGATCAAACCCTAGTGCAGTCTTGGACCCAAGGAGATCTTGTGAGAAAATTCTTTGAAAAAATGAGAGGGCAAATTTTGGGGTACAACAGCTTCCCCTGTTCAATCTTCTTAAACCTGAAGAGTTAGATTGGCGAGTTTTGCCATTCGTGACTCGAAGGTGGAAGATAATTGGACACTAGAGTGCCCATAAATTTGCACTCGGTGATGTTGATGGTTGATGGAATGGGCTTAAAGATGCCATTTGGAGAGATGATAGAAATTTATTGGAGATGGGCTTGTAGATGCCATCCAAAAATGATTGTTGAACTGAATCTGAAAGAGAATCTGAATGAGTAACAGAATGGCATCCGTGTCTGGAGCGTATCTGAACTGTATCTGAAGGCTGAATCTGAATAAGTATCAGAATGACGTCCGTGTCTGGAACGTATCTGAACTATATCTGAAAGCTGAATCTGAATGAGTATCATATTGGCATCCGTGTCTGGAGCGTATCGGAACTGTATCTGAGAGCTGAATCTGAATGAGTATCAGAATGGCATCCGCGTTTAGAGCGCATTTGGACTGTATCTAAGAGCTGAATCTGAATGAGTGTCAGAATGGCATCCTTTTCTGGAGCGTATATGAACTGTATCTGAGAGCTGAATCTGAATGAGTGTCAGAATGGCATCAGTATCTGGAGTGTATCTGAACTGTATCTGAGAGCTGAATCTGAATGAGTATCAGAATGGCGTTCGTGTTTGGAGCATATCTGAACTGTATCTAAGAGACTTCTGAACATTGTTAATGGTAGCTATTGATTAATCTTATCCTGAAAAGGGTAAAATGTTAGTTAATATGCAATGTCATGTTGTATGAAATGCATAGTGTAATGTATTCGTGTTATCGATGTTTATGATATATGGATGCGATGTATGTGTATGTGAGCTAATTTGCTGCACGATTGTTGGATTGGGGAAAGTAAATCCCTGACTGCTGCTGAGGACATGGAGTGTAAGTCTTCATGTTGTAAAGTCGAAGTGTTGATGAATTTTCGCTTAGAGAAATAAACTCTGTTGTAAGGGAAATGTTGTGTATTGTTTGTGAAAGTCTGTTGGGGAATCCTGAGAAATTGGACGGCTTTTACTGGGGATTGATAACTGGAAGCTTTGTTTCGCTGGGGATTAAACTGCACACTGTGAGGGATTTATGGAAATAGCTTAAATATATTTCCCTATCTCTTAAAGCCATCAGTGATTGTCTTTTTACTTTTTTTATTTGTAAACAATAATTATATTCAAATGCACATGTTCAACAATAAATCATTGGACGTTTTTGTAACAAAACACAAGAGTAAAGAAAAAACAGATAGTGTTTCACTTTCAAAGGGATATCTTTGTATTGACTTTGAGTAAGTATTTTTGTATAATGAGACAAACATTCTAGTAAGAGAATGCTATCGTAAAAAATGAAAATTTTGATACAAAGAAAAGATAGCTATATGCAATAATCCCATGGGATTCCCATTCTGCTATAGCCTTCGTGTCTCTGAGCATCTTGTCCACTTGCTGCCTTGTTCGAAGTTGATTGAATTGATCAGAACCTCTGAGTTTTGTCGAGTTGTCCGTAAGGTGATCCAACAAGACATAGTCATACGCTTTAGTTCCGTAACTTTTGCCTGGACCGCCCTTTCGGGTTTTCAGTCCACCGGGATACCCTTTTTTTCCCAAGTCGCCATTTCGGGTTTTCAACTTTCCGGGTGTACAGATTTTTTTGTTTTATCCCTAATTTTTTCCCAAACCTCTTTGGTTCACCGGAATTCCCTTGTTTTTCCTAGGTGTGTCAACCTAGCAGGTCTCTTATGCGTAGTATCTTTTGACTATATCTGCATTCGCAGGGTGCGGCAGGTCGTCTCCATCCATGGTGGTCAAGATCATTGCTCCACCAGAGAATATACTTTTGATTACAAATGGTCCTTCATATGTAGGAGTCCATTTGCCCCTGGGATCACTTTGCGGTAGTATGATGCATTTGATCACTAGATCCTCAACTTGATATACTTGGCGTCTGACCTTTTTGTTGAAAGCCTTGAACATCCTTTTTTGATACATTTGACCATGGCAGACAACAGTAAGCCTTTTCTCATCAATCAAGTTTAGTTGATCAAGTCGAGTCTGGATCCAATCTTCTTCATTCAGCCCTGCATCCTTCATAATTCTTAAAGAGGGGATCTGGACCTCAATAGGAAAGACAACTTCCATGCCGTATACCAGAGAGTAGGGTGTTGCCTCCGTTGATGTGCGAGTTGTGGTATGATATCTGTGGAGAGCAAATGGTAGCATCTCATGCCAGTCTTTGCATGTGACTGTCATTTTCTGTATGATCTTTTTGATATTCTTATTTGCAGCTTCGACAGCACCATTTATCTTCGGCCGGTAAGGGGAAGAATTGTGACGCTGGATCTTGAATTGCTCGCACAGGGCGGTGATCATAGTATTGTTCAGGTTCTTACCATTGTCTGTGATGATTCTCTTTGGGATACCGTACCGCAGATGATATTCTGCTTGATGAACCGGGCGACAACATTCTTGGTGACGGAAGCAAAGGAGGCTGCCTCAACCCACTTTGTAAAATAGTCAATGGCTACTAAGATGAAGAGGTGTCCATTGGAGGTTGTTGGTTTGATTTCCCTAATCATATTGATGCCCCACATAGCAAAGGGCCAAGGAGCCGTCAAGATATTCAGAGGAACCAGAGGTACATGCACCTTGTCAGCATAAATCTGACACTTGTGGCAGGTTCGAGAGTGTTGATAGCAATCTGCTTCCATGGTAGACCAGTAATAACCTGCCCGTAGGATTTTCTTTGCCATCGTATGCCCACTGGAATGGGTGCCAAAAGTGCCCTCATGTAGATCAAACATGATCTTTTCTGCCTCAACCTTGTCCGTGCACCAAAGTAACACAGAGTCATTGTTGCGTTTGTAAAGAATGCCATTACTAAGGAAGAACTTAGCAGAGAATCTCCTTAGGAACTTCTTATCATTGACTGAAGCTCCTTCCCGATATTCCTGAGCTTCGAGATACCTCTTGACTTCGTGAAACCAAGGTCGGTCCACTACTTCTTCAGTATTAATCTCGTGACAGTGAGCTGGTTTATCCATTCGTTCAATGGTGATATGGGGAGCCTCGTTATCCCATTTAAGTTTAAACATGGATGACATTGTGGCTAGTGTGTCTGCTAGCTAATTTTCTTCTCGCGGGAAATGCTCGAAGGTAATCTTCTCAAAATATGGGTGCAATGTCAGCACATGTTCTTTGTAGGGGATAAGGTTAGGGTGTTTTGTGTCCCATTCCCCTTTGATCTGACTGATGACCAAGGCTGAATCTTCGAGCACACTTAAAGATTTCATCCCCAAATCTATAGCAGCTTTGAGACCAAAAATGCACGCTTCGCATTCCTCCATGTTGTTTGTACAGTTGAAGCAGAGTCTTGCGGTAAAGGGGGTATGACATCCTTCAGGGGATATAAGTACAACACCAATACCATTGCTGAATGCGTTGGATACCCCATCAAAGACCAGGGTCCATCAGGATCCTTGTTCAGGTCTGTCATATGGTCTGAATTCTTCACAGTTGTTTACCGTCATGATGTCTTCATCTGGGAATTCGAACTTCATGGACTGGTAGTCTTCCATAGCTTGGTGAGCAAGGTGATCAACTAGTACACTTACCTTTATTGCTTTCTGGGTAGTATACTATATGTCATATTTTGTCAGGATCATCTGCCATCTCGCTATTCTCTCAGAGAGTGCAGGTTTCTCGAAGATGTATTTTATTGGATCCATTTTAGATATCAACAAGGTAGTATGGGTCAGCATATATTGTCTTAGTCGGCGAGCAGTCCATGCCAGAGCACAACAAGTTTTCTCGAGCAGTGAATATCTTGTTTCACAGTCAGTAAAATTTTTGCTCAGGTAATAAATAGCGTGCTCTTTTCGGCCAGACTCGTCATGTTGCCCCAGCACACACCCCATTGAATTTTCCAAAATAGTCAGATACATAATCAACAGTTTTCCCTCAACCGGTGGCATCAAAACAGGAGGCTCTTGCAGATACTCTTTGATCTTGTCCAAAGCAGTTTGGCACTCGTCATTCCATCTAACTACTTGATCTTTCTTAAGTAATTTGAAGATTGGTTCACAAGTTGCTGTCAGGTGAGAGATGAATCTGGAAGTGTAGTTTAAGCGTCCCAAGAATCCTCTGACTTCCTTCTCGGTACGAGGAGCAGGCATTTCTTATATAACTTTCACCTTGGCAGGATCCACTTTGATACCTTTATTGCTGACAACAAAGCCTAGGAGTTTACCAGACCTGACCCAAAAGGTGCATTTATTTGAGTTTAACCTCAGCTTGTATTTCTTTAGTCTCTCAAAGAGTTTCTGTAAATGGTCAAGATGCTCTTCTTCTGTTTGAGATCTAGCTATCATGTCATTCATATAGACCTCTATTTCGTGATGTATCATGTCGTGAAATAGGGCTACCATGGCACGCTGATAGGTTTCCCCAGCATTCTTCAGTCCGAATGGCATAACTTTGTAGCAGAATGTGCCCTACTGTGTGACAAAGGTTGTTTTCTCCATGTCCTCAGGCGCCATTTTGATTTGGTTGTAGCCCGAGAAACCATCCATGAAGGAAGACACTTTATGTTGTGCCGTATTGTCAACCAAGACATCAATGTGGGGTAGTGGGAAATCATCTTTAGGGCTCGCCCGATTCAAATCTCTATAGTCCATGCACATTCGTACTTTGCCATCCTTTTT
This sequence comes from Vicia faba, assembly GCA_948472305.1. Taxonomy (NCBI): domain Eukaryota; kingdom Viridiplantae; phylum Streptophyta; class Magnoliopsida; order Fabales; family Fabaceae; genus Vicia; species Vicia faba. The sequence goes on from OX451741.1 coordinate 853,079,318, forward strand.
GGGTACGGGAACAACATTGGCAACCCATTATGGATAGGAGGTGAGGGCCAAGAATCCAGCGTTGAATTGCTTCATGACTTCAGCTTTAATCTTCTCTGACATATCTGGTCGCATGCGACAGACCTTTTGTTTTACCGGTGGACAGTCTTATTTTGTCGGTAGACAATGTACCACAATATCAGCATCAAGTTCTGGCATGTCTTCATACGACCAGGAAAAGATCTCAACAAACTCGTGCAGCAACTGAATCGGGCGCTCTTTGACACTGGGTTCCAGATTGGCACCCACCTTGACTTCTCTTTTGTCTTCTTCAGTACCTAGGTTGATTGTATCTAGTGGTTCTTCGTGGGGCTGAATGGTCCTCTCTTCTTGTTATAGTAATCTGGAAAGTTCCCCTGGTACTTCATAATCTTCCTCACCTTCGTCTTCGGCTTGGTAGGTTAGATTTTCAGAGTCATAGAAAGCCATAGCAGAACCGTTACCCATGGGATCCCGAATGGATGGGGACCTGTATTGTGAGTGTGAGTGTGTGTAAGAGTATAGCTATCTTTGAAAGAAATGAAAATGTAAAAAGAAAAACAATGAGCACAAAGTTTGAATGCAAAAATGTCCATGATTCATTGATGTCATATGGAAATGAGATAATAACCCTTACAAATGGACCATTGTGCCTCGGGTAAGACACAAGGTTTTAAGAGTCTGAATTGTTTTAATATTACAAATCCAACAAAATGTAAAGACAAATTACTATGGGATAAAAGTGATCGGGACGAAATCTCTAGCCTCCCAGATGTTGAGCCCTCCACTGATAGTTGGGAAAATCTAATCCTCCAGGTTGTAGCCGTCTTCATCATCCTCTACTGCATTGACTTCACGGTTGCTGATCTTCAAGGGTGGTCCTCCAGCATGAGCGCAGCGTACAACTTTTTGGGCACCTGAAGTGAAACCCATGCAAAATTTATCAGATTTGTATTGGATATCTAGGAGTTGTCCCCAAATAGTGCACCCACCTTCTTATATCACTGCCTTGGCATCCTTCAAAGATGACATCTTGTGTAGAGGCCTTGTGATCTTGGGAACTTGAGACACAACCTTAGTTACTGCCACAGTCTGTGGGACTTCTTCAAAGTGTTGGAATGGTGTTTCAATAAATTCACCATCTAGTTCCACATATCTGAAGGAATTTAGATGGCTGACCATATACTCTTCTTCTCCATGAATAATGATGATCTTCCCCTGAATGGGATATTTCAACATTTGATGCAACGTAGAAGTAACAAATCCAGCATTGTGAATCCACGGTCGGATTCACCATCCTTTTTGAGCCGTCATAGACCCTCACTACTATGTTGCTCGGTTTCAATGTCAATCCTTCACAGTCAAGCCTATCAAGAGCCTTTTTAGGAAATACATTCAGAGACGAACCGGTGTCAACCAAGACATGAGCCAAAGTCGTGCCCCTGCATTCGACTGAGACATGTAATGCCTCATTATGCTTCCTCCCCCTTAGCGTTAAATCAGCATCTAAAAAACCTAAACCATTATCTGCAGTCAAGCTGGCTACACAGTCTTGGAACTGATCGACAGATGTTTCTTGGGGTACATGGACAGTTTTAAGGAACTTTACCAAGGCCTTTGCATGTGCCTCGGAACATGATAATAAATCCAACATGGAAATTTTTGATGGAGTTTTCCCTAGTTGCTCGACTATGTTGTAGTCGCTTCTTTTTATGATCTTTACAATTTCCTCCATCTCTTTCCGGGAGGTCTCAGGGATAGCTACTGATTGTGCCTTCATCCGAACAGGCTCAACCAGAATACCTTTACCTCGAGTCTCAGTTGACTCGGCAGCAGGAATGTCAGTAGGGGTGATAACGGGGATTGTAACAGGTTTGTCAACAAGAATATTAGCAGAGATAATTATAGGACTGGGAATAGCCTTTGGAGGAGCAACAACAACAAGAATGATTGCGAGTCCATAAATAGCTTTTGGAGGAGCAATTTCTGGAGAGAATACCCTTCCACTTCGGGTAATCTTTCTAGTCCCTGCGATATTACTGACATCGGAGTCATCTTTCTCAGAACTTGAATCTTCAGCAGCTGGCCAATCTTGCTTGATACCGTGGTAGTAGACATCAACTCCATAATTCCATGGGATGGTTTTGTCTGACGAATACGGGATTGGTCCAGGAATTATGATTATTAATGGAGCTACTTTAGGAGCTGATGTAATTCTAACGGGTCTTTTGGCGGAGACCCTGGAAGAATTGTCGGAAATGGTCACGATGGAAACATCATTATAAGAAATAGTTGGAATTGAAGCCTTCTCGAACAAAATTTCCTTGTTATCTATTAGGCACTGAACGCATGCTTTCAACAAGGGACAGTTGGTTGGTGAGGATACACAGAAGTGACAACTTTCATCATAGCCTGGGAAAACACCGGCGTTCAACAAGTTCTTTTTGATAGTCAGGAGTGGGGTCATAAGTTCATCAACTGAAGCAACAAACATATCTTCCTCAATAGCGTTGGTATTGTGTTTGGGCATAGGGGCAGAAATGACATTGGGCTTTTCTGGCGCGTCGAATTCAATCTCTTTGGCTTCAAGGAGGTCTTGTACTTTGTTCTTTAGAGCCCAACAGTTGTTAGTGTCATGGCCGGGACTCTCAGAATGGTATGCACAACGGGCATTAGGATGATAGTGAGGGGAGGTTGTGTTAGGGTTCTTTGGAGCTTCTTTCAAAGTCACTAGGTTGTATCTTAACATATGTGGCAATACTTGAGATAGGGTCATGTTAATTCTGGTGAATTTTCTGACTGGTCTTTCCATTCTTGGTTGGTTGTTACTTTGCTGATCAGGCGCAGGTTTAGGAATCATAACAGCCCCCACCATTGGACGACGTTCAACCCTATCTTGATTTCTTTGAAGATATACAACAACCACCTACTTCTTTCCAATGAATTTCTTCCTTACAACAACAGATGATTGATCTTTCTGAATCTTCCCATTCTTTATCCCGACTTCCACCCTTTCTCGGGTCAATATCAATTCAGTAAATTATGCTGATGAACTCCCAATTAAGTGATTGAAGAAAGGTCCAGACAAGGTGCCTAAAAACATGTCTACCAATTCTCTTTTAGATAAGGGAGGTTGGACTCTTCCTGCCAAATCCCTCCATTTTTGCGCATAGTCCTTGAAGCCTTCACTTGAAACCATGGACATACTCTAGAGTTGAGTACGGGTAGGCGCAAGATCAGCGTTGTATTGGTATTGTTTGTAAAAGGCAACAACAAGATCTTCCCAGTTGTGAACATTTTCTCTTTCTAACTGATAAAACTAATCAAGTTGAGTTCGAGACAGACTGTCTTGGAAGAAGTGTACCCATAAATCCTTGTCAGCGGTATGGGGCTGGATTTTCCTCACATAGGACCATAGATGCATTTTGGGGCATGAAACTCCTTCATATTTGGCGAACACATGTGCTTTGAATTTTGGAGGAATGACAATTCCCGATACTAGTCCCAACTCCTCAAAATCCAATCCATGCACTTTTTGGATTTCCATTGCGCTCAACCGCTTCTCTAGATGCTTATACTTGTCATCGGCTGGAGGATATTGTTCTTCAGAATAGTCTTCTTCTTCCTCTTCCTCTTATGAATCAAACTGAACAACTGTTTCTTTTCCCTTCCTATCTTGATTGTCTTTCTCACCGGATGTCGTTGCAAAGTCTAAGGCCCTTCTTGTTTGCCCTTGGAATCTTCTTCCCATGTTTAGAACTCCTGTTATTTTCTTTTTCTCTTCCACCAGCAAAGTATTCAACAATTCTTGTCCTTTGGCTAGAGTTAAGAACATCTGTTGAAATTGTGCATTTTGAGCTTGGAGGTCCTTCACCGTTTGCTCGATATCCATCTTACTGAAATAAACAGTAGAAAGATGAGAAGACTTGTTGCAAGAAACCTGCTTATGTTATGATGAATGGTAAATTCATATGCAATGATTTCAAGGATTTTAAAGATTCAAATTTGTTTTAGACAAAAAGGAAACACACGTTATATTAATAAATTAAAGCTTGAGTACATCAATGCCTCCTTAGGAAAAATAATACAAAAAACTCTAAGATAAAAAGGTAGTACGCATCCTTTTCGGTGCAATGTAGGCATTCAAGTTCCTCTCCTCATGAAGTTGTTTAGTGAGCTCCAAAACCTTCTTCTCGCTAGCGTAGAATTGGGCTTCGAAAGTGTCTCGCTCCCCCTTGATTTGTATCCAATCTCTTTGTAGGTCTTCAAGAGAGGTGGGCATGTCAGGATGTAGGATAGTGTGTGGAACATCTCCTTCCATGACAGGCTCAATGATTACCGGGAGAATGGAGGGATAAGGCATCATAAGACTCTGAGCACGAGTTCGTACCCATTTGAGGTAAGGCTTAAGAGGGATAGAATTCTTATGCCCCAATGTCTTTCTATCTACCTTGTTCAACATCCTCCAAGCTCGGATAAACCTCTGGCGAAGACCTTGATCGTTGTTCTCGTAGTCAAATACCAAACCTTGAATGAGCATCTCATGAGGGCCATCTCTCCGGGCATAACTAAACTGTCTTAAGGATAAGCAGAGGTTGTAGGTGATACTTCCCCTAATGCCAAGTAAGGGGACATTAGGGAATTCTCCACAACGGTCGACAATAGTAACATTCTCTAGGGATCGAGAACACCTATGAATGTCTGAATGTTTGAGCGTCATCAACCTTTATAACCACCTTAAACCTTGCTCGTTCTTCAATAAAGATTGAGGAAGATGCGAAATAAACCATCTTGCAAAGAGAAGAGTGCAACACATTAGGACACCTCTTTTCCTCATAGTGCGAGTGTGAAAAGAATGTAGAATATCCCATAGCAAGGTAGGCACCGGGTTACGTGACATGAAGATCTTGAGGGTGTTCACATTTATGAGTTGGTTAGGATTTGGAAACAAAACCATCCCATAGATGAGGAGAGATACAATTTCCTCAAAGGCTTGCAAATCCAAGGAGTTCCAACAGTTTCGGGCTTTCTCAAACAAGAACTTTGTTAGGAAACGTTTGACACCACTCCTTGTTTCCCAATTAGTTGTGACATCAGATGACTGCAAGTGTAGAGCTTGAGCAATCTCTTCTGGCTTTGGGTCTCTTTCTGTACCGTTGAAAGGTAGTTGATTGAGAATGGGAATCCTCAAGAGTTGGGAGAATTCTTCCAAAGTTGGAACAAGTTGATAATCGGGAAATGTGAAGCAATGGTGTAAGGGATCAAAGAACTGAAAGAGCACATTCATCATGTCTTCATCAGTGTTGGAGGTGACCAAGTTTAGTAGGCGACCATGTCTTTCGGTGAATGGAGAATTTTCAGGAATCCTTGAAGCTAGCTCCTTAAGTTGTGGAGGGATCCTTACAAGATTGACTTGGATAGTTTTCCTGCGAAGAGAATCTGTATCCTACAAAATAGAACAAAGAAAAATCCCAAGATCCTTGAAATGGTTAGTGAATGAATATGATGTTATGATGTTCATGATGTTATGTAAAAGTATGTATACACAAACAAAGCAAACAAGTCCTTAGGTTTGGGCTTGCATGGGGTCTCATAGGTAAGTACCCTCTTGAAGTTTAGTTGGCTCAAACCTGTCCTAGTAATAGTAACCGGGTTCTAAGGAGCTCAATATCACTGGTATGTTTCCTCGAGCATTGTCTCAGCAGAAGCCTCTTTAATGGTGACCAAAATATCTCAAGAAACCAAACCTCAATGAGTGTAGTATCGAGTATCTACCTGTGATACGGTGGCAGAACCGACTGTTATACTGGTTTGTGTTTTTTGTTTGCAAATGTCGCGGTAAGCAAGAGTCGCCACCGACTTTTATTTCATCCAACAAAGGAAAAGGAAAAAGAACAGAAAAAACCTTTTTCGAGATGTTTCTGAGTACGGGGGGTAGATTATAGAAAGGGAAGGTGTTAGAACCCTTTCCATCCACGGTTTTCCATGGGCTCTTAGGTACTTGCTCATTTTGAAATTGCTTGTGTGTGCTTTGCTTTGAAAAGTTTTATTTTACTTCGTTTTAACCCTTGTTTCTGTCCTCGAGAGTGTTACGAAGTTGTTTTTGAAAACTTTGTTTGAAAAAGTGTTTGGTGTGAAAAAGTTTATTTGTTTGAGCAAGTACCTAGGAACTAATCTACCTACCCGAAAAAGACTGTTTGTTTTCCTTTAGACAGCGCTATCCTATTATTAAGGAATAGGTAGCACTGTCGTTGGAGTTTTTTAGGGACATTCGAAGGGACAAGTACGATCACAAAAGCAATGTTAGGAAATTTTAGTAATCATCCTAAAACCTTAAAGATCTTTTTCCGAGGCAACATCCGAATGGGTCATTTTAGATTTTTCGGGGCTAGAGGACAACCACTAACAAACCCTATACTTCATGACCGTTTACCAAAGGCAACCGGAGTGGAGTAAAACCTAGGAGTGAGCATGTGCAAGTGTATTTTTTCCGTTAATTATCTTTGCACAATTATGGTTTTCTACTGTTTTAATCGTTTATCTTTCACATGCAAGCCTATTATCCATACATCTAAACAGTTAAATATCTGCGAAAATTAAAAGCAAGAAATTAAAACCCTAACTATTACAAGGCTTTGGGGAGGGGATTATATATTCAAAAACCCGGGAAAAATGATAAGCGAAATATTAAACCTAATTTAACTATTACAACTTGGGAGCAGTTGCAATATTTAATAAGAATAAAGAAAATAAGGACGCGCGTGGCAATTTAAATGCGAGAAATGAATTATACGACCTAAAAATCTAATTGGAGAAAATATTTGTGTGGTTTTTTTGAGGAAAAATTTAGGTTAAGTATGAAATTAAACCCTAAATCTAATTATTTTGAATTATAATAAAAGGACATTAAATTACCCTAACTTAATTAAACTAATTAATTAATAAAATATTTATGGGAAAAAGATTTTTGGTGTTTTTATGGTTTTTTGATTAAATAAAAAAAGATTTATTTTTGGTGTTATTAAAAAAAACATAATAAAAAGAATTAAAATAAAAAAGTAAGAATCTGGGCCTGTATGATAAGCAAATGGGGGTGCCTTTCTGAATTTGTCCAGGCCCAATATACTGCGCCCATGCTTGCGCCAGATCCAGTGTATTTGTCTTTTGATGGTCTATCGTGGATGTTTGGATCTTGACCGTTTGATCCACATTGATGATAACCAAACCGCCTGGAGATGAGGATGCATGATGCCCTCTATGCTGAAAAATAAAACCAAGGCCTGGGGATCGAACCCAGGCCCTCTGGCTTCATAACCATGTGCCTTACCACTACACCAACCTGCTTATTCATACATATATCCAAACACAAATAATAAAAGGGAAATCCATGTGTTAAACCCAGTCAATTAAACAAACGCCCACGTCAGCTAGTATGGGCCAATCATGTTATAAGAATCAGCCTCATCAGCAGTCAAACTTTATTCAAACTTTGACTCGCCGGAGAAGCACCGAAGCCCTAGCTCCGGTCGCCTTCTCCGACCATCTCCTTCATCCAAACTCGCGCAAACCTGCGAAAACAAAGATTAATTGGACCCTACCCCCCTAATTCGAGGGCTGTGGATCCAATGGTGACCTCCTCTTGTCCTGAAACAGCTTGTAAACAACATTATGAGAAAAACCGTGAGACGACGGTCATTAATGGCAAAGGACATTCCTGGATGTTAGCTTCGTATGTCATACATCCAAACACTCATAATCATCAATAGAAACACATGTATGCAAGCTATATGGATTAAAATTAAGTGCTACATGATTTTGAGAGTAGAGAAAGTTTACCAATTAGAGAGATCGTGTGAGGGAGTTCCTGCGTGTACTGGGATAACCTAACTGTATGGAATGCTTCCTGGAGTCTTCTGAAGGAAGATTATATGCTTGTTCTGACTGGAAAAGAGCTAGAACAATTTATACCAATTGCACTTTTTTCTTGAATTTTGGAAACTTTTTCTTGGTCTCGAGGCAGCCTTCTCGTCTGCTTGTTATTTGGAATGGTCGTCCTTATGTATGATAGCATATTAGGTCAACATATTTAGAGAAAATCACATGCTTTGATGACAAAATATTTTTCTTTCAAGTTTTTGATTTTGTTTATTTTTGGAACAAATCCAATCTTTACTCTCTTTCCACGATTTGCTTTGATCTTGCCAGCTTTTTTTGATTGTCAATTGATGATAAAAAGATTTGTAATGAAATCTTTTATTGCTTAGATGATTTATTTGATTTAATTTGATTTTTAAAGGATAAAAATAAAAATAAATTAAATAAATAAGACTAATAACATGTGGAAGGATGTTTGGGTCGTGGACCATATTGGAAGTGAGGTGAAAACATAAAAAGTTAGGCCCATTTATCAAAAAATGCATTTGTGAGCACATTTGACTTTTGGCAATTTTCCAAAAATGGTCAACTTTGACAATGCATAACTCTTCCTATTTTAACCCTAAAGAGGTGTTCTTGGACTTTTTAGAAAGCTTAGGATGTTCCCTAAACAACCCATTTGGTCTCATCCCAATTGGATCTTCCATGTTCATGTAAGAAGCTTTGACCCAAAAGGTGTTTTTGTTAACTTTTCAAAAGGACCTATAATGTAGAAATTCATATCTTTTGATGAGTGCATATTTTGAACTTGAGGGATGAAGATGAGTTGTATGGAATTGGATTTTATTAAAAATGAGCCTTGGATGAGAAATTTCTGATAAAGTATGAGAAAATTATGCCTGGTCAAAGTTTGGTTGACTTTTCCTAAGAAACCCTAATTTAGCAACTTTTGAGTTTTGATGAATTAGGGGCATTCCTTGAGGAATCATGATCAACCCTTGATAAAATGATGAATATCACTTCAAAATTTTTATGTTGACCAAAAATCTTGAAGTTTGACTGTATGTGGGCCACAGTTGACTTTTGACCTAATACAATCGATTCTCAAGCATCTGAGCAATTGGCTGAGCAAACTTCTTGTGAAAGGCATGAAACTTAATATGGATGATCTTGAGAACATATTAGGACCATGAAAATCATTTGGGACCCTTGGAACTCAAACATCTTGATAAAAATGGAAACCCTAGTTTAAGGCTCATTGTCTTAAGAGGAGGATTTGTCTGGTCAATCCTTAGGCATCCTTGGGCAAATTGAGGACCTCAATGAGCATGTGTTGAGTAAAATGAGAGAGAAAATTTTGGGGTGCAACACTACCAACTTCGGACTGCACCAAAACCGGTAGTCTCACTACATCCTAAATGGCCAAGTTGATCAAGTAAAGGTTCTAAAAGTTCATTAGTTCTTCATGACATCACTCAGCAGCCCCGTATTCTCCTTGATTAACTCAAGGGCTACCAGTACCCACAAATATGTCGCACTAACATAGCTATTGTTTAGACCCTGTCGGTATACCCCGCACAGTTTCCACAACGTATTTCTACTTACCTATAAGGTATCCCAAATCCGGGTAGAGGATCAAACCCAAACAAAGAACCATAATGTAAAGCATACAAATCAAACAATGAAAGCAAGTAAATGTGATCTAACCCTAAGGTAACCCCACTTTTAGAATATTCCCCAACAGAGTCGTCAGTTCTTTGATACGGTGGGAGAACTGACTTGAAGGTTTTGCGTTTGATCATAAATGTTGCGGTTAGCAAGAGTCGCCACCGACTTTTCTTTTATCCAAAAGGAAAGGTGAAAAAGCACAGGAAAAACCTTTAAGATTATTTCTTGAGTTCGGGGGGTAGATTATGAAAAGGGAAGGTATTAGCATCCTTTTCATCCATGGTTTTCCATGGGCTCTTAGTTACTTTCTAGATCACTTGCTTTTGTTTTAAATTGTGCTTTGTGTGGTTTTTGAAAGTATTTTGTAAAGAGGTCATTGTTTAGGCAATCTTTGTAATGATCCTTGTTTGGAAGAATGTATACAAAGATGTTTGATCTTTTGAAAATGTTTTCAAGTTTGTAAGATGTTTGAAAGTGTAGGTGTTTGTTTTGAAAATAGAAAGGATGTTTGTTTGAAATTGAGCAAGTAATTAGGAGCATTCTACCTACTCAAAAGTCTTTCTTGTTCATTTTTCTTTTCCTTTGACATTGTTATCTTACCATTGATTTGGTAAGTAACCCTATCTTTGGATGTAAACGGGACGGACGTGGGTCATCGTGTAACCATGATTAGTAATGTTGCAAGGTATCTTAGCACTCTTTTTAGGGGCTAAGATCATTTGAAAGGCAACTTAGATAGCGTCATCGAGGGACTATGATCTTGTATTCGCTTGTTTTTGCTAAGATACCTCACATGCGTAATATGGCCATTTTGTATAAGGAAACCAAGTGAAATAATCCTAGGGGTGTTTGTCTGCAAATGTATTATTTTCATGCTTGATTTTGTCTTGAATTAGGGTTTTCTGAGTATTGGTTTTAGTTTTTCCATACAAACCCTAATTACTAACATGTTATATATAAAGCGATAAATTACAGAATTTAAAGTTACTACGCTATTACAATACTTGTGGGAGGGGGTGTACAAATTGAATGGGGATTGCAAGAATGTAAACCTAATTAATCTATTACAACCATATTGAATTGGTACAAATATACAAGAAATTAAATGAATATAATGTACAAAATGAGTAAATGTACAAAAATGCAAAATGTAAAGAAAATGGACCTTTGTTTGGTTTTCATGAGAAAAAAGGGGATTTGTTTTAACCTAATTAATTGAAGAAAATAATTAATTAAACTTAAATTTATTAAGAAAAGATTTTAAATAAAAGCCTAAATTTATTAATTGATTAAAAGAAAATAAGTTTGTAAGAAAAGTATTTTTTTTGGTATTTTTGTCTTGAAAATAATACATGGTGTTATAAAATATTTTTGGTCTTTTTGATATTAAAATAATATATTTTAATTAGTTTAAAAGAAAATAAATAATAATCTAGTTTTAAATTAAATTTACAAGACTAGTTAGTAAAAATAAATAAAGTATAGTTAAATAAAATATTTTTTGTGAGAAAAATAAAATAAATTAAGTTAAAATAAAAATCTAATTTTTTTGTATTTTTTCATGATTTTTTAATATTATGAAAATAATTAAGAAAATAAATAATTAAGAAAATAAATAAAAAGAAAATAAGAAAATAAAATAAAATTGGGCCAAGGGCGTATAAATGAAATGGGAGGTTTGTCAGCAAAAACAAAAACAATCCATGCCCAAAGAGGCCTAGCGCCTGCAAAAAAAACAAAAGTCAGGAAGCAAAAAATATGAAAAAATAAAAAAGGTACCACTGGGGCTCGAACCCAAGTCCCAAAGGTTACAGGCACGCGCTTCTACCACTAGGGTGACTATACATCCGTTAACATAAGGAATATAATAAATATATGATACAAAATGCGTCCTGATGATTTCATCTTCAACCTCCAGCCAAACCAACTGTAACTTGTTCATTTCTCATCAAAAATGAAAACTGTAAACATGAAACTTGTAGCAAATTTCCTCACGGTTTCAAAAATCGTGTTTTGAGTTTGAGCTTGTTTCAAGTGATGGTGATGATCAGGTTAGCTTCCTTGAGGTCCCAGGAAGCTAATGCAATGATTAGCTTGAGCAATGGATGGCTGAAATGGTTTGGAGAAGTCAATGTGCAGAGCTCTGTTTTTGAAAATGGAGGATGGTTTTAATGGTGTTACAGTTCTGTAACAGGGTGTGGGATCAATTCTATATGATGCTTAGAAACTTTAGAAACCAAAAGGCTAAGAAACGCACGAGTAGATTGTGAGTTTCATGTTTTTAGTCAGTTTGTGTGAAAATGGAAGTATGAAATGTGTTTCTGAGTTCTAGGTGTTTTTAGGGCATGAGCATTCATGTGTTTGATGTCAATAGTTTGTGTATGTATACACAAAAATATTGGAGTGCATTGGCAAGTCAGAAGTACAAGTTCTTAGCTTTTTGGCTAGGTTACTTGATTTTGAAGAAAAGAGGGAAACCAAGTTTCAATGTGAGGTACAAGCATGGGCTGAGTGATTGTAAGTGTCTAAACCATTTCTCATGAGGTATAAGACTTGTGTGATCAGAAGAGAACAAGTGCAAGGCTCAAGAATGAGTTTTGTACAAAAAGTCACTTTATCAAAATGACAATGTAACCTTTCTTCCAAAAATGGATATAAAGCATGTCCATGCATTGAATGCTTGAAGTGAGGCCTCTAATAGCTGTGTAAACCATTAATTATGGAGTGCCTAACAAGTTTGAGGCCTGAAAAGTAGTGTTTATGCATCATAGTTTGAATTTTGAAATTGGTTCGTCACAAAATGCCTTGTAAATCAAGTGATAAAACCCTAACTTCATCTCTTCGATTCTCCCTACTCAAGAATGATCTAAAAGAGTTCTTGGACATTTTGGAAAGCTTGTAATGTTCTCTACAACCCATTTTGAATTTATTTTGAATATTCCCCTTGGAACTATATGAAAAAGTGCCATGAAGTTGGGTCAAAATCCTGACCAAATTAGGGCAAAATTTCACTAAGTGTTTTGTTTCATGACCACATATTCATAAAATTATAACTTGAGATACAAGCAATTTTGGAAGAAGTTGTGTGAATAAAAGTTGTATATTTCATGGAGATCTACAACTTTCATGTTGGAAGTTTCTCTTCAATCATCTTACATCATGGTGAAAATTTTGCTCAAAGTTATGAAAAAATAAGAAATTTCCAACACTTAGAAAAATTTCTAAGTTTAGAAATTTTGACTTTTCAAAATGAAATATTATAATTTTCATATTTTGACATGTTTTAATGAATTATGATCTTTGGCATTTGAATTTGACCAAAAAGTCAAAGTTGGACTTTTCAGTATATAGTTGACTTTTGATCAGTTGACTGAAAATTCATCTGTTAATCCTTTGAACTTGAGTAATGTTTTTGAGCCATGTTATTAGGTCAAAATGATGCAATTAGACTCTGTAGATCATGCCTTAAACCAATTGATCATTTGCTAGGTCAAAAATCAAAAATTGCCCTTTCCTAGTCAAAACCCTAATTTTGACCATTTTGCCCTTTTGGAGATTTGATCAAATTTCTTGAGGAGTTGTGGTCTAAACTTGATCAAATGATACATATGAGTTTAAAATGTTGATGTGGATAAAAAATTATAAAGTTTGACTTTAAATTGGACATGGTTGACTTTTTCCTCAATACAGCTGATTTTTAGGTCAACTGCTCAATTGACTGAGCAAAAGTGTGATCCAAAGCTTGAAACTTGACATGAGTGATCTTGGGGGTCCATAATGATCCATGAAAGTCATATGGGGCATTGGAAGTTCAAATATACTTGTGCAATCTCAAACCCTAATTTTGGTCATCAGTGCTTAAGGAGGTGTCTTGAGCTGATCAAACTCTAGTGCAGTCTTGGACCCAAGGAGATCTTGTGAACAAATTCTTTGAAAAAATGAGAGGGAAAATTTTGGGGTACAACAGTTTGTAATTGCAGGCTCTTCTTTTTCATTAATCAATGGCTCTTGCTTGACACCATGATAATAAACTTTCGCCCCATAGTTCTAGGGCACAACTTTGTTAGAGGTATAAGGGACTGACCCTGGTGTAGTGATAATCAGGGGATCCACTCTTGGCTCAGCAGGAATCCTTATAGGGCCTTTCGAGGTGATCCTAATAGGAGCATTGGAAATTGTGATTATGGAAACATCTTGAGGTAAACTTTTCACTGATGGAGTTTTCTCGAATAAAATTTCATGGCTATCAATCAGGCGTTGAATACCTTTCTTCAGCCACATACAACCACTGGTTTGGGAAGCACAATGGTAACAATTTTCAGGGAAACCAGGAAATAAACTAGCTCTCAGCAGATTCTTCTTAACAGTCAATAATGGAGTAGTCAAATCATCGATGGAGGAGACAAAGGAGACATCGTCAATGGCATTAACACCGTTACCATGACTGGGCATGGGAGAATTAATGACGTTAGAGGTTTTTGGAGGGTCAAACTCAATCACCTTGTTATCAATCAAATCTTGTATCTTGTTCGTCAACGCCCAACAGTTATTGGTGTCATGGCTGGGACTATTTGAATGATAGGCGCATTTCATATTCGGGTTATATTTGGGAGAGGCAGTATTGGGATTTAGAGGAGGGTCTCGCAGTGTTATCAAAATTTCCTTCAATAGATGTTGTAAAGCTTGAGATAGTGGCATGTTGATTCTAGTGAATTGCCTCCTTGGGACATCAGGCCTTTGTTGATGTTTGATTGTTATGGTCATTGAACTGGGGTCGGGTTTGAAATCAATACAGCTCCTACTGACTGATGACAATCGTTCTTGACACGGCTTCTTTGTACATAAACAAAGTTAGTCTCTTTATTACCAATAAATGATTTCTTTACAAAATTTGAGGTTGAGGCCATGGGGATCTTTCCTCTTTTGATTCCACTTTCAACTTGCTGACCAGTCAAAATCAACTCAATAAACCCTGATGAAGAACTCCCGATCAGTAAATTAAAGAATGGACCAGTCAAGGTGCCCATGAACATGTTCACTAATTCTCTGTCAGTTAATGGGGGTTGCATCCTTCCAGCCAGGTCCCTCCACTTTTGAGCATACTATTTAAAGCCTTCGCTTGAACCCATAGTCATATTTTGTAATTACACACGGGTTGGTGCAAGATCAGCATTGTATTGATATTGTCTGTAGAAAGCAGAAGATAAATCCTCGCAGGTGTGGATATTAGTCCCCTAAAGTTGATAAAACCATTCCAACTGTCTCCCAAATAAGCTTTCTTGGAAAAGTGCACCCATAACTTCCTATCGGCGGTGTGTGGTTGAATCTTGCGGACATAAGACCTCAGATTCATCTTTGGACAGGAGACCCCATCGTATTTGGCAAAGACACAAACTTTGAAATTGTGGGGAATGACTACCCCATGGACTAGACCCAAGTCTCCAAAGTCCAAACCAAGCATTGTTTGGATCTCTACAGCCTTAAGTCGGTCTTCTAGCTGTTTGTATTTCTCATCCACCGGGGGATACTGCTCTTCGGAATAATCTTCGTCCTTAGTAATTTGGTTATTTCCAGCCCCAGCTCCAGTGCTTCTAACTTCCTCTTCTTGATTGTCTTCATCCTTAGAAGAAGCCTATTCTATTTGAGCCATTCGGGTGGGCCCCTTGAACCTTTTTCCCATGTTGAGAATAACATCCCGTTTCTTGGTCTTCTTTTTGGTGGCAAGGAGTGCCATCATTTCTTTCTGACCTTTGGCTAGGTTGAGGAGAGTCTCTTGGAACTATGCATCTTGAGTTTGCAGATATTTGACAATTTGCTCTAGAGCCATCTTATACTGAAATAAACAGTAAAAAGATGAGGAAACCTGTATCAGAAAACCTGCTTATGATATGATGCGTGCTATGTGGATGCAATGTTTTCAAGGACCTCAAGATATTTAAATTTGCTAGCAAAAAAGGAAACAAACACAACAATTATATTAATAAGTTCAAAGATTACAACTGCCCCTTGGGCTTACAATGAAAAAAGCAAAAGGTCTCAAAGAGACAACAGAAAAGACTCCTAAAACAAAAGACTTAAGTCTCCCACGGGCGTTTCCTCTTTGGTGCAATATAGGAATTCAGGTTTTTCTCCTCATGAAGTTGCCTCGTGAGCTCCAACATTTTCTTCTCGCTTGCAAAGAATCGAGCTTCAAAGGTATCTCATTCCCCCTTGAGTTGAATCCACGATCTCTGCAATTCTTCGAGGTCCGTAGGCATGTCAGGATGGAGAATGGTATAAGGAACATCCCTTTCGGCAACAGGCTCTACAACTATTGGTAGAATAGAAGGATATGGCATCATGAGATTCTGAGTGCAAGCTCGCACCCATTTGAGATAAGGCTCCAAATGAATGGAGTTTTTATGCCCCAAAGTCTTGCTATAAACCTTGTTTACCATGCCCTAAGCTCGTACAAACCTTTGACGACAACCTTAGACATCATTCTCATAGTCAAATATAATACCTTGAATGAGTGCGCTGTGAGGACCATCTCTTCGAGCATACCCAAATTGCTGTAGTGCTAGAGAAGGGTTATAAGTGATACCTCCCCTAATGACCAAGAGTGGAACATTAGGGAACTCCCCACAACGGTCAATGATAGTAATGTCCTCTTGAGATCTAGAGCACCAATGGATATCTGTATGAGAGAGCGACATTATTCTTTGTGACCAATTCATACCTTGTTCATTCTTTAGTACCAACCAGGGAAGGTGCAAAATAAACGACCTAGACAACAATGAAATGCAACACATAAGAGCCCATCTCTTCCTCATGGTGCGAGTGTGAAAAGTATGTGTTGTACCCCAAAATTTGCCCTCTCATTTCATAAGGGATCACCCTGGATCCCAGGTTGCTTCTATCAAGTTTCCAGGCCTTGAACTATCAATTTTTCCAAGCAAGTCATTCACAAGGGCAAAATGGCCATTTGCACACTGAGAAGTCTAACTTTGACTTTTGGATCAAAATCAAATCTCAAAAATCATATTTCATCAAGACATGTTGGAATATGAAGTTTGTTTCATCAAGAATTTCAAAAGTCAAATTTTACTTTGGAAAAGTCAAATTCTAAATACTTAGAAATTTTTCTAAGTGTTTAAGAAATATGACAATTTCAGAACTTCTGACCAGATTATCACCATAACGCTCAGCAAATTCTGGATATTCTCAAGACAGAGTTTGGTCAGAACATCTATCAAGTTTTCATAAAAGTTCAGTCAGAGTTTTCCAGGGTAATTCAAAGAAGGTTAAGAAGCGTGCTGCAAGCTTTCTAGAAATTCTGAAAGCTCCTTCAGAACATGCTGGAGCCAGAAGATAAGAGGATCAGAAGACCGGATGCTACGCTGAAGTAGAACTTCTAATCCAGAGTTAAGCAAGGATGCAGAGTTTCACATGGCAGGATATCTGATTTGACAAATCTCATCATCATTTAATTCTCACAAGCACTTTTGAGTTGTTATCCAAAGGATTTCCCCCACGTGTACCCCTACTGCCTTGGGAAGACAAACTTTTGTGCAAAAGTATGCTAAGCCCATGCGCTGCTTCTACTTTTCCTTAATTCATGCTGACAAATCCAGCTTAGGCGTTGCTAACTATCCTACTTGGTGCATTGAACCACGCTTGTTTAAGCTTACTTCAAGAGTAAGTCAGCGTCTAGCGTATGACGTTGGTGCCACTTGACATATCCAAACTACAAAACCTTTGCCTATAAATAGAACTCCATTGGTCATTGAGAAGAGGTCGGAAAATTTGAGAAAGAGGTGTCCGAAATTTTGAGAAAGAAAAGCCTTGAACCCCTGCAAAAATTCCAGGAGTCCAAAAACTGCAAACACAACATACAAAACTTGTTAACTTTTGATTCCTTGCATTCAAACGCCATTTGTTCTCAAGTGTTTCTTGACCAAAACCACCCATACAGTTTCTGATATATATTCAAAAACCATCCTAACTACTGTAACCAAGCTATAATACCCTATCCATCAATATACACCTCAAAGCGTTAGAACTTCGTCCTTTGGTTGTTCCAGAATTTTCTAATCTTTTACAGACCAAGTTGAAAGTTTCCAGCCTGCTGAGCACGTGAGGAAGCTGTTCAGAATATCACAAGTGGTCAGAGCCAGGTTCCAGCTCCCAAAATATTTTCCAACTGCAAGGTAAGTTTCTGTTGACTCTCATCATATTATTTAGGCATTGTAAGATTTTGCATATTTTATACAATGTAGATATTCTGATTATGATGATGTACATATTCTGAGATTTCATGCACCTGCCTGCCTAAATAGAGGGAATTCCAGTTCAGAGTTTCATAAAGAAATTAGAACTCAGAATTAGGATTAACAAATTCATGTTTGCTTCTGATTTATATTTCTGATATTTCTTGCTTCTGAAACATCATGAAACTTGTCATAACCGTTATGTGTGCAACTTCTGTTCTGTTAAGAAATGATTAAGTTGCAGATGTTTTGACCAGCATGGAGAAGGGAGACGAATTTATGTCAGTAACATCAGAGCTTCTGAAAACTTTTGAGTTCTCAGAAGATCCAGAACTTCTGAGCTTCCATATTTCTACTAACGTTGTTTCTATTCATGCAGCACGTCAGAGTCAGAGCTTCTGACCTCTCCTGTTTCAGCATTTGCGTTGATTCTGTTTTCTTTCTTTTATTATCTTTGCCATCAGTTTTATTTTTCATTAATAAAAATAACACCAAAAATATTTCATATTCATATATCATATTTTATTTCTTTAAACATAAAAAGACAAAAATATTTTCTTAAACAAAACTTATTTCTTTTCTTAAATAAATAAGCATTTTTACATTTTTTTCTACATTCTTATCCATTTCAATATGGTTATAATAGTAACTTAGGATTTACTTTGCAATCTCCATTCATAAATTTGTACACCCCATCCCCCTAAATATTGTAATAGCGTAGGACTTTACATTTCTGCACTTTTATTGCTCTCATATATTGTTAATAATTAGGGTGTGTATGGCAAGACTAAAACCAATGTTAGAAAACCCTAATTCAAGATAAAATTATGCATGCAATCAAATACACTTGCACACTAACACCCCTAGGATTATTCCACTTGTTGCCTTACAAAAATGGCCATGTTATGCATGTGGGATGTCTTAGCATAAACAAATAAAAAATACAAGATCATAGTCCCTCGATGACGCTATCAAAGTTGCCTTTCGAAATGATCTTAGTCCCTAAAAGAAAAATGCTAAGTCATTTCACAACACTTTGTATACGTTCTTACGAACGAGAACTGTTACAAAGTTTGCCTAAACAATGGCGCCTTTTCAAAATATTTTCAAAAACCACACAAAGCACAATTTCAAACAAAAGCAAGTGATCTAGCGAGTAACTAAGAGCCCATGGAAAACCATGGATGGAAAGGGTGCTAATACCTTCCCTTTTCATAATCTACCCCCCGAACTCAAGAAAACATCTCGAAAGGTATTTCCCATTCTTTTTCACCTTTACTTTTGGATAAAAGAAAAGTCGGTCGCGACTGTTGCTAAACCGCAACATTTGCAAACACAAACGCAAAACCTAAAGTCAGTTCTCCCACCGTATCATAGAACTGGCGACTCTGCTGGGGAGTATTCTTAAAGTGGGGTTACCTTAGCGTTATATCACATTTACTTGCTTTCTTTGTTTGATTTGTATGCTTTACATTATGGTTCTCTGTTTGGGCTTGCTTTGATCCTCCACCCGGATCTGGGACACCTTTTTAGGTAAGTAGCAATAGATTGTGGAAACTGTACGGCATAGACCAATATGGTTGAAGCAATGGCTACGTTAGTGTGACGCATTTGTGGGTACCGGTATCCCTCGTGGTGAATCGAGGAGAATACGGGGCCGCTGAGTGGCGTCATGAAGCACTAACTGACCTTAGAACCCTAATCAAACAAACTTGGCCATTAGGACGTAGTGAGATAACCGGTTTCGGTGTAGAGCTGAAAATTGGTTGATACTCGATACTACACTCATTGAGGCTGGACTTTTGGGATATCTCGACCGCAAGAAAAGATTGATTATGCTGAGACAACGCCCAAAATAAAGGTCGGTGATATTCAGATCCTTTAGAACCCGATTACTATTAACTAGGACAGGTTGAGCCAACTAAACTTCAATGGGGTACTTACCTACAAACTCCATGCAAGCCTAAGCCTAAGGACTTGTCTACTTTGTGTGAATATGATTATTTGTATATAAACTTGCTTACCTCGCATATTTGTACATAACATTATAACATCATACCATAGCATTTCAATAGCCATTTCAAGGATCTCGAGGGCCTATGATGCAGGGTCACGTTGAACCAGACGTCTATCAAGGGGCAAGAGGATTTATTTTCCTCTAACCAAACACCTTCAAAAATCAAGTACAACAAACCGGAGTCAAAGGCTACATCCCACTTGACATGGTTAGCTTAATTCTCGTGGAAGGACATCCACCGATACAAAGTTCTCCAAATCCAAAACTGTAAATGACAACTAACCCCGTGAGATCCTTGAAAACATGCATCCAAATATCATGCATCATATCATGACAGGTTTCTCCCATACAGGTGTCCTTATCTTCCTACTGTTTATTTCAGTAAGATGGGTATGGAACAAACGGTGAAAGGCATCCAGGCTCAAAACGCTCAACTTCAAGAGATGTTCTTGAACCTATCCAAGGTGCAAGAAGAGGTGAAGGCTCTCCTCACAAGGGTCATGGTCATGGGGAATCCGGATGGAACCAAGGATGATCAGTTAGAAAGGCTACAAACTGAAATGGCAATAAAGAAAGTCCAAATGATGGGACAACTAGTGGGCCAGATGGCTCTTATCCAAAATCTGGCCCAAGGACAAGAAGAGCTGAGAGTCCTCATCTACAAGCTTCGTCGGGATGGATGTAACTAAATGGGGCAAACATCTAGGATTGGGGATCAAGTCATCATTCAGCCTCCCATGAGACAAGAAGTCGAGAGAAGACCTCCCCAATTTGCTTCCGCATAACAAACCCAGAAACCACCTCGTCAACAAGGACATGGTAACCAAAGTAAACAGGTCCCAGCTGTTAGGCAGTTCACCAAACTCGACATGCCTATATCGCAGGTCTTATAGAACCTGCTGAACTTGAATTTGGTCACATTAAGAGATCCTCCTCGGAATCCCAATACCTATTCTCCTAACTATCATCCCGATGCATTATGTGCATACCACTCCAATAATCCTGGGAATGATACGAATGATTGTTAGGCTTTGAAAAATTAGACCCAAGACTTGATTGACAGAGGAATGCTGGAGTTCACACAAGACGGCCAGACTGAGTTCTTTTTCCATCCCTCAAAGGCTCGCCAGCTGAAGTGAAAATTCAAACAAGGAGGCTTTTGTTTCATTTGAATTTTCAAGTTATAATTCCTTTCGTTATTCAAACAATTATCTATTAATGTCAAACTTTGTTTCATTAATGCATTGCATATGTTTGTCTCAAATTAATTAATTCATTTTCATTTCATTTAAACTATGCCTTTTACTCAATTTATGACATTCAACTCTTGCTAAAAGTTACAAGCCTTTAGAGGGAGGATGACGAAAACAATTCCATAATCTCATACAGTATGCTTTTGAATAGACCTTGCTGATGATGTACACGCGTTCTTTCAAATCCTAAACACTGGAGTTATAAGGAAGATAATCCCTAATCAACCCCTTTGAGCCAAAGAAACATAAGTTTTCTTTCTTACACAAATTGAAACCTTTAATTAAAACCTGGGGCAGGGTAGTCTCTCAATTGATTCAAACGCGCGTTTAGCCGCAAACTCTCATTTCGTAATACAACGAATGACATCAAAAAAAACATTCCTCTGGAATAAAAAGACAGTGAGGTTTCCCTACCAAATAGGCAGTCATTATCTCTCAAAAAGAAAATCCCACTAAGTCAAAACCTACGAAGGAGACTTAAACAAAACTGGGGCATCCTGCTGACTGTAATCTCAAAACAGGAACAATCAGGCAAAAATTAGGGATAACAAATCAAATAAAAAGAGGTCACTACAAATCCTCAACAACATCAAAAATGTTGCAAAAATGACTGCCTTTCGACAAACTTAACTTGTCTGAACCATCACCAAAACGTCATTCCAGACTCAATTGGAGTTCAAACGTACAATAAACTAAGCTTAAGACTGAAGAAAATCACGAATAATGGTTGGTATAAATAAACTTTGAGCCTTTATCCTTTGCTTCTTAAACCGTGAACCAAGCCACGTTACAACCCTTCAAAAGTCCTAATTGAAGCATGGGTTAGTTCGAAAGCATATTGTTACAAAAGGCATCCTGACTCATGTAAGGCTTTACTCAAAATCCTGAGTTGAATTTTTCTTACAAAATTTCTTTACTTGCGAAAACGCATTTTCAAAACTTCAAGACAAGCATAAACTTTGCATTATTTGAATATCACTGTTTGCATATGGCTATTTGTTTGACAGCGGAGAAATTCAAACAACGAATATCCGATGAACGAAAGCTCTCTCAGTGAACAAAATCAATTCAAGTAGGATGACACTCCCATTAACAAATCTCCTATCAACAAAGGGACATGACATGTCACTATCCAACACACCTGGGGCAGTCCAGTCAAGATTCAAAGAAATCTCTCAAGAATTGCAGAGTAACCAGGGGCAAGTCTCCATCTCCGTCACTTGGGGCATTAAACGTCAATATCAGCAAAGGGTTATATACAATCAAACATTTTCTGGCAATACCACAAACATTTTCTACTAGGAGTAATGACAAAATTCTTCTCATAGGATGATTCCCCAGCAAGAGTTTAATCTCTTAAAACCTTTCCCCAGCTGAGACAACCTCAAGAGTCCTCAAAGACTTTCCCTAACGAAGTCGTTACCTCTCTAGCAGACCGACAACATGGTTTATTTCCCCAACAAACTATGAATTCCCCAGTTTGAGTTTTCCTTTCCAACTACTACAAATAAAAGGACCACAACTCCCTTTCCCCAGTAGACTACTCTACAATCCCCAACAAGTTACTGTGAAACCTGGACCCGACCAAATGTCAGTTCAACTTCAACCCTAGTAAAGCAACGGACAACCGAGACTCCAGAACTCTTTTCCCAAGCAGGAATCAACACTCTCCAACATAGTTTTCAATGTTCCCCAACAGAGTTTTCCTTAAAACAGGAATCCCCGGTGGAAATATTCTAAGCAAAGTTTGAAGACACACCAACTCTTCAACAACAGTCCAGGATTTAACGACTCCCCAACATTTGTCAAGGATTTATTTTTTTCAGACAAAGATACACTTCAATAAACATGTCACATTTCATACATCCTATCTACATACATGATAAAGTGCATACGACACAATCTCATTTATTTTGAGAACATCACGACATCATGCATTTCATGCATTACGACATTGCATACAACTAACATTCTACACTTTTTCAGGAAAGATCAATCAATAGATGGTTACCATCAAACCTTTTCAAGTTCCAGATTAATACTTGTAACAAGCCAGGAAAACTATTTGTGGACGACTGATTGTAGATTAATACCTGTAACAAGCCAGGAAAACTATCTACATGAAGAGATTGGAGATTAACACCTGTAACAAGCCAGGAAAACTATCTTTCTTTCTCAAGTCAGAGATTAATACCTGAAACCAGATATGATAACTATCTCATCGATCAACCTTTTCAAGTTCCATATTAATACCTGTAACAAGCCAGGAAAACTATCTGTGGACGACTGATTGTAGATTAATACCTGTAACAAGCCAGGAAAATTATCTACATGAAGAGATTGAAGATTAACACCTGTAACAAGCCAGGAAAACTATCTTTCTTTCTCAGGTCAGAGATTAATAACTGAAACCAGACAAGACAACTATCTACTTGACCAGCTGAAGCAACCCTACACAGGTTCCTTATCTTTCAGATGCAGTTTTACACGGACTCATCATGAAGCAACCCTAAACCGGTTCCTTCTCTTTCCAAGATGCAGTTTTACACAGACTCATCATGAAGCAACCCTATACAGGTTCCTTCTCAGGAAATTTCAGATGCAGTTTTACACGGACTCATCATGAAGCAACCCTACACTGACTCCTTCTCTTTCCAAGATGCAGTTTTACACTGACTCATCATGAAGCAACTCTACACAGGTTCCTTCTCATGAAATTTCAAATGAAGTTTTACACTGACTCATCATGAAGCAACCCTACACCGGTTCCTTCTCAGGAAATTTCAGATGAAGTTTTACACGGACTCATCATCAGGCAACCCTACACAGGTTCCTCATTTCCAAGATGCAGTTTTACACGAACTCATCATCGAGAAACCCTACACAGGTTCCTTCCTTCCAAGATGCAGTTTTACACAGACTCATCATCAGGTAACCCTACACAGGTTCCTTCCAAGATGCAGTTTTACACGGACTCATCATCAGACAAACCTACACAGGTTCCTTCTTTCCAAGATGCATTTTTACACAGACTCATCATCAGGAAACCCTACACAGGTTCCTCCTTTCCAAGATGCAGTTTTACACGGACTCATCATCAAACAACCCAACCTCCTGATACAGTTCAGATACGCTCCAGACACGGACGTCATTTTGATGATCATTCAGTTCCAGCGTACAGATACAGTCCAACAATCATTTTTGGATGGCATCTTTAAGCCCATATCCAACAACTATCCATTACCTCTCCAAATGGCATCTTTAAGCCCATTCCCTCTACCATTAACCATCACCGAGTGCAAATTTCTGGGCACTCTAGTGTTCAATCATCTTCCACCTTCAAGTCACGAATGATAGATTTACCAATCTAACTCTTCAGGTGTAAGAAGATTGAACAGGGGCAGCTGTTGTACCCCAAAAATTTCCCTCTCATTTCATAAGGGATCACCCTAGATCCCATGTTTGCTTCTATCAAGTTTCCAGGCCTTGAACTATCAATTTTTCCAAGCAAGTCATTCACAAGGGCAAAATGGTCATTTGCACACTGAGAAGTCTAACTTTGACTTTTGGATCAAAATCAAATCTCAAAAATCATATTTCATCAAGACATGTTGGGATATGAAGTTTGTTTCATCAAGAATTTCAAAAGTCAAATTTTACTTTGGAAAAGTCAAATTCTAAATACTTAGAAATTTTTCTAAGTGTTTAAGAAATATGACAATTTCAGAACTTTTGACCAGATTATCACCATAACGCTCAGCAAATTCTGCATATTCTCAAGACAAAGTTTGGTCAGAACTTCTGGGCAAGTTTTCACAAAAGTTCAGTCAGAGTTTGCCAGGGTAATTCAAAGAAGGTTAAGAAGCGTGCTGCAAGCTTTCTAGAAAGTCTGAAAGCTCCTTCAGAACATGCTGGAGCCAGAAGATAAGAGGATCAGAAGACTGGATGCTATGCTGAAACAAATCTTCTAATCCAGAGTTAAGCAAGGATGCAGAGTTTCACATGGAAGGATTTCTGATTTGACAAATCTCATCATCATTTAATGCTCACAACCACTTTTGAGTTGTTATCTAAAGGATTTCCCCCACGTGTACCCCTACTGCCTTAGGAAGACAAACTTTTGTGCAAAAGTATGCTAAGCCCATGCGCTGCTTCTACTTTTCCTTAATTCATGCTGACAAATCCAGCTTAGGCGCTGCTAACTATCCTACTTGGTGCATTGAACCACGCTTGTTTAAGCTTACTTCAAGAGTAAGTCAGCGTCTAGCGTATGACGTTGGTGCCACTTGACATCTCCAAACTACAAAACCTTTGCCTATAAATAGAACTCCATTGGCCATTGAGAAGAGGTCAGAAAATTTGAGAAAGAGGTGTCCGAAATTTTGAGAAAGAAAAGCCTTGAACCCCTGCAAAAATTCCAAGAGTCCAAAAACTGCAAACACAACATACAAAACTTGTTAACTTTTGATTCCTTGCATTCAAACGCCATTTTTTCTCAAATGTTTCTTGACCAAAACCACCCATACAGTTTCTGATATATATTAAAAAACCATCCTAACTACTGTAACCAAGCTGTAATACCCTCTCTATCAATATACACCTCAAAGCGTCAGAACTTCGTCCTTTGGTTGTTCCAGAATTTTCTAATCTTTTACAGACCAAGTTGAAAGTTTCCAGCCTGCTGAGCACGTGAGAAAGCTGTTCAGAATATCACAAGTGGTCAGAGCCAGGTTCCAGCTCCCAGAATATTTTCCAACTGCAAGGTAAGTTTCTGTTGACTCTCATCATATTATTTAGGCATTGTCAGATTTTGCATATTTTACACAATGTAGATATTCTGATTCTGATGATGTGCATATTCTGAGATTTCATGCATCTGCCTGCCTATATAGAGGGAATTCCAGTTCAGAGTTTCATAAAGAAATTAGAACTCAGAATTAGGATTAACAAATTCATGTTTGCTTCTGATTTATATTTCTGATATTTCTTGCTTCTGAAACATCATGAAACTTGTCATAACTGTTATGTGTGCAACTTCTGTTATGTGACTAAGTTATAGATGTTCTAACCAACATGGAGAAGGGAAACGAAGTTCTGTCAGTAGCATCAGAACTTCTGAAAACTTCCGAGTTCTCAGAAGATCCAGAACTTTTGAGCTTCCATATTTCTACTAACGTTGTTTCTATTCCTGCATCACGTCAGAGTCAGAGCTTCTGACCTCTTCTGTTTCAGCATTTGCGCTGATTTTGTTTTCTTTCTTTTATTATCTTTGCCATCACTTTAATTTTTCATTAATAAAAAAAAACACCAAAAATATTTCATATTCATATATCATATTTTATTTCTTTAAACATAAAAAGACAAAATATTTTCTTAAACAAAACTTATTTCTTTTCTTAAATAAATAAGCGTTTTTACATTTCTTGTACATTCTTATCCATTTCAATATGGTTATAATAGTAACTTAGGATTTAATTTGCAATTCCCATTCATAAATTTGTACACCCCATCCCCCTAAATATTGTAATAGCGTAGGACTTTACATTTCTGCACTTTTATTGCTCTCATATATTGTTAGTAATTAGGGTGTGTATGGCAAGACTAAAACCAATGTTAGAAAACCCTAATTAAAGATAAAATTATGCATGCAATCAAATACACTTGCACACTAACACCCCTAGGGTTATTCCACTTGTTGCCTTACAAAAATGGTCATGTTATGCATGTGGGATGTCTTAGCATAAACAAATAAAAAATACAAGATCATAGTCCCTCGATGACGCTATCAAAGTTGCCTTTCGAAATGATCTTAGTCCCTAAAATAAAAATGCTAAGTCATATCAATACATTGCTATCATGGTCATACGATGACCCAACGCTCGTCCCTTCACATCCAACGATGGGGCTTTTTGCCAAATCAATGGCAAGATAGCAACGTCTAAAGGAGGAGGAAAAGAATACCTAAGACCCTTTGAGTAGGTAGATTGCTCCTAATTACTTGCTCAATTTAAAAATAAAAACAACCTTGCTATTTTCAAAATAAACACCAACACTTTCAAAAACACTTTCAAAACATCTTCCAAATTTGAAACATTTTCAAAAGCTCAACACTTTGTATACGTTCTTACGAACGAGAACTGTTACAAAGTTTTCCTAAACAATGGTGCCTTTTCGAAATATTTTAAAAACCACACAAAGCAGAATTTCAAACAAAAGCAAGTGATCTAGCGAGTAACTAAGAGCCCATGGAAAACCATGGATTAAAAGGGTGCTAATACCTTCCCTTTTCATAATATACCCCCCGAACTCAATAAAACATCTCGAAAGGTCTTTCTTGTGCTTTTTCACCTTTCCTTTTGGAAAAAAGAAAAGTCGGTGGCGACTCTTATTTTATCCAATAAGGAAAGGTGAAATAGCACAGGAAAGATCTTTAGATATGTTTTCTTGAGTTCGGGGGGTAGATTATGAAAAGGGAAGGTATTAGCACCCTTTTCATCCATGGTTTTCCATGGGCTCTAAGTTACTTGCTAGATCACTTGCTTTAGTTTGAAAATATGCTTTGTGTGGTTTTTGAAAGTATTTTGAAAAGGTGCCATTGTTTAGGCAAACTTTTGTAATGATTCTCGTCTCTATAAGGATGCATATAAAGTGTTGTTTTGAAAAATGATTCAAGAGAGTGTTTGTGGGACGTGTTTTTGAAAATGATTTTGAAAAGGGTTTCCTTTGTAATAGTTCTCGTCTCTATAAGAACGCATACAAGGTGTTGTCTTTTGAAAATGTTTCAAAGTGAGAGTGTTGGTGTATAGAATGTTTTTGTTGTGATCAAGCAAGCAACTAGGAGTGAATCTACCTACTCAAAAGGTCTTAGGTGTTCTTTTTCTCCTCCTTTAGATGTTGCTATCTTACCATTGTTTTGGTAAGAAGCCCCATCGTTGGATGTGAAGGGACGAATGTTGGGACATCGTATGACCATGATAGCAATGTTGTGAGATGACTTAGCATTTTTTCTTTAGGGACTAAGATAATTTCGAAAGGCAACTTTGATAGCGTCATGGAGGGACTATGATCTTATATTTTTGTTTGTGCTAAGACATCCCACATGCATAACAGGGCCATTTTCGTAAGGCAACAAGTGGAATCTCCCTAGGGGTGATAGTGTGCAAGTGTATTTGATTGCATGCATAATTTTGTCTTGAATTAGAGTTTTCTAACATTGGTTTTAGTCTTGCCATACACACCCTAATTACTAACAATATATAAAAGCAATAAAAGTGCAGCAATGTAAAGTCCTACGCTATTACAATACTTAGGGGGATGGGGTGTACAAATTGATGAATGGGGATTGCAAATTCAATGCTAAGTTACTATTACAACCATATTGAAATGGATAAGGATGTACAGGAAATGTAAAATGCTTATTTATTTAAGAAAAGAAATAAGTTTTGTTTAAGAAAATATTTTTTGTCTTTTTATGTTAAAAGAAATAAAATATGATATATGAATATGAAATATTTTTGGTGTTTTTGATTAATGAAAGATAAAAGTGATGAAAAGAAATAATAAAGGAAAGAAGAAAAAATCAGCGTAAATGCTGAAACAGAAGAGGTCAGAAGTTTTGACTCTGACATGCTGCACCAACAGAAGCAACGTTAGTAAAAATATGGAAGTTTAAAAGTTCTGGATCTTCTGAGAATTCAGAAGTTTTCAGAAGTTCTGATGCAACTGATAGAACTTTGCCTCTCTTCTCCATGCTAGTCAGAACATCTGCAACTTAGTCATTTCTTAACAGAACAGAAGTTGCACATATAACAGTTATGACAAGTTTCATAATGTTTTAGAAACAAGAGATATCAAAAAATCAGAAGCAAACATGAATTCGCTAATCCTAATTCTGAGTCCCAATTTCTTTATCAAACTTTGAACTGGAATTCTCTCTACTTAGGCAGGCAGATGCATGAAATCTCAGAATATGTACACCATCATAATCATAATATCTATATTGTGTTAAATATGCAAAATCTGACAATGCCTAAATAATATGATGAGAGTCAGCAGAAACTTACCTTGCAGTTGGAAAATACTCTGGGAGCTGGAATTTGGTTCTGACCACTTGTGGTGTTCTGAACAGCTTCCTCACGTTTTCAGCAGGTTGGAAACTTCCAAATTGGGTTGTAAATGATTAGAAAATTCTGGAACAACCAAGGGATAAAGTTCTGATCCTTTGAGGTGGATATTGGTGGAGAATGTGTTACTGTTTGATTACAGAATTTTGGATGGCTTTTGAATGTATATCAGGAACTGTATGGGTGGTTTTGTTCAAGAAACAACTTGAGGAAAAATGGAGTTTTAATGCAAGAATCAAATGCTAGGTTTTATATTTTTGTGTTTGTAATCTTTTGGCCTCTTGGAATTTTTGCAGAGGTTCAAGGCTTTTCTTTCTCAAATTCCACACCTCTTTCTCAAATTTTCTGACCTCTTTTCAATGGCCAAAGATGTTCTATTTATAGGCAAAGGTTTTGTAGTTTGGAGAGGTCAAGTGGAACCAACATCATACGCTAGATGCTGACTTACTCTTGAAGTAAGCTTAAACAAGTGTGGTTCAATGCACCAAGTAGGATGGTTAACAGCGCCTAAGCTGGATTCATCAGCATGAATTAAGGAAAAGTAGAAGCAGTGCATGGGCCTAGCATACTTTTGCACAAAATTTTGTCTTCCCAAGACAATAGGGGTTTACGTGGGGGAAATCCTTTGGATAACAACTCAAAAGTGGTTGTGAGCATTAAATGATGATGAGATTTATCAAATCAGAAATCATGCCATGTGAAACTCTGCATCCTTGCTTAACTCTGGATTAGAAGTTCTGCTTCAGTGTAGCATCCAATCTTATGATCTTCTTATCTTCTGGCTCCAACGTGTTTTGAAGGAGCTTTCATACTTTCTAGAAAACTTACAGCACGCTTCTTAACCTTCTTTGAATTACCCTGGAAAACTCCGACTGAAGCTTTTGTGAAAACTTGCCCAGAAGTTCTGACCAAAGTCTGCCTTGAGAGTCTCCAGAATTTGCTGAGTGTTATGGTGATAATCTGGTCAGAAGTTCTGAAATTGTCATAATTCTTAAACACTTAGAAAAATTTCTAAGTACTTAGAATTTGACTTCTCCAAAGTAAAATTTGACTTTTAAATTTCCTGATAAAACAGACTTATATTCCAACATGTCTTGATGAAATATGATTTTTGAGATTTGATTTTGATCCAAAAGTCAAAGTTAGACTTCTCAGTGTGCAAATTACCATTTTTCACTTGTGAATGACTTGCTTGGAAAAATTGATAATTCAAGGCTTGGAATTGGATGGAAGCAAACTTGAGGATCCAGGGTGATTCTTTGAGAAATGAGAGGGCAAATTTTAGGGTGCAACAGCTGCCGCTGTTCAATCTTCTTACACCTGAAGAGTTAGATTGGTAAATCTGCCATTCGTGACTTGAAGGTGGAAGATGATTGAACATTAGAGTGCCCAGAAAATTTGCACTCGAAGATGTGTTAGTTGATTATATAGGGAATGGGCTTAAAGATGCCATCCAGAAATGATTATTGGACTGTATCTGAGAGTTATCTGATGATGAGTCCGTGTAAAACTGCATCTGGAATTGAGAAGGAACCTGTGTAGGGTTGCTTCATGATGAGTTCGTGTAAAACTTCATCTTGGAAAGAAGGAACCTTTGCAGGGTTGCTTCATGATGATGAGTCCGTGTAAAAATTCATCTAGAAGTGAGAAGGAACCTGTGTAAGGTTGCTTCATGATGAGTCAGTGTAAAACTTCATCTTGGAAAGAAGGAACCTGTGTAGGGTTGCTTCATGATGACGAGTCCATGTAAAACTGCATCTTGGAAAGAGGGAACCTGTGTAGGGTTTCCTGATGATGAGTCCGTGTAAAACTGCATCTGGAAAGAAGGAACCTATGTAGGGTTGCTTCATGATGAGTCCGTGTAAAAATTCATCTTGGAAAGAGAAGGAACCTGTGTAGGGTTGCCTGATGATGAGTCCGTGTAAAACTGCATCTTGGAAAGAAGAAACCTGTGTAGGGTTGCTTCATGATGAGTCCATGTAAAACTTCATCTTGGAAAGAGAAGGAACCTGTGTAGGGTTGCTTCATGATGAGTAAGTGTAAAACTGCATCTTTGAAAGAAGGAACCTGTGTAGGGTTTCCTGATGATGAGTCAGTGTAAAACTGCATCTTGAAAGAAGGAACTTGTGTAAGGTTGCTTCATGATGAGTCAGTGTAAAACTTCATCTTGGAAAGCGAAGGAACCTGTGTAGGGTTTCCTGATGATGAGTCCGTGTAAAACTGCATCTTGGAAAGAAGGAACCTGTGTATGGTTTCTTCATGATGAGTCCGTGTAAAACTTCATCTTGGAAAGAGAAGGAACCTGTGTAGGTTTGCTTCATGATGAGTCAGTGTAAAACTACATCTTGGAAAGAAGGAACCTGTGTAGGGTTGCCTGATGATGAGTCAGTGTAAAACTGCATATGGAAAGAAGGAACCTGTGTAGGGTTGCTTCAAGATGAGTCCGTGTAAAACTGCATCTGGAAGTTAGAAGGAACCTGTGTAGGGTTTCTTCATGATGAGTCCGTGTAAAACTGCATCTGGAAGTGAGAAGGAACCTGTGCAGGGTTACTTCATGATAAGTCAGTGTAAAACTGCATCTGGAAAGGAGGAACCTATGTAGGGTTGCCTGATGATGAATCTGTGTAAAACTGCATCTGGAAGTGAGAAGGAACCTGTGTAGGGTTGCTTCAATGATGGTCGAGTAGATAGTTGTCTTGTCTGATTTTAGGTGTTAATCTTTGACCTGAGAAAGAAAGATAGTTTTCCTGGCTTGTTACAGGTGTTAATATACAATCTCTTCATGTAGATAGTTTTCCTGGCTTATTTCAGGTATTAATCTACAATCAGTCGTCCACATATAGTTTTCCTGGCTTATTACAGGTATTAATCTGGAACTTGAAAAGGTCGATGGTAGCCATCTGTTGATTGATCTTTCCTGAAAAAGGTAGAACGTTAGTTGTATGCAATGTCGTGATGCATGAAATGCATGATGTCATGATGTTCTCAAAATAAATGAGATTGTGTCGTATGCACTTATCATGTATGCAAATAGGATGTATGAAATGTGACATGTTTATTGAAGTGTATCTTTGTCTGGAAAATAAATCCTTGACAAATGCTGGGGAGTTGTTAAATCCTGGACTGCTGTTGAAGAGTTGGTGTGTCTTCAAACTTTGCTTAGAATATTTCCACCAGGGATTCCTGTTTTGAGGAGAACTCTTTTGGGGAACATTGAAAACTCTATTAGAGAGTGTTGATTCCTGCTTGGGAAAAGAGTTCTGGAGTCTCGGTTATCTGTTGCTTTACTGGGGTCGAAGTTGAACTGACATCTGGTCGGGTCCAAGTTTCACAGTAACTTGCTGGGATTGTAGAGTAGTCTACTGGGGAAAGGGAGTTGTGGTTCATTGATTTGTAGTAGTTGGAAAGGCAAACTCAAACTAGGGAATTTGTAGTTTGTTGGGGAAATAAACCTTGTTGCCGGTCTGCTAGAGAGGTGACGACTTCGTTGGGGAAAGTCCTCGAGGACTCTTGAGGTTGTCTCAGATGGGGAAAGGTTTTCAGAGATTAAACTCTTGTTGGGGAATCATCCTACGAGAAGGATTCTGGGGAGATTTGCCACTGCCCCTAGTAGCGAGTGTTTGTGGCACTTCCTGGAAATGTTTGACTGTACGCAACCCTTTGTCGGGATTGACGTTTAATGCCCCAAGTGACGGAGATGGAGACTTGCCCCTGGTTACTCTGCAATTCTTGAGAGATTTCTTGGAATCTTTACTGGACTTCCCCAGGTGTGCTGGATAGTGACATGTCATGTCCCCCTGTTGATAGGAGATTTTTCAATGGAAGTGTCATCCTTCTTGAATTGATTTTGTTCACTGAGAGAGCTTTCGTTCACTGGATATTCATTATGTGAATTTCTCCGCTGTCAAACAAATAGCCATATGCAAACAGTGACATTCAAGTAATGCAAAGCTTATGTTTGTCTTGAAGTTTTGAAAATGTGTTTTAACAAGTAAAGAAATTTTGTTAAGAAAATTCAAACTCAGGATTTAGAGCAAAGCCTTACAGGAGTCAGAATACCTTTTGTAACAGTATGCTTTCGAACTAACCCATGCTTCAATTAGGACTTTTAAAGGGTTGTAACGTGGCTTGGTTCATGGTTTAAGAAACAAAGGACAAAGGCTCAAAGTGTATTTGTACCCACCCGTTCTTCGTGATATTCTTCAATCCTAAGCTCAGTTTATTGTGCGTTTGAACTCCAATTGAGTCTGGAAAGACATTTTGGTGATGGTTCAAACAAATTAAGTTTGTCGGAAGGCAGTCATTTTTGCAATATTTTTTTTCATGTTGTTGAGGATTTGTAGTGACCTCTTTCTTTTGATTTGTTATCCCTAATTTTTTCCTGACTGTTCCTGTTTTGAGATTACAGTCAGCGGGATGCCCCAGTTTTTCTCAAGTCTCCTTTATAGGTTTTGACTTAGTGGGCTTTTCTCTTCGAGAGATAATGACCACCTATGTGATAGGGAACCCTCACCGTCTTTTGATTCCAGAGGAATATTTTTGATGTCATTCGTTGTATTACGAGATGAGAGTTTGCGGCCAAACGCGTACTTGAATCAGCTGAAAGACTAACCTGCCCCAAGTTTTGATTAAAGATTTTAATTTGTGTAAGAAAGAAAACTTCTGCTTCTTTGGCTCGAAAGGGCTGACTAGGGATTAAATTCCTTATAACTCCAGTGTTTAGGATTTGAAATAACGCTTGTACATCATCAGCTAGGTCTGTTCAAAAGCATACTGTATGAGATTATGGCATTGTTTTCGTCATCCTCCATCTAAAGGCTTGTAACTTTTAGCAAGAGTTGAATGTCATAAAGAGAGTAAACAACATAGTTTAAATGTAATGAAAATGAGTGGATCAAATCAAAACAAACATATGCAATGCATTAATGAAACAAAGTTTGACATTAATAGATAATTGTTTGAATAACAAAAGGAATTACAACTTGAAAATTCAAATGAAACAAAAGCCTCTTTGTTTAAATTTTTCACTCCAGCTGGCGAGCCTTTGAGGAACAGCAGAAGAACTCAGTCTGGCCATCTTGTGTGAACTCCAACACTCCTCTGTCAATCAAGTCTTGGATATTTTTTTCAAAGCCCAACAATCATTCGTATCATGCCCAGGATTATTGGAGTGGTATGCACATAATGTATTGGGATGATAGTTAGGAGCAGAGGTACTGGGATTCCGAGGAGGATCCCTTAACGTGACCAAATTCAAGTTCAGCAGGTGCTGTAAGACCTGCGATATAGGCATGTCGAGTTTGGTAAACTACCTAATGGCTGGGACCTGTTTACTTTGGTTACCATGTCCTTGTTAACGAGGTGGTTGTTGTGTTTGTGATGTGGAAGCAAATTGGGGAGGTCTTCTATCCCTTAAACCGGCTTCTTGTCTCATGGGAGGCTGAATGTTGGCTTGATCCCCAATCCTAGATGTTTTTCCCATTTGGTTGTATCTGTCTTGATGAAGCCTATTGACAAGGGCTTTCAACTCCTCCTGTCCTTGAGCCAGGTTTTAAATAAGAGCCATCTGGCCCACCAGTTATCCCATCATCTGGACTTTCATTGTTGCCATTTCAATTTGTAGCCTTTCCATCTGATCATGCTTGGTGTCCTCCGGATTCCACATGACCATGCCCCTTGTGAGGAGAGCTTTCACCTCTTCTTGTCCCTTAGATAGGTTCAAGAACATCTCTTGAAGTTGAGCGTTTTGAGCCTGGATGCCTTTCACGGTTTGTTCCATATCCATATTACTGAAATAAACAGTAAGAAGATAAGGAGACCTGTATGGGAGAAACCTGTCATGATATGATGCATGATATGTGGATGCATGTTTTCAAGGATCTCGCGGGGTAAATGTTAGTAGTCACTTACAACTTTGATTGGAGAACTTTGTATCGATGGATGTCTTTCCACGAGAATTAAGCTCGCCATGTCAAGTGGGTTGTAGCCCTTGACTCAAATTGTTGTACTTGATCTTTGACGGAGTTTGGTTAGAGGGAAATAAATCCTCTTGTCTCTTGATAGACGTCTGGTTCAACGTGACCCTGCATCAAAGACCCTCGAGATCCTTGAAATGTTATGGTTCAATGTTATTGAAAATGCTATGGTATGATGTTTATGATGTTATGTACAAATATGCGAGGTGAGCAAGTTTATATACAAATAATCATATTCACACAAATTAGACAAGTCCCTATGTTTTAGGCTTGCATGGAGTTTGTAGGTAAGTACCCTCTTGAGGTTTAGTTGGCTCAACCTGTCCTAGTTAATAGTAACTGGGTTCTAAGGGATCTCAATATCACTGACCTTTCTTTTAGGCATTGTCTCAGCTCAATCAATCTTTTCTTGCGGCCGAGATATCCCAAAAGTCCGGTCTCAATGAGTGTAGCATCGAGTATCAACCAATTTTCAACTCTACACCGAAACCGGTTATCTCACTACGTCCTAATGGTCAAGTTGTTCAATTAGGGTTCTAAAGTCAGTTAGTGCTTCATGACGCCACTCAGTGGCCCCGTATTCTCCTCGATTCACCACGAGGGATACCGGTACCCACAAATGCGTCACACTAACGTAGCCATTAGTTCAACCATATTGGTCTACACCGTACAATTTCCATAATATATTGCTACTTACCTAAAAAAGGTGCCCCAGATCCGGGTAGAGGATCAAAACAAACCCAAACAAGGAACAAATAATGTAAAGCAAGCAATTCAAATAAATGAAGGCAAGTAAATGTGATCTAACCCTAAGGTAACCCCACTTTTAAGTACAAATCCCCAGCAGAGTCGCCAGTTCTGTGATACGGTGGGAGAACTAACTTGATTGTTTTGCGTTTGTGTTTGCAAATGTTGCGGTTTAGCAAGAGTCGCCACCGACTTTTCTTTTATCCAATAAGAAAAGGTGAAAAAGCACAGGAAAGACCTTTAGAGATGTTTTCTTGAGTTCGGGGGGTAGATTATGAAAAGGGAAGGTATTAGCACCCTTTTCATCCATGGTTTTCCACGGACTCTTAGTTACTTGCTAGATCACTTGCTTTAGTTTGAAAATGTGCTTTGTGTGGTTTTTGAAAGTATTTTGAAAAGGCGCCATCGTTTAGGCAAACTTTTGTAATGATTCTCGTCTCTATAAGGATGCGTACAAAGTGTTGTTTTGAAAAATGATTCAAGAAAGTGTTTGTGGGACGTGTGTTTTGAAAATGATTTTGAAAAGAGTTTCCTTTGTAATAGTTCTCGTCTCTATAAGAACGCATACAAAGTGTTGTCTTTTGAAAATGTTTCAAAGTGAGAGTGTTGGTGTATAGAATGTTTTTGTTGTGAGCAAGCAAGATTCTAGGAGCGAATCTACCTACTCAAAAGGTCTTAGGTGTTCTTTTTCTCCTCCTTTAGATGTTGCTATCTTACCATTGTTTTGGTAAGAAGCCCCATCGTTGGATGTGAAGGGACGGATGTTGGGACATCGTATGACCATGATAGCAATGTTGTGAGATGACTTAGCATTTTTTCTTTAGGGACTAAGATCATTTCGAAAGGCAACTTTGATAGCGCCATTGAGGGACTATGATCTTATATTTTTGTTTGTGCTAAGACATCCCACATGCATAACATGGCCATTTTCGTAAGGCAACAAGTGGAATCTCCCTAGGGGTGCTAGTGTGCAAGTGTATTTGATTGCATGCATAATTTTGTCTTGAATTAGGGTTTTATAACATTGGTTTTAGTCTTGCCATACACACCCTAATTACTAACAATATATGAAAGCAATAAAAGTTCAGAAATGTAAAGTCCTACACTATTAAAATATTTAGGGGGACGGGGTGTACAAATTGATGAATGGGGATTGCAAATTAAATCCTAAGTTACTATTACAACCATATTGAAATGGATAAGGATGTACAGGAAATGTAAAATGCTTATTTATTTAAGAAAAGAAATAAGTTTTGTTTAAGAAAATATTTTTTGTCTTTTTATGTTAAAAGAAATAAAATATGATATATGAATATGAAATATTTTTGGTGTTTTTGATTAATGAAAGATAAAAGTGATGAAAAGAAATAATAAAGGAAAGAAGACAAAATCAGCGTAAATACTGAAACAGAAGAGGTCAGAAGTTTTGACTCTGACATGATGCACCAACATAAGCAACGTTAGTAAAAATATGGAAGTTCAGAAGTTCTGGATCTTCTGAGAATTCAGAAGTTTTCAGAAGTTCTGATGCAAATGACAGAACTTTGCCTCTCTTCTCCATGCTAGTCAGAACATCTGCAACTTAGTCATTTCTTAACAAAACAAAAGTTGCACATATAACAGTTATGACAAATTTCATAATGTTTTAGAAACAAGAGATATCAGAAAATCAGAAGCAAACATGAATTCACTAATCCTAATTCTGAGTCCCAATTTCTTTATGAAACTCTGAACTGGAATTCTCTCTACTTAGGCAGGCAGATGCATGAAATCTTAGAATATGTACACCATCAGAATCAGAATATCTACATTGTGTTAAATCTGCAAAATCTGACAATGCCTAAATAATATGATGAGAGTCAGCAAAAACTTACCTTGCAGCTGCAAAATACTCTGGGAGCTAGAATCTGGTTCTGACCACTTGTGGTGTTCTGAACAGCTTCCTCACGTTTTCAGCAGGTTGGAAACTTTCAACTTGGGTTGTAAATGATTAGAAAATTCTGGAACAACCAAGGGATAAAGTTCTGATCCTTTGAGGTGGATATTGGTGGAGAATGTGTTACTGTTTGATTATAGAATTTTGGATGGCTTTTGAATGTATATCAGGAACTGTATGGGTGGTTTTGATCAAGAAACAACTTGAGGAAAAATGGAGTTTTAATGCAAGAATCAAATGCTAAGGTTTTATATTTTTGTGTTTGTAATCCTTTTGGCCTCTTGGAATTTTTGCAGGGGTTCAAGGCTTTTCTTTCTCAAATTCCACACCTCTTTCTCAAATTTTCCGACCTCTTTTCAATGGCCAAAGATGTTCTATTTATAGACAAAGGTTTTGTAGTTTGGAGAGGTCAAGTGGCACCAACATCATACGCTAGATGCTGACTTACTCTTGAAGTAAGCTTAAACAAGTGTGGTTCAATGCACCAAGTAGGATGGTTAACAACGCCTAAGCTGGATTCATCAGCATGAATTAAGAAAAAGTAGAAACAGCGCATGGGCCTAGCATACTTTTGGACAAAAGTTTGTCTTCCCAAGACAGTAGGGGTATACGTGGGGGAAATCCTTTGGATAACAACTCAAAAGTGGTTATGAGCATTAAATGATGATGAGATTTATCAAATCAGAAATCCTGCCATGTGAAACTCTGCATCCTTGCTTAACTCTAGATTAGAAGTTCTGCTTCAGTGTAGTATCCAATCTTCTGATCTTCTTATCTTGACTCCAACATGTTTTGAAGGAGCTTTCATACTTTCTAGAAAACTTGCAGCACACTTCTTAACCTTATTTGAATTACCCTGACAAACTCTGACTGAAGCTTTTGTGAAAACTTGCGCAGAAGTTCTGACCAAACTCTGCCTTGAGAGTGTCCAGAATTTGCTTAGTGTTATGGTGATAATCTGGTCAGAAGTTCTGAAATTGTCATAATTCTAAAACACTTATAAAAATTTTTAAGTACTTAGAATTTGACTTCTCCAAAGTAAAATTTGACTTTTAAATTTCCTGATGAAACAGACTTATATTCCAATATGTCTTGATGAAATATGATTATTGAGATTTGATTTTGAGCCAAAAGTCAAAGTTAGACTTCTCAGTGTGCAAATGACCATTTTGCCCTTGTGTATGACTTGCTTGGAAAAATTGATAATTCAAGGCTTGTAATTGGATGGAAGCAAACTTGAAGATCCAGGGTGATTCTTTGAGAAATGAGAGGGCAAATTTGGGGTGCAACAGTATGCAAAATTTCTCTGAGTAAAGTAGGCACGGGGTTACGATAAAGTAAGATCTTGACAACATTCACATCTATGTGTTGGTCTGGATTAGGGAACAATACTAACCCATAGATTAAAAGATCCAAGACTTCTTCAAAGGCTTGCAAATCCATATCCTCCCAAAATAGTCGAGCCTTCTCTAACAGGAACTTGGCTAGAAAAACCTTGACTCCACTCCTTGTTTCCCAATTGGCTACAATATCAGACCTTTTCAAGTGTAGGGATGATGCAATCTCCTCAGGTTGTGGATCCTTTTCTAAACCGGTGAAGGGCACTTGATCAAGAATATGTACTCCTAATAGTTGAGAGAACTCTTCTATTGTGGGCACAAATTGATAATCGGGAAAGCTGAAAAAATGATGTTTAGGATCAAAGAATTGAAAGAGCACACACATCATTTCTTCTTTAAAGCTTGAGGTAACTATATTGAGAAGTCGACCATGTCTTTTGGTGAATGGAGAATTCTCAGGAACCCTTGATGCTAACTCTTGGAGTTGAGGAGGAACTTTTACAAAGCTGATTCAGATGGTATTTCTGCGAGTGGAAGCCATAACCTAAAAAATAGGACAAAGATAAATCCCTAGATCCTTGAAATGGTTAGTAAAAATGCTATGTCATGATGTTATGATGTTTATGATGTTATGAACAAATAATCATATACACACAAAGCACATAAGGCCTTAGGTTTAGGCTTGCGTGAGGTTTATAGGTAAGTACTCTCTTGAAGTTTTAGTTGGTTCAACCTGTCCTAAAAGAAGTAATCGAATTCTAAGGAATCTCAATATCATTAATCTTTCTTCAGTGGGCATTGTTTCAGCATAAATAATATGTTCTTGCGGCCAAAATATCCCGAAAGTATGATTTTAATGAGTGTACTATCAAGTATCAACCCACTTCAGTCTTGCACCAAAGCCATCTATCTCCCTACTTTCTGATGGCCAAGTTGTTCAACTAAGGTTCTATGGTCAGTTAGTGCTTCATGACACCACACAGAGGCCCCGTATTCTCCTTGATTTAACTCAAGGGACACTGGTACCAACAAATGTGTCACACTAACGTAGCCATCGCTTCAACCATATCGGTCTACGCCGTATAGTTTCCAAGATCTATTGCTACTTACCTAATGTGCCCCAGATTCGGGTATATGATCTTTACAAGTAAGAAACCCAAGCATTACCCATAAATAAAAATAAAACAAGGCAAACAAATAAATAAAATAAAGGTGATCTAACTATTAAGGTAAACTCACTTTTAGTTTATCAATGTCCCCAGCAGAGTCATCAGTTCTGTAATACGGTGGGAGAACTGGCTTGGGTGTTTTGCGTGTTATCACAATTGTTGTGGATAGTAAGAGTTGGCACTGAATTTTCTTTTATCCAATAAAGGAAAGGGTGAAAAGACCTTTTGAGAAACTTCTTTTATCCATCAAAGTAGTAAAGTTGGCCAAGCCAGCCTTCAAAGCAGAAACTTCTACGCGTATCTCGCGATTCTCCTGTTCCAAATTGTCCATCTTCCTTTTGAAGTTATCCCGAGTGTTGTAGTGATGAGTCAGTTTGCTGAACGAAGCAAAAAGCTGGGTAAGGCACCTGGATATGCATAATAAATGCAAAAAATATGTGCAATATGATGTATGACGTGCAATGCATATGACTATTTTTACTTTATCATTTAATATTTCAAGGGATTTAACGTTTATAGATATATTGCAAACATCAAAGTAATAAAGCTTTTTGAAATACTGAATTTTTTTTATTATAATAACTTCAAAATGTATTACAAGTTTCAATGATCTCAAGTACAAGATGAAAATACAATCTAAAAATCCTGAGAAAAAGAACTGATGGAGATCAATCTGTACACTGGCGCTTCCCTGTGAGCCTGGTAATCTGAGCCCTCAACCTCTGATTTTCTTCCACATGTCTAAAGGCAACCTCCTTCCAATCATTTGAAGCAGGAAATGAGTAATCAGCACCTGTTTGAGGCTTAGGAGAAAATAAATCCCTTGGCCTCTCCATAGACTCCACTGCTCGACTCTCAAGGATCTCGATCAAATCATCTTTCTCCCTTAAGTCTGCTTTATAGGAACTCTCCAAAGTCTGGAACTTGTTTCCAAGCATCACTTTCTTGTTGCATCCTAACCAAAGCAAGATGAAGCTCCTCTAGGTCATCTAATAAGGGAGGAGGAGTCTTC
The DNA here is from genome assembly GCA_948472305.1 of Vicia faba. Classification (NCBI taxonomy): domain Eukaryota; kingdom Viridiplantae; phylum Streptophyta; class Magnoliopsida; order Fabales; family Fabaceae; genus Vicia; species Vicia faba. The sequence continues at coordinate 853,120,700 of OX451741.1, forward strand.
ACAAATAGATCAGGCATGGGTGTCTCCCGAGTATACGGCATCTTCAACTGAATGGCTCTTGATCAGACCCACTGAAGATATGGCTCCAAATAAACAACACATCTAGGTCCCAAATCCTTCTTACTCTTCTTATGAATGTGACGCCAGACCTTCTCAATATGTTCCCTAGCTTCGCTGTGGTCTTCTCCTTCCTTTAGAAAGAAACTACTCAAATGAATACTGTTTGGTTTATCCCTCATCGGATAACCAAGTTGTCACCGTACAAGAACAAGGTTATAATTAATTATTCCCCTTGTACCAAGAAGAGGTACATTGGGGAAACTACCACAACTGTCAATAATCTCTATATCCTGATAAGCTCGATGATACCAATCAATATCTGAGTGAGTAAGTGCCATGATCTTAGGAGCCCAACGGGGTTCCTTCTTGACATCCCAAAAAACATCAGACTGAGGCATATGAGAGATGAACCATCGGTACAACAAAGGCGTGCAACAGATAATCATTCCCCCATGATAGGAGCTCTGAAGATGAACAGAGTAATAAGCATCACCTAACAGTGTAGGAACTGGGTTTCCAATCCTGAAAATCCTGATAGCGTTAATGTCGACAAACTTGTCCACATTAGGAAATAAGAACAACCCATAGGCAAGTAAAGCAAAGATGGCTTCAAAAGCAACCGTACTCTTCATCCTAGCAAAGTAATGAACTTTCTCTAATAAGAACTGAGCTGGTAATCCTCTAATCCCTCCTTTGGTAGTCATATGGGCTTCCACCTCAAACTTCCCCAGATGAATCAAAGCAACAATCTCATGTGGTTTTGGCTCACCCGACAAACCAGTAAAAGGAACACGATCGATAACGGGTAAATCTAATAGATAGGAATACTCCTCCAGTGTAGGCATCAACTGATAATCGGGAAAAGTAAAGCAGTGATACACCGGATCATATAACTGGATCAAGGTCGAGAGAAAACCCTTCTTCATCTTTAGCTTCATGAGAGGTGTGATCGGTGGAAATAGAACTGACTATTTTGAAATGCTGGTTCGCGAAATGTCGAGGTAAGCAAGATTCGCCACCGTCTTTTATTTTCTCCAACAAGGAAAGGACAAAAGCACATCAAAATTCCTTTTCGAGATGTTTCTCGGTTCGGGAGGTAGATTATAGAAAGGGAAGGTGTTAGCACCCTTTCTATCAGTGGTTATCCACGGGCTCTTAGGTACTTGCTCACTATGTTTTCAAAAGATGTTTGCTTTTTTTGTGTTTGTGGGTTTGAAAAAAAAAATTTGTTTTGAAAACTTCTAGGTAACTCTTGTATCAGTCCTCAAGAGTGTATGAAGTGTTTGTTTGAAAACTTTTTGAAAGTGTAGGTGCGAAAAGTTGTTTTTTTTTGAAAGAGCAAGTACCCTGGAGAAATCTACCTACTCTAAGGAATTAAGCTGTGTAAATGTCCTTTAGATAGTACTATCCCACTATTGAGAAGTAGGTAGCACCGTCGTTGGAGTTTTTCGGGTCAATTCGATTATAGGGACATGTGGTCACCAAAGCAATAGTAGGACGCCTTAGCGGTAACCCTAATGTCCTAGATCCTTTTTTATCCGAGGCAACCGTTTCGAGGCAACTGGATCTTTAGACAGGAGGGCGACCTCTAAAACACCCTATACTTAATGACCACGTCGAGGCAACCAAGTGAGGCGTACCCTAGGAGTGGCATGTGCACGTGTGTCAGGTTTCATGTTTAAATTATCTTTGCACATGTTATGGTGAGCTACGAGTTGATTTTATTTTTTCCAGGCAAGTCTTGTCATGCATAGTTAACAGTTAATAATTGTGCGGAAAGTAAATTGCGGAAAGTAAATCTACGCTATTACAAGGCGTCGGGTATTTACATCGCCAAAAACATAACCCTTGAAAAGTAAATTGCGAGAAAATAAAGAAAGCGATAAAAGTCCTAATTATCTATTACATTCTCGGAGCAATTACATAAATATGATCAAAATAATAATAATGCGCGAAAGAAAATTGAATCGGGAAAAGTCTTAGGGTTTTGACCCTTTTTTGAGAAAAGAATGAATTTTGGTCCTTTTTGCAATTAATTAAACCTAATTCTAATTAATTAAATAATTACAAGAAAAAAGTATTTTTTAGTTTTTTATGTTTTAATGAAAATAAAAATAAAAGAAATTAAAAGTTGTCAAAAACCTAATTCTATATTTATTTTATTTATTATGAAAAAGTCAAAATTAAACCTAATTAAATAAAGGACTAAATTAATTAATTTACATTTCTTTATAAAAATAATAAACTAAGGTGAAATTAATAAATAATAAAAATATTTAGATTTTTTAATTTTCTGAAGTTATTATGAAAATAATAGTTAAGTTAATTAAATAATAATAATATTAATTATAGTTAACAAAAGAAAATAAAAAGAAAGAAAATAAAAAAATAATAAACCAGGGGGGTGTGCTGGCCCAATAATGGAGGTTTGTTAGCAAGTCTGGCCCATTAAGCTACCAAGCCACGTTTGACTTTGGAGATCCCCTATGCGCATGGTTGACTGGGAGTATGGTGTTCTTCATCTCCTGGCCATTGGATCCAAGCTTGTGGCCACTTGGCGCTTGGATGTTTGAGACGTATGGTGGAACGCCTTGGGCAACCTGCATGTGAATACATTGGAAAAAATAGAAACAAGGGTTTTGGGGGACCTGAGAATCGAACCCAGGTCCCAATGATCACCAGCCAGCGCACCATCCGCTGAACCACTTGCCTGCGTTTGTTATTATGACAATACTCAAATAATATTTTGGGAAAATAATGACTATGCTGTAAAGCAAAACAAACACGCACGCTTTTTGAATCACCCAACCACGTATCTCCACCTCATCATCGTCTTCACTGAACCTGCAAAATACATGTTAGATAGCGGGGGTTTTTAACCCCCACAATTTTGACATGAGGAATAATAGCGAATAACTCTATGCTTAACATAAATATTTCGCGAGTATGGATTTGTGTTCGTCTGGATTCCACGATTTCAACCATATGCATTAGAGGTTCTAATTTTTCCTGGGTAATAAAGCCCCAATTCGAGAACTCATGAACCCTAAATTTCTTCAATGGTAACCTGTGATTCTGGGCATTATAATGCAATTAACTAATACCATTAGCTTCATATGAATTCAAGCAACACAAAACAATGATTAAAGCATGTTAATTATGCATGAAATATGAGTTTCGATTCTGAAAAAAGTATGCAAACCGTGCGACGGTTTAGAGTGATTTCTTAAGCTTAAGCGTGTGTTTTTGATTGCAAAACGTCCCTGAGAGTTCCAGCAATGTATTAAAATCCACCAATTGCTTTGAATCATGCTGGAACCTGGAAAACAGTTTTGAGTTTTCTTTGAATTTTCTTGAATGGCTATGGCTTTTTTCTGCAGAGATTTCACGTCCAATGCATTAGGGTTGACTTGTGTACTTATAGTGGAAGAGAAATAGGTTAAATCCTTGGGCAAAGATCCATGAAATAATGGTTTGAATATTTGATTTGCAATCATATATTTTTTAATCTTTTTGATTGAAGAAACTTGCCAAACTTGGAGATTTTTGTCCCTTTGATTTGCACACGAATTGCCAGCATATCTTGAGCTTGTTTACTTCACAAAAAGATTGAAAAAATCAAATCTTTGTATTTCCTACATTTTAAATTAATTAAATGAATTAAAATCAATTAAAAATCCAATTAATTAATAAAAAATAAGAAAATAAATTCAAATAATCTCAATGGGTCGTGCATAAGCTTTGAATAAAGTTTCAAGAAGAAATTTGAGGCCCATTAGCAAAAACAAGGTGTTTTGAGCAAAGTTGACTTTTGCAAATTCACAAAAATTTCCCAACTTCTCCAATGCATATCTTGCTCAATTTTGATCCTATGAACATGTTATTGGACATTTTGGAAAGGTCTTGAAGTCCTCTAACGAATGCCTTTAGTCCCATGTCATTTGAATTTACCAATCTCAAGTTATGATCTTTGACTTAAAGTGCATTTTTGTTGACTTTTGAAATTGACCTATAATGTAGAAATTGATAACTTTTTGTGAGAGCATTTATTGGACTTGGAATGTGAAGATGAGTTGTAGTAAATGTCATCCCCTTCAAAATTAGCATTGGATGGGATTTTTCTGATGAACCATGAAAAAGTTATGCCTTGGTCAAGATACAGTTGACTTTTCTACTGTCCAAAAATAGTAACTTTTTGCATCTTGATGATTTTTGAGCCATGCTTGTGGAATCATGATCAAGACTTGATCAAATGATGATTGTGAACTCAAAATAAGATGTTGACCAAAAATTCTGACTTTTGACTGTAAAATGACCATTTTACCCCTGCAGTTGATTGTGGATCAAATGAGGCTTTTGACTGTGCAAATTGGCACTGTGAGTCTTGAAACTTGGCATGTAGATGCTTGAGGATGTTTATAGGCCTATGGGACTTGATTGAACCATTGAAAACCTCAAATTCCTTGAAAGAACCAAAACCCTAGTTTCAGTTGGCTTAGGAGGTGGTTTGACTGTGCAACCCTTGAGAAATCTTGAACCATTTGAAGATGACTCTTGATAAACTTTGAAGAATATGGGAGGGCAAATTTTGGGGTACAACAGTTGCCCCTGTTCAATCTTCTTAAACCTGAGGATATAGATTGACTTGCGTGCCTTTCGTGATCCGAAGGTGGAAGATGATTGAACACTTAAGTGCCCAGAAATTCGCACTCGCATAATGGAATATCAGCAATGTGATGTCGGGAATGGGCTTACAGATGCCATTTGGAGAGATGATGGATAGGAGGATGGGCTTATAGATGCCATCTGGAAGTGTGACAGAATCTTTTCGGGAATGGGCTTATGGATGCCATTTGGAGATGTCGATCGCGTAAGAGATTCCTTAGCGAGAACTTGCGTACCTGAGAAAGAAAGATAATTTCCTGGCCTGTTACAGGTGTTGATCTTCAAACTCTTCATGCAGATACTTTCCTGGCTAGATACAGGTATCGAATCTACAATCAATCGCTCACAGATATTCCCTGGCTAGATACAGGTATCGAATCTGGAACTTCAAAAGGTTTGGTAGAGATAGCTTTCCTGGATGGATACAGGTGTAGATATCTGACCTGAGAATGAAAGATAATTTCCTGGCCTGTTACAGGTGTTGATCTTCAAACTCTTCATGCAGATACTTTCCTGGCTAGATACAGGTATAGATCTACAATCAGTCGCTCACATATATGCCCTGGCTAGATACAGGTATCGAATCTGGAACTTCAAAAGGTTGGTCGAGATAGCTTTCCTGGCTGGATACAGGTGTAGACCCCTGACCTGAGAATGAAAGATAATTTCCTGGCCTGTTACAGGTGTTGATCTTCAGACTCTGCATGTAGATAACTTTCCTCGCTAGATACAGGTATAGATCTACAATCAATCGCTCACAGATATGCCCTGGCTAGATATAGGTATCGAATCTGGAACTTCAAAAGGTTGGTCGAGATAGCTTTCCTGGCTGGATATAGGTGTAGACCTCTGACCTGAGAATGAAAGATGGTTTCCTAGCTAGATATAGGTATTGATCTTCAATCTCTTCATGCAGATACTTTCCTGGCTAGATACAGGTATAGATCTACAATCAATCGCTCACAGATATGCCCTGGCTAGATACAGGTATCGAATCTGGAACTTCAAAAGGTTGATGGCAATCATCCTTTGATTTGACTTGTTCCTGAAAAGGCAAGACATTAGTTATATGCAATGTCATGATGTATGAAATGCATGATGTCATGATGTTCTCAAGAATAAATGAGATTATGTCGTATGCACTTTATCATGTATGTAAATAGGAGGTATGAGATGTGAAATGTTTATGAATGTATTTTCGTCTAGGAAAATAAATCCTTGACAAATGCCGGGAGTTTGTTAAATCCTGGGCTAATGTTGAAGAGTAGAGTTCTTCGTTTCCACTGGGGATGATGATTGCAATAATAAACCGGTAGGAGACGATGACTCCGTTGGGGAATAAACCTGATGGAGAGATTACTCTGCGGAGAATTACTCTGTGGGAAGAGATACTTCGCTGAGATTTTGATGATAACTCTGCTGGGGATTTTGTTGATAAGCTCTGTTGAGGGATTTTGATGAACTCCGCTGGGGATAGGAAGAACTTCGCTGAGGACGATATTTCCATTGCAATTTGCTGAGGATAACCCAGTTAGACTCTGGTGGGGAATAACCTCCTGAATATGGTTAGGGAGAGATATATTTGTACTCTGCAGGGGATAAGCTTCCAGAATCTACTGGGGAGATGATTCAACTCTCCTAGGGAAACTTTTTAGACTGCACTAGGGAATGGCTCCACTGGGGTGTCTGTATTCCGCCGGTGAACAATCTTATATTTCTGTCGAGGAATATTAAGACTGCCGGGGATGCTTGCTCAGGAATATCTGTATACTCTGCTGGAGGATATTAAGATCTTCTGGGGGTATCCAACTTTTCCAGGACTGGTGGTAGACCAACTCTGCTCGGGGGAGAGTATTGCTGACTTGCTGGAGGTATTGTGCCTTTTTAGGGCTGGTGGGAGACCAATTCTGCTTGGGGAGAGCATGGCTGAATCTTGTCTTACTCTGTAGGGAGTGAAGGTATCTTGGTTACATTCTTCAGCTAAACCTACCTTGGCACCTTGGTGGACAGAGCAACTAGATCGCTTAGACAATTCTTATTGCCCTTGTTTTTGATGTCACCTGTAATTAGTCCTTTGTTTCGTATGCAAGTATTTATGAGTAGCAATTAATATCAAATGCATATATCAAAAATGAACATTGGACGTTCTTTGCAAAACAAAACAGATAAAGGAAAAACAATTGGCAATTTGTCTGAAAAATGAGCTTGTATTGATTTTGAAGTTTGCCTGTAAATAGGCGTTTTGTGTACAAGAGACTGACGTCCTAGTAAGAGAATGCCTCCGAACAACATAGAGTTTATATAATTTGTGAAAAGGAAAACAAAACAGCTATGTAAAAAATAATCCCACTGGATTCCAACTCTGCTACCTCCTTTATGTCTTCAAGCGTCTCATCACTTTGCTGCTTAGTTGGAGATGAAGCTGATTGGTTGGTGCCGTGTAAGCCTGATGGTTGATACTGAAGTCTGGATGCAGGGTGATCCAATGAGACATAGTATTACGCTTATCCCTAACTTTTTCCTGGACCGCCCTTTCGGGTTTTCAGTCCACCGGGATACCCATTTTTGTCCAAGCCGCCTTTTCAGGTTTTCGACTTGCCGGGTGTACAGATTTTTCCATTTCATCCCTTATTTTTGCCCGAACCCTTTTGGTTCGCCGGGAAGCCCTTATTTTTTCCTAGGCCAGTCGACCTAGCGGGTATTTTAATCATGCGTAGTATTTTTTTACTATGTCTGCATTGGCGGGGTGAGGAAGGTCATCACCGTCCATGGTAGTTAGAATCATTGCTCCTCCTGAGAAGATATTCTTAACCACAAATGGCCCTTCGTACGTAGGGGTCCATTTTCCCCTGGGATCACCTTGAGGTAGAATGATGCGCTTGATTACCAGGTCCCCAACTTGATACTATTGTCGTCTGACTTTCTTGTTAAAAGCCTTGATCATCCGTTTTTGGTACGCCTGACCATGGCAAATAGCAGTGTGTCTCTTTTCGTCGATTAGGTTTAATTGATCAAGCCGATTCTGGATCCAGTCATCTTCGCTTAAACCTGCATCCTTCATGATTCAGAGAGAGGGTATCTGAACTTCAATGGGCAAGACTGCCTCCATGCCATATACCAAGGAAAAGGGTGTTGCCCCTGTTGACGTCTGTGCTGAGGTACGGTACCCATGAAGAGCAAATGGTAACATCTCGTGCTAATCTTTGTAGGTCACTGTCATCTTCTGCACAATCTTCTTGATGTTCTTATTGGCTGCTTCTACAGCCCATTCATTTTCGGCCGGTAGGGAGAAGAGTTGTGGTGTTGTATCTTGAATTGCTCGCAGAGCTCAGTGATCATCTTGTTGTTAAGATTGGTACCATTGTCCGTAATGATCCTCTCTGGTACACCGTATCGGCAGATCAGGTTGTGCCGAATGAACCGCGCCATGACATTCTTGGTTACGGTGGCAAAGGAAGCTTCTTCAACCCACTTCGTAAAGTAATCGATTGCTACCAGGATGAAACGATGCCCGTTGGATGCCGTAGGTCTGATCTCGCCGATCATATCAATGCCCCACATTGCAAAAGGCCAAGGTGCTGTCAAGACGTTCAAAGGAACTGGAGGAACGTGCACCTTATCAGCATAGATCTGGCATTTATGACATGTCCGAGAATGTTGGTAACAGTCGGTTTCCATTGTGGACCAGTAATATCCTGCCCGAAGAATTTTCTTTGCCATGGTATGTCCACTGGAATGTGTTCCGAAGGTACCTTCATGCAACTCTGCCATGATCCTTTCTGCTTCAGTCTTATCCACACAACGCAGTAAGGTCGAATCATGGTTTCGTTTATAGAGAATGTCATTGTTGAGGAAGAACTTTTCCGCGAATCTTCTCAGAAACTTCTTGTCATTAACAGATGCACCCTCAGGGTATTCTTGAGCTTCAAGGTACCTCTTCACCTCATGATACCAAGGCTTTTTCTGTTGCCTCTTCGGTTTCAAGATCACAGTAATGTGCAGGTTCATCCAATTTCCAGATAATGATCTGGGGAGCCTCGTTGTCCCATTTGACTTTGAACATAGAAGACATCGTAGCTAGCGCGTCCGCCAACTGATTCTCCTCTCTTGGGAAGTGTTCAAAGGTTATCTCCTCGAAATGGGGAATCAACGTCAATACATACTCCTTGTAAGGAATAAGATTTGGGTGTTTTGTATCCCACTCGCCTTTGATCTGGCTGATCACGAGAGAGGAATCTCCGAAGACACTTAGAAACTTGATCCTTAGGTCAATTTCAGCTCAAAGACCCATGATGCACGCCTCATACTCTGCCATGTTGTTGGTGCAGTTGAAACATAGACGGGCGGTAAGTGGAGTATGAGAGCCTTTTGGAGATATGATCACAGCGCCAATACCGTTACCCAAAGCGTTCGAGGCTCCGTCAAAGTGCATAGACCATCGGGATCCTTCCTCAGGTCCTTCATCCGGTCCAGGTACTTCACAATCAGTCACTACCATGATATTCTCATCTGGAAATTCAAAGTTCATAGATTGGTAGTCATTCACTGCCTGATGTGCCAAATGGTCTGCCAATACACTTCCCTTGATTGCTTTCTGAGTCGTATACTGGATGTCATATTCAGTCAAGATCATCTGCCATCTTGTTATTCTTCCGGACAGAGCAGGCTTTTCGAAGATGTACTTGATTGGATCCATTTTTGAAATCAACAAAGTAGTGTGAGTCAACATATACTGTCTTAGCCGGCGAGCAGCCCATACCAAAGCGCAACAAGTTTTCTCGAGCAGTGAGTATCGGGTCTCACAGTCGGTAAACTTTTTGCTAAGGTAATAAATAGCATGCTCTTTTCGGCCAGACTCGTCATGCTGCCCCAGCACACACACCCCATTGAGCTGTCAAGTACTGTTAAGTATAAGATTAGAGGTCTCCCTTCAACCGGCGGCATAAGAATGGGTGGCTCTTGGAGATACTCTTTGATTCTTTCGAAAGCGGCCTGACATTCATCGTTCTAACGTACCACTTGATCTTTCTTCAGTAGCTTGAAGATTGGCTCACAGGTAGCAGTTAGATGTGAGATGAATCGGGCAATGTAGTTCAGCCGTCCTAGAAAGCCTCTGACTTCTTTCTCTGTCTTGGGAACTGGCATCTCTTGTATGGCTTTCACTTTGGCAGGGTCCACTTGAATACCTTTGTCGCTTACGACGAAGCCTAGCAATTTTCCAGATCTCACCCCGAAGGTGCACTTGTTCGGGTTCAACCTCAGCTTGTACAACTTCAACCGGTCAAACAGCTTCTGTAGATGGTCAAGGTGTTCCTCCTCAGTTTGGGACCTTGCAATCATATCGTCGACGTATACGTCGATCTCATGATGGATCATGTCATGAAACAGAGCAACCATGGCACGTTGGTAGGTTGCCCCAGCATTTTTCAACCCAAAAGGCATGACCTTATAGCAAAAGGTGCCCCACTGAGTGACGAAAGTGGTCTTCTCCATGTCTTCAGGATCCATCTTGATCTGATTATAACCGGAGAACCCGTCCATGAAGGAGAATACCTTATGCTGAGCGGTGTTGTCAACCAGAACGTCGATGTGAGGCAGAGGGAAGTCATCCTTAGGGCTCGCCCTGTTCAAATCCCTATAGTCAACACACATTCGGACCTTACCATCTTTCTTCGGCACTGGAACCACATTGGCAACCCACTGAGGGTATGAAGTTACTGCTAGAAATCTGGCGTCAAATTGTTTCGTAACCTCAGCTTTGATTTTCTCGGACATCTCTGGATGCATACGGTGGACCTTCTGTTTTACCGGAGGGCATTCTCCCTTGGTAGGAAAATTATGAACCACAATGTCAGTATCCAACCCAGGCATATCTTCGTAAGACCAGACAAAGATTTCCATGTAGTCATGCAGCATCTGAATCAACCGTTGTTTCACACTAGACTCCAGATTGGCACCGATCTTGACTTCCTTTCTGTATGTCTCGGTACCCAGATTTACCGTTTACACTGGCTCTTCATGTGGATGAATGGCCCTCTCTTCCTGGAGTAGCAGTCTTGCAAGTTCACCAGGCACTTCGCAATCATCTTCACCTTCGTCTTCGGCCAAGTTGATCGGATTTTCGAAGTCATAACTGGAAGTAGCAGAGTCGTTACCAGTGAGATCCAGAGTGGATTGGAACCTGTATAGGTGAGTGTGTGTAAATATAGCTGTTTTGCAATATATAATAAAGAAAGACAAGGAGCGTAAGATTTGAAATGCAAAAAACGTCCAATGCTTTTATTAATGATATATGAAAATGACACACAAAATCCCTCACACATGAAGCCACGGTGCCCCGGGTAAGACACCGGGCCGTAAAGTTCCGCAAATTATTTGTTTGTTACAAATTCAAAACAAAGGAGTTCATTACTGAGTGACAAAAGTAATAGGTACGAAGTCTTTCGCAGTCCAGTTGTTCGGTCCACCGTTGGTTGTGGGGTAGATCTAACTGTCGAATTCAGATTCCTCCATGTCGTCTTCAATAACATTTACTCCCGGGTTGGTGATGAATACATGAGGTCTTCCAATCCTTGCCTTACGAACAGCCCTCTGAGCTTCTGCAGTGAAACCCAAGCCAAACTTGTCAGTCTTCGGAGTGAAATCAGGAAGTCGGCCCCAGTTTGCACACTCACCCTTCTCAATAACAGCCCGGGCATCCCTTAAGGAAGCCATCTTCAAAGGAGGATCTTCAATCACTGTTTCTGCTGATGCCAATGTCTGAGGGACCTCTTCAAAATGCTGAAAGAGGGTCTCAATGAATTCCCCGTCCATCTCTATGTACCGGAACGAGTTGAGGTGGCTGACCATATACTCTTCCTCCCCCTGAACTGTCACAATCTTCCCCTTGACTGGGTACTTCAGTTTCTGATGTAGTGTGGAGGTCACAGCTCCAGCCTTGTGGATCCAAGGACGACCCAGCAAACAAGAGTAGGACGGTCGGATGTCCATCACATAGAATGTTGAATCAAAGACCTGAGAACCAACCCTGATTGGAATGTCAACCTCACCATATACCATCCTTTTAGACCCGTCAAAGGCCCGAACAACAATGTTACTTGGCTTGAGCTCTAAACCCTCACAATCCAGCCTGTCTAGAGCTTTCTTAGGTAATACGTTCAACGAGGAACCAGTGTCAACCAGCACATGGGCAAGAGTAGTGCCCCTGCATTCGATGGAGACATGCAGGGCGTCGTTATGGTTCTTCCCCTTAGCATTCAGATCAGCGTCAGAGAAACCCAAACCATTATCAGCAGTTAAGTTGGCCACACAATCGGTGAATTGATCAGCTGATGTCTCTTGTAGCACGTGGGCCGTCTTTAGGAAGGTAATCAAAGCCTTGGTGTGGGCCTCTGAACACAACAACAGTGATAGCATAGAAATTTTTGATGGGGTGTGCCCCAGCTGCTCAACTACATTGAAATCACTCTTCTTGATAATCTTAAGAATCTCTTCCATCTCCTGCTTGGAAGCTTCAACAGTGGTTGTCTTTGGTGCCTCCGTCTGGGCAGGCATATCAGTAGCAATCCCTTTGCCCCGAGTGTCAGATGACTCGGCAGCAGGGGTAGAAATAGGAACTTGGTCAGGCAGGGAAGTGGGCACACTTGCAGGTGTGATGACAATAGGTCTCTGGATAGCCGGTGGTGCAATATCCGGTGAGAACAGTCTACCACTACGAGTGACTTTGGCAGGCCCGGTGATGTTACTGACGTCGGTACTAGTATCAAACTCTTGTTTAACTCCAAGCACATAAACATCTGCCCCATAGTGCCACGGGACAGCTTTGTCAGATGTATAGGGGATGGGCCCCGGAACAGTGATAATGATAGGTGCAATCTTCTGAGTAGACATGATTTTGACAGGCTTCTTTGAGGGAGCCTTAGGAGAGTTGTTGAAAATAGTAACAATGGATACTTCTTCAGTAGGGATAGCAGGAACAACAATTTTCTCGAACAAGATCTCTTTATTATCCATCAGGCTTTGGATACCTGACTTCAAAGATGGGAAACCAGCAGGTGAAACAGAACATAAATGGCAACCCTTACTACATCCCGGAAATAAACCGGCTAGCAACAGGTTCTTTTTTACGGTCAACAACGGAGTAACAATATCATCCACAGAGGCTACATACAGGTCTTCTTCCACAGCATTCACTCCATGCTTGGGCATGGGAGCAGTCACAACATAGGGCCTTTCGGGCGCCTCGAACTCTATCTCTTTAGCATCAATAAGGTCCTGAACCTTATTCCTCAGAGCCCAACAATCGTCCGTAGTATGCCCCGGGCTTTCAGAGTGATAAGCGCAGCGGGTGTTGGGGTTGTACTTTGGAGATGTTGTATTCACAACCTTCGGAGCCTCTTTGACAGTTACCAGATTAGTTGACAGTAGTTGCGGCAATATCTGGGACAAGGTCATACTGAGCCGAGTGAACTGCCTTTTAGGTCTCTCACCCCTTGGCTGGTTGTATTGATGAGGAGCAGCAGCAGGCTTTGAAATTACCACCGCGTTGACAGCTTGGCGGCGTTCCGGTTTATTCTGTCCCCTTGAACCATAAACAGCACTAGATTCCTTCTTGAAGGGATTCTTTTCAGTGCTCGAGGAGGCACCTTTCTGTATCTTCCCAGACTTGATACCAGCTTCTATTCTCTCCCCAGTCAAGATCAGATCTGTAAACCCAGCAGAAGAATTCCCAATCAGATGGTTGAAGAACGGACCAGACAGGGTCCCCAAGAACATATCAACAAGCTCACGGTCAGTCAAAGGTGGTTGCACCCTTCCAGCCAGGTCTCTCCACTTTTGCGCATACTCCTTAAATCCTTCACCCGTCCCTAGGGACATACCCTAGAGTTGGGTACGCGTAGGAGCGAGGTCGGAATTATACTGATACTGCTTATAGAACGCAGTAGCCAAATCCTCCCAGTTATGAATGCTGGCTCCATCTAGCTGATAGAACCATTCGAGTTGAGTCCCTGAAAGACTATCCTGGAAGAAATGGATCCATAAATTCTTGTCGGCAGTGTAAGGTTGGATCTTCCTTACATATGATCTGAGATGCAGCTTAGGACAGGAAGCTCCGTCGTACTTTGCAAAAGCAGGTGCCTTGAATTTATGGGGAATCACCACCCCAGAAGATAAGCCTAGGTCTCCAAAGCCCAAACCGGGCACTTGCTGAATCTCCATAGCACTCAGGCGGTCCTCTAGCTGTTTGTACCTATCCTCAGCAGGAGGGTACTGCTCATCATTATAATCTGTCTCGTTGTCGGAGACCACGTGACTAGGAACCCTTCTCTCTTGGGGACTGTCCTTCCCTACAGAGGAAGTAGTCAGTTCAGCTTCATTTTGTAGTCCATTTCCAAACCTCTATCCAGTGTTGAACAGCACAGTCCTCTTCTTCTTCTTCAGAATCAGAGTCTTCAGCTCCTGTTGACCCTGGGCTAGGCTCATTACCAACTCTTGGAACTGGGCGTTCTGGGCCTGGAGGGCCTTGATAGCTTGTTCAGTAGTAGGTTCAGAAGACATGGTGACTGCTGAAATAAACAGCGAAGAAGATAAGTGACCTGTAAAAAGAGCACTGTTATGCACATGATGCATGGTATGCTATTTATGAAATGCATTCAAGGGTTCTAAAATTCAAATTCGTTGTAAACAAAAAAGGAATACACGTTATATTAAGAAATAATTTGTTCAGTACATCAGGGCCTCATGGGCAAAACATTACAAAATACTTAATGCCAAAACACACTGCGCATCCTCTTTGGAGCGATGTAAGTGTTGAGGGTATTTTCCTCGTGAAGTAGGCGGGTGAGCTCCAGAACCTTCTTCTCGCTGGCATGTAAACTGGCCTCAAGAGAATTCCGCTCTTCCTTGAGTTGGATCCAGCTCTTTTGCATTTCTTCCCAAGATGTTGGCATGTCAGGATGTTGAATGGTGTACGGGACCTCTCCTTCCATAACTGGCTCTTTGATCACGGGGAGAATATGAGGATATGGCATCATAAGCTTCTGGGAGCGGGCTCGTACCCACTTGAGGTAAGGCTCGAGGGGGATGGAATTGTTGTTCCCCAGTGTCTTACGATCTACCCTGTTAGGCATCCTCCAAGCTCTGATGAATCTTTGGCGGAGTCCTTGTGCATCGTTGTCGAAGTCAAAAACTATGTCAGGAATCAACATGTCATGAGGGCCATCCCTCAGAGCATATGCAAATTGTCTCAAAGCCAGACAGGGGTTGTAAGTGATGCCTCCTCTGATTCCAAGTAAAGGAACATTAGGAAATTCTCCGCAACGATCAATGATAATGACATTTTCTCTGGACCGAGAACACCAATGTATATCAGAATGTGTAAGAGTCATTAACCGTTGTGACCATCTCAAACCCCGCTTGTTCTTCAAAACTGATTGTGGAAGGTGCGAAATAAACCACCTTGCCAGGAGAGGAGTGCAGCACATGAGAACACCTCTTTTTCTCATTGTTCGAGTGTAAAATGAGTGGAGGATGTCCCCAAGCAATGTAGGGATGGGATTCCTGGACATAAAAATCTTGACAGCATTTATATCTATAAGTTGATCCGGATTCGGGAACAAGACCAACCCATAGACAAGGAGTGCCACAATTTCTTCAAAGGCTTGTAGATCGAGGGAATTCCAACATTCTTGGGCCTTCTCAAACAGGAACTTTGCCAAGAATCCTTTGATACCACTTCTGATTTCCCAATGCCCCTTGATGTCAGATGGTTGCAGATGTAATGCTTGAGCAACCTCTTCAAGTTTTGGTTCCTTTTCCGTACCGTTGTAGGGTAGTTGACTAAGGATAGGAATTTTCAGAAGTTGAGAAAACTCTTCCAAAGTAGGCACCAATTGATAATCCGGGAAAGTGAGACAGTGGTTCAAGGGGTCAAAGAACTGGAACAACACTTTCACCATATCCTCTTCAATGTTGGTGTTGACCAAGCTGAGTAGTCTACCATGCCTTTCAATGAAGGAAGAGTTCTCGGGAATCCTGGATGTAAGCTCCTTAAGCTGAGGAGGGATCCTTACAAGGTTGACCTGAATTGTTTTCCTGCGGATAGTCTCCATGTCCTACAAAACAAGAACAAAGATGAAGATTCGAACCCTTGAAGTGGTTAGTGAATGCATATGATGCTTTACGATGTTATGATGTTATGATAAGGAAACACCACAAGTATTCACAAAAAGCAAACATGATAAGGCACACAAGTCACACCAGACAACCCTTAGAGTTTAGGCCAGCATGAAGTTTAGGTACTACCCTCTTGAAGTTGGTGGGCTCAAAACCTGTCCTATCAAAAGTAATCGGGTTCTAAGGAGCTCAATATCATTGGATTGTTTTCTGTGTTCATTGTTTTGATTTAGCCACTTAACTGGCGACCAAAATATTCTAAGAAAACAACCCTCAACGAGTGTAGTATCGAGTATCTACCAACTTCGGACTGCACCAAAGTCGGTCATCTCACTACCCCTAAAGAGGCCAGGATGGTCAAGTAAGGTTCCTAAGGTCAGTTGATGCTTCACAACACCACGCGGCGGCCCCGTACTCTCCTTGACTTGACTCAAGGGTTACCGGTACTCACCAAAGTGTCACATCAATGTAGCAACTGCTTCAACCACGTCGGTATACCCCGCACAGTTCCCTCACAGTTTGTTGCTACTTCTAAAGGGTATCCCCTAGATCCGGGTTAGGATCTATGAAACTCCGATGCAAGCCCACAATATTAAAGCAAACAAGGCATACAATTGAAAACATAAGAGTGGTCTAATCCTAAGGTACACTTCACTTATACATTTCCCCAGCAGAGTCGCCAGTTTTGTGATCGGTGGAAATAGAACTGACTATTTTGAAATGCTGGTTTGCGAAATGTCGCGGTAAGCAAGAGTCGCCACCGTCTTTTATTTTCTTCAACAAGGAAAGGACAAAAGCACAACAAAATTCCTTTTCGAGATGTTTCTCGGTTCGGGAGGTAGATTATAGAAAGGGAAGGTGTTAGCACCCTTTCTATCCGTGGTTATCCACGGGCTCTTAGGTACTTGCTCACTATGTTTTCAAAAGATGTTTGCTTTTTTTGTGTTTGTGGGTTTGAAAAAAAAAAGAAGTTTGTTTTAAAAACTTCTAGGTAACTCTTGTATCAGTCCTCAAGAGTGTATGAAGTGTTTGTTTGAAAACTTTTTGAAAGTGTAGGTGCGAAAAGTTGTTTTTTTGTTTTGAAAGAGAAAGTACCCAGGAGAAATCTACCTACTCTAAGGAATTAAGCTGTGTAAATGTCCTTTAGACAGTACTATCCCACTATTGAGAAGTAGGTAGCACCGTCGTTGGAGTTTTTCGGGTCAATTCAATTATAGGGACATGTGGTCACCAAAGCAATAGTAGGACGCCTTAGCGGTAACCCTAATGTCCTAGATCCTTTTTTATCTGAGGCAACCGTTTCGAGGAAACTGGATCTTTAGACAGGAGGGCGACCTCTAAAACACCCTATACTTAATGACCACGTCGAGGCAACCAAGTGAGGCGTACCCTAGGAGTGGCATGTGCACGTGTGTCAGGTTTCATGTTTAAATTATCTTTGCACATGTTATGGTGAGCTACGGGTTGATTTTATTTTTTTCAGGCAAGTCTTGTCATGCATAGTGAACAGTTAATAATTGTGCGGAAAGTAAATTGCGGAAAGTAAATCTACGCTATTACAAGGCGTCGGGTATTTACATCGCCAAAAACATAACCCTTGAAAAGTAAATTGCGAGAAAATAAAGAAAGCGATAAAAGTCCTAATTATCTATTACATTCTCGGAGCAATTACATAAATATGATCAAAATAATAATAATGCGCGAAAGAAAATTGAATCGGGAAAAGTCTTAGGGTTTTGACCCTTTTTTGAGAAAAAAATGAATTTTGGTCCTTTTTGCAATTAATTAAACCTAATTCTAATTAATTAAATAATTACAAGAAAAAAGTATTTTTTAGTTTTTTATGTTTTAATGAAAATAAAAATAAAAGAAATTAAAAGTTGTCAAAAACCTAATTCTATATTTATTTTATTTATTATGAAAAAGTCAAAATAAAACCTAATTAAATAAAGGACTAAATTAATTAATTTACATTTGTTTACAAAAATAATAAACTAAGGTGAAATTAATAAATAATAAAAATATTTACATTTTTTAATTTTCTGAAGCTATTATGAAAATAATAGTTAAGTTAATTAAATAATAATAATATTAATTATAGTTAACAAAAGAAAATAAAAAGAAAGAAAATAAAAAAATAATAAACCAGGGGGTGTGCTGGCCCAATAATGGAGGTTTGTTAGCAAGTCTGGCCCATTAAGCTACCAAGCCACGTGTTGTACCCCAAAATTTGCCCTCCCATATTCTTCAAGATTTGCAAAGAGTATGCTTCAAAATCTCCCCAAGGGTTGCACAGTTCAAGGGCCTCCTAACAGTCAAAAACTAGGGTTTTGGTTCTGGCAAAGAAAATGAAGTTTCCAAGGGTCCAATCAAGTCCCACATGCCTATAAACATGGTCAAGCATCCTCATACCAAGTTTCAAGACTTACAGTACAAAATTGCACAGTCAAAAACCCTAATTGCCCTACAGTCAACTGCAGGGGCAAAATGGTCATTTGACAGTCAAAAGTTCAAATTTTTGGTCAACATCTCATTTTGAAGCCACAAACATCATTTGATCAATTCTTGATCATGATTCTCAAAGCATGGCTCAAAAAGTCTCAAGATGCAAAAGTTTCCATATTTGGACAGTTGAAAAAGTCAATTATAACTTGACCAAGGCATAACTTCCACATGGTTTATCAAAAAAATTCCATCCAAAACTCATTTTGAAGAGAATGACATTTCCTACAACTCCTCTTCACACTTCAAGTCCAAGAAATGCTCTCACAAAAAGTTATCAATTTCAACATTATAGGTCATTTTCAAAAGTCAACAAAAAGGGACTTTAAGTCAAAGACCATAACTTGAGATTGGTAAATCAAAATGACATGGGACCAAAGGCATTGGTTAGAGGACTTCAAGGCCTTTCCAAAATGTCCAAGAACATGGTCAAAGCTTAAAACTTGAGCAAGATATGCCTTGTGGAAGTTGGGAAATTTTTGGGTATTTTGAAAAGTCAACTTTACTTCAAATGCCTCAAAATTGCTAATGGGCCACATTTTCTTCCAAGAATCATGATCCAAAGACTATGCACGACCATTTGGCACAAAGGGGATTTATTTCATCATTTTTATTATTTATTTGAATTTTTAATCACTATTAATTCATTTAATTAAATAAAATATGAAAAAAATACTAAACAAATGCATTTGAATCTTTTTATGCAGCATTTGCTCTCATTGGTCATTGAAGATTCGTGCATATCAAAAAAGGAAGGATTTGGCCATGATTGGAATCAAAAACACATGAAAAAGATTGAAAAAAATATTCATTGAAAATCAAATATTTGATACATCAATGCATTGATCTTTTGGCTCAAAATTCAACCCTAATCCATCCCATACATAAGTCAGAATACAAACCTAATGCCTTGGACCAAAAAAGCTGCGCTCAAAACCTCTTATACACTTTGTAATTTTTGTGAAAAAAGTAAAAAACTGAAAACACCATTCCAAAGCGTTTCAAGGCAAGAGAACAATCCCATTACATTCCTAAGGCCTCAAGGAACGTTTCTGGATCAAAACCACTGCTCCTAACGCAAGGAATTGGTAGAACGAACCCGTCCTGTTCATGACTTTTCTCATATTCATGTCTCATGATTCATGCGTTATTTTCAATTTCTAATGCTTGATTTATATTAAGTTAATCATTCTAATGTTAACCATGCCATTCAACTGAATTTTCGTGCCCTATATGCAAAGTTACCATTGAAGCTTTCTAGGTTTTCAGAGGTCACGAATTAGGGGTTTCCTCTTCAGGAAAAATTGAGACATGAGACTTATGCCATCAGAACCAGAAGCTTCACACGAATCCAGTCATCCTATCGCGCCTAATTTCTGATCAACGACGGCCTATTCGCTATTTTTCCATGTATCATGTAGTGGGGGTTTAAAACCCCCGCAATCTTGTTTTATTTTTTCAGGCCAAAAGCAAACGAGTGGAGAAGATGATGACTTGTCTCCATGTGATAGGGTTATTCAAACTTTAGCGCGTTTTCTTTGATTAATAGCATTAGCGCTTTGGTTTTTATATATTAATTGTTATCCATTATCATTACAAAGTAACAAAACAGCTCAGTTGGTGGAGAAGGGTATTGGTGAGCCTTGGGACCTGGGTTCGATCCCCAGGTCTCCTACTTTATTTCATATTTTTCTTCCTAACGTGGTTCTGTGTAGCTTGCTTCCTGAAGCCTACCATGCAGCCTTGTATCCAAGCGTGCCACATGTCTCAGAGCATGAGTCCAAGGGCCTTGATCTGGAGACCACCATGGGCATAAGTCAGACGTGTCACACACAAGCCAATAAAGTCAAAAGAGGCCTCCCACAAATGGGCCAGATTGCTGACAGTTTACCTCCAAATTGGGGTCAACACCCCCTAGTGTTTGTATTTCTTTTCTTTTTCCTATTCTTTATTATTTGTTTTAATTTAATTATTTCCTTTTAATTTATAAATTAATATTTTTCATAACATAAAAAAATAATAAAAAAAATCAGAAAGTCAAAAAATATAAATATATTTTATTTAAATATTTTCCTTGTAAATAAATTGTATTAATTAATTTAGTTAATTCTAGGTTTAAATCTTAATATTTTTTTTAATAAATTAAAAAATGTAGAATTAGGGTTCTAAATATTTATATTCTTTTTTCTTTTCTTTTATCATTATTAAATATTAATTATTTTTGTGAATAAAATTTGCCATGTAAATAATTAATTTAAACTAAGTCTAATATTAAATAGTTTTCTTAATAAATTAAAAACAACTTAGAATTAGGGTTAATTAACTTTTCTTTTTTTAATTTCATTTAATTTTCTTACTAAATCCATAAATACAAAAAACTCAAAAATAATTTCTTTTTTCTCATTTAATTTAATTAAATCATTAATTGCAAGTTAATTTCTTTAAAAGGGTCCAACACCCTCGCATTCCCGATTTTACCTATTCTCGCATTTTATTTTTATTTCCTCTTTTTGTGAATATAAATGTAATTGCCCAAAAGCCATGTAATAGATTAATTAGACATTTATCTTTCCGCATTATTTTTTTATTCAAATCGGGGCCTGGATTAATTTGGCGATGTGGACCCGCGCCTTTGTAATAGCGTAGGACTTTTATATTCCCGCAACTTTTAACTGTTAACTATTGCATGAAAGAATGAATGCCTAAATTAAAAGCAACGCGTAGCTCACCAATGCATGACAAGACAAAAATATCTGAAAACGACACACAAATCACACACCACCCCTAGGGTACGTCTCACTGTTGCCTTGCCCCTCGAAAGGTGATCGTCGAGTAGAGGATGTTTTAGTAAGTCCTCATGTCCTTGAACATGATGTGGGGGTAGCTTCTAAGGTATCTTCCTATTGCTCCGGTAATCACCATGTCCCGAACCCTCGAATTGACCCAAACACCTCCAACGGTGGTGCTACCTACCTCTCAATGGTGGGATGGCACTACTTTAAGGACATTTACACAGACGAATTCCTTAGGGTAGGTAGACGACTCTAGATACTTGCTCTAATTTCAAAACAAAATCAAGAATACTTTTCACACCGACACCTTTTCAAAAAGCTTTCGAAAGCAACTTTTCAAACACTCTTGAGGACTGATACAAGAGTCGAACTGAAATTTTCAAAGAAACTTTTTTAAACCTACAATTGAAAAGCAAACAAACCATTTTGAAAACACAAATGAGCAAGTATCTAAGAGCCCATGGATAACCATGGATAGAAAGGGTGCTAACACCTTCCCTTTCTATAATCTACCTCCCGAACCGAGAGCAATCTCTATAAGGAATTTTTTTGTGCTTTTGTCCTTTCCATTTGGAGAAAATAAAAGACGGTGGCGACTCTTGCTTCCGCGACATTTCGCGAACCAGCGTTAAACAGTCAGTTCCAGATCCACCGATCACAGAACTGGCGACTCTGCTGGGGATTTCTTATAAAGTGAGGTGTACCTTAGGATTAAGATCACTTGTGTTTTCAATTGTATTGACTTGCTTGCTTTAAATTATGGGTTGCATGGGAGTTACATAGATCCTAACCCGGATCTGGGGATACCCTGTTTAGGTAGCATAAGTTGTGAGGGACCTGTCCGGCGTAGACCGACACGGGTGAAGCAGTGGCTACGTGGGTGTGGCACCTTGGTCTGTACCGATATCCCTTGTGTTGCAACGAGGAGAATATGGGTCTTCTGAGGAGTCATTAAGCACCAACAACCTTAGAACCTTAAAAGACACAACTTGGCCATTAGAACAGTAGCAGTATGCTACGCCCATTGAGGCTAAACTCTCGTGATGGTTATGGCCGCAAGAAAAGATTGCGATGCTGGAGTTATGACCGATTGAGGGTAGTCAATGATATTGGGATCCCCTAAGAACCCGATTACTTTGATAGGACAGGTATGAACCAACAAACTGAAAGTGGGTAATACCTAGACCTCATGTTGGCCTAAACTTTAGGGGCTTGTCTTGTGTGACTTGTGTGCCTTACCATGTTTGCCTTTGTAACTATTTGTGGTGTGCTTTATCATAACATCATAACATCATGAGCATTGCATGCATCCTGCATAAGGACTGACCATTTCAAAGACAGGAGGGTTTCACCTTTGCTCTGTTTTGTAGGACATCATGATGCCTGTGCGAAGGAATACTATCCGGTTCAACTTTGTTCACCCCCCTGAGTTGCTTGAAGAGTTGGTTAGCAGGATTCCAAATACCACTTCCTTCATTCAGAGGCATGGTTCTCTTCTCAGTTTAGTCACTGCAAAGCGGGATCAACAATTGATGAGTGTCCTGAATCAGTTCTATGACCCTCTGTACCAGTGCTTCACCTTTCAAGACTTCCAGCTGGTCCCTACCCTTGAAGAGTTCTCTGATTTTCTTGATATCCCTATCTTGGATCAGACTCCCTTTACTGGTTGGGAAAAGACCTTCAGGCTTGAGGAGGTTGCTGCAGCTCTTCCTTTGACCCATCAAGAAGTAATGGACAACTGGGTGACTAGAAGCGGAGTTAAGGGTTTCTTGGCCAAGTTTCTGATTGGTAAAGCTAACAGTTTCTGGAATGACCTGGACTTTAGGGCATATGAAGACATCCTAGCTCTCTTAATCTATGGGCTAGTCTTGTTTCCTAATCCTGACAACTTCATCAATGTCACTGCCATAAGGATCTTCATGTCTCAGAACCCTGTGCCCACTCTCTTGGGTGACATCCTGCAACAACTCTATGCTCGTACTGCCCGAAGACGAGGAACTCTTTGGTGTTGTATCCCTTTGTTGGTGAGGTGGTTTATTTCGCACCTCCCTAAGTTCGTGCTAAAGAACCAAGAAGGAAGAGGTTGGGCTCACAGGTTAATGTCTCTCACCGATAAGGACATCATTTGGACTTGCAGAGGTTTGGATGAGATAGCTGTTATTGATCGATACGGAGAATACCCTAATGTTCCGTTGATTGGTACCCAAGGAGGGATCTCTTACAATCCATGTCTAGCGCTCCGTCAGTTTGGAAGAGCCAGAAGAGCAGGGCCTCATGAGATGTTGGTGCCTCACATCAGTTTTGAGTTTCAGGTGGATAGTGACGAGCTGCGTCGTAAGTTCATCAAGGCTTGGGACAGAGTTCATAAAGCTGACCCACAAGAGTTGGGGCCAAAGACTTCTTTACCTATGGAAGCCTACTACAAATGGGTTCGCATCCGTGCTCAGAAGTTAGGTATGCCATACGAAGCTATCAGACCCGTCATTCTTGAGTATCCTAACAAAGATGGGGCTCCTCCAATTGTCCTCCCTCCTCAGATACCCACTGATTATGAGACATTAAAGAGGTCTTGGTCGCAACTGCGAGAAGAACGGGATTCTTATCGGGAAAAGTTCAACGAGCAGGAATTGAAGATCCAGAAGTTGACAAAGAAGTTGGAGAATGAGCGAGCACTGAATGATTACATCCGTATTGAGAAGAGGAGACCATGGGATCAATAAGGAGCTCTGGATGTTCTTTTATAGTTTTATTTCCCTTTTCGGTATTTCCCTTTTATGTAACGCCTAAGGGCAACATGTTGAACAATTTAAGTTTCAAAGTTGAATCTAATGAAGTGTGTTCCTTTTTGTTTACAAAGTTGATTCCCGATTGTCTTTGAAAACATAAATCATACGCATTCCATTCATCATGTGCATAGCAGGTTTTCTTCTTTTCAGGTTGCTTACTGTTCTTCGCTGTTTATTTCAGCATCATGAATCCTGACTCATCATCAACCGAGATGTCTATCAAGGCTCTTCAGGCGCAGAACACGCAATTTCAGGAACTGATCATGGGTTTGGCTCAAGGCCAAGAAGAGCTGAAGGCTTTACTCCTGAAGAAGGAGAAGAAGAAGAAGAAGAGAACTGTTCTTTTCAACTCGGGCCGAAGGTTTGGCAACACTCTGCAGAATGAAGAGGCTGGTTCTTCTATAGGCAAGAGCAGTCCCCAAGGGGGAAAAGGTCCTAGTCCAGTAGTCTCTGACAACGAGACTGATTTTAATAAGGAACAGTATCCTCCTGCTGAAGACCGGTATAAGCAGTTGGAAGACAGACTGAATGCTATGGAGATCCAACAAGTGCCTGGGCTGGATTTCGGAGACTTGGGCTTATCTACTGGTGTGATTATTCCTCACAAGTTTAAGGAACCATCTTTCACCAAATATGACGGGGCGTCTTGTCCCAAGCTACACCTCAGATCTTACGTGCGGAAGATTCAACCGTACTCAGTGGACAAGAATTTGTGGATCCACTTCTTCCCGGAGAGTCTTTCAGGGACTCATCTCGAATGGTTCTATCAGCTGGATGGGACCAAGGTTCGTAACTGGGAGGAGTTGGCTACTGCTTTTTACAAGCAGTATCAATATAATGCTGACCTTGCCCCTACACGTACCCAACTCCAGGGTATGTCGCTAGGGTCAAGCGAAGGTTTCAAAGAATATGCGTAGAAGTTGAGGGATCTGGCTGGCAGGGTGCAGCCTCCGTTAACTGATCGGGAGTTGGTAGACATGTTCTTGGGGACCCTATCTGGGCCATTTTTCAACCATCTTATCGGTAACTCATCTGCAGGGTTTACTGATCTTATTCTGACTGGAGAGAGAATAGAGGCTGGAATGAAGTCCGGCAAAATTCAGAAGGGTGCATCTGCAAGTTCTGAGAAGAAGCCCTTTAAAAAGGAGGCCAGTGCTGTATATGGGTCTAGAAGACAAGAGAAACCTGAACGCCGCCAATCTGTCAACGCGGTGATGATTGCTAAACCTGCTGCCGCTCCTCGGCAAACCAATACTCAAAGGGCTGAAAGACCCAGAAGAGAGTTTACTCGGCTAAGCATGAATCTATCACAAATCTTGCCGCAGTTGCTGTCCACCAACTTAGTGACTGTCAGAGAGGCCCCGAAGGTTGTAAACACTGCCTCTCCCAAGTACAACCCAAATGCCCATTATGCTTATCACTCCGATAGCCCGGGGCATTCCACTGACGACTGCTGGGCCTTAAGGAATAAAGTGCAGGATCTTATTGATGCCAAGGAGGTACAGTTTGAGGCACCTGAGAAACCCAATGTGGTGACTGCTCCCATGCTTAACCATGGAGTAAATGCTATCAGGGAGGATGATGAAGTGGATGAAGCTGAGTTCGACAGTTGGATTTACCCGGCAACCGACAGTGAACCTAGAAATTGGATTGCAAAGGACAACCTACTTGTTTCTCTTGTTACTGAGTAATGAATTCTTTTTGTTATTTGTAATAAATAATTAAAACTCTATGGCCCGGTGTCTTACCCGGGGCACCGTGGCTTCATTTGTGAGGGCATATTAATTGTCATTTCATATATCATGAATAAAGACCTTGGACGTTTTCTCGCATTTCAAATCTTATGCTCCTTTTCTTTCTTTCCTTTCTTTATATATTGCAAAACAGCTGTATTTACGCACACTCACTCATACAGGTTTCAATCCACTCTGGATCTCACTGGTAACGACTCTGCTACTGCCAGTTATGACTTCGAAAATACGATCAACTTAGCCGAAGACGAAGGTGAAGATGATTGCGAAGTGCCTGGCGAGCTTGCAAGACTATTACTCCAGGAAGAGAGGGCAATTCAACCACACGAAGAGCCAGTGGAAACAATAAACCTGGGTACTGATACGGACAGAAAGGAAGTTAAGATTGGTGCCAACCTAGAGCTCAGCGTGAAGCAACGGTTGACTCAGATGCTACATGATTATGTGGAGATCTTTGCCTGGTCCTACGAAGACATGCCCGGGTTGGATACCGATATTGTGGTCCATCATTTGCCTACCAAGGAAGACTGCCCTCCGGTTAAGAAAAAGGTCCGCCGTATGCGTCCAGAGATGTCTGAGAAGATCAAAGCTGAGGTTATGAAACAGTTCGATGCCGACTTTCTTGCAGTGACTTCTTACCCTCAGTGGGTTGCTAATGTGGTGCCGGTACCAAAGAAGGATGGAAAGGTCAGAATGTGTGTCGACTACAGGGATCTGAACAGGGCCAGCCCCAAAGATGACTTCCCTCTATCTCACATTGATGTCCTTGTTGACAATACGGCTCAGCATAAGGTGTTCTCTTTCATGGATGGTTTTTCAGGGTATAATCAGATCAAGATGGCTCCGGAAGACATGGAAAAGACTACATTTGTTACTCAGTGGGGCACCTTCTGCTACAAGGTCATGCCTTTTGGACTGAAAAACGTTGAGGCAACCTACCAACGTGCCATGGTTACTTTATTTCATGACATGATCCATCATGAGATTGAAGTGTATGTTGACGACATGATTGCAAGGTCCCAAACTGAGGAAGAACACCTTGATCATCTGCAGAAATTGTTTGACCGTCTGAAATTGTACAAGCTGAGGTTGAACCCGAATAAGTGCACCTTCGGGGTTAGATCCGGGAAGTTGCTAGGCTTCGTCGTAAGTGACAAGGGTATTCAAGTGGACCCTGCCAAAGTTAAAGCTATTCAAGAGATGCCAGTTCCTAAGACAGAGAAGGAGGTCAGAGGCTTTTTAGGGCGCCTGAATTACATTGCTCGGTTCATCTCACACCTAACCGCTACCTGTGAGCCAATCTTCAAGCTGCTGAAGAAGGATCAGGTAGTACGTTGGAATGATGAATGTCAGGCTGCTTTTGACAGAATCAAAGAGTATCTCCAAGAACCACCCATCCTTATGCCACCGGTTGAGGGGAGACCTCTGATACTATACCTGACAGTACTTGACAACTCAATGGGGTGTGTGCTGGGGCAGCATGACGAGTCTGGCCGAAAAGAGCATGCCATTTATTACCTTAGCAAAAAGTTTACCGACTGTGAGACCCGATACTCACTGCTTCAGAAAACTTGCTGCGCTTTGGTATGGGCTGCTCGCCGGCTGAGACAGTATATGCTGACTCACACTACCTTGTTGATCTCAAAGATGGATCCTATAAAGTACATATTTGAAAAGCCTGCTCTGTCTGGGAGAATAGCAAGATGGCAAATGATCTTGACAGAATACGACATCCAGTACACGACTCAGAAAGCCATCAAAGGAAGTGTATTGGCAGACCACTTGGCACATCAGGCAGTAGACGACTATCAGTCAATGAACTTCGAGTTTCCAGACGAGAGTATCATGATAGTGACTGATTGTGAAGTAACTGGACCGGATGAAGGACCTGAGGAAGGATCCCGATGGTCTATGCACTTTGACGGAGCCTCTAACGCTTTGGGTAACGGCATTGGCGCTGTGATCATATCCCCCCAAGGCACTCATACTCCACTTACTGCCCGGCTATGTTTCAACTGTACCAACAACATGGCGGAGTATGAGGCGTGCATCATGGGTCTCCAAGCTGCGATCGACTTAAGGATCAAGTTTCTGAGTGTCTTCGGAGATTCCGCTCTCGTGATCAATCAGATTAAAGGAGAGTGGGATACGAAACATCCGAATCTTATTCCTTACAAAGAATGTGTGTTGACCTTGATCCCCCGCTTCACAGAGATAACCTTTGAACACTTTCCGAGAGAGGAGAATCAGTTGGCAGACGCGTTAGCTACGATGTCTTCTATGTTCAAGGTCAAATGGGACAATGAGGCTCCCCGGATCATCATCTGGAAACTGGACGAACCGGCATACTGTTGTGATCTCGAGACTGAGTTGGTGACTGAGAAGCCTTGGTACCATGAGGTGAAGAGATATTTAGAAGCTCAGGAATACCCTAAAGGTGCATCTGTCAACGACAAGAAGTTTCTGAGAAGGTTCGCAGCGAAGTTCTTCCTTAGCAACAGCATCCTGTATAAGCGAAACCATGATTCGACCTTACTGCGTTGTGTGGATAAGACTGAAGCATAAAGGATCATGGAAGAGCTACATGAAGGGACCTTCGGAACACATTCCAGTGGAAACACTATGGCGAAGAAAATCCTTCGGGCAGGGTATTTCTGGTCCACAATGGAAGCTGACTGCTACCAGCATTCTCGGACATGCCATAAATGCCAGATATATGCAGACAAGGTGCACGTTCCTCCAGTTCCTTTAAATGTTCTGACTGCGCCTTGGCTGTTTGCAATGTGGGGCATAGATATGATCGGCGAGATTAAACCTACAACATCCAATGGGCATCGCTTCATCCTGGTAGCGATTGATTATTTCACGAAGTGGGTTGAAGCAGCTTCCTACGCTACAGTAACCAAGACTGTTGTGGCACGGTTCATTCGGCACAATCTGATATGTCGATACAGCGTCCCAGAAAGGATCATTACAGACAACGGTACCAATCTTAATAACAAGATGATCACTGAGCTCTGCGAGCAGTTTAAGATACAGCACCACAACTCTTCTCCTTACAGACCGAAGATGAATGGGGCTGTAGAAGCAGCAAATAAGAACATTAAGAAAATCGTGCAGAAGATGACAGTGACGTATAAAGATTGACACGAGATGTTACCGTTCGCTCTACATGGGTATCGTACCTCAGCCAGGACATCAACCGGGGCAACTCCTTTCTCCTTGGTCTACGGTATGGAGGCAGTCTTACCGATCGAAGTGCAGATACCCTCCCTCCGGATAATGAAGGATGCAGATCTGAACGAAGATGATTGGATCCAGACACGACTTGATCAGTTAAACCTTATTGACAAAAAAAGACTTGCTGCTATTTGTCATGGTCAGACGTATCAAAAACGGATGATCAGGGCATTTAACAAAAAGGCCAGACCACAAGAATATCAAGTTGGGGATCTGGTAATCAAGCGTATCATCCTGCCTCAGAGTGATCCAAGGGGCAAACGGACCCCTACGTACGAAGGGCCATTTGTGGTTAAGCATGTGTTCTCAGGAGGAGCCATGATTCTAACCAACATGGATGGTGACGACCTTCCTCACCCCGCTAATGCAGACATAGTTAAAAGATACTACGCATGAAAAAAGACCCGCTAGGTTGACATACCTAGGCAAAAATTAGGGCTTCCCGGCGAACCAAAAGAGTTCGGGCAAAATGAAGGGATGAAATAAAAAAAATCTGTACACCCGGCAAGTCGAAAACCTGAAAAGGCGGCTTGGGCAAAAATGGGTATCCCGGTGGACTGAAAACCCGAAAGGGCGGTCCAGGCAAAAGTTAGGGATAAAGCGTAATACTATGTCTCATTGGATCACTTTGCATCCAGAATCTGGTATCTATAGCAAGTTCAGACGGCATCGATCAGTCAACTTCATCTTCAACTAAGGTCATCAAGTGATGAGACGCTCGGAGATATAAAGGCAATAGCAGAGTTGAAACCCAGTGGATCATTCATTTCACACAACTGTTTTCTTTTCTTTTGTACAAACTTGTATAAATTCTTTTGTTCGGAGGCGTTCTCTTACTAGGACGTCAGCCTCTTGTACATAAACGCCTATTTCACAAGCAAATTCAAAAAAATCAATACAAATACACTTTTCAGCTCAAATTTCCATTTATTTTTCCTTTTCTGTTTTGTTTTGCGAAGAACGTCCAAGGTTCAATTTGTGATATATTCATTAACAATAATGTGCTAACTCATGAATATTTGCATACGAAACAAAGGATTAATTACAGGTAACATTAGAAACAGGGGCAATAAAGAGTTGTCTAAGCGATCTAATTGTTCCGTCCACCAAGGTACCAAGGTGAGTTCGGCTGAAGAACATAACCAGTATATCTTAATTTCCCCAGAGAGTGCGTCAGCAAGTCAATGCATTCTCCCCAAGCCAAACTATGCTATCAGCCTTAAGGAAGTTGGGTGTCCTCCCGCAGATCTCAACATTCCCCAGCAATATACATGCATTCTTAACAAGCATCCCCGACAGTCTTGGTCTAAAGATTGTTCCCCGGCGGTATATCAAACATCCAGTGGAGTTACTTCCAATACATCTCAAAACTTCCCCAGGAGAGTCCAATCCAGTTTCCCCAGGAAAGTTGGGATCCATCTCCCCAAGCAGTAAGCTTAGTCCCAGTAGATTCTGGAAGCTTATCCCCGTGGAGCACGAACGCGTTTCCCGGCTTTATTCAAGAGTTATTTCCCTACCAGGATATAACTGGGTTATCCTCAGCCAAAAACCACGGAAAGATCGTCCTCGGTAAAGTCTCCTTATCCCCAGCGGAGTTCATTAAAACTTCCAACAGAGCACAACAACGGTATCCCCAGCGGAGTTATCTTCATCAACCTCAGCAAAGTACCTCTCTCCCCACAGAGTATTATTCCCCAGCAAGATCGTTAGAGTACTTATCTCCCTGCAGAGTAATCCATTCGCCAAGTTTATTCCCCAATGGAGTTATCTTCTCCTACCGATATTCTTGCAACTATCATCCCCAGCGGAAGCAAAAATCTACTCTTCAACATCAGCCCAGGATATGACTTCCCGGCATCCGTCAAGGATTTATTTTCCTAGGACGAAAACATACCTTCATAAACATCACATTTCCATAAATTATAGCATGCATATATGCATCATATCTTACAAATCTCATTTATGTTGAGAAAATCATTGCTTGATCCATATCATGCATTGCATATGACTGACCTTTGCCTTTCAGGAAAGATCCAGTTAAGTTCTCAGCTATATTTCAAGACTTTAGTCTGGTTCAGTTAAATCGACCCTAAGATTTTCCTGATTCTTATCCAGTCAAAGGCCTTCTCTGGTTCAGTCAGATCGACCCTAAGATCTCCCTGTTTCTTATCCAGTTGAAGATTTCAAGACCTAGACCGGTTCAGTTAAATCGACCCTAAGATTTTTATGTTTCTTATCCAGTCAAAGGCCTTCTCTGGTTCAGTCAGATCGACCCTAAGATCTCCCTGTTTCTTATCCAGTTGAAGATATTCCAAGACCTAGACCGGTTCAGTTAAATCGACCCTAAGATTTTCCTGTTTCTTATCCAGTCAAAGGCCTTCTCTGGTTCAGTTAGATCGACCCTAAGATCTCCCTGTTTCTTATCCCAGTAGAAGACATCCAAGATTCTCTCAGCGTTCCTGTTGAGATAGTAATCGCCCAAGATTCTCTCAGCGTTACTGTTGAGGTCGAAGTCACCCAAGATTCTCTCAGTGTTACTGTTGAGGTTGAAGTCACCCAAGATTCTCTCAGCGTTACTGTTGAGGTTGAAGTCGCCTATGGTTCTCTCCCCGTTACTGTGGAGGTAGTAATCGCCCCAAGATTCTCTCAGCGTTCCTGTTGAGGTAGTAATCGTCCAAGGTTCTCTCAGCGTTCCTGTTGAGGTAGTAATCATCCGAGGTTCTCTCACCGTCCCGTTGAGGTAGTAACCATCCCTGGTTCATTCATCACCTTTTTGAAGCTCCAGATTCAATTCCTGTAACCAGTCAGGGCATATCTATACAAAGAGTCTGAAGACCAGCTCGTGTAACCAGTCAGGGCGCATCTATACAAAGAGTTTGAAGACCAGCTCCTGTAACAGGCCAGGTAATCATTTTCTTTTTCAGGTATGCAAGTTCTCGCTAAGGAATCTCTTATGCGATCGACACCCAGATGGCATCTATAAGCCCATCCACCTACCCATCAATCTCCAAATGGCATCTATAAGCCCATTCCCACCATCACACTACTACGTGATTGCAAATTTCTGGGCACTCTAGTGTTCAATCATCTTCCACCTTCGGATTACGAAAGGCACGTCAGCCAATCTGCATCCTCAGGTCTAAGAAGATTGAACAGGGGCAACTGTTGTACCCCAAAATTTGCCCTCCCATATTCTTCAATATTTGCAAAGAGTATGCTTCAAAATCCCCCCAAGGGTTGCACAGTTCAAGGGCCTCCTAACAGTCAAAAACTAGGGTTTTGGTTCTGGCAAAGAAAATGAAGTTTCCAAGGGTCCAATCAAGTCCCACATTCCTATAAACATGGTCAAGCATCCTCATACCAAGTTTCAAGACTTACAGTACAAAATTGCACAGTCAAAAACCCTAATTGCCCTACAGTCAACTGTAGGGGCAAAATGGTCATTTGACAGTCAAAAGTTCAAATTTTTGGTCAACATCTCATTTTGAAGCCACAAACATCATTTTATCAATTCTTGATCATGATTCTCAAAGCATGGCTCAAAAAGTCTCAAGATGCAAAAGTTTCCATATTTGGACAGTTGAAAAAGTCAACTGTAACTTGACCAAGGCATAACTTCCACATGGTTTATCAGAAAAATTCCATCCAAAGCTCATTTTGAAGAGAATGACATTTCCTACAACTCCTCTTCACACTTCAAGTCCAAGAAATGCTCTCACAAAAAGTTATCAATTTCAACATTATAGGTCATTTTCAAAAGTCAACAAAAAGGGACTTTAAGTCAAAGACCATAACTTGATATTGGTAAATCAAAATGACATGGGACCAAAGGAATTGGTTAGAGGACTTCAAGACCTTTCCAAAATGTCCAAGAACATGACCAAAGCTTAAATTTGAGCAAGATATGCCTTGTGGAAGTTGGGAAATTTTTGGGTATTTTGAAAAGTCAACTTTACTTCAAATGCCTCAAAATTGCTAATGGGCCACATTTTCTTCCAAGAATCATGATCCAAAGACTATGCACGACCATTTGGCCCAAAGGGGATTTATTTCATCATTTTTATTATTTATTTGAATTTTTAATCACTATTAATTCATTTAATTAAATAAAATATGAAAAAATACTAAACAAATGCATTTGAATCTTTTTATGCAGCATTTGCTCTCATTGGTCATTGAAGATTCGTGCATATCAAAAAAGGAAGGATTTGGCCATGATTGGAATCAAAAACACATGAAAAAGATTGAAAAAAATATTCATTGAAAATCAAATATTTGATACATCAATGCATTGATCTTTTGGCTAAAAATTCAACCCTAATCCATCCCATACATAAGTCAGAATACAAACCTAATGCCTGGGACCAAAAAAGCTGTGCTCAAAACCTCTTATACACTTTGCAATTTTTGTGAAAAAAGTAAAAAACTGAAAACACCATTCCAAAGCGTTTCAAGGCAAGAGAACAATCCCATTACATTCCTAAGGCCTCAAGGAACGTTTCTGGATCAAAACCATTGCTCCTAACGCAAGGAATTGGTAGAACGAACCCGTCCTGTTCATGACTTTTCTCATATTCATGTCTCATGATTCATGCGTTATTTTCAATTTCTAATGCTTGATTTATATTAAGTTAATCATTCTAATGTTAACCATGCCATTCAACTGAATTTTCGTGCCCTATATGCAAAGTTACCATTGAAGCTTTCTAGGTTTTCAGAGGTCACGAATTAGGGGTTTCCTCTTCAGGAAAAATTGAGACATGAGACTTATGCCATCAGAACCAGAAGCTTCACACGAATCCAGTCATCCTATCGCGCCTAATTTCTGATCAACGACGGCCTATTCGCTATTTTTCCATGTATCATGTAGTGGGGGTTTAAAACTCCCGCAATCTTGTTTTATTTTTTCAGGCCAAAAGCAAACGAGTGGAGAAGATGATGACTTGTCTCCATGTGATAGGGTTATTCAAACTTTAGCGCGTTTTCTTTGATTAATAGCATTAGCGCTTTGTTTTTTATATATTAATTGTTATCCATTATCATTACAAAGTAACAAAACAGCTCAGTTGGTGGAGAAGGGTATTGGTGAGCCTTGGGACCTGGGTTCGATCCCCAGGTCCCCTACTTTATTTCATATTTTTCTTCCTAACGTGGTTCTGTGTAGCTTGCTTCCTGAAGCCTACCATGCAGCCTTGTATCCAAGCGTGCCACATGTCTCAGAGCATGAGTCAAAGGGCCTTGATCTGGAGACCACCATGGGCATAAGTTAGACGTGTCACACACAAGCCAATAAAGTCAAAAGAGGCCTCCCACAAATGGGCCAGATTGCTGACAGTTTACCTCCAAATTGGGGTCAACACCCCCTAGTGTTTGTATTTCTTTTCTTTTTCCTATTCTTTATTATTTGTTTTAATTTAATTATTTCCTTTTAATTTATAAATTAATATTTTTCATAACATAAAAAAATAATAAAAAAAATCAGAAAGTCAAAAAATATAAATATATTTTATTTAAATATTTTCCTTGTAAATAAATTGTATTAATTAA
Source organism: Vicia faba (assembly GCA_948472305.1). Taxonomy (NCBI): domain Eukaryota; kingdom Viridiplantae; phylum Streptophyta; class Magnoliopsida; order Fabales; family Fabaceae; genus Vicia; species Vicia faba. The sequence continues at coordinate 853,155,218 of OX451741.1, forward strand.
TTTAGTTAATTCTAGGTTTAAATCTTAATATTTTTTTTAATAAATTAAAAAATGTAGAATTAGGGTTCTAAATATTTATATTCTTTTTTCTTTTCTTTTATCATTATTAAATATTAATTATTTTTGTGAATAAAATTTGCCATGTAAATAATTAATTTAAACTAAGTCTAATATTAAATAGTTTTCTTAATAAATTAAAAACAACTTAGAATTAGGGTTAATTAACTTTTCTTTTTTTAATTTCATTTAATTTTCTTACTAAATCCATAAATACAAAAAACTCAAAAATAATTTCTTTTTTCTCATTTAATTTAATTAAATCATTAATTGCAAGTTAATTTCTTTAAAAGGGTCCAACACCCTCGCATTCCCGATTTTACCTATTCTCGCATTTTATTTTTATTTCCTCTTTTTGTGAATATAAATGTAATTTCCCAAAAGCCATGTAATAGATTAATTAGACATTTATCTTTCCGCATTATTTTTTTATTCAAATCGGGGCCTGGAATAATTTGGCGATGTGGACCCGCGCCTTTGTAATAGCGTAGGACTTTTATATTCCCGCAACTTTTAACTGTTAACTATTGCATGAAAGAATGAATGCCTAAATTAAAAGCAACGCGTAGCTCACCAATGCATGACAAGACAAAAATATCTGAAAACGACACACAAATCACACACCACCCCTAGGGTACGTCTCACTGTTGCCTTGCCCCTCGAAAGGTGATCGTCGAGTAGAGGATGTTTTAGTAAGTCCTCATGTCCATGAACATGGCGTGGGGGTAGCTTCTAAGGTATCTTCCTATTGCTCCGGTGATCACCATGTCCCGAACCCTCGAATTGACCCAAACACCTCCAACGGTGGTGCTACCTACCTCTCAATGGTGGGATGGCACTACTTTAAGGACATTTACACAGACGAATTCCTTAGGGTAGGTAGACGACTCTAGATACTTGCTCTAATTTCAAAACAAAATCAAGAATACTTTTCACACTGACACCTTTTCAAAAAGCTTTCAAAAGCAACTTTTCAAACACTCTTGAGGACTGATACAAGAGTCGAACTGAAATTTTCAAAGAAACTTTTTTAAACCCACAGTTGAAAAGCAAACAAACCATTTTGAAAACACAAATGAGCAAGTATCTAAGAGCCCATGGATAACCATGGATAGAAAGGGTGCTAACACCTTCCCTTTCTATAATCTACCTCCCGAACCGAGAGCAATCTCTATAAGGAATTTTTCTGTGCTTTTGTCCTTTCCATTTGGAGAAAATAAAAGACGGTGGCGACTCTTGCTTCCGCGACATTTCGCAAACCAGTGTTAAACAGTCAGTTCCAGATCCACCGATCACACCACGTTTGACTTTGGAGATCCCCTATGCGCATGGTTGACTGGGAGTATGGTGTTCTTCATCTCCTGGCCATTGGATCCAAGCTTGTGGCCACTTGGTGCTTGGATGTTTGAGACGTATGGTGGAACGCCTTGGGCAACCTGCATGTGAATACATTGGAAAAAATAGAAACAAGGGTTTTGGGGGACCTGGGAATCGAACCCAGGTCCCAATGATCACCAGCCAGCGCACCATCCACTGAACCACTTGCATGCGTTTGTTATTATGACAATACTCAAATAGTATATTGGGAAAATAATGACTATGCTGTAAAGCAAAACAAACACGCGTGCTTTTTTAAATCACCCAACCACGTATCTCCACCTCATCATCGTCTTCACTGAACCTGCAAAATACATGTTAGATAGCGGGGGTTTTTAACCCCCACAATTTTGACATGAGGAATAATAGCGAATAGCTCTATGCTTAACATAAATATTTCGCGAGTATGGATTTGTGTTCGTCTGGATTCCACGATTTCAACCATATGCATTAGAGGTTCTAATTTTTCCTGGGTAATAAAGCCCCAATTCGAGAACTCATGAACCCTAAATTTCTTCAATGGTAACCTGTGATTCTGGGCATTATAATGCAATTAACTAATACCATTAGCTTCATATGAATTCAAGCAACACAAAACAATGATTAAAGCATGTTAATTATGCATGAAATATGAGTTTCGATTCTGAAAAAAGAATGCAAACCGTGCGACTGTTTAGAGTGATTTCTTAAGCTTTAGCGTGTGGTTTTGATTGCAAAACGTCCCTGAGAGTTCCAGCAATGTATTAAAATCCACCAATTGCTTTGAATCATGCTGGAACCTGGAAAACAGTTTTGAGTTTTCTTTGAATTTTCTTGAATGGCTATGGCTTTTTTCTGCAAAGATTTCACGTCCAATGCATTAGGGTTGACTTGTGTACTTATAGTGGAAGAGAATTAGGTTAAATCCTTGGGCAAAGATCCATGAAATAATGGTTTGAATATTTGATTTGCAATCATATATTTTTGAATCTTTTTTATTGAAGAAACTTGCCAAACTTGGAGATTTTTGTCCCTTTGATTTGCACATGAACTGCCAGCATATCTTGAGCTTGTTTGCTTCACAAAAAGATTGAAAAAATCAAATATTTATATTTCCTACATTTTAAATTAATTAAATGAATTAAAATCAATTAAAAATCCAATTAATTAATAAAAAATAAGAAAATAAATTCAAATAATCTCAATGGGTCGTGCATAAGCTTTGAATAAAGTTTCAAGAAGAAATTTGAGGCCCATTAGCAAAAACAAGGTGTTTTGAGCAAAGTTGACTTTTGCAAATTCACAAAAATTTCCCAACTTCTCCAATGCATATCTTGCTCAATTTTGATCCTATGAACATGTTCTTTAACATTTTGGAAAGGTCTTGAAGTCCTCTAACCAATGCCTTTGGTCCCATGTCATTTGGATTTACCAATCTCAAGTTATGGTCTTTGACTTAAAGTGCATTTTTGTTGACTTTTGAAATTGACCTATAATGTAGAAATTGATAACTTTTTGTGAGAGCATTTCTTGGACTTTGAATGTGAAGATGAGTTGTAGGAAATGTCATCCCCTTCAAAATGAGCATTGGATGGGATTTTTCTGATGAACCATGAAAAAGTTATGCCTTGGTCAAGATATAGTTGACTTTTCTACTATCCAAAAATAGTAACTTTTTGCATCTTGATGATTTTTGAGCCATGCTTATGGAATCATGATCAAGACTTGATCAAATGATGATTGTGAACTCAAAATAAGATGTTGACCAAAAATTCTGACTTTTGACTGTAAAATGACCATTTTACCCCTGCAGTTGATTGTGGATCAAATGAGGCTTTTGACTGTGCAAATTGGAACTGTGAGTCTTGAAACTTGGCATGTAGATGCTTGAGGATGTTTATAGGCATATGGGACTTGATTGAACCATTGAAAACCTCAAATTCCTTGAAAGAACCAAAACCCTAGTTTCAGCTGGCTTAGGAGGTGGTTTGACTGTGCAACCTTGAGAAATCTTGAACCATTTGAAGATGACTCTTGATAAACTTTGAAGAATATGGGAGGGAAAATTTTGGGGTACAACAAGAGGAATAATGGATCCATACTTCTTCCGAAAGTCTGCAGAACACTCGATCTCTGGAATTAGACTGACCAGCTCATTTATCTTGGGATCCTTGAAACTGTATTTCCTGGTCTTTCTCTTTCCAGAATCCATGGTTAAAAGTACCTGAGACATTCACAAATAGTCAACCTTTAAATCCCTTGAAATATTGTATTCTTCAAAAGATGCTTATGAGTGCATGGATGCATATTGCAACAATCACACACAAGATCACACATATAAGGTTCATAGGTTCAACGTCACGAGCATGAGGTCAAAGGTACTACCCATAAGGTGTTGGTCTAAAAATTTATCACCTGCCGAACAAGGTTCTAGAGGTTCCCAGAGTCTACATCATTCCTTCGGATATTACCAACTTCCCGATTAACTCAGTAATTAGTAATATTCTCAAGAAAGACTCGTCCGAGCATAGTATCGCGTGACAACTATTTCTGGATTACTCCGTCATAGCTTCCGCACTACACCTAAAAGGCCAGGATGGGTTTGGTATTCTACGGTCCTCAGTTTCAGCAGGCTCCCAGGTCGAAAGCAGTACGTCTTCTCGATTACTCGGTAAACAACACTACAGTCAAAGGGGCCTCCACTGAGTGGGGGATCTCATGCCTCCTTTTTTGGGATTACTCCCTCAAAGTTAACATGACTATACCGTCCGTCCTATCTTAAAGTTTACCTAAGTCCGAGTATAGGACTTATGAGTAATCACCAAGCATCCTGAAAACCAGGAAAATCCAAACAAACATATATACAAAATATAACACATAAACAACAATAGCACATATACAGATATAAACAAAGATAGACTTAACCCACTTAGGGATGGACCAGCAAGAAATCAATCTTTCCCCAGTGAAGTTGCCATTTTTCTGTAGCGGTAGAAATGTTCAAGACTAAGCCATTGGATTGACTAGACTTTATACAAATCAAAAATAAAAAATCGGCACTGTGCTTTATTATTTCCAAAGGAATGGGAAAAGAGCGAATAACCCAAAAAAAGGGGGAAAGATTCAAGGTAAGGGGGTTGGTTATGCAAAGGGAAGGTATTAGAACTCTAAACATCTATGGTACTCCGCAGGAACCTCTTTGTAAAATCTGTATATTTTGGCTATAAAAAGGTGTTATATATAAAATGGATGGTGGAGGTGAGAAAAGAAATATATTTTTTTATGATTTTTGCACCCGCCTCAGTTGCGAACCTTTAGTGCCTACGTACAACCTTTCGTGCAATATGGGATCAGGGTACACGTAGTTCCTCTTTAAAAAGTTTGAAATACAGGTGTGTTGGTTAATTTTAAGAGATAAGACATCATCGTCATTGTCCGTGTGGAAAACATACTTACTACCCACAATCATGAGAAAGGAGAATTTGCATCATCTAAAAGTGGAGGATATGGCTTGGATTTTAAAATCAACAATGCCTCACTCAACACCCAAGTGGAAAATATCTCTCTTCACTACATATTGTAGAAGTATAGTTGTTTGCATCACTACAAGGATTGACAAGAGTCTAACCTTTTGAGAAAAGTTTAAAGATAAAATCCAAAGTGGCAAAATGGTTTGAAATGAGATTGATTGACTTTTAGTCTTCTCACAAAAATGTCAAGGTATTATTAAATAGATTGAAGTTTATTTAAGAAAAGATTTTGGAAGTGCATGGACCTAGGTCCAAGTTTATTATGAAATTGGTTCAAGTTTAGAAATAAGAAGAGTTTTCAAAAGGAGGGAGAAGATTTTTGAAATTAAAGAAGATGGGAGGAGAAGAAGAGACTATCCTAAAGCATAAGGTAAAAGCTAAGGAGAAGAATCATCTAACCAACAATAAGCAAATACTTGACATTATGAGTCAAGATATAATTCTCATTCTTTGGATTGAAACCAAGCAAGCAAAGATACTAGACCTCTTCAAATGTATTGAGTCTTTACAAAAATTGGACAGAGTAACGGCTGTATGTAGGTGAATTCCATATTACAAACAAAGGAGGTAATCACAAAAACCTACACACAAAAACAAACAAGCAACCCAATTTCTTGAGGTAAACCTCAAGAACTCCAGACAAAATAATCAGATAAGATCACAAAGTCTCCAAGATAGGCCAAGGTTTCTAATCCTAAGTCCAAGAAAAAGTCCATTGCTCCATAATGCCAAGGATAATAACCAAATAGTCCAAGTACCATTAAGAGTTTTTTTTTAGGGTTTATGTTGATTATTAAGTATCTTAAGAAAAGAAAAAGAAAATCTTAAGTGAGCAAAGTAAAAATGGCAAGAAAATAAATGCTCAAATGAGCAAAGATGAAAAAGACATGAAATGTAAATGCTAAAAATAAATAGTACATAAAGCATAAAAGAGTAAAGGCATAAAATAAACAATTCAATAATTAGTGGTTAGTTGGATGACCATCTTGAAACTTGCATTTGGAACTCATTAGAGGATTGGTAGAACCAAAGCCTCCACACAACAAGTTGCATTTGCTTTTTGTCAAGTATATCATCCATTTGGAATTCTCATAAGTACCATTTAATGATCAACGATGTTTAAGTGATCCTCATTGACCAAAGGTGTTGTAGATCCATTAGAGGATTGGTAGAACCAAAGCCTCCACACAATGAATCTCAAGGTTATTGGATCAAAGAGATCAAATTAACATACTTGGGCTTGCAATCATAAGTTTGGGCCACGAATGATTATTTATTCGAATCGGGACAAAATTTAGCGCTATGTTAAGCAATCGTAAGTGGACTTATATAGAAGTCGCACCTATTTTGAGGTCGGTCAATAGCAATCTATGCACCATTTGTTTTGAGACATGATATAGAGATCATGCTCCAACAACATTTAGTGCAATGAGAAGGGGATGAGATAAAGGGGATTTAGGGTAAAAAGATAAACCACATTTGAATTAATATTTAATCAAACTATTATTAAAATCATTCATCTATTTTTTGTGGAGTCAAACTCAACACCATAGATCCAATGATGTTAATAAAGCCATGATCAAAAAATCAACCCAAGACAGCCAGAAAATAATCACAAAATAATAATATAATTAATATATACATTAAAGGGTTTAAAAATGTAAAAAAAGGGAAAATAATGAGGAAAATATCAATTATATTCAAATTAATCAAGAAATAAAAAATAAGACCATAGAAAAATTAGAAAATAGGCCAAGTAATTTTATGAAATTTTTGGGAATTTTTAAAAGTCAGAAACTATTTTTAAAAATTAAAATAAATGGGCAAAATAAACAAAAATAGTAAAAAATAGTGAAGTCAGAAACAAAAATAAAATAAGGTCACCAATATTTGTCACAATATCATTGGATCATTCCATAATTTTTTCAGAATTTAAAAATGTGTAAAAGTATTTTTAAACATTTTTAACAAATCAAATAAGTACAAAATTCATAAAAAATACCAAAACACAAAATTAAATTGTGAAAAAATAAAAATCAGAAAGAGAATAATCAAAAATATTTTTCATAATTTTTTAGATTTTTTGGACTAAAAATGAATTTTCTATGATTTTTTGAAATTTAAAACAATTAAAATATAAAAATCAGAAAAAAGTAAAAGATGTGGACCATTGGATGAGAGTCAAAACGTGTTAGTAATCAAATCCAAGGGATCTGGCGCGCTGTGCATATCATGGTCTTTAATGAATAATGTACATAATCATTAATAAAATCAGAATTTGAAAATAACAAATGGCACGCCTTCATTGGTTAGAAGATGACACGTTGGTCATCTTCAACCTCCAGCCATCACGAATTGCAGGTCTCTCAAACTATAAAATCAGAAGATCATACCTATGCCATTCGCTTCGTCTCTTCAAGACGAAGACAACCACACCCTCGCGCCAAATTTATATAAATTGTAACTCAAGCAATTTGGAAAGAAATTTTTGAAAAGGGATTTGAAAAATCATGGTCAAAACGTGTTTCCAGTAAGAAGTAAGTGTTGCGACTAGAAATAGGGCAATGAGAGCAACACGATGATATCAAAGTTTTGAAGAATTGATGAAGGAATCTACCTATTGAAGTTGAGTTGCAGAGCTCTGAAACTGGACTTCTATGGAGCAATATAGGGCACGATTCTTGAGTATAATTATATGGTTAGCTTCAGGGAAGATCAAGGAAGGTGAATTGATGGAAAAAATGGATTGAAAAGGGCTTGAGAATAGAATTCGAAGTAGCTGAATTATGGGTTGTGAAGCAAGTTTGGAAGGGTGATTCTGGCTATCTAAGCTTGGGAAATTGAATGGGGGATGACTCTCTATTTATAGGAATCAAATGGAATGTTCAAGCGTGTGAAATGATGAAGTTTGGAGGGAAATCGTGTGAACCTGATGCACGAGCAAAGTGTGATCTGATTTGCATCAAAACCCATCCAATCCTTGTGTTTCAAGGCTCTAATCCACTTTGGCAACTTGGTTAAACATGTTTAGAGCACAAACGAGTGCTAATTTTATTTTTAGAGGCCAAAACATGAGTTTCAAATTCTGACTTATGGAGAAACTTCAGTTCCAAGTTACCAAATTCAATCCAATGGCATTTTCTCCTCAAGGGGTCTTAGGGCAAGATTCTTGATGCTTTGGAAAGATGAGATTACAAGCTTTGCAATGGAAAAAGAATGGAATCAAATGGATGCTTGAGCTGAAAGTTACATGGAGTCAAAGTTGAAGAAAAATAGTTGACTTTCCTTACTTAGAAATATTTCAAATTCCTCTTTAAAAATGACTTATAATACTTTGCATCCAAACATGGCCTTCCACTTAGAATTTTCTATTGATCAAAAATATGGAATGAATTAGATCTCTTGAATGGAATTTTGAAATTTGAACCACTCAAAATCTCCAAAAATTGAGCAAGTTATGACTTATTGAAGTTGGCCAAAAATCACGAAATGACCTATAATCTTTTGCATTCTTAAGGCAAATTCCATCCATTTTCTCACTTTGGACATAAAAGAAGGAATGAAGTACACATATTTAGGATCATAATGAAAAAATAATGGGCCCAAGGTGATAAAAATTGACCAAGTTATGACCATTTGAAGTCACATATGGAAAATTAGGGATTCATCTGGGTGACTTGTAATCTTTCTTCTTCACCAAGTTCCTTCCACATGAAAACTCCTTGGAACTTTTGAAGTGATTTGTTGGTAACTCTTTGAAGAGAAGAATGTTTTTGGAATCACTCAAAAATACCAAAAGATGAGCAAGATATGCCCCTTTGAAGTCCAAAACCCTAGCCTCTAGATCAGAGAATGCTTTGAGGAACTTTGCCAAGTTTGAACAAACTTTTTGTGCCAATATTCTTCCTTTGTGAATAGAAATTGTTGATGATGATGACGAGGACTCATGGCCACCAAATCCACTTCCATACCATATCTTCCAAAACAACTTCAATGGTGAGGTTTGAATTTCTCAAGCTATTGACTAGGGCATGTAAATAAACTAATGAACCCATGATGCAACTTGCTAGACCTCATTCCCTTTACCTACATTATTAACAAGTAAGACAAACCAATATTTTATTTTTTCAATTAGAGAGAAAATCAAAGCAAAATATCCATGATCACAAAAGAGAACAAGTTAAGGTGCTTGGTAACTCCTCAAAGAGCAAAGCTAAAGATAGGTAGAAGAACCAAAAGCCCTAATGTGATCTTGTTGTGATTGAAATAATATGGTATGATGAAGAGATATTAGGGGCAAAAATTGGGGTACAACAAGAAGTTATTTTTGGTGAGCTTTTGATGGAAAAGGTTTTATAGTTAACCTAATTAAACTAATCAATTTACACAAGAAGTTAATTAATTATTTAATAAAATCTAAAGCTTAATTTAATTAAAAATAAAATTAAGAAGAAAATTAAATAAACTTAAGTCTAATTTAATTTTAATTCTAAAAGAAATTAATTTGTTAAGAAAATATTTTTAGGTCTTTTTGTTTAAAGAAAATAAAATAAAATGAGAATAAATAATAATTAGAAAGTTTTAGTCTATTTATTTAAGAAAATATATTTGTGTATTTTTTGATTAAATATAAATAAATAAATAATTGGCAAGAAAATAAAATAAAATAAAAAATCTTAGGCCTAGGTGTTAAAAAGTAGAAAGGGGTGTGAAAAATAGTTTTTGGTTAGGCCCATGACAGTTTTGTTTGAAATCAGAAATAAAATAAAATAAAAATAAAAAACAATGAGATGGGCCAGCTTTTATGAGAAATCTTGGGGGTACGCTGAAGAAAGGAAACTAAGCCCAATGGTCAGGAGGCCCAGGCGCGCTAAGGACAAAAAGAACAAAAAATGTGAGAAAAAATAACAAAATGGGACGCTGGGGCTCGAACCCAGGTCCCAATGGTGAAAGGCACCTGTTTTAACCATTGGGGTGGTGATACATCTATTAACTTATGCACAACCAACACAATATATTATAAACTCGCTCCTGATTTCACTTCATCCCTTACCTCGCGGCAGTTGCTTCAGTAACATTTTTGAATTTCAAACTTGCTCATTTCTCAACCATTTCAGAAAGTGTAAACATCAAACTTGTTAAAAATTTCATCACGATTTCAAATATGTAAATAACTTAAACTATGTATCAAAGATAAGCATAAATTTTGCTTGGTACCAAATTCTGACCTAATTTTTCTGTAACTTCAAACTCAAAACGCACATCACTCAAGCAATATAAATGAAATGTAAGCACATGGGTAGCTTCAGGGAAATGATGTCTATATTTTATCTTTTGAAATCGAAGGAAAATGATGTTTAAATGAAGAGTTCAAAGTTTGAAAAACTTACCGCAAAACTGGAAATCGTGTTTGATGATTGAGCACTCCTTGAGATGTTCTGATGATCTAGATAGCTTCACTGAACCTCCAGGAAGCTAATGCAATGCTTACTTTGGATTGAGAGTGGCTGTATTATTCTGGAGAAGTCAATGTGCATAGCTCTGTTTTTGGTTATGGAAGATGAGGAAGATGATGTTACAGTTGTGTTGCAGGTGTTTGGATAGCTTCTATATGAGTTATAGAATCTTGGTGATTGATTAAAATGGAAAATGCACGAGTGTATTGTGAGATGGGTGTTCAAAGTCAGAATATGCCACAAAAATGGTGCTTTGGGGAAAGTTCTGATTTGAGGGAGTTTGGGAGAGTTTCAGGGCTTGTGAATTCATCTTTGGCTTACAAAATAATGCCTCTATTTATAGGGAAAGGTATGAGGGCTTGAAGTGATCAGAAAACAAAGATCACATGTTATGGTTTTTTGACTTGTTTTTTAAGAAATCTTGAAAAATATTGTCCTAATGTGAAGTACAAGACTTGTAGAGTGGTTGAACACTTTAAGCATGCTTCTTCTAATCTTGTAGGTTTAGTGTGTGTATAAGAAACAAGTTAGAGGCTCAAGACAAGTTGACTTTGTGATTAAAGAAACTTTTCAAGAATGACAATGGTGCCTTTGTGCCATAAATGGAAAAATCATGTGGACAATGGCTTAATCACTTGGATCACACCTCAATAAATTGTGTAAACAATTAATTATGGAGTGATTTACAAGTTAAAATCCTTCAAAGCAATATTATGCAACATAGGTTTGAGATTTGATCAAGTGTTCTTCATGAAAATGGCTTGAAATGCAAGAATGGATGCTCAACTTCTTTTCTTCGATTCTCCTATCTCAAAAATGACCTCTTCAAGTTCTTGGACATTTTGGAAAGCTTGAAACATTGTATACAACCTTCATGTTTACCATTTTGATAAAATCAAATTGGAACTAGGTTAAAATTGGTCAAGAATTTAAGTAAAAAATCTGCCTAAACTTGTTGAAAATTTCACTAAGTGTTTTATGAAAAATGTCATGACTTCATGGGCCTATATCTTCAAACCTAAGATTTTTTTGGACATAAATCCACTAATATAAAGTTTTAGAATTCATCAAGATCTACAACTTTCATGTTGAAAGGTTTCCTTGAATCGTCTTGCATCTTGGTGAAAAATTGTCATGAAGTAATGAATTTATCAAGAATAAAAACACTTAGAAATTTTCTAAGTCTTAGAAATCTTGACTTTTTTATTTACTTTTTGACTTTCTTAATTCTTGATGATCAAGTTTGATATTTTTGAATATCGTGATGAATCTTTATTTTTGAAATTCAATGTTGATCATAAAGGTCAAAGTTTGACTTTTTGTGTATCAGTTGACTTTTCATTAGTTGATCAAATTTCAACTATCAATCCAATGATCTTGATAAATGATTTGAGCCATGAAATTAGGTCAACATGTTACTTTTTAGTCCTTGAGATTATTCCTCAAGCCATTAGGTCATGTACTAGGTCAAAAGTGAATGATCAGGCATTCTCAATCAAAACCCTAATTTTGACAATTTAGACCCTTTGATGATTTAAGTGCTTTTCTTGAGGAATTGTGATCAAAACTTGATAAATTGATGGATATGACTTAAAAATGTTGATTTTGGCCAAAAAATTATGAAGTTTGACTGTATATTAACCACAATTAACCTTTTACCCAATATAGTTGATTTTCAGTCATCTGAGCAATTGATTGAGCAAATTTATGATGCAAGACTTGAAACTTGGTATGAGAAATATTGGAGACCTATAATGAACCATGAAAGTCATTTGAGGCATAAAAAGTCCAATTGTCCTTGAGAAAACCAAAACCCTAATTTGGAGCCTCAGTGCTTAGGAGGTGAGCTTGTTTGATCAAGCCCTTGAGAACTCTTGAGCATTTGGGATCTTTGGTGAGAAATGTCTTGATAAAAGAGAGGGAAAATTTTGGGGTACAACACTTGGTTTCATGTAACTTATGTTAGTGATTTTATTCTTCTCTCCAATTTAATTGGCCTTTGGTTGTTTTAGCCAAAATTTTCCAAAGGGGGAGATTGTTAGGTCTATGATTTTATAGTTGACAATAATTTTGGTGAAACAAGTAGTTGACAACAATTTTATCAAAACATGTTTCATTAGGGAAAACATGTATTGCAACCTAATGTTGAACAAGATGTCATAACATCTTGACCAGTTGGTAAAACAGAGTTTGCTGGTACTTATTTGACAGATGTTCTATCTGATGTTGTAACATGTTGCAACAAAACATCACGACAGTACAACTGGATATTTTCCTTGAAGATTTGATTAAAAAATATGAGATTCTGGAGGTTTCTAGTACTCATAATAGGCGCAGTCAATCAAGGATATTTAGGAAGAATTACATATTTGATTTGTTTCATAAAAAAGATCTTTGAGACTTTTTAGGAAATATTTGAAAGTTTTTTTTTGTTTCTATTTTTGTGGAGAAGATTCTGCAGGGATTTTGAGTTGAAGATTATATTTGATTGAAGAGTCGAAGCCCAACTGCAGAAGTCTATATAAGGAGTCGTCCAAGACATAGTTTTTAAGGAGCATAGTTTTATTGTAAAACCTTGTGAAAAATAAGGGTTTAGGGTTTAAGAGTTCCTTAGTTTCTCCGTGTGTTCTTGGTACATCCTCATTTATATATAGATGCATTTGAGTTGACTAAGCTTTTAAGCAAAGAGCTGAGTATTGTTCTTATTGAAGCTTTTAAGCAAACTAAGTATTTATGTTTTTGTAGAGTGTTCTTCTTTTTGGTTTCTTGTGACATTATTTGAGATTGGGATTGTTTGATATCACCTCGATGATTAGGAGTAAGAGGGGTTCTCATATCTAGGAGGCGCCTAGGTAGAAATTGCATTGGGTAGGGATTAAGTGAGAAGTGTAAACTGGGACTGCTTAACTTCGAATTAATACTACTGATAGTGGATTTCCTCCCTGGCTTGGTATCTCCAAGAGTAGGTGAGTTGCTTTGAACTGGGTTAATAATTGATTGTGTTCTTTAAGTTTCTGCAATTTACTTTTCTGCACAATCTTTTTGTTTTAGCAAGTCTATTTTCTGTCAGCAGATGTTATAACATCTATCGTGACATTGTGTGTTATTGAGACATAAGTCTTGACTTATGATATTGTGTGTGATAGAATTTCATGATTATTGCACCAATCATCATGCAATGTGTTTTCAGAGTCAAGCCATTAAATAGATGGAATTTCAATTATGGAATATCAGGTATGCATACTTGAGTGTCAATGGACTAGACATACTTATGAAGAAGGACATGGTGAATGGTTTTCCAAGCCTGGTAAACATAGAAGAAAAGTGAATTGATTGCTTGACAAGAAAGCAACACAGAGAGTCAGTTCCTAAACATTCAAATTATAGGGCGAGTGTAAAACTGGAAATTGTTCATTCTGATATATGTGAACCTATCAAGCCTGAATCACTTGGAGGAAATAGGTATTTCACCACTTTCACTGATGATTTCAGTATAAAAACTTAGGTCTATTTTTTGAAAGAAAAGTCTATTTCATTTGGTGTGTTCAAAATATTTAAAGCATTAGTTGAAAAGGAATCTAGTTGTTCGATTTAATGCCTTAGAACTGACAAAGAGGAGAATTCACATCAAATGCCTTTAATGAATTTTGCAGCTAGAAAGGGATCAAAAGGAAATTGACTACTGCATATACTCCACGGAAAAATGGAGTGCCTGAAAGGAAAAAATAGGAATCTCATGAATATGGTTAGAAATATATTGTCTTGTAGAAGTGTTCCTAAATTTTTTTGACCTGATGCAACCAAATGGGCCACCTATGTCATGAACAAGTTCCCCACAGTAACAGTCAAGAACATGACACCTGAAGAATGTTGGAGTGGAACAAGTCCATTAGTTCATCATTTTAGAGTGCTTAGCTGTGTGGCTCATGCTCATGCTCCTGGTGCACAAAGGAAGAAATTGGATGGAAAAAGTATTCAATGTGTAAATCTTGGTGTGAGTGAAGAGTCTAAAGCCTACAAGTTGTATGCTACAAATGCAGGAAAATTCATCATTAGTAATGATGTTATATTTTGAAGAGGCAAAGAGCTGGAACTGGAACAAGAAAGATCAAGCAAGTATAATAGGCTCACATGTCCAAATGGAAGACGAAACTGAAGTTGAACTGCAAGAAGATGCAGAGGTGAAAACTGCAAGAGTGGTAGAAGATATAATTGAAGAACCTACAGATGATCATTGTGATGAAGAATACGATGGAAGAACAAAAGCATCTGAAGAACCTAAACCAATCCATAGAACTAGGAGACCTCCAAGGTATCTTAATGACTATATATCTGGCTTAGAAAATGAAGAGGATAATCAACTACAAAATCTTGCAGTTTTCAGCTCTAATGATAGCCCTTCCAACTATGAGGAAGCTATTAAATATTATGTGTGGTGAAGGAAATGGATCTTGAAATAGAGTGTATAGAGACGAATGCCACTTGGGAATTGACAACACTTCCAAAGGGCTCAAAAACTATTGGAGTAAAGTGGATTTACAAAACCAAGTACAATGAAAAAGGGAGATGTTGACAAGCACAAATCTAGATTAGTTGCAAAAGGTTACTCTCAAAGGCATGGTATTCATTTTAATGAGCTCTTTGCACATGTGGCCAGATGGGACACCATCAGAAAAATATTGGTAGTTGCACCAAATCCTACATGGAGAGCTCGCTGAAGTTGTGTACATAAGCCAGCCTACAAGATATCATAAAGGTAGTTCAGAACTTGTGTACTAAGGAAGGCTCTCTATGGTCTTAGACAAGCTCCAAAGGCTTGGTACAGCAGGATTGAGCCATATACTTCAGTTTATACAAGTTTCAGAAATATTCATATGAATATACTCTATTTGTCAAGCATGAAGCTCAAGGTAAAATTATCAATGCCAACATATATGTGTATGATCTTATCTACATAGGCAATGATTTGCAAATGATGGATGAGTTCGAGCAGTCAATGAAGGGAGAGTTTGTTACGACTGGCTTGGCAAGGATGAGACATTTCTTGGGAATTAAAGTAAAGCAAAGTAGTGATGGAATATTCATTCATCAACAAAGATATGCAGGAGAAGTGTTAACAAGATTTGGCATGGAAAATTGCAACAAGGTATGCAGTTCTATTTTTCAAGGTTATAATTTGGTTAAAGATGAAGATGGTAGAGATACAGATGCATCAATCTTCAAGCAGATGGTTGGAATTCTGATGTATCTTCTAGCAACAAGACCAGACATGGCTTTCTTAGTGTGCTTGGTTGCAAGATACATGGAAAGGCCCACTAAGATGCATGCAGTTGCAGTCAAAAGAATAATGAGGTACTTGCAAGGCACCTTAGAGTTTGATATACTTTATAAGCATGAAAGTACAAATAACTTGCAACTGATAGGGTGGATAGACTCTAATTATGCAAGAGATGAAGATGATAGGAAAAACACTTCAGGTTACATGTTTAAGATTGACTCAAGATCAGTGTCATGATCCTCTAAGAAACAACCAATTGCCACACTGTCAACAACATAACAAAATTTTTAACTGCATCCTCATGTGCTAGCTAAGGGGTATGGTTAAGAAATGTGTTGGGCCATTCAAAAGTTTCTCAAAAGCAAAGCTCAATTATTTTCTATAACAATTGTTTCTCAATCAAGTTGTCGAAGAATCCTATCATGTATGGAAGGTGTAAACTCATAGATGGCAGATTTCTTTTTCTCAGGAACCTGGCCAATGATGAAATCGTGGAGTTGAAGCATTGCAGCACGTATGAACAACTAGCATATATCCTCACTAAGCCATTGAATCTTGAGTCATGTGTGAAATTAAGGGAGGGTATAGGGATGAAAGAACTATCATGTATTACTTGATTTCTAGTGATAGAAGTCAAAGTAAGGGAGAGTTTGTTGTATATTCTTGTTTAGTAGTTAGTTGTAGAGTTTTTTAAGAGTTAGTTGGAAATTGCTTGCTTCCCAAATAATAACAACAACTCCTTGTTGTAAGTATATATATAAGTGCAGTTGTGCACTATGATTGAATAGAGATACATATTGATTTAACAATACTTGTGCATAATATGTATTTTTGCTTTATGCATTTATTTATTTTTTTATTATTTACTATTTGTTTGAATTATGTTAAATATGTTTATTTTTATCATGCAACATGTGAGCTTTTTCATTCATCATTAAAAGAAAGATTAATCATCTTTTAAATTTTAAAAATTAAGATAAGATTTAGTATATTTACAATCATATTTGTTAGAATTCAGAAAGTACTTGGAGTATTTACTCCTTTGTTCTTCATTCATCATTGACAAGTGAAACTTCACTCTCAAAGACCACTTATGACTGCAACAAAAGGCTTCAATTTCTCCTTGCTCTTAGTGATGACCAAGAATAAAACTCTATACAACACAATCATACCAAACATGATAACAAGATCAACCCACTTTGAGTAACCCATTTCAACATGCCATGTGTCATCCAATATTTCCCTACCACTCATAGTTTTGGTCCCCATAGAAACATTCAACTTTTCAAATTCATTCTTGAATGATCCTTGGAATGCATACTTAAGGAATGATATATGGTATAAAGGGTATTTCCATAGTGGTTTAGGTAGTTCATTTGGTAATCTATAGAATCCAGCTGTTAATATCATGAGTCCTTCAACTCCACCAGTAATGAACATTCCTATTACATAGTTTGGTGATATGCTTCCAACAACCAACATGAGACTTTCAACCCACATCACAATGGCTAATAGCAATGAAATGAAGTATACAAAGTGTTCTACTCCTTTGTGCATTCCACAAAGGTAGTATGCTATTCCTCCAGGAATTAGAGAGATCATTAGAATGTAAGGAACAGCTGAAAATATATTTCCAATCAGAAAAGCAGTAACACCATAGTGTCCATTCAATCTCTCTCGTTCAAATACCTAATAGACGAAAGCAAAAATAAATCATTTTGAATATTGCTAAACATATTAGCGTATGGTGTTTGGTGTCTGGTGTCTTAAGCGTATCAGTAATTTTACCTTCATTTCCTCCAAAAGAGGAGAGAATCCACCAACAAGGGTCATGAAAGTCAGAACTGATATAAGAAATGTGAGGAGTGAACCTCTTCCCTGAATGCATGCATGCATGAAGAAACTTTAGTTACTAGTTATGTGGTATTTTTACCTACCAAATTTGTTTAATAAAACTAAACTTATTGCTTAATCTATATCTTACCTGAACAGATCCTGATCCACTAGTTGAACCAATGTTATAGAAGATAGAACCAATGCTTATAGCAATTATAACAAAGACAACTAAGCGTAGCCAGTAATTGCCAACGTCTCGAAACAATTGCAAAGAAGATCTTCTTATAAGAACAAGACATTGAGTGATAAATGCAGCATGGATCCTCTTCTTCCCTATTGCACCGGAGTCCTAAAAACATGCAGAAAATGTTAGTCTTTCGTGTAAATCATAGATTCATAATAGTCTTTTGGTTTTGACTAGGGCCGTCTTAAGTTTTCAGAGGTCATCTTAAGTTTTCAGAGACACTGTCTAGGTTAGTCATAGTTTAAATGTTATAAAACAAATAGAGCATATTTTGCCACAGTTTAATTGTGACAAATATTTAATGAGATCATTTATAGCCACGGTTTAACCGTGTCAACTTTTAGACCATGTGCAGTAATCCATCTTACACGCCCTTAAAAATGGCCATGATTTTTGCAAATTCTTTTTAGTGATGTTAGTGGGAGGGAGAGAGGAATGTAACAAGAATCTTACACTTTCACTTATTTTCGCAACTTCTTTTTTAACTCGTTTTCTAACTCGAGACGATTTATAAGACTTTAGAAGGATATCAATTGCTTCTTCTGTGGTTACTCCCTTACCAAAGCCTTCTTCAACATCATCATCCTGTAAGCAATAAAATGAGTCATATAAAGTACCAATTTTTCCACTGCCTAATAGCCAAACTAGAGAACTTTCCTACCATTTCAAAATCTTTGTTTATTATCCTTAAGTAGTGATCAGAAGGATTGTGGAGTGTCGGACAAGGAAAACCATTTGCAGCAAAAAACTGCACTGAATCAAGTGTCACTATATATGTATTTTGTCAACCTGAAACCAATATGTGGTACAAGGATTTTAATTCCTAACCTGATTTGCATCATAGGACGGACCAAAATATACGGTTTCACCAGAAGACAGAAGACAAAGGTCATGAAAAAGTTCAAAAACTTCACTGCTAGGTTGGTGGATGGATACAACAACAGTCCTTGGAACGCCGTCGCTTAGATTTAAACGCGCAATCCTACTCATAACATAATAAGAAGCTGCACTATCGAGTCCGCTCGTTGGTTCATCAAGGAAGAGAAGTCTCGGTCGCGTTAGAATCTCGATGCAAATGCTAAGTCTCCTCTTTTGTCCTCCACTTAGACCTTTAGAACTCCATCCTCCAACCCTTGTGTTAACAGCGTCTATTAGGCCCATTTCTCTGAGTATAAGATCTGCTTGCTCCTTTTTTTCTGTTATGGACATGGAATCTGGAAATTGAAGCTGAGCTGAATAGTATAAAGTTTCTCCGGCCGTTAACGTTGACAGCATAGCCTCGTCTTGCGTTACATAGCCCTGATTTCACATGAAGATGTTAATGAATCTCCTTTCATAAAACAATTTTATTTGTAGGACTTTTGTAGCTTTTTGGGATTTTTCTCTTACTGATATTCCATAAGCCAGTGCTTGTTTGTGGCCATTGATTAGAATTTTTCCTGTGTGCTTTATGTTTGAGCTTAATCTTCCTGTCACATATTGATTATATCAAAAGAAAGAAACTTAGCTTTCAAATGTGCAAAGTGTTGCTAGTGTAATTTCATATGAACATAAATATGTGAGATTGCTTGTTTAACAAGTAATCTCCAAAAGGAACTTATAATGTACCAAAAACTTCTCAAAATCAGTGGTTTTAAATTTACTATAATGACCTGCTAAAGCATCAAGAAGTGTGGATTTTCCTGAGCCAGAAGGGCCCATTATGGCCAAAAGCCTTCCAGGTTGAGCATAACCAGTAAGACCCTCAAGAATAGGTTTCCTTTTGTTTCCATTTGGAACAGTGACTCTCAGATTCTCCCATGTCACTGTTATGCTTCCTTCCTTATTCCCTCCCTCAACATTTGCACTCATTATTTCTATTGATTTTAGAACTCCATGTTCACCTTTAATAAGTTGAACAAGTGGATAAAGGGTAGCCATTTATGATCATGGAACTGAAAAAGAAGGTATGAGTTATTATTATGAAGATAAAAGGAGTATATAGTTTTGGTGAAGGTGTCAAAGTTACAGTCATGTTTTCTGGTAGAATATAGTGCGTGATAAAAAGGAATGGCGATTTAACCAATGGTCACTGATATCCGAGAAAAATATAGCTGTTTTTGTGTTTTTGGAATTGATTATTTCCTTGAGTTCCTAGGAAGGCACGACAAGAGGGTAGAACATGAGCTTATAGAATGGTACAAAATACATTCATTGGATGCACAACAGCAAAAAAATATTTAATGTGTTGAGGATATAGAGAAAATGGATAGTTATTGCCGCACACTTTTATTCTTTTGTAGTACTACCTCTAACCTCACCCCTACGTAATATATAGAGTTCTAGATAAGTTAGCAAGTCAAAGCGGATACACTTCAAATTTAGTAAACTAAAATTAATATATTACAATTATTATACAAGCAACACAACTCTATATTTGTTAAATTGTTGTGAGAAAATAGGTTAAAGGAATGCAGAAAAATAAGGGATAGATAATCCCGCAGGTGGTGGAAAAATATGTTAATGAAAATTTGAAAATATCTTTTGATTATGAAAAGGCATCTCCGGACGCATCTCGCGTTTCACTAAATCACATTCACTTGAGTCTTATTTTATTTATTTATTTTTAAATTTAGTCTGGAGATACATCTCCAAAACCATTTTGTGTATATCTCATGCATCTTCACTGAAACTCCCTTTTTGACATAAAATGATCTAGAGATGTATCGCTGTATTCACACCAAACAGAATTCGAAAATGCGTCTCAGAAACTACATCAAATAGTAATTTTTTACTTTGTTTTAGAGATGCTCATATGAAATTGACAATATAATATACATATACTATCATTTTCAATTTTGTATAAATTATTAACCCATACACTTTTGAAATAATATGTGTAACACGGTGGAAGAACTGACTTGGGTGTTTTGCATTTTATCGCAATTGTTTCGGTTTAACAAGAGTCGCCACCGACTTTTCTTTTATCCAATAAAGGAAAGGGTGAAAAGAACAGGAAAGACCTTTTGAGAATTTTCTTGAGTTTGGGGGGTAGGTTATGAAAAGGAAATGTGTTAACACCCTTTTCATCTGTAGTTATCTACAGGCTCTTAGTTGCTAGCTCACTTTGAAATGTTTTGTTTGAAATGTGTTTTGTGATTGTTTTTGAAAGTATTTTTGAAAAGTGTCTTCGTTTAGGCGAATTTTGTAATGATTCTCGTCTCTATAAGAATGCATACAAAGTGTTGACTTTTGAAAATATTTCATTTGAAAGTGTTGGTGTGTTTTGAAAGATGTTTGAAAATGATTGTGAGCAAGCAACTAATAACGTTCTACCTACTCAAAAGTCTTTTGTTCATTTCCTCCTCCTTTAGATGTTGCTACATTACCATTGATTGATAAGAAGCTCTATCTTTGGATGTGAAGGGACGGGCGTGAGTCGTCGTATAGTCATAAAATGCAATATTGTGAGATACTTTAGCATTTTTCTTAAGGGTCTAAGATCATTTTGAAGGCAACATTCGAAACATCATAGAGGGACTATGATCTTGTAATTTTTGATTGTTTTTGCTAAGATGTCTCACATGCATAACATGACCATTTTCTCAAGGAAACAAGCGAAGTTAACCCTAGAGGTGTAAGTGTGCAAGTGTTTATTTTTCATGCTTGATTTATCTTGAATTAAGATTTTCTAAGTATTGATTTTATCTTTCCATAAAAACCCTAATTAACTAGCATTTATATTTGAAAGCGGTAAATTGTGGAAAGTAAATATCCTACGCTATTACATCATTTGGGGATGGGGGATACAAATTTACAAATGGGGAAGAGAGGAAAATTAAACCCTAAGTTAACTATTACAACCATATTGAACTTGAATAAATAATGTACAAGAAATGAAATTAATATAATGTGCAAAGATATAAATGAAAAAAGAAATTTGATTTTGTTTTGTTTTTGTTAAGAAAATGGTTTTTGACCTAATTAACTAAGAGAAATAATTAATTAAAACAAGTAAAATTAAACCTAAGTTTAAAAGAGATAAAATTAATCAAGAAAGCAATTTTAGGGTTTTTTGAGAAAAGATTTTAATATTAATTAAACTAGTATGAAAATTAATTAGAAGAAAACCTAAATTCTAAGTTAATTTTAATTAAGAAAATAAATTAAATCCTGGTCTAATTATTACTTAATTAAAAAAAATGAAGTTTGTATAAGAAAATATTTTGTCCTTTTGTCCTGAAAGAAAAATATAAATATATATAGTATAAATAATAAATAAAATGTTTTTTATTCTTTTTTATTAACAAAAATAATTCGAATAATATTAATAATAATATAAATAAATTTTAAAAAATAAAATAAAATAAAAATGTGAAAAATAAAGTCAGGTAAAAACAGATTTGGGGTGTTTAGAGGTAAAAACAGTTTTAAAGTATGGCTTAATGTTTTTGTAAACAGAAAATGATAATAAAAAAAATGTTAGGCCTGCGTGGTACTATGAGCAACATGGGGTGCGTGTGTGAGTGTAGTGTTTGGGCTTAGTGGTGAGTTATTGACATGGTGTTTACCGTGGTTTTTGGTAAACAACCGTTGATCCTCTAAAAAGGAAAGTTCTTTTTGGTTTACTTACGGGATCGATCATATTAATCCCAGAACATATGCTAATTTTTATGTAAGACAGATAATCAGGAAGAACGCACGTTCGACCCCGAGAAAAGATATTTGAGATTTTGGAAAAGTAGACAGAAATATAGAAATGTAGGTAAAGATGCAAGAAAGATAACTTTGCAAGATAAGATTAAAGCAATGTAAAAGACTTTCATTAATAAAAAGAGGTGTTTCCAACGTACATTTCTCAGTTTTATCCTTTCTCACACAGCGGTTACTTGTACAATATTTGAGTGACTAGTACAATAGGTTGAACACACTTAAAAACTACACAGGTTTCCTAATTTATACTAAAAACTAAGTAACCGTCGAGGGATGATTCTGCGCTAAGATGAAGACAAGTGTCTTCTGCATGTCCCTCGACCTATGACTTTCAGCCATGTTGCTTCTTCTTAGCCGTTGGCGAAACTGCTTTTCCCTCCAATAATTCATAATTCAAATATCCCTCGTATCATGTGTCAAAGCGAGGGTATTTGAAGAAGTGAAAAACACAAGAAGGGGGGTTGAATTGTAAAAACTGGAAATCAATTGCAATCAACACGATATTTTTATCCTGGTTCGTTTGATCTCAAACTACTCCAGTCCACCCGTCAAGGTGATTTCGCCTCTCTCCAACGAGGTCTTAATCCACTATATTCAACTGAATATTACAATCTGCTTTAGCAACTGCTAGAGCCTTCTTGATGCAAACCATAAACCGGTTTCTCAAGGAATTACTTTCTTACAAAGAATTGAAATCTAGGTGTGTGAATG
Organism: Vicia faba; assembly: GCA_948472305.1. NCBI lineage: Eukaryota > Viridiplantae > Streptophyta > Magnoliopsida > Fabales > Fabaceae > Vicia > Vicia faba. The sequence continues at coordinate 853,178,378 of OX451741.1, forward strand.
TTTTCTACAAAACTGTTTATCACAACTGTGATACTACACAACTTAAGCTTATGAGAACTAGATTGCTAAAAATAATTGAGTAAGGAATTTGAGAGCTTTTAGAAAACTGAGAGTGAGGAAGATGATGAATAGCTTTTTGGCGTGTAGATTGTTGTAGAGCATTAGCCAATTCAATCTTCATTGACTTGTTTATATAGCATTGGAAATAGTATACGTTGGAGTAATAATTCTGTTTCAATGCCAATAACATTCTTTCCTTATTAAGCAGATCTTGTCTGGAATGATGCCGTTGGTAATAACTCGTCTTGAATGCACAGTATCGTTGCCTCTTAAGCGTGTTCTGGCTTTGGCTCATTCTGACGCTGCTTAGGTGCTGATGAATTGTTGTTGTCTTTATCAGAGTTCAGAGTGTTGAGCACAGATTTGTTCATCAAGCTTCAGCATAAGAGCAAGTTGATCTTCTGATTCTGGTATCTGATATAACATCTTCTGATACTGATGTTGATATCCAATTTTCTGATGCTGATGAGGATGTTCTCATGCTGATACCCATCAGAGTTTCTCTAAAACAGAATGTAATTTTTAGATAGCATATGTGTCTTACATGAATCATACAATTAATGAATCTTAGCATTTTGTTATCATAAAAACTTAAACTTAGGGTAGTAGATTCAAACTTTGTTCTAACAATCTCCCCCTTTTTGATGATGACAAAAACTAGATATTTTTAATTGAAAATTAGCGTGAAAAGTATCAGAGATAACTAAATAATAAGTTGTATCAGAATTGACTAGGAAGTTATCAAAGATAAGGGATAAAGAGATATCAAAGTTTAGATCGGAGATACTCCCCCTGAATTTATTACTTCCCTTTTTAATTCCAAGAGTTCTTCAGGATCAGATCTTTATTGCCTTTCTTTGAACATCAGAATATCAGAGCTTCAGATCAGAATATCAGAGCTTCAGAGTATCAGAGATGATTCTTCTTGTACCTGTAGCCTTATGCAAAAACAGAAAACATTCAAGTATATCAGGGTGTTAGAATGTTTGAGACTATTTGTCTCAGTAATCCGTTATTGAAAAATATCATTCTTGTTCTCCCCCTTTTTGTCAGCAATCAAAAAGTGTAAGTGATGTGCTAAAACGATCAGAGCAGAAAAACTTGTTATATTAAATTCAGAGCCAGACAAAATAGTACATATGATATGCAAAGAAAACATTGAAAATGTCATGAATGAAAAACTAAGGTTGGGGTGGAAAGCGTGTGAACAGAGTCTCCAACATTGACTTAATCTGATCAGCAGTCTCATTCTGCTTGTGCACCATGCTGACTACTGTATCTATCTTGTTGTCTTGCACATCCATCCTTTCCTTCATCTTCTGATCATTTTCATCCATTCTTTGCTGCAGACGAATATCATTCAGCTTCAGCTCTTCCAGGGTCTGCCTGTCCAAGGCAGCTTGAGAAACATCAAAAGCAGGATGCTTCTGAGAGCTTTCTACAACATCTTCAGCTTGACTGACCTCTTCAGCTTGAATAGTCTGATCTTCTGCTTGCTGAACTTTTGAAGCTGGACGCTTCTCAGACCATGGCTCACTATCCAGAAAGAGCACTTCATCCTGTGGCAGCTGACTTTCAACTTTCTTCAGCAGCTTGCTGAAGTTCTGTTGTGCCTGCTCATAATTGATGTCTTGCAACTTGAGGGCTTCAGCACGTACCCACATTCTGAAGCGTGTCTAGAGTTGGTCTGAGGCAGCAGGATCAATTATTCCAAGGCAAACTTGCTTTAGAGAAGTAGTCCACTGCTGCAAGCCTGTTTCAAAATTCACAATGTCAGCACCAACATCTAATGGTTTGGGTTTGGGTATGGCTATTTTGTGTTTAAGGTCAGCAAGACGGTCAAGGATTGTTAAATCAATGAAAGTCCTGCTGTGGTCTTCAGTATTTTATTTGGGAGATGGAGTGGGAGAATCAGAGATGATAATTGGGCTGTGTGGAGTGTTTGGAGGGGTAGTTTCTGGCGAGGATGGCAGCTGGGCCATGGTTACAGTTGTTCCACATGGCATCTGAATTGCTAATGGTTGTGGCTCAGAGGATTGAGGAGAATGAGGTTCAGGTGATGGAGTTTCAGAATGATGAAACTCAGGTTGTGGAGGTGATGGTTGAGGTGAGGGTGGATGGAGTTCTGGTTGTGGAGAGGTAGGAGGAGTTGCTGGTTGTGGAGAAGGAGGTGGAATTTCTGGTTGTTGAGGAATTTGTGGTTCTTCTGGCATGGGTGAGAGTGGATGTTCTGGTTGAGGAGAGTGGGCAATTTCTGGTTGAGTGTTTAGATTATTTGAGAGGTGAGCGGAAACACGTTCATCAATTTCAGACAGAACTTTGTCAAGTTCTGATTCTGTTGATGTTGTGGGTTTTGGATTTTTGGATTTGGTGCGGGATCTCCTGAGAGTCAGTGACTCATAAGGGTCATCCTCTGGTTCGGTTTCATCAATATTTGGTATGGGAATTGGAAGTTCATGTGAAGCTGGGGTTGGGATTGATGTTGGAATAGCAGAAGAATTTAAAACATTGGCAGCAGATAGATTACCTCTCTTCTTAGGGGCCTGCTGGGATGGTCCTTCTGAAGTGGCCTTTCTTTTCTTCGTCTTCTTCATAGTAACTTCTGGTTGTTGTTGGTGCAGATCTTTAATATTTAGTTTGGGATCTGTACCATCAGCCTTGCAAGCGTCCAAGTATCTGAGAACAACTACTGGTTTTGATTCAATCTTATAAAATAGTGGAAAGTCGTCCAGAGGGACTCTTCTGCTGGTGATGTCAGCAAGAGGAGTAACGCTGGGCTCCCTTCTGATATTCTCTATCAGTTTCATTTTCTTCATATTCTTGGCGTTCAGAGGCTTGCCAACAGTAGGTTCAATAGAACTTAATTCCTGAGCTTCTGTATGGTGTTCTATCAGCCTATTCTCCATCAGAATATCTGATATTAACCTGCCAAAGGGTATCCAATCCCTTTTTGTCCTTTCTTCTTCCCTTGTCTCCTTGACGCTGGTCCTGAGGTGATTAAACAGAAGATGAGCCAGGTTAATCTTTACCTTCTGATTAATAAAATAGATCAGAAACTGCTGATCTATATTTATATAATCAGGAGAGCTTGTTGGCTTCCTGTGATTAAAGCACCCCAGAATAATCTTCGCCCATATTCTGTCCTAATCCTTTAAGTCTCTGATTTTGCTGCTGGGAACCCCATGGGTGAAAATCTGCCTTGCAATGACAGCAACGTCAGAGCATCTTTCAGCCATGTCGATACAGCGGATACCACCACCACTGTATCCGATCAATCTTGCAATGTGATCCTCAGTGATCACAATCTTCTTTCCCATTATGTAGGAGGTAACTTGATGTGTTGATGAGTACGCATGAATCCAGAACTCCTTGACCAAGACTGGGAACGTTGGTCCCACCAACCTATCAAAATATCTCTCCCATCCCTGTGCCCTAACTTCTTCTGTCAAATCGAATCCATTTTCTTTCAGACTGGAGAAATCAACAATTAGTTCAGACAACACTTCCAAATTCTTCACTGGTGTAAGGAGTGTTCTGAAGGGAACTTGGTATTGTTCAGAAGAAGCCTCCTTCTGAGAACCTGCAAAAACATTGCTGGAGGATGCCATGTTCACACTTAGGGTTTTTCTGAGAAAACTGAAAAATGGGTTTCTTTTGAGAGAGATGAACACACAAGGAAAATGCAGAAAATATTTGTAAGATTGTGAGAAACGGTAAAGGATTAATGAATGATTTTAATGGGCTTAAATAGATTTCAAAATATGTTTTGAAAACGTAAACGGTTTCAAGAAAGAGAAATAATTCATGATTACATTTTAAAAACATGATTACGTGCATTTAATGCTTGCTGATTTTGGGGGATTTGAGAAAGATACTTGAAACGGTTACCAGACATGTGTCTCAATGCACCCAATCAGCGTTTTCCTTCTCAGAAGCGTGCACGCGTTCTACTTCAGAGATTTGCTGATGATTGGATGACACTTGTTTGATTTAGTGAGCAACACGTCTATCCTTGAGCTGAAACGCTCAGATCTTTAAGAATAGAATCTGATGCAATCTGCATGTCTATCTTTCTGAAAGGAGATTGATCAGAAGTTCACAGTAAAACAAATACATTATGAAGGTAAATATATAAAATTAAAACATTTTCACTCTAGGCAGAGTTTCATGCTGAGATGTTTCAGAATGAAATTGAACCTATCTTCAGAAAGGGGTTTAGTGAAGATATCAGCCCATTGATGGTCTGTATCAATAAATTTTAAGTTCAAAATTCCTTTATGAATATAGTCCCTAATGAAGTGATGTTTTATTTCTATATGCTTAGCCCTAGAATGTAAAATGGGATTCTTACTTAAGCAAATGGAAGAAGTATTGTCACAGAGTATAGAGATGTTACTCTCAAAAATCTGGAAGTCTTCAAGCTGACTTTTCATCCAGAGCATTTGTGTGCTACATCCTGCTGCTGCTATGTACTCAGCTTCTGCTGTTGATAGCGCAATTGTGGATTGCCTTTTGCTGGACCAAGAGATCATATTTTCTCCCAGAAACTGGCAGCTTCCAGAAGTACTTTTACGCTCTACTCTGTCTCCAGCAAAGTCAGCATCGCAGTAGCCTACCAAGCTGTAATCACTAGATTTTCTATAAAATAAACCCAGATTAGTAGTACCTTTCAGATACTTGAAAATTCGCTTAACAGCTGTTAAGTGAGATTCTCTAGGATCTGATTGGAATCTAGCACAAATACATACGCTGAATAAAATGTCAGGCCTTGAAGCCGTCAGATAAAGGAGAGAGCCAATCATACCTCTGTAGACCTTCTGTTCTACCTTTTTGCTTACCTCTTCTCTTTCCAGAATGCACGTGGGATGCATTGGAATCTTTGATGGCTTACATTCTGAGAGATCAAATTTCTTCAGAAGATCTCTGACATATTTGCTCTGATGAATGTAAGTTCCCTCTGGAGTTTGATTGATCTGAATTCCTAGAAAGAATTTCAGTTCCCCCATGAGGCTCATCTCAAATTCTGTCTGCATACACTTAGCAAATTTTCTTCCAAGAGAAGGATTAGTAGATCCAAAAATAATATCATCCACATAAATTTGACAGACTAAGATGTCATTCTTAACTGATTTACAGAATAAGGTAGTGTCCACCTTCCATCTGGTGAATTCATTTTCTAACAGAAAGTTACTTAGTCTTTCATACCAAGCTCTGGGAGCTTGTTTCAGACCATATAGTGACTTCTTTAGTTTGAAAACATGTTCTGGATGTTTTGTACTTTCAAAACCAGGGGGTTGGTGCACATAAATCTCTTCTTCTATATAACCATCTAAGAATGCACTCTTGACATCCATCTGATACAGAGTGATGCCTCTATTAACATCAAATGAAATTAAAAGTCTGATAGATTCTAACCTGGCGACTGGAGCAAAGGTTTCTGTGTAGTCTATCCCCTCTTGCTGACTATAACCTTGTGCTACCAGTCGTGCTTTGTTTCTTATGACTTCACCTTGTTCATTTAGCTTGTTTCTGAACACCCATCTTGTTCCAATGACGTTGAATCCTTTTGGTCTGGGAACAAGATCCCATACGTCATTTCTGGTGAATTGATTCAGCTCTTCTTGCATTGCTAGAATCCAGTCGTTGTCCAGAAGTGCTTCATCAATAGAAGAAGGTTCAATCAGAGACACAAGTCCCATGAGGGATTCTTCAGAGTTTCTGAAGCTTGCTCTTGTTCTGATTGGATCTTCCTTTCTTCCTAGGATAGTTTCTTCTGGGTGATCCAAGCTGCTTCTGGGTAGTCTCTTCTGAGGTTGATCAGCAGCTGTTGTAGGATTGCTAGCAGTGCTCCTTTCAGATGTTGAAGGAGTGTCTGTATTGAGAGCTTCTGATGACTTGTCTTCAGAACCTGTAAGTTCAATTTCCATACCTGCAAAAACTTCATTCTGCTTTGACTTTTCAGAGTCAAGCTTATCATCAAAACGAACACTAATTGATTCTTCCACAATCTGTGTTTCTGTATTGTATACTTTGTACCCTCTTGAGCGTTCAGAGTATCCTATCATAATACACTTCTGTGCTTTAGAGTCAAACTTGTTCAAATAATTTTTTGTATTTAACATAAAGCAAGTACATCCAAATGGATGAAAATATGAAATGTTGGGCTTTCTGTTCTTCCACAATTCATATGGAGTCTTTTCCAGAATAGGTCTTATTGAGATTCTATTCTGAATGTAGCACGCTGTGTTTATTGCCTCTGCCCAGAAGATCTTAGCAACGTTTGTCTCATTGATCATGGTTCTGGCCATTTCTTGCAATGTTCTGTTCTTTCGTTCTACAACTCCATTTTGTTGGGGAGTTCTAGGACAAGAGAAATCATGCAGAATGCCTCTGTCATTAAAGAATGACGCAAAATCTTTGTTGTCAAATTCTCCACCATGATCACTTCTGACTTTAACGATTCTAAGATCCTTTTCATTCTGAACTTGGTTACAGAAGGTAACAAACACCGAGTGTGACTCGTCCTTGTGTCTTAAGAACTTTACCCATGTCCATCTGCTATAGTCATCTACGATTACTAACCCATACTTCTTGCCACTGACTGAAGCAGTTTTAACTGGTCCAAATAAGTCAATGTGCAGAAGTTCTAATGGCTTAGAGGTAGAAACAACATTTTTAGATTTGAAATAAGGTTTTGCAAACTTGCCTTTCTGACATGCTTCACACAGATCATCTGAATTGAACTTCAAATTAGGAAGTCCTCTAACAAGATTGAGTTTGTTAATCTGAGATATTCTTCTCATACTAACATGCCCCAATCTTTTGTGCCAGATCCACTGCTCGTTGTTAACAGACAGAAGACACTTTACATTCTGACTTTTTAGTTCAGAAAGTTTGATTTTATAGATGTTGTTTTTCCTCTTTCCATTAAACAGGATAGTCCCATCTTTCTGACTAACAGCTTTACATGATTTTTGATTAAAGATTATATCATAACCATTATCACTTAATTGACTTATGGATAACAGATTATGCATTAATCCATCTACTAGCAGAACATTATTTATAGAGGGAAGATTTCCATTACCTACAGTTCCAGAGCAAATGATCTTTCCCCTCTGATTGCCTCCAAAGCCAACGTGGCCTCCAGGCTTAAGTTCCAGGCTTTGGAACATATGCCTTCTTCCTGTCATGTGTCGCGAGCAGCCAGAGTCCAGGTACCATGACTGGTGTTTCTGATTTGCTGCTAAAGATATCTGCAACATGTATTATTTTATCCTTAGGTACCCAGATTTTCTTGGGTCCTGATTTGTTAGATTTACCAAAACTCTGGTTGAATTTTGGTTTCACAGAATACTTACTGCTAGTGTATTTAATATCATGTGTGTGACCATACACAAAATGTGAGTTCAGAGGAGTGTGTTTAATGGTTAAATCCATGGCATTCTTTGGTGTAGGAACCTTACCTTGGTATCCTATTCCCTTCCTGCCGTTTCTGCTAACTCCATAGATCATTGAAGCCATTTTGCTTCTATCTATGCTTTTAGCAAGGAACTTCTGGAAACTGTGATCATACTCCTTGATGATCTCATCAGCGCTGCTGGGAGTTTCAGAAATTGGTTCCTTCTGAGAGTTTTGTAAAACATTTTCTAATTTTGAAATTTTATTTCTCAGCTCAGAATTTTCCAATTTAAGACTCTCAGTCTTATCAGAGTCAGATTCAAGATTCCTTTTCAGGTTTCTGAATTTAACTCTAATCTGCTGGTACCTTTCCAGAATTTCATTAAGGCTATCAGCAAGTTCAGCCTTAGTAAAATTAATTGCAAAGTCAGGAAATACCTCTTCAGTATCTGATTCTGAGTCTGATTCAGAAGCTTCACTGTTTTCTGAAATGTTGGCCATGAGAGCTATGTTTGCTCTCTCATCATCTGATTCTGAGTCAGCTTCAGACGATTCAGAGTCATCCCATGTAGCCATGAGACTTTTCTTCTTTTCTCTTCCAAACTTCTTTTTGGGCTTTTCCCTCTGAAGCTTTGGGCAGTCACTCTTGTAGTGTCCTTGCTCATTGCACTCATAGCAGATGATGTCCTTGGTGTTTGGCTTTCTGCTTCCTGAGGAGCCTTCAGATCTTCTGTATCCAGAGGAAGAATCTTTCCTTTTGTATCTGGAAGAAGACTCGTTCTGATCAGATCTTCTGGGATTCCTGAACTTCCTTTGCCTCTGCTTCCACAGTTGGTTCACTCTTCTAGAGAGGAGAGAAAGTTCGTCTTCTTCTGATGAGGATCCATCAGATGTTTCTTCGACTGCCTGCAAAACTTTAGACTCAAATTTTTTGGTAGATTTTAATGCTAAAGGCTTACCTTGCTTCTAAGGTTCATCAGCTTCTAGCTCTATCTCATGACTTCTAAGGGAGCTGATAAGTTCCTCCAGAGAAATTTTGTTGAGATCTTTTACTAGCTTCAGAGTTGTAACCATTGGCCTCCACTGCTTTGGTAAGCTTCTGATGATCTTCTTGACGTGATCAGCAGTAGAGTATCCTTTGTCCAGAACCTTGAGACCAGCCACCAGAATTTGGAATCTTGAGAACATTGTTTCAATGGATTCACTTTCTTCCATCTTAAATGCCTCATACTTCTGAATGAGCGCAAGAGCTTTAGTTTCTTTGACCTGAATGTTGCCTTCATGCGTCATTCTGAGTGAGTCAAACATGTTCTTTGTTGTGTCTCTGTTGGAGATCTTTTCATATTCAGCATAAGATATGGCGATGAGAAGAATGGTTCTGGCCTTGTGGTGATTTTTGAAGTCACGCTTTTGTTGGTCAGACATTGCTTTCCTGTCAATCTTTTGACCGCTTGCATTCACTGGGTACGTGTATCCATCTGTCACCATGTCCCACAGATCAGCATCATGTGCCAGAAAGAAGCTTTCAATTATGTCTTTGCAGTAATCAAAATTTTCTCCATCAAAGACTGGAGGTTTTCCGCTGAATCTGTCTCTGTCTTCATTGTTGTCATTGCTGGTGTGTTGATAAGTTCCTGCCATTGTGTTTTTCTGACGCTGGATCTTGTACTGACACGGTTAAGTGTTTTAGCTCAGAACCAGGCACTCTGATTCCAATTGAAGAAGTGAAAAACACAAGAAGGGGGGTTGAATTGTAAAAACTGGAAATCAATTGCAATCAACACGATATTTTTATCCTGGTTCGTTTGATCTCAAACTACTCCAGTCCACCCGTCAAGGTGATTTTGCCTCTCTCCAACGAGGTCTTAATCCACTATATTCAACTGAATATTACAATCTGCTTTAGCAACTGCTAGAGCCTTCTTGATGCAAACCACAAACCGGTTTCTCAAGGAATTACTTTCTTACAAAGAATTGAAATCTAGGTGTGTGAATGTTTTCTACAAAACTGTTTATCACAACTGTGATACTACACAACTTAAGCTTATGAGAACTAGATTGCTAAAAATAATTGAGTAAGGAATTTGAGAGCTTTTAGCAAACTGAGAGTGAGGAAGATGATGAATAGCTTTTTGGCGTGTAGATTGTTTTAGAGCATTAGCCAATTCAATCTTCATTGACTTGTTTATATAGCATTGGAAATAGTATACGTTGGAGTAATAATTCTGTTTCAATGCCAATAACATTCTTTCCTTATTAAGAAGATCTTGTCTGGAATGATGCCGTTGGTAATAACTCGTCTTGAATGCACAGTACCATTGCCTCTTAAGCGTGTTCTGGCTTTGGCTCATTCTGACGCTGCTTAGGTGCTGATGAACTGTTGTTGTCTTTATTAGAGTTCAGAGTGTTGAGCGCAGATCTGTTCATTAAGCTTCAACATAAGAGCAAGTTGATCTTCTGATTCTGGTATCTGATATAACATCTTCTGATGTTGATGTTGATATCCAATTTTCTGATGCTGATGAGGATGTTCTCATGCTGATACCCATCAGAGTTTCTGTAAAATAGAATGTAATTTTTAGATAGCATATGTGTCTTACATGAATCATACAATTAATGAATCTTAGCATTTTGTTATCATCAAAACTTAAACTTAGGGTAGTAGATTAAAACTTTGTTCTAACAGTATTTTCTCCCAGTCGAAGGACATAAGTCCTCTTCAGTCGAAAAGACCTGAAAGTGAACCCTGGTCGAAAGCTCAAATATAACTTAGATCTTTTTCCTAAGGTATTTCATACGTCCAACATTCTTCTTGGCTTGGTTTATTCCAGTTTTTTAGTCTAAAAGACCAAATATAGTAGGTGTCAAATTTGGGAACCAACAAATTGCCCCCCAAGAATGTCTATTTCGACACTCAAAGAAATAGCCATTCTTTGATCTTTCCATTCGACACCTGTCTTTCTAGTTGTCCACAAGGTCCTGACGTGCACTTTTCGTCTTCCAACAGCTGCTGCTCTTGGAAAAAACTATCATTACTCTTTCTCCAAGATGTCTTTTCTAACTGCGGTTACCACGCTTGCTATGATGAACATATTCCTAGAACCTAGGTAAGCATGTCAAAACGTTTCCCAACGTCTGCACGGTAACCGCTTCATACTTCGCCACGTGCCCCACTATCTTCAAAGCATTAAATGGTCTTGACGAGACATATTCATTTCTGAAGGCTATAAATACTTCTGAGCCTTTTCATTTGGAACTTTTACCACTCCAAGCATTTCCAAATCTCCTGCTTCCAAACACCTTGTACTGTCAACTTCGTTTTCTCTAAATCTGCGACAATGGCTTTTCTTTCCAATGCACCAAACAATCCTCAACCCAAAAACGCTGATGATATCCAAAACCCACCAGAGGTCTTTTCTACTAACCCTTCTCCTTCCTCGATTGATGGGCTTCGGTACATTGCTGAACCCATGACGAGGGAGTGGTGAGAAGCATATGATTCTCAGGTCCTCATTTCCATTAGGTACAATGGAGACATGTATGCTATGTCTGGTCCTTTGTCTTCGTGCGTCGAGAATCCCCTGAAGAATCGCGCCTTCTTCCTAACTCACCCAAGACTCAGACCCATAGGTTGCACGAAGAAGCCTAGGGATGACCCTGAAGACGCTACTCCAGCCAATCAGCAGCATGCTCAGACTATGGAGGATATTAACCTACAATTTATGAACAAAGGGAACATAATTTTTTGATCATGCCCTAACCTCTCCTCAGAGTACTCATACTGGTTAAATAAGATGGAGAAGGCGTAAACCTCCGTCTGGAAGGAAATGGGAATTTATGATTTGGTGATGTTGTCGAAGACAGGATTGTCTTATTGTCCCCTCATGCTGGTATCTTTGTTGTATTTATGGGATAATGCACATTTTATCTTTCATCTTCCTAGTGGGATGATGACCCCCACCCTATTCGACATAGCTGCAATCGCCGGTCTTCGACTGACTGGCGATTATTTCGATCCTGAGGATTTGTCTGAGGATGTTATTGGGTTTGTAACTACAAAACCCACCTACACCACCTTTATCAACCATTTCCATGATAAAGCCTCCAGTATTGTGTCGGAGGTGGAGCATATAGCCTTTTTGGCTATGTGGTTATCCCGTTTCATTTTTTGCACTAAGTCACTTCAGGTGACTAAGAAGATGCTCATGCTTGCGACGCAACTTCATCACGGTTATCCCCTTTGTTTGGCCGAATCAATTTTGGCCAATCTATATGAGTCCATCAGTAATGGTGTGACCCAACTCAAGGTTATAGGGGACAGGGGGAGTCTGCTGCTATCTGGCCCTTTTTGGCTTCTCCAACTTTGGCTCAATGCCACCTTCGAATCTTTTCTCCCTCAGAAGAATAAGATTAATGAAGAGGCCCCAGAAATCTTGAATAGGAGGGTCGAAGGTACCAGGCTTACACTGCTGACTCCTACTGATGAAGGCCAACACTTTTAGAAGGCTTCCACAAGCTTCGTGGTGATGTTTGCAGAGCGCAAACGCTTTGTTTTGACCATGGATCCTTTTTCCAGTTGAAAAGTTGGTCCAGAATGGTTCACCAGACCATTTCCTTCGACTGAGGAGGAAGACTTGACTGATGAATATGTGGCCATGTGGGAATAGTTTCTTCGCCCTAGAATCATGCCATTGAGATTCAAGAGCTCCAAAAATCAATTAAGCTTGATCGCTTATCAACCAAACCTTGTCTCTCGACAATTTGGTATTGTTCAGTCACTTTCCTCACCCATTTATCCTCGAGAGAAGCTGCTATTATTTTACAATGCAGACTACTCAGAAGATGCTGCTACCAAGCATATTGGTAGGTACACCGATCGAACTATACTAACCCTGTTTGATTTTAACCTCAATTTTTTGAGTTCTGGTAATTTTGAGGGATGGTGGAAACAATATTATGATGAAGAGTTCTTCGATGAGAATGACTTCGCCCACCACCTTCGTGAGGCGTTTAAGTTGGTTCTCGACATGATCAAGAAAGGTATTACTTCTTTTTTCTCTTCGCTTCAGATTTATCATTCGACGCTCGATTAACTTTAGTTTTCTTGTCTTTTGTGTAGCTGTCAAGAGAATCACTTCGAAGAAGGCTGCTGAGAGCACAAAAGGGGGGAGATTCTACTGTCAACCCCTCTCCCAAGGTATTTACTTTCTTCCATACCCTTATTTTATATGATTGCCTGACATGGGTACTGATTCCTTTAGCTTGTCTTTTTGGGTATTCAGAAAACTACCCCCAAAAAACGGAAGGTCCAGGAGATCGAAATCTCTAGTGACGAAGAAGAGGAGTCTCCTCCAGTTCCCCTGAATAGACGATGGTTAAAGAAACCAGTTCCTACCATCGAGTCTCGTCCCAAAATTAGGATTAAGACTACAGCTGCGAGGCCTCCTCCTGTAGTTATCAAAGAGCCTACTGAACAGGAAGTAATTGCCAGGCTAAACAACCCTAGCGAGAGTGATAACTCAAGTCCCGGTGCTGAAATCCCAATCCAGGTATTTGCTTCGACAGACCATCTTTTACTTTTCGAACTCCCTCTTTTCTTTTATGAGAATTCTGAAAGAAACGAACCTCTTTTATTTTCCAGGACACTGTTGGCACCTCTAAACAAGTCCATACTCCTGTCGAAGGCTCTGTCACCCTATTGAATAGTGAAGGAGAGCCTACTTATAGGCCTTCTTCAGTGAAAGGCTCTTTCATGAGTTCAGCTGATGAAGTGAATCAAGCTTCCGAACCTCAGCATGAAACTATAGAGGAAGCCAATGAAGAAGGCCATGTAGGGAATCATGAAGATACTAGGGCTCCGTTAGTTGACGTGCAAGAAAATGAAGAGGAAAGGATCCCTGATGCGGAGACTGTGATAGCGAGGGAGAATGAAGGGATCCCAGAAGTTGATGGTGAAGAGGGTTCTGTTGAAGGAAATCAGAATCCTACAGGTACTGAGGAAATTCCAAAGAAGGTGGCTAACGTGGTTGTTACTGTCAATGAAAGTGTCCCTTCGACAGGATCTAGAACTAAGGAGGATTTGGCCTTGCTGAAACAGCAAAATCCTTTAGGCTATTTGACTGAAATTTTAGAAGGTCGAGAGAGTTCCTCTGATCATAGTGCCTCAATTGCGTCTGGAAGATCTACTTCGACTTCTCCTCTCGATGAGGCCCTTCAGAAAGTTAAGGCACAAATCTTCAAAAGAGATTTGATGTTGACCTTGGAGGGGGAACCTGTGGCTCCTTCTTTCCTGAAGGCTACTCTGAGGGTTGTCGATCTCCTTGTTGCTTCTCCGGACGTGGCCATCATTATCTTGGACTTAATCTCCATTATTGACCAAGTATCAGCTGATTATAACCACCAAAGGACTCTTAATCATGATATTGAAGAAGCCAATGGTCAAGTGGTTGCTTCCTGGCATGCTGCTACCAAATCAACTTCTAAGGTAAAGGATTTGTCGAAGGCCCAGGAGGCTAGACAAAAAGAGGTCGAAGAGATAGATCGAGATACTGCTCAACTGAGGGTGCAAATTGCAGAGTTGGAAGCTAAAATTGCTGCCAACGACAAAAAGAAGGAGGAGCTTCTCGCTGTTAACACTGAATCAGAGAGCCAAGAAGAACTGGCTGAAGGGTTAAGACACACTGATCGAGCCCAATCTCTTGATGCTAAGCTCGAGACCCTTCATCAATCGAAGGCTTTATGTGATCGACGCCTAGAATTACAAAGAATTAAGTATCTTCAGATTAAGGCCAATATTCCCTTTTGAATCCTGTTTCTTTCATTTATGTAATCACTTGTTGTAATGATTTCAAAGCCATTTTGTCTATTTTAATGAAAATTTAAGTTTCCATTTTGGCATTTTCTATTCAACAGTGACTATATATTACTTATTTTTACCTCTTGAAGCATAGGTCTATACGCTTTCAGGTATTTACCATTCACCTTCAAAAGTCTTTGATCTTTGCTTAACTCTTCAATCTCATAGGCTCCACCAGAGAACGCCTGGATAATCCTAAAAGGTCCCTCCCACTTAGAAGACCATTTTCCCAAATTTCTATCCTTTCGATCCATCGGAAGAATTACTTTCCAAACTAGATCCTCAGGCTGAAATGTATTAGATTTCACTCTGCGATTATAGGATTTCTCCACTCGCTTCTTCTGTAGTCTCAAAAGATCCATAGCTTTCAACCTTCGTCTAAGTCAACTAGTTCGTCTAACATCATATTCCAATAGACCTCAGAAGGGATATCATGATGTATCTGAATTCTTGTCGCCTGCAGGTGGATTTCCACTGGTAACACTGCATCATGACCATAGGTTAGGCGAAATGGTGTTGTTCCCGTGGCTTCTTTCGGATAAGTTCGACATGCCCATAGAACTTGATCCAGCGTCTTGTGCTAGTTTCTGGGTTTCTTTCCCACATGTTTCTTTATTAAACTGATCACTACTTTATTCGCTGCTTTGACCTAGCCATTAGCTTGTGCATAATAAGGTGTAGATGTTAACAATTTAAACCCCATTTCCACAGCAAAGTCTTGCATCTTTCAACCAGTAAAGACTGACCCTTGGTCTGTAGTTATTGTTTCGGGAATTCCAAATCTATATATGATGTACTTTTGAATGAATTTAATGACATTCTCTTGGTCTACATTGACTAAAGGGATTGCTTCAATCCACTTAGTAAAATAATCAATGCCCACCAATATATATTTCTGGCTTTTAGAAGATGCTGGTCGAATTTCTCCAATAAGATCCAAAGCCCATCCTCTAAAAGGCCAAGGCTTCACAATCGAGTGAAGTTCGCTTGCCGGTACATGCTGAATACCTGTATGTATTTGTCATTCTTGGCATCCTTTTGCAAACTCAACATAATCTTTTAACATAGTGGACCAACATAATCCTTGTCGAAACAATAACCATTTCATCTTTTGGCCTACTTGGTGTGCTCCACATGCCCCAACGTGTATGGTGGAAAGAGCTATGTATGCTTCTGTTTCACTTAGGCATTTTAGGAGCACACCTTCAGGTGTTTTCTTGAATAATTCATTTGCCATCAACACATAACTCAGTGCTCTATACTTTATTTTTCGTTCTGTCGAAGCCGTTGGATTTTGTAAATAATCCACTACAGGCTTTCTCCAATCTTGTTCTGTTAGATTGTCTATGAACGAAATTTCAAAATTTTCGTGATTAGTGCATCCCAACTTTGTGGTCCTTAAATCCAATGGAGATAACTTAGTGGAAGTTACTCTTCCTCTAACTTCAATTGCTTGTTGTAGCCTGTTTTTCGACACCTTATACCCAGAGGCAATCTGTGCTAAGTCGTTAGCTACTTGATTTTCCAATCTGGGTATATGTCGAATGTTAACTACTTCGAAGTTCTTCAACAACCGTCTGGATATTACGAAATACATGATAATATTTTCTTTTATGCATTTGTATTCTTACGTAATTTGTTTTAGGACTAACTCTGAGTCTCCCATTATTTCGACCTGAGTTGCCCCCAATTCCAACAAGATTTCAAGGCCTGTGATTAACGCTTCGTATTCAGCCTCATTATTAGAGCAATCCCCATATATCTTGTACTTAAACGTTGTTGGAATTTTGTTTGGAGAAATAATGAGGATTCCCACTCCAGTTCCATCTTTATAACTAGAACCATCAAAGTACAATTTCCAAGGTTCGATCTCCAAATAATTCAGTGATCCCTCTTGTATAGAATGGTCGACTATAAAGTCTGCTACCACTTGACCTTTCATAGCCTTGAGAGGCATAAAGGTTAATGAGTACTCAGTTAATGCGAGTTCCCATTTGCCAATTCTACTATGCAAGATGGGTTTCGACAACATATTATTGAAAACATCAAAATGAGACGAAACATAAACATCAACTGGCTTTATATATTGCTTAAGTTTTGTACATGAAAAATAAAGACATAAACATAGTTTTTCAACCTCGTTATATCTAGTTTCTGCATCGTTTAAAACTCTACTGAGGTAGTATATGGGCCTTTCGACACCATGCTCATCCTCTTGAGACAGCATGCTCCCTAAAGTTTTATCAGACGCATCTATGTACAGTCTCATATTTCTACTTTGACAAGGAGGCACCAAAATAGGTGGTTTGGTGAGGTACTCTTTGATTTTGTCAAAGGATTCTTGATGTTCTTGCCTCCATTCAAATCCTCCTTTGTTGAGTCTAAGTAGTGGCGAAAAGGCTTGCGTTTCCCACTGAGGTTGGATATAAATCTCCTCAGGAAATTTATCTTCCCAAGTAAGGATTGCAATTCCTTTTTGTTAGTTGGCGCTTTGGCTTGCAAGATAGATTTGGTCTTATTTTGGTTTATCTCAATGCCCTTTTTATGGACCACAAAACCTAAGAAATCTCCCGCTTTGACACCAAAAGCACATTTTAGAGGATTCATCTTCAGGCTGTAGCGTCTCATCCTCTCGAAGGATTGTCGAAGATGATCCATGTGAGTCTTCCTTGAAACATTTTTGACAAAAATATCATCAATATAAATCTGTATGAAAGTGTCAATAAAATCATGGAAGATCGAATTCATGGCTCTCTGGTACGTTGCCCCTGCATTCTTTAGGCCAAAGGGCATCACTACCCATTCATAAGTGCCTAAGGCCCCAGGGCAACGGAATGCCTTATTCGACACATCTTCTTCAGTAATAAAGATTTGATTATATCCAGAGTAGCCATCAAGCATACTCATGTACTTGAAACCAGCGGCAGAATCCACAAGCATTTCCGCCACTGGCATTGGATATTCATCTTTGGGTGTTGCAACATTCAGATCTCTGAAATCGATGCACACCCTTAAGGTGCCTTTTTTCTTTATAACAGGCACAATATTTGCAATCCATTCGACGTACCTGGTCGTTCGGATGAACTTGCATCTCAGCAGCCTTTCGACTTCTGTTTTGATTTTTGATAGAATCTCTGGTGCAAACCGTCTTGGAGTCTGCTTAACGGGCGTCTTTCCAGGCTTTATTGGCAACCGCAGTTCTACCAAACTTCTTTCGAGACCACGCATCTCGTTATAATCCCACGCAAAGCAATCCTTGAACTCTTTTAGTAATTGGATCATTTCAACCCTGAGTCCTGGATCTATTTTTGTGCTTATGTACGTTGGCTTTTTTACAGGACCTTCGCTTAGATTTACCTCTTCTAGAGGATCTTGCGCTAACATTTTGACATTGTTCGCTAATGGGTCCTTTTTGAAACCTAGAGGTTCATCGTCATAGATGGCGTCTAACCTCTGATCTCGAAGGTCTTTCGTCCCTAATTCGGGAGGCTCTGGGTCGAAATCTTTCCCAGGACCTGTCAGGACCTGTTCATTGGCTTCAAAGGCCATATACTTAACTTCAGCCTCCAAGGCCGCTATCATTCTACTTTCGGCCACATACGCTGAATTTTTTTGCAGAGTTTATGACTCAGTCATCATCACCAAACTCACTTCCCCAGCCTGTTGGCCGTATATCATCAACTCCTCCAAAGTCAATGTTGGATAAGTCTTCTCTATCCCACTGGAAGCCATAGTCGAAGTGTAGGTATAGGGAGCAGAAGGCGTTAGAAGTTGGAGTTAAATCAGACTTAGGTGGATTACATGGCCCTATATGAGCCAAATTTCTGTCGAAACTATTCTTTCTGACACTGTTGATTTCACCTAAGTAATAACTCTGATTTTCCTCAATGTTTTCCACGATACCATTGGGGCGCCATATTGTGACCCTTTGGTGCATCGAGGATGGCACTGCTCTGATGCCATGTATCCACTCTCGACCTAAGAGCAGATTATAGTTTGGTTTTGCTGAAATCACCATGAACATGGTGGGCCGGAGGATTGATCCCACTCTGAGGTCCAGTTATATGACACCCATTGTGGTGCCAATGCCCCCTTCATAGTTGGACAAGACCATGTTATGGGGCTTGATGTCAGCATCGCCCTTTCCTAGCTTTTCCAGCATGAATTGTGGGATGATATTGATGGTCTCCCCATAATCAACCAGAATTTTATTTATAGTTATTTCCCCTATCTTTGCTCTAATGAACAGGGGTTTCAAATGATTCTTCATTGCCTATATTGGTGGCTCAAAAAATGCGTTTTGTTCTTCTACGCAACCATTGTTCATTACATAGTAACATACTGGCATGTGTCTAGCCATTTCTTGTTCAACCATTAAGTCAGTTTCTTCAACTTCGACTTTCCGATTGTATTCTTTAGGTAACACTGATATGACATTCACCATGATGTCTAAACTGTCACCGGAACCGGAGTTGTCTTCATCATTCGACCCACATTCCTCCGTCCAAGGCATATGATTCCTTTCTAGAGGATTCCTTTGTTTCCTTTGCACATTGGTGCTAACCTCTGGATGAGGTCCAGCTGCCTCTTTTTCGACTTTTCGCCGTCATTGGAATCTTCTCCATTGTGAACGAGACATAGGATTTTTTCCTTTGTAATTGCTCGATATATGGGTCATCTTATTCGATGCAGAAGCATGGTACTCCTTTCTGTAATCTAAAGATGAGCCTCTTGGCACGTCGAACTCCTGCCGTCTCTCTTCATTTGGCCTCTTTCTTCCCATGGTGTTAAGCCAAGTGTCTGTAGGTACATTAGTTGGAGGCCAAAAAGTTGGTGGCCTCCTTACCTGACTCATGGATCCTTGTTGATGCCCCCTTCTGGGGTCGAATATGACTTCTGAACCCATTTTTTGTTGGGCATTGGTGCCCTGTTTTGCTTTCACAATTCGCATAGCTTGTATGTGTTCTGCGGGTTTCTTGTCGAAAATAGAGCTACATCTAGGGCATATCATTACTTCCGATTTCTTCTTCTGGCACCTATGTAGAAAATACGCCAGATCTTCATTCTCCTTTAGAAATGCCGTTTTGTTTACTTCTTCTTGACAAATGGCTTCCTCTGAGGCTTTGGCTCCAGAGACTTCTACCATGTTGACCTGCATGTTGCTTTTGGTAACAAGGTTCATTTCCTGCATTTTGGCCTCTAGATTCTCTGTCGAAACTTTTACAGCAGCCAAATAAGAACCTGTGGTGGTTCTTTTGTTGGAGCTCTCAGCAACTCCTTTGCTTTTGTGTGGGTTTTCAGTAACCTGTTTAATCAGTTTCAGGCTTTCAGCAGCCTTTTTGTTCGACCCTTGGGTAGCTTCCTTTTTCAAATCTAGGCCTTCAGTGGCCTTTCTCACCCCTTCAATAGTTTTTCTGGAGATGTTTCCAGTAAAACTTCCAAAGATGGGTTTAGTGATGAAATCTTCAAAAACTTCCACCATGTGAATGCCAACTGGTTCAGCATAATGTGCCTCCATCTGTAGTGGGTTTGTGTCGATTTTCATTGCTGGCTTATCAACAAATTTCAGCCTTCCTTCCTTTAGCGCTTGTTGAACAAGATCCCTGAAAAGGAAACATTGTGAGGTTTAATGTCCCAAAAAATTATGGTATTTACAAAAACCTCTTTTCTTTCTCTGTTCTAAAGGAGGCAATTTTGCCCCTGGGGGCACTATCATCTGGCCATCTTTAACTAATAGATCAAATATTTCGTCACATTTGGATATGTCGAAACTATAAGTTTTCTTAGGAAATTTGTCGTTGTTTTTCTCAGGCTCTACAGGATTTTTCCCATTTGATGGCACTAGCAATTTACAAGAATATGGTGGTTCTTGTTTTAATTATTCTAAATCTATTTCGCCCTCTTCGACATCTATAGGATCACTAGATATCTATGGATCGTTATCATCCATTTCGACATAGGCTACCCTTTCTCGTCGATGAGTTTTGGCAGCTTTAGCTTTCTCAGCTTTAAGGCGTTCTACTTGTCGAAATCTATCAACCAGTTGGGCCATATCTCTTAGGTATTATGTATCTAACTTTTTCCTAATCGAATAATCCAGGCCCCCCGCTGCTATTTCAACCAATTCATGCTCAGGCACTTGGGTAAAGCATCTGGCTTTGAGTAATCTAAACCTATTTAAATATTCATCAATTGGCTCTGTAAACCTTCTCTTCACACTAGCCAATTCTTTTATACTTATCTTGGTCTGGCCCATGTAGAATTGTTCATGGAACAATCTTTCCAATTGGTTCCAGTTGTGGATCGAATTGGCTGGGAGGGTGGTGAACCAAGTGAAA
This sequence comes from Vicia faba, assembly GCA_948472305.1. Taxonomy (NCBI): domain Eukaryota; kingdom Viridiplantae; phylum Streptophyta; class Magnoliopsida; order Fabales; family Fabaceae; genus Vicia; species Vicia faba. The sequence goes on from OX451741.1 coordinate 853,199,033, forward strand.
GCATTATTTGTTAGGGAACTTGGGAAGTATTTGATTCTAAGTTTTTCGTTGTTTGCTATTTCCCCGGCCTCTATCAAATATCTAACCACATGTTCGACAGTGGACTCTGTCGTATCCCCTGAAAATTTAGTAAACTTTGGGACCTTTGCCCTAGGTGGTAAGTCTTTTTGCAGAATATATTCTGACAATGGGATGTGAAGTTTGGTCTGTGAAAACCAACGTTCATCCCGTTTTGAATCATAATCCTTTCGATCATGGCAGTTAGATTATTGTCCGTCCCATAGTTTTGGTGTCGAACTTGCTGTATCAATTTGTCAGGATTTTGGTTTCTATTAGCCATAATAACTCCTTGATCGATTTCTCTAGGGTTTCGTGGTATTTCAACCCTTGGTTGTTCTATTTCTGCTCTAGAAATCTAGGGGGTTTGGATTAACGGTCAAATCCTCTCCCATGATTACCCCTTGATTCGCTCTTGTTGGTATCCTCTGGGGTTGTCGAACAACTTGGGGTACCCCAAAGAATTCAGCCATGCGCGTCATTTGCGCTGTCATCTGTTGATTCAACTGTGTAGCAGTCTGAATGAGGGGGTTTAGCACTGTACTTAGAGTTTGTGCTAACATTTATACCATATCATGATTACTTTCGTCCATCTGTTGCCTCAAAATTACTGTCGAAAAATTTGTGAGGCTTGGTATTACATGAGATGGCCCTCCCAAAAATTGGTTTCTACTGGCTCTAGACCCCTGTAATGGCGATGTTGCATTCACCAAAGGTTCTGAAAAAGTGGAAGCAACATTCATAAGGCTAGCCATTTCAGTAGTTGGCATGCCATATGGCTGCTCTCGACCCATCCAGGTTGTCGAAAATCCTGGGGGCACAATTGATCGAGATCCTAGATTTACCCTTGGTGGAGGCGTTCCTAATGGACCTCTTGGACCTACATACGAAAGTAAGAGTCCAGTTTTATTTGTGGTTAGTGTCGGTATTGATGCAACGGAAGTTAGGATATTCCCTTCGACAGCGGTAGTAACCACTGTTCCAGTAATTGGTGGAGGTATTTCTCCATTATTTGGCTCGTCAGCCATACTACTCTCGCTATTTTTCTTCCTAACAGTATACTCTCTGGTTACTCTACCACTTCTCAATAACATGCAACGTTATAACTGTACAGAAAAACGCAATAACATAAACAAGATATTTAATAAAATTAGCAACATCCTACCCGGTGTGCCAATTTGTTTACCGTGGTTTTTGGTAAACAACCGCTGATCCTCCAAAAAGGAAAGTTCTTTTTGGTTTACTTACGGGATCGATCAGATTAATCCCAGAACATATGCTAATTTTTATGTAAGACAGATAATCAGGAAGAACGCACGTTCGACCCAGAGAAAAGATATTTGAGATTTTGGAAAAGTAGACTGAAATGTAGAAATGCAGGTAAATATGCAAGAAAGATAAATTTGCAAGATAAGATTAAAGCAATGTAAAAGACTTTCATTAATAAAAAGAGGTGTTTCCAACATACATTTCTCAGTTTTATGCTTTCTCACACAACGGTTACTTGGACAATATTTGAGTGACTAGTACAATAGGTTGAACACACTTAAAAACTACACAGGTTTCCTAATTTATACTAAAAACTAAGTAACCGTTGAGGGATAATTCTGCGCTAAGATGAAGACAAGTGTCTTCTGCATGTCCCTCGACCTATGGCTTTCAGCCACGTTGCTTCTTCTTAGCCGCTGGCGAAACTGCCTTTCCCTCCAATAATTCAAAATTCAAATATCCCTCGTATCATGTGTCAAAGCGAGGGTATTTTCTCCCAGTCGAAGGACATAAGTCCTCTTCAGTCGAAAAGACCTGAAAGTGATCCCTGGTCGAAAGCTCAAATATAACTTAGATCTTTTTCCTAAGGTATTTCATACTTCGAACATTCTTCTTGGCTTGGTTTATTCCAGCTTTTTGGTCTAAAAGACCAAATATAGTAGGTGTCGAATTTGGGAACCAACACATGGTCCAGAAACATTGTGGTGTGAAAAAGAAATACGAGGATATGCGTGTTGGAAAAGGTCATTGGGCTTGTTTCAGTATAGTCCGGTTTATTTTAAACAAAACAAACAAAAATGAGATAATATCTCATTTTTGATAGAAAATTTCTCCCTCTCACTCTTAGACTCTCTCGCTCTCTCTGACTTTTCTTCGCCGAAGAAGAAGAAGCCATCGTACCAGAAATCTCCTCACGACGACGATGCTCCAAATCTAATTTTTCTTACATTTTCGCTTTGTTTCTTTCTCCTCTATTCTAATCTGTGAGTAAATTTTGTAGACTTTGCATGGTTTGGTGTAGATCTTAAAGGGAAAGGTTGAAACCCTAAAGGCTCCGATTTGCCTTCTGTCACTTGTTTCGGTGAGATCTTTCCTCTTTATCTCTTCTTCTTTGCATCTCTGAAGGGTATGGTTTTAGAAAATTATGGAAAAATTTGTTAGGATTTTTATGGTGGCTCGGTTTTGCTTTGATTCTGTATATCTTTGTGTATTCTCTGTGAACAAAAAATTTTGAAAGGGGTTTTCTGTTGTTGCTGTTTCGGCCTTTGTATATTTTTTGTGAAAAGAAGTTGAAAATGATTTTGAGGGAAAAAAATAAGTGTTGCTGTTTTCTGGCCTCTGTATCTTTTTTTGTGAACTCAGTTGTTCTGTCTCTTATACTGTGAGTTTGTGTATCCAGTTTGGCCTTGGGACTGTTTTTGAGATAATAGACTTGTCACTTTTTTATGATTTTCTGAACCCTGTGGTACGTTTACTATGTTGACTTTGCTTGCTTGAGGCTGTACTTGTTTGGTGATTTTGCTTGCTTGAGGTTGTACTTGTTTGCTGACTTTGCTTGCTTGAGGTTGTACTTGTTTTCTGACTTTGTTTGCTCTATTGTACTGGTTTCTTTTGTGCTTTGATAAACTATGGTTTTCTATGAACAAAAGCATTATCCTTGGAGTACAGTTGATTGGCCTGTGATTTGATTTTATAAATTCCGAGTTTTTTCTTTGACATAAAACAACATGAGGCTTGTGATTTCTTGTGTGAACACATAATGCTAGTTCTGATTTTAATGGATTTCTTCTTTATCTTTTGTGAACCATATTAATTGAGATTTGCAAAAAGCTACCCCTAGCCAATGATGCCATTCTGACTTTGTATGAGGCTTATTTTTTCGATTGGGCTTAAATTCTGTTTTGCACCTTTTTTCTTATATTGTAAACCAAACAAAACTTTATGATTTGCAATAGAGTTCTTTAGGCCAATGATAGGACAATGTTTTGAGGCCTTTGTTGGGCTTAAATTATGACTTTTGAATCTTTGTCTCTTTGGGCTGGAAATATGGTTGGAATTCAGTTTGCATTTTTTCTTCTTTTGTGAACTAAAAAAAAAACTTTGTGATTTGTAATAGAAATTGGCCTATGATAAAAACCAAATTGTTTAAGGCTTTAACACATGAAACATCCCTCTTTTTCTGATTCCATAAACCACCCTAATGATTAGTTTAAATAAATTATAATTTTCTGCTTATTTCCATGTTTATGTTTGCTAACAAATTTTGCTTTTGGTTTCATGTACAAAATAAAAATGGCAAGATCAAGGAGGGAGTTTGAAGACACTTGAAGATGAAGAAATCTTTTATTTTGTAATAGAATAGAAAAAAATAGGAAAATTTATAGTTTATGCTTTGGAAAATTTTAATTGAATTTTGTAATGATTTTTGAAATTGTTTTGAATTTGTATATAGATTTGGAATTTTGAATAATGAACATTTGAAATTTTGGAATTTTGGATGTTAAAAGAAGAAAAGATGTATATAAATAATGTGATGTGTTATAAAAATAAATGTGGAAGAATTTGTAATATTTGAAAGAATAATGTGATGTAATTTATAATGTTGAAAGAATAAAAAATGTAATATGTTTAAAAAAGAATAATGTGTTGTGTTAAAAAATAATAATGATGCAATTTGTATAGAAAATGTAATGTGTTAATTATGATGCAATTTATAACATTGAAAAGAGAATCCAGGAGTTCTATTTGGTATCCTTGTGTTATCCTCAATAAAAAACCCTGGAATTTAGGCCATAGAGACTTGAATAATGCTCGCATTTTGAAGGCAAATCTAGGAACAAAACAAACTTGTCAGATTACGAAATTAAATTGCAATTGAAGCTTCCCCCGTGAATGCTGGATGAAAACCAAATTTTGAATCATCACGAGAATGAACATCCAGATTTGACAGCTTAAACTCCTAAATGCCCGAAATGATGCATCATAAAAACCTAAAAAAGCTCTTACATGAAAGACTCCAAAATTCCTCCAATTAAGAAAAAGATCAAAATCCTAATTTCTAATCAACCCCGATTAACTTTCTTCACCAGTAAACTATGTATTATCAAAGAGTTTTCATATTCGCCATCATGAATCAAAACCCTTAATTTGAGACAAACTCAAATATAGGCCTTAACATTGCGTAGCTATTGAAACACGAACCTTGATCTCAACAATTATCACATTTCACGAGTCAAAAACCTAGCTCAATACTAAAGGACATGAGAAATTTTGAAGACTCGCAAACTTAAACCCTTGATGAATCCATTGACATGTCTGGAGGCCTGAGAAGCTTTGAATAGTCGGAAAAAACCTAGAAGAAAATCTTAAAGGAAAGGGAGGACACATTTTGGGGTACAACAATATGAAAATGACATATATAAATTGATAAATTGATAGTACAAAATGAAGTTAAAATAAAATAGAACCGAAAATAGTGCTTTTAATAAAAATACTATAAACTACTGTGTAAGACGGACTCGGGCCCCCCTGTTCCCACATTGCCTTTTGTATTACAGTGCCTCCCTCATCATGGAATCTAGAACGTATCTCACCTTATAGAGCCTTTCAAAAAGAGTTCTATGTCTATACCATTCTTCCCAACCTCCATGTGTTGTAACTGGTTTTAAAATAAGAGTCGACACCCTTAATTTTTATCATAAGGAAGAGAATATAAAGGTTAACCCTAAAAATTCAGAGATTCTAGGTTTTTTGACTCGATTTTAGACGAAGGGAAGGTGTTAGGTACCCTTCATCTACCTTGTTCACAAGGATATTAGGTTTAGAATTAATTTTTATGGAACAGGGTTTTTAGAATTTTATTAGGGGAACTCGCCACGATTTTAGTCGTATGCCTGCGTATCCTCTTATGAGGAATCAGAGTCCTAATTTGTAGTTCGTAGTTTGATTGGTGTTTTTTATAGGATTGCATATAATTGCTTTCGAATTATCCTTGAACATTGTCTGGGTTTAAAAAGTGAGTGACTGTAGACGCATTTCGTAGTTAATTTGAAAATAATTCTCCTTAATCCTTTTTCGAAAACATCTTGGTTTTTTTGTTATGTTAGTTGAAAAAGATTTAATGTTGGTTAGCTATATTGAGCCGTAGAGCGGGAGTCTGATATAGTCTCCTCGTCATGTGGCCAAATATTGGCCACGTGTCTCTTGCGGATGGTGAATTTGGATTTTAATATTGAATTAATTTAATTATGAAAATTGTTTAATTTTGAATAATAAACTGGTAGACGATGTGTCGACCGATTTAATTACTCGAAGATGGACATCCTATGATTTATAGAATATTTGAATTAATTTTATAAAAAACCAATTGGATTTATGTATAGGTTGGTTGTGAATTATGTAATTGTTATGATTAAATCATTCAAAATTAAATAAAACCTAACTAAAGATAAAAGAGATTTTTTATATTTTTAATTACTCAAAATAAAACTAAAAATTAATTTATTTAATAAAACAAACTAAAGTCAAAGAGTTAGAAAAATCTATATTTATATAGACACACTAAATATAAATTGACCCAAAGATCCAAAAGAAATCCTAATTTTCTAAACATAAAACAATTAATAATACTAACAAAAAAATGAAAGTAGTAACAATCAGTATCCATGTTGTTATCAACAACGTGTAATACAAAAAGTAAAGCTTATTTTGGACTTTTCAATCATAGCCTTATAATATGTGACACATGGAAAAAATAAATTAAGAAAAAATAAAATAAAATGACAAGCAATTATATGAACATTGGAAAGAAAAGAATCCACTGAAATTCTTTCTTTCTTTTTCATCTATGTACGGTTTCACCTTCTACTTTCTTATTTTCAATTTACAAAAGAAATATTCCAATATTTATTAGATAAAACAAACAATTAAAAGGGTGAATATTGGTTATCTCACAATGATTCCCGCGTATGATGGCTGATAACGGATCTGGACAGAGGTCACGGTGCTGCTCGCCGGTTACATCGGTGTCGAATGTCGGTGATCTGTGTTTGGAATGGCTCTGTTGTTGGGTAGCTGAGCGAGAGATAATTGAGTGAGTGGAATAATGAAGGCATGAATGGTGTGTCCGGCGGTCACAGAGTGGAGCAGAAGGATTTATGGTTATATGCAGTGGTGTCGATGGGATGAGGAGGAGTTAGAGGTACGCGATTCCATCGTTGCTGGTGGGATGAAGCGGTGAAGGCTTCGAAAATGTCGGTGAACTATGGTGTTGTTGTTGTCGGTATATTTTCACTTCAACTTCCTCTTTCTTCAGTTCTTCCTGTAAAAACAAACAACCAGTAATGATGGTGTTGATTTCCATTATTGAATCCTCTTCTCTTTTTTTCCAATCTTTTTCCTATTTGGAAAATGTTGGTGAATGATGGAATGACATTTTTGGTGTTTAAATTTGCAGGTTGTATCACTTTGATCTAAAATAAATGTTGATGAAAGTTTGATTTTAAACAAATGATTTTAGAAGAATGATGTTATTGTTTTGAAAAGTATGGGTGTTTAGAAAAATCTTGTGATTCACAAAATATATTTTGACTAAAAGCAAAGAAAGTTTGGCTTTTGATTTTGGGAGAATTGATATACACATTATGAGTCTGAAAATCGTATGTATGTTACAAGTATGAGTAAAGGTTAGTAGTGTTAAAAAGTTAAACATAAGGTGTAAAAAAAGGTGTGGAAATTGTGTAAAAAATATGTATTGTGTGTGAATCATTTGGCTTCCACAAAGGTTAGTAACAAAATATATTTAAACAAATAACTATCAAACAAAATATTCCAATAAATTTAAAAGTGGACACCATCATGTTCATCGTTTGGTGTGAACAAATTAAAATAAAAAAGGGGCCTCATATATAATCATCGGCCGAAAAAAAATCGTGAATAGCTTTGCAAAAAAAAAGGAAGAGAATAGGAAGAAATATGAACAGTGAGAAATTGTGGATGAACTATAGATGCATTTTTAGGACAAATAAGATTCCTATTTATAGACTTGAATTAGGTTAGAAAAACCTTAGAGACTAAGTTATCCAAAATGTATGAAAAGCTCAAGCCTGATTTCCAAAATAGGAAAGAAATTTAGTAACAAAAAGAAATAGAAAAAATGTTAAAAAATACACCATAAAAGATTCGATCCTGTGACCTCATATTTGAAAGCTTCATCCTTTACCAATTGTTCTTTGTTACTTATTCAAAATAAAGAGCCAATTAAAAATACATGAAGACGAGCAAGTATTTGTTATTTAAAAATGCAAATAATTTGAAATAAATTATTATATTTTTAACTAGACTTGAGAACGAATAGTTATAAAACCCGAAAATATTAATGTAATTAAACCAAAGGGAATTTTAAAACCCAAGCTCAAAAATAAATTTGACGGTAACACTAAGGGCAGACAAATTTGGGGTATGACAGCTGCCCCTATTTAATCACTCTTCGATTGAATGATGCGAGAATACCCAGGTCTCGCACATTCAAATCAGAGGGTTATTAAATAATGGAAGACTCCAAAATTTGATCAAAGGTTGGCTAGATAAGGGTACACTGATATAACATACCTAAGAGCACCGAGAAATAGACAAAGATAATGATGTATCATCCTACCAAAGTTTGAATAAAGAAATAGGCAAAGATGATGATGTATCATCCTACCAGAGTTTGAGTAGAGAGTAAAAATTGAATAGTGAGATTGACCTAGATATAACGATGCGGATAACTCGCCAATACCTAGAAAAGAGATCGTAGTCTTTTTTGCGTATTTAACAAAATACAAGTTTTGAAAAAGTTAACTTACTAACGCTTGGAGGCTAATATAGTAACTTTTGATTTGATTTGATTTTTTCTATTCTTCGCAACCTAGGGGATGAATAAAACAAAGTCTTATAACACATTATTTACCGGAGAATGATGCAATGGATTATGCAAATTTATTCGCATATCTATCGCAACCTAGGGTTTAGATATTTGAAAAGCTTCCTAACAACGTTGTTGTATAGAGACTGACACAATGAGTAATATTTTCGGATTTTGTCATGTTTACTACAACCCAGGGAATAAACAATTCGAGGATGAATTCGCGTATTCATTACAACCTAGGGAATGAATAATATGAACCGACAATTTGCACATCTACCACAACCTAGGGGGTAGATAATTAAAAAAGCTTGATAACAACATCACTGTATGGAGCCTGACGCGATGAGTTATATTGTTGTCTTCGTCATGTTTACTAAAACCTAGGGAGTAAATAATCTGAGGATGAATTCACGTATTCATTGCAACCTAGGGAATGAATAATGTGAATCGTGAATTTTCACATCTACCATAACCTAGGGGGTAGATAATTGAAAAATCTTGATAACAACATCGCTGCATGGAGCCTGACGTGATGAGTTATATTACCGTCTTTGTCATGTTTACTACAACCTAGGGAGTAAATAATTCGAGGATGAATTCACGTATTCATTGCAACCTAGGAAATAAATAGTATGAATAAGCAATTTTTACATATACCACAACCTAGGGGGTAAATGATCGAAAAAAGCTTGATAGCTACATCGTTGCATAGAGACTGAGGCAATGAGTTATATCGCGAATTTCACACATTGGTGTATGGAGACTGACGCAATGGATTGTGCAGATTTATTCGCATATCTATCGCAACCTAGGGGATAGATAATTTAAAAAAGCATGATAACCACATCGCTACATGGAGACTGAGGAGATGAGTTATATTGCAGATTTCACACATTGCTGCATGGAGCTTGACGCAATGGGTTATATCGTAGAGGAGTAAACTGTGTATTTATCAGAACCTAGGGGATAAATAAAACACCATTTGATAATACATTGTTGCATGGAGACTGATGCAATGGATTACGCAGATTTATTCGCATATCTATCACAACCTAGGGGATAGATAATTAAAAAAAGCTCGATAACTACATAGGTGCATGGAGACTGAGGTGATGAGTTGTATTGCAGATTTCTCACATTTCTACATGGAGCCTGATGCAATGAGCTATATCATAGATTTCCCACATTGCTGCATGGAGACTGACGCAATGGGTTATATCACAGAGGAGGAAACACATTGCTGCATGGAGATTGACGCAATGAGTTATATCGCAGATTTCACACATTACTGCATGAAGACTGACGCAATGGGTTATATCGCAGAGGAGGAACTTGTGTATTTATCCCAACTAGGGGATAAATAAAACACAATTTGATAATACATTGCTGCATGGAGACTGATGTAATAGATTATGCGGATTTATTCGCATATCTATCGCAACCTAGGGGATAGATAATTGAAAAAAGCTTAATAAATACATCACTGCATGGAGACTGAGGCGATGAGTTATATTACAGATTTTGCACATTACTGCATGGAGCCTGACACAATGAGCTAAATCGCAGATTTCCCACATTGTTGCATGGAGAATGACGCAATGGGTTATATCACAGAGGAGGAAACACATCGATGCATGGAGACTGATGCAATGAGTTATGTCGTAGATTTCACACATTGCTGCATGGAGACTGACACATTGAGTTATATCGCAGAAAAAGTTGTTTTTGATGATAAAATTGTTAGAACATATTTTGATTCTACAACCCTTGTAAGAGTTTTGATGATAACAAACACTCAAAGAACAATTATGCTCCCTAAATAAGTATTTTGTTTTTCAAAGAAGTTCTGATGAAAGAAGCACAGATATGAGTTAGATCGCTGTTCAAACTCTGATTCAATACATCTTTTATAAACAATTTCTAAAGCTGCAACTTATGAGTGCCTAAACGCTACGAACATGAACTCTGTTATTCTGATTCATACAGTTCTGGAAAGAAGTAACAATAAATTTCATCTTTTGAAGCAAGCATGTTCTGAAGCATTACAATTCACTTATGGCTATTCAAAAGTAACGGCTGAAACGGGACAATAATCTCTATATTTGGAAAGCTCTTTAATTACTATTTATCAACATTCCAAAAGCTCCCACATGCGTTGCCTATATAAACAAAGCTTGAAGGAGAAATCGTTGATGATTTTTTGAGTACAAAACAAAAGAGATATTTTCATCACCTTCAACGTACTGAATTTCATTTGTGTAAAAACATCACTTGTGTGATACTATTTTATTAGAAAACACATCTTGTACACTCTTTCAAATATTGTATTATGTAATTCCTTGAGAAAATCGGGTTGTGGTTTAAACTCAAGAAGACTTTGATGGTTGTCATAGTAATTGTGTAATCAAGTTTGGTTAGTGGATTAAGACCTCGTTGAGAGAGACGAAATCACCTTGGAGGGTGGACAGGAGTAGTTTGAGTTCAAATGAACCAGGATAACCAATGTGTTTTTACTTAAGTTTTAAAAACCCCAATTCAAACCCCCCTTCTTGTGTTTTTCCATTCTTCAATTGGTATCAAAGTGCCTGGTTATGAGTACGAACACTTAATCGTGTCAGAAAAAGACCCAAGCAAGAAAAACACTATAGTGGGACAAAGTCAGAACATCAACACTGATTACCATGATAAGAAATACAAAATCAGCGGCAAACCTCCAATATTTGATGGTGAAAACTTCGATTATTGGAAAGAGAGAATCGAAAGTTTCTTTCTAGCTCATGACACTGATCTCTGGGATATGGTGACTAATGGGTACATACATCTTGTTAATGAAAGCGGCCAGAAGATTGACAGAAAAAGAATTACAGATCATCAAAAAAGAGAATTCAGAAATCATCACAAGGCCATAACTATTCTCTTGAGTGCTATCTCATACACAGAGTATGAGAAGATCACAAATAGAGAGTCAGCAAAACACATGTTTGACTCCTTGAGAATGACGCATGAAGGAAACACACAATTCAAAGAAACCAAAGCTCTTACGCTCATTTAGAAGTATGAATCTTTCAAAATGGAAGAAGATAAAACCATTGAAACAATGTTCTCAAGATTTCAAATTCTGGTTTGCTGGGCTAAAAGTATGGATAAAGGATACTCAATTGCTGATCATGTAAAGAAGATCATCAAAAATTTACCCAAGAAATGGAAACCCATGGTCACAACTCTTAAACTGGCCAAAGATATGAACAAAATCTCTCTCGAAGAACTTGTCAACTCCCTGAGAAGTCATGAGATAGATTTAGAAGAAGATGGGCCCCAGAAGCAAGGTAAGTCTTTAGCTCTTAAATCTAACAAAAAATATGAACTAAAAATTTTGCAGGCAAAAGAAGAAAACTCTGGTGGATCCTCATCAGAAGAAGACGAATTGTCTCTTCTCTCCAGAAGAGTCAATCAATTGTGGAAGCATAGGCAGAGGAAGTTTAGAACTTCTAGAAGAACAGTGAATCATTCTGAACCATCTTCTAGATACAAAAAATCAAGTAACAGAGACACTGTCTGCTACGAATGCAATGAACAAGGGAATTACAAAAGAGATTGTCCAAATATTCAAAAAGAGAAACCTAAAAAGAAGTTCTTTAAGGAAAAGAAGAAAAGCCTCATGGCAACATGGGATGACTCAGAGTCTTCTGAAGTTGAAACGGAATCAGAAGATGAAAGAGCTAACATAGCCCTAATGGCCAATGTGTCAAATGACACTGGATCATCTGGCTCAGAATCAGACTCAGAGGCAGAAGAGGTATTCTCTAACTTTTCTAGATCTCAATTAGAAGAAACTCTATCAGAAATTATTGAAAGATATCAGAAACTTCGAGTCATAAACAAGAACCTGAAAAAGGATCTAGTTTCTAACTCTGAAGAAACTAAGAAACTGAGATCAGAAAACTCTGAGCTTAAAGAAACAATTTCTAAACTAGAAAATAAATTACAAAAGACTCAGAAAGAAACTGTCTCAGAAGTTCCTAGTAACTCTAATAAGATCATAAAGCAATATGATCGTAGCTTTCAAAAATTTCTTGCTAAAAACATAGATAGAAGCAACATGGCTTCAATGATCTATGGAGTTAGCAGAAATGGCACAATAGGAATAGGACACAAGGGTAAAGTATCTCAACCTAAGAAAGTTAAGGATATGGTCATAAAACACACACCTCTCTATTCTCACTTCACCTATGGGCACACACATGACATAAAGTATATTGGTAATGCTTTTTTTGCTAAACCAAAATTCAAACAGAATTTTGGTAACTCTAACAAACAAGGACCCAAAAAGATATGGGTACCTAAGGATAAAATTGTTTATGTTGTAGATGTCTTTAATAGCAAAATTGAAACACCTATCTTGGTACCTAGACCCTGGATGCTCTCGACACATGGCGGGAAGAAAGCATATGTTCCAAATCCTGGAGCTTAAATCTGGAGGCTACGTAGGTTTCAGAGGCCATCAGAAAGGGAATATTATTGGCTCAAGAACTATTGGTAACGATAGACTTCCTTCTATAACTAATGTTCTGTTAGTAGATGGATTAATGTATAACTGGTTATTCATAAGTCAATTAAGTGATAACAATTATGATATAATCATCAATTAAAATTTCTATAAAGCAGTTAGTAAGAAAGATGGATTTGTCCTATTTAATGGAAAGAGAAAGAACAAGATTTACAAAATAAAACTTTCTGAATTAAAAACTCAAAATGTAAAATGCCTATTGTCTGTTAACAATGAGAAATGGGTCTGGCATAGAAGATTGAGGCATGTTAGTATGAGAAGAATATCTACAATTTACAAACTCAATCTAGTCATAGGACTTCCTAACTTGAAGTTCAGCTCAGATGCTTTGTGTGAAGCATGTCAAAAAGCCAAGTTTGCAAAACCTTCTTTCAAAACCAAAAATGTTGTTTCTACCTCTAGACTATTAGAACTTCTGCATATAGATCTATTTGGACCATTGAAAACTGTATCCATTAGTGGCAAAAAGTATGGATTAGTGATCGTATATGACTATAGCAGATGGACATGGGTAAAGTTCTTAACACACAAGGACGAGTCACATTCTGTGTTCTTTGAAACGAAAAAGATCTTAAAATTGTTAAATTCAGAAGTGATCATGGTGGGTGTTGTACCCCAAAATTTACCCTCTCATTTCATCAACATTTTCTCATCACAAGACTCTTGGAGCTCAAGATCAAGCTAGGGTTTGCCCTGCTCAAGACACCTCCTTGCACTGTTGACCTAAATTAGGGTTTGAGTTTGCACAGGGATGTTTTTACCTACAATGACCAAAGTGACTTTCATAATTCATATTGGACTCACAAGTTTGTCCATACCAAGTTTCAAGCCTTGAATCAAATTTTTGCCCAGTCAATTGGACAGTTAACCTAGAAATCAACTGTATTGGGGAAAAAGTCAACTGTGGCCAATTGACAGTCAAACCTCATGGATTTTGACCCATATCAACATTATGAACTCATATGAACCATTTTATCAAGTTTGGATCACAATTCCACAAAAAAATTGATCAAAACACCAAAAGGGCAAAATGGTCATTTTTAGGGTTTTGACTATACAAAGGCAATTTTTAACTGTTTGACCTAGCCAATGGCAAATCAAGCTCAACCATGGAGACAAGGACTCAATGACATTTTCTTGACCCATTCAACAAGTTCAAAAGATCTCAAATGCATATGATTGACAGATGAATTTTTCAGTCAATTGATCAAAATTTGACTGTATACTGAAAAGTCAAACTTTGACTTTTTGGTCAAAATCAAGTGCCAAGGGTCATTTTTCATCAAGACATGTCAAATTATGAAACTTGTTCATCAAGAAACCCAAAATTGCAAATTAGGGTTTAAAATGGAAAAATTTCATAACTTAGAAACTTTCTAAGTTATGAAATTTTCTTATTTTTTCCTAACTTTGCCCCATTTTTTCACCAAGATTCAAATGGATTCAAACAAAACTTGCAACATGAAAGGTGTAGTCCATTACAAAGTCTACAACTTTTATTCACAAAGTTTTCTCAAAAGAATCTTGGATCTCAAGTTATGAGTTTTGGAACAAGGGTACCTAAAACTTTTAACTTAGAGAAATTTTGCCCTAGTTTAGGCAGGATTTTGACCCAATTTCTTGGCCATTTTTCACATAGTTCCGCTTGGAGTTTCAAGTTGCATTTCAAAGATGGATTATAGTACATGTTGCAAGCTTTCCAAATTGTCCAAGAACTCCTCAAACACCTTTGTGGTTAGGGAGAATCGAATGCTTGAAGTTGGCAAAAACTCACTTTGATCCATGGCCAATACATGTTCATACAAGTTTCATTTTCAAACCAACATACTTTGTACTTATTTGAAGGCCTCTAAACCATTTTACACTCCTTAATTGAATGAAAATCCACTGAGATAATGCATTATCTTGTCCATTTGGACATTGCACACAAAACTAATCCCTATTTGGAAAAAGGTACATTTCCATTCTTGAAAAGTTATGCTTTATGTCAAAACATGATCTTTGAGCATAGGGGCCATATCTCAGAAGCCAAATCAAATCCACAAATTCCAGTAACCAAGGGAAAAGTATGCAGCATATAAGATAGAGGGTACATGCCTGTAATCACAACTTACACATTCTTGCTTCACAAAGAAGAAAACTTACAAAAATCCTCCCAACTTGAAAACTGGCCATTGTTAGCTTACACAAACTTTACAAACATTTTTCACACAACCCTTTGAGTAAGAAACACGAGCACTTGAGCCTCAAAACCTGTTGTTGGCTCCTAAATTCAACACCCTTGTTTTTATTAATATCAGCTATTAAAGTTGAAGGATGTTTTTGACCAGCTGGGTCTGTCGAAATGCCCATCGAAAGATGGCAATGTACTTAGAGGATTTCTTCCAAGGGAGAAGTTGGTTGACTTCGACGTCGAAGGTGTTTCTCGTCGAAGATGCTTCTCGACGAAGGTGTTCGATGGTTCAGAGTGGAACGGTTTGAAATTCAAGCGTTTGGAGGGAAAACGGTTTCCAGCGGTTACCAAGTGCAACGTGCAAAGATCTGGAGCGTCGAACGCTGAGAACATGCCAAGTGGAGTCATCTCGAAGCAGTGTAACTGCCCGACGGTTACTTGGGATGTTTTAGTATAAATAGTAGTAGTTCACGCAGTTTTTCGCGTGTGTTCACAATTATATACAAAGTCACTCATATAGATTCGAGTACCCAGCGTGTGAGAAAGAATTGTTGAGAATGTATGTGTGAAACACCACTTTTATTAATCAAAGTCATTTACTTTCCAGAAACTTTACTTGCTTTCTTCTTTACTTTTCCTGTCGAAGCCCTTTATTTCAAGCCTTCATTTATTTTATCAAGCCCATTTCTTCATGCAATTTACTTAAAGCCTCTTTATTTTCTTGTCATTTAACCATTATCCAACTTAATCAAAACCTCAAAATCAACCATGTCTTAGGATCAATCTGATCGATCCTGCGAGTAACCAAATAAGTAACCATTTGGAGGATCAGCGGTTGTTTACCAATAACCACGGTAAACAAATTGGCACACCCGGTGGGACTGTGTGTTGATTTTTGAAGTTTAACCTTTTAAAACATAATCTCATCTTTTTCGAGGAGTGTTGCATGTTATTGAGAAGTGGTAGAATATACACTAACGATACCAATACTGCCAGAAGAAGGGAAGAGATGGCGAATCCGCCAAACAATAACGAAATCCCACAAACAAATGTGGGAGCAACGGTTATCCCGACCGTAAGTGAAGCGATAACCACTGGTTCAACACCAGCAGTAACGGTCACAACAACGGGGCCATTACCTCCGTTCACAGGCCCCAGAGTCCCTTTGGGAACTCCCCCACCAAGGGGAAATTTAGGCACAAGGCCTTATGTTCCCCCAGGATTTATGACAGGCGGTCATAATCGAGAACCACTCTATGGCATGCCAACTTCTGACTTGGCTAGCCTGACGAACGTTGCGTCCACTTTTTCAGACCCTTTAGTGAGTGCCTCTTCGCCACTCCAAGGTTCTGGAGTAGGTATGGCGAATAGAAATAGGACCCAACTCTTAGGAGGAACGTCCCAAGTAGCACATGGCCTTACAAATGCCTCGACAGCAGTCTTGAGGCAACAAATGGACGAAAGCAACCATGATATGGTTCAAATGTTGGCACAAACTTTAAGTACAATGCTGAACCCTCTAATACAAAACACTACTCAATCGAATCAGCAGATGACAGCGCAAATGACGCGTTTAGCTGATTTCTTTGGAGTACCCCAACCTATTCGACAGCCCCAAAGGGCGCAAATAAGGGGAAACTAGGGTGTATTCTTAGAGGAAGAAACCACTATCAACCAAGTCCAACAGCCTGTCGAAGAAAACCTTAGGGCACGATTGGAGCAACCTGTCGAGGAACCTAGGGTAATAACCCCAGAGGTAAGGTTAGTCAACAGAAACCAAAATGCTGACGAAGTAGTTCAGCATATCCAATACCAAAACATGGGTTTGGAAAATAATCTGGCAACCATGACCGAAAGGATCATGACTCAAAATGGGATGAACATGGGCTTTCGAAGGCCCAACTTTACATCCCCGCTGTCGGAATACGTGTTACAAACAGACTTACCTCCTAGATGTAAAGTCCCTAAATTCACTAAGTTCTCTGGGGACACGACAGAATCTACTGTCGAACATGTAGCGAGATACTTGATCGAAGCAGGAGATATTTCAAACAACGAAAACCTGAGGATTAAGTACTTCCCAAGTTCTTTAACAAAGAACGCTTTTACTTGGTTTACAACTCTCCCCCCCCCCCCCCCCCCCAATTCGATCCATCATTGGACCCAGTTGGAAAGATTGTTCCACGAGCAATTCTACATGGGGCAAACCAAGATAAGCCTGAAAGAATTGGCCAGTGTAAAGAGACGTTTCACTGAACCTATAGACGAATATCTAAATAGGTTTAGGTTGCTCAAAGCAAGATGTTTTACACAAGTGCCAGAACATGAGTTGGTCGAAATAGCCGCAGGCGGTTTAGATTATTCCATTAGGAAGAAGTTAGACACTCAATACCTGAGAGACATGGCCCAACTGGCCGATAGAGTTCGACAGGTAGAACGCCTCAAAGCTGAAAAAGCAAAGGCAACAAAAACTCATAAGTGAGAGAGAATAGCGTATGTTGAGATGGATGACGAAGATCCAGAATCCTTCGACGAGACTATAACTGTCGAAGAAGGAGAAGTTGATTTAGCGGAACTAAAACAAGGGCCACCATACTCTTGCAAACTGTTAGTCTCCTCAAGTGGGAAAAATCCCATTGGTCCAGAAAGGACCAACGATAGGTTCCCCAAAAAGACTTATAGTTTTGATATTACAAAATGTGATGAGATCTTTGACTTGCTTGTAAAAGATGGCCAAATGATAGTACCCCCAGGGGTAAAAGTGCCTCCTCTTGATCAAAGAAAGAAGAGAGGCTTTTGTAAATATCATAATTTTCTGGGCCATAAAACGTCTCAATGTTTTCTTTTCAGGAATCTTGTGCAAGACGCTATCGAAGAAGGGAGGTTGAAGTTTGCTGACAAGACCCCCATGGCTGTGGACTCTAATCCGTTGCAGGCTGAAGCCCACTATGCTGAACCTTCAGAGGTGAACGTGATCGAGGCATCCAGAAGCCAGTCGAAGAGGCCAGGAATCACAATGGTCGAAGTCTCAAGGGACCATGTCAACATGCCAATCTTTGGCAGTTTTTCTGGGAATTTTTCCAGAAAGACAATTGAAGCGGTTCAGAAAGCGGTCGAAAGCCCAAAGCTGGAGACAGTTGGAGCCCAAAAATCTGGAACAAAACCCAGTTCTCACTTGGCCGCAGTTCAAGGCCAGACAGAGGATTTGGAGATTCAAATGAAGCAGTTGACTCTTGCCAACAAAGATACCATGAATGTCAACATGGTCGAAGTCTCTGAACCAAAAGCATCAGAGGAGGCCATGAGGCAAGAACAAGCTAACAAGACTGCTTTCCCTCGGGAAAATGAAAATCTGGCAGATTTCCTGCAAAGATGCCAGAAAAAGAAGTCAGAAGTGATGCTGTGTCCAAGATGCAGTTCGATCTTTGACAAAAAAGCTGCTGAACATATTCAAGGCGTAAGAGCAGCAAATAAGAGAAGGGAAAATGTTGATCTTCGACATGATCCCAGAAGAGCCTCCCAAAGAGGTTCAAACCAAGAAAAGAGGCCATTGACTTTCAGGCCTTCAACTAATGTGCCAGTAGATACATGGTACAAAAAATCTGGTCGAAAGAGGCCAAGCGAGGAAAGATGGCACTCTTTCGATGTGCCAAGGGGTTCATCTTTAACACAAAAGAAAGAGCCTCAGGTTGCTGCCCCTAAAGTTACACAGGTTTCGAGCAACTACAAAGGGAAAAATCCCATGTCTCGATCACAATGGAGGAGATACCAGAGGCGACAAAAAGCTGAGAGGGAGGCTGCTAATGAACCAAAGGCAGAAACCAGTTCAAATGTTCCTCTAAGGAAGCAAAGGAAACCTCTGGAAAGAGAGCCAGTAACCAACAGGCTAGTTTGGCCTAACCAAGGTGAAATTGATGACGAAGATGGTTCTGAGTCTGATGACACTTTGGACATCATGGTGAATATAGTCTCAGTGCTGCCCAGAGAGTTCAACCGACAGGTGGAGGTCGAAACAAGTGATTGGGAAGTGGAGCAAGAAATGGCCAAACATAGGCCAGTGTGCTATTTCGTCATGGATAATGGCACTACTGAGGAGCAAAATGGGTTCTTCGAACCACCTACAAAGGCGATGAAAAATCACCTCAAGCCTTTATTTATAAGGGCTAAACTCGAAGAAACTACAATGAATAAAATCTTGGTGGATTGTGGGGCAACCATCAACATTATTCCTCACTTTATGCTAAGGAAAATAGGCAAAAGGGATGAGGACATCAAGCCTCACAACATGGTCTTGTCGAACTATGAAGGCGGCATAGGGACCACTATGGGAGTGATCCAACTGGATATCAAGGTGGGATCTATCCTTCGACCAACGATGTTTATGGTCATATCGGCCAAACCTAACTATAATCTTTCGTTGGGCCGTGAATGGATTCATGGTGTTGGAGCTGTACCATCATCAATGCACCAGAGGTTGCTGCTATGGCGTCCTGATGGGATGGTCGAAAACATAGAAGCGGATCAAAGCTATTACCTGGGCGAAGTGAATCACCTAGGGCTGGCAGACTTCGACAAGAACTTGGCTCACATAGGGCCATGTCCAACACCTGACTTCGACTTGGCGCCAGCGCCAAATACTTTTTGTTCCCTATACCTGCACCCTGAGCATGGTTTTCAATGGGACAGAGAAGACTTGTCCCACATAGACTTTAGTGGGTTAACTGACATCCAACCAACTGGTTGGGGAAGTGAATTCAGTGATAATGACTGAGTCACAATCATTGAAGCGAATTTCGGCTTATGTAGCCGAAACAAAGATGATAACGGCTCTCGAAGCCGAAGTAAAGTACATGGCCACACAGGCCAATGATCAACAGTTATCTGCTGCAGGTCCTGGAAAGGATTTCGATCCAGAACCTCCTGATATCATGCCAGAAGGAATGCAGGAACAGAGGCTCGATGCCATCTATGACGATGAGCCTTTGGGCTTCGAAAAGGACCCCTTGGCGAACAACATCAAAATGTTAGCGCAAGATCCTTTAGAAGAAATCAACTTAGGCGAAGGGTCAGAGAAAAAGCCAACTTACATCAACGCGAAAATTGACCCAGAACTTAGGTTGGAAGTAATCCAATTGTTGAAAGAGTTCAAGGACTGTTTTGCATGGGATTACGATGAAATGCCTGGTCTCGACAGAGGATTGGTAGAACTTCAGTTGCCAATCAAACCTGGGAAGAAGCCAATCAAGAAAAGTCCAAGACGCTTCGCTCCAGAAATACTGTCGAAGATCAAAACGGAAGTCGAAAAACTGCTGAAGTGCAAATTCATACGCGTTACGAGGTATGTCGAATGGATTGCAAACATTGTGCCAGTAATTAAGAAAAATGGTACATTGAGGGTGTGCATAGATTTCAGAGATTTGAATGCTGCTACACCCAAAGATGAATATCCTATGCCTGTGGCGGAAATGCTAGTCGATTTTGCCGCTGGCTATGAATACCTGAGTATGCTCGATGGTTATTCAGGATATAATCAAATATTCATTGCTGAAGAGGATGTGTCGAAAACAGCTTTTCGATGCCCTGGGGCTCTAGGCACTTACGAATGGGTAGTGATGCCTTTTGGCCTAAAGAACGCTGGGGCAACATACCAGCGAGCAATGAATTCTATCTTCCATGATTTTATTAACACTTTTATGCAAGTATATATTGATGACATTGTTATAAAATCTGTTTCCAGGAAGAATCATATTGACCACCTTCGACAATCATTCGAAAGAATGAGATAACATGGTCTGAAGATGAACCCTTTGAAGTGTGCATTCTGTGTGAAAGCTGGAGATTTCTTGGGCTTCGTTGTCCACAAGAAAGGAATCGAAATCAACCAGAACAAGACGAAGGCTATTCTGGAAGCGAAAGCACCATCGAATAAGAAGGAACTGCAATCTATGTTAGGCAAGATAAATTTCTTAAGGAGATTCATATCTAACCTAAGTGGGAAAGCTCAGGCCTTTTCACCCTTACTTCGACTGAATAAAGAGGGATTCGAATGGGGGCAAGAGCAACAAGAAGCCTTCGACAAAATCAAAGGGTACCTCACCAAGCCACCTATTTTGGTGCCTCCTTGTAGCAATAGGAGTATGAGATTGTACATATCTGCATCCGACAAAACTTTGGGAAGCATGTTAGCCCAAGAAGATGAGAATGGAGTCGAAAGACCCATTTACTATCTTAGTAGAGTTTTGAACGATGCAGAAACTAGATATAGCGAAGTTGAAAAATTGTGTCTATGTCTGTATTTCTCTTGTACAAAACTCAAGCAATATATAAAACCAGTTGATGTGTATGTTTCGTCTCATTTTGATGTTTTCAAGTACATGTTGTCGAAACCCATCTTGCACAGTCGAATTGGAAAGTGGGCACTAGCATTAACTGAATACTCCTTGACCTTTATGCCTCTTAAGGCAGTAAAAGGACAAGTGGTTGCAGACTTTATAGTCGACCACTCAATTCAAGTTGAGAATGTTAATTATGTGGAGATAGAACCTTGGAAATTCTACTTCGATGGTTCCAGCCATAAAGATGGAACAGGAGTAGGAGTCTTGATTATTTCTCCAGAAAAAATTCCAACAACATTCAAGTACAAGATATCAGGTTCTTGTTCGAACAATGAGGCTGAGTATGAAGCTCTAATTACTAGCCTTGAGATATTGTTGGAATTGGGGGCAACTCGAGTCGAAATAATGGGAGACTCAGAGTTAGTCATTAAGCAAGTCACAAAAGAATATAAATGCATAAGAGAAAATCTCATTATGTACTTCGTGATAGCAAATCGTTTATTGAAAAAATTTGAAATGGTCAATATTCGACACATACCCAGATTGGAAAATCAAATAGCCAACGACTTGGCACAAATTGCATCTGGGTACAAGATTTCAAAAACGAGATTACAAAGAGCAATCGAAGTTCGAGAAAAGATAAAAGCAACTTGTCTATCACCAACAGACTTGGAATCGACAAGACTAGGATATGTTGATCAAAGTAACTTCGAAATTTCGTTCATAGATAATTTGTCAGAGCAAGATTGGAGGAGGCCCATTGTGGATTATCTTCAAAATCCAGTAGCTTCGACAGAACGAAAAACAAAGTACAGGGCATTGAGTTACGTACTCATGGGTAATGAGTTATTTAAAAAGACGCCTGAAGGGGTATTGCTAAAATGCTTAAATGAAACTGAGGCATACATAGCCCTTTCGACTATGCACGCTGGAGCATGTGGGGCTCACCAAGTAGGCCATAAGATGAAATGGTTGTTGTTTCGACAAGGACTATACTGGCCCACCATGTTGAAAGATTGTGTCGAGTTCGCTAAAGGTTGCCAAGAATGTCAAGTCCATACAGGCATCCAACATGTACCAGCAAGCGAACTTCACTCGATAGTGAAACCTTGGCCTTTTAGAGGATGGGCGTTGGACCTCATTGGAGAGATTCGACCAGCATCATCAAAGAGCCAGAAGTATATATTGGTAGGCATTGATTATTTTACTAAGTGGATCGAAGCTATCCCTTTAGTCAATGTAGACCAAGAAAATGTCATTGAATTTATTCAAAAGAACATTATCTTTAGATATGGAATCCCTGAGACTATAACTACTGATCAAGGATCAGTTTTCACCGGTCGAAAGATGCAGGAATTCGCTCAGGAAACGGGCTTTAAACTCCTAACATCAACGCCTTATTATGCACAGGCAAATGGACAAGTCGAAGCAGCGAACAAAGTAGTGATTGGCTTGATAAAAAAGCATGTTGGGAAGAAGCCAAAAAATTGGCATAAAACGTTAGACCAGATCTTGTGGGCCTGTCGAACGTCCCCAAAAGAAGCCATAGGTACAACACCATATAGGCTAACTTTTGGCCATGACGCAGTGTTGCCAGCAGAAATTTGTCTTCAATCTGCAAGGGTTCAGAGACATTATGATATTCCCTCTGAAATTTATTGGGATATGATGTTAGACGAACTAGTAGATTTAGACGAAGAAAGATTGCGCGCTCTTGACCTACTAAGGCTTCAGAAGAAAAGGGTAGAAGACTCTTATAATAAAAAGGTGAAACCTAAGGCATTTTCGCCTGGAGAACTAGTTTGGAAGGTGATTCTTCCCATGGATCGAAGGGATCGAAGCATGGGAAAATGGTCACCCAAATGGGAAGGACCATTCAGAATTATCCAGACTTTTTCTGGTGGAGCTTATGAAGTCGAAGAGTTAGGTGAAGATAAAAGGCTCTTGAGAGTAAATGGTAAATATTTGAAAAAGTATAAACCTGTACTCCAAGAGATAAAAATAAAATAACAAGTAACGACTAAATTAACCATAAATAAGCCAAAATGGAAATTTTTTATTAAATTAGCCAAAATGGCAATATTGTCGAATACATATTACAATATATGGTTAAAGGGCTGAATCAATCAGAAGGGGATGGAATCCTTGAGTCGAAGGTATTTAGTTTGCTGCAACTCCAATCTTTTGTTGCACAAGGCATTCGCCTGGGCAAGCTTGGCAATTTGATCATCGAAGGCTTGAGCTTTCTCAGCAAATTCTAGGCCTTGTGTGATTTCAGCTTGACTTTCGGTGTCTGGAACAGTCGAGAGAAGTTCCTCCTTGCGCTTAGTATTGGCATTCATCTTAGCCTCTAGTTCTTCGATTTGTGCCTTGATGGAAGCATTCTCTCGATCGATGGCATCAACTTCTTCTTGTTTAGATGCTTTTTGCTTCGACAACTCCGCAATTCGAGAAGTTGTCTCTGCTACAGCAGTCCATGCAGAAGAGCTTTTGCCATATAACACTTCAAGCTGGCTATTAAAGCCCCTTTGTCGCCGATAATCTGCTGAGACTTGATCAATAATGGAGTGTAACTCCATGATAAAGCCTGAAACCTCCGGAGGCACAGCTAGCAAGTCTACGGCATTCAAAACAGCCCCCAAATATGATGGAGCAGTAGGGTCCCCCTCCAAAGCTTTCATCAAATCCTTCTTGAAGAATTGAGCCTTAACCTTCGTCAAAGCCTCATCGAGAGGAGAAGTTTCAGTGGACTTCCCCGACAGAGTAGAAGCCTCCTGACTAATATCAGACGAACTTCCCTTGCTTTCGATGATGGAATTCAGATAGCCAACAGGATCAGTTTGCTTCAAGAGTTCTAAGTCTTCTTTCGACCTATGTTTTGTTGAGGTGACAACCTTTGCAACATCGTTGTCTTGGGGTTGAGGCTGTTGAGTAGCATTTGCCTCGACTTGATTCTCTTCGACTTGGACTTCGGCAGTATCAGCATCATCATGATTCCCTTCGCCAGCGTCACCTTGATCCTCTTCGCCAGCGTCGCCGTGGTCCCCTTCGTCACGATGTTCTTCCGACAGATCAACCACCTGAATCTCTTTTGGTTGTTGCTCTTCTGTTTGTGGATCTTCTGTTGGTTGTTCTGCTGTCTCAGCATTGGCTTTATTTGTTTCAGTATTGGCTTCATCGTTCGCCAAGTCTTTCTCTTGTGGCCTACTGAGTTCAGAAGAGTCCAACGTTTCAGAAGTCCTTGGCGCTGAGCTTTCAGTGGTTTCCTGGAAAAAGAAGAAGAAGAATCTTCTAAGTTAGAAAGAGACATAATCGAACGTGGGTATCGACACCTGAGTTAAAAAGGGATCAAAGAGATTACCTGCAAAGGAGCTTCAGCCCCAGGGCTGGAATTGTCGCTTTCGACAGGTTTATTGAGAAGAACATTTAGTTCCTCCTCCGTTGGCTCTTCAATAATTACTGGAGGTGGCCTGGGCTTTCTCCCAGCAACCTTTATTCTGATTGTTCGAGCCTCAGGAAGAGGAACGTCCTTCTTCAACTTTCGCTTTTTAAGAGGAGCAGGGGGAGAATCATCTTCTTCGTCACTCCCAGATTCGATTGTCAGTGCTGGTCGTTTCTTGGGTGAAGGTGCCTAAAAAACCAATTGGAGTTCGACTTAGAAGCTGCATCGAAAGTCAGAATGTTAAATCCAGAAGAAAATGATAAAAGTCTGGTTACCGATGCAGAAGGCTTTTTCGAAGGGCCTTCCCCCTGTTGGTTTGTTGTGGTCTTCGCCGGCGCTATAGTTTTCGCCGGTGGTGGAGGTTTTGTTAAGGGGCCTCCTCCCTGATGGCCTTCTGCAGCCTTCTTGGCTGCAGGCTTTCGAACAACTGAAAGTAGACAAAATAATTAAAAGGCTACCAGTCGAAAGGGAAAGACAAAGTAATTTGGAAGGATGAACTTATATTTCTTTATTTTGTCCAAGACAAGAACAAAAGACTTCTGAAGTTCGTCCACGAAGTCCTTCTCGTCGAAAAACTCCTCAGTGTAGTAACTTTTCCACCACTCCTCGAAGGATGGTGAGCAGAGAAAGTTAAGCTGATATTTAAACAACGAAAGAACTGTTCGACCAGCATACCTGCCGATATACTTAGTGGCAGCG
Source organism: Vicia faba (assembly GCA_948472305.1). NCBI lineage: Eukaryota > Viridiplantae > Streptophyta > Magnoliopsida > Fabales > Fabaceae > Vicia > Vicia faba. The sequence continues at coordinate 853,224,482 of OX451741.1, forward strand.
TCTTTAGTGTAGTCGTTGCAAAAGTATAACATAGACTTCTCCCTGGGAAAAATTGGAGAAGGTAGTGTTTGAATAATACCAAACTGGCGAGACACCAAGTTTGGTTGATACGCGATTAGACTCAAGTGAGTCTTGGAGCTCTTGAATCGCAGGGGAATTATTCTTGGTGTGAGAAATGCCTCCCACACTGTTGTATGTTCTTCGACCTGAGGATCACTTGACGCCTTAGGATGTGGCCTCGTGAACCACTCTGGACCAACCTTTCGTCGAGCAAAGGGAGCCATGGTCGAAGCAAACTCTTTCCTTTTGCAAACATCAAGACAAAGTTTGTAAAAGTTTGTTGAAGCTCTAGCCCATCTTCCGTTGGGGTCAGCAGAGCCAATCTGGTGCCTTCGATGCACCTATTTGCTATTTCCGGAGCCTGCTCATTTATTTGAGTCTTCTGAGGTAAGAAAGACTCGAAGGTGGCATTGAGCCACAGTTGAAGCAGCCAAAAAGGTCCAGCAAGCAGCAGACTGGCTCTGTTCTCGATGATCTTCAAAAGAGTCGCTCCGTTGCTAATCGACTCGTACAAATTCTCCAAAATCAATTCTGCCAAACAGATATTTTGGCCATGGTGAAGTTGGGTGGCGAGAGTGACCGTCTTCTTGGTCACCTGTAAAGACTTGGTGCAAAACACAAAGCGTGACAGCCATAGGGCTAGAAACGCGATATGTTCTACATCCGACACAGCGTCCGTCGACTTATCGTGGTAGTGATTGATGTAGGTGGTGTAGGTTGGTTTTGTGGCAGAGAATCCAATCTGATCCTCCGACATTTCCTCTGGGTCGAAATAGTCCCCAGTGGGTCGAAGGCCAGTGATGGCGGCCACGTCGAAGAGCGTGGGAGTCAGCATTCCACAGGGAAGATGGAAGGTGAAATGGGTGTAATCCCAGAAGAGTAAGGAAGCTATCAACATTTCTGGGGAATAGTTAAGACCCGTCTTCGACAACATAACCAGGTCGAATATCCCCATGTCTTTCCAGATCGAAGCCTGGCGTTTCTCCATTTTTTCCAGCCAAGCACTATAGTCAGGAGTGAGGCTAGGGCTGGACCTGAAATCCCTAACACCTCTATTGAAGAAACGGAGGTCGATTTTCTCCTTAGCAGGATCTTCATTATCCTCTGCATCTTTCTTGGAGCATCCAATCGGTTTGAGTTTTTCAAGTACCGGAAAGTAGCTTTTGATCTTCATGGCTTCAGCAATGCTTGGGTATAGTGGGCCAGACATGGCAAAGATTTGGTTGGAATATCCAACCGGAATCATGAGGTGGCATGAATAAGCATCACTTACAGCAATGTCTAAGGGCTCAGGGACCCTTCATTGACCCGTGGGAGTAACTACGGGAGCAGTGGAGAAAATCCTGGGTTTAACATTTCCAGAGGGGATGTTAGCGCTAGGAGCGGTGGAAGAACTGGATGCCATTGTTGATACTAAGGTTGAAGATGAAGTGAAGAACAGGTGGTTTGCAAAGTTTGCAAGAGTTTGTATGCAATAAGGAATATCTGAAGGCAAGGTAGCGTGAAAAGGTCCCACAATGGGTACTTGGCGCTATTTATAGTAGTTGGGGAAATCCCCAAATTCGAGGACATTTAATGCCATTTAATGTTGCAGAAGGTAGTGGGACACGTGGCGTCTCCCTGTTGTTGTAGCCGTTCTGCAGAAATGAAAGGGTGCAGCGTGCGCCCTCGTTTTTGGGAATTGTCATGATGACAATTTGTGAAAAGACGTTTGGCACGCTGCACGCCGTACTGAAGTGATGTCTTAGGTACGGATGAAATGATGGCTTTTCCTTGGGATTGTCAGTGGTTGGTAGAAGACAAAAAAGTGCACAATTTAATTTGTGACTAAGAATGAAAAGACAGGTGTCGAATGGCATTTCAAAGAATGCCTTCTTCTTTCAGAGTCGAAATAAGGCATTCTTGGGGGGCAATTTGTTGGCTCCTAAATTCGACACCCTTGTTTTTATTAATATCAGCTATTAAAGTTGAAGGATGTTTTCGACCAGCTGGGTCTGTCGAAATGCCCATCGAAAGATGGCAATGTACTTAGAGGATTTCTTCCAAGGGAGAAGTTGGTTGCCTTCGACGTCGAAGGTGTTTCTCGTTGAAGATGCTTCTCGACGAAGGTGTTCGATGGTTCAGAGTGGAACGGTTTGAAATTCAAGCATTTGGAGGGAAAACAGTTTCCAGCGGTTACCAAGTGCAACGTGCAAAGATCTGGAGCGTCGAACGCTGAGAACGTGCCAAGTGGAGTCATCTCGAAGCAGTGTAACTGCCCGACGGTTACTTGGGATGTTTTAGTATAAATAGTAGTAGTTAACGCAGTTTTTCGCGTGTGTTCACAATTATATACAAAGTCACTCATATAGATTCGAGTACCCAGCGTGTGAGAAAGAATTGTTGAGAATGTATGTGTGAAACACCACTTTTATTAATCAAAGTCATTTACTTTCCTGAAACTTTACTTGCTTTCTTCTTTACTTTTCCTGTCGAAGCCCTTTATTTCAAGCCTTCATTTATTTTATCAAGCCCATTTCTTCATGCAATTTACTTAAAGCCTCTTTATTTTCTTGTCATTAAACCATTATCCAACTTAATCAAAACCTCAAAATCAACCATGTCTTAGGATCAATCTGATCGATCCTGCGAGTAACCAAATAAGTAACCATTTGGAGGATCAGCGGTTGTTTACCAATAACCACGGTAAACACCTGCCATAACCAAAAATCACTCTTCTTTGGCAAAACAGGGCAGTTGCTGAAACTTGAGTGCCATAGCTCATTTTGCTCGTGCGTTTTGCCTCTTTTTGCTTCAAACACATTCCATTCAACTCACTAAAGCTATCCCAAACCTCCATTGCCAACTGTAACACCATTTACATTGTTCACCATTTTCATTTCAAGCTTATGCAGGTTGAGTTCTATAGGTTGATCCAGGGACATTCAAGGCAAGCTTGCTATTGGAAAAGATCAAGTGAAGTTCAAGCGAGCTACCAGATACCTCAAAACTTGTTGAGAAGCTCTGCATTGTCCTACACGAATTCAACTGAAACAGGTTTTTCTTCACTTTCTATCTCTCTATTTAGGAACATTTAGCTTTAGGTTTGTGAATGAAAAATGTAGTATTCATTGCTAGGAAGCCATACATATGCTCAACTTTCATTTATATTAAGTGTGCTAGGAGAATTTCATCCATGAATATGTGAAAAAAGCTAGGTCAGATTTTAGGGCCAAAGAAATTCTCTCTAGTCTTTGAGAGTTAAGATTAATGCTTTATATGGGTAGAATCGTATTGAAATTCTCTACAAGTTTGATGTTGTGAGTTTTGGCAAAAGATCACTGAAACAGGATGTCCGAGTTTGAACCAGGCGCGCGCGTTTCTGTATAGAGGAAGAAGATGAAGTTGGCTTGGGCTGGGCCTGACCAGTTTTGCTTCTAACACCCCCTTTTTCAGTTTATACCCCCATGGCCCATTTCTTTGTATTTTTATCATTTTTGCATTTTTATTTCATTTCTGACTTTTATATTTTATTTTCAAGCATAAAAAATATCCAAAAATATTTTTATTTTTTTTTACATTTATTTGGCATTTATTTTTATTTTTACTAGTATAAAATGTTTATATGCTTTTATATCATTTTGTTTAAATTAAAAGATAATACAAATAATACTTTTATTTTCATTTATTATTTTTATACACATTTGAAAATATTTTCTTGAAATATATACATTTTGTAAATAATTTATTTTATTTTTATACACACTTAATATATATATATATATATATATATATATATATATATATATATATATATATATATATATATATATATATATATATATATATATATATATATATATATGTGTGTGTGTGTGTGTGTGTGTGTGTGTGTGTGTGTGTGTGTGTGTGTGTGTGTGTGTGTGTGTGTGTGTGTGTGTGTGTGTGTGTGTGTGTGTGTGTGTGTGTGTGTGTGTGTGTGTGTGTGTGTGTGTGTGTGTGTGTGTGTGTGTGTGTGTGTGTGTGTGTGTGTGTGTGTATATATATATATATATATACATAAAAAAATTTTTTTTGCATAATACATTTTATTTAATATTTATTTATTGTATTTATTTAAATATTGTACATTTAATTGTTATGCCTTACACATTCGATTTGGTTGTAATAATTTAGAATTTAATTTCTTGTCTAAATAATTCCCTGTTCAAAATTGTACCCCCCTCCCTATATCATGTTGTAATAGTGTAGAATTTAAATTTTCGCACCTTTAAATGCTTTCAATTATGTCATGATTAGACTTTATGTTTGTATGCAAAAATCAAATTAACAAATAGTTTGACCTAATCAAAGACAAAAATGCATGAAAAACAAACACAATGCACACTTGCACCCCTAGGGTTTCAATCCACTTGTTTCCTTCAAAAATGGGCCATGATATGCATGTCAAGTACTTTGGAAAAACAAAAACAAACAAAAGATCATAGTCCCTCGATGACGTTATCTGAGTTGCCTAAACAAAATGATCAAGTCCCTCAAGAAAATTGCCAAAAATACTTGACACTATTGCTATCATGGTCTATACGATGAGCCGCGCCTGTCCCGTTTAACATCCTAACACAAGGTTGTTCACCAAACACAATGGTGAAACTACACTATTAAAAGGGTTAAAAACATAAGAAAGATCTTTGAGTAAAATAGGGTAGACAACTTTTAGTTACTTAATCAAAACTTGCAAAAAAATCCTTGCTACCTTCAAAACACACTTCACAACACAATTTCAAAACCCTACTTTCAAAAATTGAAAACTTTTCAAAAAAACACCTTTGTATACATTCAAACAAGAGTCATTACAAAGGTTGCCACAACGATGGTCTCTTTTCAAAACATCTTTCAAAATCACACACAAAGCACCATTTCAAACAATTGAAGAGCACCATTTCAAACAATTGAAAAGCAAAGCAAGTGATCTAAGTAAGTAACTAAGAGCCCATGGATAACCATGGATAGAAAGGGTGCTAATACCTTCCCTTTCTATAATCTACTCCCCGAACCCAAGAAAACATCTCAAAGGTCTTTCCTGTGCTTTTTGACCTTTCCTTAGGATAAAATAAAATGTCAGTGGCGACTCTTTCTAAACCGAAACATTTGCGAACACAAACGCAAAATCCCAAGTCAGTTCTCCCACCATATCACAGAACTGGTGACTCTGCTGGGGAGAACTTTAAAAGTGGAGTAACCTTAGGGCTTAGATCACCCTTTGCATAATTATATGGTTTACTTTGTTTGCTTTACATTTAGTTCTCTTGTTTAGGCTTAAAATCCTCTACCCGGATTTGGGAAACATTCATAGGTAAATAGCAATATGTTGTAGAAACTATGCGGGGTATACCGACATGGTTGAAGCAATAGCTATATTAGTGCGACATATTTGTGAGTACCGGTAGCCTTTGAGTCAATCAAAGAGAATACGGGGCCGCTGAGTGATGTCATAAAGCACTAATGAACTCTTAGAACCTTACTTGACCATCTTGGCCTTTTATTAGGGGTAGTGAGATGACCGGCTTTGGTGCAGTCCAAAGTTGGTAGATGCTCGATACTACACTCATTGAGGGTTGTTTTCTTGGAATATTTTGGTCGCTAGTTAAGTGGCTAAACCAAAACAATGAACATAGAAAACAATCCAGTGATATTGAGCTCCTTAGAACCCGGTTACTATTTATAAGACATGTTTGAGCCAACTAAACTCAAGAGGGTATTACCTATGAAACCTCATGCAAGCCTGAAACTAGGGTTTTGTGTGATTTGCTTGTACATGTGCTTGTGCATACATCATGAACATCATAAAGCATCATATGCATCCACTAACCATTTCAAGGGTTTGGATCTTCATCTTTGTTCTTGTTTTGTAGGTCATGGAATCTCTTTGCAGGAAAACCATTCAAGTCAACCTTGTGAGAATCCCTCCTCAACTCAAGGAGCTTACATCCAGGATTCCAGAGAATTCTCTCTTCAGTGAAAGACATGGTAGGCTTCTTAACTTGGTCAACTCCAACATTGAAGAAGACATGGTGAAAGTTCTCTTCCAGATCTTTGACCCCCTACACCATTGTTTCACATTCCCTGATTACCAGCTAGTACCCACTTTGGAGGAATTTTCTCAACTCCTGAGAATTCCTATTCTTCATCAACTACCTTACAACGGTATGGAAAAAGAACCAAATCCTGAAGATGTTGCTCAAGCATTACACTTGCAACCATCTGACATCAAGGGACACTGGGAAACCAGAAGTGGTGTCAAGGGATTCTTGGCAAAGTTTCTGTTTGAGAAGGCACAAGACTGTTGGAATTTTCTTGATCTACAAGCCTTTGAAGAGATTGTGGCACTCTTTATCTATGGGTTGGTCCTGTTCCCAAACCCTGATCAACTTATAGATGTGAATGCTGTCAAGATTTTCATATCTCGGAATCCTATACCTACATTGCTTAGGGACATCCTACACTCATTTACACAAGAACAATGAGGAAAAGAAGTGTTCTCATGTGCTGTACTCCTCTCCTAGCAAGGTGGTTTATTTCTCACCTTCCACAATCAGTTTTGAAGAATGAGCGGGGTTTAAGGTGGTCACAACGATTGATGACCCTCACACATTTTGATGTACATTGGTGTTCTCGGTCCAGAGAAAATGTCATCATCATTGACCGTTGTGGGGAATTCCCTAATGTCCCACTACTTGGCATTAGGGGAGGAATTACCTACAACCCTTGTTTAGCTCTAAGACAGTTTGGATATGCTCGGAGGGATGGCCCTCATGACATGTTGATTCCTGACCTAGTTTTTGACTTCGACGATGATGCGCAAGGACTTCGACAAAGGTTCATCAGAGCTTGGAGGATACCCAACAAAATGGATAGTAAGACACTGGGGCACAAGAATTCCATCCCCCTTGAGCCTTATCTCAAGTGGGTACGAACCCGCGCCCATAATATTATGATGCCATACCCTCACATTCTCCCCTTGATCAAAGAGCCTGTTATGGAAGGAGAGGTTCCATACACCATCCTACATCCTGACATGGCAACATCATGGGAAGAAATGTAAAAGAGTTGGATCCAACTCAAGGAAGAACGAAATACTTTTGAAGCCAGCTTCTATGCCAGTGAGAAGAAGGTTTTGGAGCTTACCCGCCGACTTCATGAGGAGGAAACTCTCAACACTTACATCGCACCAAAGAGGATGCGCAATGTCTTTTTACATTAAGAATTTTGTAATATTTTGCCCATGGGGCACTTATGTACTAACAATTTCTTCTTAATATGATGTGTGTTCCTTTTTGTTTGCAACAAATTTGAATTTCTGAATCCTTGAATGCATTACATGAATAACATATCATTCATCATATGCATAAACAGGTCTTCACACCAGGTTTCCTTATCTTTCTGCTGTTTATTTCAGCAAGATGGATTTGGAGCAGACGGTTAAGGATCTGCAAGCACAAAATTCTCAATTCCAGCAACTCCTCATAACCTTAGAAAAGGGTCAAGAGGATCTCAAAGCATTGTTGGAGAAGAATAAAGAGAAAAAGAAGAAGAGGCCTGGAGTAGCCACTTTTGGAAGAAGGTTTGAAAGCAATGCTAGAAAAGTTCTCGAGTTCCCCTCAACGTTCGACGAAGGGGCTGGTAAAGGAAAAGGGGCTGCGGTACCTTCTGAATCTGAAGTTGAAGAAGAGGAAGAGGAAGAAGACGAAGACTACTCCGAACAGCAATATCCCCCGGCGGATGATAAATATAAGAATCTTGAGGATAGATTGGCAGCCATGGAGTTGCAAAGGGTACCTGGTTTAGATTTTGAAGAACTAGGGTTGGTCGCTGGGATCGTCATCCCTCCCAAGTTCAAAGTACCAACATTTGCTAAGCATGACGGTCTGTCGTGCCCAAAGATGCATCTGAGATCGTATGTCAGAAAGATCCAACCCCACTCATCTGATAAAGACCTCTGGGTACACTTTTTCCAAGACAGTTTATCAGGCACGCAACTAGACTGGTTCTATCAACTTGAGAGATCAGAGGTTCACAATTAGCTGCTGCTTTTTACCGTCAATACCAATACAATGCTGATTTGGCGCCCACTCGTACTCAGCTACAGAGTATGGGGATGGCTTCCAATGAAGGATTTAAAGAGTATGCCCAGAAGTGGCGTGATCTGGCTGGAAGGGTGCAGCCACCATTGTCAGATAGAGAGCTAGTTGACATGTTTCTGGGGACCCTGTCTTGCCCTTTCTTCAATCATCTAATCGGGAGTTCCTCCGCGGGATTTACTGAACTAATTTTGACCGGTGAAAGGGTCGAGGCTGGCATTAAAAGTGGTAAGATTCAGAAAGATGCTTCCGCATCCACCGCTGTTAAGAATACCTTCCCAGCTAAAAAGGAAGCCTCTGCTGTTTACTCTTAGAAAAGTCAAGGAAGAATCGAGCACCGACCGACTGTAGGGGCTGTGATGATTCAAAACTATTCAAATGATCAACCTCGCGGCAATCTGTCAAGACCTAATCAACAACGGGTAGAAAGGCCACAACGACAATTCACCCGAATCAACATGACGCCAACGCAAGTACTCCCTAATTTGTTAAAACTAAACCTTGCCAGTTTAAAGGAAGCGCCAAAGAACCCTAACACTTCCTCTCCATACTACCACTCCAATGCTAAGTGTGCTTACCACTCTAACAGTGTTGGGCATGATACTAATAATTGTTGGGCGCTTAAGAACAAAATCCAAGACCTGATTGACGCCAAGGAAGTAGAATTCGATGCGCCCGAAAAGCCAAATGTGATTTCTGCCCCAATGCCCAAGCACGGTAACAATGTTCATGCCGTTATGGAGGACCTTCATGTTACTGATGTTGCTGACCTTTTGACTCTGTTACTAGTGATTAAAGAGAATTTGATGAGAGCCAGGATCTTTCCTGGTTGTGGAAAAGACTGCTACTTTTGTTTGAACATACGAGCTGATTGCCCAATGTTGAAGTCAGGTGTCCAACGCCTGATGGATACCCAAGAGATACTCTTCCAAAAAACCCCTGTTGATACCTTCACTCCTATTACTCCTGCTACTTTTGCTACTTCAACCAACGACATTGAAATTATAACCATTTCCGACAATCCTCCCAAGGCTTGCAAAAGGCCTGTCAGGATTACGCCCGACCCTAAATTTGTACCTTTAAAAATCACCATGCCGGGACCTGTCCCGTATCAATCTATCAAGACGATACCATGGAACTATGAAGGAGAAATCTTCTATCATGGTATCAAACAGATTGAAGCAGTCCAAGAGATTTCTGAAGAAGAAGACCCTGATATAGGGAACATCGTAGGAACAAGCAAGATAACCCGCAGCGGCCAGATCTTTTCTCCGGAGATTGCTCCCCCCCGAGCAGTTTTCGGACCCTCGAAAGCTTCTGCACCTGTTAAGTCATCTGTGCGAGACCCGATAATTGAAGAATTGGATACTCCTGAAGTAAGACCATTTGCTGATAATACCGACAAGGGTAAGGGGATACTGGAAGAGCCTGTCAAGACGAAGGCTCATGCTGTGGTTATCCCCGAAACCACCCAGAAAGAAATGGATGAAATCTTGAAAATAATCAAAAGGAGCGATTTTGACGTCGTAGAACAACTAGGGAAGACCCCTTCTAAAATATCCATGTTGTCTCCTCTACTTTGCTCTGAGGCCCATGCAAAGGCCTTAATATAATTTCTAAAGACGGCACACGTGCCCCAGGAAACTTCGGCTGACCAGTTTCAGGAGTGTGTGACCAGTCTTACTGCTGATAATGGCCTTGGCTTTTCCGATGCTGACTTGACTCCCAAAGGAAGGAAACACAACGACACACTACATGTTTCAGTTGAATGCAGGGGAACCACCCTCGCCCATGTCTTAGTTGATACTGGTTCTTCCTTGAATGTGCTGCCGAAGAAAGCTTTAGATCGTTTGGACTGCGAAGGATTGACCCTCAAACCTAGTAACATCGTTGTTAGGGCCTTTGATGGGTCCAAAAGAATGGTTCATGGAGAGGTTGATATTCCTATCAAAGTAGGCACAAAAGTTTTCAACTCCACCTTTTATGTGATGGACATCCGTCCGTCATATTCGTGTTTGTTAGGAAGACCGTGGATCCATTATGCCGGGGCAGTTACCTCCTCTTTGCACCAAATGCTGAAATATCCTGTTAAGGGTAAGATTATAACAGTGCACGGCGAGGAATAGTACATGATAAGTCATCTCAATTCCTTCGGCTATGTGGAGTTGGATGGCGAGTTCATCGAAACGCCTTTCCAACATTTTGAGGAAGTTTCTCCTGAGATAGCAGTTGCGAAGACAATGGTTGGGGTGCCTATCGTTCCCAAAAATGTGCCTAGGATGGCATCTCTCAAGGACGCAGAGGCGGTAATTAAAGAAGGGAAGAGCATAGTATGGGGGAAATTGCTTGATTTTCCCCATAAGACGGACAAATTTGGACAAGGGTTTACAGCTGCAGGACAAAAAGCTATGCGTCGCTCCAAGACTGGAAGGCCACCTGTAAGGATCACTCACCATGAAGTTAATGCTGTTGAAGATGAAGATGAAGAGAACAACTTCGAAGATTGGATTTTTCCGACCGTCGAAGGGGGTTTAAGCAACTGGGAAGCAAATGATTTTATTCCCATCACCTTCATCAACCCGTAATTTTATCTTTGAACAATTTCTTATTTCGGTCTGTAATAACTAAAACAATTTGTACACTATTTTCACCTCATGCCTTGCCCGGGGCATGTAGGTCCATTTGTAAGGGCTTGATTTACTTCATTATCATATGCATTGTTTTAATGAATCATTGGACGTTTTCATAAACTACTGTGTTCATTTTCTTTCCTTTTGCATTTTTGTTTTGTTTAAGGATGGCTATCCCTTACACACACCCACACTCACAAATGCAGGTACCCATCCACTCCGGATTCCGTGGGTGACTATTTTGTTTTAGCCTTCGATAACTCTGAAGACTTGGTCAATCATGCTGAGTACGAAGTTGACGAAGATTGTGAAGTGCCGGGAGAGTTAGCCAGACTTTTACAACAAGAAGAGAGGGCTATTCTTCTTCATGAAGAGTTGCTAGAAACCATCAACTTGGGAGCAGAGGAGGACAAGAAAGATGTAAAAGTGGGTGCCAACCTGGAACCAAGTGTCAAAGAGCGTCTAGTGCAGTTGTTAAACGAATATGTTGAAATCTTCGCCTGGTCTTATGAAGACATGCCAGGGTTAGACACAGATATCGTGGTTCACCGTCTCCCTACAAGAGAAGACTGTCCACCGATTAAGAAAAAGGTCTGCCGAATGAGGCCTGACATGTCTGAGAAGATCAAAGCTGAGGTAATGAAGCAATTCAACGCTGGCTTTCTGGCTGTTACTTCCTATCCATAATGGGTTGCTAACATTGTGCCTGTGCCTAAGAAGGACGGCAAAGTCAGAATGTATGTGGATTATCGGGACTAAAACAGGGCTAGCCCTAAGGATGATTTTCCACTGCCACACATCGACATCTTGGTTGACAACACAGCTCAATACAAGGTTTTTTCCTTCATGGATGGATTCTCGGGATACAACCAAATCAAAATGGCCCCCGAGGACATGGAGAAAACTACTTTTGTCACGCAATGAGGTACCTTCTGCTACAAAGTGATGCCATTCGGACTGAAGAATGCAGGGGCAACCTATCAACGCGCCATGGTAGCTTTGTTTCATGATATGATACATCATGAGATTGAAGTTTACGTAGATGACATGATAGCTCGATCACAGACAGAAGAAGAACACCTTGATCATTTGCAAAAGTTGTTTGCCAGGTTGAAGGAGTATAAGCTCAGACTAAACCCAAGCAAGTGCACTTTTGGGGTTAGGTCTGGTAAACTTCTGGGATTTATTGTCAGCAACAAAGGCATTGAGGTTGATCCAACTAAAGTAAAGACTATACAAGAAATGCCTGCCCCCTGTACTGAAAAGGAGGTTAGAGGATTCTTGGGACGCTTGAACTATATTGCGAGGTTCATCTCTCACCTGACATCTACCTGTGAGCCAATTTTCAAACTGTTGAAGAAAGATCAGGTAGTTGAATGGAATAATGATTGTCAAGTTGCTTTTGATAAGATCAAGGAGTATTTATTAGAACCTCCTATTTTGATGCCACCCGTTGAAGGAAGGTCGTTAATCATGTATCTGACTATTTTGGATAACTCAATGGGGTGCGTGCTGGGCCAACATGACGAGTCTGGCCGAAAAGAGCATGCCATTTATTACCTTAGCAAAAAGTTTACCGACTCTGAGACTCGCTACTCACTGCTCGAGAAAACTTGCCGCGCTTTGGTATGGGCTGCTCGCCGACTAAGGCAGTATATGTTGACTCATACCACTCTACTGATTTCCAAGATGGATCTGATCAAGTATATCTTCGAGAAGCCTGCTTTATCTGGAAGAATCGCCAGATGGAAAATGATCCTGAATAAGTATGATATCCAGTATACTACCCAAAAAGCTATAAAGAGGAGTGTACTAGCTGACCATCTAGCTCATCAAGCCGTCGAAGATTACCAATCTATGAGATTCAACTTCCCTGACGAGGACATCATGACATTGGACAACATTGAAGGTAACGGACCATATGACGGACCTGAACAAGGATCCCGATGGACCCTGTACTTTGATGGTGCTTCAAATGCACTTGGAAACGGTATCAGTGCGGTACTCATTTCTCCGGAAGGTTTCCATACACCCTTCACTGCCCGACTTTGCTTCAGCTGTACCAACAACATGGCTGAATATGAAGCTTGCATCTTTGGTCTCAAGGCTGCTATAGACTTGGGAATCAAATCTTTGGTCGTATTTGGGGACTCGGCTTTGGTTATCAGTCAAGTCAAAGGAGAGTGAGACACCAAACATCCTAATCTTATCCCATACAAAGAACATGTCTTGACATTGTTGCCTCATTTCGAGAAGATTACCTTCGAGCATTTCCCGCGAGAAGAAAATCAGCTAGCAGATGTTCTGGCCACAATGTCTTCCATGTTTAAACTCAACTGGGATAACGAGGCTCCCCAAATTTCCATCGAGCGAATGGACGAACCTGCGCACTTTCATGAGATTAACACTGAAGAAGTAGTGGAACAACCCTGGTTTCATGAAATCAAAAGGTATTTCCAGACTCGAGAATACCCTGAAGGAGCTTCCGTCAATGACAAAAAGTTCTTAAGGAGATTTGCTGCCAAGTTCTTCCTAAGCAATGGCATCCTTTATAAGCACAACCATGATTGTGTTCTACTTCATTGTATGGACAAAGCTGAAGCAAAGTTGATCATGACCGAAATACATAGTGGCACATTTGGCACCCACTTGAGCGGACATACGATGGCTAAGAAGGTTCTAAGGGCAGGCTACTACTGGTCTACCATGGAAGTTGATTGTCATCAACATTCCCGTACTTGCCACAAATGCCAAGTCTATGCCGACAAGGTACATATTCCCCCTGTTCCTCTCAACATTCAGACAGTTCCTTGGCCATTCGCAATGTGGGGCATTGACATGATTGGAGAGATCAAGCCTACGACATCCAATGGACATCGCTTCATTTTGTTCGCTATTGATTACTTCACCAAATGGGTCGAAGCAGCTTCCTTTTCCTCCGTTACAAAGAACGTGGTTGCCCGCTTCATTAAGCAGAATCTCATATGCCGGTATGGTATCCCCGACAGGATCATCACGGACAATGGTACAAATTTAAACAACACTATGATCACCGCTCTATGCGAGCAGTTCAAGATTTATCATCACAATTCATCTCCCTATCGGCCGAAGATGATCGGTGCTGTTGAAGCTGCGAACAAAAATATCAAGAAGATCATTCAAAAGATGACAGTCACCTACAAGAACTGGCATAAGATGTTACCGTTTGCTCTGCACGGATATCTTACCACGGAACGTACTTCAACAGGGGCAACCCCTTTCTCTTTGGTATATGGCATGGAAGATGTTTTACCTATGGAAGTTCAGATTCCTTCTTTAAGGATTATGAAGGATGCTGGTTTGAGTGAAGACGATTGGATTCAGACCCGACTTGATCAACTTAACTTGATCGACGAGAAACGACTTACTGCTGTTTGTCATGGTCAGACGTATCAAAAACGGATGATCAAGGCTTTCAACAAGAAAGTCATACGCCAAGTATATCAAGTCGGAGATCTTGTAATCAAGCGGATCATATTACCGCAAAATGATCCCAGGGGCAAGTGGACTCCTACCTACGAAGGACCATTTGTGATCAAGAGCATCTTTTCTGGTGGGGCAATGATTCTGACCACCATGGACGGCGACGACTTGCCGCACCCTGCGAACGCGGACATAGTCAAAAGATATTACGCATAAAACGACCCGACAAGTTGAAAACCCGAAAGGGAGACTTGGGCAAAAATGGGCATCCCGGTGAATCGAAAACCCGAAAGGGAGGTTCAGGCAAAAATTAGGGATAAAACAAAAAGTATGTACACCCGGCAAGTTGAAAACCTGAAAAGGCGACTTGGGAAAAAAAGGGTTTCCCGGTGGATCGAAAACCCGAAAGGGAGGTCCAGGCAAAAGTTAGGGAATTAAAGCGTATGACTATGTCTCGTTGGATCACTTTAAGAACAATATCTTCACCAACAAGCTCCAAGCTTCTGATCAATCCAATCATCGGCGGGCGAAGCAGCGAATGGACAAGACACTCAGAGTTGTGAAGGCTATAGCAGAATGGGAATCCCATGGAATTATTACACATAGCCATCTTTCTCTTGTATAAAATTTTTATCAACTTTTTACGACAACATTCTCTTACTAGGATGTCTGTCTCCTTTGTACAAAGATACTTACAAAAGTTAATACAAAAATACTTCAAAGTGCAGAAATTTGCTTGCCTTTCCTTTCTTTTTACACTTGTGTTTTATTTAAAAACGTCCAAAGTTTCGTTAAATAGGCATATGCATTTGAATTTAATCACTGCTTACAAATAAAACGAATTTGAGAAAGGATAATTACTGATAGGTTGAAGGTGTAGGAAGATGTCCTTGTGCTATTTCAGAAGAAATCCCTTACCATATGTCATTCAGATCCTCAACAAAGCTAAAAATTTGGAGTATTATTTCCCCAGCAAAGTTAAGCTTCAAGATCCTCAGCGGAGCCAGTACGTTCTAAACTTGATTCCCCAGCTGAGTTAAGTTTCAAAGTTCCCATCAGAATTCAAACTCTCGATCCCCAGTGGAGCCCAAAAACCCTGAAATACAAGATCCCCAGCGGAACCAGAATATTCTAAACCTTCTTCCCCAGCGAAGTCAAGTTTCCAACTATCAACCCCCGGTGGGAACTGTTCAACTTCCCCAAATTTCCCCAGCAGGCTATCTTAAAAGTCTGAAAACCAAGCAAATAACAATTAACTCCTTGGCTTGTCCCCAACCAAGATTGTTTCCCCAGTAGTTTGGCATACAACCCAAAACTCCTGATCCCACCGACCGAGTATACATTCTCCCCATAGAGTTATTTCCCTGCAGATCGAAGAATCTCGGTCTCATTTCTCCAAACAGAAGCCTCCTAGGTTCCAACTCCACAGTAGAGATTTTCAGAATTTTCCTTAGTTCCCAGGAAAGTCTTGAAGGATCCTCATTTCCCGCAGAAGTTGTCAGAACCCTTGTGAATCCCCACAAATCGCCGAGGATTTTCAATCTCCAGCAAGGGTCCCAGGATTTCTCCCTCTCAAACAATCATAGATTCTTTAACCCCCAAGCAGTCAGCAAGGATTTCTCATCTTCAGCAATCAAAGATTTTTGAATCCTCAGCATTGGTCAAAGATTCACTTTCCCCGACAGCAGTCAAGGATTTCTTTGTCTCCAGTCATCAAGGATTTATTTTCCTCAGCAGGACAGCTACTCAACTTACATGTATAACCATTACATCTATATATCATAAACATTGATGAAACACAATTCATTGCATCATACATATCATGCAACATAACTTTGTGTTTTAGCTAACATTTTACCCTTTTTCAGGATAAGATTAAAAGTCTATTACCAACAGTTTTCCTGATACAGTATGGATACACCCCAGACACGGCGGTCATTCTATTACTCATTCACAATTTCAAGTCAAAATACAGTACAGATACACCCCAAACGCGGAGGCCATTCTACTACTCATTTAGACTTCAGCAATCTGATACAGACTAGATACGCTCCAGACACGGCAGCCATTCTATCTCTCATTCAGATTCAACCATAAACTACAAGTTCAGATACGCTCTAGACACGGATGCCATTCTGGCCCTTACACCAGAAGATTGACTCTCCCTAGTGCAGTCGCCATGGAAGTCATTCTGTCACTTATTCAGATCCCAATTACAGTCTCAGATACACTCCAGACACGGAAGTCATTCTGCTACTCATACAGATCTCAACTTCAGATACAGTTCAGATACGCTTCAGACACGGTTGCCATTCTGTCACTCATTCAGAATTTATCCCCAGCCCAGAGATGCTTCGTACACAGATGTTTCTCTGTCTCCCATTCAGAATTCAGATACAATACAGATACACTCCAGACACGGAAGTCATTCTGATATTCAAACACAGTTAGAGCCCAGATACGTTCCAGACACGGATGCCATTCCCTTGCTCATACAAATTCAGATCCCAGTTATAGCTTTAGATACACTCCAAACACGGAAGTCATTATGCTATTCATACAGGTCTCAACTTCAGTTACAGCTCAGATACGCTCCAGACACGGACGCCATTCTTTTGCTCATAATAGACTCAGTCTCTAGATACAGTTCAAATGCATTCCAGACACATATACCATTTTGATGCTCATTCTTCTGACCTACAACATTGTAATTCAACAAACATTCTTGGATGACATCTTTAAGCCCATCTCCAGCAATATTCTACAATCTCTAAATGGCATCTTTAAGCCCATTTCCTCAGCTATATTTTGACGAATGCAAATTTATGGGCACTTTAGTGTCCAATCCTCTTTTACCTTCGAGTCGCGAAAGGCAAACTTGCCAATCTAACTCTTCAGGTTCAAGAAGATTGAACAGGGGAAACTGTTGTACCCCAAAATTTTCTCTCTCATTTCATCAACATTTTCTCATCACAAGACTCTTGGAGCTCAAGATCAAGCTAGGGTTTGCCCTGCTCAAGACACCTCCTTGCACTGTTGACCTAAATTAGGGTTTGAGTTTGCACAGGGATGTTTTGATCTACAATGACCAAAGTGACTTTAATACTTCATATTGGACTCACAAGTTTGTCCATACCAAGTTTCAAGCCTTGAATCAAATTTTTGCTCAGTCAATTGGACTGTTGACCTAGAAATCAGCTTTATTGGGGAAAAAGTCAATTGTGGCCAATTGACAGTCAAACCTCATGTATTTTGACCCATATAAACATTATGAACTCATATGAACCATTTGATCAAGTTTGGATCACAATTCCACAAGAAATTTGATCAAAACACCAAAAGGGCAAAATGGTCATTTTTAGGGTTTTGACTGTACAAAGGCAATTTTTGACTGTTTGACCTAGCCAATGGAAAATCAAGCTAAACCATGGACACAAGGACTCAATGACATTATCTTGACCCATTCAACAAGTTCAAAAGATCTCAAATGTATATGATTGACAAATGAATTTTTCAGTCAATTGATCAAAATTTGATTGTATACTGAAAAGTCAAACTTTGACTTTTTGTTCAAAATCAAGTGCCAAGGGTCATTTTTCATCAAGACATGTCAAATTATGAAACTTGTTCATCAAGAAACCCAAAATTGCAAATGAGGGTTTAAAATGGAAAATTTTCATAACTTAGAAATTTTCTAAGTTATGAAATTTTCTTATTTTTTCCTAACTTTGTCCCATTTTTTCACAAAGATGCAAATGGATTCAAACAAAACTTGCAACATGAAAGTTGTAGTTCATCACAAAGTATACAACTTTGATTCACAAAGTTTGCTCAAAAGAAGCTTGGATCTTAAGTTATGATTTTTGGAACAAGGGTACCTAAAACTTTTAACTTAGAGAAATTTTGCCCTAGTTTAGGCAGGATTTTGACCCATCTTCTTGGGCATTTTTCACATAGTTGCACTTGGATTTTCAAGTTGCATTTCAAAGATTGATTATAGTACATGTTGCAAGCTTTCTAAATTATCTAAGAACTCCTCAAACACCTTTGTGGTTAGGGAGAATCGAATGCTTGAAGTTTGCAAAAACTCACTTTGATCCATGGCCAATACATGTTCATACAAGTTTCATTTTCAAACCAGTATGCTTTGTACTTATTTGAATGCCTCTAAACCATTTTACACTCCTTAATTGAATGAAAATCCACTGAGCTAATGCATTATCTTGTCCATTTGGACATTGCACACAAAACTAATCCCTATTTGGAAAAAGGTACATTTCCATTCTTGAAAAGTTATGCTTTATGTAAAAACATGATCTTTAGGCATAGGGGCCATATCTCAGAAGCCAAATAAAATCCATAAATTCCAGTAACCAAGGGCAAAGTATGCAGCATACAAGATAGAGGGTACATGCCTGTAATCAGAACTTACACATTCTTGCTTCACAAAGAAGAAAACTTACAAAAATCCTCCCAACTTGAAAACTGGCCATTGTTAGCTTACACAAACTTTACAAACATTTTTCACACAACCCTTTGAGTAAGAAACACGAGCACTTGAGCCTCAAAACCTCCCATAACCAAAAATCACTCTTCTTTGGCAAAACAGGGAAATTGCTGCAACTTGAGTGCCATAGCTCATTTTGCTCGTGCATTTTGCCTCTTTTTGCTTCAAACACATTCCATTCAACTCACTAAAGTTATCCCAAACCTCCATTGCCAACTGTAACACCATTTACAGTGTTCACCATTTTCATTTCAAGCTTATGCAGGTTGAGTTCTAGAGGTTGATTCAGGGACATTCAAGGCAAGCTAGCTATTGGAAAAGATCAAGTGAAGTTCAAGCAAGCTACCAGATACCTCAAAACTTGTTGAGAAGCTCTGCATTGTCCCACACGAATCCAACTGAAATAGGTTTTTCTCCACTTTCTATCTCTCTATTTAGGAACATTTAGCTTTAGGTTTGTGAATGAAAAATGTAGTATTCATTGCTAGGAAGCCATACATATGCTCAGCTTTCATTTATATTAAGTGTGCTAGGAGAATTTCATCCATGAACATGTGAAAAAAGCTAGGTCAGATTTTAGGGCCAGAGAACTTCTCTCTGGTCTTTGAGAGTTAAGATTAATGCTTTATATGATTAGAATCGTATTGAAGTTCTCTACAAGATTGATGTTGTGAGTTTTGGCAAAAGATCACTGAAACAGGATGTCCAAGTTTGAACCAGGCGTGCGCGTTTCTATCTAGAGGAAGAAGATGAAGTTGGCTTGGGCTGGGCCTGGCCAGTTTTGCTTCTAACACATATTTTTTCAGTTCATACCCCCCTGGCCCATTTCTTTGTTTTTTTTTATCATTTTTGCATTTTTATTCCATTTCTGACTTTTATATTTTATTTTCAAGCATAAAAAATGATCCAAAAATATTTTTATTTTTTTTTACATTTATTTGGCATTTATTTTTATTTTTACTAGTATAAAAATGTTTATATGCTTTTATATCATTTTGTTTAAATTAAAAAATAATACAAATAATACTTTTATTTTCATTTATTATTTTTATACACATTTGAAAATATTTTCTTGAAATATATACATTTTGTAAATAATTTATTTTATTTTTATACATACTTAATATATTTAATACATATATATATATATATATATATATATATATATATATATATATATATATATATATATATATATATATATATATATATATATATATATATATATATATATATATATATATATATATATATATATATATATATATATATATATATATATATATATATATATATATATATATATATATATATATATATATATATATATATATATATATATATATATATACTATATTTTATTAAATAATTAGAACAAAAAACACAAAAATAATACATTTTTATTTTTATTAATATTTTATACTAAAAATACCTTTTTTTCAATATACTTTTATTTTTGTACAAATTGATGCATTATTGTATATAAATAATAAATAATACTATTTATTTAAGAAATTAGGGTTTTTGCCCTAAAAACAAAAATAATTAAAATTGACTTTTTATTTATTTATATTTCACATTAAAAATACTTTTTACATACATAAAAAACTTTTTTTGCATAATATATTTTATTTAATATTTATTTATTGTATTTATTTAAATATTGTACATTTAATTGTTATGCCTTACACATTCGATTTGGTTGTAATAATTTAGAATTTAATTTCTTGTCTAAATAATCCCCTGTTCAAAATTGTACCCCCCTCCCTATATCATGTTGTAATAGTGTAGAATTTAAATTCTCGCACCTTTAAATGCTTTCAATTATGCCATGATTAGACTTAGGGTTTGTATGCAAAAATCAAATTAACATATAGTTTGACCTAATCAAAGACAAAAATGCATGAAAAACAAACACAATGCACACTTGCACCCCTAGGGTTTCAATCCACTTGTTGCCTTCAAAAATGGGCCATGATATGCATGTCAAGTACTTTGGCAAAACAAAAGCAAACAAAAGATCATAGTCCCTCGATGACGTTATCTGAGTTGCCTAAACAAAATGATCAAGTCCCTCAAGAAAATTGCCAAAAATACTTGACACTATTGCTATCATGGTCTATACGATGATCCGCGCCTGTCCCATTTAACATCCTAACACAAGGTTGTTCACCAAACACAATGGTGAAACAACACTGTTAAAAGGGTTAAAAATATAAGCAAGATCTTTGAGTAAAATAGGGTAGACAACTTTTAGTTACTTAATCAAAACTTGCAAAAACATCCTTGCTACCTTTAAAACACACTTCACAACACAATTTCAAAACCCTACTTTCAAACATTGAAAACTTTTCAAAAAAACACCTTTGTATACATTCAAACAAGAATCATTACAAAGGTTGCCACAACGATGGTCTCTTTTCAAAACATCTTTCAAAATCACACACAAAGCACCATTTCAAACAATTGAAGAGCACCATTCCAAACAATTGAAAAGCAAATCAAGTGATATAAGCAAGTAACTAAGAGCCCATGGATAACCATGGATAGAAAGGGTTCTAATACCTTTCCTTTCTATAATCTACTCCCTGAACCCAGGAAAACATCTCAAAGGTCTTTCCTGTGCTTTTTGACCTTTCCTTAGGATAAAATAAAAAGTCGGTGGCGACTCTTGCTAAACCGAAACATTTGCAAACACAAACGCAAAATCCCAAGCCAGTTCTCCCACCGTATCACAGTGGGTGTTTCACCCCAAGATTTTCCCTCTCATTTTACTCAACACATTCTCATTGAGGTGCTCAATTTACCCAAGGATGCCTAAGGATTGACCAGACAAATCCCCCTCCTAAGACAATGAGCCTTAAACTAGGGTTTCCATTTTTATCAAGATGTTTGAGTTCCAAGGGTCCAAAATGATTTCAATGGTCCTAATATGTTCTCAAGATCATTCATGTCAAGTTTCATGCCTTGCACAAGAAGTTTGCTCAGACAATTGCTCAGATGCTTGAGAATCAACTATATTAGGTCAAAAGTCAACTGTGGCCCACATACAGTCAAACTTCAAGATTTTCGGTCAACATCAACATTTTGAAGTGATATTCATCATTTGATCAAGGTTTGATCATGATTCCTCAAGTAATGCCCCTAATTCATCAAAACTCAAAAGTTACTAAATTAGGGTTTCTTAGGAAAAGTTAACCAAACTTTGACCAGGCATAACTTTCTCATACTTTATCAGAAATTTATCATCCAAGGCTCATTTTGAAGAGAATCCAATCCCCTACAACTCATATTCATCCCTCAAGTTAAAAATATGCACTCATCAAAAGATATGAATTTCTACATTATAGGTCCTTTTGAAAAGTCAACAAAAACACCTTTTGGGTCAAAGCTTCTTACATGAACATGGAAGACCCAATTTGGATGATACCAAAAGGTTTGTTTAGGGGACATACTAAGATTTCCAAAAAGTATAAGAACACCTCTTTAGGGTCAAAATGGGAGGAGTTATGCATTGTCAAAGTTGACCATTTTTTGGAAAATTGCCAAAAGTCAAATGTGCTCACAAATGCATTTTTTGACAAATGGGCCTAACTTTTTATGTTTGCACCTCACTTCCAATATGGTCCATGACCCAAACATCCTTCCACTTGTCATTAGTCTTACTTATTTAATTTATTTTAATTTTTATCCTTTAGAAATCAAATTAAATCAAATAAATCATCTAAGCAATAAAAGATTTCATTACAAATATTTTTATCATCAATTGGCAGTCAACAAAAGCTGGAAAGATCAAAACAAATCGTGGAAAGAGAGTAAAGATTGGATTTGTTCCAAAAATAAACAAAATCAAAAACTTGAAAGAAAAATATTTTGTCATCATAGCATGGGATTTTCTCCAAATATGTTGACCTAGTATGCTATCATACATAAGGATAACCATTCCAAATAACAAGCATACGAGAAGGCTGCCTCAAGACCAAGAAAAAGTTTCCAAAATTTCAAGAAAAAAGTGCAATTCGTATCAATTGTTCTAGCTCTTTTCCATTCAGAACAAGCATATAATCTTCCTTCAGAAGACTCTAGGAAGCGTTCCATACAGTTAGGTTATCTCAATACACGTAGGAACTCCCTCACACGATCTCTCCGATTGGTAAACTTTATCTACTCTCAAACTCGCGTAGCACTTAATTTTAATCCATATCGCTTGCATACATGTGTTTCTATTGATGATTATGAGTGTTTGGACGTATGACATGCGAAGCTTAAACCCAGGAATGTCCTTTGCCATTAATGACTGTCGTCTCACAATTTTTCTCATAATGTTGTTTACAAGCTGTTTCAGGACAAGAGGAGGTCACCATTGGATCCGCAGGCCTCGAATTAGGGGGTATGATCCAATTAATATTTGTTTTCGCAGGTTCGCGCGAGTTTGGATGAAGGAGATGGCCGGAGAAGACGACCGGAGCTAGGGCTCCGACGCTTCTCCGACGAGTCAAACTTTGAATAAAGTTTGACTGCCGACGAGGCTGATTCTTATAACATGATTGGCCCATACTAGCTGACATGGGCGTTTGTTTAATTGACTGGGTTTAACACATGGATTTCCCTTTTATTATTTGCGTTTGGATATATGTATGAATAACCAGGTTGTTGTAGTGGTAAGACGCATGGTTGTGAAGCCAGAGGGCCTGGGTTCAATCCTCAGGCCTTGGTTTTATTTTTCAGCATAAGTTTCCCATAGATCAGGTGTTCAACGCATCGTGGAGGGCATCATGCATCCTCATCTCCAAGCGGTTTGATTATCATCAATGTGGATCAAACGGTCAAGATCCAAACATCCACGATAGACCATCAAAAGACAAATACAATGGGTCTGGCGCAAGCATGGGCTCAGTATATTGGGCCTGGACAAATTCAGAAAGGCACCCCCCATTTGCTTATCATACAGGCCCAGATTCTTACTTTTTTTAAATTCTTTTTCTTATTATTTATTAATTATGATTTTTTTAATAACACCAAAAATAAATCTTTTTTTTTTATTTAATCAAAAAACCATAAAAACACCAAAAATCTTTTTCCCATAAATATTTTATTAATTAATTAGTTTAATTAAATTAGGGTAATTTAATGTCTTTTTATTATAATTCAAAATAATTAGATTTAGGGTTTAATTTCATACTTAACCTAATTTTTTCTCAAAAAAAACCACACAAATTTTTTCTCCAATTAGATTTGTAGGTCGTATAATTCATTTCTCGCATTTAAGTTGCCGCACGCATCCTTATTTTCTTTATTCTTATTAAATATTATAACTGCTCCCAAGTTGTAATAGTTAAATTAGGTTTAATATTTCCCTTATCATTTTTCCCGGGTTTTTGAATATGTAATCCCATCCCCAAAGCCTTGTAATAGTTAGGGTTTTAATTTCTTGGTTTTAAGTTCCGTAGATATTTAACTGTTTAGATGTATGGATAATAGGCTTGCATGTGAAAGATAAATGATTAAAACAATAGAAAACCCTAACTGTGCAAAGATAATTTATGGGAAAAATACACTTGCACATGCTCACTCCTAGGTTTTACTCCACTCCGGTTACCTTCGGTAAACGGTCATGAAGTATAGGGTTTGTTAGTGGTTGTCCTCTAGCCCCGAAAGATCTAAAATGACCAATTCGGATGTTGCCTCGGAAAAAGATCTTTAAGGCTTTTGGATGATTACTAAAATTTCCTAACATTGCTTTTGTGATCATACTTGTCTCTTCGAACGTCCATAAAAAACTCCAACGACGGTGCTACCTATTCCTTAATAATAGGATAGCACTGTCTAAAGGAAAACGAACAGTCTTTTTCGAGTAGGTAGATTAGTTCCTAGGTACTTGCTCAAATAAACAAACTTTTTCACACCAAACACTTTTTCAAACAAAGTTTTCAAAAACAACTTCGTAACACTCTTGAGGACATAAACAAGGATTAAAACGAAGTAAAACAAAACTTTTCAAAGCAAAGCACACACAAGCAATTTCAAAATGAGCAAGTACCTAAGAGCCCATGGAAATCCATGGATGGAAAGGGTGCTAACACCTTCCCTTTCTATAATCTACCCCTCGTACTCAGAAACATCTCGACAAAGGTTTTTTATATTCTTTTTCCTTTTCCTTTGTTGGATGAAATAAAAGTCGGTGGAAACTCTTGCTTACCGCAACATTTGCGAACAAAAACGCAAACCAGTATAACAGTCGATTCTGCCACCGTATCACAGAACTGGCGACTCGTTGGGGATAATTAATAAAGTAGGGTTTACCTTAGGATCTAGGTCATTTTAAAATTGCTTTCTTGTTTGTTTTCTTTATTCTTAAAGGGTTTTGCTTGGGTTACTATAGATCCTACACCCGGATCTGGGGGCACTTTTTTAGGTAAACAACAATAGATCGTGGAGAGTGTACGACATAGACTGGTATGGTTTAAGCGATGGCTGTGTTGGTGTGACACTTTGGTTGGTACCGGTATCCTTCATGTGGAAACATAGAGAATACGGGGCCGCCGCGTGGTTTCGTGAAGCACTAACGGACCTTAGAACCTTAGTTAAACAAACTTGTCCATTATAAAGTAGTGAGATAGCCGACCTCAGTATAGAGCTGAGGATTGGTTGATAATCGATGCTACACTCATTGAGATCAGAATTTCAGGATATTTCGGCCGTAAGAAAATATTGCTTGAGCTGAAACAATGCCCGATAAAGGATGGTCAGTGATATTGAGAATCTTTATAACCCGGTTACTTTTCTAAGACAGGTTGAAACCAACTAAACTTCAAGAGGGTACTTACCTTTAACCTCATGCAAGCCTCTAAACCTAGGAACTTGGTGTGATTTGTCTGTGTTTTCTATACCTGTGATTTATCATGACATCATGCATCATAATATAGCATCCATTCTTATTGCACTAACCATTTCAAGGACCAAGGGAATTTAACTTTGTTCTGTTTTAAAGATCATGGCCTCCATTCGTAGAAACACTATCTGAATCAGCTTTGTGAAGATACCTTCCCAGCTCAAAGAGCTAATATCAAAGGTTTCCGAAACTTCTGCGTTCACTAAGAGACGTGGTCGACTTCTCAACCTGGTTACTTCAAACTTTGATGAAAATATGATGAGTGTACTCTTTCAGTTCTTTGATCCCAAGTACCACTGCTTCACCTTTCCAGACTATCAGTTAGTGCCTACCATGGAAGAATTCTCTCAGTTGTTGGATATACCCATTCTTGAACAGTTGCCTTTCACAGGTCTGGAAGAAGTTCCTAAGCCAGAAGTCATTGCCTCAGCTTTGCATCTAAAACGGGCCGAAGTGGTATCCAATTGGGAAACAAGAAGCAGATTCTAGGGTTTTCTAGCCAAGTTCCTGATAGACAAGGCCCAGCTGTTTTGGGATGATATGGATTTCAGGCTTTTAAGGAGGTCTTGGCCCTTCTAATATATGGGTTAGTACTATTCCCTAATCCAAACTTATTCATAGATTGTAATGCTATCAAGATCTTCCTCTCTCGCAACCCTGTGCCTACCTTGCTCGGAGATATTTTGCACACTCTCCATACTCGTACCATGAAGAGAAGAGGGGTGCTTATGTGCTGCATGCCATTGTTGTCGAGGTGGTTTATTTCTCACCTCCCTAAGTCCGTACTGAAGAATGAAGAAGGTATGGGTTGGTCACAAAGAATAATGTCACTCGCTCACATGGATATTCTCTGGTGTTCCCGGGCTATAGAAAACACTGCTATTATTGACCGCTACGGGGAGAACCCTAATGTCCCGTTGAAAAAACCAGTTGAAAATCATCAAACAATGAAGTCGCCATCAAACGTCTTTTATCCCACAGGAAGGGAAAGGTAAACATCTAGAAAACCTAAGAAGGGAGAAGTCACGGTCTTGCGACTGAAAGATCGGGTAAGGGAGTCTGTTACGCGAGGGGTAGGTATTAGCACCCCACACACCCGTAGTACTCTACGGTATCCACTCTTGTTATCTATCTTATGGGTGTGTTTAATCTATGTCTAAGCTGTATAAAGAATGCATGCAAAAGAAGAGAGAGAAGAATGTAGGGAAAATAAAAGTTGTGCTTGTTTGGGCCCTACCCCGATGCCTACGTATCCCTTTTAAGGAATCAGAGCAGCCGTAGTTCGGCTCATATGTTTTTTGTTGGTTTGTATTTTTTTAATGAACAATATTAATTTCTCCTTCTGCCATAACTTGACCTTTGGAGACTTACGCGTTAGCATAAAAGTGAATTAACATGCTCTTTTGAAAAACTTTGGAGAAAAGATGCTTGGGCGCACAAAAAGTTTGAATTGGTTTGTGTGTTTGATGAACAATATTAATTTTGCCTTCTGCCACAAATCGACCTTTGGAGACTTACGCGTCAGCACAGAAGTGAATTAACATGCTCTTTTGAAAAGAGTTTTGAAAGGAAGGCCCGCAGGCAAAAAGAGTTTGTATTGGTTGGTGTTTTTGCTTGTGGATAGCAGCTAGTTAATCTCAAGAGAGAGATATTAGACATTTTTCTATTTATTCGTGAAATGAGTCTTTGAGACTTGAAGCACACCAAATCTTAGAACAAGAGAACAATAAGGTCGAGAAGAAACCTGGTTATCGTCTCACATACTTAACGAAGATATGATTCTCGTTAGTAAAAAATTTAAGTATTTTGAGGTTTGCAAGAGAAAGAAGTTTTTGTTTTAAATGCATATGCAAAAAGGGAAAAAAGTCAAAGGGGAGACTAGCCTATTTCTATTCCTAATTTTATCATGCATTGCATGATCTTTTGAAAGCACTAAAGTGCGAAAATAAGGAATAAAATGAGATTGTGATGATACTGAATGGAGAAGGTTCGTTGCCTCTTTGAAATCATGCAAGCAATAAGGAGATTCTACCAAAGCCGAAAATGACTATTGGCTCCGACAGTATTAGCGTGTCCAGAAGACTTCATAGACGATCTTTCCCCTCCAGGTATCTTCCTTTAATCCTCGTCTTCACTTCTTTATCTTCTTCTTCTTTTCTTGTTTCCGTTTCTTTTGTTGTCATTGTTGAGCTAAAAATTAAGCAGAGAAGTGTTGATGTTGTTCTGCGCAGATGATGGATCAATGATGGTGATGATATCACGTTGAAACAAAGAATTGCGTGAAAATGAAGATGAAGTTTCAGTGATGATGCTGATGAAAGATGTTGAAGATCTTCAGAGAAGATGAAGATTGTTGAAGTCTTGAAATGGTGGATGAAGAGAGTGCAGAGAGATTTTTTTTTTGGTTGGTGATCTGATTCTCTAGGGATTGAGGAATGATTGAAGATGAAGATGAGTGAGGATGATGAAGTTTGATAATGGTGATGATGAATCACCTCCTAATTCAGAGAGAAAAAGAAGATCTTATGGTGAGTTTTTCGTTATATTTTTCTTTGAACTTCTGTAGAATAATTATATGTGAATCACCTATTTTCTGTGAAGGAGTGGTGATTTGCAGAGAAGTATGAAAGTTGTTGATAAGGAATTGAGAGAGGATGAAAAATGAAGTGTGATGGTGATTCTCCCCAATGCTGAAGAATGAATCCCCATTGAGGTGAGATTTCTTGTTATATAATTTTTGTTGCTGCTGTTAGAAAATGGTTAAAAAATGGGAAGTTAGCTTCTGGTTTTTTTAGAAGTTAGTTGGAAGAATCTGTTAGTTTTTTGTAATTGATAAGTGGTAGTTAGAAATTTGTTATATTTCTATTACGAATTTTTTCCTTTCAGTTTTTTCCCTTTGAACTACTATATGAATAGGCTGTTAACCGTGTTTTGGAATTTAAAGATTCTGTTATTTTTAGTTAAAACAGTTAGGAAGTTGTTAGAACTGTTAGCTTATGTTTTTTAAACAGTTAGAAGGTTTTTGGAAGTTGGTTAAAACAGTTGCGATTTGTTATTAGAATTAGTTAAAATATTCTGTTATGTTTTTTGTTAGGGAATGCGGTTAAATTCAGTTGGGCACTTCGGTGAGTTGAAAAAATTAGTTGTTGAGTTGGTCCCAGAAATTATGTTAGTTAGGAAGGTTAAGAAGTTAGTTACAGAATTCTGTTTGATGGTTATGGTTTCTGTTTGGAATGCTGGTTGGAATTATATTTCCATTTTCTGTTATAAGTCAGGATGTTAGTTGGGAAACGGTTAGAGGATTGAGTTCTGTTAGGATATTCTGTTGAATTTTGCTTTGACAATTAGCCAATGGTTGAAGGAAATTTGGGTTTTAGTTAGGGTAAGGGTTGTTATGGAATTAGTTTTGTTTTCTGGTTTTTCTGAGCTAGTTGGTTGATCTGAGTTTATTGGGCTAGAATGAGAACTGAAATACTCAGGTGCTTTAGTAATCAGACAAAATTTGTTGAACTGTTCTTTTTTCTTTGAATTGATGACTTCCAATTCTTATTCTGGATAATAGAATTATGAACCAAAACTGCTTCAGATTTCAATTTTTAAACCGGTTTTGTTTTTTTGATGAAATATTTGAGCTTCTGATTATTATTTTTGTTATATGGAGCAGGTTTGTCACTTGATTTGATTGGTTTGGAAGCCGCGTCAAAGTCCTGCTCAGCTGTTTCATCCTGTTGGGCCAAGGTTTAAAAAACCACAACTTGCTTCTACAACAGTAATTTTATCCTTTCTATTTCCGTTGTTTCTACTTTCTGGTATAGACATAATGCAGGGATGATTTAGAGTTTTTTTAGTTTTAAAATCATGGACTGTTGAACCATGTTTATGGACATAGAAGGGATGGGATTTGGTTGCAGGAAGAAACCTGAGCACATTCAGGCCATCGAGTTTCCTTCTATTGAAGCCAAGTATGCTGATAAAGACTGGTACGAAGCAGTAGATGCACATTTTGGTGAAAGCATGGAGTTTTGGCCTTAAGAATTTAGAGCTTTAGGCTTAGAAACATAGAAAAAAATTCCTTGTAATTACTTCTTTTTTTTTACTTCAAGCATGTAATGGCACCATGTACTTGTAATAGGATAAACCTTGTAAGCAAATTTGTTCCATCTTGACTTTCTAGTCTGAGCTTCTTTTCTTTTCCAATCTCTAAACTATTTCAAGTCTTGAATGATAAGAAGTTGGTTCAAGCATGACTTTGTAATAAGCTACATGAAACCTTGAACTTGTATTTGAACTTGAGCGACGAAATGCACTTGAATGGATTCATATGTATTTTGAATGGGATTTGAAGAACTTTAATTAGAACCTTAAATGATGCTTGATTATTTGAATGGACTCGAATCAATACTCGAATGATGAATTCCATGATGTTTGAATCAAGATGATTTTCAAATAATGAACATTGTATGATGAATGATCCTTATCTATCACTCGAACTTCAAACAATCCACACACCCACTCTTCAAGGAAAGTTGATCCAATTTAACAACTATAACCAAAGTAACCATTTAAATGGATTTTGAATGGGCTTTTTCTTCCTCTTAGCATTTAAATTCCAAGTTTTCCTTGATTTATATAAAATGAACCATGATTCAAGATAAATGAATTAAACTTCTGTTGCATATTTGCATGAAACTCCTGAATCAAATTATGAATGATCCCTGAATCTCCTTGCATGGATCCTTCAATAAGAGGTCTACTTCTATCCAAATCCACTTGTATTGCAGATAACAAATGACAATGATAAGAACAATAATTGCCTTTGTTAATAAGAAGTCCACAAATTCACATCTTAGGTCATGAACCACGCTTCACAATTCGATCCCCAACCCTTAGCGATCGGTTATTTCAACTCAAAATTAGTGTTATGAGGAACATCTTATAGATGGATGATAAAGTCTGAATCACAGAAGAATTCCCTAGTCCTGCAAATGAAAAAACCCCAGCACTTGCCAAGACTGGATAAAAGCAATTATATCTTGAAGAGTAAGAAATCATGTTAACCACACCTCACAATCTTGATTCCTAGGTTTAGATGCACAGAGAAATATCCGAATGAAACATCTTTGAACCATGATTCAACAAAACCTAAATTGATTAACTGAAGAGTAGATGAATGCCATGTCATAGTCATTAATCCTAATCAAATGCTAAGCATACTTATATGAAGAGATGCCATGATTCGAAGCCTACATATTCTAGGTCACGCCCTGGAGTTCTTGACCAGAATGACCTACAACCAGTTGTTCATTAGAAGATTTAGCCCCGTAACTTGGTGGAGAAGAAGTCCAAAAATGAGCATGCTCAAAAACCTTAGTTCCACAGTCTTATACACTAGGAAGACCCTGGATAATCAAACTTATTCAACACATACACCTCAAATCAACTGTGAACCCTGGCTACCTAACTGCTGATCTTTTGAACCTCAGGCGATCTATTTTATGAAAATGCGTGCTATGCACATGACCCATTGGAATGATACAGATGAATGCAAAGTCTAAGCCAGCATAAAAGTGCAATTAGGAGGGAAAATTTTTGGGTGCAACAGCTGCCCCTATTTAATCGCCTTCAACCTGAAGGTGAGATTGGCGTCAGCCTTTCAAACTTTCAGGGTGGAAGAAGATTAAATACTAAAAGAACCCGAAAATTTGCACTCCGAAGCCAGTCAGGTATACATTATATTTTTGGTTTTCTGTATTTTCTATTTTTTTTTCTTTTTTAGGTAAAAGAGCTTATCAGGGTTAGATGTATGTTTAACCAGAGTTTGACACACAGAATAATAACTTAGTTATCGAGGAACAGTTGTTGGGATTTAATAACAAACACATGTAAGAAAGATATCAAAAGGTATATGCCTGAAGTCTGTAAAAGACATACAAAAAGAAAAGGTATCAAAGATACATATCTGGGGTCGGTAGCGGATACACAAGAGACAAACCGAAGAAAGCTTCTTACAAGGATGTCACAGACACATGTCTGGGGTTGGTAGAAGACATATGAAACAGGTATCAGAAATACATATCCGTGGTCGGTATCGAATACGCACGAAAGAGAAAGAAAAGATACATATCCGGGGTTGGTAGCGGATATGCACAAAAGAGACAGAAAAGATACATATCTGGGGTTGGTAGCGGATACGTACGAAAGAGACAGAAAAGATACATATCCGGGGTTGGTAGAGGATACGCTCGAAAGAGACAGAAAAGATACAAGAACACAGGTCTGGGGTTGGTAGCAGACATATGAATAAGGTATCAACAATACATATCCATGGTCGGTATCGGATACGCACGAGAGAGACATCAAAGATACATATCTGGGGTTGGTAGCGGATACGCACGAAGGAGTCATCAAAGATACATATCTGGGGTTGGTAGCGGATACGCACGAAGGTGACATCAAAGATACTTATTCGGGGTTGTTAGCGGATACGTTCGAAAGAGACATCAAAGATGCATATCCGGGGTTGGTAGCGGATACGCACGAAGGAGACATCAAAGATACATATCCGGGGTTGGTAGCAGATACGCACGAAGGAGACATCAAAGATACATATCCGGGGTTGGTAGAGGATACGTTCGAAAGAGACATCAAAGATACAAGAACACAGGTCTGGGGTTGGTAGCAGACATATGAAATAGGTATCAAAAATACATATTCGTGGTCGGTATCAGATACACAAGAGACAAATCAAAGAAAGCTTCTCACAAGGATATCAAGAACACGTGTCTGGGATTGGTAGAAGACATATGAAACATGTATCAAAAATACATATCTGTGGTCGATATCGGATACGTAAGAACGAG
The DNA here is from genome assembly GCA_948472305.1 of Vicia faba. Classification (NCBI taxonomy): domain Eukaryota; kingdom Viridiplantae; phylum Streptophyta; class Magnoliopsida; order Fabales; family Fabaceae; genus Vicia; species Vicia faba. Next base: position 853,257,010 of record OX451741.1, read on the forward strand.
ACATCAAAGATATCAAGAACACATGTCTAGGATTGGTAGTAGACATATGAAACATGTATCACAAATACATATCCGTGGTCAGTATTGGATACATAAGAAAGAGACATCGAAGATATCAAGAACACATGTCTTGGATTGGTAGCAGACATATGAAACAAGTATCAAAAATACATATATGTGGTCAGTATCGGATACGTAAGAAAGAGACAGACCGAAGCAAGCTCTTACAAAGATATCAAGAACACATGTCTGGGATTGGTAGCATACATATGAAACAAGTATCGAAAATACATATTCGTGGTCGGTATCTATGATCGGTGGAAATAGAACTGACTGTTTTGAAATGCTGGTTCGCGAAATGTCGCGGTAAGCAAGAGTTGCCACCGTATTTTATTTTCTCCAACAAGGAAAGGACAAAAGCACAGCAAAATTCCTTTTCAAGATGTTTCTCGGTTCGGGAGGTAGATTATAGAAAGGGAAGGTGTTAGCACCCTTTCTATCCGTGGTTATCCACGGGCTCTTAGGTACTTGCTCACTATGTTTTCAAAAATGTTTTGCTTTTCTTGTGTTTGTGGGTTTTGAAAAAAGTTTGTTTGAAAACTTCAATTTAACTCTTGTATCTGTCCTCAAGAGTGTATGAAGTGTTGTTTGAAAACTTTTGTTTGAAAAATGTGGGTGCAAAAAGTATTTTTTGTTTTGAAAGAGCAAGTACCTGAGAACCTCTACCTACTCAAAAGAAATTAAGCTGTGTAAATGTCCTTTAGACAGTACTATCCCACTATTGTGAAGTAGGTAGCACCGTCGTTGGAGTTATTCGGGTCAATTCGATTATAGGGACATGTGGTCACCAAAGCAATAGTAGGACGCCTTAGCGGTAACCCTAATGTCCTAGATCCTTTTTATCCGAGGCAACCGTTCCGAGGCAACTTTGATCTTTAGACAGGAGGGCGACCTCTAAAACACCCTATACTCAATGACCACGTCGAGGCAACCAAGTGAGGCGTACCCTAAGAGTGGCATGTGCGAGTGTGTCAGGTTTCATGTTAAGTTATCTTTACACATGTTATGGTGAGCTACGGGTTGATTTTATTTTCAGAGGTAAGTCTTGTCATGCATAGCCTAATTAACATACATCTAACAGTTAATAGTGCGGAAAATAAACTAAAGCTATTACAAGGCATCGGGTATTTACATCGCCAAAAACAACCCTTGGAAAAGTAAATTGCGGAAAATAAATGAAAGCGATAAAAAGTCCTAATTAAAGCTATTACATCCTCGGAGCAATTACATAAATATGGTCAAAAGTATGAATCAAAAATAAACATGCGCGCGAGAAGAATTGGATCGGGGAAGTCCTTAGGGTTTTGACCCTTTTTGAGAAAGAAAGAAGATTTTTGAATTTAATGAATTAAATTAAATTAAACCTAATTAATTAATTAATTAAATAAAAGAAATATTTTGGTTTTTTATGTTTTAAAAAAGAAAATAAAAATAAAAGGATTAAAATTGTCAAAACCCTAATTCTACATTGATTTTATTTATTGTGAAAAAAAGTTAAAATTAACCTAATTAACTAAATTAATTTATGTTAGTATTTATTTACAAAAATAACTAATTAAATTTAATAAATAAAAATATTATTATTTTTTATGTTTTCTGGATTTATTATGAAAAAAATAATTAATTGAGTTAATTAAGTAATAATAATAATAATGATAATTAATAGTAAAAATAATTAAATGGAAAATATATAAAAAAAAGAAAGAATAAACCAGGGGGGGTACTGGCCCAATTAGGAGGTGTATGTGGAATTCTGAAGCCCAATTGTACTCAAGCCTGCTTTTGACTTTCCTGATCCTCCATGGCGCGTGTTGACTGGGAGTATGATGATCATTCACCCATGACCCTTGGATCTGTGCCTGAAGCCACATGGCGCGTTGATGATTGAGGTATATGGTGGATACCCTTTTAGAAGCCTGCATGTAAATATGTAAAGAAAAATAATATAAGCGTTTTGGGGGGACCTGGGATTCAAACCCAGGTCCCAACGTTTCCAAGCCAATGCCTTAACCACTCCAACCACCTGCTTTAATTGTTATTAGGATAGAGAGAGAATATTATATATGAAAAATAAACCATATGCTGAAAAAACACAGAAAACACGCGTATTTTTGAAACCAGCCAATGGAGCGTTAACACATCATCGTCTTCCTCATTGTAACTGTAAAAACAACATTAGATAGCGGGGGGTTTTAACCCCCACAATATGCTATGAGGAAAAATAGCGATTAGCGCTGTGGTTCACATAAATATTTCGCGAGGGTTTGGTTTTGTTCGTCTGGTCCTCACGAATTCAGTCATATGCCTTAAGAGTCCTAATTTTTCCTGGATTGCAAAGCCCCAATTCAAAGCTTATGAACCCTAAAAATTCAACTATGGCATCTTGTGATTTATGGCGTTTCAGTTCAATTAAGCCATACCAATAGCTTCGTATGATTCCTATTAACACAAAACAATCAAGAAAATATGTTAAATGCACATGAATTGAGAGTTACGATTCTGGAAAAAAGAGCCAAACCGTTAAACTGTAATGGACAATTCCTTGAGCTTTGGTATTGGAATTTGATTGTAAATCGTTCCTGAGAACTCCTGCAAGGTATTAGAATCAATAAAATGCCTTGAATTGGCCTGGAATGTGAAAATCAGTTTTGAGTTTTTCTTGAAATTTCTCAATATGGCTATGGTCTTTCTGCAGCTTTTTTCACGTCCATGAGTTAGGGTTTACTTGCATATATATAGAGGAATGGAATTAGGTCAAAATCTTGAGCAAGAATCCATTGCAATGATGATTGAATATTTGATTGAAAATCAAATCTTTTTGCATTTTCATGATTGAACAAAGTTGCCAATTTTGGAGATTTTGCATCTTTGACTTGGTGCACGAAATTTCCAGCCTTTTTAGGTCATATTTGTTTCACAAAAAGATTGAAAAACCAAATCTTTGTATTTTCCTACAATTTAAATTAATTAAATGAATTAATATCAATTAAAAATACAATTAATTAATAAAAATAAGAAAATAAATTCAATTAAGCTTGATGGGTAGTGCATAGCCATGGATGAAGTTTCAAGAAGAGATTTGAGGCCCATTAGCAAAAATAAGGTGTTTTGAGCAAAGTTGACTTTTGCAAATTCATGAAAATTTCCCAACATCTCCAATGCATAGTTTGCTCATGATCATATGAACATGTTCTTGGACATTTTGGAAATCTCTTGATGTCCTCTAATCAATGCCTTTGGTCCCATGTCATTTGGATTTACAAATTTCAAGTTATGGCCTTTGACTTAAAGTGCACTTTTGTTGACTTTTGAAATTGACCTATAATGTCAAAATTGATAACTTCTTGTGAGAGCATTTCTTGGACTTGGAGTGTGAATATGTATTGTAGGAAATGTCATCCCCTTCAAAATGAGCATTGGATGGAATTTTTCTGACAAACCATGAAAAAGTTATGCCCTAGTCAAGATACAGTTGACTTTTTTGCTGTCCTAAAATAGTAACTTTTGCATCTTTGATGATTTTTGAGCCATTCTTGTGGAATCATGATCAAGACTTGATCAAATGATGATTATGACCTCAAAATAAGATGTTGACCAAAAATTCTGACTTTTGACTGCAAAATGACCATTTTGCCCCTGCAGTTGACTGTGGGTCAAATGAGGCTTTTAACTGTGCAAATTGACACTGAGTCTTGAAACTTGGCATGTAGGTGCTTGAGAATTCATATAGGCCTATGAGACTTGATTGCACCCTTGAAAACCTCAAATTCTTTGAAAGAACCAAAACCCTAATTTCAGCTGACTTAGGAGGTGGTTTGAACTGTACAACTCTTGAGAAATCTTGAACAATTTGAAGATCATTCTTGACAAATCTTGAGGAATATGGGAGGGCAAATTTTGGGGTACAACAGTTGCCCCTGTTCAATCTTCTTAAACCTGAGGATGTAGATTGGCTTGCGTGCCTTTCGTGATCCGAAGGTGGAAGATGATTGAACACTAAAGTGCCCAGAAATTTGCACTCGCATGGTGTAGTATCAGCAATGTGATGTCGGGAATGGGCTTACGGATGCCATTTGGAGATATGATGGATAGGAGGATGGGCTTATAGATTCCATCTGGAGATTGTTGGTTGAAGGATGGGCTTATAGATGCCATATGGAGATTGTTCGTTGAATTGTAACTTGGTAAGTTGAAAGAAGGAACCTGTGTAGGGTTGCCTGATGATGAGTTCGTGTAAAACTGCATCTTGGAAGAGAAGGAACCAGTGTAGGGTTGCTTCATGATGGTCAAGTAGATAGTTGTCCTGTATGGTTTCAGGTATTAATCTCTGACCTGAGAAAGAAAGATAGTCTTCCTGGCTTGCTTCAGGTATTAATCTTCAATCTCTTCATGTAGATAACTTTCATGTCTGGTTTCAGGTATAGATCTACAATCAGTCGTCCACAGATATTTCCTGGCTAGTTACAGGTATTGATCCGGAACTTGAAAAAGGTTGGCAGATGAGATAGTTGTCCTGGCTGGTTACAGGTATAGATCTACGATCAGTCGTCCATGGATATTTCCTGGCTAGTTACAGGTGTTGATCTGGAACTTAAGAAGGCTGGTCGAGGAGATAGTTTTCCTGTCTGGTTTCAGGTATTAATCTCTGACCTGAGAAAGAAAGATAGTCTTCCTGGTTAGTTACAGGTATTGATCTTCAATATCTTCATGTAGATAACTTTCCTGGCTAGTTACAGGTATAGATCTACAATCAGTTCATATAGGTGGTTTTCCTGTCTGGTTTCAGGTGTTAACCTATAATCAGTCATCCACAGATATTTCCTGGCTAGTTACAGGTGTTGATCTGGAACTTAAGAGAGGTTGGTCGATGAGATAGTTTTCCTGTCTGGTTTCAGGTATTAATCTCTGACCTGAGAAAGAAAGATAGTCTTCCTGGCTTGCTACAGGTATTGATCTTTAATCTCTTCAATGTAGATAACTTTCCTGTCTGGTTTCAGGTATAGATCTACAATCAATCGTCCACAGATATTTCCTGGCTAGTTACAGGTGTTGATCTAGAACTTAAGAAAGATTGATGGTAATAATCTTTTGATTGAATCTGGAATACGTATCAGAATTTCGCCATCTCTGGGTCACATTTGAACTGTCTCTAGAAGGAATCTGGAATAAGCAATAGAATAGCATCCGGGTCCGGAGCATCTCTAAGCTGTCTTTAGAAGTTTGAATCTGAATAAGCAATAGAATAACATCCGGGTCTGGAGCATCTCTAAGATGTCTTTGAAAGGAAATCTGAATAAGCAATAGAATAGCATCCGGGTCTGGAGCATCTCTAAGCTGTCTCTGAAAGGAAATCTGAATAAGCAATAGAATAGCATCTGGGTCTGGAGCATCTCTAAGTTGTCTCTGAAAGGAAATCTGAATAAGCAATAGAATATCATCCGGGTCTGGAGCATCTCTAAGCTGTCTTTAGAAGTTTGAATCTGAATAAGAAATAAAATAGCATCCGGGTCTGGAGCATCTCTAAGCTGTCTTTGAAAGGAAATCTGAATAAGCAATAGAATAGCATCCGGGTCTGGAGCATCTCTAAGCTGTCTCTGAAAGGAAATCTGAATAAGTATCGGAGTGTCGCCAAATCTGGGTCACATCTGAACTATCTCTAGAAGGAGTCTGGAATAAGTATCAGAATGTCGCCATGCCTGGGTCACATCTGAACCATCTTTAGAAGAAATCTTGGAATATCTTCAACTGGATCGGCATCAGAAAAATCTTTAGGAATCGACTTAACTGGACCAGAGAAGGCCTTTGACTGGATCGGCATCAGAAAAATCTTTAGGAATCGATTTAACTGGACCAGACAAGGTCTTGGAATATCTTCAACTGGATCGGCATCGGAAAAATCTTTAGGAATCGACTTAACTGGACCAGAGAAGGCCTTTTGATATGGCTGAGAATTTAACTGCATCTTTCCTGAAAGGTAAAGGTCATTCATATGCAATGCATGAGATGGATCAAGCAATGATGTTCTCAACATAAATGAGATTGTATGATATGATGCGCATGTGCATGTGTCATGATGTATGGAAATGTGTTGTTTCAGCTGGGGAAAGTAAATCCCGGAGCTGCTGGAGAATAGAGTTGAGTCCTTCGTTTCTGCTGGGGATGATGGACGAAGATGATTGTGTGAATAAACCTGTAGGAGAAGATGACTCCGTTGGGGAATAAACCTGGTGAAGAGATTACTCTGCAGGGAGTTACTCTGTGGGGAAGAGATGTCCTGCTGAGATTTTAACGATAACTCCGTTGGAGATTCCGTTGATAAGCTTTGTTAGAGATTTTGATGATGAACTCCGCTGGGGATAGAAAGAACTTCGCTAGGGATGATCTTTCTGTTGCAACTTTCTGAGGATAACCCAATTAGACTCTTGTGGGGATAACCTTCTGAATATGGCTGGGGAGATGCATTTGTATTCTGCAGGGGACAAGCTTCCAGAATCTACTGGGGAGATGATTCAACTCTGGAGGGGAAGCTCTTTAGACTGCACTGGGGAATGGTTCCACTGAGGGTATCTTGTATTCCGCCGGGGAACATTCTGCTGAGGAATATTAAGAACACCGGGGATGCTTGCTGAGGAATATCTTTATACTCCGTTGGGGAATATTAAGACTTGCTAGGGATGCCCAATCTGATGGTAGACTAACTCTGCTTGGGGAGAGTATTGCTGATTTGTTCGTGATTGCAGGTCTCAGCTGGGAGAGCTACCATTACTGTCTTACTCTTGGGGAGTGAAGGTATCTTGTTGCTATTCTCCAGCTGAATCTACCTTGTACCTGGAGGACAGAGCAGCTTGTACAGTTCGGACAATTCTTATTGCCCCAGTTTCTGCGGGAGAAGAAGGCCTATGAGGAGCTTGATAACTGCAGATTGACAAATCTTCTGCTGGTAAGCAAGTGACGAGATAACGGGACATAGTCGTACGCCTTGATCCCTAATTTTTGCCTGGACCTCCCTTTCGGGTTTTCGGTCCATCGGGATACCCTTTTTTGCCCAAGCCGCCTTTTCAGGTTTTCGACTTGCCGGGTGTACATATTTTTTCATTTTTTATCCCTTATTTTGCCCGAACCCTTTTGGTTCGCCGGGAAGCCCTTATTTTTGCCTAGGTCATTCGACCTAGCGGGTCTTTGATTATGCGTAGTATTTTTTGACTATGTCCACGCTCTCAGGATGTATAGAGGTGTCACTGTCGGTAGTGTTGTGTTGCCATACTACCAGAAGATGTCTGATCATGCAAGATTCGTTGTTGGAATTCATGCCCAATGCCCCAAGTGACTCAGGCGGAGATTTGCCCCAGGCTATTTGGCATCCTTGAGAGATTCCTTGAATCTTGACTTGACTGCCCCAGATGATGGACAATGCTCATGTCGTGCCCCTTGGTTGAAAGTTTTTTTTCCACTTGAGGTGACCCTTTTTTATTGAAAAGGTTTTTGTTCACTGGATATTCGTCGTGCGAATTTCTCTGCTGTTTGAACAAATAGCCATATGCACACAATGTTATTCTAAGAATGCAAAGCTTATGTCTGTTTTTGAAGTTTTTTGAAAATGCATTTTTCAATAAAACAAGGTGAATTTTTGTAAAATGTGATGTCAACTCAAGATTTTACAGCAAACCCTACAGGAGTCAGGATACCTTTTGTAAGAGTATGCTTTCGAACTAACCCATGCTTCACGTAGGACTTTTAAGGGTTATAACGTGGCATGGTTCACGGTTTAAGAAACAAAGGATAAAGGCTCAAAATTTATTTGTACCCACCCGTTCTTCGTGATGTTCTTCGATCCTAAACTCAGTTAATCGTGCATTAGATCTTGTTTGAGTCTTTGCTCTGATATTCCGGTGATGGTTCGGATGTTGACAATTTATTTTGAATAGGCAGTCATTTCTTTTTTGTTGAGGGTTTGTAGGACCTCTTTCTTTTTGATTTTATTATCCCTGTTTTTTGCCTGAACTGTTTCTTTTGTGATTACAGTCAGCGGGATGCCCCAGTTTTGTAAGTCTCCTTCATAGGTTTTGACTTAATGGGCTTTTATTTCTGAGAGATAATGACTGCCTGTCCTTACGATTATACGGAACCATCACCGTCTTTTGTCTCGGAAGGACTTCTTTGATGTCATTCATTGTGCACCTGGATCAACTGAGAAAACTACCCTGCCCCAGGTTATAATTAAGGGTTTTAATTTTTTGTGGAAAGAAAAACTCCAACTTCTTTGGCTCAAAGGGGTTGACTAGGGATTATCTTCCTTATAACTCCACTGTTTAGGATTTGAAACAATGCCTGTACCTCATCAGCGGGGTCTATTCAAAAGCATACTGTAAAGGTCGTGGTATCATTTTCGTCATCCTCCCTCAAAAGGCTTAGAATTTTTAATCGAGACTTGAACATGACAAAAAAATGAAAGCAATTTGAATATAGTGAATACGAATGGATTGATTCAAAACAGACATATGCGATGCATTGATAAAGTAATAAAGTTTGACATGACAATAATTGTTTGAATAAGCAAAGAGAAATACAACTTCATAATTCAAATGAACAAAAGTCTCTTAGTTTGAACTAGTCATCTCATATGGAGAATTCTCAGCGGAAGATTTTCATCTCGCCATCTGGCATGAACTCCAGCACCCTTCCGTCGATCAAGTCCTGGATCTTGTTCTTCTAATTCCAACAGTCGTCGGTGTCATGTCCCGGACTGTCAGAGTGGTATGCACACCTTTCATAGGGATGATAGGTAAGAGCAGAGACATTGGGATTCCCGGGAGGATCCTTTAAAGCAATCAGATTGACCTCCAACAAGCGTTTCAGTATTAGCGATGATGGTATATCAGTCTCAGAGAAATGTCTTACAGACGTGTTTCGCTTACGCCGATTACCCTGTTGATGCTGGCGAGGTTGATGCTGGGCTTTTGACCCTGAAGCAAGCTGAGGAGCTTTTCCCTTGTCTTCTTGCCCCAAAGGTGGTTGAATGATGGCTTGATCTTCAACCCTAGTTGTCTGCCTCACTTGGTTATTTTGAAGCAGCTTGTTGACGAGGAACCTGAACTCTTCTTGTCTTTGAGCTAAGTCTTGAATGAGAGTCATCTGGCCCGCCAGCTATCCCATCATCTGGATCTTCATTGTTGCCAACTCAATTTGTAGCCCTTCCAACTGATCATTCCTGACGCCTCCTGGATTCCCTAGGACCAAGCCCCTTGTGAGGAGAGATTTTATTTCTTCTTGCCCCTGGGATAGGTTCAAGAACATTTCTTGAAGTTGGGAGTTTTGAGCCCGGAGATCTTGGTTGTCTGGTTGGAAAGCCATTGCTGAAATAAACAGCGAGAACATGAGAAACCTGTAAAGGGTGACCTGTTATGCAATGACATGTATGATATATGTATGCAATGTTTTCAAGGATCTCGCGGGGTAAATAAACAAACTTGTGAGAATTTGAACTTGGTAGCTTGATTGAAGGAACTTCATGTTGCTGAGGGTCCTTCTTCAAGAGTTAGGCTCACCATATCGAGTGGGTCATAGCCCCTGACTCATGTTTTGATCTCCAAGCAACCTTGGCTAGAGGAAAATAAATCCCCTTTGCCCCTTGCTAGGCATTTGGTTCATCATGACCTGCATCACAAACCTTTGAGATCCTTGAAATGGGTTAGTCCTTATGCAGGATGCATGCAATGTTATGATGTTATGATGTACATGGATGCAAAAGTAAGCAAGTGTATATACAGACAGTCATATTCACACAAAGCAAACAAGTCCTTAGGTTTAGGCTTGCATGGGGTTCGTAGGTAAGTACCCTCTTGAAGTTAGTTGGCTCAAAACCTGTCCTATGAATAGTAACCGGGTTCTAAGGAGCTCAATATCATTGGATTGTTTTCTATGTTCATTGTTTTGATTTAGCCACTTAACTTGCGACCAAAATATTCCAAGAAAACAACCCTCAATGAGTGTAGTATCGAGTATCTACCAACTTCGGACTGCACCAAAGTCGGTCATCTCACTACCCCTAAAGAGGCCAGGATGGTCAAGTAAGGTTCTAAGGTCAGTTGATGCTTCACGACAACACGCGGCGGCCCCGTACTCTCCTTGACTTGACTCAAGGGTTACCGGTACTCACCAAAGTGCCACATCAACGTAGCAACTGCTTCAACCATATCGGTATACCCTGCACAGTTCCCTCACAGTTTGTTGCTACTTCTAAAGGGTATCCCCAGATCCAGGTTAGGATCTATAAAACTCCGATACAAGCCCATAATATTAAAGCATTCAAGGCATACAATTGAAAACAAAAGTGTTCTAATCCTAAGGTACACCTCACTTATAAGAAGTCCCCAGCAGAGTTGCCAGTTCTGTGATCGGTGGAAATAGAACTGACTGTTTTGAAATGCTGGTTCGCGAAATGTCGCGGTAAGCAAGAGTCGCCACCGTCTTTTATTTTCTCCAACAAGGAAAGGACAAAAGCACATCAAAATTCCTTTTCGAGATGTTTCTCGGTTTGTGAGGTAGATTATAGAAAGGGAAGGTGTTAGCATCCTTTCTATCTGTGGTTATCCACGGGCTCTTAGGTACTTGCTCACTATGTTTTCAAAAATGTTTTGCTTTTCTTGTGTTTGTGGGTTTTGAAAAAAGTTTGTTTGAAAACTTCAATTTAACTCTTGTATCTGTCCTCAAGAGTGTATGAAGTGTTGTTTGAAAACTTTTGTTTGAAAATGTGGGTGCGAAAAGTATTGTTTGTTTTGAAAGAGCAAGTACCTGAGAACCTCTACCTACTCAAAAGAAATTAAGCTGTGTAAATGTCCTTTAGACAGTACTATCCCACTATTGTGAAATAGGTAGCACCGTCGTTGGAGTTATTCAGGTCAATTCGATTATAGGGACATGTGGTCACCAAAGCAATAGTAGGACGCCTTAGCGGTAACCCTAATGTCCTAGATCCTTTTTATCCGAGGAAACCGTTCCGAGGCAACTTTGATCTTTAGACATGAGGGCGACCTCTAAAACACCCTATACTCAATGACCACGTCGAGGCAACCAAGTGAGGCGTACCCTAGGAGTGGCATGTGCGAGTGTGTCAGGTTTCATGTTAAGTTATCTTTACACATGTTATGGTGAGCTACGGGTTGATTTTATTTTCAGAGGTAAGTCTTGTCATGCATAGCCTAATTAACATACATCTAACAGTTAATAGTGTGGAAAATAAACTAAAGCTATTACAAGGCGTCGGGTATTTACATCGCCAAAAACAACCCTTAGAAAAGTAAATTGCGGAAAATAAATGAAAGCGATAAAAAGTCCTAATTAAAGCTATTACATCCTCGGAGCAATTACATAAATATGGTCAAAAGTATGAATCTAAAATAAACATGCGCGCGAGAAGAATTGGATCGGGGAAGTCCTTAGGGTTTTGACCCTTTTTGAGAAAGAAAGAAGATTTTTGAATTTAATGAATTAAATTAAATTAAACCTAATTAATTAATTAATTAAATCAAAGAAATATTTTGGTTTTTTATGTTTTAAAAAAGAAAATAAAAATAAAAGGATTAAAATTGTCAAAACCCTAATTCTACATTGATTTTATTTATTATGAAAAAAAGTTAAAATTAACCTAATTAACTAAATTAATTTATGTTAGTATTTATTTACAAAAATAACTAATTAAATTTAATAAATAAAAATATTATTATTTTTTATGTTTTCTGGATTTATTATGAAAAAAATAATTAATTGAGTTAATTAAGTAATAATAATAATAATGATAATTAATAGTAAAAATAATTAAATGGAAAATATAAAAAAAAAAGAATAAATCAGGGGGGGTACTGGCCCAATTAGGAGGTGTATGTGGAATTCTGTAGCCCAATTGTACTCAAGCCTGCTTTTGACTTTCCTGATCCTCCATGGCGCGTGTTGACTGGGAGTATGATGATCATTCACCCATTACCCTTGGATCTGTGCCTGAAGCCACATGGCGCGTTGATGATTGAGGTATATGGTGGATACCCTTTTGGAAGCCTGCATGTAAATATGTAAAGAAAAATAATATAAGCATTTTGGGGGGACCTGGGATTCGAACCCAGGTACCAACGTTTCCAAGCCAATGCCTTAACCACTCCAACCACCTGCTTTAATTGTTATTAGGATAGAGAGAGAATATTATATATGAAAAATAAACCATATGCTGAAAAAACACAGAAAACGCGCGTATTTTTGAAACCAGCCAATGGAGCGTTAACACATCATCGTCTTCCTCATTGTACCTGTAAAAACAACATTAGATAGCGGGGGTTTTTAACCCCCACAATATGCTATGAGGAAAAATAGCGATTAGCGCTGTGGTTCACATAAATATTTCGCGAGGGTTTGGTTTTGTTTGTCTGGTCCTCACGAATTCAGTAATATGCCTGAAGAGTCCTAATTTTTCCTGGATTGCAAAGCCCCAATTCGAAGCTTATGAACCCTAAAAATTCAACTATGGAATCTTGTGATTTATGGCGTTTCAGTTCAATTAAGCCATACCAATAGCTTCGTATGATTCCTATTAACACAAAACAATCAAGAAAATATGTTAAATGCACATGAATTGAGAGTTACGATTCTGGAAAAAAGAGCCAAACCGTTAAACTGTAATGGACAATTCCTTGAGCTTTGGTATTGGAATTTGATTGTAAATCGTTCCTGAGAACTCCTGCAAGGTATTAGAATCAAAAAATGCCTTGAATTGGCCTGGAATGTGAAAATCAGTTTTGAGTTTTTCTTGAAATTTCTCAATATGGCTATGGTCTTTCTGCAGCTTTTTTCACGTCCATGAGTTAGGGTTTACTTGCATATATATAGAGGAATGGAATTAGGTCAAAATCTTGAGCAAGAATCCATTGCAATGATGATTGAATATTTGATTGAAAATCAAATCTTTTTGCATTTTCATGATTGAACAAAGTTGCCAATTTTGGAATTTTGCATCTTTAACTTGGTGCACGAAATTTCCAGCCTTTTTAGGTCATATTTGTTTCACAAAAAGATTGAAAAACCAAATCTTTGTATTTTCCTACAATTTAAATTAATTAAATGAATTAATATCAATTAAAAATACAATTAATTAATAAAAATAAGAAAATAAATTCAATTAAGCTTGATGGGTCGTGCATAGGCCATGGATGAAGTTTCAAGAAGAGATTTGAGGCCCATTAGCAAAAATAAGGTGTTTTGAGCAAAGTTGACTTTTGCAAATTCATGAAAATTTCCCAACTTCTCCAATGCATATTTTGCTCAATTTTGATCATATGAACATGTTCTTGGACATTTTGGAAAGTTATTGAAGTCCTCTAACCAATGCCTTTGGTCCCATGTCATTTGAATTTACCAATCTCAAGTTATGGCCTTTGACTTAAAGTGCACTTTTGTTGACTTTTGAAATTGACCTATAATGTTAAAATTGATAACTTCTTGTGAGAGCATTTCTTAGACTTGGAGTGTGAAGATGGATTGTAGGAAATGTCATCCCCTTCAAAATGAGCACTGGATGGAATTTTTCTGACAAACCATGAAAAAGTTATGCCCTGGTCAAGATACAGTTGACTTTTCTACTGTCCAAAAATAGTAACTTTTGCATCTTTGATGATTTTTGAGCCATTCTTGTGGAATCATGATCAAGACTTGATCAAATGATGATTGTGACCTCAAAATAAGATGTTGACCAAAAATTCTGACTTTTGACTTCAAAATGACCATTTTGCCCCTACAGTTGACTATGGGTCAAATGAGGCTTTTGACTGTGCAAATTGACACTGTGAGTCTTGAAACTTGGCATGTAGGTGCTTGAGAATGCATATAGGCCTATGAGACTTTATTTCACCCTTGAAAACCTCAAATTCTTTGAAAGAACCAAAACCCTAATTTCAGCTGGCTTAGGAGGTGGTTTGAACTATACAACTCTTGAGAAATCTTGAACAATTTGAAGATCATTCTTGACAAATCTTGAGGAATATGGGAGGGAAAATTTTGGGGTACAACAGTATCGGATATGTAAAAAAGAGAAGACCAAAGAAATCTCTTACAAAGATATCAAGAACACATGTCTGGGATTGGTAGCAGACCTATGAAACAAGTATCGAAAATACATATCCGTGGTTGGTATCAGATACGTAAGAAAGAGACAGACCAAAGAAAGCTCTTACAAAGATATCAAGAACAAATGTATGGGTTTGGTAGCTGTTGTACCCCAAATATTTCCCTCCCATATATCTTAATACATGTCAAGTAAGGTCTTCAAATTGCTCAAGGAAGTCCAAGGGTTGACTAGACAAACCCTCTCCTAAGGCAGTCTACCCTAAATTAGGGTTTCATTTTGCATCAAGATGCTTGAGTCCAAAGGATCCCAAATTCTCACCATTGTCCTGATTTGTTATCAAGATCATCCATGTCAAGTTTCAAGCCTTGTAGAGGAAATTTGCTCAGTCAATTGCTCAAAGGCCTAAAAATCGACTGTGCTAGGGCAAAAGTCAATTGTGGCCCACATACAGTCAAACTTCAACATTTTTGGTCGACTCCTCATTTTGAAGTATTATTCATCATTTGATCAAGGGTTGATCATGATTCCTCAAGGATTGCTCACAATTCATCAAAACCCAAAAGTTGCAAAATTAGGGTTTTGCAGGAAAAGTCAAGTCAACTTTGACCAAGCATAACTTTCTCATACTTTATCAAAAATGACCCATCCAAAGCTCATTTTGAAAAGGATGTAATTCTCTACAATTCATCTTCATCTCCCAAGTTCAAAACATGCACTCACAAGAAGATGTGATTTTGGATATTATAGGTCATTCTGAAAAGTCAACAAAAACACCTTTTGGGTCAAAGCTTCATACATGAACATGGAAGACTCAATTGAGATGAGACCAAAAGGTTTGCTTATAGGCCATCTCAAGCTTTCTAAAAAGTCCAAGAACACCTCTATAGGGTCAAAATTTAGAGAGTTATGCATTGGCCAAGTTGACCCTTTTTGCAAAATTGCCAAAAGTTAAAAGTGTCCAAAATTGCATTTTTTGCTAAATGGGCCCAACTTTTTATGCTTGCACTGAGTTTGTAAGGTGACCCAAGACCCATGAGTTCTTCCACTTGTCATTCTTTTATTTTTGTCATTTATTTTGATTTTTATTTCATTTAAATCAAATAAAATAAAAATAAAATAATGAAAATATCAAAAACTAATTAAAGCTTGAGATTTTGTGCATGACTAGGTCCATTACACAGTTGGAAACAAGATCAAATCGTGCAAGGCTCATATGGATACAAAAAGATTGCATTTTTCTTGATTTGGAAATATTTTGCACAAGGATCAAATCATGAATCAATAATCATAATTGGAGAAGATTTGAAATAAATGGCAACCCTAATTCATTCCTGGATACATAAGGAACAATGGCAGACAAAAAAAGCAGAGGTTGGAGGCGTGCAAAGGAGAGAACAAATTGTAAAAAATTTAAGAAAAAGTATAATTTGATTTTCAAGTTTCAGGCCCTCTCAAGCCATTCTAGTCACACCAATCGTTTGCTGGACATCCAAGGATCTTGTTTCAATCGCTAGCAAGCTTCCCCACGCCTTGAAACACCCTATAAGTGTCACACGGTTTCCATATTTTCTTGAATTCGAATACACTAATTCTGACACATTTAGCATGTTTAATTGATATATTCATCATCCTTGACTTATTTGCAAGCTAATGGTTACATTTAATTGCGTTTTTACTGACTAAACATGAAAGTGCCATGGCTAGGGTTCGTGCTTTGTTTTTAGGGGTTTTGCATACAAGAACAATTAGCCATTAATAATGGTACCATGATGCTCGGGAGGTTGTAACGAGTTGATTGGTACCATTGGTTTCCATTTATCATGCTTGTATGAGATTTTGGAGAAGCACAGGGTTGTACCTACACTCAGATGTCTGTAGATAAAAGCTTCCAGGGCTAACACGACGGTGGGAGGAAGAAGATGGTCATGTGGCATTCCCTGACTTGCCAATTCAAATTTCGCGCGTTTCAGAATTTAGCTTTTTGTTTTATCATATAATGTTTGTTTGTTATTATTTGTACAACTAAACATTCTGACTCAGCTGGCAGCGTGGCAAGGGGATAATGCTTCAGGGCCTGGGTTTGATCCCCATGTCCCAACATTGCCTCATATTATTTTTCTTGGCATAATCAGGTGTACTAGTGTCCCACAAGTCTACCATGCATCATCAGCATCCAACCATCCCAACCACCAAGGCTTCAGATCCAAGGCTATCCCTTGAAGGTCCACAATACGCCCCAGTCAAGCGTACACACAGGATTGAAAAAGTCAATGGGGCCAGGAATTGTTGGGCCCAGAAATTGCAATTAGCACCCCCCCCTTCTTGCTAGGAAACCAGGCCCATCTTTCTTTCTTTTTTATTTATTTAAATTCTTTTAATTTACTTAATTTGTTTTTTTTAACAAAATTAATTTCTGTTTTCACCAAAAAATCATAAAATCAAGTTTCACAAAATTTAGAATTAGGTTTTTATTTTTATCAAATTTAATTTCATGTTAGTTTAATTCAATTTAGGGTAATTCTAACTTTTTTGTATATAATTAAAATCCATTAGGAAAATTAGGGTTAACTTTTGATTTAATTTTTATTTCTTTCTCAAATAAAATAAAAATACAAAAATAAGTTAACTTAATTATTTTTCTTAATTAAAATTAATAAGTAATTAGGTTTTTTATTTATTCAATTAAACTTAATTTTCTCAAAATAGCACAAAAACCACAAAAAAATGATTTACCTTTTAATTGCAATTAGGTATAGTTGGGGTCAAAACCCTAATTCTCTTATTTTTAATTCATCGCGTGCGTTTATTATTTTTTGCAATATTAATGTAACTGCTCACGGTATGTGTTGTACCCCAAAATTTGCCCTCCCATTTCCTCAACATTTTCTCATCACAAGACCCTTGGAGCTCAAGATCCAATTAGGGTTTCCTCTGCTCAAGACTTCTCCTTGCACTGTTGACCCAAATTAGGGTTTGTGTTTGCACAAAGATATTTTGACCTAAAGTGCCTAAGATGACTTTCATGCTTCATATTGGACTCCCAAGTTTATCCATACCAAGTTTCAAGTCTTGATTCCAAATTTTGCCCAGTCAATTGGACAGTTGACCTAGAAATCAACTGTATTGGGGAAAGAGTCAACTGTGGCCAATTGACAGTCAAATCTCATGAAAATTGACCCACATCAACATTATGAACTCACATGGACTATTTGATCAAGTTTGGATCACAATTTCACAAGAAATTTGATCAGATCACCAAAAGGGCAAAATGGTCATTTTTAGGGTTTTGACTGCACAAAGGAAATTTTTGACTGTTTGACCTAGCCAATGGCACACCAAGCTCACATATGGACTCAAGGACCCCATGGAATTATCTTGAAATGCTCAACAAGTTCAAAAGATCCCAAATACACAAGATTGACAGTTGAATTTCCCAGTCAATTGATCAATTTTGACTGTATACTGAAAAGTCAAACTTTGACTTTTTGGTCAAAATCAAGGGTCAAGATTCATTTTTCATCAAAACATGCCAAATCATGAAACTTGTTCATCAAGAAATCAAGAAATGAAAATTAGGGTTTGAAATGAAGATTTTTCATAACTTGGAATTTTTCTAAGTTATAAAAAACCCTAATTTTTTCCTAACTTTGCCCCACTTTCTCACCAAGATTCATTTGGATTCAAGAAAAAGTCAAAACATGAAAGTTGTAGCCTATTGCATAATCTACAACTGTGATTCACAAAGTTTTCCCAAAAGAGGCTTGTATCTCAAGTTACAAATTTTGGAACAAGGGTACCAAACCATTCTTAACTTAGAGAAAATTTGACCTATTTTAGGCAAGTTTTTTACCTAACTTCAAGATTATTTTTCATACACTTCCACTTGGAATTTAAATTTTCATTTCAAAGATGGATTGTAGTACACATTCCAAGCTTTCCAAAATGTCCAAGAACTTATCAAACAACCTCATGGTTAGGGAGAATCGAATTTTGCAATATGGGAAAAACTCACTTTGTTCTTGGCCAAATTACATGTCCATAACTTGTGCATTTTCAAACTCAGCATGTGCTAGCTACATTGCAGGCCTCTAATCCTATTTTCACTCAATAATTCAATGCTAAACCATTGTGCCAAGATGTTGTTCTATGCATTTGGTCATTACATGGAGAACTAAGCCATAAATGGAAAAAGTAAAATAGCCATTCTTGAAAAGTTGCACTTTATGTCTAAAGCAAATCCAAGAAAGTACAAATCAAATCTCTTTGGCATAAGTTTATGGACTAATTGCACTGATCAAGACTGAGTAATGCAGCACATTAGAGGGGCCTCTACCTGTCTAGAACTGAACTTGGCCATTGCTTGCTTAACGTTTAAGAAACATAGCATAACATGTATCAACTCTCATATCAGCAGACCAAGGCTTAGAGAAAGTTATCAAACATATTCTAAACATCCATTCTGAGCTAGAACACGAGCAAACCAAGTCCCAAACACTCTCATTCCCAGAATCACCTTCAAACTGCTCAAAACAGGGCATCCCTGCAGTTTGAGTTCCATAGCTCAAACCTTCCATGCTTTCTTGCTAAAAACACATCAAACACATTCCATAATATCCCTTGAAGCTATTCCAAACCTCAAACACGAGCTATAACACTCCCAGGCAACATCACCATTTTCATTTTTCTGTTTTGCAGGTGGAGTTCTACAACTCGATTCAGCTAATTTCAAAGCAAAGTAAAACTTGGAATAGCATCCCTGGACATCAAGGAAGTTGTACCAATCATCACCTTGCACTGAAAGTACCTCAATCATCAGATACAACTTCAACTGAACAGGTAAGTTCATGAACACGAATCTCTCTATCCAGGCATTGTTAGCTTTAGGTTTGTGAAGAAAACATGTCACATTCATAGCCCTGAACATGCCCATGTAGTTAGATTTCATTTATATTATGTGTGCTTAGAGAATTTTAAGTCTGAACATTGAACAAAAACTAGGTCAGGAATTGGGAGAGAAGAAATTCTCTCTCATCTTAGAGAGTTAAGACAAGTTCTTTATATCCCTGAATTCGTCTCTTAATGCTCTACATTTTTCATGTTGTGAGTTTTACTTGAAAGTCCAGGAATTGGTAGATAGAAAACGCGTGGATGGTTGTTCAAACATTGTTATGAGGTTGAAGATGAAGTCTTCTTGGGCTGGGCCTGAGTTGACTTTCTTTTTGCACCCTTTTATTACTTTTACACCCCTTGAGCCCATTTTGCTTATTTTAATGTTTTTTTGATTTTTTCTTTTTTGGTTTGACTTATTTATTTTTTCTTATGATATTAAAAATATAAAAAATATTTTTCTCACCATTTTTGAATTTATTAGGCATTTATTTGGTTTCTTTTAGTTTTTGTATAGAAATAAACATATAAACATACTTTTATTTAAAAAATGTTAAAATAGTGCAAACACATTTTTATTTTCATTTTATTTCATTTTATCTTCTGAAAATATTTTATATAAAAAATACTTTTTTTATAAATATTAAATATTATTATTTTGTATATAATATATATATTTAGTAAATAATACAAATATTTATATACATATTAATATATTTAGGGTAAAATACAAAATATACACACTTTTATTTTTTATTAATATTTAATATAAAAAAAATACCTTTTTGAAAAATATACTTCATTTTTATTTTATTTTTGTATATAATAAATAAATATTGTACATATTAAATAATTCATACATTTTATTTAATAAAATTAGGGTTTTGCCCTAAAACATAAAAAACTCCAAAAAAATATACTTTTCATTTTGTTTATTTGACATACAAAAAAATACTTTTTTTCATACACATAAAAAACATTTTTTGCATCTTGCATATTTATTCTTATTTTATTTAATTTGTGCAATTAAATATCTTGTAAATAATTCAATATTGATGTAATAGTTTAGGTTTAAATTCCTTGTCAAAAATCCCCATTTGAACATTTGTACCCCCCTTCCCATATATTGTGTTGTAATAGCTTAGTAAATTTATTTTTTCGCACTTTATTGCTTTCTAATTATACCATGTTAGAATTAGGGTTTGTATGCGAATCAAAAACAACAAAAATAGTTTGACCTAATTTCAAGATAATCAAGCATGAAAATGGGCAACACAAATCACACTTGCACCCCCTAGGGTATTCCACTTGTTGCCTTCAATAAATGGGCCATATTGCATGTTAGGTCTCTTTGGGCAAAACAAACACAAATCAAATGATCATAGTCCCTCGATGACGCTTTCAAAAAGTTGCCTAAAAATGATCAAGTCCCTTAAAGGAATTGCCCAAAGATACTTGGCACCATTGCAATTATGGTCTAAACGATGACCCGCGCCCGTCCCTTTCACATCCTAACATAAGTTTGTCCACCAAATGCAATGGTGGAACAAACTTGTTAAAAGGGTTAAAACATAACAATAATCTTTGAGAAATTTAGGAGTAGACAACCTCTTAGTTACTTGAATCAAACTTGCAAACAAAACACTTGCCTATTTTCTAAACCACACACCACTACACTTTCAAAACAACTTCCAAAAACAAACGCAAAACCATAGTCAGTTCTCCCACCGTATCACAGAATTGGCGACTCTGCTGGGGACAAATTTAAAAGTGGAGTAACCTTAGGGCTTAGATCACCTTTGTTTTCAATTGTTTGCCTTGTTTGCTTTTATAATTGTGGGCTTTGCATCGGAGTTTCATAGATCCTAACCCGGATCTGGGGAATACCCTTTTTAGGTAGCATAATTTGTGAGGGACCTGTCCGGCGTAGACCGACATGGGTGAAGCAGTGGCTACGTTGGTGTGGCACCTTGGTCTGTACCTATATCCCTTGTGTTGCAACGAGGAGAATATAGGTCTTCTAAGGAGTCATTAAACACCAACCGACCTTAGAACCTTAAATTGACCAAACTTGGCCATTAGAACAGTAGCAGTATGCTACACTCACTGAGGCTAAACTCTCGCGATGGTTCTGGCCGCAAGAAAAGATTGCGATGCTGGAGTTATGACCGATTGAGGGTAGTCAATTATTTGAGATCCTCTAGAACCCGGTTACTTTTGATAGGACAAGTTTTAACCAACGAAACTAAAAGAGGGTAATACCTAAACTTCCTGCTGGCCTGAAACCTAAGGGTTGTCTTGTGTGACTTGTGTGCCTTATCATGCTTGCCTGTGTGAATACTTGTGGTGTGATTCATCATAACATCATGCCATCATACCATTGCATGCATCCTGTATAAGGACTAACCCATTTCAAAGACAAAAAAGTTTCATCTTTGCTCTATTTTGTAGGACATCATGATGCCCGTGCGTAGGAATACTGTCCGGCTCAACTTTGTTCAACCACCAACTTTGCTCAAGGATTTGGTTAGTAGGATTCCAAACACTTCTTCCTTCATCAACATGCATGGTTCTCTCCTTGGCTTGATCACTGCAAAATGGGACCAACAACTGATAAGTGTCCTGACCCAATTTTATGACCCCCTGTATCATTGTTTCACCTTTCAAGACTTCCAGCTGGTCCCTACCCTGGAAGAATTCTCTTATTTGCTTGGTATCCCTGTCTTGGAGCAAACTCCATTCACTGGTTTGGAAAAGACTCCTAGGCCTGAAGAGGTTGCTGCAATTCTCCCCTTGACCAAAGAAGAGGTATTGGCTAACTGGGAAACTAGAAGTGGAGTTAAGGGCTTTTTGGTCAAATTTCTGGTTGGCAAAGCTAATGATTTCTGGAATGACTTGGACTTTAAGGCGTACGAAGACATTCTGGCTCTTTTAATCTATGGCCTGGTATTGTTTCCCAATCCTGACACCTTTATCAGTATCTATGCCATAAGGATCTTCATGTCTCGGAATCCTATACCCACTCTTTTGGGTGATATCCCGCAATAACTCTATGCTCGTACTGCCCGAAAACGGGGAACTCCATGGTGTTGTGCTCCTTTGCTAGTGAGGTGGTTTATTTCGCACCTTCCTAAGTTCGTGCTGAAGAATGAAGAAGGAAAGGGTTGGGCTCATAGGCTAATGTCTCTCACTGATAATGACATCACTTGGACTCTCAGAGGTTTGGATGAGGTAGCTGTTATTGATCGTTGCAGAGAATAACCTAATGTTCCGTTGATTGGTATCCAAGGAGGAATCTCTTATAATCCATGCTTAGCTCTCCTCCAGTTCGGAAGAGCCAGAAGAGTGGGGCCTCATGAAATGTTGGTTCCTCACTTCCATTTTGAGTTTCAGGCAGACAGTGACAAACTACGCCATGGATTCATTAAGGCTTGGGACAGAATTCACAAAGATGACCCACATGAGTTGGGACCAAAGACTTCTCTACCAATGGAACACTATTGCAAATGGGTCCGCATCCGTGCTCAGAAGTTAGGTATGCCGTACGAAGCTGTCAGACCTATCATTCTTGAATCTCCTGATGAAGATGGGGTTCCTCCAACTGTCCTCCCTCCTCAGATACCCACTGATTTTGACACAATGAAGAGATCTTGGGCGCAGCTAAAGGAAGAACGGGATTTTTATCGGGAAAAGTTCAACGAACAGGAACGGAAGATCCAGAGGCTGGCTAAGCAATTGGAGGAGGAGCGGGTCCTGAATAACTACATCCACACTGAGAAGAGGAGGCCATGGGAGCACTGATGGGCTTTGGATATTTCCTTTTACAGCTTTTATTTCCTTTTCAGTATTTTTCATTCCTGTAATGCCTAAGGGCAAGTTGTTGAACAATTTAAAATTTGAATCTAATGAAGTGTGTTTCCCTTTTGTCTACAAAGTTGAATCTTGTTTGTCTTTGAAAACATAAAACGTATGCATCTCATTGCATCATATGCATGACAGGTACCCTTTTTCACAGGTTGCTTAATCTCCTTCGCTGTTTATTTTGAACAGTCATCATGAATCCAGACTCATCCAGTGAGCAAGCAATCAAGGCCCTTCAGGCCCAAAGTGCCCAGTTTCAAGAAATGGTCCTGAGCCTGGCCCAAGGTCAGCAAGAATTGAAGACTCTACTCCTGAAGAAGAAGAAGAAAAAGAGGACTGCGTTATTCAACA
Organism: Vicia faba; assembly: GCA_948472305.1. Lineage (NCBI taxonomy): Eukaryota > Viridiplantae > Streptophyta > Magnoliopsida > Fabales > Fabaceae > Vicia > Vicia faba. The sequence continues at coordinate 853,280,276 of OX451741.1, forward strand.
TTGGACGCAGGTTTGGGAACACACTCCATAATGAGGCTGATCCAACTACTTCTTCTGCTGAGAAAGACAGTCCCCAAGGGGGAGGAGCTCCTAGTCCTGCAGTCTCTGACAACGAGACGGACTACAATGACGAACAATACCCACCTACTGCTGACAGATACAAGCAATTGGAGGACCGCTTGAGCGCCATTGAGATTCAGAATGTGCCGGGGCTGGATTTCGGAGATTTGGGGTTATCTTCTGGGGTAGTAATTCCACACAAGTTTAAGGCGCCTGCCTTTGCAAAATACGACGGGGCTTTCTGTCCAAAGTTGCATCTAAGGTCGTACGTAAGGAAGATCCAACCTTACACGGCAGACAAAAATCTTTGGATTCACTTCTTCCAAGATAGCCTTTCGAGGTCACAGCTTGAGTGGTTCTACCAACTAGATGGAACTAGTATTCGACACTGGGAAGATTTGGCAACCGCATTCTACAGACAATATCAATACAATTCTGATCTCGCTCCTACGCGTACCCAACTTCAGGGTATGTCTCTAGGAACGGGCAAAGGGTTCAAAGAATATGCACAAAAATGGAGAGATTTGGCTGGCAGGGTGCAGCCTCCATTGACTGATCGTGATCTGGTTGATATGTTTCTAGGAACCTTGTCTGGTCCATTTTTCAATCATTTGGTTGGTAACTCCTCCGCTGGGTTTACGGATTTGATTCTGACGGGAGAAAGAATTGAAGCTGGCATCAGGTCAGGAAAGATACAAAAAGCTGCCTCCGCAAGTACTGAGAAGAGGCCTTTCAAGAAAGAAGCAAGTGTCGTCTATGGTCCTAGAAGACAAGTCAAGCCAGAAAGTCGCCAAGCCGTCAATGCTTTGGTCATTTCAAAACCTGTTGCTGCTCCTCAGCAGTACAATCAACAAAGAGGTGAAAGGCCCAAGAGGCAGTATACTCGACTGAGTATGACCTTGTCACAAATCCTACCGCAACTGTTATCAACCAGCTTGGTGACCATCAAAGAGGCTCCAAAGGTCGTGAATATTGCATCTCCTAAGTATAACCCAAATGCCCGTTGTGCTTATCATTCCGATAGCCCCGGGCATACTACTGATGATTGTTGGGCCCTGAGAAATAAAGTGCAAGACCTTATCGATGCAAAGGAAATTCAGTTTGAGGCGCCTGAGAGGCCAAATGTTGTAACTGCTCCTATGCCCTAGCATAGGGTAAATGCCATTGAGGAAGATTTGTATGCTGTTTCGGTGAATGATGTTGCTACCCCTCTTTTGACTGTTAAGAGGAACTTACTACTAGCCGGTTTATTTCCGGGTTGTAGCGAGGGTTGCCTCCTGTGTGCTGTTATCCCTACCGGTTGTCCGCTGCTGAAATCAGGCATCCAAAGCCTGATGGATAGCAAAGAAATGATGTTCAAGAAAACTGCTGTTCCATTTGTTTCCGCTGAAGAAGTATTTGTCGTCACAATTTACAATCCTACCAAAGCTCCCCCGAGGAAGCCAGTCCAAATTATGTCTGTTGCACCCATTACCATTACTGTTCCGGGGCCTCTCCCCTATGAGTCTGATAAAGCTGTCCCATGGCATTATGGGGCCGACGTGTATGTGCTTGGAGTGAAGCAGGAGTTCAACACCGGTACCAGTATCAGTAACATCACTGGTCCCGCCAAGATTACTCGCAGTGGCAGGCTCTTCTCGCCTGACATTGCACCGCCAGTTATCCGAAAACCTCTAATCATCACACCCGCAAGTGTGCATGTTCCAATTCAAGTTCCTATGTCTACTACTGCCGCCGAGACCTCTGATGCTCGGGGAAAAGAAGTTGCTACCGATTTGCTTGCCAGGACGGAGGCACCAAAAAAGACTGATGTTGAAGCCTCCCAACAAGAGATGGAGGAAATCCTTAAAATCATTAAAAAGAGTGACTTCAATGTTGTTGAACAGTTGGGGCATACCCCCTCCAAAATCTCTATGCTATCATTGCTGCTATGCTCAGAGGCCCATGCAAAGGCCCTGATTTCATTTCTGAAAACGGCCCATGTGCCGCAAGAGACCTCCGCGGATCAATTCACTGACTGTGTGGATAATTTGACAGCTGACAATGGTTTGGGGTTCTCGGATGCTGACCTCACCGCCAAAGGGAAAAATCACAATGATGCCCTGCATATTTCCATAGAATGCAGGGGCACTACTCTCACACACGTATTGGTGGATACCGGTTCTTCCCTGAATGTTTTGCCCAAGAAGGCATTGGATCGCTTGGATTGTGAGGGTCTGGAATTGAAACCTAGTAACATCATTGTTAGAGCCTTCGACGGTTCTAAGAGGATGGTGCACGGTGAAGTAGACATTCCTATTCGTGTGGGTTCCCAAGTCTTCGAATCAACGTTCTATGTGATGGATATTCGTCCATCTTATTCCTGCTTGTTGGGTCGACCCTGGATTCACAAAGCCGGGGCAGTAACATCCACTCTACACCAAAAGCTCAAGTACCCTGTCAAAGGGAAGATTGTTACTGTGCAGGGTGAGGAGGAATACATGGTAAGTCACTTGAATTCATTCCGGTATATCGAGATGGACGGGGAGTTTATTGAAACCCCCTTTCAGCATTTTGAGGAAGTACCTCCAACTTTGGCATCGGCTGAAACAGTGGTTGAAGAAGACTTTCCGTCGAAGATGGCTTCCCTGAAGGATGCCCGGGCTGTAATCGAGAAAGGCAAATGTGCAAACTGGGGTCAGCTTCCTGACTTCACTCAAAAGAATGACAAGTTTGGGCTGGGCTTTACTGCAGAGGCTCAGAGGGCTGTGCGCAGGGAAAAGATCAGAAAGGCTCCGGTGTTTATCACCAACCCAAGGGTGAATGCTATCGAGGAGGACGTAGAGGAAGCAGAGTTTGATAGTTGGATCTATCCAACCACCAGCAACGGACCAAGCAACTGGACGTCAAAGGATTTTACACCTATCACATTTGTCACACAGTAATTAACTCTTTTGATTTTCAATTTGTAACAAACAATATGTTGAAACTTTTTGGCTCGGTGTCCTACCCGGGGCATCGTAGCTCCATTTGTGAGGGCTTTTTGTATGACATTTCCATATATCATCAATCAAAACATTGGACGTTTGTTACATTTCAAATCTTGTGCTCTTTTTCTTTCTGTGTTATATATTGCAAAACAGTTATATTTACACACACACTCACTTATACAGGTTTCAATCCACTCTGGATCTCACTGGTAATAGCTCTGCTACCACCAGTTATGACTTCGAGAATCCGATCAACTTGGCAGAGGACGAAGGTGAAGATGATTGCGAAGTGCCTGGTGAACTCGCAAGACTGCTACTTCAAGAAGAGAGGGCCATTCAGCCGCATGAAGAGCCGGTGGAAACAGTAAACCTGGGTACTGAGACAGATAGGAAAGAAGTCAAGATTGGTGCCAATCTAGAGCTCAGCGTGAAGCAACGATTGATCCAAATGCTACATGACTACATGGAAATATTTGCTTGGTCCTACGAAGACATGCCTGGTTTGGATGCCGACATTGTAGTTCATCACCTGCCAACTAAGGAAGACTGCCCTCCGGTAAAGCAAAAGGTCCGCCGCATGCGTCCAGAGATGTCCGAAAAGATTAAGGCTGAGTTTATGAAGCAATTCGATGCCGGGTTTCTTGCAGTGACCTCTTACCCTCAGTGGGTTGCTAATGTGGTGCCAGTGCCGAAGAAGGACGGTAAAGTCAGAATGTGTGTCGACTACAGGGATTTGAACAGGGCCAGCCCCAAGGATGACTTCCCCCTACCTCACATCGACGTTCTTGTTGACAATACTGCTCAACACAAGGTGTTCTCCTTCATGGATGGTTTTTCAGGGTACAATCAGATCAAGATGGCTCCGGAAGATATGGAAAAGGCTACCTTTGTGACTCAGTGGGGAACCTTCTGCTACAAGGTCATGCCGTTCGGGTTGAAAAATGCTGGGGCAACCTACCAACGCGCCATGGTTGCTTTATTTCATGATATGATCCATCATGAGATTGAGGTATATGTTGATGACATGATTGCAAGGTCCCAAACTGAGGAGGAACACCTTGACCATCTGAGGAAGCTGTTTGACCGATTGAAGTTATACAAGCTGAGGTTGAATCCCAACAAATGCACCTTTGGGGTGAGGTCCGGAAAACTACTAGGTTTCATTGTAAGCGACAAAGGTATTCAAGTGGATCCTGCCAAGGTAAAAGCCATACAAGAGATGCCAGCTCCCAAGACAGAGAAAGAAGTCAGAGGCTTTCTGGGACGACTAAATTACATAGCCCGTTTCATCTCACACCTAACTGCTACCTGTGAGCCAATCTTCAAATTACTGAAGAAAGATCAAGTAGTACGTTGGAACGATGAATGTCAGGCTTCTTTTGAAAAGTTAAAAGAGTATCTCCAAGAGCCACCCATTCTTATGCCACCAGTGGAAGGGAGACCTCTGATACTATATTTAACAGTGCTTGATAATTCAATGGGGTGTGTGTTGGGGCAGCATGACGAGTCTGGCCGAAAAGAGCACGCTATTTATTACCTGAGCAAAAAGTTTACCGACTGTGAGTCTCGTTACTCACTGCTCGAGAAAACTTGCTGCGCTCTGGTATGGGCTGCTCGCCGGCTGAGACAGTATATGCTGACTCACACCACTTTGTTGATTTCAAAGATGGATCCCATCAAGTACATATTCGAAAAGCCTGCTCTGTCTGGAAGAATAGCGAGATGGCAAATGATCTTGACAGAATATGATATCCAGTACACAACTCAAAAAGCAATCAAAGGAAGTGTATTGGCGGATCATTTGGCACACCAACCTGTGGACGATTACCAATCCTTGAACTTTGATTTTTCGGACGAAGATATCATGGTAGTAACTAACTGTGAAGTACCTGGACCGAATGAAGGACCTGAGAAAGGATCCCGATGGTCTATGCATTTTGACGGAGCCTCCAACGCTTTGGGTAACGGCGTCGGCGCTGTAATCATATCTCCCAAAGGAACTCATACTCCACTCACCGCCCGATTGTGTTTCAACTGCACCAACAACATGGCAGAAAATGAGGCATGTATCATGGGTCTACAAGCTGCAATCGACTTAAGGATCAAATTTCTGAGTGTCTTCGGAGATTCCGCTCTCGTGATCAATCAGATCAAAGGCGAGTGGGATACGAAACACCAAAATCTTATTCCTTACAAGGAGTATGTGCTGACTTTGCTTCCCCACTTTGAAGAGATAACTTTTGAGCACTTCCCAATAGAGGAGAATCAGCTAGCGGACGCCCTAGCTACGATGTCTTCAATGTTCAAAGTCAAATGGGACAATGAGGCTCCCCGAATCATTATCTGGAAATTGGATGAACCGACATACTGCTGCGATCTTGAGGCCAAAGAGGTGACTGAAAAACCCTGGTATCATGAGGTGAAGAGATACTTGGAAGCTCAGGAATACCCTGAAGGTGCATCTGTCAATGAAAAGAAGTTCATGAGGAGGTTTGCTGCAAAATTCTTCCTCAGCAACGACATTCTCTACAAACGGAATCATGATTCAACTCTACTGCGTTGTGTGGATAAGGCTGAAGCAGAGAAGATCATGATAGAACTACATGAAGGTACATTCAGAACACATTCCAGTGGGCACACCATGGCAAAGAAAATCCTACGGGCAGGATATTTCTGGTCCACAATGGAAGCCGACTGTTACCAACATTCTCGAACTTGTCATAAATGCCAGATCTATGCTGACAAGGTGCACATCCCTCCGGTTCCTCTGAACGTCCTGACGGCACCTTGGCCTTTTGCAATTTGGGGGATTGATATGATCGGTGAGATCCGACCGATGGCATCCAACAGGCATCGCTTCATCTTGGTAGCGATCGATTATTTCACGAAGTGGGTTGAGGCAACTTCCTACGCAACGGTAACCAAGAGAGTCGTGGCACGTTTCATCCGGCATAATCTGATCTGTCGGTACGGCGTCCCGGAAAGAATCATTACGGACAATGGTACCAATCTCAATAACAAGATGATCACTGAGTTCTGCGAGCAATTTAAGATACAGCACCATAACTCTTCTCCTTACCGGCTGAAGATGAATGGGGCTGTAGAAGCAGCCAATAAGAATATCAAAAAGATTGTGCAGAAGATGACAGTGACCTATAAAGATTGGCACGAAATTCTACCGTTTGCTCTTCACGGGTACCGTACCTCAGTAAGAACGTTAACCGGGGCAACACCTTTTTCCTTGGTCTATGGCATGGAGGCAGTCTTGCCGATTGAAGTCCAGATACCCTCTCTCCGGATAATGAAGGATGCAGACTTGAGTGAAGATGACTGGATCCAGACTCGGCTTGATTAATTAAACCTGATTGACGAAAAGAGACTCACCGCTATCTGTCATGGTCATACGTACCAAAAACGGATGATCAGGGCATTTAACAAGAAAGTCAGACCACAAGAGTATCAAGTTGGGGACCTGGTAATCAAGCGCATCATCCTTCCTCAAAGTGATCCCCGGGGCAAATGGACCCCTACATACGAAGGGCCATTTGTGGTTAAACATGTGTTCTCAGGAGGAGCCATGATTCTAACCACCATGGATGGTGACAACCTTCCTCATCCCGCCAATGCAGACATAGTAAAAAGATACTACGCATGAATAAAAGACCCTCTAGGTTGACATACCTAGGCAAAAATAAGGGCTTCCCAGCGAACCAAAAGGGTTCGGGCAAAAATAAGGGATGAAATGAAAAAAAATCTGTACACCCGGCAAGTCAAAAACCTGAAAAGGCAGCTTGGGCAAAAATGGGTATCCCGGTGGACTGAAAACCCGAAAGGGCGGTACAGGCAAAAATTAGGGATAAAGCGTAACACTATGTCTCGTTGGATCACCTTGCATCTAGAATTCGGCATCAACTATCTGGCTCAGACTTCGGCATCGATCAATCAGCTTCATCTTCAACTAAGCAGCAAAGTGATGAGACGCTTGAAGACATAAAGGCGATAGCAAAGTTGGAACCCAGTGGGATTGTTCACATAGCTGTTTTGTTTCCTTTTCAAAATTGTATAAACTCTATGTTATTCGGCGGCATTCTCTTACTAGGATGTCAGCCTCTTGTACAAAAACGCCTATTCACAAGCAAATTCCAAAATCAATACAAATTCACTTTTCCATACAAATTGCCAATTGTTTTTCCTTTTTTCTGTTTTGTCTTGCGAAGAACGTCCAATGTTCATTTTTGATATATGCATTTGACATTAAATTGCTGATTCATAAATATTTGCATATGAAACAAAAGACTAATTACAGGTGACACCAGAGACAAGGGCAATGTAAAGTTGTCTAATGCAGTCTGGTTGCTTTGTCCGCCAAGGTACCAAGGTAGATCTAACTGAAGAATATGACCAAGTTATCTCAACTCCCCGCAGAATAAGACAAGATAGCAACATTCCCCAGTGGAGTATAGGCATTCATTAGCAAGCATCCCCAGCAGTCTTGATCTAAGATTGTTCCCCGGTGGAATACGGACACTCCAGTGGAATCACTCCCCAGTACAGTCCAAAAGTTTCCCCAGGAGAGTCAAATCCATATCCCCAGCAGGTCTTGAAGCTTATCCCCAGTAGTTTCTGAAAGCTTATCCCCTGTAGAGTACGGACGTCTCTCCCGAGCTTTATTCAAAGTTATTCCTCACAAGAGCTTATAACTGGGTTACCCTCAGCTAATTGCCACGGAAGATCGCCCTCGGCAAAATTCTTCCTATCCCCAGCAGAGTTCATCAAAGTTCCCCAACATAACTTATCAACACAATCCCCAGCGAAGTTTATCTTTGGTATCCCCAGCGGAGTTTATCATCATTATCCCCAGCGGAGTCCATCATTGAAATCCTCAGTGAAGCTCTCGTCAAACTTCAGCAAAGCATCTCTTCCACAGAGCCATTCCCCGCAGAGTGATCTCTCCAACAAGTTTATTCCTCAATGGAGTCATCTTCTCCTACCAGTGTATTCTTGCAACCATCCTCCCCAACGGAAGCAAATAGCTCTACTCTTCAAAATCAGCCTGGGATTTAATTCCCCGGCCGGTCGTCAAGGATTTATTTTCCTAGACGAAAATACATTCATAAACATTTCACATTTTATACATCTTGCTTACATACATGATAAAGTGCATACAACACTATCTCATGTTGAACATCATAACATCACACATTTCATACATCATGACATTGTATACAACTGATGTTTTTTGCCTTTTCAGGGAAAAAGACAACCCCAAAGACAACTACCTTCAACTGTCACAATTCCAGATTCGATACCTGTATCTAGCCAGGGCACATCTGTGAGTGATCAGTTTCCAGACTCGATTCCTGTATCTAGCTAGGGCACGTCTGAAGATTTCCAGATCCGATTCCTGTATCCAGCCAGGGCATATCTAGCAACTATCACAATTCCAGATTCGACTCCTGTATCCAGCCGGGGCATATTTGTTGACCACATTTCCAGACTCGATTCCTGTATCTAGCCAGGGCACGTCTGAAGAGTTCGAAGATTCGATTCCTGTATCCATCCAGGGCATATCTGTTGACGACTACTTCCGGATTCGATTCCTGTATCCAGCCAGGGCATATCTGTTGACGATTATTTCCGGATTCGATTCCTGTATCCAGCCAGGGCACATCCGTGAGCAACCGAGTGTAGATTCGACACCTGTATCCAGCCAGGGTATATCTGTGTAACACCCCGTTTTCAATTAATTGAATTATTTAAATTTGGGAATTTATTTTATTAGAATTAATAAAATAAAAAGAATTATTTATTTGGAATATTCGAAGAAATAAGAAATATAGGGATTTTTATGTTTTGGGCTTAGATGCTGTTAGTAAAGAGTGGGGGTGAAAAAGAAGTAAAGTTATGTGTTGGAACTCAAGTTATTCCTCATTTTGGTTTTCACGATAAACAGAAGTTAGAATTGGGGAAATAGAGCTCTGAAGGTACGAGGAACGAAGAACGGAGAACTTCGCTCAAGAATTCAAAGCTGCTAATTGATAAGGTAAGGGGGGTTTATACTCGATTTACCTTTGTTTATGGGTTTATGTACGGTTGATTCGGGTAATGGTAGGAAAATCCCAATTGTTAGATGTTTCTAGGGATCGATAACCGTAGGACTGAACTTTGTTAGAAAAGGATTAGGATTCCCAATTCTCATGAATCGATTAAGAATTTAGGTCCCAAATGGTGAATTGGGCGTATGTCTAATGATCGTGAATTTACCTTGGAAATTGTAGGGACGACCTCAGTGTCGGTAGAATTCCCCAAAGTTACGGTTAATCCCCGGTTAAGGTTATTATAATGATTATTAGTAAATTGGATATTGTGGTATTGTTGTGGATCGTACAAGCTCGATGCGTTAGGTACTGAAATACGCGTTTTGGCCGACATTTTTCCGCGTTTGGACGGCTGTTGTGAGCCACTGCAGGTTCAGAAAAATATGACCCGCGCTCATCAACACGGCCGTGTTGTTTAACACGGGCACCCGTGTTGATGCACTGTGTTGCCAAAAATTGTGTTTTCCAGACACAATTCAACACGGGCCGTGTTGTTTAACACGGGCACCCGTGTTGATCCCCTGTTTTGTTAAAAAAATGCGTTTTCTGGGCATATTTCAACACGGCCGTGTTGTTTAACACGGGCACCCGTGTTGATGCTACTGTGTTGAATTTCTGAATTTTCTGAATTTTGATTTCAGTGTTTCGATGTTGGATTTTTATTGCCATGCTTTTAGATATGTTCTCGAGCATGAGTTATGATATAATTGATGTGATTGGTTGATGTTTGAATAGTATGCTGAGTGATTACATGCTATTTGTAACTTGATATGATTGATGTTTAAATAGTATGCTGAGTGGTTACATACTATTCATATCCTGTTATGTTTGATATTGTTGATGTGCATGATATGTTGAATGATGTTCATAGTATGCTGAGTGTTACATACTTACATATCATGTTGCATTTGTTAATTCCCATTGTGTGGAATTAACATGGTGGCCAATATACGTGTCCGCGATTTAATGGAACGTTGAGGTGGTAGCCGTGTCCGCGATATAATGGAACGGTGAGTTATCCGTGACCCGCGATATAATGGGGCGGTGTAGTGGTACCACATGCATGGGTGTGTTGCATTACTCGAATATAACATGAATGGATGATTTTTCCAATGTTATATTTGATTGTTTGTATGCACGTGTGATTGATATATGGTTGATGATGTTGATGGGTATTTGTAAATATGAAAAGCAATATGTCATGGATATATGATTTGTAAAGGTTTTGTAAACTATGAAATATGTTAATTATTGGGTGATGCTTATGATTTCGTGAATTGATTGTTATGAATGTATAACCAAATGTATATTTGAGAAGCTCACCCTTACTGTTGAATATTTCAGATTGAGGAGCTTCGCTCAGGTGCTTGGCGAAGGCTTATCGTGTCTAGTTTAGTTTTATTCTAGTATGTCCGGGTCATGCTCTGATAGTTGTAACTCCGGGAACGTTTGGTTGTCGAGCTGCTTTAGTCAGACTCGTTTATTTTCTTTTAATTGTTATAATAAGATGTTGACTTTCCAGGTGTTAATCCCTGATGATTTTGGAAAATATTATAACGTTTGATTTTATTAATTAAAATTTTCCGCTGTGTAAACATGTATGAGTTACCACTAAGATTATGCATGACAGGAATTATTTTATTAAAAGAGAATTGTAGCATTCCTCGATTATTACATGTACTCTGAGTTATAATTTTTAATATTTGCGAAAATTATATGCGGGTTTTAGAGGGTGTTACAATAGTGGTATCAGAGCATAGTCGGTCGTTGTGACCAGAGTCTTGAGTCAGTCATTCCTTTTCGTATGCGACTAGTGCAAGGTAACACTGTCGATACTGTATTCTGATGTGGAGTATGTTTTAATTCTCAGGAATATGGCTGGAAGAGGTAATGGACGAAATGATGCTGCACTAGCTGAGGCTTTGGGGATGTTAGCTGGTGTACTTGCTGGAAACCCAACTGGAGGCGTGATTGGTGCTGATAGGCAATTGGGAAATTTCCAGAGGAACAATCCTCCGTTGTTCAAAGGTACACATGACCCTGAAGGTGCTCAGAAGTGGCTGAAGGAAATCGAAAGGATTTTCCGTGTGATTGATTGTGCTGAAGATCTGAAAGTCAGATATGGTACGCATATGTTGGCAGAAGAGGCCGACGACTGGTGGGTTGCCACAAGGACTGAAATGGTTCAGGATGGAGAGGCACTGACTTGGGCTAACTTCAGAAGGGCTTTTCTGAGGAGGTACTTTCCTGAAGATGTTCGGGGAAGAAAGGAAATTGAATTTTTGGAGCTTAAGCAGGGCAATCTGACTGTTAGTGAGTATGCTACTAAGTTCACTGAGCTGGCAAAGTATTATGCACACTACAACAATGATGAGGCTGGAGAATTCTCTAAATGTATCAAATTTGAGAATGGTCTCCGAGATGAGATTAAGCAGGGAATCAGGTACCAGCGTATTCGTAGATTTTCTGATCTGGTTGATTGTAGCAGAATCTTGGAAGAAGATATTACCAAGAATCGGTCGTCTCACTCTCGTGGGGCTGTTGATAAAAGAGGGAAGCAACATATGGACCGTGGCAAGCCATATGGTAGAGATAACCAGAGATCAGGCGGTTGGAAAAGGCCTAGTGGGGGAGATTCTAAGGCTCCTATCAGATGCTACAAGTGTGGTGAGTCTGGTCATCACATTCGAGATTGCAAGAGTGATGAGAAGAAGTGCTATAAATGTGGAAAGGCTGGTCATTTGTCTATTGATTGCAAAGGGAAGTCTGTTACTTGTTACAATTGTGGCGAAGAAGGTCACATTCGTCCGCAGTGTCCTAAGCCTAGGAAGGATCAGTCAGGTGGAAAAGTGTTTGCTTTGTCTGGATCTGAGACTACTCCAGAGGATCGATTGATTAAAGGTACGTGTTTTATTCATGGCACACCTTTAGTTGCAATTATTGATACTGGTGCAACTCATTCTTTCATTTCTTTGGATTGTGCTGAGAGGTTGAAACTGGACATATCTGGTATGCGAGGTAGCATGGTTGTTGATACTCCTGCATCGGGTTCAGTGACAACTTCACTCGTATGTAGGAATTGTCCTATTGAGATTTTTGGTAGAAGTTTCGGTATGGATTTAGTGTGCCTACCGCTTGAACAAATTGATATTATCCTTGGGATGAACTGGTTGGAATTCAACCGGGTTCATCTGAACTGCTTTGCTAAGACGGTGATTTTCCCAGAAGCAGTTGGTGTCGAGAATTTGACTATGACTGCTAGGCAGGTACAAGAAGCAATGGAAGATGGTGCTAATGTGTTTATGTTACTTGCTTCGTTAGATGCAACAGGAAAGGTCAGGAGTAGTGAATTGCCAGTGGTGTGTGAATTTCCAGAAGTCTTTCCTGATGATGTTGGCGAGTTACCTCCTGAGAGAGAAGTGGAATTTTCTATAGATTTAATTCCTGGTACGAGACCGGTGTCGATGGCGCCATATCGTATGTCTGCGTCTGAGTTGACGGAATTGAAGAGTCAGTTGGAAGATTTACTGGAGAAGAAGTTTATTCGTCCAAGTGTTTCGCCTTGGGGTGCTCCGGTATTGTTGGTTAAGAAGAAAGAAGGTTCTATGAGACTGTGTGTTGATTACAGGCAATTGAACAAGGTAACCATTAAGAATCGGTATCCGTTACCGAGGATTGATGATTTAATGGATCAGTTAATTGGAGCCAGTGTATTCAGTAAGATTGATTTGAGATCTGGATATCATCAGATTCGTGTGAAAGCGGAAGATATTCAAAAGACTGCTTTTCGAACGAGGTATGGGCATTATGAATATTCTGTTATGCCGTTCGGAGTTACTAATGCACCTGGTGTTTTCATGGAATATATGAATAGGATTTTTCACCCGTATCTGGATAAGTTTGTTGTGGTTTTTATTGACGACATTCTGATTTATTCCGAGAATGACGAAGATCATGCGGAACATCTCAGAATTGTGTTAGAGTTGTTGAAAGATAAGAAGTTGTATGCAAAGTTGTCCAAATGTGAGTTCTGGCTGAATGAAGTTAGTTTCCTTGGACATGTGATTTCTAAGAATGGTATTGCAGTGGATCCTACGAAAGTAGAAGCGGTATCTCAGTGGGAAGCGCCGAAGACTGTTTCGGAAATCAGAAGTTTTCTTGGTCTTGCAGGTTATTACAGAAAGTTTATCGAAGGATTCTCAAAGTTAGCATTGCCGTTGACGAAGTTGACTCGTAAAGGACAAGCGTTTATTTGGGATTCTGATTGTGAGAAAGGTTTCCAAGAATTGAAGCGGAGATTGACAAGTGCTCCTATTCTGATTTTGCCGAATCCGGTGGAATCTTTTGTAGTCTATTGTGATGCATCTCTGTTGGGTTTAGGTGGTGTTTTAATGCAGAATCAGCAGGTAGTTGCGTATGCTTCGAGACAGTTGAAGGTTCATGAAAGGAACTATCCTACTCATGACTTAGAGTTGGCAGCAGTTGTGTTTGTCTTGAAATTGTGGAGACATTATCTGTATGGTTCGAGGTTTGAAGTGTATAGTGATCATAAGAGTTTGAAGTATCTTTTCGATCAGAAAGAGCTCAATATGAGGCAAAGAAGGTGGTTAGAATTCCTCAAAGATTATGATTTTGGTTTGAATTACCATCCTGGTAAGGCAAATGTAGTTGCAGATGCTTTGAGCAGGAAGTCCTTGCATATGTCTATGATGATGGTTCGTGAATTGGATTTAATTGAGCAATTCCGAGATTTGAGTTTGGTTTGTGAAAGTACTCCGAAGTGTGTTCGTTTGGGTATGTTGAAACTTACTAGTGGTATTCTAGAAGAGATCAGGATCGGGCAGAAATCCGATGTTAATTTAGTTGATAAATTGACATTGATCAACCAAGGTCAAGGTGGTGAGTTTAGAATTGATGAAAATGATGTTATGAGATTTGGCGATAGAGTTTGTGTTCCTGATGTCGCAGAAATCAAGAAAAGTATATTAGAAGAAGGACATCGCAGTGGAATGAGCATTCATCCGGGTGCCACGAAAATGTATCATGATTTGAAGAAATTGTTTTGGTGGCCGGGAATGAAAAAGGAAATAGCTGAATTTGTGTATGCATGTTTAATCTGTCAGAAATCGAAGATTGAGCATCAGAAGCCGTCTGGGTTTATGCAACCGATGTTTATTCCAGAATGGAAGTGGGATAGTATTTCTATGGATTTCGTATCTGGGTTGCCGAGGACTCCTATGAATTGTGAAGCGATATGGGTCGTTGTGGATAGGTTGACTAAGTCTGCTCATTTTATACCGGTGCGAATGGATTACTCGATGGAGAGATTGGCACAGTTGTATATTGAGAAAATAGTGAGTTTGCATGGAGTTCCTTCTAGTATTGTGTCAGATAGAGATCCGAGGTTCACTTCGAAATTTTGGGAAGGATTGCAGAAGGCTTTGGGTACTAAGTTGAGATTGAGTTCAGCTTACCATCCTCAGACTGATGGACAGACGGAGAGGACGATTCAATCGTTGGAAGATTTATTGCGTGCTTGTGTTTTAGAGAAAGGTGGAACTTGGGATAGCTATTTGCCATTGATTGAGTTTACTTATAACAATAGTTACCATTCGAGTATTGGTATGGCTCCGTTTGAGGCATTGTATGGTAGACGGTGTAGGACGCCTTTGTGTTGGTATGAATCTGGAGAGAGTTCGGTAATTGGGCCAGAGATTGTTCAGCAGACTACAGAAAAGATCAAATTGATTCAAGAGAAGATGAGAGCTTCTCAGAGTCGTCAGAAAAGTTATCATGATAAGAGGAGAAAGAATTTAGAATTCAGTGCTGGAGATCATGTGTTTATGAGAGTTACTCCGATGACGGGTATTGGTCGGGCGTTGAAGTCTAAGAAGTTGACTCCGCGTTTTATTGGTCCGTTTCAGATTACGGAAAGAGTTGGAGAAGTTGCTTATCGCATTGCTTTACCTCCGAGACTTGCGAATTTGCACGATGTTTTTCATGTTTCTCAGTTGAGGAGATATATTCCAGACCCATCTCATGTAATCCAAATAGATGATGTACAGGTAAGAGATAACCTGACAGTAGAAACATTGCCTATGAGGATAGAAGATCGGGAAGTGAAACAGTTAAGAGGTAAAGAGATAGCATTAGTGAAGGTTGCTTGGGGAGGTCCAGCAGATGGAAATATCACTTGGGAGCTGGAGAGCCAGATGAAAGAGGCTTATCCGGAGCTGTTCGTCTAAGGTATGTTTTCGAGGACGAAAACTCTTTTAGTGGGGGAGAGTTGTAACACCCCGTTTTCAATTAATTGAATTATTTAAATTTGGGAATTTATTTTATTAGAATTAATAAAATAAAAAGAATTATTTATTTGGAATATTCGAAGAAATAAGAAATATAGGGATTTTTATGTTTTGGGCTTAGATGCTGTTAGTAAAGAGTGGGGGTGAAAAAGAAGTAAAGTTATGTGTTGGAACTCAAGTTATTCCTCATTTTGGTTTTCACGATAAACAGAAGTTAGAATTGGGGAAATAGAGCTCTGAAGGTACGAGGAACGAAGAACGGAGAACTTCGCTCAAGAATTCAAAGCTGCTAATTGATAAGGTAAGGGGGGTTTATACTCGATTTACCTTTGTTTATGGGTTTATGTACGGTTGATTCGGGTAATGGTAGGAAAATCCCAATTGTTAGATGTTTCTAGGGATCGATAACCGTAGGACTGAACTTTGTTAGAAAAGGATTAGGATTCCCAATTCTCATGAATCGATTAAGAATTTAGGTCCCAAATGGTGAATTGGGCGTATGTCTAATGATCGTGAATTTACCTTGGAAATTGTAGGGACGACCTCAGTGTCGGTAGAATTCCCCAAAGTTACGGTTAATCCCCGGTTAAGGTTATTATAATGATTATTAGTAAATTGGATATTGTGGTATTGTTGTGGATCGTACAAGCTCGATGCGTTAGGTACTGAAATACGCGTTTTGGCCGACATTTTTCCGCGTTTGGACGGCTGTTGTGAGCCACTGCAGGTTCAGAAAAATCTGACCCGCGCTCATCAACACGGCCGTGTTGTTTAACACGGGCACCCGTGTTGATGCACTGTGTTGCCAAAAATTGTGTTTTCCAGACACAATTCAACACGGGCCGTGTTGTTTAACACGGGCACCCGTGTTGATCCCCTGTTTTGTTAAAAAAATGCGTTTTCTGGGCATATTTCAACACGGCCGTGTTGTTTAACACGGGCACCCGTGTTGATGCTACTGTGTTGAATTTCTGAATTTTCTGAATTTTGATTTCAGTGTTTCGATGTTGGATTTTTATTGCCATGCTTTTAGATATGTTCTCGAGCATGAGTTATGATATAATTGATGTGATTGGTTGATGTTTGAATAGTATGCTGAGTGATTACATGCTATTTGTAACTTGATATGATTGATGTTTAAATAGTATGCTGAGTGGTTACATACTATTCATATCCTGTTATGTTTGATATTGTTGATGTGCATGATATGTTGAATGATGTTCATAGTATGCTGAGTGTTACATACTTACATATCATGTTGCATTTGTTAATTCCCATTGTGTGGAATTAACATGGTGGCCAATATACGTGTCCGCGATTTAATGGAACGTTGAGGTGGTAGCCGTGTCCGCGATATAATGGAACGGTGAGTTATCCGTGACCCGCGATATAATGGGGCGGTGTAGTGGTACCACATGCATGGGTGTGTTGCATTACTCGAATATAACATGAATGGATGATTTTTCCAATGTTATATTTGATTGTTTGTATGCACGTGTGATTGATATATGGTTGATGATGTTGATGGGTATTTGTAAATATGAAAAGCAATATGTCATGGATATATGATTTGTAAAGGTTTTGTAAACTATGAAATATGTTAATTATTGGGTGATGCTTATGATTTCGTGAATTGATTGTTATGAATGTATAACCAAATGTATATTTGAGAAGCTCACCCTTACTGTTGAATATTTCAGATTGAGGAGCTTCGCTCAGGTGCTTGGCGAAGGCTTATCGTGTCTAGTTTAGTTTTATTCTAGTATGTCCGGGTCATGCTCTGATAGTTGTAACTCCGGGAACGTTTGGTTGTCGAGCTGCTTTAGTCAGACTCGTTTATTTTCTTTTAATTGTTATAATAAGATGTTGACTTTCCAGGTGTTAATCCCTGATGATTTTGGAAAATATTATAACGTTTGATTTTATTAATTAAAATTTTCCGCTGTGTAAACATGTATGAGTTACCACTAAGATTATGCATGACAGGAATTATTTTATTAAAAGAGAATTGTAGCATTCCTCGATTATTACATGTACTCTGAGTTATAATTTTTAATATTTGCGAAAATTATATGCGGGTTTTAGAGGGTGTTACAATCTGCATGAGGACATTGAAGATCAAACACCTGTAACAAGCCAGGAAAACATCTGTCTTTCTCAAATACACAAGTTCTCGCTAAGGAATCTCTTATGCGATCAACACTTCCAAATGACATCTATAAGCCTATTCCCGACAAGGTTCTGTCACATCTCCAGATGGCATCTATAAGCCCATCTCCCTATCCACCATCTCTCCAAATGGTATCTATAAGCCCATTCCCGACATCACATTGCTGATACTCCGACATGCAAGTGCAAATTTCCGGGCACTCTAGTGTCCAATCTCCTTTTACCCTCGAGTCACGAAAGGCAAACTTGCCAATCTAACTCTTCAGGTTCAAGAAGATTGAACAGGGGCAACTGTTGTACCCCAAAATTTTCCCTCCCATTTCCTCAACATTTTCTCATCACAAGACCCTTGGAGCTCAAGATCCAATTAGGGTTTCCTCTGCTCAAGACTTCTCCTTGCACTGTTGACCCAAATTAGGGTTTGTGTTTGCACAAAGATATTTTGACCTAAAGTGCCTAAGATGACTTTCATGCTTCATATTGGACTCCTAAGTTTATCCATACCAAGTTTCAAGTCTTGATTCCAAATTTTGCCCAGTCAATTGGACAGTTGACCTAGAAATCAACTGTATTGGGGAAAAAGTCAACTATGGCCAATTGACAGTCAAATCTCATGAAAATTGACCCACATCAACATTATGAAATCACATGGACTATTTGATCAAGTTTGGATCACAATTCCACAAGAAATTTGATCAGATCACCAAAAGGGCAAAATGGTCATTTTTAGGGTTTTGACTGCACAAAGGCAATTTTTGACTGTTTGACCTAGCCAATGGCACACCAAGCTCACATATGGACTCAAGGACCCCATGGAATTATCTTGACATGCTCAACAAGTTCAAAAGATCCCAAATACACAAGATTGACAGTTGAATTTCCCAGTCAATTGATCAATTTTGACTGTATACTGAAAAGTCAAACTTTGACTTTTTGGTCAAAATCAAGGGTCAAGATTCATTTTTCATCAAAACATGCCAAGTCATGAAACTTGTTCATCAAGAAATCAAGAAATGCAAATTAGGGTTTGAAATGAAGATTTTTCATAACTTAGAATTTTTCTAAGTTATGAAAAACCCTAATTTTTTCCTAACTTTGCCCAACTTTCTCACCAAGATTCATTTGGATTCAAGCAAAAGTCAAAACAAGAAAGTTGTAGCCTATTGCATAATCTACAACTTTGATTCACAAAGTTTTCCCAAAAGAGGCTTGTATCTCAAGTTACAATTTTTGGAACAAGGGTACCAAACCATTCTTAACTTAGAGAAAATTTGACCTATTTTAGGCAAGTTTTTTACCTAACTTCAAGATCATTTTTCATACACTTCCACTTGGAATTTCAATTTGCATTTCAAAGATGGATTTTAGTACACATTCCAAGCTTTCCAAAATGTCCAAGAACTCATCAAACAACCTCATGGTTAGGGAGAATCTAATTTTTCAATATGGGAAAAACTCACTTTGTTCTTGGCCAAATTACATGTCCATAACTTGTGCATTTTCAAACTCAGCATGTGCTAGCTACATTGCAGGCCTCTAATCCCATTTTCACTCAATAATTCAATGCTAAACCATTGTGCCAAGATGTTGTTCTATGCATTTGGTCATTACATGGAGAACTAAGCCATAAATGGAAAAAGTAAAATAGCCATTCTTGAAAAGTTGCACTTTATGTCTAAAGCAAATCCAAGCAAGTACAGATCAAATATCTTTGGCACAAGTTTATTGACTAATTGCACTGATCAAGAGTGAGTTATGCAGCACATTAGAGGGGCCTCTACCTGTCTAGAACTGAACTTGGCCATTGCTTGCTTAAAGTTTAAGAAACATAGCATAACATGTACCAACTCTCATATCAGCAGACCAAGGCTTAGAGAAAGTTATCAAACATATTCTAAACATCCATTCTGAGCTAGAACACGAGCAAACCAAGTCCCAAACACTCTCATTCCCAGAATCACCTTCAAACTGCTCAAAACAGGGCATCCCTGCAGTTTGAGTTCCATAGCTCAAACCTTCCATGCTTTCTTGCTAAAAACACATCAAACACATTCCATAATATCCCTTGAAGCTATTCCAAACCTCAAACACGACCTGTAACACTCCCAGGCAACATCACCATTTTCATTTTTCTGTTTTGCAGGTGGAGTTCTACAACTCGATTCAGCTAGTTTCAAAGCAAAGTAAAACTTGGAATAGCATCCTTGGACATCAAGGAAGCTGTACCAATCATCACCTTGCACTGAAAGTACCTCAATCATCAGATACAACTTCAACTGAACAGGTAAGTTCATGAACATGAATCTCTCTATCCAGGCATTGTTAGCTTTAGGTTTGTGAAGAAAACATGTCACATTCATAGCCCTGAACATGCCCATGTAGTTAGATTTCATTTATATTATGTGTGCTTAGAGAATTTTAAGTCTGAACATTGAACAAAAACTAGGTCAGGAATTGGGAGAGAAGAAATTCTCTCTCATCTTAGAGAGTTAAGACAAGTTCTTTATATCCCTGAATTCGTCTCTTAATGCTCTACATTTTTCATGTTGTGAGTTTTTCTTGAAAGTCCAGGAATTGGGAGATAGAAAACGCGTGGATGGTTGTTGAAACATTGTTCTGAGGTTGAAGATGAAGTCTTCTTGGGCTGGGCCTGAGTTGACTTTCTTTTTGCACCCTTTTATTACTTTTACACCCCCTGAGCCCATTTTGCTTATTTTAATGTTTTTTTGACTTTTTCTTTTTTGGTTTGACTTATTTATTTTTTCTTATGATATTAAAAATATAAAAAATATTTTTCTCACCATTTTTGAATTTATTAGGCATTTATTTGGTTTCTTTTAGTTTTTGTATAAAAATAAACATATAAACATACTTTTATTTAAAAAATGTTAAAATAGTGCAAACACATTTTTATTTTCATTTTATTTCATTTTATCTTCTGAAAATATTTTATATAAAAAATAATTTTTTTATAAATATTAAATATTATTATTTTGTATATAATATATATATTTAGTAAATAATACAAATATTTATATACATATTAATATATTTAGGGTAAAATACAAAATATACACACTTTTATTTTTTATTAATATTTAATAAAAAAAAATACCTTTTTGACAAATATACTTCATTTTTATTTTATTTTTGTATATAATAAATAAATATTGTACATATTAAATAATTCATACATTTTATTTAATAAAATTAGGGCTTTGCCCTAAAACATAAAAAACTCCAAAAAAAATATACTTTTCATTTTGTTTATTTGACATACAAAAAAATACTTTTTTTCATACACATAAAAAACATTTTTTGCATCTTGCATATTTATTCTTATTTTATTTAATTTGTGCAATTAAATATCTTGTAAATAATTCAATATTGATGTAATAGTTTAGGTTTAAATTCCTTGTCAAAAATCCCCATTTGAACATTTGTACCCCCCTTCCCATATATTGTGTTGTAATAGCTTAGTAAATTTATTTTTTCGCACTTTATTGCTTTCTAATTATACCATGTTAGAATTAGGGTTTGTATGCGAATCAAAAACGACAAAAATAGTTTGACCTAATTTCAAGATAATCAAGCATGAAAATGGACAACACAAATCACACTTGCACCCCCTAGGGTATTCCACTTGTTGCCTTCAATAAATGGGCCATATTGCATGTTAGGTCTCTTTGGGCAAAACAAACACAAATCAAATGATCATAGTCCCTCGATGACGCTTTCGAAAAGTTGCCTAAAAATGATCAAGTCCCTTAAAGGAATTGCCCAAAGATACTTGGCACCATTGCAATTATGGTCTAAACGATGACCCGCGCCCGTCCCTTTCACATCCTAACATAAGTTGGTCCACCAAATGCAATGGTGGAACAAACTTGTTAAAAGGTTTAAAACATAGCAATAATCTTTGAGAAATTTAGGAGTAGACAACCTCTTAGTTACTTGAATCAAACTTGCAAAACAAAACACTTGCCTATTTTCTAAACCACACATCACTACACTTTCAAAACAACTTCCAAAAACAAACGCAAAACCATAGTCAGTTCTCCCACCGTATCACAGTATGTAATAGTTTAAATTAGGATTTTCTTTATTTATCGTTTTTTCGGGTTTTTTGGCTATGTAATTAATCCCTACCCTGAAGCCTTGGAATAGCGTAGGTTTTATTTCCCTCATTTTAAATTCTTGCAAATATTAACTGTTTAGATGTATGTTCATAGGATTGTATGACAATTTAAAATGGTTAGAAAACCCTAATGTGCAAAGATAATAACTGAAATCAAATCACTCGCATATGCGCACTCTTAGGATATACTCTCACTTCGGTTGCCTTCGGTAAACAGTAATTAAGTATAGGGTGTCTTAGTGGTTACCCTCCTGTCTAAACAAAGATCAAATGTCCCGTTCAGAAATGTTGCCTCGAATATGATCTTAAGACGCCAGGGTTATTACTAAGACGTCCTAACATTTCTTTAGTGATCGTACGTGCCTTACGAATTGACCCTTACAAATCCAACGACGGTGCTACCTATTTTTCAATAGTAGGATAGCACTGTCTAAAGGAAATGAGAATAGAAACAATCCTCTTTCGAGTAAGTAGATGCTAGTAGGTATTTGCTCAAAACAAACAAACTTTTCACACCAAAAACTTTTCAAACAAAGTTTTCGAAAAACAAGTTCGTAACACTCTTGAGGATAGAAACAAGGGTTAAAACGAAGTAAAATAAAACTTTTCAAAACAAACACAAACCAACAATTGTAAAAGATGAGCAAGTACCTAAGAGCCCATGGAAAACCATGGATAGAAAGGGTGCTAACACCTTCCCTTTCTATAATATACCCCCCGTACTCAAAATCTCGAAAAAGGAATTTTTCTGTGCTTTTTTCCTTTCCAGTTGGTTAAAATCAAAGTCGGTGGCGACTCTTGCTTACCGCGACATTTTGCAAACAAAAAACGCAAAACGCAAACCAGCATTTTTCAAAACAGTCGGTTCTGCCACCGTATCACAGAACTGGCGACTCTGCTGGGGAATTTATAAGTGGGGTATACCTTAGGATCTAGTTCATCATATTTGCTTCTCTTGTTTGTTTTGGTTGCTTTACTTTTAAGGGTTGTTTGGGAGTTACTATAGATCCTAACTCGGACCTGGGGACACCTTTTAGGTAAGTAGCAATAAACTGTGAGGGAACTGTACGGCGTAAACCGATACGGTTGAAGCAGTAGCTACGTTGATGTGGCACATTGGTTGGTACCAGTATCCCTTGTGGAGAAATGAGGAGAATACGGGGCCGCTATGTGTGTTGTTAAGCATCAACTGACCTTAGAACCCTTAATCGGCCAACTTGGCCATTAGAAAGTAGTGAGATAGCCGGCCTTGGTGTAAAGCTGAGAACTAGTTGATACTCAATTCTACACTCATTGAGACCATACTCTCAAGATAGTTCTGGCTGCAAGAAAAGAATGCGTGAGCTGAAACCATGACCGATGGAGGATGGTCAGTGATATTGAGAACCTCTAGAACCCGGTTACTTTTTCTAGGATAGGTTGAAACCAACTAAACTTCAAGAGGGTACTACCTTAGACCCCATGCAAGCCTTAAACTTAAGGATTTTATGTGACTTGTTTGCCTTTTCCATGCCTGCTATCTACTATACCTGTGTTTCTTTCATCATGACATCATGCATCATAACATGGCATTCATACTTCATTATACTAACCATTTCAAAGACCAAGGGAATTTATCTTTGTTCTGTTTTGTAGATTATGGCTTCCGTACGCAGAAATACCATCTGAGTTAACTTTGTGCAAATACCTGCTCAACTTAAAGAGTCAGCCTCAAGAGTTTCTGAGACTTCTATGTTCATTAAGAGACACGGTCAGATTCTTAGCCTGGTCACCTCAAAGCTTGATGAGCAGATGATGAGTGTACTTTTCCAGTTCTTTGATCCTGTGCATAATGGCTTCACCTTTCCAGATTACCAACTGGTTCCCACTTTGGAAGAGTTCTCTCACTTATTAGGTATATCCATCCTAGAGCAGGTGCCTTTCACAGGTATGGAAGAGACTCCTAGACCAGAAGACATTGCCTCAACTCTGCATCTAAAATGGGCTGATGTAGTATCCAATTGGTAAACATGAAGCGGGGTCGAAGGTTTCTTAGCCAAATTTCGGATGGATCAGGCTCAGTTGTTCTGAGATAATTTGGATTTTCAGGCTTTCGAAGATGTCTTGGCTCTCCTTATCTACGGTTTGGTTCTCTTCCGAATCCGGATTCCTTCGTGGATGTGAATGCGGTTAAGATATTCCTTTCTCGCAATCCTGTGCCTACTTTACTGGGTGATATCTTGCATGCCCTCTATACTCGTACTGTGAGAAGAAGAGGGACTCTCATGTGTTTCATGCTGTTGCTGGCGAGGTGGTTTATGTTGCACCTCCCCAAGTCTGCGTTGAAGAATGAAGAAGGTTTGGGATGGTCTTACAGGATAATGTCACTTTCCCATACAGACATTCTTTGGAGCTCCCGGATTATGGAAGACACCGCTGTCATTGATCTTTGTGGGGGATACCCTAATGTCCCATTGCTTGGAATCAGAGGGGGTATAACTTACAATCTCTGTCTAGCTTTGCGAAAATTTTGTCGTGCTCAGAGAGACGGTCCTCATGAGCTACTTCTTGAGGATATTGCATTTGACTATAAGGAAGACGTTGACGAGCACCGTCGGAGGTTTATACGAGCTTGGGGCATGGTGAACAGGTCTGACCCCCAAGAGCTGGGACCAAGGACTTCCCTTCCCATGCAGCCTTATCTCCAGTGGGTCCGAGCTCGAGCCCAGAAGCTTGGGATGCCCTATGAAGCAGTATTGCCGGTAATTTTGGATCCCACCAATGAAGAAGGTGTTCCTTACACAGTTCTTTATCCTTACATGCCCACTGATCCTGGGGAATTGCATAGATCTTGGATTCAGCTGAAGGAGGAGAGGGATACTTACCGGGAGAAGTACCATGAGAAAGAAAGGAAGATCTTGAAGCTCACCAGGCAGCTCGAGGAAGAAAGAGTGATCAATGACTATGTCAGCACAAAGAGGAAGCGTCCATGGGACTTTTGATTTTTCTTTTTCTAGTTTAGATTTGTTTTCCATTTATTTCTTTGTAACACCTCAAAGGCATTGTTGAACCTTTTACAAGTTAATCTAATAAAGTTTGTTTTATTTTTGGTTTGCAAATTTAAATCTCCCAAAGTCTTTGAAATCATTACATGCACATCCCATTATCATGCACACCATTACAGGTATCATTACAGGTTTCTCATCTTCTTCGCTGTTTATTTCAGCAGAAATGTCTTCTGATTAAGCCATCAAAGATCTTCAGGCATAAAACGCCTAATTCCAACAGATGTTCTTAAGCTTGGCCAAAGGGCAAGAAGATTTGAAGACTCTGATTCTAAAAGAAAAGAAGAAGAAGAAGAAGGTTAGTATTCTGAACATGGATAGAAGATTCGGAGATAGGATAAGACAATCAGTTGATCTGACCTCCTCATCCAAGGACGGGGAGAACCAAGAAAGGACAAAGGACCCTAGTCTAACAGTTTCTGATAATGATACGGATTATGATGATGAGCAATATCCTCCTGCTGAGGATAGGTACAAACAACTAGAAGACCGTCTGAGTGCTATGGAGATTAAGAAGATCCCTGGTCTGGATTTCGGAGAGCTGGGATTGGTATCGGGAGTGGTGATCTCTCATAAGTTCAAAGCTCTGGTTTTTTCCAAATACGATGGGGCATCCTGCCCAAGACTCCATCTCCGCTCGTACGTCAGAAAAATCCAACCCCACACTGCTGATAGAAATTTGTGGGTACACTTCTTTCAAGATAGTCTGTCAGGGACTCAACTTGAATGATTTTATCAGTTGGAAGGAGCCAATGTCCGAAACTGGGAAGACCTTGCTGCTGCTTTTTACAAGCAATATCAGTATAACGCCGACCTTGCTCCCACTCGTACTCAACTCCAGGGTATGTCTATGGGTGCAAGTGAAGGTTTTAAGGACTATGCTCAAAAGTGGAGAGACTTAGTTGGAAGAGTCCAACCCCCTTTGTCTGATAGGGAGTTCGTTGACATGTTTCTAGGGACGCTATCTGGTCCATTTTTCAATCATCTGATCGGCAGTTTGTCATCTGGGTTTACTGAGTTAATCTTGACCGGGGAGAGAGTAGAAGCTAGTATCCTAAGTGGTAAGATATAGAAGGATACTTCATCAAGTGTAGTAAAGAAGCCTTTCACCAGTAAGAAGGAAGCTAGTGCAGTCTACGGCCCGAGGGGCTAAAGCAGACCTGAACACCGTCAAGCAATAAATGTGGTAGTAATATCAAGACCCACGGTTTCTCCACAATGCAACAATCAACAAAGGGTGGAAAGACCATAAAGGCAGTTCACTCGACTCAATATGACCCTGACTCAAATTCTACCATAATTATTGAAGACCAATCTGGTAACTCTGAGGGAAGCCCCGAAGAACCCCATTACCACTTCTCCTCATTATAACTCGAATGCCCGCTGCACCTATCACTCTGAAAGTCCAGGTCATGATACAAACAACTGTTGGGCCTTGAAAAACAAGGTGGAAGACTTGATCGAGGCCAAAGAGATTGAGTTTGATGCTCTGGAGAAGCCCAACGTCATAACTGCTCCCATGCCCAAACATGGTCATGGAGTAAATGCTATAGACAATGATTTATTTGTGACCTCCGTGGAAGAAATTTCTACTCCTTTGATGATAGTAAAAAAGAATTTGTTGTTGGCCGGTTTATTTTCGGGTTGTGGTAAAGGTTGCCACAAGTGTTCAATTCTTCCTGCTGGTTGCCACTTATTGAAATCAGGTGTTCAGCACCTGATGGATAACAAAGAGATCATGTTCGAAAAGACTATGATTCCATTGGTTCTAATTCAAGATGTTTCCATCATAACCATTTCCGCCAATACTTCCAAGGTTTCCTCGAGAAAGCATGTTAGGATTACACCCGTCCCAAGAGTTGCTCCGTTAATAATTACTGTCCCTGGTCCTATCCCATACACTTCGGATAAGGCTGTCCCTTGGCACTATGGTGCTGATGTATATTACCATGGAGTTAAGAAAGACTTGAAAAGTGAGGAAGTTGAGGTTGATGTCAATAATATTTTCGGGGCTAGCAAGGTCACCAGAAGCGGAAGACTCTTTTCTCCCGAGATTTCCCCTCTGACTATTCACAAACTTGTTGTCATTCCATCTGCTATTACATCAACTACTATACCAGTTCTTGTTTCAGTTATCACCCCTGTCACCGAGCCATCTGGGACTCGGGGAAAAGAAATCATATGTGAGCCTGCCCGGACAGAGGCACCTAAGAAGATCATTGTAGAAACCTTGAAACAAGAGATAGAAGAAATTTTGAAGATTATCAAGAAGAGAGACTACAACGTAGCCGAGCAGCTGGGGCAGACCCCGTCAAAATTCTCCATGTTGTCCTTGTTATTATGCTCTGAAGCCCACACAAAGGCTTTAATTGCATTCCTCAAGACTATGCATGTGCCACAGGAAACTTCAGCCGATCAATTCAAAGATTGCGTAGCTAGCCTGACTGCCGACAATGGGCTGGGTTTCTCAGATGCAGATCTGACCGCTAAGGGAAGAAATCATAATGATGCTCTGCATGTCTCGATCGAGTGCAGGGGCACTACTATAGCCCATGTACTGGTGGATACCGGGTCCTCATTGAATGTTCTTCCAAAGAAAGCATTAGACCGTCTGGACTGTGAAGGTTTGATTCTAAAGCCGAGCCATATTGTGGTCAGGGCTTTCGACAGGTCAAAAATAATGGTGCACGGGGAGGTGGACATCCCTGTTAAAGTTGGATCTCAGACTTTTGCATCCACCTTTTACGTGATGGATATCAGACCATCATATTCTTGCTTGCTGGGTCG
The DNA here is from genome assembly GCA_948472305.1 of Vicia faba. NCBI lineage: Eukaryota > Viridiplantae > Streptophyta > Magnoliopsida > Fabales > Fabaceae > Vicia > Vicia faba. The sequence continues at coordinate 853,307,846 of OX451741.1, forward strand.
CCCTTAGATTCACAAGGATGGGGTAGTGAGTTCCACGCTCTATCAAAAGCTGAAATATCCGGTAAAGGGGAAGATTGTCACGGTACAAGGTGAAGAGGAGTATATGGTGAGTCATCTCAATTCCTTCCGCTACGTGGAGATGGATGGGGAGTTCATCGAAACCCCTTGTCAGAAATTTGAAGAGGTCCCTAGACTTCAGCGTCAACTGAAGTTGCTACTGACAAACCTCCGATGAAGATGGCTTCTCTCAAGGATGCCAAGGTTGTAATTGAAGAAGGTGGGTGTGCAAATTGGGGTCGGCTCCCTGATTTCACTCACAAAACTGACAAATTTGATTTGGGCTTTACTACAAGGGCTCAAAGGGATGTTAGGCGTGCACGGATTGGAAGACCTCCTTTACACATCAACAATCAGGGAGTTATTGCGGTTGAAGACAATGAAGAAGATTTAGACATCGACAACTGGATCTACCCTACAACCAATGGTGGATTAAACAACTGGATGGCTAAGGACTTCATACCTGTTTCTTTTATTCCACAGTAATTGACTTTTGTCTTAATAGTTGTACTAAACATTTTGAAACTTTTACGGCCCGATGCCTTGCCCGAGGCATCTTGGCTTTGCTTGTGAGGGCTTATTATTTGTCATTTCATATATCATTAATAAAACATTGGACGTTTCTTCCATTACAAATTTTGTGCTCCTTGTTTTTCTTTTCTCTGTCTTTCGCTTTATCAAAAATAGCTATGCTCTTACACACACTCATGTATCATAATGCAGATCCATATCCACTCTGGATCCAATTGATAACAACTCTGTTACTGCCAGTTATGACTTCGAAAATCCGATCAACCAAGCCAAGGACGAAGGTGAGGATGATTTTGAGGTGCCTGGAGAACTTTCTGGACTGTTACAGCAGGAAGAAAGGGCCATACAACCTCATGAAGAGCCAGTTGAGTCAGTGAATTTAGGTACAGAGGAAGACAGGAAAGAGGTCAAGATAGGTGCGAATCTGGAGCCTAGTGTCAAACAACGGTTGATACAGATGCTACGCGACTATGTTGAGATATTCGCCTGGTCTTATGAAGATATGCCTGGTTTGGACACTGATATTGTGGTTCATCGCCTGCCGACTAAAGAAGACTGTCCTCCGGTAAAGCAGAAGGTTCACCATATACGCCCTAAGATGTCTGAGAAAATCAAAGTTGAGGTCATGAAATAGTTCGATGCGGGATTTTTAGCTGTCACTTCTTATCCAAGTGGGTTGCCAACGTTGTTCCGGTGCCTAAGAAGGACGGTAAGGTGCGGATGTGTGTGGATTATAGAGATCTGAATAGGGCAAGCCCCAAGGATAATTTCCCACTTCCTCACATCGATGTTCTGGTCGACAACACCGCGCAACATAAGATCTTCTCCTTCATGGATGGTTTTTCTAGTTACAATCATATCAAGATGGCTCCCGAGGATATGGAGAAGACAACCTTCTTTACACAGCGGGGCACATTTTGCTACAAGTTCATGCCGTTCGGATTGAAGAATGCTGGGGCAACTTATCAGCGCGCCATGGTCTCTTTGTTCCACGACATGATTCACCACGAGATCAAAGTTTATGTTGATGACATGATAGCAAGGTCCCAGACTGAGGAAGAGCACCTAGATCATCTCCAGAAACTGTTTGACAGATTGAAGATATACAAGCTAGGGTTAAACCCGAACAAGTGCACCTTCGGGGTAAGGTCTGGTAAGCTGCTGGGTTTCATCGTCAGTGATAAGGGTATTCAGGTGGATCCTGCCAAGGTAAGAGCTATACAAGAGATTCCAGCTCCCCGCATAGAAAAGGAAGTTAGAGGCTTTTTGGGACGTCTGAATTACATTGCCAGATTCATTTCACATCTGACTGCTACTTGAGAGCCAATCTTCAAGTTGTTGAAGAAAGATCAAGTGGTAAAGTGGAATGATGAATGTCAGACCGCTTTCGAAGGAATCGAGGAATACCTCCAAGAGCCACCAATTTTGATGCATCTAGTTGAAGGAAGACCTTTGATTTTATACTTAATGGTACTGGACAATTCAATGGGGTGCATGCTGGGGCAGCATGACGAGTCTGGCCGAAAAGAGCACGCTATTTACTACCTTAGTAAAAAGTTTACCGACTGTGAGACCCGATACTCACTGTTTGAGAAAACTTGTTGCGCTTTGGCATGGGCTGCTCGCCGGCTGAGACAGTATATGCTGAGTCACACTACCCTATTGATATCAAAGATGGATCCAATTAAGTATATCTTTGAAAAGCCTGCCTTGTCCGGAAGAATAGAGAGATGGCAGATGATCTTAACCGAGTACGATATCCAATACACAACCCAAAAAGCAATCAAGGGGAGTGTATTGGCGGATCATTTGGCACATCAGGACGTGGATGACTACTAATCCATGAATTTCGAGTTCCCGGATGAGAACATCATGTTGGTGACCGACTGTGAGAAACCTGGACCAGATGAAGGACCTGAGGAAGGATCCCGATGGTCTATGTATTTTGACAGAGCCTCAAACGCGTTAGGTAATGGCATTGGCGCTGTGATCATATCTCCTGAAGGTTGTCATACTCCGTTCACCGTCCGACTATGCTTTAACTGCACCAATAATATAGCGGAGTATGAAGCGTGCATCATGGGTCTTCGAGCTGCTATTGACCTGAGGATTAAATTCTTGAGTGTATTCGGAGATTCTGCTCTGGTGATCAGTCAGATCAAAGGCGAGTGGGATATGAAGCACCCAAATCTTATTCCTTATAAAGAATATGTACCGACATTGCTCCCACATTTTGAGGAGATAACCTTTGAACACTTCCCGAGAGAAGAGAACCAGTTAGCGGACGCGCTAGCTACCATGTCTTCTATGTTCAAATTCAGGTGGGACAATGAAGCTCCCCAGATTACCATTGAGAGGTTGGACAAACCCGCACACTGCTCTGACATTGACACTGAAGAGGTAGCATATAAACCCTGGTTTCATGAGGTAAAGAGGTATCTTAAGGCTCAAGAATACCCCGAGGGTGCAACTGTTAATGATAAGAAGTTTTTAAGAAGGTTCGTTGTGAAGTTCTTCATCAGTAACGGTATCCTCTATAAGCGTAACCATGATTCAACCTTACTGCGATATGTGGACAAAAGCGAGGCTGAAAGGATCATGGCAGAATTACATGAAGGTACCTTCGGAACTCATTCCAGTGGACATAACATGGTGAAGAAGATCCTACGGGTAGGATATTACTGGTCCACTATGGAAGTCGATTGTTATCAGCACTCTCGGACTTGTCATAAGTGCCAAGTCTATGCTGATAAGGTGCACGTACCTCTATTTCCCATGAATGTTTTGACAGCTCCTTGTCCTTTCGCAATGTGGGGCATAAATATGATAGGTGAGATCAGACCTACTGCGTCCAACGGGCATCATTTCATTCTGGTAGCAATTGATTATTTCACAAAGTGGGTTGAGGCCGCTTCCTTTGCTACAGTAACCAAGAACATCGTGGCGCGGTTTATCTGACACAATCTGATCTGTCGATATGGTGTACTAGAGAGGATTATTACGGACAATGGTATAAATCTCAACAATACGATGATCATCGAGCTCTGCAAACAGTTCAGGATTCAGCATCACAATTATTCTCCCTACCGGCCGAAGATGAATGGGGCTGTTGAAGCAGCTAATAATAACATCAAGAAGATTGTGCAGAAGATGATAGTGACATACAAAGACTAGCATGAGATGTTACCATTCGCTCTTCATGGGTACCGTACCTCAGCATGAACGTCGACCGAGGAAACACCCTACTCTCTGGTGTATGGCATGGAGGCGGTTCTACCTATCGAAGTCCAGATACCCTCTCTCAGGATTATGAAGGATACAGGTTTGAGCGAAGACGACTGGATCCAGAAACAACTTGATCAGCTGAATTTAATCGATGAAAATAGACTTACTTCTATTTTCCATGGTCAGATGTATCAAAAGCGAATGATCAAGGCTTTTAACAAGAAAGTCAGACGTCAAGAATATCAAGTCGGGGATCTGGTGATCAAACGCATCATACTACCGCAAGGTGATCCCAGGGGCAAATGGACCCCCACATACGAAAGGCCATTTGTGGTTAAGAACATTTTCTCGGGAGGAGCTATGATTCTAACCACCATGGATGGTGACGGCCTTCCTCACCCCGTCAATGCAGACATAGTGAAAAGATACTATGCATAATCAAAGACCCGCTAGGTTGATCGACCTAGGAAAAAATAAGGGCTTCCCGGCGAACCAAAAGGGTTCGGGCAAAAGTAAGGGATGAAAAAAAAATTGTACACCCGTCAAGTCGAAAACCTTAAAAGGTGGATTGGGCAAAAAAGGGTATCCCGGTGGACTGAAAACCCGAAAGGGAAGTCCAGGAAAAAAATTAGGGATCAAAGTGTAACACTATGTCTCATTGGATCACCTCACAACCATACTTCGGTATCAAATATCAAGCTCGGACGACGCTAATCAATCTGATCCACCTTCGACCATGTAGAAAAGTGATGAGATGCTTGAAGATATAAAGGCAATAGCAGAGTTGGAACCCACTGGGATTGTTCACATAGCTGTTTTTTCCTATTTCTTACACAAATTGTATAACTTCTGTTATTTCGGCGGTGCTCTCTTACTAGGACGTCAACCTCTTGTACAAAATGCCTACTACAGGCCAACTTCCAAAATTAATACAATTCATTTTTAACAAGAAATTTCAAATTGGTTTTCTTTTTCTGTTTTGTTTTGCAAGAACGTCCAGTGGTTCATTGTTGATATATGCATTTGAAAACAATTGCTGCTCATAAATATTTACATAAGAAACAAAAGACAATTACTCGTAATTCCAGGAACATGGGCAAACAAGAAGTGTCTAAACCTTACAGTTGCTCTACCCACCAGGTACAGGGACAGAGCCAACTTGAGAATTTGACTAAAGGTATGGACACTCTCCGCAGAGTAGGAAGTATCCAAAGACAGTGGTGTTAGTTCTCCCCAACTGAGGTTCATAATCACGAATGAGTCGGCAGAATTCTCTCCAAGCAGAATTTATCTATCACCAACAACAAAAGTCCGTCCCCAACTGAGTTTATTTCTCCAAATTAGCAGATCGTCCAACAGAGTATCTCTTTTCCCCACAGAGTCATTCTCCCTCAGGGTTATTCTCAAACAGAGTCTCTCCCGGCGGAATGTTCTCAAGCAGAATGGATGTAAATCTCCAGCTAATCATCTTCTTTCACTATCCCCAGCGGAAACGAAGAACTCAAATCCTTATACTCTCTGACAGCAGTCAGGATCTACTTTCCCCAACTAGAGAATATCACAAGAACATTGCATACCCATACATCGTGGCATGCGCATATGCATCATACATCACAAATCTCATTTATTTTGAGAACATCTTTACTCAATACATTGCATACATCATGACATTACATACGACTAACTCTTTACCTTTCAGGGAAAGATGCAATCAAGTTCTCACAAATTTTCTCTGGTTCAGTCAAACCGACACTAAGGTTTCTATTCTAGTTGAAGATGTTTTAAGACTTTCGTCTGGGTCAGCTGAATCGCCGCTAAGATTCCCCTGATTTCTATGCCAGTCAAAGTTAATCCGAGACCTCTCCCGAGATCAGTCAAATCGATACTAAGATTTATCTCCTAGTTGAAGTTCTCACAAATTTTCTCTGGCTCAGTCAAACCGACACTAAGGTTTCTATTCTAGTTGAAGATGTTTTAAGACTTTCGTTTGGGTTAGCCGAATCGCCGCTAAGATTCCTCTGATTTCTATGTCAGTCAAAGTTAATCCGAGACCTCCCTTGGGATCAGTCAAATCGACACTAAGATTTCTCTCCCAGTTGAAGTTCCCACATATTTCCCCTGGTTCAGTCAAATCGATACTAAGATTTCTATTCCAGTTCAAGCTTTGAAGCCCGGAAATCGACCGGAAAACAGCTTAACCCTCAGCAAGTTATTGTGAAGCTTAGAAATCAACCAGATAGCAATACAAGATACCATGAAGCCTGGAATAGACCAGATAATAGGTATAAGACACCGTGAAGACTAGAGCACGACCAGATAATGGTAAAGGACACTGAAACCTGGGACACGACCAGATAACAATATGATGTACTGCGAAGCTTAGAATTCGACCAAATAGAAGTTTACTCGGCCAATTACTATGAAGCCCGAAAATCGACCAGATATTAGTATGCCTTTAAATTCAAGTTGAAACCCGGATGCGACCAGATAACCACTTAATTCCTTCTGAAGCCTGGAGCACGACCATATATGAATTGAGAAATTGCAAAACCTGGAAGATGACCAAATAGCAAGTCTAATCTCCCCAGTAAGTCACTGCAAAGCCTGGAGCACGACCAGATAGCAGTTCATTTTCACTTCCTCAACTAAGAGATGATTCCCCAATAGAGTAACGGACAACTGAAGTTCCTAAAACTCTATTTTTATCAAGACAGGGAATAGCATTCCCCAGCATATTCCTCCTCCACAACAGATGTACGGGCTTCCGCAAAGGAATCTCTTATGCGATCGACACTTATTCTGACGGAATCTTTAAGCCCATCTTCCGTCGTTAACTTCCAAATGGCATCTATAAGCCCATTCCCGATGTCACAAGACAGGCACCACTTCATGCGGGTGCAAATTTCTGGGCACTCTAGTGTTCAATCATCTTCAACCTTCAGATCACGAAAGGCAGACGAGCCAATCTACATCCTCAGGTTTAAAAAGTGAGAACAGGGGAAGCTGTTGTAATCCAAAATTTTCCCTCCCATATTTCTCAATACATGTCAAGTAAGGTCTTTAAATTGCTTAAGGAAGTCCAAGGGTTGACCAGACAAACCCTCTCCTAAGGCAGTCTACCCCAAATTAGGGTTTCATTTTGCATCAAGATGCTTGAGTCCAAAGGATCCCAAATGCTCTCCATTGTCCTAATATGTTCTCAAGATCATCCATGTCAAGTTTCAAGCCTTGCAGAGGAAATTTGCTCAGTCAGTTGCTCAAAGGCCTGAAAATCGTCTATGCTAGGGCAAAAGTCAACTGTGGCCCACAGACAGTCAAACTTCAATACTTTTGGTCAACATCCTCATTTTGAAGTATTATTCATCATTTGATCAAGGGTTGATCATGATTCCTCAAGGATTGCTCACAATTCATCAAAACCCAAAAGTTGCTAAATTAGGGTTTTGTAGGAAAAGTCAACTCAACTTTGACCAAGCATAACTTTCTCATACTTTATCATAAATGACCCATCCAAAGCTCATTTTGAATAGGATGAAATTACCTACAATTCATCTTCATCTCCAAAGTTCAAAATATTCACTCACTAGAAGATATGAATTTGGACATTATAGGTCATTTTGAAAAGTCAACAAAAACACCTTTTGGGTCAAAGCTTCATACATGAACATGGAAGACTCAATTGAGATGAGACCAAAAGGGTTGATTAGAGAACATCTCAAGATTTCTAAAATGTCCAATAAAACCTCTCTAGGGTCAAAATTGATAGAGTTATGCATTAGCCAAGTTGACCCTTTTTGCAAAATTGCCAAAAGTCAAAAGTGTCCAAAATTGCATTTTTTGCTAAATGGGCCCAACTTTTTATGCTTGTACTGAGTTTGTAATGTGACCCACGACCCATGAGTTCTTCCACTTGTCATTCTTTTATTTTTGTCATTTATTTTGATTTTTATTTCATTTAAATCAAATAAAATCAAAATAAAATAATGAAAATATCAAAAACTAATTAAAGCTTGAGATTTTGTGCATGATTAGGTCCATTACATAGATGGAAACAAGATCAAATTGTGCAAGGCTCATATGGATACAAAAAGATTGCATTTTGCTTGATTTGAAAAGATTTTGCACAAGGATCAAATCATGAATCAATAATCATAATTGGAGAAGATTCGAAACAAATGGCAACCCTAATTCATTCCTGGATACATAAGGAACAAGGGAAGACAAAAAAGCAGAGGTTGGAGGCGTGCAAAGGAGAGAACGAATTGCAAAAAATTCAAGAAAAAGTGTAAATTGATTTTCAAGTTTCAGGCCCTCTCAAGCCATTCTAGTCACACCAATCGTTTGCTGGACATCCAAGGATCTTGTTTAAATCGCTAGCAAGCTTCCCCACGCCTTGAAACGCCCTGTAAGAGTCACACAATTTCCATATTTTCTTGAATTTGAATATGCTAATTTTGGCACATTTAGCATGTTTAATTGATATATTCATAATCCTTGACTTGTTTGCAGGCTAATGGTTACATTTAGTTGCGTTTTTAATGACTGAACATGAAAGTGCCATGGCTAGGGTTCGTGCTTTGTTTTTAAGGGTTTTGCATACAAGAACAATTGGCCATTAGTAATGGTACCATGATGCTCGTGAGGTTGTAACGAGTTAATTGGTACCATTGGTTGTCATTTATCATGCTTGTATGAGATTTTGGAGAAGCACAGGGTTGTACCTACACTCAGATGTTTGTAGGTAAAAGCTTCCAGGGCTAACACGACGGTGGGAGGAAGAAGATGGTCACGTGGCATTCCCTGACTCGCCAATTCAAATTTCGCACGTTTCAGAATTTAGCTTTTTGTTTTATCATATAATGTTTTTTTGTTATTATTTGTACAACTAAGCATTCTGGCTCAGCTGGAAGCGTGGCAAGGGGATAATGCTTCAGGGCCTGGGTTCGATCCACAAGTCCCAACATTGCCTCATATTATTTTTCTTGGCATAATCAGGTGTACTAGTGTCCCACGAGTCTACCATGCATCATCAGCATCCAACCATCCCAACCACCAAGGCTTCAGATCCAAGGCTATCCCTTGAAGGTCCACAATACGCCCCAGTCAAGCGTACACACAGGATTGAAAAAGTCAATGGGGCCAGGAATTTTTGGGCCCAGAAATTGCAATTAGTACCCCATTCTTGCTAGTAAACCAGGCTCATCTATCTTTCTTTTTTATTTATTTTAATTCTTTTAATTTACTTAATTTGTTTTTTTAACAAAATTAATTTCTGTTTTCACCAAAAAACCATAAAATCAAGTTTCACAAAATTTAGAATTAGGTTTTTATTTTTATGAAATTTAATTTAATGTTAGTTTAATTCAATTTAGAGTAATTCTAACTTTTTTGTATATAATTAAAATCCATTAGGAAAATTAGGGTTAACTTTTGATTTAATTTTTATTTCTTTCTCAAATAAAATAAAAATACAAAAATAGGTTAATTTAATTATTTTTCTTAATTAAAATTAATTAGTAATTAGGTTTTTTATTTATTCAATTAAACTTTATTTTCTCAAAATAGCACAAAAACCACAAAAAAAATGATTTCCCTTTTAATTGGAATTAGGTATAGTTGGGGTAAAAACCCTAATTCTCTTATTTTCAATTCATCGCGCGCGTTTATTATTTTTTGCAATATTAATGTAACTGCTCACGGTATGTAATAGTTTAAATTAGGATTTTCTTTATTTATCGTTTTTTCGAGTTTTTTGGCTATGTAATTAATCCCTACCCCGAAGCCTTGTAATAGTGTAGGTTTTATTTCCCGCATTTTAAATTCTCGCAAATATTAACTGTTTAGATGTATGTTCATAGGATTGTATGACAAGATTGCATGATAATTTAAAATGGTTAGAAAACCCTAATGTGCAAAGATAATAACTGAAATCAAATCACTCGCACATGCGCACTCTTAGGGTATACTCTCACTTCGGTTGCCTTCGGTAAACAATCATTAAGTATAGGGTGTCTTAGTGGTTACCCTCATGTCTAAACAAAGATCAAATGTCCCGTTCGGAAATGTTGCCTCGGAAAGGTTTCCTCAGAAAGGTTGCCTCGAATATGATCTTAAGACGCCAGGGTTATTACTAAGACGTCCTAACATTGCTTTAGTGATCGTACGTACCTTACGAATTGACCCTTACAAATCCAACGACGGTGCTACCGATTTTTCAATAGTAGGATAACGTTGTCTAAAGGAAACGAGAATAGAAACAATCCTCTTTCGAGTAAGTAAATGCTAGTAGGTATTTGCTCAAAACAAACAAACTTTTCACACCAAACACTTTTCAAACAAAGTTTTCAAAAAACAACTTCATAACACTCTTGAGGACAGAAACAAGGGTTAAAACGAAGTAAAACAAAACTTTTCAAAACAAACACACACAAGCAATTTTAAAAGATGAGCAAGTACCTAAGAGCCCATGAAAAACCATGGATAGAAAGGGTGCCAACACCTTCCCTTTCTATAATCTACCCCCCGTACTCAAAATCTCGAAAAAGGAATTTTTCTGTGCTTTTTTCCTTTCCAATTGGATAAAATAAAAGTCGGTGGCAACTCTTGCTTACCACGACATTTTACGATCAAAAAACGCAAAACGCAAACCAGCATTTTTCAAAACAGTCGGTTCTGCCACCCTATCACAGTAGCATACATATGAAACAAGTATCGAAAATACATATCCGGGGTCGGTATCGGATACATAAGAAAGAGACAGACCGAAGCAAGCTCTTACAAAGATATCAAGAACATATGTCTGGGGTTGGTAGCAGACATATGAAACAAGTATCAAAAATACATATTCGTGGTCGGTATCAGATACGTAAGAAAGAGACAGACCGAAGAAAGCTCTTACAAAGATATCGAGAACACATGTCTGGGATTGGTAGTAGACATATGAAACAGGTATACAAAATACATATCCATGGTCGGTATCGGATATGCAATAAGGAAAGAGACCGAAGAAAATGACTCTAACCAAAGATATCAGGAATATACGTCTAGAGGAAAGGGCATATAACCAAGGATATCAAGAAACATATGTTCGGAGGAAAGGACATATAACCAAAATATTGGGAAAACATGTCCGGAGGAAGGACATATATAACTAAAGGCTTGCAAGGGTAAAATAGAATCACGACTTACTAAGACAATGGGAGACACCAAAGACTCGACTGGTGGTATATCAAACAGCCTTAGCTGGGAAAACAAAATAGAGTCACCCTAGGCTTCTTATGGAGATAGTTCGAATTTGAATACATAACAGTCTGATTACAGCAAGTAAACACAATTGGCTTATACTCATGCATGTTTGAATTTTTTATATATAGCGTAATGCTCCATACAATAGGAATTCTACGCATTTTGGTAGATGCGATTTAATGATGCATGTTTAGTAATGCATTAGGAAAACACAAAAATAGTCGGCTGCCGATAAGATAGTGAACTTTCGATCGATTATTCTGGCACATCTGATCTTTTGTAGATAAAAGGCAATTTGTACTCCAATGGGGAACCGATATTTGGAACCACAAACCTCTAAAGATCGATATCACTGGGGAAGTAACTTCCTGAGAAGAATACTGCCAACGTAAATTACAGTTCAGAGAAAATCTTGAATTCTGATCAAACTCCCCACTTCACGGGGAACAAAATCTTTATCCTCTGTTGGAAAGAGAAAAACTTACTGGGAATGGAAACTTCTGGCATAGAAATTCTGGACGAAGATAACTTCCATTAGGGGAGTATAGAAATTCTTAAATAAAAACAATTCTACTCAGACCACACTGGGGATGTCATTGCTGGGAGGTAAGAGATCCTTACTTGGGGAAGAAACGAACATCCCAGGATAGAAACTCTACTGGGGACGTCTCAATAAAATTTTCTATCACTGGTAATGAAAGAGTTATGACTGGAATTATCCTGTATACCTCACTAGAGAGATAAGACGCTTGCTCCACTAGGGAAGGAAGAATAGTTCCACTGGGGAAATTGGATCTCTTCATACGAGAATCCTCATGTTGGTCACATACAGACCATTCTTGATTCATTTGTTGGTATGCATCCTGTCATAAAAGACCAACAGTACTTGCAAAAACAGAAGTTGGGGCGACATGCCCCTGTTTAGAATGGAAAACCTTACTGAATAATAGACAATTTGAACTACCAATCACCGGGTAAAAACCGCGATGCAAGATTGCAACTTTAACATGTGGACTCCGAGGAGGAATCCCACTAAAAAGTGGACTTTAGAGGAGATGCTGCAAAAATAAATTGCAGTCCAGTGAAAAGGAATCATCTTGAATTTACACAACTTCTATATTTCCAGGGAGAACGAACATTCTCCTCCTGCAGAGAAATGAGGATGCTTCACTGGGGAGGAAATATCTTGGAAGAGAAACCATTGGGAAACAACCTTTTTGTCAAGTAGCAACAGGTCTTTTACTGGGAGTAGGCACCCCCTAGGAAGCAATATTTCCATTGTGTCTTGTACGAGTAAACAACCCCAAACGATCTTTGTGTTACTGCTCATATCCTACTGAGGATAACAATCCATACTTTAATTGGGGATAATAACCTTGACTTAGGAAAAAGGGTATCAGTAAATGGACTTGAGTCTCTGATAAGTCGAAGATAACAATCCTAACTTCCCGGCATGATTTTCAAATTCACAGGTCATTTAGCATGCCTATGGACTTGATCTCATCAACTACTGAAGAAGAGATAAAGCCCTTACATAAATTCTTGCCCCAGTCTGTAAGGCTTTTGTAGAAAATTGCCTTGAGAGGACTTTTTGAGATTTATACTATTGAAGATAATCTGCCCTAGTGTTATGAACTTTGGAACATGATGTTTAGATAACCAAAATTTTGAGATGATTCCAACTATGCTTGAGAGAATGCCCATCCATCTGTAGATTCTAAAAGATTCTCCTTTGATCAATGCATTCTCAGAGAGATTTGTCAAATATCAGTACAACTGCCCCAGTTTGACTGCAATTTGAGGGATGAAATCCCGACTTGAATGCCTCAGATTGGCTGAATACCTACTCGACGGAGTATTTGACGCGTTTGCCCTTGCTCAACAGAATCTTGAAAAATCTTTTCTTTGTCTCATGCTCACGGAGGGATGAGAAACTTGAGGACTTTCAAAGGCAATATAACCTTAGAGTGGTTGGCTTATGTCTTGAGAGCAGGCTACTTTACGACCATTCTTCTCGACTTGAACTTCTTCCTTTTCGAGAAAATACTTGAAGCAATACGTCCCTTGGGACCAACTGAAAGTAATGCACCGCTGCTTGACAGAGACTCTAGGCAACCAACTTTTGCAATCTACTTCAGATCATTTCTCAAACTGGTATTCTTTTACTCAACAGAGTCAACAGAAGATTTTCCCCAGGTTAAGACCATTCTCACAAATGATTCACCTTTAAACGGTATCTTGAAGCAATTTGTCCCTTGAGACGAGCAAATTTTCATCTGATGTTCATTATGCAAACTTACTTGATGTTTAAGCACTTGCTCATATGCAAAGAATGTTTATTCTAAGAATGATAATTATAATACAAAGATCACATTTGTCTTGAAGTATAAAAACATGTATTGAAAAGATGTTGAAACAAAAAAAAATTGTACAAAAGATAGTGTGATACTAACTCAAAAAATTAGCAAGCCTCATAGGAGTCAGATTACCGTATTCTTGTTAGAGTGCGCTTTTAAATTAACCCATGCTTTAGTTAGGACTTTTAAGGGTTGTAACGTGGCTTGGTTCATGGTTTTAGAAAAAAGGATTTAAGGCTCAAAATATTTGGTGCCCACCCATTCTCCATGATGTTCTCCAGTCCTAAATTCAGTTAAACCAAAACGAGCACTCATCCCTCAAAAGGAGTTTACCATGTTTGAGGAGGATATGGCAGTCACTCACCTCTTTCATTTTTGGTGTTCGATCGCACGACTTTATTCTTTGTGGAGGATCTTTATTTGGTAGTCCCATTTTTCTCTTTTCACGCTTTTCGCTTTCTTTTTGCATTCCCTAACTTTTGCCTGGACAAATTCCTTTTCAATTTGACTTTGAAGTCCAGCGAGATGCCCTGACTTTTTCCTAAGCGACTTGTTTTTTCAAGTTTCGGCTTAGCAAGGCTTTTTGTCTCTTTCTTTCATCATTTCATTTTGTTCAAACCAGTCGTGTGATTTCGATTCATTCTTTGACTTGCTGAAAAGGTGTAACTGCCTTGCTGTTTGGTTGACGAGGAATAACCGTTGTGGTATCGTCATCTTTTTACCTCTTGATGTGCGAGAGACACTTTTTAGGATATCATTCTCGTTGATGCACGTTGCTGATATATGAGAATTAACCATTGCAACTTTGACTTTCCTTAGCCTTTTGATGGATAACCATTATTGTATCCTTAGGTGCGCACTCTTGATGAATTCTGAACGCTCGATTAAATCAACTGAAATCTACCCTGCCCCGGGTTAAATGTGAGGGTTTTTCTAAAAAGAAAAGAAACTCCTACTTCAAGGCTCAAAGGGGTTGACGAGGGTTTCACTCCCTTATAACTCCAGTGTTTGGGAATTTGAAACAAGGCTTGTACATCGTCAGCAGGGTCCTATTCAAAAGCACACCGTTTAAATTTTCGATATATTACTCATCATCCTCCATCCAGAGGTATTTTTCTTTATTTAACCAGAGTTAAGTATCAAAAAGTCAAAGAAAAACATTAATGAGTGAATACAAATGGATTAATTCAATACAAACAAATTCAATGCATTGTGATTAATATTCAACAATAAGCAAGTTTTGCATACAAGAAAGTACTGAACCAAAACAAAGAAAGATTACAAATGATAATGCAAATGTAATTCAAAAATTCCATGTTGAGGAGACTAGTCTCCGTATGTACTTGTTGCTTTAGACAATGATCTGGCAGTCTAGACATTCACTGAGTCAAAGGAGACTTCAAATCTGACTGGCTGGCCCGAAATTGATAGCCTTTACATCCAGTAGGTATTGCACATTTTCTTTGAATGGCCTGCAGTCTTTAATGGAACGGCTTAGTGGCCCAGCATGGTAATCACATTGCACATTAGAATTGAAATCCATAGAATAAGGAGGAATGACAGGTTTCAGTGGCTTGGGTTCCACCAAGGAAAGCTTGAGCAACTGAGAGAACAACTGGCTATAAGTCATGGGAACAATGTCGAACACTCTCTTTGGCTTCCTATCCCTTTTCTTACCTTATTGTATACGTCTCTGTTGATAGGTTTGCTGCTGAGTAGCACACCGAACTTGGATGAACATGAGGAACATTCTGATTTTGATTAACTATCTGATTTCCATAACTTGTAAACAACTGTTGGTGAGAACATTCTGAGGGTATGGGTTGTGGGAGATGTGATTCAGATCATGAGATTGAACTTTGAAGAGGAGAAGGTGTAACCCTATTCTTTGTAGCAGTTGGCATAAGATTGACTTGCATGCTCAAACCTTCGGGAGTGAAGAGAATTATCCCTGCATCAAGTAGATCATGGACTTGGTGCTTAAAAGCTATGCAATCTTCAGTATCAGGGCTGGGTGCCCCAGAGTGAAATTCACACCTAATAGTATCGTCAAATCCATGAGGTAGCCTTTCATGTGTAGTGAAGATTCGGGAGTTTGACCAAATGAAGTCCTAGCAGGGGAGGAAGCAATTATGCATACAATTGGAATAGAATCATATTATCATTCAGGCTGTTTTAGCCTTTGCTGACGGACTTTGTCTTTTTGGGAAGTGATAACTGGTTGTAGATGGGAAGATCCTGGAGTGCAAGACTGTGGAGGAGATACTTCCTGACTTAAAAGAGTCCTCAGATTATAGGGAGGAATGGTAGCTCCTATTGTAGCAGGCATAGAAACATCTTCTTTATTCAACGTCGTCCCCAAAATTCCCATAACCAAATTCAATTGAGTCCTCAACTGACTATTTTCAAGAGTTCTTGTCCACAGATCAAATCCTGTATGTCTAACATCGAGAACCCCATTTGTTCTTTCATCTCGTCCAATTCCCCACGAAGTTGTTCCATAACCTAAATCTGATCACGGAGCGACGAGAAGTCAAGATTTGCAGTTCTGAAAAGGAAACACCGGGCCTAAATAAGGATTCCTCATTTTGAGTACCTTTTGAGTACCTGCTATGGATGCATGAAGATACATGAAGAGGCATGAGGTGAGTGAGAGAAATCCTCTTCTGATATGATTTGGACACCACAGTCTGCGGATTGATCTCGTCTTGGACCTTGTCTCTAGATGACGTGCCATCTTCAATTAAATGATCAGTTGCCCCAGAATAATATGCATAGAAGATTATTTCAGGAGAACAAATGAATGCTTTTCCAAGCGAATCTATATAAACCGCATCATCAGACATATTGCGCCACACAAAAAATACAGTGTGTCTTCTATCAGAACAAAAGAGACATCCACCTGGTGAAAAAGAGTGTGGCAGTTGGCCAAATAGGAATTGGACCTTTGGAAGAGACGCCAAACAGGTGCTTGGCTTTATATTTCAAACCCTTTCACAGTTTTCAATATCGAAACCGGGTTCCCCAGAATAAGGGATACATCTAGCCTGTGTATGGCAATCAGAAGAGCTATTTGTATGTAGTGCAATGGGCTTGTAACAACATGCTCATCGGGATTCTTCTGTCTTTGCTTAAAAGCTTTGCCCCATGAATTCACTTGGGGAATAAAGACTGGTTGCTGTTGAACAGATCAGGGAACACAAAGTTATGGAGGATGCCCCTGATTAAAAAGTCTGATGCCTGATGTGGAAACCACGTCTAACGTTGGTCAACAAGAATGAAGCATTGATATAAGATCCTATAGTAAATGGGAACCATCTGCAGATAAGATGGTCCAATAACTCAGGATTGTGTAGCACTCCCTGATTGAAAGTGTTCCCTAAAAGATGAGGAGGAGAGAGAACCTTTACTGCGACAGTAGGTGCAAGATTGTTGACATCGTCATCAGAGCTTTCATGACCTGGATCATCTGAGTTTTCAATCAATTATCTTCCTGCTTGAAGAGATTTCTAACAACAGGCCAAAGCTTGCATGTATATCACTCAGAGATATTCCATAATCGATCCCTGAACAAGTGCAGTAAGAAATAAAGTTGAACCTCTGAGGAGAACACATGGTCTGAGCAAGAATCCCCAATCTTCGAGTACCTGTTATGAATGCATGAATATGCATGGAGTGCATGAATGGATGCCATGTCACGTTCCTTCATTCCCAAGGAGTTTACGTGCTTTGATTTTGATTTTACGTAAGTAAAAGATGGAAAGGTTCAACACAAGGCTTGCAAATATGATTCCTTGGGAATAATAGAACATTTATGTTAAGCATGTGGTTAACCATGTTATGTATGCAAAGGCATGAGATCAAATGGGATCAAGGTTCCATCATTTCTGAATATGATTGTTGCACTGTTTCTGAACCATATGAATATCATCAGGTTAAAGGTCTGGCACAACTTCTGCACATATAAGAACGAAGTACCATGTAGATCTCCCATTGTACGGGGTCGAGGCTTCTGGAACATCGGATACTGTTGAGCATTTTTTGAATATGTTGGGAATGCCAAGATAGAAGGCCTGAATGAACCTCCAAGTATACAAATCAGGAACTCAGAAAATAAATCTGAGAACCATATAGTCACCAACGAAATATAGCATCTGAATAAGCCACCAACAGAAATCCAGAACATACCCATTAGAACCAATAGTCACTGTCTGATCATAGTCTCCATCTGAGCATGAGTAACCGTCTGAACATGAGTAAATATTTGAACATAGTCACCAACTGTACATGTAATAAGAATTCCCTTCCCGCTCACGGGTGAAGACTAGGTCAGGGTAAGACAATGGTAACTCGAAAATCACAGGTTCGTTTGAAAGTAGAATCATCGCAACACAGACGTGCATGATGAAAATACCTCCAATTGAACCTCATCTGAGCATGGTATATGACATGACTGCACTAATCGGACCATATCCTATAGCCGTCATGCCCCCACTCTATTCCTAGTGTCCTACTGCACTCTGGCCTGGGTACTGGGCCTTTTACCTCAATAGTAACATCCCCACCCAATCAAGAAGCAGATTTAGTACAACAGTAGTATATGGAAAACAATAAAAATGCAATGCATACATATGCTCAAGTATATACAAAATGAGTGAATAAACTGAAAGCATAAAAATAAACACCCAAAGAAAAGAAAGCAAGAGCTAGGAGCGACTCCGGGATGGACCAACAATAGGTCAACATGTCCCCAGTGAAGTCGTCAGCTGAAACAACTGGCTGAAAATCATCAAACAATGAAGTCGCCATCGAACGTCTTTTATCCCACAGGAAGGGAAAGGTAAACATCGAGAAAACCTGAGAAGGGAGAAGTCACAGTCTTGCGACGGAAAGATCGGGTAAGGGAGTCTGTTACGCGAGGGGAAGGTATTAGCACCCCACATGCCCGTAGTACTCTACGGTATCCACTCTTGTTATCTATCTTATGGGTGTATTTAATCTATGTCTAAGCTATACAAAGAATGCATGCAAAAGAAGAGAGAAAAGAATGTAGGGAAAATAAAAGTTGTGCTCGTTCGGGCCCTACCCCGATGCCTACGTATCCCTTTTAAGGAATCAGAGCAGCCGTAGTTAGGCTCATATGTTTTTTGTTGGTTTGTATTTTTTTAATGAACAATATTAATTTCGCCTTCTGCCGCAACTCGACCTTTGGAGACTTACGCGTCAGCACAGAAGTGAATTAACATGCTCTTTTGAAAAAGTTTAGAGAAAAGGTGCTTGGGCGCATAAAAAGTTTGAATTGGTTTGTGTTTTTGATGAACAATATTAATTTCTCCTTCTGCCGCAACTCGACCTTTGGAGACTTACGCGTCAGCACAGAAGTGAATTAACATGCTCTTTTGAAAAGAGTTTTGAAAGGAAGGCCCGTAGGAAAAAAGAGTTTGTTTTGGTTGGTGTTTTTGCTTGTGGATAGCATCTAGTTAATCTCAAGAGAGATATTAGCCATTTTTCTATTTATTCGTGAAATGAGTCTTTGAGACTTGGAGCACACCAAAGCTTAGAACAAGAAAACAATAAGGTCAAGAAGAAACCCGCTTATCATCTCACATACTTAACGAAGATATGATTCTGGTCAGTAAAAAATTTAAGTATTTTGAGGCTTGCAAGAGAAAGAAGTTTTTGTTTTAAATGCATATGCAAAAAGGGGGGGAAAAGTCAAAGGGGAGACTAGCCTATTTCTATACCTAATTTTATCATGCATTGTATGATCTTTCGAAAGCACTAAAGTGAGAAAATGAGGAATAAAATGATATTGCGATGATACCGAACAGAGAAGGTCTGTTGCCTCTTTGAAATCACGCAAGCAATAAGGAAATTCTACCAAATCCGAAAACGACTGTTGGCTCCGACGGTATTAGCATGTCCGAAAGGCTTCATAGACGAGCTTTCTCCTCCAGGTATCTTCCTTTACTCCTCGTCTTCACTTATTTATCTTCTTCTTCTTTTCTTGTTTCCGTTTCTTTTGTTGTCGTTGTTGTGCCAAAAATTAAGCAGAGAAGTGTTGATGTTGTTATGTGCAGATGCTGGATCGATGATGGTGACGATATCACGTTGAAATGGAGAATTGCGTGAATATGAAGATGAAGTTTCAGTGATGATGCTGATGAAAGATGTTGAAGATCTTCAGAGAAGATAAAGATTTTCGAAGTCTTGAGATGGTGCATGAAGAGAGTGCAAAGAGATTTTTTTTGGTTGGTGATCTGTTTCTCTAGGGATTGAGAATGATTAAAGATGAAGATGAGTGAGGATGATGAAGGTTGATAATGATGATGATGAATCACCTCCTGATTCAGAGAGAAAAAGAAGATCTTATGGTGAGTTTTTCGTTATATTTTTCTGTGAACTTCTGTAGAATAATTATATGTGAATCGCCTATTTTCTGTGAAGGAGTGGTGATTTGCAGAGAAGTATGAAAGTGGTTGATAATGAATTGAGAGAGGATGAAAAGTGAAGTGTGATGATGATTCTCCCCAATGCTGAAGAATGAATCCCCATTGAGGTGAGATTTCTTGTTGTATAATTTTTGTTGCTCCTGTTAGAAAATGGCTAAAAAAAAGGGAAGTTAGCTTCTGGTTTTTTTAGAAGTTAGTTGGAAGAATCTGTTAGTTTTTTGTAATTGATAAGTGGTAGTTTAGAAATCTGTTATATTTCTGTTACGAATTTTTTCCTTTCAGTTTTTTCACTTTGAACTGCTATATGAATGGGCTGTTAACCGTGTTTTGGAATTTAGAGATTCTGTTATTTTTGGTTAAAACAATTAGGAAGTTGTTAGAACTGTTAGCTTATGTTTTTGAAACAGTTAGAAGGTTTTTGGAAGTTGGTTAAAATAGTTGGGATTTGTTATGAGAATTAGTTAGAATATTCTGTTATGTTTTCTGTTAGGGAATGCGGTTAAATTCAGTTGGGCACTTGGGTGAGCTGAAAAAATTGGTTGTTGACTTGGTCACATAAATTATGTTAGTTAGGAAGGTTAAGAAGTTAGTTACAGAATTTTGTTTGATGGTTATGGTTTCTGTTTGGAATGTTGGTTGGAATTATATTTCCATTTTCTGTTGTAAGTCAGGATGTTAGTTGGGAAACGGTTAGAGGATTGAGTTTTGTTAGGATATTCTGTTGAAGTTTGCTTTGCCAATTAGCCAATGGTTAAAGGAAATTTGGGTTTTAGTTAGGGTAAGGGCTGTTATGGAATTAGTTTTGTTTTCTAGTTTTTCTGAGCTAGTTGGCTGATCTGAGTTTATTGGGCTAGAACGAGAACTGAAATACTCAAATGCTTTAGTAATCAGACAAAATCTGTCGAACTGTTCTTTTTTCTTTGAATTGATGACTTCCAATGCTTATTCTGGATAAGTGAATAATGAACCAAAACTGCTTCAGATTTCAAGTTTTAAATCGGTTTTGTTTTTGTGATGAAATATTTGAGCTTCTGATTATTATTTTTGTTATATGGAGCAGGTTTGTCACTTGATTTGATTGGTTTGGCAGCCGCGTCAAAGTCCTGCTCAGCTGTTTCATCCTGTTGGTCCAAGTTTTAAAAAACCACAACTTGCTTCTGCAGCAGTAATTTTATCCTTTTCTATTTCCGCTGTTTCTACTTTCTGGTATAGACATAATGCAGGGATGATTTATAGTTTTTTTAGTTTTAAAATCATGGACTGTTGAACCATGTTTATGGACATAGAAGGGCTGGGATTTGGTTGCGGGAAGAAACCTGAGCACATTCAGGCCATCGAGTTTCCTTCTATTGAAGCCAAGGTATGCTGATAAAGACTGGTACAAAGCAGTAGATGCACATTTTGGTGAAAGCATGGAGTTTTGGCCTTAAGAATTTAGAGCTTTAGGATTAGAAACATAGAACCAAATTCCTTGTAATTACTTCTTGTTGTATACTTCAAGCATGTAATGGCACCATGTACTTGTAATAGGATAAACCTTGTAAGCAAATTTGTTCCATCTTGACTTTCTAGTCTGAGCTTCTTTTCTTTTCCAATCTTTAAACTATTTCAAGTCTTAAATGATAAGAAGTTGGTTCAAGCATGACTTTGTAATAAGCTACATGGAACCTTGAACTTGTATTTGAACTTGAGCGACGAAATGCACTTGAATGGATTCATATGTATTTTGAATGGGATTTGAAGAACTTTAATTAGAACCTTAAATGATGCTTGATTATTTGAATGGACTCCAATCAATACTCGAATGATGAATTCCATAATGTTTGAATCAAGATGATTTTCAAATAATGAACATTGGATGATGAATGATCCTTATCTATCACTCGAACTTCAAACAATCCACACACTCACTCTTCAAGGAAAGTTGATCCAATTTAACAACTATAACCAAAGTAACCATTTAAATGGATTTTGAATGGGCTTTTTCTTCCTCTTAGCATTTAAATTCCAAGTTTTCCTTGATTTATATAAAATGAACCATGATTCAAGATAAATGAATTAAACTTCTGTTGCATATTTGCATGAAACTCCTGAATCAAATTATGAATGAACCCTGAATCTCCTTGCATGGATCCTTCAATAAGAGGTCTACTTCTATCCAAATCCACTTGTATTGCAGATAACAAATGACAATGATAAGAACAATAATTGCCTTGGTTAAGAAGAAGTCCACAAATTCATATCTTAGGTCATGAACCACGCTTCACAATTTGATCCCCAGCCCTTAGCGATCAGTTATTTCAACTCGAAATTAGTGTCATGAGGAAGATCTTATAGATGGATGATAAAGTTTGAATCATAGAAGAATTACCTAGTCGTGCAAATGAAAAAACCCTAGCACTTGCCAAGATTGGATAAAAGCAATTATATCTTGAAGAGAAAGAAATCATGTTAACCACACCTCACAATCTTGATTCCTCGGTTTAGATGCACAGAGAAATCTCCGGATGAAACATCTTTGAACCATGATTCAACAAAACCTAAATTGATTAACTGAAGAGTAGATGAATGCCCTATCATAGTCATTAATTCTAATCAAATGATAAGCATACTTATATGAAGAGACGCCATGATTCGAAGCCAACATATTCTAGGTCACACCCTGGAGTTCTTGACCAGAATGAACTACAACCAGTTGTTCATCAGAAGATATTAGCCCCGTAACTTGGTGGAGAAGAAGTCCGAAAATGAGCATGCTCAAAAACCTTAGTTCCAGTCTTATACACTAGGAAGACCCTGGATAATCAAACTTATTCAACACATACACATCAAATCAGCTGTGAACCCTGGCTCCCTAACTGCTGATCTTTTGAACCTCAGGCGATCTATTTTATGAAAATGCGTGCTATGCACATGACCCATTGGAATGATGCAGATGAATGCAAAGTCTAAGCCAGCATAAAAGTGCAATTAGGAGGGCAAATTTTGGGGTGCAACAACTTCCCCTATTTAATCGCCTTCAACCTGAAGGAGAGATTGGCGTCAGCCTTTCGAACTTTCAGGGTGGAAGAAGATTAAATACTAAAAGAACCTGAAAACTTGCGCTCCGGAGCCAGTCAGGTATACATTATATTTTTGGTTTTCTGTATTTTCTATTTTTTTTCTTTTTTAGGTAAAAGAGGTTATCAGGGTTAGATGTATGTTTAACAAGAGTTTGACACACAGAAGAATAACTTGGTTATCAAGGAACACTTGTTGGGATTTAATAACAAACACCTGTAAGAAAGATATCAAAAGGTATATGCCTGAAGTCTGTAGAAGACATACAAAAAAAAAAGGTATCAAAGATACATATCCGGGGTCGGTAGCGGATACACAAGAGACAAAACGAAGAAAGCTTCTTACAAGGATGTCACGAACACATGTCTGGGGTTTATAGCAGACATATGAAACAGGTATCAAAAATACATATCCGTGGTCGGTATCGGATACGCACGAAAGAGACAAAAAAGATACATATCCGGGGTTGGTAGCGGATACACACAAAAGAGACAGAAAAGATACATATCAGGGGTTGGTAGCGGATACATACGAAAGAGACGGAAAAGATACATATCCGGGGTTGGTAGCGGATATGCTCGAAAGAGACAGAAAAGATACAAGAACACAGGTCTGGGGTTGGTAGCAGACATATGAATAAGGTATCAACAATACATATCCGTGGTCCGTATCGGATACGCACGAGAGAGACATCAAAGATACATATCCGGGGTTGGTAGTGGATACGCACGAAGGAGTCATCAAAGATACATATCCGGGGTTGGTAGAGGATACGCACAAAGGAGACATTAAAGATACATATCTGGGGTTGGTAGCAGATATGTTCGAAAGAGACATCAAAGATACATATCCGGGGTTGGTAGCGGATACACATGAAGGAGACATCAAAGATACATATATGGGGTTGGTAGCGGATACGCACGAAGGAGACATCAAAGATACATATCTGGGGTTGGTAGCGGATACGTTCAAAAGAGATATCAAAGATACAAAAACACAGGTTTGGGGTTGGTAGCAGACATATGAAACAGGTATCAAAAATACATATCCGTGGTCGGTATCGGATACACAAGAGACAAATCGAAGAAAGCTTCTCACAAGGATATCAAGAACACATGTCTGGGATTGGTAGCAGACATATGAAACATGTATCAAAAATACATATTCGTGGTCGTTATCGGATACGTAAGAACGAGACATCGAAGATATCAAGAACACATGTCTGGGATTGGTAGAAGACATATCAAACATGTATCACAAATACATATCCGTGGTTGGTATCGGATACATAAGAAAGAGACATCAAAGATATTAAGAACACATGTCTGGGATTGGTAGAAGACATAGTAAACAAGTATCAAAAATACATATCCGTGGTTGTTATCGGATACGTAAGAAAGAGACAGACCGAAGCAAGCTCTTACAAAGATATCAAGAACACATGTCTGGGATTGGTAGCAGACATATGAAACAAGTATCGAAAATACATATCCGTGGTCGGTATCAGATACATAAAAAAGAGACAGACCGAAGAAAGCTCTTACAAAGATATCAAGAACACATGTCTGGGATTGGTAGCAGACATATGAAACAAGTATCGAAAATACATATCCGTGGTCGGTATCGGATACGTAAGAAAGATACAGGCCGAAGAAAGCTCTTACAAAGATATCAAGAACACATGTCTGGGGTTGGTAGAAGACATATGAAACAAGTATCAAAAATACATATTCGTGGTCGGTATCTGTTGTACCCCAAAATTTTCCCTCCCATTTCCTCAACATTTTCTCACCACAAGACCCTTGAAGCTCAAGATCAAGTTAGGGTTTGCTCTGCTCAAGACTCCTCCTTGCACTGTTGACCCAAATTAGGGTTTGAGTTTGCACAAAGATGTTTTGACCTAAAAGGTCCAAGATGACTTTCATAATTCATATTGGACCCACAAGTTTATCCATACCAAGTTTCAAGCCTTGATTCCAATCTTTGCCCAGTCAATTGGACAATTGACCTATAAATCAACTATATTGGGGAAAAAGTCAATTGTGGTCAATTGACAGTAAAACCTCATGAAATTTGACCCACATAAACATTATGAACTCATATGGACCATTTGATCAAGTTTGGATCACAATTCCACAAGAAATTTGATTAGATCACCAAAAGGGCAAAATGGTCATTTCTAGGGTTTTGACTGCACAAAGGCAATTTTGACTGTTTGACCTAACCAATGGCAATCCAAGCTCACATATGGACTCAAGGACTCAATGGCATTGTCTTGACATGTTCAACAAGTTCAAAAGATCCCAAATGCACAAGTTTGACAGATGAATTTTCCAGTCAACTGAGCCAAAATTGACTGTATACTGAAAAGTCAAACTTTGACTTTTTGGTCAAAATCAAGTGTCAAGATTCATTTTTCATCAAAACATGTCAAATCATGAAGCTTGTTCATCAAGAAATCAAAAATCACAAATTAGGGTTTGAAATGAAGAAATTTCATAACTTAGAATTTTTCTAAGTTATGAAAATCCCTAATTTTTTCCTAACTTTGTCCCATTTTTTTCATCAAGATACATTTGGATTCAAACAAAACTCAAAACATGAAAGTTATAGTCCATTGCAAAATATACAACTTTTATTCACAAAGTTTCCTCAAAAGAAGCTTGTAGCTCAAGTTATGATTTTTGGAACAAGGGTGCAAAACATTCTTAACTTAGAAAAGTTTTGACCTATTCTAGGCAGGATTTTTGCCTAACTTCATGACCACTTTTCACATGCTTCCACTTGGAATTTCAACTTTCATTACAAAGATGGATTGTAGTACACATTCCAAGCTTTCCAAATTGTCCAAGAACTTCTCAAACACCCTTGTGGTTAGGGAGAATCGAATTTGTCAATATGGGCAAAAGTCACTTTGTTCATGAGCCATTTCCATGTTCATAACTTTGCATTTTTGAACTCAGCATGTTTCAAGCTAGTTACAGGCCTCTAATCTCATTTACACTCAATAATTTAATGCCAACCCTTTGTGTTCAAGCCTTATTTTGTGTGTTTAACCATTACATGAAGAATTAAGCCATATTTGGAAAAAGTGACTTAGCCATTTTTGAAAAGGTGAACTTTATGTCAAGTTTACAATCTATGAGGTACAAGGCAGATCTTTGAGGCACAAAGGCATGGACATATCCCACTGATCAAGACTAACATTTGCAGCATACTTGAGGGGCCTGTGGTAGCCTAGAAACCAAGTGGACAAACTTTGCTTAAGAGAGAAGAA
Organism: Vicia faba; assembly: GCA_948472305.1. Lineage (NCBI taxonomy): Eukaryota > Viridiplantae > Streptophyta > Magnoliopsida > Fabales > Fabaceae > Vicia > Vicia faba. The sequence goes on from OX451741.1 coordinate 853,334,050, forward strand.
ACTTGCATTTTGAAACACAACATTGAGTTCCTATCAACACAAGCCTAAGCAAACTTATTGAACACATTCCAAACATCATAACTGAGCTGAAACACAAGCCTATCACCTTCAATACCTCCCCAAACACAAACACCATTTTGCTGCACAAAACAGGGCATCCCTGCAGATTGAGTTGCACAACTCAGTTTGCTCATGCGTTTTGGCCAAAGCTGGTTCATACACACTCCCTACCATCCATTGAAACTATCCCAAGCCCTAGCTACAAACTGTAACACCTCTAACCAACTTCACCATTTTCACTTTTTCTGTTTTGCAGGTTGACTTCTATAGCTCGATTCATTTAGTTTCAAAGCAAGCTAAAGGTTGGAGAAGCATCCCTGAGATTCAAGCAAGTTGTACAAGTCCTCAAGTTCCATTGAAAGTACCTCCATTGTTGTACACGATTCAAGCTGAACAGGTAAGTTTTTGAACTTCTATCTCTCTATCCAGGCATAGTTAGGTTTAAATTTGTTAAGAAAACATGCTCTACTCATAGCACTGAAGCTGCACATATAATTACTTTCCATTTATATTGCATATGCTGAGAGAATTTAAGACCTGAACATTGACAAAAACTTAGGTCAGAAATTGGGGGAGAAGAAATTCTCTCTCATTTCTGAGAGTTAGATCAAGTTTTTTATATGTATGAAATCGTGACATGATTCTCTATAATGTTTGTGTTGTAAGTTTTTGTTAAAAGTCAAGGAATTAAGAGATAACAGGGATGGAAGGAAGCGCGCGTTTTTTCATTTGAAACTGTCTGGAGGTTGAAGACAAGCTTGCTTTGGGCTGGGCTTGTTTCTTTTTCTATTTGCACCATCTTTTTACACATACACCCCCTTGGCCCATTTTGTTTATTTTTTATCATTTTTTGACTTTTTTCTTTTTGTTTCTGACTTATTTATTTTTTTTTAAATATAAAAAACATTTTTTCAACCTTTTTTGCATTTTATTTGAATTTTATTTGTTTTATTTGAACTTGTACATAAATAAACAAAATACCTTTTTTATTCAAAATACAAAAATAATACAAAATACATTTTATTTTCTGATTTTTATTTTATTTTATCCTTTGAAAACATTTTATAAAAAATATACTTTTTTTTGTAAATAATAAATATTTTTATTTTTGTACATATTTAATATATTTAGTAAATAATAAATACTTATATATTTATTAGAATATTTAGGATAAAAATACAAAAATAATACGTTTTTATTTTTATTAATATTTGACCTCAAAAATCACTTTTTTTTACAATATACTTTCTTTTATTTATTTTTTGTACATAATTAATAAATATTGTATATATTAAATAATAAATACCATTTTATTTAGCAAATTAGGGTTTTGCCCTTAAAAACATAAAAACACCCAAAAATTATCCTTTTTATTTTTGTTTATTTGTCACATGAAAAACCCTTTTACATACATATAAAAATCATTTTTTGCATCTTGCATATTTTATTGTATTTTGTTTAATTTTTGTGCAATTAAATACCTTGTAAATTCCATTTGGATTGTAATAGCTTAGATTTAATTTCTTGCTCAATATCCCCATTTGAACATCTGTACCCCCCATCCCATAATTGTGTTGTAATAATTTAGGACCTTTAAATTCCGCATTTAAAAGCTTTCTAAATATGCCATGATAGACTTAGGGTTTTGTATGCAAAAATTAACCAAACAAATAGCTTGACTTAATTCCAAGATAAAAGCATGAAAATGAACAAACACCAATCACACTTGCACCCCTTAGGGTTACTCCACTTGATGCCTTCAATAATGGGCCATGTTGCATGCTAGGTGTCTTTGGCAAAAACAAAACAATTCAAATGATCATAGTCCCTCGATGACGCTTTCGAAAGTTGCCTAAAAATGATCAAGTCCCTTAAAGGAAAAATTGCCCAAAGACACTTGGCACCATTGCAATCATGGTCTAAACGATGACCCACGCCCGTCCCGTTCACATCCTAACACAAGATTGTCCACCAAATACAATGGTGGAACAAAATTGTTAAAAGGGTTAAAACATAGCAAAGATCTTTGAGGAATTTAGGAGTAGACAACTCTTGGTTACTTACCAACTTGCAAAACAAAAAAGCTTGCCTATTTTTTAAAACCACACATCACAACACACTTTCAAAAACAACTTTCAAAAAACATTGAAAACTTTTCAAAAGATAGTACACCTTTGTATACATCCCAACATGGATCATTACAAAGGTTGCCACCACAAATGGCCTCTTTTCAAAACATTTTCAAACACACACACAAAGCACCATTTCAAACAATTGAAAATCAAGGCAAGTTGATCTAAGCAAGTAACTAAGAGCCCATGGATAACCATGGATAGAAAGGGTGATAATACCTTCCCTTTCTATAATCTACTCCCCGAACCCAAGAAAACATCTCAAAGGTTTTTGCTGTGCTTTTTAACCTTTCCTTAGGATAAAATAAAAAGTCGGTGGCGACTCTTGCTCAACCGAAACATTTGAGAAAACAAACGCAAAACCTCAAGTCAGTTCTCCCACCGTATCACAGAACTGGCGACTCTGCTGGGGAATTTTAAAGTGGAGTAACCTTAGGGCTTAGATCACCCTCTTGCATGACTAATTGTTTGCTTTGATTGCTTTATATCTTGGCTCTCTTGCTTGGGTTTGCAATCCTACACCCGGATTTGGGGAAACATTCATAGATAGCAATACATTGTGGAAACTGTGCGGGGTATACCGACACGGTTGAAGCAATAGCTATATTAGTGCGACATATTTGTGAGTACCGGTATCCCTTGAGTTCAATCAAGGAGAGTACGGGGCCGCTGAGTGATGTCACTAAGCACTAATGACCTAAAACCTTATCTGACCATCTTGGCCTTTCATTAGGGGTAGTGAGATGACCGGCTTTGGTGCAATCCGAAGCTGGTAGATACTCGATACTACACTCATTGAGGGTTGTTTTCTTGGAATATTTTGGTCGCTAGTTAAGTGGCTAAACCAAAACAATGAACATGGAAAACAATCCAATGATATTGAGCTCCTTAGAACCCGGTTACTATTTATAGGACAGGTTTTTAAGCCAACTACACTCAAGAGGGTACTTACCTATGAAACCCCATGCAAGCCTGAAACTAGGGTTTTGTGTGAATTGCTTGTACATATGTTTGTGCATACATCATGAGCATCATAAGCATCATAAAGTATCATATGCATACACTAACCACTTCAAGTGTTTAGATCTTCATCTTTGTTCTTGTTTTGTAGGTCATGAAAATTCTTCGCAGGAAAACTATCTAAGTCAACCTTGTGAGAATCCCTCCTCAACTCAAGGAGCTCACATCCAGAATTCCGGAAAGCTCTCCCTTCAGTGAAAGACATGGTAGACTGCTCAGCCTAGTCAACACCAACATTGAAGAGGACATGGTAAAGGTGTTGTTTCAGTTCTTTGACCCCCTTCACCACTGTTTCACTTTCCCCGACTATCAATTGGTGCCTACTTTGGAGGAATTTTCTCAACTTCTGAGAATTCCTATTCTTAATCAACTACCCTACAACGGTACGGAAAAAGAACCAAAGCCTGAAGATGTTGCTCAAGCACTACACTTGCAACCATCCGACATCAAGGGGCATTGGGAAACTAGAAGCGGTGTCAAAGGCTTCTTGGCAAAATTCTTGTTTGAGAAAGCACAAGAGTGTTGGAATTCATTGGACCTACAAGCCTTTGAAGAAATTGTGGCACTCCTCATTTATGGGTTGGTCTTGTTCCTAAATCCTGACCAGCTTGTGGATGTCAACATCGTCAAGATCTTCTTATCCAGAAATCCAATACCAACATTGCTTGGGGACATTCTTCACTCATTTTACACACGAACAATGAGAAAGAGGGGTGTTCTCATGTGTTGTACTCCTCTCCTTACAAGGTGGTTTATTTCGCACCTTCCATAATCCGTCTTAAAGAATGACCAAGGCTTAAGGTGGTCACAACGGTTGATGACCCTCACTCACTCTGATGTACATTGGTGCTCTCGGTCCAGAGAAAATGTCATCATCGTTGATCATTGTGGAGAGTTCCCTAATGTTCCATTACTTGGAATTAGAGGAGGAATTACCTACAACCCTTGTCTAGCTTTGAGACAATTTGGATATGCACGGAGGGATGGCCCTCACGACATGTTGATTCCTGACCTAGTTTTTGACTTCGACAACGATGCGCAAGGACTTCGCCAAAGATTCATCAGAGCTTGGAGGATGCCTAACAAGGTAGACACCAAGACACTGGGACATAAGAACTCCATCCCGCTTGAGCCTTATCTCAAGTGGGTACGAACCCGAGCCCAGAATTTAATGATGCCTTACCCTCATGTTCTCCCTGTGATTAAAGAGCCCGTTAAGGAAGGAGAGGTTCCCTACACCGTCCTATATCCTGACATGCCTACATCGTGGGAGGAGATGCAGAAGAGTTGGATCCAACTCAAGGAGGAACGGAATACTTTTGAAGCCAGCTTCTACGCCAGTGAGAAGAAGGTTTTAGAGCTTACCCTCCGACTCCATGAGCAAGAGACCCTCAACACCTACATCGCACCAAAGAGGATGCGCAACGTCTTTTTACCTTGAGAATTTTTTTTGTAATATTTGGCCCATGGGGCATTTATGTACTGACAAAATTTCTTCTTATTAATATGACGTGTGTTCTTTTTGTTTGCAACAATTTTGAATTTTCTAAATCCTTGAATGCATTGCATAAACAAACATATCATTCATCATACGCATAAGCATGTCTCCACACCAGGTTTCCTTATCTTTCTGCTGTTTATTTCAGTAAGATGGATCTCGAACAGACGGTCAAGGACTTGTAGTCTCAAAACTCACAGTTTCAACATCTCCTGATGACCTTGGCAAAGGGTCAGGAGGATCTGAAAGCCCTGCTTGGGAACAAAGAGCAAGTGAAAAAGAAGAATAAGAGAGTCGGGGTGGCTACCCTAGGAAGAAGGTTTGAGGGTGAAGCCAGAAGAGTTCTTGAATTTCCCCCTACATCTGAAGAGGGAACCAGTAAAGGGAATGCGGCTGCGGTACCTTCCGAATCCGAAGCTAAAGAAGGAGAGGCTGAAGAAGACGAAGACTACTCAGAACAACAATACCCGCCCGCCGATGATAAGTACAAGGGGTTGGAAGACAGGTTGGCAGCTATGGATCTGCAGAGAGTTCCCGGCTTAGATTTTGAAGATTTGGGATTAGTTGCTGGAATTGTGATCCCCCCGAAGTTCAAAGTGCCAGTTTTTGCAAGGTATGATGGGCTGTCTTGCCCAAAAATGCATCTCAGATCATATTTAAGGAAGATCCAACCTTACACTGCAGACAAGAACCTGTGGATTCATTTCTTTCAGGATAGCCTTTCAGGGGCTCAACTCGAATGGTTCTATCAGCTGGATGGAGCCAGTATCCGAAACTGGGAGGACTTGGCTACTGCATTTTATAAGCAATATCAGTACAATTCTGACCTCGCTCCCACGCGTACCCAACTCCAGGGTATGTCACTAGGGACGGGCGAAGGATTCAAGGAGTATGCGCAAAAGTGGAGGGACCTGGCTGGCAGGGTGCAGCCACCTTTGACTGACCGTGAACTTGTTGACATGTTCCTGGGGACCCTGTCTGGTCCGTTCTTCAATCATCTGATTGGTAATTCCTCTGCTGGGTTTACAAATTTGATCTTAACTGGTGAGAGAATAGAAGCTGGTATCAAGTCGGGGAAGATACAGAAAGGTACCTCCTCAAGTACTAAAAAGAAGCCCTTCAAGAAGGAAGCCAGTGCTTTTTATGGTCCCAGAAGACAAATTAAACCGGAACGCCGCCAAACTGTCAATGCGTTGGTAATTTCAAAGCCTGTTGCTGCTCCTCAGCAGTTTAACCAACCAAGGGGTGAGAGACCCAAAAGGCAGTATACTCGGCTCAGCATGACCCTTTCTCAGATTTTGCCGCAACTACTGTCAACCAATCTGGTAACTGTCAAAGAAGCTTCGAAGGTAGTGAACACAGCTTCTCCAAAGTACAATCCCAACGCCCGTTACGCTTATCACTCTGATAGCCCGGGGCATACCACAGACGATTGTTGGGCTCTGAGGAATAAGGTTCGGGACCTTATTAATGCTAAAGAAATACAGTTTGAGGCGCCCGAAAGGCCCAATGTTGTGACCGCTCCCATGCCCCAGCATGGAGTGAATGCTGTTGAAGAAGACCGGTATGTAGCCTCCGTGGAAGAGATTGTTACTTCGTTATTGACTGTCAAGAGGAACCTGTTGCTAGCCGGTTTATTTCCGGGATGTGGTGAAGGTTGCCTTCTATGTGCTGTTTCACCTGTTGGTTGTCCTTTGCTGAAATCAGGTATCCAAAGCCTGATGGATAGCAAAGAAATCTTGTTCGAAAAGATTGTTGTTCCTGCTGTCCCTGCTGAAGAAGTTTCTATTGTCACTATTTTCAACAACCCTCCTAAGGCTCCTTCGAAGAAGCCTGTCAAAATCATGTCCACTCAGAAGATTGCTCCTATCATCATCACTGTTCCGGGGCCCCTCCCCTATACATCCGACAAAGCTGTCCCATGGCACTATGGGGCAGATGTTTATATGCTTGGAGTTAAACAAGAGTTCGATACAGGTACCAGTGTCAGCAACATCACCGGGCCTGCCAAGATTACTCGCAGTGGTAGGTTGTTCTCTCCTGATATTGCGCCACCAGCTATTCAGAAACCTCTTATCGTCACACCTGCAAGTGTGCCTGCTTCCCTTCAAGTTCCTGTTTCTACCCCTGCTGCCGAGTCATTTGACGCTCGGGGCAAAGGGATTGCTACCGATTTTCCTGCCCTGACGGAGACACCAAAGACAACCACTGTTGAAGCTTCCCAACAAGAGATGGAAGAGATTCTCAAGATTATCAAGAAGAGTGATTTCAACGTAGTTGAGCAGTTGGGGCACACCCCCTCTAAGATTTCTATGCTATCACTGTTGTTGTGTTCAGAGGCCCATGCCAAGGCCCTGATTTCCTTCCTGAAGACGGCCCATGTGCCACAAGAAACGGCTGCTGATCAATTTACCGATTGTGTGGCCAACTTGACTGCCGATAATGGTTTTGGCTTCTCTGACGCCGATCTGACCGCCAAAGGAAAGAACCATAACGACGCCTTGCATGTCTCCATTGAATGCAGGGGCACTACTCTTGCCCATGTGTTGGTAGACACCGGTTCTTCATTGAACGTATTTCCCAAGAAGGCTCTAGACAGGCTGGATTGTGAGGGTTTGGAGCTCAAGCCTAGTAACATTGTTGTCCGGGCCTTTGACGGTTCGAAAAGGATGGTACATGGGGAAGTTGACATTCCAATCAGGGTTGGCTCTCAAGTTTTTGATTCTACTTTCTACGTGATGGACATCCGACCATCCTACTCTTGTTTGTTGGGTCGTCCATGGATCCACAAGGCTGGAGCTGTGACCTCCACATTACATCAAAAGCTTAAATACCTGGTCAGAGGGAAGATCGTAACAGTTCAGGGGGAAGAAGAGTATATGGTCAGCCACCTTAACTCGTTCCGGTACATAGAGATGGATGGGGAATTTATTGAGACCCCCTTTCAACACTTTGAAGAGGTTCCTCAAACATTGGCATCAGCTAAAACTGTGATTGAAGACCCTCCTTTGAAGATGGCTTCCATAAAGGATGCCCGAGCTGTTATTGAGAAAGGTGATTGCGCAAACTGGGGCCGATATCCTGATTTCACTCTGAAGGCTGACAAGTTTGGTTTGGGCTTCACTGCAGAGGCTCAGAGGGCTGTTCGTAAGGCAAAAATTGGAAGACCTCCTGTGTTTATCACCAACCCGGGAGTGAATGCTATTGAAGACGAAGTGGAGGAATCTGAATTCGACAGCTGGATCTATTCAACAACCAACGATGGACCAAGCAACTGGACTGCCAAAGACTTCACACCTATTACTTTTGTCACTCAGTAATGAACTCTTTTGTTTTGAATTTGTAACAAACAATATTTTGAAACTTTTATGGCCTGGTGTCCTACCCGGGGCACCGTGGCTTCATTTGTGAGGGCTTTTTGTGTGTCATTTTCATATATCATCAATAAAAACATTGGAAGTTTGTTGCATTTCAAAATCTTGCGCTCCTTTTCTTTCTTTATTATATATTGCAAAACAGCTATATTTACACACACTCACCTATACAGGTTCCAATCCACTCTGGATCTCACTGGTAACGACTCTGCTACCGCCAGTTATGACTTCGAAAATCTGATCAACTTAGACGAATACGAAGGTGAAGATGATTGCGAAGTGCCTGGTGAACTTGCAAGACTGCTACTCCAGGAAGAGAGGGCTATTCAGCCACATGAAGAGCCAGTGGAAACGGTAAATCTGGGTACTGAGACAGACAGAAAGGAAGTCAAGATTGGTGCCAATCTAGAGTTCAGCGTGAAACAACGGTTGATTCAGATGCTGCATGACTATGTGGAAATCTTTGCCTGGTCTTACGAAGACATGCCTGGGTTGGATACCGACATTATAGTTCATCACCTGCCTACCAAGGAAGAATGCCCTCCGGTAAAACAAAAGGTCTGCCGTATGCGTCCAGAGATGTCCGAGAAAATCAAAGCTGAGGTTATGAAGCAATTTGATGCCGGATTTCTAGCAGTGACCTCTTACCCTCAGTGGGTTGCCAACGTGGTTCCAGTGCCGAAAAAGGATGGTAAGGTCCGAATGTGTGTTGATTACAGAGATTTGAATAGGGCGAGCCCTAAGGATGATTTCCCTCTGCCTCATATCGACGTTCTGGTTGACAACACTGCTCAGCATAAAGTTTTCTCCTTCATGGACGGTTTCTCCGGTTATAATCAGATCAAGATGGCTCCTGAAGACATGGAGAAGACCAATTTTGTTACTCAGTGGGGCACCTTTTGCTACAAGGTCATGCCTTTTGGGTTAAAGAATGCTGGGGCAACTTACCAACGTGCCATGGTTGCTTTATTTCATGACATAATCCATCATGAGATAGAAGTATACTTCGACGATATGATTGCAAGGTCCCAAACTGAGGAGGAACACCTTGACCATCTACAGAAGCTGTTTGACCGTCTGAAGTTGTACAAGCTGAGGTTGAACCCAAACAAGTGCACCTTTGGGGTGAGATCTGGAAAATTGATAGGCTTCGTCGTAAGCGACAAAGGCATTCAAATGGACCCTGCCAAAGTGAAAGCCATACAAGAGATACCAACTCCTAAGACAGAGAAAGAAGTCAGAGGCTTTCTAGGACGGTTGAATTACATTGCCCGTTTCATCTCACATTTAACTGCTACCTGTGAACCAATCTTCAAGCTGCTGAAGAAAGATCAAGTAGTATGTTGGAACGATGAATGTCAGGCCGCTTTCGAAAAGATCAAAGAGTATCTCCAAGAGCCACCCATTCTTATGCCTCCGGTTGAAGGGAGACCTCTAATCTTATACTTGACAGTACTTGACAACTCAATGGGGTGTGTGTTGGGGCAGCATGACGAGTCTGGACGAAAAGAACACGCCATTTATTACCTTAGCAAAAAGTTGACCGACTGTGAGACCCGGTACTCACTGCTCGAGAAAACTTGTTGCGCTTTGGTATGGGTTGCTCGCCGGCTGAGACAGTATATGTTGACTCACACTACTCTGTTGATTTCAAAAATGGATCCAATTAAGTACATATTCGAAAAGCCTGCCTTGTCCGGAAGAATAGCAAGATGGAAAATGATCTTGACGGAATATGAAATCCAGTACACGACTCAAAAAGAAATCAAGGGGAGTGTATTGGCAGACCATTTGGCACATCAGGCAGTGGACGATTACCAGTCGATGAACTTTGAATTTCCAGAAGAGGATATCATGGTGGTAACTGATTGTGAAGTACCTGGACCAGATGAAGGACCTGAGAAAGGATCCTGATGGTCTATGCACTTTGACGGAGCCTCGAACGCTTTGGGTAATGGTATTGGCGCTGTGATCATATCCCCTAAAGGCACTCATACTCCACTCACCGCCCGACTATGTTTCAACTGCACCAACAACATGGCAGAGTATGAAGCATGCATCATGGGTCTTCAAGCTGCAATTGACTTAAGGATCAAGTTTCTGAGTGTCTTCGGAGATTCCGCTCTCGTGATCAATCAGGTCAAAGGCGAGTGGGATACGAAACACCCAAATCATATTCCTTACAAGGAGTATGTGCTGACATTGCTTCCCCACTTCGAGGAGATAACTTTTGAACACTTCCCAAGAGAGGAGAATCAGTTAGCGGACGCATTGGCTACGATGTCTTCTATGTTCAAAGTCAAATGGGACAACGAGGCTCCCCGGATCATCATTTGGAAGTTGGATGAACCTGCACATTGCTGCGATCTTGAGACCGAAGAGGTAACAGAAAAACCTTGGTATCATGAAGTGAAGAGGTACTTGGAAGCTCAAGAATACCCCGAAGGCGCATCCGTTAATGAAAAGAAGTTCCTGAGAAGGTTTGCGGCGAAATTCTTCCTCAGCAATGGCATTCTCTACAAGCGAAACCATGATTCAACCTTACTGCGTTGTGTGGATAAGACTGAAGCAGAAAAGATCATGGCAGAGCTATATGAAGGTACCTTCGGAACACATTCCAGTGGACATACCATGGCAAAGAAAATCCTTCGGGCAGGTTATTTCTGGTCCACGATGGAAGCCGACTGTTATCAGCACTCTCGAACTTGTCGTAAATGCCAGATCTATGCTGATAAGGTGCACATTCCTCCGGTTCCTCTGAACGTCTTGACAGCACCTTGGCCTTTTGCAATGTGGGGCATTGATATGATCGGCGAAATCAGACCCACGGCATCCAACGGGCACCGCTTCATCCTGGTAGCGATTGATTACTTCACAAAGTGGGTTGAAGCAGCTTCCTACACAACCGTAACCAAGAACGTCGTGGCACGGTTCATTCGGCACAACCTAATCTGTCGATACGGTGTACCTGAGAGGATCATTACGGATAATGGTACCAATCTCAACAACAAGATGATCACTGAGCTCTGCGAGCAATTCAAGATACAGCACCACAATTCTTCTCCCTACCGGCCGAAGATGAATGGGGCTGTAGAAGCGGCGAATAAGAACATCAAGAAGATTGTGCAGAAGATGACCGTGACCTACAAAGATTGGCACGAAATGTTACCGTTTGCTCTTCATGGGTACCGTACCTCAGCACGGACGTCAACGGGGGCAACTCCCTTTTCCTTGGTCTATGGCATGGAGGCAGTCTTGCCTATTGAAGTCCAGATACCCTCTCTCCGGATAATGAAGGATGCAAGTTTGAGCGAAGATGACTAGATCCAGACTCGGCTTGATCAATTAAACCTAATTGACGAAAAGAGACTCACTGCTATTTGTCATGGTCAGACGTACCAAAAACGGATGATCAGGGCATTTAACAAGAAGGACAGACGACAAGAGTATCAAGTCGGAGACCTGGTAATCAAGCGTATTATCCTACCTCAAGGTGATCCCAGGGGCAAATGGACCCCTACTTACGAAGGGCCATTTGTGGTTAAGAACATTTTCTCAGGAGGAGCTATGATTCTAACCACCATGGATGGTGACGACCTTCCTCATCCTACCAATGCAGACATAGTAAAAAGATACTACGCATGAATCAAGGACCCGCTAGGTTGACACACCTAGGCAAAAATAAGGGCTTCCCGGCGAACCAAAAGGGTTCGGGCAAAAATAAGGGATGAAAATGAAAAAAAAATCTGTACACCCGACAAGTCGAAAACCTGAAAAGGCGGCTTGGGCAAAAATGGGTATCCCGGTGGACTGAAAACCCGAAAGGGCGGTCCAGGCAAAAGTTAGGGATAAAGCGTAATACTATGTCTCATTGGATCACCTTGCATCCAGAATTCGGCATCAACTATCAGGTTCAGATGACTCCAATCAATCAGCTTCATCTTCAACTAAGCAGCAGAGTGATGAGACGCTTGAAGACATAAAGGCGATAGCAGAGTTGGAACCCAGTGGGATTATTTTTCACATAGTTGTTTTGTTTCATTTTCAAAATTGTATAAACTCTATGCTGTTCGGCGGCGTTCTCTTACTAGGATGTCAGCCTCTTGTGCAAAAACGCCTATTTACAGGCAAATTTCAAAATCAATACAAGTTCAATTTTTCAGACAAATTACCCATCGTTTTTCCTTTTTCTGTTTTGTTTAGCGAAGAACGTCCAATGTTCATTTTGATATATGCATTTGACATTAATTGCTAATCATGAATATTTGCATGCGAAACAAAGGATTAATTACAGATGACATAAAAAACAGGGGAAATAAAGAGTTATCCAAAACAATCTAGTTGCTCTGTCCACCAAGGTACCAAGGTAGATCCGGCTGAAGAACATAACCAGGTTACCTCAACTCCCCACAGAGTAAGACAAGATTCAGCAGTACTCTCCAGGCAGATTTGGTCTCCCATCAGCCCTAAAAAGGCACAGTATCCCTAGCAAGTCAGCAATACTCTCCCAGGAAGAGTTAGTCTACTGTCAGCCTTAAGGAAGTTGGGTATCCCCAGAAGATCTCAACATTCCCCAGCGGAGTATAGACATTCCTCAACAAGCATCCCCGACAGTCTTTAGTATAAGATTGTTCCCCGGCGGAATACCAGACACCCCAGTGGAACCATTCCCCAGTACAATCCAAAGTTTCCCCAGGAGAGTGGAATCCATATCCCCAGTAGATTCTAGAAGCTTATCATCTGCAGAGTACGCGTCTCCCCGACTTTATTCAAAGGTTATTTCCCCACCAGGGTATAACTGGGATATCCTCAGCTAGTTGCCACGGAAAGATCGTCCTCAGCGAAGTTCTTCCTATCCCCAACGGAGTTCATCAATTTCCCCAGCATAACCTATCAGTGGAATCCCCAGCGGAGCTCTCATCAAAACCTCAGCGAAGTATCTCTTCCCACAGAGTAATACCCCGGAGTAATCTCTTAACCTATTTTATTCCCCTCAGAGTAATCTCTCCAACAAGTTTATTCCCCAACGGAGTCATCTTCTCCTACCGGTTTATTCTTGCAACCATCATCCCCAGCAGAAGCGAAGAACTCTACCCTTCAAAACATCAGCCCAGGATTCAACTAGTTCTCGGCACTCGTCAAGGATTTATTTTCCTAGACGAAAATACATTCATAGACATTTCACATTTCATACATCCTGCTTACATACATGATAAAGTGCATACAACACTATCTCATTTTGAGCATCATAACATCATGCATTTCATACATCATGACATTGCGTACAACTGATGTTTTTGCCTTTTCAGGAAAAGGACAATCCAAAGATGATTACTATCAACTGTCACAATTCCAGATTCGATTCCTGTATCTAGCCAGGGCATATCTATGAGTGATTGATTGTAGATTCGATACCTGTATCCAGCCAGGGCATATCTGCATGAAGAGTTTGAAGATCAACCCCTGTAATAGGCCAGAAAATTATCTTTCATTCTCAGGTCAGAGGTCGACACCTGTATCCAGCAAGGAAAGCTATCTCTACCAACCTTTTGCAAATTCCAGATTTGATACCTGTATCCAGCCAGGGCATATCTGTAGACGATAAATTCTAGATTCGATACCTGTATCCAGCCAAGGCATATCTGAAGACGACAAATCCCAGATTCGATTCCTGTATCCAGCCAGGGCATATCTAAAGACGACAAATTCCAGATTCGATTCCTGTATCCAGCCAGGGCATATCTGTGAGTATTTGATTGTGGATTCGACACCTGTATCTAGCCAGGGCACATCTGCATGAAGAGTTTAGAGATTTGATACCTGTATCCAGCCAGGGCATATCTGTAGACAACCAAATTCCAGATTCGATTCCTGTATCCAGCCAGGGCATATCTGTAGACAACCCAATTCCAGATTCGATTCTTGTATCCAGCCAGGGCATATCTGTAGACGACCAATTCTAGATCCGATTCCTGTATCTAGCTAGGGCACATCTGTGAAGCAACTAATTGTAGATTCGATACCTGTACCTAGCCAGGGTATATCTGCATGAAGAGTTTGAAGATCAACACCTGTAACAGGCCAGGAAACCATCTTTCTTTCTCAAGTACGCAAGTTCTCGCTAAGGAATCTCTTACGCGATCGACACCTCCAAATGGCATTTATAAGCCCATTCCCGACAAGGTTCTGTCACACCTCCAGATGGCATCTATAAGCCCATCCTCTTATCCACCATATCTCCAAATGGCATCTATAAGCCCATTCCCGATTTCAAATGCTGATACTCCACTATACGAGTGCAAATTTCCGGGCACTCTAGTGTCCAATCTCCTTTTACCTTCGAGTCACGAAAGACAAACTTGCCAATCTAACTCTTCAGGTTCAAGAAGATTGAACAGGGGCAACTGTTGTACCCCAAAATTTGCCCTCCCATTTCCTCAACATTTTCTCACCACAAGACCCTTGAAGCTCAAGATCAAGTTAGGGTTTGCTCTACTCAAGACTCCTCCTTGCATTGTTGACCCAAATTAGGGTTTGAGTTTGCACAAAGATGTTTTGACCTAAAAGGTCCGAGATGACTTTCATACTTCATATTGGACCCACAAGTTTATCCATACCAAGTTTCAAGCCTTGATTCCAATCTTTGCCCAGTCAATTGGACAGTTGACCTAAAAATCAACTGTATTGGGGAAAAAGTCAACTGTGGTCAATTGACAGTCAAACCTCATGAAATTTGACCCACATCAACATTATGAACTCATATGGACCATTTGATCAAGTTTGGATCACAATTCCACAAGAAATTTGATCAGATCACCAAAAGGGCAAAATGGTCATTTCTAGGGTTTTGACTGCACAAAGGCAATTCTTGACTGTTTGACCTAACCAATGGCAATCCAAGCTCACATATGGACTCAAGGACTCAATGGCATTGTCTTGACATGTTCAACAAGTTCAAAAGATCCCAAATGCACAAGTTTGACAAATGAATTTTCCAGTCAATTGAGCCAAAATTGACTGTATACTGAAAAGTCAAACTTTGACTTTTTGGTCAAAATCAAGTGTCAAGATTCATTTTTAATCAAAACATGTCAAATCATGAAGATTGTTCATCAAGAAATCAAAAATCACAAATTAGGGTTTGAAATGAAGAAATTTCATAACTTAGAATTTTTCTAAGTTATGAAAATCCCTAATTTTTTCCTAACTTTGTCCCATTTTTTTCATCAAGATACATTTGGATTCAAACAAAACTCAAAACATGAAAGTTATAGTCCATTGCAAAATCTACAACTTTGATTCACAAAGTTTCCTCAAAAGAAGCTTGTAGCTCAAGTTATGATTTTTGGACCAAGGGTGCAAAACATTCTTAACTTAGAAATTTTTTGACCTATTCTAGGCAGGATTTTTGCCTAACTTCATGACCACTTTTCACATGCTTCCACTTGGAATTTAAACTTTATTTACAAAGATGGATTGTAGTACATATTCCAAGCTTTCCAAATTGTCCAAGAACTTCTCAAACACCCTTGTGGTTAGGGAGAATCAAATTTGTCAATATGGGCAAAAGTCACTTTGTTCATGAGCCATTTCCATGTTCATAACTTTGCATTTTTGAACTCAGCATGTTTCAAGCTAGTTACAGGCCTCTAATCTCATTTACACTCAATAATTTAATGCCAACCCTTTGTGTTCAAGCCTTATTTTTTGTGTTTAACAATTACATTAAGAATTCAGCCATATTTGGAAAAAGTGACTTAGCCATTTTTGAAAAGGTGAACTTTATGTCAAGTTTACAATCTATGAGGTACAAGGCAGATCTTTGAGGCACAAAGGCATGGACATATCCCACTGATCAAGACTAACATTTGCAGCATACTTGAGGGGCCTGTGGTAGCCTAGAAACCAAGTGGACAAACTTTGCTTAAGAGAGAAGAAACTTGCATTTTGAAACACAACATTGAGTTCCTGTCAACACAAGCCTAAGCAATCTTATTGAATACATTCCAAACATCATAACTGAGCTGAAACACAAGCCTATCACCTTCAATACCTCCCCAAACACAGAAACACCATTTTGCTGCACAAAACAGGGCATCCCTGCAGATTGAGTTGCACAACTCAGTTTGCTCGTGCGTTTTGGCCAAAGCTGGTTCATAGACACTCCCTACCATCCATTGAAACTATCCCAAGCCCTAGCTACAAACTGTAACACCTCTAACCAACTTCACCATTTTCACTTTTTCTGTTTTGCAGGTTGACTTCTATAGCTCGATTCATTTAGTTTCAAAGCAAGCTAAAGGTTGGAGAAGCATCCCTGAGCTTCAAGCAAGCTGTACAAGTCCTCAAGTTCCATTGAAAGTACCTCCATTGTTGTACACGATTCAAGCTGAACAGGTAAGTTTTTGAACTTCTATCTCTCTATCCAGGCATAGTTAGGTTTAAGTTTGTGAAGAAAACATGCTCTACTCATGGCCCTGAAGCTGCACATATAATTACTTTCCATTTATATTGCTTATGCTGAGAGAATTTAAGACCTGAACATTGACAAAAACTTAGGTCAGAAATTGGGGGAGAAGAAATTCTCTCTCATTTCTGAGAGTTAGATCAAGTTTTTTATATGTATGAACTCGTGACATGATGCTCTATAATGTTTGTGTTGTAAGTTTTTGTTAAAAGTCAAGGAATCAAGAGATAACAGGGATGGAAGGAAGCGCGCGTTTTTTCATTTGAAACTGTCTGGAGGTTGATGACAAGCTTGCTTTGGGCTGGGCTTGTTTCTTTTTCTATTTGCACCATCTTTTTACACATACACCCCCTTGGCCCATTTTGTTTATTTTTATCATTTTTTGACTTTTTTCTTTTTGTTTCTGACTTATTTATTTTTGTTAAAATATAAAAAACATTTTTTCAACCTTTTTTGCATTTTATTTGAATTTTATTTGTTTTATTTGAACTTGTACATAAATAAACAAAATACCTTTTTTATTCAAAATACAAAAATAATACAAAATACATTTTATTTTATGATTTTTATTTTATTTTATCCTTTGAAAACATTTTATAAAAAATATACTTTTTTTTGTAAATAATAAATATTTTTATTTTTGTACATATTTAATATATTTAGTAAATAATAAATACTTATATATTTATTAGAATATTTAGGATAAAAATACAAAAATAATACATTTTTATTTTTATTAATATTTGACCTCAAAAATCACTTTTTTTACAATATACTTTCTTTTATTTATTTTTTGTACATAATTAATAAATATTGTATATATTAAATAATAAATACCAATTTATTTAGCAAATTAGGGTTTTGCCCTAAAAACATAAAAACACCCAAAAATTATCCTTTTTATTTTTGTTTATTTGTCACATGAAAAACCCTTTTACATACATATAAAAATCATTTTTTGCATCTTGCATATTTTATTGTATTTTGTTTAATTTTTGTGCAATTAAATACCTTGTAAATTCCATTTGGATTGTAATAGCTTAGATTTAATTTCTTGCTCAATATCCCCATTTGAACATTTGTACCCCCCATCCCATAATTGTGTTGTAATAATTTAGGACCTTTAAATTCCGCATTTGAAAGCTTTCTAAATATGCCATGATAGACTTAGGGTTTTGTATGCAAAAATCAACCAAACAAATAGCTTGACTTAATTCCAAGATAAAAGCATGAAAATGAAAAAACACCAATCACACTTGCACCCCTTAGGGTTACTCCACTTGATGCCTTCAATAATGGGCCATGTTGCATGCTAGGTGTCTTTGGCAAAAACAAAACAATTCAAATGATCATAGTCCCTCGATGACGCTTTCGAAAGTTTCCTAAAAATGATCAAGTCCCTTAAAGGAAAAATTGCCCAAAGACACTTGGCACCATTGCAATCATGGTCTAAACGATGACCCACGCCCGTCCCGTTCACATCCTAACACAAGATTGTCCACCAAATACAATGGTGGAACAAAATTGTTAAAACGGTTAAAACATAGCAAAGATCTTTGAGGAATTTAGGAGTAGACAACTCTTGGTTACTTGCCAACTTGCAAAACAAAAACGCTTGCCTATTTTTCAAAACCACACATCACAACACACTTTCAAAAACAACTTTCAAAAAACATTGAAAACTTTTCAAAAGATAGTACACCTTTGTATACATCCCAACATGGATCATTACAAAGGTTGCCACCACAAATGGCCTCTTTTCAAAACATTTTCAAACACACACACAAAGCACCATTTCAAATAATTGAAAATCAAGGCAAGTTGATCTAAGCAAGTAACTAAGAGCCCATGGATAACCATGGATAGAAAGGATGCTAATACCTTCCCTTTCTATAATCTACTCCCCGAACCCAAGAAAACATCTCAAAGGTTTTTGCTGTGCTTTTTAACCTTTCCTTAGGATAAAATAAAAAGTCGGTGGCGACTCTTGCTCAACCGAAACATTTGAGAAAACAAACGCAAAACCTCAAGTCAGTTCTCCCACCGTATCACAGTATCGGATACGTAAGAAAGAGACAGATCGAAGCAAGCTCTTACAAAGATATCAAGAACATATGTCTGGGATTGGTAGCAGACATATGAAACAAGTATCAAAAATACATATCCGTGGTCGGTATCGGATACGTAAGAAAGAGATGGACCGAAGAAAGCTCTTACAAAGATATCGAGAACACATGTCTGGGATTGGTAGCAGACATATGAAACAGGTATCAAAAATACATATCCGTGGTCGGTATCGGATATGCAATAAGGAAAGAGACCGAAGAAAAGGACTCTAACCAAGGATATCAGGAATATACGTCTAGAGGAAAGGGCGTATAACCAAGGATATCAAGAAACATATGTCCGGAGGAAAGGATATATAACCAAAATATTGGGAAAACATCTCCGGAGGAAAGGACATATATAACCAAAGGCTTGCAAGGGTAAAAGAGAATCACGACTTACTAAGACAATAGGAAATACCAAAGACTCGACTGGTGGTAGATCAAACAACCTTAGCTGGGGAATCAAAATAGAGTCACCCTAGGCTTCTTGTGGAGATAGTTCAAATCTGAATACATAACAGTCTGATTACAACAAGTAAACACAATTGGCTTATACTCATGCATGTTTAAATTTCTTTTATATAGCGTAATGCTCCATACAATGGGAATGCTACGCGTTTTGGTAGATGGTGTAATGATGCATGTTTAGTAATGCATTAGGAAAACACAAAAATAGTCGGCTACCGAGAAGACAATAAACTTCCGAATGATTATTCTGGAACATCTGATCTTATGTATATAAAAGGCAATTTATACTTCAATGGGGAACCGGGATTTGGAACCACCAATCTATAAAGATCGATATCACTGGGGAAGTAACTTCCTGAGAAGAATACTGCCAACGTAAATTGCAGTTCAGAGAAAATCTTGAGTTCTGATCAAACTTCACACTTCACGGGGAAAAAATCTTTATCCTCTGTTGGAAAGAGAAAAGCTTACTGGGAATGGAAACTTATGGCATAGAAATTCTGGACGAAGATAACTTCTGTTAGGGGAGTATAGAAATTCTTAAATAAAAAGAATTCTACTCAGACCACACTGGGGATATCATTGCTGGGAGGTAAGAGATCCTCACTTGGGGAAGAAACGAACATCCCGGGATAGAAACTCTACTGGGGACGTCTCAATAAAATTTTCTATCACTGGTAATGAAAGAGTTATGACTGGAATTATCTTGTATACCTCACTAGAGAGATAAGACACTTGCTCTACTAGGGAAGAAAGAATAGTTCCATTGGGGTAATTGGATCTCTTCATACGAAAATCCTCATGTTCGTCACATACAGACCCTTCTTGATTCATTTGTTGGTATGCATCTTGTCATAAAAGACCAACAGTACTTGCAAAAACAGAAGTTGGGTGACACGCCCCTGTTTGGAATGGAAAAACTTACTGAAGAATAGATAATTTGAACAACCAATCACCTGGTAAAAACCGCGATGCAAGATTGCAACCTTAGCATGTCGACTCCGAGGAGGAATCCCACTAAAAAGTGGACTTTAGAGGAGATGCTGCAAAACTAAATTGCAGTCCAGTGAAAAGGAATCATCTTGACATTACACAACTTTTATATTTCCAGGGAGAACGAACATTCTCCTCCTGCAGAGAAATGAGGATGCTTCGCTGGGGAGGAAATATCTTGGAAGAGAAACCCTTTGGAAACAACCTTTTTGTCAAGTAGCAACAAGTCTTTTACTGGGAGTAGGCACCCCCTAGGAAGCAATATTTCCACTGCATCTTGTACGAGTAAACAACCCCAAACGATCTTTGCGTTACTGCTCATATCCTACTGAGGATAACAATCTATACTTCAATTAGGGATAATAACCTTGACTTAGGAAAAAGGGTATCAGTAAATGGACTTGAGTCTCTGATAAGTCGAAGATAACAATCCTGACTTCTCGACATGATTTTCAAATTCACAGGTCATTTAGCATGCGTATGGACTTGATCTCATCAACTACTGAAGAAGAGAGAAAGCCCTTACATAAATTCTTGCCCCAGTCTGTAAGGCTTTTGTAGAAAATTGCCTTGAGATGACTTTTTGAGATTTATACTATTGAAGATAATCTGCCCCAGTGTTATGACCTTTGGAACATGATGTTTAGATAACCAAATTTTTGATATGATTCCAACTATGCTTGAGTGAATGCCCATCCATCTGTAGATTCTAAAAGATTCTCCTCTGATCAATGCATTCTCAGAGAGATTTGTCAAATATCAATACAACTGCCCCAGTTTGACTGCACTTTGAGGGATGAAATCCCGACTTGAATGCCTTAGATTGGCTGAATACCTACTCGACGGAGTATTTGACGCGTTTTCCCTTGCTCAACAGAATCTTGACAAATATTTTCTTTGTCTCATGCTCACGGAGGGATGAGAAACTAGAGGACTTTCGAAGGCAATATAACCTTAGAGTGGTTGGCTTATGTCTTGAGAGTTGGCTACTTCACAACCATTCTTCTCAACTTGAACTGCTTCGTTCTCGAGCAAATACTTGAAGCAATACGTCCCTTGGGACCAACTGAAAGTAATGCACCGCTGCTTGACAGAGACTCTGGGAAACCAACTTTTGCAATCTACTTCAGATCATTTCTCAAACTGGTATTCTTTTATTCAACAGAGTCAACAGAAGATTTTCCCCAGGTTAAGACCATTCTCACAAATGATTCACCTTTAAACGGTATCTTGAAGGATTTTTTCCCTTGAGATGATCAAATTTTCATCTGATGCTCATTATGCAAACTTACTTGATGTTTAAGCACTTGCTCATATGCAAAGAATGTTTTTCTGAGAATGATAATTATAATACAAATCTCATGTTTGTCTTGAAGTTTAAAAACTTGTATTGAAAAGATGTTGAAACAAAAAAAAATTGTACAAAAGATAGTGTGATACTAACTCAAAAAATTAGCAAGCCTCATAGGAGTCAGATTACCGTATTCTTGTTAGAGTGCGCTTTTAAATTAACCCATGCTTTAGTTAGGACTTTTATGGGTTGTAATGTGGCCTGGTTCATGGTTTTAGAAAAAAGGATTTAAGGCTCAAAATATTTGGTTCCCACCCATTCTCCATGATGTTCTCCAGTCGTAAATTCAGTTAAACCAAAATGAACACTCATCCCTCAAAAGGAGTTTACCATGGTTGAGGAGGATATGGCAGTCACTCACCTCTTTCATTTTTGGTGTTCGATTGCACGACTTTATTCTTTGTGGAGGATCTTTATTTGGTAATCCCCTTTTTCTATTTTCGCGCTTTTCGCTTTCTTTTTGTATTCCCTAACTTTTTCCTGGACAAATTCCTTTTGAATTTGACTTTGAAGTCTAGCGGGATGCCCTGACTTTTGCCTAAGCGACTTGTTTTTTCAAGTTTCGGCTTAGCAAGGCTTTTTGTCTCTTTCTTTCATCATTTAATTTTGTTCGAACCAGTCGTGTGATTTCGATTCGTTCTTTGACTTGCTGAAAAGGTGTAACTGCCTTGCTGTTTGGTTGATGAGGAATAATCGTTGTGGTATCGTCATCTTTTGACCCCTTGATGTGCGAGAGATACTCTTTGGGATATCATTCTCGTTGATGCACGCTGCTGATATATGAGAGTTAACCATTGCGACTTTGACTTTCGTTAGCCTTTTGATGGATAACCATTATTGTATCCTTAGGTGCGCACTCTTGATGAATTCTGAACGCTCGATTAGATCAACTGAAATCTACCCTACCCCGGGTTAAATGTGAGGATTTTTCTGAAAAGAAAAGAGACTCCTACTTCAAGGCTCAAAGGGGTTGACGAGGGTTTCACTCCCTTATATATCCAGTGTTTGGGAATTTGAAACAAGGCATGTACATCGTCAGCAGGGTCCTATTCAAAAGCACACCGTTTAAATTTTTGGTATATTACTCATCATCCTGCATCCAAAGGTATTTTTCTTTATTTAACCAGAGTTAAGTATCAAAAATTCAAAGAAAAACATTAATGAGTGAATACAA
Organism: Vicia faba; assembly: GCA_948472305.1. Taxonomy (NCBI): domain Eukaryota; kingdom Viridiplantae; phylum Streptophyta; class Magnoliopsida; order Fabales; family Fabaceae; genus Vicia; species Vicia faba. The sequence continues at coordinate 853,356,695 of OX451741.1, forward strand.
ATGGATTAATTCAAGACAAACAAATTCAGTGCATTGTGATTAATATTCAACAATAAGCAAGTTTTGCATACAAGAAAGTACTGAACCAAAACAAAGAAAGATTACAAATGAGAATGCAAATGTAATTCGAAAATGCCATGTTGAGGAGACTAGTCTCCGTATGGACGTGTTGCTTCAGAAGATGATCTGGCACTCTAGACATTCACTGAGTCAAAGGAGACTTCAAATCTGACTGGCTGGCCCGAAATTGATAGCCTTTGCATCCAGTAGGTATTGCACATTTCCTTTGAATGGCCTGCAGTCTTTAATGGAATGGCTTAGTGCCCCGACATGGTAATCACATTGCACATTAGAATTGAAATCCATAGAATAAGGAGGAATGACAGGCTTCAGTGGCTTGGGTTCCACCAAGGAAAGCTTGAGCAACTAAGAGAACAACTGGATATAAGTCATGGGAACAATGTCAAACACTCTCTTTGGCTTCCTATCCCTTTTCTTACCTTATTATATACGTCTCTGTTGATAGGTTTGCTGCTGATTAGCACACCGAACTTGGATGAGCATGAGGAACATTCTGATTTTGATTAACCATCTGATTTCCATAACTTGTAAACAGCCGCTGGTGAGAACATTCTGAGAGTATAGTTTGTGGGAGATGTGATTCAGATCGTGAGATTGAACTTTGAAGAGGAGAAGGTGTAACCCTATTCTTTGTAGCAGTTGGCATAAGATTGACTTGCACGCTCAAACCTTCGGGAGTGAAGAGAATTGTCCATGCATCAAGTAGATCATGGACTTGGTGCTTAAAAGCTACGCAATCTTCAGTATCAGGGTTGGGTAGCCTTTCATATGTAGTGAAGATTCGGGAGTTTGACCAAATGAAGTCCTAGCAGGGGAGGAAGCAATTGGGCATACAATTGGAATAGGATCATATTGTCGTTCAGGCTGTTTTGGCCTTTGCTGACGGACTTTGTCTTTTTGGGAAGTGAAAACTGGTTGTAGATGGGAAGATCCTGGAGTGCAAGAGTTCTTGTCCATAGATCAAATCTTGTATGTCTAACATCGAGAACCCCATTTGTTCTTTCATCTCTTCCAATTCCCCACGAAGTTGTTCCATAACTTGGATCTGATCACGAAGCGACGAGAAGTCAAGATTTGCAGTTCTAAAAAAGAAAACACCGGGTCTAAATAAGGATTCCCCATTATGAGTACCTTCTGAGTACCTGCTATGGATGCATGAAGAGGCATGAGGTGAGTGAGAGAAATCCTCTTCTGATATGATTTGGACACCACCGTTTACGGATTGATCTCGTCTTGGACCTTGTCTCTAGATGGCGTGCCATCTTCAATTGAATGAGCAGTTGCCCCAGAATAATATGCATAGAAGATTATTTCAGGAGAACAAATGAATGCTTTTCCAAGCGAATCAATATAAACTGCATCATCAGACATGTTGCGCCACAAAAAAAATACAGACTATCTTCTATCAGAACAAAAGAGACATCCACCTGATGAAAAAGAGTGTGCCAGTTCGCCAAATAGGAATTGGACCTTTGGAAGAGACGTTAAACAGGTGCTTGGCTTTATATTTCAAACCCTTTCATAGTTTCAATATCGAAACCGGGTTCCCCAGAATAGGGGATACATCTAGCCTGTGTATGGCAATCAGAAGAGCTGTTTGTATGTAGTGCAATGGGCTTGTAACAGCATGCTCATCGGGATTCTTCTGTCTTTACTTAAAAGCTTTTCCCCATGAATTCACTTGGGGAATAAAGACTGGTTGCTGTTGAACAGATCAGGGAACACAAAGTTATGGAGGATGCCCCTGATTAAAAAGTCTGATGCCCGATGTGGAAACCACGTATGACGTTGGTCAACAAGAACGAAGCACTGATATAAGATCCTATAGTAAATGGGAACCATCTGCTGATAAGATGTTCCAATAACTCAGGATTCTGTAGCGCTCCCTGATTGAAAGTGTTCCCTAAAAGATGAGGATAAGAGAGAACCTTTACTACGACAGTAGGTGCAAGATTGTTGACATCGTCATCAGAGCTTTCATGACCTGGCTCATCTGAGTTTTCAATCAATTATCTTCCTACTTGAAGAGATTTCTGACCACGGGTCAAAGCTTGCATGTATATCACTCAGAGCTATTCCATAACCGATCACTGAACAAGTGCAGTAAGAAATCAAGCTGAACCTCTGAGGAGAACACATGGTCTGAGCAAGAATCCCCAATCTTCGAGTACCTGTTATGAATGCATGAATATGCATGGAGTGCATGAATGGGTGCCATGTCATGTTCCATCATTCCCAAGGAATTTACGTGCTTTGATTTTTATTTTACGTAAGTAAAAGATGGAACGATTCAACACAAGGCTTGCAAATATGATTCCTTGGGAATAATAGAACATGTATGTTAAGCATGTGGTTAACCATGTTATGTATGCAAAGGCATGAGATCAAATGGGATCAAGGTTCCATTATTTCTGAATATGATTGTTGCACTGTTTCTGAACCATATGAATATCATCAGGTCAAAGGTCTGGCACAACTTCTACACATATAAGAACCAAGTACCATGTAGATCTCCCATTGTACGGGGTCGAGGCTTCTGGAACATCGGATACTGTTGAGCATTTTCTGAATATGTTGGGAATGCCAAGATCGAAGGCCTGAATGAACCTCCAAGTATACAAATCAGGAACTCAAAATAAATCTGAGAACCATATAGTCACCAAAAAAATATAGCATCTGAATAAGTCACCAACAGAAATCCAGAGCATACCCATTAGAACCAATAGTCACTGTCTGATCATAGTCTCCATGTGAGCACGAGTAACCGTCTGAACATGAGTAAATATTTGAATATAGTCACCAACGGTACCTGTAATAAGAATTCCCTTCCCGCTCACGGGTGAAGACTAGGTCAGGGTAAGACAATGGTAACTCGAAAATCACGGGTTCGTTTGAAAGTAGAATCATCGCAACACAGACGTGCATGATGAAAATACCTCCAATTGAACCTCATCCGAGCATGGTATATGACATGACTGCACTAATCGGACCACGTCCTATAGCCTTCATGCCCCCACTCTATTCCTAGTGTCCTAGTGCACTCTGGTCTGGGTACTGGGCCTTTTACCTCAATAGTAACATCCCCACCCAATCAAGAAGCAGATTTAGTAAACAGTAGTATATGGAAAACAGTAAAATACAATGCATACATATGCTCAAGTATATACAAAATGAGTGAATAAACTGAAAGCATAAAAATAAACACCCAAAGAAAAGAAAGCAAGAGGTAGGAGAGACTCCGGGATGGACCAGCAATAGGTTAACCTGTCCCCAGTGAAGTCGCCAGCTGAAACAACTGGCTGAAAATCATCAAACAATGAAGTCGCCATCGAACGTATTTTATCCCACAGGAAGGGAAAGGTAAACATCGAGAAAACCTGAGAAGGGAGAAGTCACGGTCTTGCAACCAAAAGATCGAGTAAGGGAGTCTGTTACGCGAGGGGAAGGTATTAGCACCCCACACGCCCGTGGTACTCTACAGTATCCACTCTTGTTATCTATCTTATGGGTGTGTTTAATCTATGTCTAAGCTGTACAAAGAATGCATGCAAAAGAAGAGACAAAAGAATGTAGGGAAAATAAAAGTTGTTCTCGTTCGAGCCCTACCCCGATGCCTACGTATCCCTTTTAAGGAATCAGAGCAGCCGTAGTTCGGGTCATATGTTTTTTGTTGGTTTGTATTTTTTTAATGAACAATATTAATTTCTCCTTCTGCCGCAACTCGACCTTTGGAGACTTACGCGTCAGCACAAAAGTAAATTAACATGCTCTTTTGAAAAAGTTTAGTGAAAAGTTGCTTGGGCGCACAAAAAGTTTGAATTGGTTTGTGTTTTTGATGAACAATATTAATTTCTCCTTCTGCCGCAACTCGACCTTTGGAGACTTACGCATCAGCACAGAAGTGAATTAACATTCTCTTTTGAAAAGAGTTTTGAAAGGAAGGCCCGTAGGCAAAAAGAGTTTTTTTTGGTTGGTGTTTTTGCTTGTGGATAGAAACTAGTTAATCTCAAGAGAGAGATATTAGCCATTTTTCTATTTATTCGTGAAATGAGTCTTTGAGACTTGAAGCATACCAAAGCTTAGAACAAGAAAACAATAAGGTCGAGAAGAAACCCGCTTATCATCTCACATACTTAACGAAGATATGATTCTGGTCACTAAAAAATTTAAGTATTTTGAGGCTTGCAAGAGAAAGAAGTTTTTGTTTTAAATGCATATGCAACAAGCCGGGGGGGGGGGGGGAAGTCAAAGGGGGAGATTAGCCTATTTCTATACCTAATTTTATCATGCATTGTATGATCTTTCGAAAGCACTAAAGTTCGAAAATGAGGAATAAAATGATATTGCGATGATACCGAACGGAGAAGGTTTGTTGCCTCTTTGAAATCATGCAAGCAATAAGGAAATTCTACCAAAGCCGAAAACGACAGTTGGCTCCGACAGTATTAGCATGTCCGGAAGGCTTCATAGATGAGCTTTCTCCTCCAGGTATCTTCCTTTACTCCTCGTCTTCACTTCTTTATCTTCTTATTCTTTTCTTGTTTCCGTTTCTTTTGTTGTCGTTGTTGTGCTAAAAATTAAGCAGAAAAGTGTTGATGTTGTTCTGCGCAGATGATGGATCCATGATGGTGACGATATCACGTTGAAATAGAGAATTGCATGAATATGAAGATGAAGTTTCAGTGATGATGCTGATTAAAGATGTTGAAGATCTTCCGAGAAGATAAAGATTTTTGAAGTCTTGAGATGGTGCATGAAGAGAGTGCAGAGGGATTTTTTTTGGTTGGTGATCTGTTTCTCTAGGGATTGAGAATGATTGAAGATGAAGATGAGTGAGGATGATGAAGGTTGATAATGGTGATGACGAATCACCTCCTAATTCAGAGAGAAAAAGAAGATCTTATGGTGAGTTTTTCGTTATATTTTTCTGTGAACTTCTGTAGAATAATTATATGTGAATCGCCTATTTTCTGTGAAAGAGTGGTGATTTGCAGAGAAGTATGAAAGTGGTTGATAAGGAATTGAGAGAGGATGAAAAGTGAAGTGTGGTGATGATTCTCCCCAATGCTGAAGAATGAATCCCCATTGAGGTGAGATTTCTTGTTGTATAATTTTTGTTGCTGCTGTTAGAAAATGGCTAAAAAAATGGGAAGTTAGCTTCTGGTTTTTTTAGAAGTTAGTTGGAAGAATTTGTTAGTTTTTTGTAATTGATAAGTGGTAGTTTATAAATTTGTTATATTTCTGTTACGATTTTTTTCCTTTCAGTTTTTTCCATTTGAACTGCTATATGAATGGGCTATTAACCGTGTTTTAGAATTTAGAGATTCTGTTATTTTTAGTTAAAACTATTAGGAAGTTGTTAGAACTGTTAGCTTCTGTTTTTGAAACAGTTAGAAGGTTTTTGGAAGTTGGTTAAAATAGTTGGGATTTGTTATGAGAATTAGTTAGAATATTCTGTTATGTTTTCTGTTAGAGAATGCAGTTAAATTCAGTTGGGCACTTGGGTGAGCTGAAAAAATTGGTTGTTGAGTTGGTCACATAAATTATGTTAGTTAGGAAGGTTAAGAAGTTAGTTACAGAATTTTGGTTGATGGTTATGGTTTCTGTTTGGAATGCTGGTTGGAATTATATTTCCATTTTCTGTTATAAGTCAGGATGTTAGTTGGGAAACAGTTAGAGGATTGAGTTTTGTTAGGATATTCTGTTGAAGTTTGCTTTGCCAATTATCCAATGGTTGAAGGAAATTTGGGTTTTAGTTAGGGTAAGGGCTGATATGGAATTAGTTTTGTTTTCTGGTTTTTCTGAGCAAGTTGGCTGATCTGAGTTTATTGGGCTAGAATGAGAACTGAAATACTCAGATGCTTTAGTAATCAGACAAAATCTGTCGAACTGTTCCTTTTTCTTTGAATTGATGACTTCCAATGCTTATTCTGGATTAGTGAATAATGAACCAAAACTTCTTCAGATTTCAATTTTTAAACCGGTTTTGTTTTTGTGATGAAATATTTGAGCTTCTGATTATTATTTTTGTTATATGGAGCAGGTTTGTCACTTGATTTGATTGGTTTGGCAGCCGCGTCAAAGTCCTGCTCAACTGTTTCATCCTGTTGGGCCAAGTTTTAAAAAACCACAACTTGCTTCTGCAGCAGTAATTTTATCCTTTTCTATTTCCGCTGTTTCTACTTTCTGGTATAGACATAATGCAGGGATGATTTACAGTTTTTTTAGTTTTAAAATCATGGACTGTTGAACCATGTTTATGGACATAGCAGGGCTGGGATTTGGTTGCGGGAAGAAACCTGAGCACATTCAGGCCATCGAGTTTCCTTCTATTGAAGCCAAGGTATGCTGATAAAGACTGGTACGAAGCAGTAGATGCACATTTTGGTGAAAGCATGGAGTTTTGGCCTTAAGAATTTAGAGCTTTAGGCTTAGAAACATAGAACCAAATTCCTTGTAATTACTTCTTGTTGTATACTTCAAGCATGTAATGGCACCATGTACTTGTAATAGGATAAACCTTGTAAGCAAATTTGTTCCATCTTGACTTTCTAGTTTGAGCTTCTTTTCTTTTCCAATCTTTAAACTATTTCAAGTCTTGAATGATAAGAAGTTGGTTCAAGCATGACTTTGTAATAAGCTACATGACACCTTGAACTTGTATTTGAACTTGGGCGATGAAATGCACTTGAATGGATTCATATGTATTTTGAATGGGATTTGAAGAACTTTAATTAGAACCTTAAATGATGCTTGATTATTTGAATGGACTCGAATAAATACTCGAATGATGAATTCTATGATGTTTGAATCAAGATGATTTTCAAATAATGAACATTGGATGATGAATGATCCTTATCTATCACTCGAACTTCAAACAATCCACACACTCACTCTTCAAGGAATGTTGATCCAATTTAACAACTATAACCAAAGTAACCATTTAAATGGATTTTGAATGGGCTTTTTCTTCCTCTTAGCATTTAAATTCCAAGTTTTCCTTGATTTATATAAAATGAACCATGGTTCAAGATAAATGAATTAAACTTCTGTTGCATATTTGCATGAAACTCCTGAATCAAATTATGAATGAACCCTGAATCTCCTTGCATGGATCCTTCAATAAGAGGTATAATTCTATCCAAATCCACTTGTATTTCAGATAACAAATGACAATGATAAGAACAATAATTTCCTTGGTTAATAAGAAGTCCACAAATTCATATCTTAGGTCATGAACCACGCTTCACAATTCGATCCCCAGCCCTTAGTGATCGGTTATTTCAACTCAAAATTAGTGTCATGAGGAACATCTTACAGATGGATGATAAAGTCTTAATCACAGAAGAATTCCCTAGTCGCGCAAATGAAAAAACCCCAGCACTTGCCAAGACTGGATAAAAGCAATTATATCTTGAAGAGAAAGAAATCATGTTAACCACACCTCACAATCTTGATTCTTCGGTTTAGATGCACAGAGAAATGTCCGGATGAAACATCTTTGAATCATGATTCAAAGAAACCTAAATTGATTAACTGAAGAGTAGATGAATGCCATGTCATAGTCATTAATCCTAATCAAATGATAAGCATAGTTATATGAAGAGATGTCATGATTCGAAACCTACATATGCTAGGTCACGCCCTGGAGTTCTTGACCAGAATGACCTATAACCAGTTGTTCATCAGAACATATTAGCCCTGTAACTTGGTGGAGAAGAAGTCCGAAAATGAGCATGCTCAAAAACCTTAGTTCCACAGTCTTATACACCAGGAAGACCCTGGATAATCAAACTTATTCAACACATACACTTCAAATCAGCTGTGAACCCTGGCTCCCTAACTGCTGATCTTTTGAACCTCAGGCGAGCTATTTTATGAAAATGTGTGCTATGCACATTGTGATACGGTGGTAGAACCTACTGTTTTGAGAAAATGTTGGTTTGCGTTTTGAGTTTGTGTTTGCAAAATGTCGCGGTAAGCAAGAGTCGCCACTAAATTTTACTTTATCCAACTGGAAAGGAAAAAAGCACAGAAAAATTCCTTTTTCGAGATTTTGAGTACGGGGGGTAGATTATAGAAGGGGAAGGTATTAGCACCCTCTTTATCCGTAGTTTTCTATGGGCCCTTAGGTACTTGCTCATCATTTTAAAAAATTGCTTCCGTGTTTGTGTGTTTTGAAAAGTTTTTTGTTTTACTTCGTTTTAACCCTTGTATCAGTCCTCAAGAGTATTACGAAGTGTTTTGAAAACTTTAGTTTGAAAAGTTTGTTTGAAAGTGTATGGTGTAAAAAGTTTGTTTGTTTGAGCAAGTACTTAAGAACTAATTTACCTACTCGAAAAAGATTTGTTTCTATTCTAGTTTCCTTTAGACAATGCTACCCTACTATTGAGAAATAGGAAGCAGCGTCGTTGGAGTTGTAAGGGTCAATTCGAAAGGGACGTACGATCACTAAAGCAATGTTAGGACGTCTTAGTAATAACCCTAATGTCTTAAGATCATATTCGAGGCAACATTTCCGAGGCAACATTTCTGAACGGGACTTTTGATCTTTGTTAGACAAGAGGGCAACCACTAAAATACCCTATACTTAATGATCGTTTACCGAAGGCAACCGAAGTGATAGTATACCCTAGGAGTGCACATGTGTATGTGATTTGATTTAAGTTATTATCTTTGCACATTTAGGGTTTTCTAGCCGTTTGAAATTATCATGCAATCTTGTCATACAATCCTATTAACATACATCTAAACAATTAATGTTTGCGAGAATTAAAATGCGAGAAATAAAACCTACGATATTACAAGGCTTCGGGGTAGGGATTAATTACATAGCCAAAAAACCGTAAAACGATAAATAAAAGAAAAAAATCCTAATTAAACTATTACATACCGTGAGCAGTTACATTAATATTATAAAAAATATAAATGCGCGCGATGAATCGAGAACGAGAGAAATTAGGGTTTTGACCCCTTCTTAACCTAATTGAAAGAAAAATCATTTTTTTGTTGTTTTTGATTATTTGAGAAAATAAGATTTTAATTGCATAAATTAAAAAAACCTAATTACTAATTAATTTAAATTAAGAAAAATAATCACGTTAACCTATTTTTGTATTTTCTTTTACTGAGAAAAGAAATAAAAATTAAATCAAGAACAAACCCTAATTTTCTAATTGATTTTAAATTATTTACAAAAAGGTTAGAATTACCCTAATATTAAATTAAATTTGATAAAAATAAAACCTAAATCTAAATTTGTGAAAATTGATTTTATGACTTTTTTGAAAAAAAGAAATTATTTTGTTAGAAAATAAATTAAACTAATTAAATTAAATAAAGGAAATTAGAATAGAAATAGAATGGGCCTGGTGGTATGCTAGCAAACAGGGAGGTGTGGCTGGAAAATTCTGGCCCAAAGGCTTGGCCTGTTTTGACTTTCCAGATCCTGTGTACACGCTTGACTGATGTCCATGGTAGACCTTCATTAGGAATCCTTGGATCTAGCATGTGGATGATCTGATTGGTTGGACATTGAGGACGCATGGTGGACTTGTTGTATACCTGAGTACCTAATTATGCATATAAAAATTATAGAAAGCAAACAATCATTATATGAAAAAAACAAAACAATATTTATCAAAATGCGTGCAAATTTGAATGGACCATCCATGGGGCGCCACATTATCATCTTCCTCATCATCTCAGTCGTTTTAGACCCAGGACTTTTACCTACGGACAAAGGGGCATAGGTACAGCCCTGTGTTTCTCCAAAATCTTATGAAAGCATGATAAATGCACAACAATGGTAACAATCAACTCGTGGAAACCTCACGAGCATCATGGTACCCTCATCCATGGCCAATTGTACCTGTACACAAAATCCCTAAAAACGAAACTAAAACCCTAAACATGGCAACTTGTTGTATAGCCAATAAAAATACAATTGGATATTACCATTAGCTTGCAAACACCATAAGGATTAAGAATATGTCAATAAAACATGCTAACAATGCCAAAATTATGACATACGATTTAAAAAAAACATGGATATCGTGGGACACTTACAACGCGTTTCTGGGCACGAGAATGCTTGTTAATGATTGGAATAGGATCCTAGAACGTCCAGAAAATGATTTGTGTGACTGGAATGGCTTGAGGAAGCCTGTAACTGGGAAATCAGTTTGCAACTTTTCTTGATTTTTTTGAAAGTTGCTTTCACCTTTGCACGCCTCTAATCTCCTGGCTTTTAGTCTGTACATGTTCCTTATTTACCCTAGAACGAATTAGGGTTACAAACTTGTTTCAAATCTTCCTCAATTAAGATCATTGATTCAAGATTTTATTCTTATGCAAATATTTCCAAATCAAGCCAAATCCAAATCTTTTTGTGTCCAAATGAAGCTTGCACGATTTGATTCTCTTTCTAGCTATATAATAGGCCTAAACATGAACAAAATCTCAAGCTTTAATTAGTTTTGATATTTTCGTGATTTTATTTTGATTTTATTTGATTTAATTGAAATAAAATCAAAATAAATGACAATAATAAAATAATGACAAATGGGAAGGATCATGGGTCGTGGATCATGTTACAAACTCAGAAAGCATAAAAAGTTGGGCCCATTTGATAAAAAATGCAATTTTGGCCACAGTTGACTTTTGGCAATTTTGCAAAAAAAGGTCAACTTTACCAATGCATAACTCCCTCAATTTTGACCCTAGAGAGGTGTTCTTGGACTTTTTAGAAATATTAAGATGTCCTCTAAGCAAACCTTTTGGTCTCATCTCAATTGGGTCTTCCATGTTCATGTATGAAGCTTTGACAAAAAAGGTGTTTTTGTTGACTTTTCAAAATGACCTATAATGTCCAAATTTATATCTTCTTGTGAGTGCATATTTTGAACTTGGGAGCTGGAGATGGGTTGTAGGGAATTACATCCTCTTCAAAGTGATCTTTGGATGGGTCTTGTTTTATAAAGTATAAGAAAGTTATGCTTGGTCAAAGTTGAGTTGACTTTTCCTGCAAAACCCAAATTTAGCAACTTTTGGGTTTTGATGAATTGTGAGAAATCCTTGAGGAATCATGATCAACACTTGATCAAATGATGAATAATATTTCAAAATGAGGATGTTGACCAAAAATATTGAATTTTGACTGTATGTAGGACACAATTGACTTTTGCCCTAGCACAGTCGATTTTTAGGCCTTTGAGCAATTAACTGAGCAAACTTCCTCTGCAAGGCTTGAAACTTGACATGGATGATCTTTGTGAACATATTAGGACAATGGTGAGAATTTGGGATTTTTTGGACTCAAACATCTTGATGCAAACTGAAACCCTAATTTGAGGTAGACTGCCTTAGGAGAGAGTTTGTCTGATCAACCCTTGGACTTCCTTGAGCAATTTGAGGACCTCACTTGAAATGTATTAAGACATATGGGAGGGAAAATTTTGGGGTACAACAGCTTCCCCTGTTCAATCTTCTTAAACTTGAGGGTGTAGATTGGCTTGCCTACCTTTCGTGATTCGAAGGTGGAAGATGATTGAACACTAGAGTGCCCAGAAATTTGCACTCGCATGAAGTGGTACTGGACTTGCGATGTCGGGAATGGGCTTATAGATGCCATTTGGAGGTTGATGTCAGAAGATGGGCTTAAAGATGCCATCAAAAGAAGCGTCGATCGCATAAGAGATTCCTTTGCAGGAGCTCGTATACCTGTTGTTGAGGAGGACTTTGCTGGGGAGTGCCAGTCCATGTCTTAATAAAAGTAGAATTTTAGGAGCTTCAGTCGTCTGTTATTCTACTGGGGAATCATCTCTTAGTCGAATATGTGAAAATGAACTGCTATCTGGTCGTGCTCCAGGCTTCATAGTGATTTGCTGAGAAAAATAAGATCGACTGCTATCTGGTCATGCTCTAGGCTTTACAGCAACTTACTGGGGGGATGGGATTAAACTTTCTATCTGGTCGTTATCCAGGCTTTTCAATTTCTCACTTCTTATCTGGTCGTGCTCCAGGCTTCAGAAGGAATTAAGTTGTTATCCGGTCGCATCCGGGCTTCAACTTGAATTTAAGGCATACTAATATTCGGTCGATTTCGGGCTTCTTAGTAATTGGCTGGGTAAACTGCTATTTGGTTGAATTCCGAGCTTCGCAGTGTCTTATACTATTATCTGGTCGTGTCCCAGGCTTCAGTATCCTTTGCCGCTATCTGGTCATAATCCAGGCTTCATGGTGTCTTATACCATTAGCTGGTCGAGTCCAGGCTTCATGGTATTTGGAGAAATCAAGATATTATCCGATCGAATCCGGGCTTCATAACTTGCATTAAAGATATACCACTATCTGGTCGATTCCAGGCTTCGTAGTATTCTTTGCTGTTATCTAGTCGTAATCCAGACTTCACAGTGTCTTATACCATTATCTGGTCGATTCCAGGCTTCATGGTATCTTGTATTGCTATTTGGTAGATTCCAGGCTTCACAATAACTTGTTGAGGGGTCAAGCTATTTTCCGATCGATTTCCGGGCTTCACAGCTTGTGTTTATGATTTACCACTATCTGGTCGATTCCAGGCTTCATGGTGTTTTGGAGAAATCAAGATATTATTCGGTCGAATTCGGGCTTCATAGCTTGAACTGGAATAAAAATCTTAGTATCGATTTGACTGAACCAGAGAAGTCTTGTGAGAATTTGATTGCATTTTTCCCTGAAAGGTAAAGAGTTAGTCGTATGTAATGTCATGATGTATGAGATGTATTGAGTAATGATGTTCTCAAAATAAATGAGATTGTGTTGTATGATGCATATGTGCATGCTACCGTGTATGGATATGCAATGTTTTTTTGTGATGTTCCCTAGATGGGGAGAATAAATCCCGGACTGCTGTTGAAGAGTTCAAGGAGTTGAATTCTTCGCGCTCGCTGGGGATAACAGCCGAAGATGATTAGCCGGAGACTTGCGTCCGTTCTGTTTAAGAATATTCCGCCGGGAGAGACTCTGTTGGAGAATAAATTGGCGAGAGAATGACTCTGTGGGGAAGAGAAATACTTTGCTAGAAGATTTGCTGATTTGGAGAAATAACCTCAGCTGGGGATGAATTACCATTGCTGGTGATAATGAACCTTGTCGGGGATTGAATTTCTTCCTGTGGAAGAAATAAACTCCACTGATGGTGAACTTCTATAGTTGGTGATAGATAAACTCTTCTTGGAGAGAGTTAACACCACTGTCTTCAGATACTTCCTACTCTACGGGGAATGTATGTATCTTTAGTCATATTCTCAAGCTGGCTCTGTCCATGTACCTGGTGTGTAGAGCAACTGTAAGGTTTGAACATTTCTTGTTTGCCCCTGTTCCTGGAATTACGAGTAATTGTCTTTTGTTTCGCATGTAAATATTTATGAGCAACAATTATTGTCAAATGCATATATCAAAAATGGTTCATTGGACGTTCTTGCAAAATAAAACAGGAAAAGAAAAACAAATCGAAATTTCTTGTGAAAATGAATTATATTGATTTTGAAGTTGTTGGCCTGTAATAGGCAATTTATACAAGAGGCTGGCGTCCTAGTAAGAGAATGTCGCCGAGGGAATTGTACATTTTATGAAAAAGAAATAAAAATAGCTATGTGAAACAATCTTACTGGGTTCCAACTCTGCTATTGCCTTTATATCCTTGAGTGTCTCATCACTTTGCTACTTGGTCGAAGATAGATCAGATTGATTGGCGCCATCCGAGCTTGATAGTCGATACCGAAGTTTGGTTGCAAGATGATCCAATGAGACATAGTGTTTCGCTTTCATCCCTAATTTTTGCATGGACCGCCCTTTCGGGTTTTCAGTCCACCGGGATACCCTTTTTTGCCCAAGCGCCTTTTCAGTTTTTCGACTTGTCGGGTGTACAGTTTTTTTTATTTTCATCTTTTACTTTGGCCCGAACCCTTTTGGTTCGCTGGGAAGCCCTTATTTTTGCCTAGGCCAGTCAACCTAGCGGGTCTTTGATTATGCGTAGTATCTTTTCACTATGTTTGCATTGACGGGGTGAGGAAGGTCGTCACCATCCATGGTGGTTAGAATCATAGCTCCTCCCGAGAAAATGTTCTTAACCATAAATGGCCCTTCGTAGGTAGGGGTCCATTAGCCCCTGGGATCACCTTGCGGCAGTATGATGCGTTTGATCACCAAATCCCCGACCTGATACTCTTGTCGTCTGAATTTCTTGTTAAAAGCCTTGATCATTCGCTTTTGATACGTCTGACCATGACAAATAGTAGTAAGTCTCTTTTCATCAATTAGGATCAGCTGATCAAGCCGGGTTTGGATCCAATTGTCCTTGCTCAAACCTGCATCTTTCATAATCCGGAGAGAAGGTATCTGGACCTCAATGGGTAAGACCGCTTCCATACCATACACCAAGGAATAGGGTGTTGCCCCTGTTGATGTCTGTGCTGAGGTGCGATACCCATGAAGAGCGAATGGTAACATCTCGTGCCAATCTTTGTAGGTCACCGTCATCTTCTGCACAATTTTCTTGATGTTCTTGTTAGCCGCTTCAACAACCCCATTCATCTTCGGACGATTGGGAGAAGAGTTGTGATGCTGTATCTTGAACTGTTTGTAGAGCTCGGTGATCATCGTATTGTTGAGATTTGTACCATTGTACGTAATGATCCTCTCTTGTACACCATATCGATAGATCAAATTGTACCGGGTGAACCGCGCCACGACGTTTTTGTTTACTGTAGCAAAGGAAGCTGCCTCAACCCACTTCGTGAAATAGTCAATAGCTACCAGAATGAAATGATGCCCGTTAGATGCAGTAGGTCTGATCTCGCCAATCATGTTGATGGCCCACATTGCAAAAGGCCAAGGTGCTGTCAAAATATTCAGAGGAACCGGAGGTACATGCACCTTATCAGCATAGACTTGGCATTTATGGCAAGTCCGAGAGGGCTGATAATAATCGGCTTCCATAGTAGACCAATAATATCCTGCTCGTAGGATTTTCTTTGCCATAGTATGTCCACTGGAATGAGTTCCGAAGGTACCTTCATGTAACTCTGCCATGATCCTTTCTGCCTCGATTTTGTCCACACATCGTAGTAAGGTTGAATCATGGTTACGTTTATAAATAATCCCATTACTGACGAAGAACTTTGCAGCGAACCTTCTCAAGAACTTCTTATCATTAACAGATGCACCCTCGGGGTACTCTTGAGTATCAAGATACCTCTTTACCTCGTGAAACCAGGGTTTATCCTCTACCTCTTCAGTCTCAATGTCACAACAATGTGCGGGTTTGTCCAACCTATCGATGGTAATATGGGGAGCTTCATTGTCCCACCTGACCTTGAACATAGAAGACATGGTAGCTAGCGCGTCCGCTAACTGATTCTCTTCTCTCGGGAAGTGTTCAAAGGTTATCTCCTCGAAGTATGGGAGCAACGTCAATACATACTCTTTGTAAGGAATAAGATTTGGGTGTTTCGTATTCCACTAGCCTTTGATCTGACTGATCACTAGAGCGAAATCTTCGAACACACTCAAGAACTTAATCCTTAGGTCAATAGCAGCTCCAAGGCCCAGGATGCATGCTTCATACTCTGCCATATTGTTGGTGCAGTTAAAACATAATCGGGCGGTGAACGGAGTATGACAACCCTCAGGAGATATGATCACAACACCAATTCCATTTCCAAATGCGTTCGATGCTCCATCAAAATACATAGACCATCGGGATCCTTCCTCAGGTCCTTCATCCAGTTCAGGTTCTTCACAGTCGGTCACCAACACGATGTTCTCATCCGGGAACTCGAAATTCATGGATTGGTAGTCATCCATGGCCTGATGTGCCAAATGATCCGCCAATACACTCCCCTTGATTGCTTTTTGGGTTGTGTATTGGATGTCGTACTGAGTTAAGATCATCTGCCATCTTGCTATTCTTCCGGACAAGGCAGACTTCTCGAAGATATACTTGATTGGGTCCATCTTTGATATCAATAAGGTGGTGTGAGTCAGCATATACTGTCTCAGCCGGCAAGCAGCCCATGCCAAAGCGCAACAAGTTTTCTCGAGCAGTGAGTATCGGGTCTCACAGTCGGTAAACTTTTTGCTAAGGTAGTAAATAGCATGCTCTTTTCGGCCAGACTCGTCATGTTGCCCCAACACGCACCCCATTGACTTATCCAGTACGGTCAAGTATAAGATTAAAGGTCTCCCTTCAACTAGAGGCATCAGAGTTGGCGGTTCTTGGAGGTATATCTTGATCCTTTCGAAAGCAGTCTGACATTCATCATTCCATTTTACCACTTGATCTTTTTTCAGCAGCTTGAAGATTGGCTCACAAGTAGCAGTCAGATGTGAAATGAATCGGGCGATGTAGTTCAGACGTCCCAAAAAGCCTCTGACTTCTTTTTCTGTGCGGGGATCCAACATCTCCTGTATGGCCTTTACCTTTGCAGGGTCCACCTGAATATCCTTATCACTGACGACGAAACCTAGCAGCTTACTAGACCTTACTCAAAAGGTGCACTTGTTCGGGTTCAACCTCAGCTTATACGTCTTCAACCTGTTGAACGGTTTCTGGAGATGGTCAAGGTGTTCTTCCTCAGTCTGGGACCTTACAATCATGTCATCAACATAAACCTCAATCTCATGGTGAATCATGTCGTGGAACAAAGCGACCATGGCGCGCTGATAAGTTTCCCCAACATTCTTCAACCCGAACGGCATGACCTTATAATAGAAGGTGCCCCACTGTGTAACGAAGGTTGTCTTATCCATGTCTTCGGGAGCCATCTTAATCTGATTGTAACCAGAAAAACCATCCATGAAGGAGAAGACCTTATGATGTGCGATGTTGTCGACCAGAACATCAATATGAGGAAGTGGGAAATCATCTTTGGGGATCACCCTGTTCAGATCTCTATAGTCCACACACATTCATACCTAACCATTCTTCTTGGGCACTGGAACAATGTTGGCGACCCACTGCGGGTAAGAAGTGACAGCTAGAAATCTAGCGTCAAACTGTTTCATGACCTCAGCTTTGATTTTCTCAGACATCTCAGGGCGCATACGGTGAACCCTCTGTTTTATTGGAGGGCAGTCTTCTTTGGTTGGCAGGCGGTGTACCACAATATCAGTGTCCAAATCGGGCATATCTTCATAAGACCAAGCGAAGATCTCAACATAGTCGCGTAGCATCTGTATCAATCGTTGCTTAACACTAGGCTCCAGATTTGCACCTATCTTGACCTCTTTCCTGTCTTCCTCTGTACCCAAATTCACCGATTCAACTGGCTCTTCATGAGGCTGTATGGCCCTTTCTTCCTGTAGTAACAGTCTAGCAAGTTCTCCGGGCACCTCACAATCATCCTCACCTTCGTCCTCAGCTTGGTTGATCGGATTTTCGAAGTCATAACTGGCAGTAGCAGAGTTGTTATCAATGGGATCCAAAGTGGATATGGATATGCATTATGATACGTGAGTGTGTGTAAGAGCATAGCTGTTTTGATAAAGCGAGAGACAGAAAAGAAAAAACAAGGAGTGCAAAATTTGTAATGTAAGAAACGTCCAATGTTTTATTGATGATATATGAAAATGACAAATAATAAGCCCTACAAGCAAAGCCATGGTGCCTCGGGCAAGGCACCGGGCCATAAAGTTTCAAACTGTTTATTATAAACTTCAAAACAAAAGTCAATTACTGTGAAATAAAGGAAACATGTATGAAGTCTTTCGCCGTCCAGTTGTTCAATCCACCATTGGTTGTAGGGTAGATCCAGCTGTCAATGTCTGAGTCTTCTTCACTATCCTCAATTGCATTCACTCCCTGATTACTGATGTGTAGAGGAGGTCTTCCAATCTGCGCGTGCCTAATAACCCTTTGAGCCCCTGTAGTAAATCCCAAACCAAACTTGTCAGATTTGTTTGTGAAATCAGGGAGCTGACCCTAATTTGCACACCCACCTTTTTCAGTTATAGCCCTGACATCCTTGAGGGAAGCCATCTTCATCGGAGGTTTGTCAGTAGCAACTTCAGTCGACGCCAAAGTCTGGGGGACCTCTTCAAAGTTATGACAAGGGGTTTCGATGAACTCCCCATCCATCTCCACATAGAGAAAGGAGTTGAGATGACTCACCATGTACTCCTCTTCACCTTGTACTGTGACGATCTTCCCCTTTACCGGATATTTCAACATTTGATGGAGCGTAGAAGTCACTGCCCCGGCCTTATGAATCCAAGGACAACCCAGCAAGCAAGAATATGATGGTCTGATATCCATCACATAAAAGGTAGATGCAAAAGTCTGAGATCCAACTTTAACAGGGACGTCCACCTCCCCGTGAACCATCCTTTTTGACTCGTCGAAAGCCCTGACCACAATATTGCTCGACTTCAGAATCAAACCTTCACAGTCTAGACGGTCTAATGCTTTCTTTGGCAAAACATTCAAAGAGGACCCGGTATCCACTAGTACATGGGCCATAGTAGTGCCCCTGCACTCGATTGAGACATGCAGAGCATCATTGTGATTTCTTCCTTTAGCAGTCAGATTTGCGTCTGAGAAACCCAACCCATTGTCGGCAGTCAAACTAGCTACACAGTCTTTGAATTGATCGGTCGAAGTTTCTTGCAGCACATGCGCAGTTTTGAGGAAAGAAATTAGAGCCTTTGCATGAGCTTCTGAACACAATAACAAGGACAACATAGAGATTTTCTATGGGGTATGGCCCAGCTGCTCGACTACGTTGTAGTCGCTCTTCTTGACAATCTTCAGAATTTTCTCTATCTCCCGCTTAGAGGTTTCCACAATGATCTTCTTAGGTACCTTTGTTCGGACAGGCTCACCTGTGATTTCTTTGCCCCAAGTCCCAGATGGCTCGGCGGCAGGGGTGATAACTGGAATAGGAACTGGGATAGTAGCTGATGTACTAGCAGATGGAATGACAACAGGTTTATGAACAGACGGAGGGGAAATCTCGGGAGAAAAGAGTCTTCCACTTCTGGTGACCTTGCTAGCTCCGACAATATTGCTGATATCAGCTAACTCACTTTTTAAATCATGCTTAACTCCATGGTAATACACGTCTGCACCGTAGTGCCAAGGGACAGCCTTATCTGAAATGTATGGGATAGCACTAGGGACAGTAATTATTAACGGAGCAATTCTTGGAACGGATGTAATCCTAACAAGTTTTCTTGAGGAAACCTTGGAAGGATTGGCGAAAATGGTTATGATGGCAACATCTTGGATTGGAACCAACGAAATCATAGTCTTTTCGAACATGATCTCTTTGTTATCCATCAGGCATTGAACACCCGACTTTAATAAGTGGCAACTAGCAGGCAGAACTGAACACAAGTGGCAACCTTCGCCACAACCCGAAAATAAACCAGCCAACAATAGATTCTTCTTAACTGTTATCAAAGGAGTAGAAATGTCTTCCACGGAGGTCACAAATAAATCATCGCCCATAGCGTTCACTCCATGACCATGTTTGGGCATGGGAGCAGTTATGACATTGGGCTTCTCTGGAGCGTCAAACTCAATCTCTTTGGCTTCGATCAAGTCTTGCACCTTATTCTTCAAGGCCCTGCAGTTGTTTGCATCATGACCTGGGCCATCGGAGTGATAGGCGCAGTGGGCATTCAGGTTATATAGCGGAGATGTGGTGTTGGGATTCTTCGGGGCTTCCCTCAGAGTTACCAGGTTGGTCTTCAATAACTGTGGTAGAATTTGAGACAAGGTCATATTGAGCCGAGTGTGCTGCCTCTGTGATCTTTCCATCCTTTGTTGATTGTTGCGCTGCGGAGAAACTGTGTGTCTTGATATCACTACCGCATTTACTGCTTGGCGGTGTTCAGGTCTGCTTTGGCTCCTCGAGCCATAGACTGCACTAGCTTCTTTCTTACCGGTGAAAGGCTTCTTTACTGTACTTGATGAAGTATCCTTCTGTATCTTACCGCTTCGGATACCAGCTTCTACTCTCTCTCCAGACAAGATCAACTCAGTAAACCCAAATAACAAACTGCCGATCAGATGGTTGAAAAATGGACCAGATAGCGTCCCCATAAACATGTCAACCAACTCCCTATCAGACAAAGGGGGTTGGACTCTTCCAGCCAAATCTCTCCACTTTTGAGCATAGTCCTTAAAACCTTCGCTTGCACCCATAGACATACCCTGAAGCTGAGTATGAGTGGAAGCAAGGTCGGCGTTATACTGATATTGCCTGTAAAAAGCAGCAACAAGGTCTTCCCAGTTTCAGACATTAGCTCCTTCCAACTGAGAAAACCATTCAAGTTGAGTCCCTGACAAACTATCTTGAAATAAATGTACCCACAAATTCCTATCAATAGTGTGGGGTTGAATTTTCCGGACATACGAGCGGAGATGGAGTTTTGGACCGGATACCCGGTCGTATTTAGAAAAAACTGGAGCTTTGAACTTATGAGGGATCACCACTCCCGATACCAATCCCAGCTCTCTAAAATCCAGACCAGGGATCCTCTGAATTTCCATAGCGCTCAGACGGTCTTCTAGTTGTTTGTACCTATCCTCAGCAGGAGGGTATTGCTCCTCATCATAATCAGTGTCATCATCAGAAATGGCAGGACTGGGACCCTTTTCTTATTCTTGGTTCTCCCCTTCCTTGGATGAAAGGGACAGATCAGCTTGCTGTTTCAACCTATCCCCAAACCTTTTGCCCATACTCAGAAGAATGACCTTCTTCTTCTTCTTCTCTTTCTCTTTCAGAATGAGAGCTTTCAAATCCTCTTGCCCTTTAGCCAAGCTCAAGAACATCTCTTGGAATTGGGCATTTTGTGCCCGAAGATCTTTGATAGCTTGATCAGAAGACATAATTGCTGAAATAAACAGCGAAGAAGATGAGAAACCTGTAATGGTGTGCATGAGATGCGCATGTAATGATTTCAAAGACTTTGGGAGATTTAAATTTGCAAACCAGAAAATGAACAAACTTTATTAGATTAACTGGTAAAAAGGTTCAACAATGCCTTTGAGGCGTTACAAAGAAATAAATGGAAAACAAATCTAAACTAGAAAAAGCAAAATAAGAAATCCCATGGACGCTTCCCCTTGGTGCTGACGTAGTCATTGATCGTTCCTTCATTCTCGAGTTGCCTGGTAAGCTTCAAGATCTTTCTTTCTTGCTCATGGTACTTTTCCTGGTAGGTACCCCTCTCCTCTTTCAGCTTAATCCAAGACCTCTTCAATGCCCCAAGATCAGTGGGCATGTAGGGATAAAGGACTGTGTAAGGAACACCCTCTTCATTGGTGGGCTCCACAATCACTGGCAATACAGCTTCATAAGGCATCCCAAGCTTCTGAGCACGAGCTCGGACCCACTGGAGGTAAGGCTGCATAGGGAGAGAAGTCCTTGGTCCTAGCTCTTGGGGATAAGATCTGTTCACCATGCCCTAAGCTCGTATAATCCTTCGGTGATGCTCGTCAACGTCTTCCTTGTAGTCAAATGCAATATCCGTAAGAAGTAGCTCATGAAGACCATCTCTCCGAGCACGACCGAATTGTCGCAAAGCTAAACAAAGACTGTAGGTTATTCCCCCTCTGATTCCAAGCAACGGGACATTAGGGTATCCCCCACAACGATCAATGACGGCAGTGCTTTCCATAGCCATGGAACTCCAAAGAATGTCTGTATGGGCAAGGGACATTATCCTGTAAGACCATCCTAAACCTTCTTCATTCTTCAACGCATACTTGGGGAGGTGCAAAATAAACCACCTCGACAGCAGCGACATGCAACACATGAGGGTCCCTCTTCTTCGCACAGTGCGAGTGTAGAGGGCATGCAAGATATCACCCAATAGAGTAGGCACTGGATTGCGAGACAGGAAGACCTTAACCGTATTCACGTCTACAAAGGAATTTGGATTCGGGAAGAGAACCAAACTGTAGATAAGGAGAGCTAAGATGTCTTCAAAAGCCTGAAAGTCCAAACTATCCCAGAATAGCTGAGGTTGATCAATCAGAAACTTGGCTAAGAAACCTTCAACCCCGCTTCGTGTTTCCCAATTGGATACTACATCAGCCCTTTTTAGATGCAGAGCTGAAGCAATGTCTTCTGGTCTAGGAGTCTCTTCCATCATGTGAAGGGCATCTTCTCAAGGATGGATATGCCCAGTATGTGAGAAAACTCTTCCAAAGTGGGAACTAGCTGATAATCCAGGAAAGTGAAGCAATAATGCACAGGATCGAAGAACTGGAAAAGCACACTCATCATCTGCTCATCAAACTTTGAGGTAACCAAGGTAAGAAGCTGACCATGTCTTTTAATGAATGAAGAAGTCTCATAAACTTTTGAGGCTAACTCTTTGAGTTGGGCAGGTATTTGCACAAAGTTAACTCAGATGGTGTTTCTGCACACGGAAGCCATAATCTGCAAAACAGAATAAAGATAAATACCCTCGGTCTTTGAAATGGTCAGTATAATGAAGTATGCATGTTATGTTATGATGCATGATGTCATGATAAAACAAACAACAGGTATAGCAGATAACAGGCATGGCAAAGGCAAACAAGTCACACAAAATCCCTTAAGTTTAAGGCTTGCATGAGGTCAAAGGTATTAACCTCTTGAAATTCAGTTGGTTTCAACCTGTCCTAGCAAAAGTAACCGGGTTCTAGGGGATCTCAATATCATTGACCATCCTCCATCGGTCATGGTTTCAGCTCACGTAATCTTTTCTTGCAGCCGGAACTATCTCGAGAGTATGGTCTCAATGAGTGTAGTATCGAGTATCAACCAGTTCTCAGCTTTACACCGAGGCCGGCTATCTCACTACTTCCTAATGGCCAAGTTGGTCAATTAAGGGTTTTAAGGTCAGTTGATGCTTAACGACACACATAGCGGCCCCGTATTCTCCCCGTTTCTCCACAAGGGATACCAGTACCAACCAATGTGCCACATCAACGTAGCTACTGCTTCAACCGTATCCGTCTACACCGTACAGTTCCCTCACAGTTTATTGCTACTTACCTAAAAGGTGTCCCCATATCCGGGTTAGGATCTATAGTAACTCCCAAACAAAACCCTTAAAAGTAAAGCAACCAAAACAAACAAGAGAAGCAAACATGATGAACTAATCCTAAGGTATACCCCACTTATTAATCCCCAACAGAGTCTCCAGTTCTGTGATACGATGGCAGAACCGACTGTTTTGAGAAAATGCTGGTTTGTGTTTTGCGTTTGTGTTTGCAAAATGTCGCGGTAAGCAAGAGTCGCCACCGACTTTTATTTTATCCAACTGGAAAGGAAAAAAGCATAAAAAAATTCCTTTTTTCGAGATTTTGAGTACGAGGGTTAGATTCTAGAAGGGGAAGGTATTAACACCCTTTCTATCCGTAGTTTTCTACGAGCTCTTAGGTACTTGCTCATCATTTTAAAAAATTGCTTCTGTGTTTGTGTGTTTTGAAAAGTTTTTTTTTTTTACTTCGTTTTAACCCTTGTATTAGTCCTCAAGAGTATTATGAAGTGTTTTGAAAACTTTAGTTTGAAAAGTTTGTTTGAAAGTGTATGGTGTAAAAAGTTTGTTTGTTTGAGCAAGTACTTAAGAACTAATCTACCTACTCGAAAAAGAATTGTTTCTATTCTCTTTTCCTTTAGACAATGCTACCCTACTATTGAGAAATAGGAAGCAGTGTCGTTGGAGTTGTAAGGGTCAATTCGAAAGGGACGTACGATCACTAAAGAAATGTTAGGACGTCTTAGTAATAACCCTAATGTCTTAAGATCATATTCGAGGCAACATTTTTGAGGCAACATTTCCGAGGCAACATTTACGAACGGGACTTTTAATATTTGTTAGACAAGAGGGCAACCACTAAAATACCCTATACTTAATGATCGTTTACCGAAGGCAACCGAAGTGAGAGTATACCCTAGGAGTGCACATGTGCATGTGATTTGATTTCAGTTATTATCTTTTCACATTTAGGGTTTTCTAGCCGTTTTAAATTATCATGCAATCTTGTCATACAATCCTATTAACATACATCTAAACAGTTAATATTTGCGAGAATTAAAATGCGAGAAATAAAACCTACGCTATTACAAGGCTTCGGGGTATGGATTAATTACATAGCCAAAAAACCGTAAAATGATAAATAAAAGAAAAAATCCTAATTAAACTATTACATACCATGAGCAGTTACATTAATATTGTAAAGAATATAAATGCGCGCGATGAATCGAGAACGATAGAAATTAGGGTTTTGACTCTGTCTAAACCTAATTAAAAGAAAAATCATTTTTTTTTGTTGTTTTTGATTATTTGAGAAAATAAGATTTTAATTTCATAAAATAAAAAAACCTAATTACTAATTAATTTAAATTAAGAAAAATAATCACGTTAACCTATTTTTGTATTTTGTTTTATTGAGAAAAGAAATAAAAATTAAATCAAGAACAAATCCTAATTTTCTAATTGATTTTAAATTATTTACAAAAAGGTTAGAATTACCCTAATATTAAATTAAATTTGATAAAAATAAAACCTAAATCTAAATTTGTGAAAATTGATTTTATGACTTTTGTGAAAAAAAGAAATTATTTTGTTAGAAAATAAATTAAACTAATTAAATTAAATAAAGGAAATTATAATAGAAATAGAATGGGCCTGGTGGTATGCTAGCAAACAGGGGGGTGTGGCTGGAAAATTCTGGGCCCAAAGGCTTGGCCTGTTTTGACTTTCCAGATCCTGTGTACACGCTTGACTGATGTCCATGGTAGACCTTCATTGGGAATCCTTGGATCTAGCATGTGGATGATCTGATTGGTTGGATATTGAGGACGCATGGTGCACTTGTTGTATACCTGAGTACCTAATTATGCATAGAAAAAATATAGAAAGCAAAGTTGGGGACCTGGGGATCAAACCCAGGCCCTTGGGCATTTTCCCAATGCGTGATGACCATCTGAGCTAGCTTGCTTAGTTGTACATAGAACAACAAACAATCATTATATGAAAAAAAACAAAACAATATTTATCAAAACACGCGCAGATTCAAATGGACCATTCATGGGGCACCACGTTATCATCTTCCTCATCATCTCCGTCGTTTTAGACCCAGGACTTTTACCTACGGACAAAGGGGCGTATGTACAACCCTGTGTTTCTCCTAAATCTTATGCAAGCATGATAAATGCACAACAATGCTACCAATCAACTCGTGGCAACCTCACGAGCATCATGGTACCCTCATCCATGGTCAATTGTACCTGTACACAAAATACCTAAAAACGAAACTAAAACCCTAAACATGGCAACTTGCTGTATAACCAATAAAAATACAATTGGATATTGTTAGAACAAGATTAGTTTTGGTCTATCTCAGAGTTTTGATGATAATAATAAATTATATTTTAGATGATTTATACTTTGATGAACGTATTTGAATGTTTCAGATAATGTTCTGACAAGAAGCATTCTGAAGTGCTAAGCTAAAAATTATGAAGAAGTTCTTTAATAAAAGAACCTTTTTGTTTTAAGCGCATCTGCTGACTCTGGTAAGACAATTTATTTAAATATATCTTCTAACATTTAGAAGGTTTCCTTGCTCAGAAGATTACTTGAAAGAAAGCGCTGATCAAGTTCTTAGTAAGAAAAGCACTGCCTAGAAGATGAAGTAAAGCATGTTCTGAAATCAAGACTTTGAAGCATGTTCTGAAACAAACGTTAAAGCCAACTTGTCTTGTCAAGCGTAGGAAATATGTTCTTACAAGTTGTTGTTTGCTCATTAATGTAAAGAAGGCTACAAGCACTCAAGTGTCTAAAGCTAGTTTCTTGGAAAATGGAATAGTGCAAGGAAACACGCAAGCATTTAATGCTCTCCACTTTTCTGAAGGCAGCAACGGTCATTTTGTTCTTACTATAAATAGAAGGACATTTATTGCAAGCCAACTAACTAATCATATTTCAAAAAGAAGCAAGAAACTACATGAAAAATTCTGGGCTCACAAACTCTTTGTTCATACACTTTGTGCAATTTATTCTAAGTGAAAAATCACAGTTGTGATATAGCTTGATTAGAAGCAAATATTATTTCACTATCTGTAAAGATTAAACTCTTGTAATTGTTCCTTGAAAGACCAAGTTTGGTCAGATTTCTCAAGCAGACTAGGACTAGATTTAAGTCTTAGTGGTGTTAGTCATTTGTAAGATTACTTGTGCATTGTTAGTCACAACAGTTGTTGTGTGTTTGTAATCAGTTGATTATAGTGTATTAAGTCCTTGTTGAGAAAGGCGAAATCACCTTGACGGGTGGACTGGAGTAGTTTGAGTTCAAAAGAACCAGGATAAAAATAACCTTGTCATTCCATTATTGTTGAGCTTTGTTTTGAAAAGAAAAAGAGTCACTTATTCAACCCCCCTTCTAAGTGTTTTCTTACCCCTTCAATTGGCATCAGAGCTTGACTCTGAGCACAACACTTAATCGTGTCAAGAAAAGATCCATAAGAAAACACATTGGCTGTTGAACAAAACAACAATAGTTACAACAAACTTCCTGTTTTTGGTGGAGAAGATTTTGAGTACTGGAAAGACAGACTAGAAAGTTTCTTTCTAGGTCATGATAGTGATCTATGGGATATAGTTTTGGAATGTTACACACATCCTACTGACTCAGAAGGAAACAAAGTTGACACAAAAAATATGGATAGACTACAAAAAGCTGAATTTAAAAATCATCATAGAGCTAGAAATATTTTTCTAAATGCTATCTCTAAAGTTGAATATGAAAAAATCACTAATAGAGATACTGCGCATGATATGTTTGAGTCTCTTAAAATGACTCATGAAGGAAATGCTCAAGTTAAGGATTCTAAAGCTCTGGCTTTAGTTCAGAAGTATGAAGCCTTCAAAGTTGAAGAAAGTGAGTCTATAGAAGCAATGTTCTCTAGGTTTCAAACTCTGATCGTTGGTCTAAGAGTTTTGAACAAGGGATACACTAAAGCAGATCATGATAAAAAGATCATCAGAAGCTTACCCAGAAGATGGGCACCAATGGTCACTACTTTCAAAGTTTCAAAGGATCTGAACAATGTGTCTCTGGAGGAACTTAGCAGCGCTCTTAGAAGTCATGAGATAGAACTTGATGAGTACGAGTCTCTGAAGAAAGGTAAGTCTCTAGCCCTTAAATCAATTAAAAAATTTGATACTAACGCTTTTCAGGCTGAAGAGGAAAACTCTGTAGAATCAGCGTCAGAAGAAGACGAACTATACTTGCTCTCCAGAAGGATCAATCATCTGTGGAAGCACAGACAAAAGAAGTTCAGAAACTTCAAGAAGTAAGAAGATAAACCTGAATCTTCTGGACACAAAAAGTCAAACAGAAGAGAGATCATCTGTTATGAATGCAAAGAACCTGGTCACTACAAAAGTGATTGTACAAAGCTTCAAAAAGAAAAACCAAAGAAAAGGTTTGGTAAGAAGAAAGGGATGATGGCAACCTGGGATGACTCAGACTCTTCTGAAGATGAATCTGGTTCTGAAGATGAAAATGCCAACCTAGCTCTGATGGCTACCACAACAGATGACTCAGACTGTGAGTCAAAACCAAGAGATGTATTTTCTGAATTCACTAGAAATGGACTTGTTGTTAGTTTATCAAAACTTCTGGAAAACTATAGTAAACTCAAAATCAAATACAATAAACTCAAGAGGAGTCTTGCATCTGATATTGAGAAACATGAAGCAGAAAAATTTGAACTCTTAGAAAATAATTTTAAACTTAAAGAAGAAATTCAAAATGTTCAAAAAACTTCTAGTTCAGAATCTGTGTCTAGTTCAAAAGATATTCTGAAAGAATATGACTATAGTTTTCAAACTTTCCTAGATAAAAGCATAGATAAAAGCAAAATGGCTTCAATAATCTATGGAGTTAGTGGGAAAAACAGAAGAGGAATTGGATATGAACCTCCCAAAGAGAAGGAGACATACATACCAAAACCTGTTTCTAAAATGACTTTCACTTACAAACCGCTGAATAAACAATTCAAGTTTTGACACTCACATGATATAAAATATACATCACATTCTGGAAACTCTTATGCTAACCCAAAGTTCAAACAAAACTTTAAACACTCTAACCCAAAAGGACCCAAAAAGATATGGGTACCTAAGGATAAAATAATATTTGTTGCAGATGTCCTTAACAACTCAATTGAGATACTAGTCATGGTACCTGGACTCTGGGTGCTCACGACACATGACGAGAAAAGGTCTATGTTCCTAAGCCTGGAACTTAAAGTTGGAGGAGACGTGAAGTTTGGAGGTAATTAGAAAGGGAAGATTATTGTTTCTGGAACCATTGGAAACGGTAACCTTCCTTCTATCTCTAATGTTTTATTAGTAGAAGGATTAGCTCATAATCTATTGTTCATAAGTCAATTAAGTTACAATGGTTATGACATTATCTTCAATCAAAACTCCTATAAAGTTGTAAGTCAAAAAGATGGATCAATCCTCTTTTCTGGCAAGAGAAAGAACAACATTTACAAAATTGATTTATCAGATCTTAAATCTCAGAACGTTAAATGCCTTTTGTCTATTAGCAATGAGCAATGGGTATGGCACAGAAGATTGGGACATGTCAGTCTTAGAAAAATCTCTCAACTAAATAAATTAAATTTAGTCAGAGGACTTTCCAATCTGAAGTACAACTCAGAAGCTCTGTGCGAAGCATGTCAAAAAGGAAAATTTTCAAAACCTTCCTTTAAATCCAAAAATGTTGCCTCTTCCTCTAAGCCATTAGAGTTACTTCATATTGATTTGTTTGGGCCAGTTAAAACTGCATCCATCAGAGGCAAGAAGTATGGATTGGTCATTGTTGATGACTTCAGCAGATGGACATGGGTAAAGTTTTTAAAACACAAGGATGAGTCGCATTCTGTGTTCATTGACTTCTGTACTCAAGTGCAAAATGAAAAAGATTTTAAAATCATAAAAGTCAGAAGTGATCATGGTGGTGAATTTGAAAATCATTATTTTGAAAAGTATTTTAAAGAAAATGGTATTGCTCATAATTTTTTTTGTCCTAGAACTCCCCAGCAAAATGGAGTTGTAGAAAGAAAGAATAGAACATTACAAGAAATGGCCAGAACCATGATCAATGAAACTAATATGGAAAAGCACTTTTGGGCAGAAGCTGTGAACACAGCGTGTTACATTCAGAATAGAATCTCTATAAGACCTATTCTTGAAAAGACTCCCTATGAATTGTGGAATAACAGAAAGCCCAACATTTCTTATTTCCATCCTTTTGGATGTACTTGTTTTATTCTGAACACCAAAGAAACTCTGAACAAGTTTAATTCTAAAGCACAAAAGTGTTTTCTGCTTGGATATTCTGAACGCTCAAAAGGCTATAGAGTATACAACACAGAAACTCTGATTGTTGAAGAATCAATCAAATTCAGGTTTAATGATAAGCTTGGCCAGCAATAGCCAAAGCAAATTGATTTTTCTGTAGGTACAGAAGATCATCCTTCTAACTTTGAAACTTCAAAAGCAAAAGAAAACTCAGAAGCAAAGGAAGACTCAGTAAATCATCCTCTTGACAATGCTCTAGACAACCTCAGAATCTCTGATCAACCCACTCAGAAAAGGTTTCCTAGAATATCTTCAGCTCACAAAGAAGACGTAATCATTGGAAGAAAAGAAGATCCCATCAGAACAAGATCCTCTCTCAGAATAAATGAAGAATCTTTATTTGGTTTGGTTTCTCTGATTGAGCCAACTTCCATTGATGAAGCTCTGGAAGATAATGATTGGATCTTAGCAATGTAAGAAGAACTCAATCAATTCTCTAGAAATGATGTATGGAATCTAGTTCCGAGACCCAAAGGATTCAACGTTATAGGAACCAAATGGGTTTTCAGAAACAAACTGAACGAGCAAGGAGAGGTGATCAGAAACAAAGCACGACTGGTTGCACAGGGTTATAGTCAACAAGAAGGATTTGATTATAATGAAACCTTTGCCCCAGTCGCCAGGTTAGAGTCTATAAGATTACTAATTTCTTTTGTTGTACAAAATAACATTTCATTATATCAAATGGATGTTAAAAGTGCATTTTTAAATGGCTATATTGAAGAAGAAGTTTATGTCCATTAACCTCCTGGATTTAATGATTCAAAACATCCAGAACATGTTTTTAAATTAAAAAAGTCTTTGTATGGTTTAAAACAAGCTCCCAGAGCTTGGTATGATCGTCTGAGTAATTTTCTTTTAGAAAAATATTTTACCAGAGGGAAAGTGGACACAACTCTTTTCAGAAAGACATTTAAAAATGATATTTTAATTTGTCAAATTTATGTTGATGATATAATTTTTGGAACCTCTAATATCTCCCTTGGAGAAGAATTTGCTAAGACCATGCAGGCATAATTTGAAATGAGCATGATGGGAGAATTGAAGTTCTTTCTGGGAATTCAAATCAACCAGACTCCAGAAGGTACTTTCATACATCAGACGATGTATGTTAAATAACTTCTGAAGAAATTTCAGATGTCAGAGAGCAAAGATGCCAAGACACCTATGAATCTAACCTGCATTCTAGGAAAAGATGAGGTAGGTATGAAGGTGGATCAGAAGCTCTATAGAGGTATGATTGGATTCCTTCTCTATCTGACTGCATCTAGACCTGATAAACTATTCAGCGTGTGTTTGTGTGCTAGATTCCAATCAGATCCTAGAGAATCTCACTTAACAGCTGTTAAGAGAATTCTTAGGTATCTGAAAGGTACTACTAATCTAGGTTTGTGTTATAGAAGATCACAAGATTACAGACTAGTAGGTTATTGTGATGCTGACTTTGCTGGAGATAGAATTGAAAGAAAGAGCACCTCTGGAAGCTGTCAGTTTCTGGGTGACAATCTTATCTCGTGGTACAGCAAGAAGCAAGCAACAATTGCACTTTCAACCACAGAAGCTGAGTATATATCTGCTGCTGGATGTAGTTCTCAGATGATTTGGATGAAAAGTCAACTAGAAGATTTCAATCTTTATGAAAGTAAGATTCCTATCTTCTGTGGCAATACTTCTGCTATTTGTCTTTCTAAGAATCCAATTTTACATTCTAAAGCCAAACATATTGAAATTAAATATCATTTTATAAGGGACTATATTCAGAAGGGAATTTTAAACTTAATTTTTGTAAAAACAGACCATCAATGGGCTGACATTTTTACCAAACCCCTTTCAAAAGATAGATTTAATTTCATTTTGAAAAATATTTGTATGGAATTATGTCCTGAATAAAGTAATATTTATCTTCTATGTTTGACTTCTGAATATTCTGAAATGAATGCACTGTTTAACAACTCTTCAGAAGTTAGAAGAGAAGTTTCTTCAGAAGCTATATGAAAAGTTCTGAAGTGTTCTAACGCTTCATTTCTAAGTATAGTTAAGAAATTCATTAGAACAAACAGCTGTTACATGCATCCTTCAGGAGATAAACACGTGGTGTGTTTCTGAAAGGTCACGCGTGCAAAAACTATTGATGACGTTCTAGGTAACTGTTAATGATTAGCCATAATCTCACGTTTTCCCTAATTTTTAGCAAAATCATTAAATGCATGTAATGATGAGATTCGTTTTAAATTCGTTTTTAAATTAGTTTTAAATTCATTTTAAATTCTTTTTTAATTTTATTCCTAAACCTATTTCTGAAACTTTTGCATATAAATACTTTTTGAAAAAACCCTTTTTCATTCTTTACCGTCTCTTTCAAACTCAATCGTTTCTGTACTTTTTCTCTAAAAACCCTTTTCTTCAATCTCTCATCTCTAAGAACTTCAATGGCTTCTTCTTCTTCTACCCACTCTGAGAAATACATAGTGCCTGAAAGAACAACCCTCATTCCTGTAGACAGTTTGGAAGTTTTAAGTGAGTTAATGGTAGATTTTGATAATCTAAGAGAAAATGGTTTTGACTTGTTCCCTGCTGTCAAGTTTCAAGGTTGGGAGAACTTTTTTGATCGTCTTATTGGTCTAGTGTTTCCAAATCTGGTGAAGGAATTTTGGATACATGCTATTGTAACCCCTAAGGTTATTCTCTCTTTTGTAATGGGCAAGGAAATATCCATTACAGAAAACCAAATCAGAAAGTTGTTAGGGTTTAAAGGACTTGGAGTTACAGGTATGCCAAGTGGAAGAATAGAAATATCAAGGGTCTACTCAGAGATTTTCACAAATGGCCAAGGATCTTCAAAAGTAAGGGACTTGAAAGATAAATACAAGATTTGGGCAAGGATTATTCATGGATGTATTCACCATAGGAAGGACACCAGCTCTCCTGATTACATTAACACTGATCAACAATACTTATTATTCTGCCTTGGAACAAATGTAAAAATTGATTTGCCTTATTTGCTGTTTGAACATCTCTGGAATCATGTAAAAGAAACTAGGGAAACTGAAAGGATGAAAAACCCCAAATCCAAAAGGAATTGGATTCCTATGGGTAGATTAATATCAGACATTCTGACTGAGAATGGTCTGATTGCTCACCTAGATGAAGCCAATCTTCTGGGGGAGCTAGAACCTACTTGTGGTAAGACTATGACTGGGAAGAATTTACTGAAAAGGAAAATTATTGACAAGCTGCTGGTGGAACCAACTCCGTATGTGTCAGTTGTTGTGAAGAGGAGAAGGATACCTATTGTTAATTTCCCTCTGTTCAACTCAAGAGATCATGCACGTATCATCCTACACTACATTGAAATCTGCAAAGAGACTGGAACACATATTGATCCAACTTGGCTCCATGGAAGAAATAAAGCTGCTCCAGATGTTGTTCTCCAGGAATCTTTGAAGAGGAAAGTTGTTGAAGGACCCTCTCCCACTCCTCCTCAGAAGAAAAAGATGACAGGTAAACCTGTTGAAACCATCATTATTTATGATTCTGTCAATGTATCTACATCTATTGAACCCTCCCAAACCTTAGGAGATATAGATGTTGATATTGACCTGACCTTACCATCTGACTCTCTTGCTGACAACCCTCATAAAAATCAAGTTTTATCAGATTTGAGTGACTTTGACTCTGATGAACACTCTGACACCTAATCAGAACCCTCACACTCAGAACCCCCTGAACCATCTGTTTTTCAACCCATTCCTGGTGAACGTTTTTCAAGACCTCCTCCCAGACCTCTATCACCCAGACCCACTGGATGGTATGATGCTGGCTTTTGGAGAATTCCAGGGATAAATGAACCTCTGGCCACTATAAAGCCTCCTTTCAACTTACCATCTAAAAACATTTTTTCTATGAATCGACCACAGCCTCAGAACCCCATTCCCACTCCTGATAATACAATAATAATTTCACCTGATGTCACTCCACCTACTTCACCACAACACCACACACTAAACTCACCTATAATCTCACCCCCTCATATTCCAGAACAACAATCTTTTGAACCACTTGAAACTGTTGAATCATCTGAACCTCATGAATAATCAGCACCACCTAACTTTGTTGACCAACCTGATCATTCAGCCACTCCTAAACCTACCAAAAATCTTGAACCTGCTAGCTTTTTAAGAACTGTAGTGGATTATGAATCTCTACAATTCTTGAAAAACAAAACTTTCAAGAAGGTTGTCCCAAAACCTGTTCAGCCAGATGTGAATACATTGTTTCAGAATTTTTTAACAGATGTTCAAGCATGGTTGATTCTGCTGAAAGAAGATTGCTCCAGAAGCGTGAACACAGCTGCAACAGATCTTCTATGGGAAACCTTCAGAAGTACTTTTGATGCTGAGTCACTGAAGCTACAGGACTTATGCCATTTTCAGGTGCTGGACAACTTTTCCAAACATCTGCATGCTTTCAAGACAGAAGCTGCTGACATTTGGAATAAGAAGTCTTCATTAATGATTGCTGATACACCAGCTGATACAATGAACATATCAGAAGATGAATCTGAAGATGCCTCTGACGATTCAAAGCCTCTGGTTATTGTTCTATTGAATCAACCTTATGTTAAGGCTGAACCTGAACCTGTGCCAACTCTTGCAATGGATCTGGGCACTCTGCTTTCAACCTTCGTACATTCTGACTCAACGGTTGCTGCTTCTAAGCCTGTTTCTACTGAAGCTTCGTCATCCTCTGCTCCTACCTCACTTATCATGGACACTCTGAATGAGCTCAAGAGGGAGAATGAAGTCATACATGAACGCTTGGATAAGAAAGACCAAACAAATCAAGAAATCAAGAACTGGATGGTGAAACAAGAAGAATCTGCCTCTGAGATCAAGAATCTTCTGATGGCTCTTGTTACTAAGAAATCCTAGTGTCTTTCTGTTTCTTGTCTTTTGTTTGTTGTTTTATACTTCTGGATATTTTTGCTATTTTATGAAAAATTTTCAGCTCTTCAACTATTTTTTTTATACTTTTTGATTATGCCAAAAAGGGGGAGAAATGAGTATTTTTGAACTAATCACTGTTTAACAGTTATGGGACTAAGTCTCAGACATTCTAACAAAATACAAAATTTCTTCTTGTGCAAAAGAATTTTTTTACAGGTATCACTTTAACTCTGAAAGAGTATTCTAGCTGAACATTATCTTCATAAAGAAGTTCTGAAGAAATCCAAGAAGATTTTTTATTTGCTCTGATAAATAATCTCAGGAATGTTATATATAGAAATATTCATTTCAGGGGGAGATTCTTATCTCTTATCATATTTTATCTCTATATCTGAATAATTTTTTTTGTCATCATCAAAAAGGGGGAGATTGTTAGAACAAGATTAGTTCTGATCTATCTCAGAGTTTTGATGATAACAATAAATTATATTTTAGATGATTTATACTCTGATGAACGTATTTGAATGTTTCAGATAATATTCTGACAGGAAGCATTCTGAAGTGCTAAGCTAAAAATTATGAAAAAGTTCTTTAATGAAAGAACCTTTTTGTTTTAAGTGCATCTGCTGACTCTGGTAAGACAATTTATTTAAATATATCTTCTAACATTTAGCAGGTTTCCTTGCTCAGAAAATTACTTGAAAGCAA
The DNA here is from genome assembly GCA_948472305.1 of Vicia faba. Classification (NCBI taxonomy): domain Eukaryota; kingdom Viridiplantae; phylum Streptophyta; class Magnoliopsida; order Fabales; family Fabaceae; genus Vicia; species Vicia faba. The sequence goes on from OX451741.1 coordinate 853,391,857, forward strand.
GCGTTAATCAAGTTCTTAGCAAGCAAAGAACTGCCTAGAAGATGAAGTAAAGCATGTTCTGAAATCAAGACTTTGAAGCATGTTCTGAAACAAATGTTAAAGCCAACTTGTCTTGTCAAGCGTAGGAAACATGTTCTTACAAGTTGTTGTTTGCTCATTAATGCAAAGACGGCTGCAAGCACTCAAGTGTCTAAAGCTAGTTTCTTGGAAAATGGAATACTGCAAGGAAACACGCAAGCATTTAATGCTCTCCACTTTTCTGAAGGCAGAAACAATCATTTCGTTCTTACTATAAATAGAAGGACATTTATTGCAAGCCAACTAACTAATCATATTTCAAGAAGAAGAAGAAACTACGTGAAAAATTCTGGGCTCACAAACTCTTTGTTCATGCACTTTGTGCAATTTATTCTAAGTGAAAAATCACAGTTGTGATATAGCTTGATTAGAAGCAAATCTTATTTCACTATCTATAAAGATTAAACTCTTGTAATTGTTCCTTGATAGACCAAGTTTGGTCAGATTTCTCAAGTAGAATAGGACTAGATTTAAGTCTTAGTGGTGTTAGTCACTTGTAATATTACTTGTGCATTGTTAGTCACAACAGTTGTTGTGTGTTTGTAATCAGTTGATTATAGTGGATTAAGTCCTTATTGAGAAAGGCAGAATTACTTTGACGGGTGGACTGGAGTAGTTTGAGTTCAAACAAACCAGGATAAAAATAACCTTGTCATTCCATTATTGTTGAGCTTTGTTTTGAAAAGAAAAAGAGTCACTTATTCAACCCCTCATTCTAAGTGTTTTCTTACCCCTTCAGATATTACCATTAGCTTGCAAACACCATAAGGATTAAGAATATGTCAATAAAACATGCTAGCAATGCCAGAATTATAATACACGATTTCAAAAAAACATGGATATTGTGGGACACTTACAGCGCATTTCTGGGCACGAGAATTCTTGCTAATGATTGGAATAGGATCCTAGAACATCCAGGAAATGATTTGTGTGACTGGAATGGCTTGAGGAAGCCTGGAACTGGGAAATCAGTTTGCAATTTTTCTTGATTTTTTTTAAAGTTTCTTTCACCTTTGCATGCCTCTAATCTCTTTGCTTTTAGTCTGTACATGTTCCTTATGTACCCTAGAACGAATTAGGGTTACAAACTTGTTTCAAATCTTCCTCAATTAAGATCATTGATTCAAGATTTTATTCTTATGCAAATATTTCCAAATCAAGCCAAATCCAATCTTTTTGTGTCCAAATGAAGCTTACACGATTTGATTCTCTTTCCAGCTGTATAATAGGCCTAAACATGCACAAAATCTCAAGCTTTGATTAGTTTTGATATTTTCATGATTTTATTTTGATTTTATTTGATTTAATTGAAATAAAATCAAAATAAATGACAATAATAAAATAATGACAAATGGGAAGGATCATGGGTCATGGATCATGTTACAAACTCAATGCAAGCATAAAAAGTTGGGCCCATTTGATAAAAAATGCAATTTTGGCCACATTTGACTTTTGGCAATTTTGCAAAAAAGGTCAACTTTACCAATGCATAACTCCCTTAAATTTGACCCTAGAGAGGTGTTCTTGGACTTTTTAGAAAGCTTAAGATGTCCTCTAAGCAAACCTTTTGGTCTCATCTCAATTGGGTCTTCCATTTTCATGTATGAAGCTTTGACAAAAAAGGTGTTTTTGTTGACTTTTCAAAATGACCTATAATGTCCAAATTTATATCTTCTTGTGAATGCATATTTTGAACTTGGGAGCTGAAGATGGATTATAGGGAATTACATCCTGTTAAAAATTAGCTTTGGATGGGTCATTTTTGATAAAGTATGAGAAAGTTATGCTTGGTCAAAGTTGAGTTGACTTTTCCTACAAAACCCTAATTTAGCAACTTTTGGGTTTTTATGAATTGTGAGCAATCCTTGAGGAATCATGATCAACCCTTGATCAAATGATGAATAATATTTCAAAATGAGTATGTTGACCAAAAATATTGAATTTTGACTGTATGCAGGACACAGTTGACTTTTGCCCTAGCACAGTCGATTTTCAGGCCTTTGAGCAATTGACTGAGCAAGCTTCCTCTGCAAGGCTTGAAACTTGACATGGATGATCTTTGTGAACATATTAGGACAATGGTTAGAATTTGGGATCCTTTGTACTCAAACATCTTGATGCAAACTAAAACCCTAATTTGAGGTAGAGTGCCTTAGGAGAGAGTTTGTCTGGTCAACCCTTGGACTTCCTTGAGAAATTTGAGGACCTCACTTGAAATGTATTGAGACATATGGGAGGGAAAATTTTTGGGTACAACACACATGACCCATTGGAATGATGCAGATGAATGCAAAGTCTAAGCCAGCATAAAAGTGAAATTAGGAGGGCAAATTTTGGGGTGCAACAGCTGCCCTTATTTAATCGCCTTCAACCTGAAGGTGAGATTGGCGTCAGCCTTTCAAAATTTCAGGGTGGAAGAAGATTAAATAATAAAAGAACCCGAAAAATTGCGCTCTGAAGCCAGTCAGGTATACATTATATTTTTGGTTTTCTGTATTTTCTATTTTTTTTTCTTTTTTAAGTAAAAGATGTTATCAGGGTTAGATGTATGTTTAACCAGAGTTTGACACACAGAAGAATAACTTGGTTATCGAGGAACACTTGTTGGGATTTAATAAAAAACACATGTAAGAAAGATATCAAAAGGTATATGCCTGAAGTCTGTAGAAGACATACGAAAAAAAGGTATCAAAGATACATATCCGGGGTCGGTAGCGGATACACAAGAGAAAAACCAAAGAAAGCTTCTTACAAGGATGTCACGGACACATGTCTGGGGTTGGTAGCAGGAATATGAAACATGTATCAGAAATACATATCCATGGTTGGTATCGAATATGCACGAAAGAGACAGAAAAGATACATATCTGGGGTTGGTAGCGGATACGCACAAAAGAGACAGAAAAGATACATATTTAAGGTTGGTAGCGGATACGTACGAAAGAGACAGAAAAGATACATATCCGGGGTTGGTAGCGGATACGCTCAAAAGAGACAGAAAAGATACAAGAACACAAGTCTGGGGTTGGTAGCAGACATATGAATAAGGTATCAATAATACATATATGTGGTCGGTATCGGATACGCACGAGAGAGACATCAAAGATACATATCCGGGATTGGTAGCGGATATGCACGAAGGAGTCATCAAAGATACATATTCGGGGTTGGTAGCGAATACGCACGAAGGAGACATCAAAGATACATATCCGGGGTTGGTAGCGGATACGTTCGAAAGAGACATCAAAGATACATATTCGGGGTTGGTAGCGGATACGTACGAAGGAGACATCAAAGATACATATCCGAGGTTGGTAGAGGATACGCACGAAGGAGACATCAAAGATACATATCCGGGGTTGGTAGCGGATACATTCGAAATAGACATCAAAGATACAAGAAAATAGGTCTGGGGTTGGTAGCAGACATATGAAACAGGTATCAAAAATACATATCCGTGGTCGGTATCAGATACACAAGAGACAAATCGAAGAAAGCTTCTCACAAGGATATCAAGAACACATGTCTGGGATTGGTAGCAGACATATGAAACATTTATGAAAAATACATATCCGTGGTCGGTATCGGATACATAAGATCGAGACATCAAAGATATCAAGAACACATGTCTGGGATTGGTAGCAGACATATGAAACATGTATCACAAATACATATCCGTGGTCGGCATCGGATACATAAGAAAGAGACATCAAAGATATCAAGAACACTTGTCTGGGATTGGTAGCATGCACAAAAACCTTAGTTCCACAGTCTTATACACCAGGAAGACCCTGGATAATCAAACTTATTCAACACATACACCTCAAATCAGCTGTAAACCCTGGCTCCCTAACTGCTGATCTTTTGAACCTCAGGCGATCTATTTTATGAAAATGCGTGCTATGCACATGACCCATTGGAATGATGCAGATGAATGCAAAGTCTAAGCCAGCATAAAAGTGCAATTAGGAGGGAAAATTTTGGGGTGCAACACCCGTTACTAGGCATCAGAGGGGGTATAACCTACAATCATTGTTTAGCTCTATGATAATTTGGTTACGCTCGAAGGGATGGTCCCCATGAGTTACTTATCGAGGGAATTGTATTCAACTATGAGGTTGATGTTCAAGAGTGTGGTCGGAGGTTTGTACGAGCTTTGGGGAAAAAGATATGGCGCCAAGGCTTTGGGGCCAAAGGCTTCCATTCCTATGGAACCCTATCTCCAATGGGTACGAGTTCGCGCCCAGAAACTTATGATGCCCTATATGGCCGTTCTATCAGTGATTATGGAACCCACTACTGAAGGGGGTATTCCTTACAGGATTCTCTATCCTGATATGCCCATCGATCTTGGAGAACTACAGAGGTCTTGGATTCAGTTGAAGAAAGAGCGGGATACTTACAGGGATCAGTTCTATGCCCAGGAGACGAAGGTTTTAGAGCTCACAAAGCAGCTGCAGGAGGAAAGAAGACTTAATGGCTATCTCGGCACAAAGAGGAAGCATCCATGGGAATTTTTATTTTTTCTAGTTTTAGATTTGTTTTTAATTGTAACGCCTAAAAGGAATTTGAACTTTGAATTCAACTAATAAAATCTTTGTTTCATTTTGGTTCGCAAATTTAAATTTCCCAAAGTCTTTGAAATCATTGCATGCGCATCCCATTCATAACATTGCATGTACAGGTACAATTACAGGTTTCTCATCTTCTTAGCTGTTTATTTCAGCAGAAATGTCTTCCGAACAAAGCATCAAGGACCTTCAGGCACAAAATGCCCAGTTCTAACAATTGTTCATAAATCTGGAAAAAAGGCAGGAGGATCTGAAAGCCCTCATCCTGAAAGAGAAAAAGAAAAAGAAGAAGGTTGTCGGTATTCTGAATATGGGCAGAAGGTTTAGAGGGCCATTGAAGCAACAAGTCGATTTGACCTCTTCATCCAATGAAGGGGAGAATCAAGAAGAAGAGACAAGGGAGAAGGATCCCAGTCCTGAAGTTTCTGACAATGATACCGACTACAATGATGAGCAGTATCCTCCCACTGAGTATAGATACAAGAAGTTGGAAGATCGCTTGAGTTCTATGGAAGTCCAGAGGATACCTGGGCTGGATTTCGAAGAATTGGGATTGGTGTCAGGAGTGGTCATCTCGCAGAAGTTCAAAGCTCTAATTTTTGCAAAGTGTGATGGGGTGTCTTGCCCAAAACTCCATCTCCTCTCTTATGTCAGAAAGATCCAGCCCCACGCCGCTGATAGAAATTTGTGGGTTCATTTCTTTCAAGATAGTCTGTCAGGGACCCAACTTGAATGGTTCTACCAACTGGAGAGAGCCAATGTCCGAAATTGGGAAGATCTGGCTGCTGCTTTCTATAAGCAGTATCAATACAATGCCGACCTTGCTCCTACTCGTACTCTACTATAGAGTATGTCCATGGGGGCGAGTGAAGACTTTAAGGACTATGAACAGAATTGGAGAGACTTGGCTGGAAGAGTCCAACCCCCGTTGTCTGATAGGGAGTTGGTTGATATGTTTCTGGGGATGCTATCTGGTACATTCTTTAATCATTTGATCGGCAGCTTGTCAGCTGGTTTCACCGAGCTGATCTTGACTGGAGAAAGAGTAGAAGCTGGGATTCAGAGCATCAAGATACAGAAGGATGCTTCTTCGAGTTCGGTAAAGAAGCCTTTTGCTGGTAAGAAAGAAGCCAGTGCCATCTACAACCCGAGGGGCCAAAGCAGAGCTGAACATCGTCAAACAGTAAGTGTCGTAATGATACCTAGGCCTACAGCCGCTCCATAACGCAACAATTAACCAAGGGTGGAAAGGCCACAACGGCAGTTTACCCAAATTAATATGAAGTTGGTTGAAGTTCTAACTCATCTGTTGAGATCCAACTTGGCAACCTTGAAAGGGGCTCCCAAGAATCCGAATACCACATCTCCCCGATATAATCCAAACGCTCGGTGTGCCTATCATTCTGAGAGTCTTAGCCACGATACCAATGATTGTTGGGCTCTAATAAATAAGGTACAAGATCTGATCGAAGCCAATGAAATTGAGTTCGATGCTCCGGAAAAGCCCAATGTCATAACTTCTCCCATGCCTAAGCACAGTCGTGGAATTAATGATGTTGATATCGACTTGTTTGTAACCTTGGTGGATGAAGTTTCTACTCCTCTCGTGACTGTAAGAACAATTTGCTGTTGGCCGGTTTATTTATGGGTTGTGGTGAAGGTTGCCAAATGTGTTCATTTCTGCCTTTTGGTTGCCATTTGCTGAAGTCAGGTGTTCAATGCCTGATGGACAACAAAGAAATTTTGTTCGAGAAAATTTTGGTTCCTGTTGTTCCATCTGAGGACATTGCCATTATAACCATTTCCGCTAATCCTTCCAAGGTATCCTCGAGAAGACCTGTTAGGATTACATCTTCTCCAAGAATCGCTCCGCTAATAATCACTGTTCCTGGTCCTGTCCCGTATGCCTCGGACAAAGTTGTCCCCTAGCATTATGGTGCCGATGTGTACTATCATGGCATCAAACAAGATCTGAAAAATGAAGTGGCTGATCCTGATATTGGTAACATTGTCGGGACCAATAAGGTTACCCGAAGTGGAAGGGTCTTCTCTCCCGAGATTTCCACTAAGACTGTCAACAGGCCTATTGTCATTCCATCTGTTGTTCCTGCTAGTACTTCAACTACTACTTCTGTTCTTACTCCAATTATTACCCCTGTCGGTGAATCGTCTGGTATCTGCGGCAAATAAGTTATAGGTGAGTCTTCTCGGATGGAGGCGCCTAAAAAAATTATCGTGGAAGCCTCGAAGCAAGAGATAGAGGAAATACTGAAAATAATCAAAAAGAGTGACTATAACGTGGTCGAGCAGCTGGGGCAGACCCCCTCAAAGATATCCATGTTGTCTTTGTTGTTGTGTTCTGAAGCCCATGCGAAGGCTTTGATTGCATTCCTCAAGACTGCGCATGTGCCGCAGGAGACCTCAATTGATCAATTCAAATATTGTGTGGCTAGCCTGACTGCTGACAATGGGATGTGTTTTTCAGACGTGGACCTGACACTGAAAGGGAGGAAGCATAATGATGCTCTGCATGTCTCGATTGAGTGCAGAGGCACCACTATGGCTTATGTGCTGGTAGATACTGGGTGTTTGCTTATTGTCCTGTCTAAGAAGGTGTTGGATCGGTTAGACTGTGAGGGCTTGACCTTAAAGCCTAGTAACATTGTGTTGAAGGCTTTTGATGGGTCAAAGAGAATGGTGCATGGGGAGGTGGACATCCTTGTCAAAGTGGGATCTCAAACCTTTGAGTCCACCTTCTATGTAATCGACATTTGGCCGTCATATTCTTGTTTGTTGGGTCATCCTTGGATCCATGAAGCTAGGGCAGTCACTTCTACACTGCACCAGATGCTAAAATATCCAGTAAGAGGAAAGATTGTCATTGTGCGAGGTGAGGAGGAGTATATGGTGAGCCACCTTAATTCTTTCAAGTACGTAGAGATGGATGGGGAATTCATAGAGACTCCTTGCCAGAATTTTGAAGAGGTTCCCCAGATCTTGGCATCCGCTGAAGCTACTACCAGCAATAAACCTCCTCTGAAGATGACTTCTCTCAAAGACGCCAGGGTTGTGATTGAAGAAGGTGGGTGTACCAATTGGGGACAACTCCCCGATTTTACTTACAAAACTGACAAGTTTGGTTTGGGCTTTACTTCAGGAGCTCAAAGGGTTGTTCGACGAGCTCGGACTGGAGGACCTCCCTTACACATCAGCAATCGGGGAATTAATACCATTGAAGACGGCGAGGAAGACTCAGACATTGACCGCTGGATCTACCTAACTACCAACGGTTGACCGAGTAACTCGACGACTAGGGACTTTATACCAGTTTCTTTTATTCCGCAGTGATTGTCTTACTTATTTTTAAGATTTGTAATAAACAATTTAAAACTCTACGGCCTTGTGCCTTGCCCGAGGCATATCGTCTTTTCTTGTAAGGGCTCGTATTTGTTATTTCATATATCATTAATAAAGCATTTGACATTTCTTGCATACAAATTTTGCGCTCTCTGTTTTTCTTTTCTGTTTTCACTTTATCAAAAACATATATGCTCTTACACACACTCACGTATCATACTGCAGATCCATATCCACTCTGGATCCCATTGATAACAGCTCTACTACTGTCCGTTGTGACTTCGAAAATCCGATCAACCAAGCCGAAGACGAAAGTGAGGATGATTGTGAGGTACCTGGAGAACTTGCTAGACTATTACAACATGAAGAAAGGGCTATACAGCCTCATGAAGAGCCGGTTGAGACAATAAACCTGGGCACGGAGATAGACAGAAAGGAGGTCAAGATTGGTGATAATTTGGAAGTTAAGGTCAAACAACGGTTAATACAAATGTTGCACGACTACGTTAAGATCTTTGCCTGGTCATATGAAGACATGCCAGGTTTAGACATTGATATTGCGGTTCATCGTCTTCCGACCAAAGAAGACTGTCCTTCGGTTAAACAGAAGGTCCGTCATATGCGCCCTGAAATGTCAGAGAAGATCAAGGCAGAGGTTATGAAGCAGTTCGACGCAGGATTCTTAGCTGTCACTTCTTATCCATAGTGGGTTCCTAACGTCGTTCCGGTACCTAAGAAGGACGGTAAGGTGCGAATGTGTTTGGATTATAGAGATCTGAACAGGGAAAGCCCCAAGGATGACTTCCCTCTTCCTCACATTGATGTTCTGGTTGATAACACCGTGCAACATAAAATCTTCTCCTTCATGGATGGTTTCTCTGGCTACAACCAGATCAAGATGGCTCCTGAAGACATGGAGAAGATAACCTTCGTCACGCAGTGGGGCACCTTTTACTACAAGGTGATGCCTTTTGGGTTGAAGAATGTTGGGGAAACTTATCAGCGCGCAATGGTCGCTTTGTTCCATAATATGATTCATCACGAGATCGAAGTTTATGTTGATGATATGATAGCCAAGTCTCAAGCTGAGGAGGAGCACCTTGATCATCTACAAAAGTTGTTCGACAGGTTGAAGATATACAAGTTGAGGTTGAATCCTAACAAGTTCACCTTCGGGGTAAGGTCTGGTAAACTTATGGGTTTCATTGTTAGAGACAAAGGCATCCAAGTAGATCCTGCCAAGGTAAAGGCTATACAAGAAATGTTGGCTCCCTGTACAGAGAAGGAAGTTAGAGGTTTCTTAGGACGCTTGAATTATATCGCCAGGTTCATTTCACATCTGACTGCTACTTGTGAGCCCATCTTCAAGCTTTTGAAGAAAGATCAAGTGGTAAAGTGGAATGACGACTGCCAGACAGCTTTTGAAAGAATCAAAGAATACCTTCAAGAACCACCAATTCTGATGCCTCTGATTGAAGGAAGACCTTTGATATTGTACTTGACAGTGCTAGACAATTCAATGGGGTGTGTGTTGGGGCAGCATGACGAGTCTGGTCGAAAAGAGCATGCAATATACTACCTTAGCAAAAAGTTTACCGACTGTGAGACACGATACTCACTGCTTGAGAAAACTTTCTGCGCTTTGGCATGGGCTGCTCGCCGACTAAGACAGTACATGCTGACCCACACTAATTTGTTGATATCTAAGAAGGATCTGATTAAATACATCTTCGAGAAACCCTCCCTTTCTGGAAGAATAGCAAGATGGAAAATTATCATAACTGAGTACGACATACAATATACAACCCAAAAAGCAATCAAGGGGAGTGTTTTGGCTGATCATTTGGCTCATCAGGCTGTGGATGACTATCAGTCCATGAATTTTGAGTTCCCGAATGAGAATATTATGCTGGTGACTGACTACGAAGAACCTGGACCGAATGAAGGACCCGAGGAGGGATCCCGATGGACTATGTTTTTTGACAGAGCTTCGAATGCACTTGGTAATGGAATCGACACTGTAATCATATCTCCTGAGGGTTGTCATACTCCTTTCACTGCCCGATTATGTTTCAACTGCACTAACAACATGGCGGAGTATGAAGCTTGTATCATGGGACTCAAGGCCACTATTGACCTCAGGATCAAATTCTTGGATGTTTTCGGGGATTCAGCCTTGGTAATAAGTCAGATCAAAGGCGAATGGGATACGAAGCACCCGAATCTCATCTCGTACAAAGAGTACGTATTGACATTACTCCCACACTTTGAGGAGGTAACTTTTGAACATTTCCCACGAGAGGAGAACCAGTTAACAGACGCGGTAGCTACCATGTCTTCTATGTTCAATGTTAGGTGGGACAATGAAGCTCCCAAAATCACCATTGATAGGTTGAACTAACCAGCACACTGCTGTGAAATCGACACCGAAGAAGTGGCAGACAAACCCTGGTTTCACGAAGTCAAAAGGTATATCGAGGCTCAAGGGTATCCTGAAGGGAAATCTGTCAATGATAAGAAGTTTCTGAGAAGGTTCACTACAAAGTTCTTCCTCAGTAATGGAATCCTCTATAAACGCGACCATGACTCCACACTACTACGGTGTGTGGACAAGATCGAAGCAGAGAGGACCATGATAGATCTACATGAAGGCACCTTCAGAACCCATTCCAGTGGACACACCATGGCTAAGAAGATCCTACGGGCAGGATATTACCGGTATACTATGGAAGCCAATTGTTATCAGCACTATCGAACTTGTCATAAGTGCCAAATCTACATTGATAAGGTGCATGTGCCTCCGGTCCCCTTAAACGTCTTGACAGCTCCGTGTCCCTTTTCAATGTGGGGCATCGATATGATTGGAGAAATCAGGCCCACCGCTTCTAATGGACATCGCTTCATCCTAGTAGCCATTGATTACTTCACGAAGTGGGTTGAGGCAGCTTCCTTTGCTACAGTAACCAATAACATCGTGGCGTGGTTTATCCGACATAATCTGATTTATCAATATGGTGCACCAGAGAGGATTATTACTGACAATGGTATGAATATCAACAACACAATGATCACTGAGCTCTGTAAATAGTTCAAGATACAACATCATAATTCTTCTCCCTACCGGCCAAAGATGAATGGAGTTGTTGAAGCAGCTAACAAGAACATCAAGAAGATTGTACAGAAGATGACGGTGACATACAAAGACTAGCATGAGATGTTACCATTTGTTCTTCATGGGTACCGTACCTCAGCACAGACGTCGACAGGGGCAACATCCTACTCTCTGGTATATGGTGTGGAGGAAGTCCTACCCATCGAAGTCCATATACCTTCTCTAAGGATTATAAAGGATGCAGGTTTGAACAAAGACGACTGGATCCAAACCTAACTTGATCAGTGAAATCTAATCGATGAAAAGAGACTTACTGCTATCTGCCATGGTCAGACATATCAAAAGCTAATGATTAAGGCTTTTAACAAAAAAGTCAGGCGTCAAGAATATCAAGTTGGGGATATAGTGATCAAGCGCATCATAATGCTGCAAGGTGATCCCAGGGGAAAATGGACCCCCACGTACGAAGGGCCATTTGTGGTTAAGAACATTTTTTTGGGTGGAGCTATGATTCTAACCACCATGGACGGTGACGACCTTCCTCACCCTGTCAATGCAGACATAGTGAAAAGATACTACACATAATCAAAAGACCCGCTAGGTTGACTGGCCTAGGCAAAAATAAGGGCTTCCCAGAAAACCAAAAGGGTTCGGGCAAAAGTAAGGGATGAAAAGAAAAAATTTGTACACCCGAAAAGTCGAAAACCTGAAAGGGCGACTTGGGCAAAAAAGGGTATCCCGGTGGACTGAAAACCTGAAAGGGCAGTCCAGGCAAAAGTTAGGGGTATAAAGCGTATCACTATGTCTCATTGGATCATCTTGCAACCAGATTTACGTATCGACTATCAAGCTCAGACGGCACTAATCAATCTGATCAACTTTCGACCAAGTAGCAATGTGATGAGACACTTGAGGATATAAGGGCAATAGCAGAGTTGGAACCCAATGGGGTTGTTTCACATAGTTGTTTTTCTTTTACACAAATTGTATAGTTTGTATTTTTCGGCGGTGCTCTCTTACTATAGCGTCAGCCTCCTTGTATAAAAACGCCTATTACAGGCCAACTTCAGAAATCAATGCAAAATTCTTTTCACAAGAAACTTTGAGTTTCTTTTTCTTTTTCTGTTTTTTTCCCAAGAACGTCCAATGATTTATTTTTGATATATGCATTTGAAAATGATTGTTGCTCATAAATATTTACATAAGAAATAAAAGACCATTACTCGTAATTCCAGAAACAGAGGCAACAACAAGAAGTGACAAACCCGACAGTTACTTCGCCCAGCAGGTACCGGGACAGAGATAGCTTTGGAACATAATCAGTAGTACATACACTCCCAACATAGTAAAAGTATTCAAAAGCATTTATGTCAGCTTTCCCGAAACAGGATGTAACCTCCCCAGCCAGGGTCATTCAGAAACCTGACAGCTATATTCCCCAGTCGAATTTCATAATCGCGGGCAGGTCGGTAAATTTCATCCCCCAAGCAAAGTTTATTTCTCTTGATGCAGAGGCTCAATCCCCGTCAGAGCTCGTTACTTCAGCTATAAAGATTCACTTTCTAAGTTTGTTCCCCGCAAAGTTTATTTTCAAGTAGAATCTCTTCCTGACAGAATATTTATAAATCTCCAGCAGCGGTCAGGGATTTATTTTTCCAAACCTAAACATACTCCGATAGAATTTCATGTAAATACATCATGACAAGCGCATACATACCATATACATCATTATCTCATTTATTTTGAGAACATCATTCCACCATGCATTTCATGCATCGCACATAATTAACCTTGTTATCTTTTCGGGAAACACGATTAGCTTCAACAAATCCAGCAATTATATAGGTCATGTCTGCATACGACTAACGGAAACTCAGTTCCCGAAACCAAACGGGTCAACTAATCTACATTATCGCTTTGAAGTAACCCTACGATCCAGGTTCCTTCTCATAGCCCTACTATCCAGGCTTTCATTTCGAGGTAACCCTACTATCCAGGTTCCTTCTCATAACCCTACTATCCAGGCTTTTATCTCAAAGTAACCCTACGACCCAGGTTCCTTCTCATAGCCCTACTATCCAGGCTTTCATCTCGAAGTAACCCTATAACCTAGGTTCCTTCTCATAGCCCTACTATCTAGGCTTTCATCTCGAAGTAACCCTACAACCCAGGTTCCTTCTCATAGCCCTACTATCCAGGCTTTCATCTCGAGGTAACCCTACTATCTAGTTTCCTTCCCATAGCCCTACTATCCAGGCTTTCATTTGTAAGTAACCCTACTATCCAAGTTCCTTCTCATTTATCTCCAGACAACAATTTACAACATTGTAAATCCTGGACCCGACCAGATACGATCAACTTCACAATTCCCCAGTAAGTCGCTGTGCAGGTTGGACCCTGAACAGATATGCAGTTCACTTCCACCTCCTCAATCAAGAGTTAATTCCCCAGTAGAGTAATGGACAATTGAAGCCCCTATACTCTATTTCCCGGGACATAAATCAACATTCCCTGGTGAAGTCCTCCTCAACGGAAGGTACAGGAATTCTCGTAAAGGAATCTCTTATGCAACCAATATCTTTTCTAGATGGCATCTTTAAGCCCATCTCTGACGATTCTCTGTCGACTTCCAAATGGAATCTGTAAGCCCATTCTCTATATCACTAAATCAAGTATCACTTCATGCGAGTGCAAATTTATGGGCACTCTAGTGTTCAACCATCTTCCACCTTCAAATCACGAAAGGCAAACCAACCAATCTACATCCTCAGGTTTAAGAAGATTGAACAGGGGCAACTGTTGCACCCCAAAATTTTCCCTCTCATTTTACTCAACACATGCTCATTGAGGTCCTCAATTTGCCCAAGGATGCCTATGGATTAACTAGACAAATCCTCCTCCTAAGACAATGAGCCTTAAACTAGGGTTTCCATTTTTATCAAGATGTTTGAGTTCCAAGGGTCCCAAATGATTTCCATGGTCCTAATATGTTCTCAAGATCATACATGTCAAGTTTCACGCCTTGCACAAGAAGTTTGCTCAGCCAATTGCTCATATGCTTGAGAATCGATTGTATTAGGTCAAAAGTCCATTGTGGCCCACATATAGTCAAACTTCAAGATTTTTGGTAAACATCAACATGTTTAAGTGATATTTATCATTTTATCAAGGGTTGATCATGATTCCTCAAGGAATGCCCCTAATTCATCAAAACTCAAAAGTTGCTAAATTAGGGTTTCCTAGGAAAAGTCAACCAAACTTTGACCAGGCATAACATTCTCATACTTTATCAGAAATTTCTCATCCAAGTAGAATTTTGAAGAGCACCTAAATCCCTGCAACTCATCTTCATCCCTCAAGTTCAAAATATGAACTCATCAAAAGATATGAATTTCTACATTATAGGTCCTTTTGAAAAGTCAACAAAAACACCTTTTGGGTCAAAGCTTCTTACATGAACATGGAAGACCCAATTGGGATGAGACAAAAAGGGTTGTTTATGGGACATCCTAAGCTTTCTAAAAAGTCCAAGAACACCTCTTTAGGGTCAAAATGGGAAGAGTTATGCATTGTCAAAGTTGACCATTTTTGGAAAATTGCCAAAAGTCAAATGTGCTCACAAATGCATTTTTTGACAGATGGGCCTAACTTTTTATGTTTGCACCTCACTTCCAATATGGTCCACGACCCAAACATCCTTCCACATGTCACTAGTCTTATTTATTTAATTAATTTTGATTTTTATCCTTTAAAAATCAAATTAAATCAAATAAATCATCTAATCAATAAAAGATTTCATTACAAATCTTTTTATCATCATTTGGCAATCAACAAAAGCTGGAAAGACCAAAGCAAATTATGGAAAGAGAATAAAGATTGGATTTGTTCCAAAACTAAACAAAATTAAAAACTTGAAAGAAAAATATTTTGTCATCAAAGCATGGGATTTTCTCCAAATATGTTGACCTAGTATGCTATCATACATAAGGCCAACCATTCCAAATAATAAGCATACGAGAAGGTTGCCTCAAGACGAAGAAAAAGTGCAATTCGTATCAATTGTTCTAGCTCTTTTCCAGTCATAACAAGCATATAATCTTCCTTCAGAAGACTCCAGGTAGCGTTCCATACAGTTAGGCTATCCCAGTACACGCAGGAACTCCCTCACATGATCTCTCCGATTGGTAAACTTTCTCTACTCCCAAACTCGCGTAGTACTTAATTTTAATCCATATCGCTTGCATACATGTGTTTCTATTGATGATTATGAGTGTTTGGACGTATGACATGTGAAGCTAACACCCAGGAATGTCCTTTGCCATTAATGACCATCGTCTCACGATTTTTCTCATAACATTGTTTACAAGCTGTTTCAGGATAAGAGGAGGTCACCATTGGATCCGCAACCCTCAAATTAGGGGGGTAGGGTCCAATTAATCTTTGTTTTCGCAGGTTTGCGCGAGTTTGGATGAAGGAGATGTCCGAAGAAGACGACCGGGGCTAGGGCTCCGACGCTTATCCGACGAGTCAAAGTTTGAATAAAGTTTGACTACTGATGAGGCTGATTCTTATAACACGATTGGCCCATACTAGCTGATGTGGCCGTTTGTTTAATTGACTGGGTTTAACACATGGATTTCCCTTTTATTATTTAAGTTTGGATATATGTATGAATAAGCAGGTTGGTGTAGTGGTAAGGCGCATGGTTGTGAAGCCAGAGGGCCTGGGTTCGATCTCCAGGCCTTGGTTTTATTTTTCAGCATAAGTTTCCCACAGATCAGGTGTTCAACGCACCGTGGAGGGCATCATGCATCCTCATCTATAGGAGGTTTGATTATCATCAATGTGGATCAAACGGTCAAGATCTAAACATCCACGATAGACCATCAAAAGACAAATACACTGGATCTGGCGCAAGCATGGGCTCAGTATATTGGGCCTGGACAAATTCAGAATGGCACCCTCCATTTGCTTATCATACAGGCCCAGATTCTTACTTTTTTTATTTTAATTATTTTTCTTATTATTTATTAATTATGTTTTTTTAATAACACCAAAAATAAATCTTTTTTTATTTAATAAAAAAACCATAAAAACACCAAAAATCTTTTTCCCATAAATATTTTATTAATTAATTAGTTTAATTAAATTAGGGTAATTTAATGTCATTTTATTATAATTCAAAATAATTAGATTTAGGGTTTAATTTCATACTTAACCTAATTTTTCCTCAAAAAAAAAACCACACAAATATTTTCTCCAATTAGATTTATAGGTCGTATAATTCATTTCTCGCATTTAAATTGCCGCGCGCATCCTTATTTTCTTTATTCTTATTAAATATTGTAATTGCTCCCAAGTTGTAATAGTTAAATAAGGTTTAATATTTAGCTTATCATTTTTCCCGGGTTTTTGAATATGTAATCCCCTCCCCAAAGACTTATAATAGTTAGGGTTTTAATTTCTTGCTTTTAAGTTCCGCAGATATTTAACTGTTTAGATGTATGAATAATTGGCTTGCATGTGAAAGATAAACGATTAAACAGTAGAAAACTCTAATTGTGAAAAGATAATTAATGGAAAAAATACACTTGCACATGCTCACTCCTAGGTTTTACTCCACTCCGGTTGCCTTTGGTAAACGGTCATGAAGTATAGGGTTTGTTAGTGGTTGTCCTCTAGCCTCGAAAGGTCTAAAATGACCCATTCGGATGTTGCCTCGGAAAAAGATCTTTAAGGCTTTAGGATGATTACTAAAATTTCCTAACATTGCTTTTGTGATCGTACTTGTCCCTTCGAACGTCCCTAAAAAACTCCAACGACGGTGCTACCTATTTCTTAATAATAGGATAGCGCTGTCTAAAAGAAAACGAACAGTCTTTTTCGAGTAGGTAGATTAGTTCCTAGGTACTTGCTCAAACAAACAAACTTTTTCACACCAAACACTTTTTCAAACAAAGTTTTCAAAAACAACTTCGTAACACTCTTGAGGACAGAAATAAGGGTTAAAATGAAGTAAAATAAAACTTTTCAAAGCAAAGCACACACAAGCAATTTCAAAATGAGCAAGTACCTAAGAGCCCATAAAAAACCATGGATGGAAAGGGTGCTAACACCTTCCCTTTCTATAATCTACACCCCGTACTCAGAAACATCTCGAAAAAGGTTTTTTATGTTCTTTTTCCTTTTCCTTTGTTGGATGAAATAAAAGTCGGTGGCGACTCTTGCTTACCGCAACATTTGCAAACAAAAAACGCGAACCAGTATAACAGTCGGTTCTGCCACCGTATCACTGTGGGGAATTTGAAAACAAAAAATTTGAACTATTTTTTAATGAGAATGGCATCTCTCATGATTTCTCTTGTCCTAGAACTCCTTAACAAAATGGAGCTGTAGAACGAAAGAATAGAACTTTACAAGAAATGGCCAGAACCATGATAAACGAGACTAACATTGCTAAGAACTTTTGGGCAAAAGCAATTAAGACAACATGTTACATTCATAATAGAATCTCCATAAGACCTATTCTAGATAAGACTCCATATGAACTGTGGAAGAACAGAAAGCCCAACATTTCTTATTTTCATCCATTTGGAAGTACTTGTTTTATTCTGAACACTAAAGAACGTCTGAACAAGTTTGACTCTAAAGCACAAAAGTGTCTCATGTTAGGATACTCTGAACACTCAAAAGGATATAGAGTATATAACACAGAAACACGAATTGTAGAAGAGTCCGTCAGTGTCAGATTTGATGATAAGCTTGGCTCTCAAAAGTCAAAGCAGGGTAAAATTTTTACAAATATAGAAGTCCAATTTACAGGTATTGAAAACACTGTACCAGGAGTTTCTCACAAAGAATCACAGTCAACTCCAGAAGAAGATGTCATAAATATTACTGCAACATCTGAAGAGCCTTTCCAGAAAAGACAATCTAGAAGTAGTTTAGCTCATCCAGAAAACAAAATTCTGGGAAAGAAAGAAGACCCAATCAGAATAAGATCTACATTCAGAAATTTTGAAGAATCTCTCATGGGATTAATGTCTCTGATTGAGCCAACTTCAATTTATGAAGCCCTTCTGACAATGATTGGATACTTGCAATGCAGGAAGAATTAAACCAAGTCGCTAGAAACAATGTGTGGGATATAGTTCCTAAACCAAAAGGGTTTAACATCATTGGAACCAAATGGGTATTCAGAAACAAACTGAATGAACAAGGATAAGTCGTCAGAAACAAAGAACGACTGGTGGCACAAGGTTATAGTCAGCAAGAGGGGGTAAATTATACAAAAATATTTTCTCCAGTCGCTAGGTTAGAATCTATCAGACTTTTAATTTCTTTTATTGTAAATAATGGCATCACTCTTTATCAGATGGATGTTAAAAGTGCATTTTTAAATGGTTATATTGATGAAGAAGTTTATGTGCACCAAACCCCTGGTTTTGAAAACTCAAACCATCCAGAATATGTCTATGAACTAAAGAAATCACTATATGGTCTGAAACAAGCTCCCAGAGCTTGTATAAAAGACTAAGTAGTTTTATGTTAGAAAATGATTTTACCAGAGGGAAGGTGGACACAACTTTATTTTGTAAACTATTTAAAAATGACATTCTAGTTTGTCAGATTTATGTAGATGATATTATTTTTGGATCTTTTAAAGCCTCTTTGGGAAGAGAATTTGCTAAGTCTATGCAGGTAGAGTTTGAAATGAGCTTCATGGGAGAACTCAAGTTCTTTCTGGGTATTCAAATCAATCAAACTCCAGAAGGAACATACATACATCAAAGCAAGTACGTCAAAGAACTTCTGAAGAAATTTGACTTGTCAGAATGTAAACCAGCCAAAACTCCCATGCATCCCACATGCATTCTGGAAAAGGAAGAGGTAAGTAAGAAGGTAGAACAGAAGATCTACAGAGAAAAACCAAAGAATAAAAATTAGTAAGGTACTATGATGATAACTTCACTGGAGACAAAATAGAAAGGAAAAGTACTTCTGGAAGCTGCCAATTTCTTGGAGAAAATCTAATCTCGTGGCCCAACAAGAAGCAATCCACCATTGCATTGTCAACTGTTGAAGCTCAATATATAGCAGCAGCTGGATGCAGCACACAAATGCTCTAGATGAAAAGTCAACTTGAAGACTTTAACATATTCTAGAAAGTAAGAAGGAAAGTTGTATCAGGATCTATCTAAGAAGATCTTAACAGTCTCCAAATGGTTCATTTCAAAGATAGAAGCTTACAGTTTACAATATCAACATTTTTCATCTCTTCACAAGGGTATCTTCTAAGGCTGAACATGTTTTCAAATTCTAAAGAGACTGAAACGTTGATTGGATGCATTGAGACTCGTGTCATATCGGTAACTGTTTCATATCTCTATGCCATCCCTCTTTTCAGGAATCATTAATGCTAAGTAATCATTTTTAACCCTTTTATTGTTAATTAAGTTTCCTATTTTTCTACATATATGTTGCTCACTTTCACTATCACTTTTCCACTCTCAATTCCTTTTTCTCTCTTACTTGTGTTCGATATTTCAAAAACCCTAAAAAGTCAGTGTGAACAATGGCTTCCTCCCAACAAATTGCTCAAAGCTCTCAAAGCATTCCTGGCTCTTCTTCCTAAACAGCAGAAAGGTACGAAGAACCCTCAAGAACACTTCTAACTCCCATTGATTCACTGGAAGTTGTGTGTGAACTCATTGTAGACTTCGTCAGTATGAAGGAAAACGGATATGATTTAACCCCTGATGTTGAATTTCAAGGATGGACAAAGTACTTTAATCGTCTACTGGGTCCAGTTTTTCCAAGACTTGTTAAAGAATTCTGGATTCACGCTACAGCTTCAAATCATCAGGTCACTTCTTTTGTGATGGGAAAGAAAATAGTAATCTCTGAAGATCTCATTTGGAAATTGATAGGTCACGATAGTGGCGGTACTCGTTGCAGCGATATGGCTAACAAAAGCTCTGACCTAACAAACATTTCAAAACAGATTTTTACTTTTGGCCAACCATCCAACAAAATCAAAGATCTGAAAGACTACCTCAGAATTTGGTCAAAAATCATTTTGTGCTGCATCAATCACAGAAAACCCATAATTTCTCTAGACTATATCAATATTGATCAACAATATCTTATGTACTTTATATCAACCAAACAAAAGGTTAATCTTCCCCATCTTCTGTTTAATCATCTGAAGACCAGCATCAAAGAGACAAGAGAAGAAGAAAGAACAAAGAGATACTGGATTCCTCTGGGCAGACTCATCTCAGATATTTTGACAGAAAACAAACTGATAGAACATCTGAATGAGGCTCAACAAGTAATCACTTTGGAAGCTTGTGTTGGTAAACCTCTCAATGCTAAGAATATGAAGAAGATGAAGATTATTGAAACCATCAAGAAGGCTCCAACAATAACAACCAAGGAAGTCATTACAAATAGAAGAGTACCTCTTAAGGACTTTCCACTCTTCACTCAAACAGATGCTTCTCCAGATATTATTCTCAGGTATCTGAATGCTTGCAAAAGGGATAGGACAAATCTAGAAGTAAACATTTATGATATGAGACAACAACCTCTGGAAATTGCTCCCAGAAAATCAAGGAAAAGGAAAGTTGCTGCAGAAGGAACTTTTCAAAATATTCCCAAGGCTGCTAAAAAGAAAGGTAATCCATCTTTTATTTCTATTATTGAATCAGCACTGTTATCAACATCTGAAAAACCTTCTTATCCAAAACCCACAGAAAATCCATCTCCACAATCTTTTGATGACTTTGACATTGAATTTGACCCCTCACTATCTCTAGATAACCTTCTGAACAATCCACCTACTACCCATATTGACCAAAATCAACCTGAAATTGCTCAAGTTCTTTCTGATATTGATCAATTTGATCCGCTATTTGAAGCTCCCCACACAGAAAATCCAAACTTTGACTCTGATACCATAATATCTATTCCTGGAATCACCTACCCTCTCATGGTCTCTCAACCACCAATAATTCCATCAACTTCCTCACAAAGCCTCTCCATCCCAGATATTCCATCTCCCTATCAATCCCTTCCACCAAATTCACCCATTGTTATTTCTGACTCTCCATATCCCAATAACCACCCAGAAGATCCCCTTCGAACCTTTATAGACTTAGAAGCCTTGGACAAACTCGTCATAAGTTCTCAGAAAATCGCCATTCCAAAACCAAAACCAAAAATTTGCAAAGCAGATGTTGGTAAATCTCTACTGATTTTTGAAACAGAAATACAGGAATGGGTTAACTCTCTAAAGCTAGCTTGCATAGAGAATCTTAATCCAGTTGCTTCTGATTCTCATCGGCACCAGTTTAGAAAATGGTTTAGCTCTGAATCCCTGAAACTTAAGGAGCTAAGTTATGAAATTGCTCAACAGAACTTTTGTGATCATCTGAATATCTTCAAGGATCAAGTTTTGCGTCACTAGGAAAAGAAGCCACTCCTTCTGCTAGACAATGTCCCCTAGGAAGATAATCAGCCAACAGAATATGGTGAACCATCCTCTGATCCTCTTATTATGGTTATGTTTCAAGACAAAGGCAAGGAAGTTGAAAAAGCTCCTGAGTCAGAATCAGTCGCAACTTGCTCTGAAAAAGTGATTCCTTCTGCTGATATACCCTATCCATCTCTTGTGCTGCAAACTATGGAAGAGTTGAAGAAAGAGAATGATGTGTTTAAAGAAAGGCTAGACAAGCAGAATGATACGTACAAGGAAATCAAGGGGATTCTTGGAAAACAAAAGGAATGCAACAGTCAGATCAAGAGTTTATTGGAAGCCTTTTTCACACGACTTCCACCACCTCAAACATAGTTCTGAAATTTGTTTTCTTTATTTTATTTTTTCCTTCAAAATGTGTTTTTATTAGAATCTCTTTGAATACAACATGCCTTTATTGTCTTCAGTGTTTTTATTGCTTTTTTATTCTTGAAAAAAATAGGGGAGAATGTAAGTATTTTAAATATAACAGCGTCGAGACTCGGTCTCGAATATTTTGAATATCATAACTTCTACTATTTTTTTCTGAAAGCAAAACAGGAACAAACTCTGCTGAGGATAGAAGTGGACACATCAAAAACTCTGATAATAACAATCTTCAGGGAAGTATTTCTTCTCTATATGAGTATTAAACTCACGGGGAGACTTTAAATGCTTTATGTTCTTTAAGTTTCTATCGAAATATCCAAGTTTTTGTCATCATCAAAAAGGGGGAGATTGTTAGAACATAGTTTGATTCTACAATGCTTGTAAGAGTTTTGATGATAATAAACACTCAAAGAACAATTATGCTCCCTAAATAAGTATTTTGTTTTGCAGAGAAGTTCTGATGGAAGAAGCACAGAAGATGAGTTAGATCTCTATTCAAACTTTGATTCAATACATCTTTTATAAAGGAGTTCTAAAGCTGTAACTTCTGAGTGCCTAAACGTTGCGACATGAACTCTGTTATTCTGATTCATACAATTCTGGAAAGAAGTAATGGTAAATTTCATCTTCTGAAGTAACATGTTCTTAAGTGTTACAATTCACTTATGGTTATTCAAAAGTAACGGCTGAAAGGGGACAAGAATCTCTATATTTGGAAAGCTCTTTAATTACTATTTATCAACATTCCAAAAGCTCCCACATGCGTTGCCTATATAAACAAAGCTTGAAGGAGAAATCATTGACGATTTTTTGAGTACACAACAAAAGAGATATTTTCATCACCTTCAACGTACTGAATTTAATTTGTGTAAAACATCACATGTGTGATACTGTTTTGTTAGAAAACAAATCTTGTACACTATTTCAAATATTGTATTATGTAATTCCTTGAGAAAATAGGGTTGTGGTTTAAACTCAAGAAGACTTTGACAGTTGTCATAGTAACTGTGTAATCAAGTTTGGTTAGTAGATTAAGACCTCGTTGAGAGAGGAGAAATCACCTTGGCGGATGGACTGGATTAGTTTGAGTTCAAACGAACCAGGATAACCAATGTGTTTTTACTTTAAGTTTTAAAAACCCCAATTCAACCCCCCCTTCTTGTTTTTTTCCATTCTTCACAAATCTTAGATAACTAGATCCAAGATACGATCTGATTTTTTATCGGTTGGGTCAGTTCTCAATCAAGGTAATTGTGTAGCATGAAAAAGCTAGGTTTGAAGATTGAAATCAAAGTTTTACTGATGATGTCGGTTGTGTCTGCTCTCAACCAAGGCTATCAACATGAGGAGATGAACCCCAAAACTCAGCGATGATTTCAGTTGTGTCTATTCTCAACCAAGACTATCACCATAAAGAAATAAACCCCTGATTTTGCAAATGAAACTTGTTGTGTCTGTTCTCAACCAAGGCTTGATCAACATGATAACCAAATAAAATTGAATGTTTTGAGAGGTTCGAACTTGGAAAGTTTAAACTTGATAATTACAAGTGTAATTCCCAGAAGCTGGTGATGACTAGGCCTTGGATATGAATCGTAGGTAAGCTTCCTATTAAAATTTTGATAGCGGTACCTTTGATGGCCGTGTCTGTTCTCAACCGAGGTATCTATAATGATAGAAAAATGAATGGATAGTGTTAAGCTTGGATTTTAATTTTGAGTTCGTCTTAGCTGGTAGTCATGCCTTGATATTTTTCACAGTTTTCATGGGCATATATGATTGAATATAATGCATGTATGTATGTTTGATATGTTTATGCTTGATGTATGCATGAAGTATGATATGTATGCTTGATAATGTTATAAATTGAAATGATGAAATAATTAATAAATGCAATGCCCATGTTGTTTGAACTGCAGAACCAATGTGTGATACGGTGGCAGAACCGGACTGTTTTAGGAAAAATGCTGGTTTGCGTTTTGCATTTGTGTTCGTAAAATGTCGCGGTAAGCAAGAGTCACCACCGACTTTTATTTTATCCAACTGGAAAGGACAAAAGCACAGAAAAATTCCTTTTTTGAGATTTTGAGTACGGGGGGTAGATTATAAAAAGGGAAGGTATTAGCACCCTTTCTATCCGTAGTTTTCTATGGGCTCTTAGGTACTTGCTCATCATTTTAAAAATTTCTTCCGTGTTTGTGTGTTTTGAAAAGTTTTTATTTTACTTCATTTTAACCCTTGTATCAGTCCTCAAGAGTGTTACGAAGTCATTTTGAAAACTTTGTTTAAAAAAAGTGTAAGTGTGAAAGTTTGATTTTGAGCAAGTACCTACTAGCATCTACCTACTCGAAAAAAGATCGTTTCTATTCTTGTTTCCTTTAGACAGCGCTATCCCACTATTAGTGAGTGGGTAGCACCGTCGTTGGAGTTGTAAGGGTCAATTCGAAAGGGACGTACAATCACTAAAGCAATGTTAGGACGTCTTAGTAATAACCCTAATGTCTTAAGATCATATTCGAGGCAACATTTCTGAGGCAACCTTTCCGAGGAAACATTTTCGAACGAGACTTTTGATCTTTGTTTAGACAAGAGAGCGACCACTAAAATACCCTATACTTAATGATCGTTTACCGAAGGCAACCGAAGTGAGAGTATACCCTAGGAGTGCGCATGTGCGAGTGATTCAATTTCAGTTATTATCTTTGCACATTTAGGGTTTGCTAACCGTTTTAAAATTGACATACATTCTTGTCATGCAATCCTATCATCATACATCTAACAGTTAACATTTGCGAAAATAAAAATGCGAGAAATAAAACTATGCTATTACAAGGCTTCGGGGAGGGGGATTAATTACATAGCCAAAAACTCGTAAAACGATAAATAAAAGAAAAAAACCTAAATAAACTATTACATCCCATGAGCAGTTACATTAATATTTGCAAAAATAAATAAACGCGCGCGATGAATTAAAAACGAGAGAAAATTAGGGTTTTGACCCCGTCTAAACCAAAGTAAAAGAAAAAAATATTTTTTGGTTGCTTTTGATTATTTTTGAGAAAAATAAGGTTTTAAATTAAATATGAACCTAATTACTAATTAAATTAAATTAAGGAAAAATAATTAATTTTTGACATATTTTTGCATTTTTGGTTATTTTGAGAAAAGAAAATAAAGGTTAAATCAAATAAAACCTAATTTTCTAATTTGTTTTAAGTTATTTACAAAAGAATTAAAGTTACCCTAAAATCAAATTAACCTAATTAAATTAATTTTTGATAAAAAATAAAACCTAAATCTAATTTGATGAAAATTGATTTTATGGATTTTTTATAAAAAAGAATTAATTTTGTGAGAAAAATAAATTAAACAAAATAAATTAAATAAAGAAAATATAAAAGAATAAAGAAAAAGAGTATTGGGCCTTGTATCCAAAGTAAAAAAGGGGGTGCCATTAGCGGCTTCTGGGCCCAAAAAACCTGATCCACATTTGACTTCCATGATCCCATGTTGCATATTTGACTAGGGTGCATCATGGATCTTCCCATGCCAAGCGTTAGATTGGATTGGTTGGACATCTGGATGGTTGATCCTTGAGGACTCATGGTGGACATCCCAGAAACCTGCGCATGGGAATGTGTATAGAAAAATAATATTGAAGACCAAGGGGACCTGGGGATTGAACCCAGGCCCTTCAGCCTTTTCTCTCTCCCTCTGACCAACTGAGCTGGCACGCTTCTTTGTATATCAAACAACAATTAATCATTATACTAAAAAACATAAAATAAGAATTATCAGCGCGCGAATTTCAAATAGGCAAATGGGGGTGGTGCCACGCCACCTTCTTCTTCCCTTCTCCGTTGCTAAAAGTCCGAGACTTTTACCTACAGACAAGAAGTGTAGGTACAGTCCCTGCAATTTTCCAAAATCACCTACAAGCATGATAAATGAAATCTAACTCCACAGACCAATTCGTCTTAGCCTTGTGAACATCATGGTGCCTTTCTTTTAGGCCAATTTTACCTATACAAGAAAATCTCAAAATGCAACAAGAAACCCTAACAATGACATATCTCTATAGGGTTAGCAAAAACGCAATTAACTGTTACCAATAGCTTGCAAATGTTTCCAGGGTTCATAATATATACATGATTCAGGCTACAAATGCCTAAATAATGATATTCGATTTCAAGGATATGTCAAGGTCGTGAATCACTTACACCGAGTTTTAGTGAACGAAAAGGCTTGCTTTTGATTGCTATGGACTCCCTGAATGCCCAGGAAACGGAAGGAACGCTTGGCAAGGCTTGAAAGTGCCTGGAACTGTGAAAATAGATTGCACTTTTTCTTGATTTTTTTGCAAGTTGTTCTTCCTCTTACATGCCTCAAAACCTTGTTCTTTTGGTCTGCATTTGTCCAATATATATCAATGATTGAATTAGGTTTGCAAATGTGCATCCAATATTTTTCAATTATGGTCTTTGATCATGATTTGATTCCCATGAAGATCTTTCCAAAATAAGCCAAAAACCAATATTTTTATGCACAAACATGCCTTGCACGATTTTATTTTGTTGCTAGTTGTATAAGGGACCTGAAATATGTACAAAATCTCAAGGCTTAAATGATTTTGATATTTCCATGATTTATTTTGATTTAATTTATTTAATTGAAATAAAAATCAAAATAAATGGCAAAAATAAAATAAAAGGCAAGTGGGAAGGATCATGGGTCGTGGACCATGTTACAAACTCAAAACAAGTACAAAAAGTTGGGCCCATTTGACAAAAATTGCAATTTGAGGCACTTTTGACTTTTGGCAATTTTGCAAAAAAGGTCAACTTCAACAATGCACAACTCCTTCAATTTTGACTCTTTGAAGTTGTTCTTTGACTTTTTAGAAAGCTTGAGATGTCCTCTAAGCAAACATTTTTGTCTCATCTCAACTGAGTCTTCGATGTTCATGTATGAAGCTTTGACAAAAAAGGTGTTTTTGTTGACTTTTCAAAGTGACCTATAATGTCCAAATTCATAACTTCTTGTGAGTGCATATTTTGAACTTGGGAGCTGAAGATGAATTGTATGAAATTTCATCCTCTTCAAAATTAGCTTTGGATGGGTAATTTCTAATAAAGTATGAGAAAGTTATGCTTGGTCAAAGTTGAGTTGACTTTTTCTGCAAAACCCTAATTTAGCAACTTTTGGGTTTTGATGAATTGTGAGCAATCTTTGAGGAATCATGATCAACCCTTGATCAAATTATGAATAATACTTCAAAATGATAAGGTTGACAAAAAATCTTGAAGTTTGACTGTATGTGGGCCACAGTTGACTTTTGCCCTAGCATAGACGATTTTTAGGCCTTTGAGCAATTGACTGAGCAAACTTCCTCTGCAAGGCTTGAAAATTGTCATGAATGATCTTAAAACATATTAGGGCAATGGTGAGCATTTGGGGATCCCATGGACTCAAGTATCTTGATGCAAATTGAAACCCTAATTTGAGGCAGACTGCCTTAGGAGAGAGTTTGTCTGGACAACCCTTGGACTTCCTTGAGCAATTTGAGGACCTTACTTGAAATGTATTGAGAAATATGGGAGGGAAAATTTTGTGGTACAACACAATGCTTAAGGCAGGTTATCATCCAAGAACTATTTTTTAGAAGCCATGCCAATTAGGGGTTGAGCTTTTGAAAACATGTGCCAGACAGGAACTGGGCTTTGCACAAAGTTAGTAGGAGTACTGAAATAGTATCAGCCTAGTGACTTAGAAAGGTGAAATAGATAGCAAGGTCGCTAACATTGGTTCAGTTACCTAGAGACATTAATCCGATGATTAGAAAGCGTGAGGTTGCTCATGATTTTTACATAAGGCTGCTTACGTATGTGTGATACGGTGGCAGAACCGACTGTTTAAATCCTGGTTTACATTTGTTTTCATAAATGTCACAGTAAGCAAGAGTCACCACCGACTTTTCTTTTATCTAACAAAGGAAAGGGTGAAAAGAACAGAAAAATACCTTTTTCGAGATTTTCTGAGTAAGGGGGTAGATTATTGAAAGGGAAGGTGTTAGCACCCTTTCCATCTGTGGTTTTCCACGGGCTCTTAGGTACTTGCTCATTTTTGAAAACTATTTGTGTTTGTGTTTTGAAATATTTTAGTTTGCTTTATGGTAACTCTTGTATCAGTCCTCAAGAGTGTGATAAAGCATTTTGAAAATAATTTTTGAAAAGCGTGTAAGTGTGAAATTTTCAGATTTGAGCAAGTACTTAAGAACAATCTACCTACTCGAAAAAGGATGTTCTTTTCCTCCTTTTCTTTAGATAGTGCTATCCTAGTATTAGTGAGTAGGTAGCTCTGTCGTCGGATATTGAGGGACAATCGAAAGGGACGTTATGGTCACCGAAGGCAACATGTAAGGATATCTTAGCATTCGAAGGGACGGTCATCATATAAGCAACATCGAGGGACAAGATCATTTCTCGTAGGCAACACGAGGGACATTAGAGACCATGATCTTTTTGATGACTTTAGTACCGAGGGTCTTTGCTAAGATATCCCTACGTTCAAGGGACATGACCATTTCCGAAGGCAACCAAGTGAGAAATACCCTAAGGATGTGTGATCGGTGGATCTGGAACTGACTGTTTAACGCTGGTTCGCGAAATATCACGGAAGCAAGAGTCGCCACCGTCTTTTATTTTCTCCAAATGGAAAGGACAAAAGCACAGAAAAATTCCTTAAAGAGATTGCTCTCGGTTCGGGAGGTAGATTATAGAAAGGGAAGGTGTTAGCACCCTTTCTATCCATGGTTATCCATGGGCTCTTAGATACTTGCTCACTTGTGTTTTCAAAAATGGTTTGTTTGCTTTTCAACTGTGGGTTTTAAAAAAGTTTCTTTGAAAATTTCAGTTCGACTCTTGTATCGGTCCTCAAGAGTGTTTGAAAAATTGCTTTCGAAAGCTTTTTGAAAAGGTGTCGGTGTGAAAAGTATTTTTGAATTTGTTTTGAATTTAGAGCAAGTATCTAGAGTCGTCTACCTACCCTAAGGAATTCGTCTGTGTAGATGTCCTTTAAAGTAGTGCCATCCCACCATTGAGAGGTAGGTAGCACCACCGTTGTAGGTGTTCGGGTCAATTCGAGGTTCGGGACATGGTGATCACCGGAGCAATGGGAAGACACCTTAGAGGCTACCCTCATGCCAGGTTCCCGGATCATGAGGACTTTCTAAGACATCCTCTACTCGACGATCACCTTTCGAGGCAAGGCAACAGTGAGGCGTACCCTAGGGGTGGTGTGTGATTTGTGTGTCATGTTCATTTATTTTTGTCTTGTTCATGTCAAAGTGATCTACGCGTTTGTTTTTAATTTATCATTCATTCTTGCATGCATTTATTAACAGTTAAAAAGTTGCGAGAAATATAAAGTTCCTAAACTATTACAAAGGCGCGGGTCCACATCGCCAAATTTAATCCAGGACCCGATTTGACATAAAATAAAGTAAAGTGCGAGAAATATAAATGTCCGAATTACATGGCTTTGGGAGAATTACATTAATATTTAAAAGAAGGAAATAAATAAAAATGCGCGAATAGGAATTAAAATTGGAAACGAGGGCGTTGGACCCTTTTTAATGAAATTAAATTAAATCATTAAACTAATGAAATTAAAGAGAAAAAAGAAATTTTTTTTTTTTTTTTGAGTTTTTGGTATTTATGTTTTTTATGTATTTTTATGAGAAAGATTAAATGAAATTAAAATATTAACCCTAATTCTAATTTTTTTTATTTATTAAGAAAAACATGTTAAAATTAAACCTAAAATTAATCTAATTATTTACATGCAATTTTGATTTATAAAAATAAATAATTAATTATTAGTGAAATTTATTTACAAAAAATATTAATTAAATAAATATATTTTGATTTTTATGACTTTTCTGTTTTTTACTATTTTTTATATTTTATGAAAATAAGTTAAATTAAAGGAATTAATTAAAAAAAAGAAATAATTGAAATAAATAAAATAAGGAAAAGAAAGAAAATACAATACCTTGGGGGTTTCTGTCCCCTTTTTGGAGGTGAATTGGAGTGGTTTGGCCATTTGTGTTCTGGCCTCATCATGCATAAGTTGTTCTACTTTGGCCATTTGGCTTTTGGCTTTTGGCCATTTGCATTTTGGCCTCAACGTTCTTTAATCTTCTCAGGATGTCTGTCTCGCCATGTATTGGTGTCATGCATAAGTTTTTCTACTTTGGCCATTTGGCTTTTGGCTTTTGGTCATTTGGCTTTTGGCCTCAACGTTCCTTAATGAACCTGGGATCCTGTCTAAATCTGCAGTTGAATCTCACGAACACATTAAATAAAATCATAAAATGCAAATAAAGCCAATATATGAAGAAATTTAATGTTTAGGCACAATATGGCATGTATGAATGATTATACCCTTTTGATCATGGAGATCAAATCAATCTTACCCTTACTGGAAAATCAGTGGCCTGAATGCTTTTATGCCTTACTGGAAAATTAGGATCATGGAGATCAAGTCAGCCTTACCCTTACTGAAGAAGTAGTGAGGTGTTGGTTTGTAACTGTGATGGCTTGTTTGTAGTGAGAGAGGGATTTGTAATAAGGATTTCAAGGTTTTAGGGTTCTTGAAAGAGTTTGATATTCTAACAGTGTTGTGGCAAGGTTTTTTTCTCTCTTTTTCTCCTCTTTTCTCCTCTCTGGTTTGTGTGAAAAAAAGTGATTATATAATAGAAATTAGGGTAAAGAAAATGGGCTTTGAATGTGCAATTGGGCCTCCATGTTCACTTGAGTTCGTCACTTTTCAGGCTAAATCGCAGGGACTTAAGTGCAATTTTTGAAGTTGAAATGTGAAAACAAAATGTAGCCTACATCGAGAACTAACTCATGTCCGAAAATCGGCTCAATCGGATAAACAATGAATTAGTTATGAATTTTTGAAGTTTCAGCTCAGACAAACTTAATTTGGACTCCAGTGTCGACTCTGACACGTTCTTCAATAAAAAACTGGTATTGATCGGAGCATAATCCGGTCTCGACTTTTGAAGCAAAGTTGTAGATCTATGAGTCAGTGACCTTGTGTAAAAATATGAGCCCAATCCGATAAAAATTGACCGAGTTATGAATTTTCGAAGTTTCGGCCCAGATGAAATAATATTCAGCATTCAGGATTTTCAGCGTGTCACGCACTCTGAGCAAAAAACGAATGCCTTTTGAATACCGTTTGAACTCAATACCTTCTGTGAAAATGTAGTCAACTCAATTTTTGAAATTTTGGCGCTGGAACCAGCTCGATACGATGAAAATTGACCAAGTTATGATTTTCTGAACATGACGCAGATAAACTTCTGTCACAAATTTTTTGTGCAAAAATACTTGATAAATCCACATTTTTGAAGACCTTCTGATCGAAATTGGCTTCCAGCCGTGAGAGATGAAAACGTAGATAATGTCAAGACGGAATTTTGGCCACCGGAACGGGTTCAAAACGAGCCACGATCTTCAAGTTATGAATTTTTTAGCGCGTAAAAACTGCACTTTCAGCACACTTTTTCACCATATTTCTTCGAGAAAACTCACACATTCGGATACCTTCTTTAAAGAATTGACTCTTGAGCCGAACCTGAATTTGAGAATACGTTATCAGAGATATCTTGGCGAAAGAATACCTGAATATGACGCGCCGGGTTGGACTTGTGAATTTTTCTTGAAATGTTTTGAGAAATATGGGAGGGCAAATTTTGGGGTACAACAGGATGCAAGTGTGAGAAGTGTGTTTTTTCCAGTTATATTATCTTGAGATTAGTGATCTAACGGTTAATTAATTAATCTTGTCATGCACGCCTAATTTACTAGCAGTAATATATACAGAAAAATAAAATACGGAAAGTATGAATCTAGACTATTACATGGCTTCGGGGAGGGGGATTTACATTCCAAAGCAAACGGGGAAAAGAAAATAAAGCAATAAAAAGAGTCTACTTATCATCTATTACATCTCATACAACAATTACAATAATATAAACAATGAAAAAGAAAATAAACGCGCGAAAAGTTGAAAGTACGCCTGAAAACATAAAAGAAAATCTTTTTGTTGTTGGTTTTAGTTTAAAAAAAGTTAGATTAAGAAAAATAATTAAATTAATTATCCTAAAGTCTACTTAGAAAATTAAATTAAGAAAAATAAACTAAGCCTTTTTTGTGGTTTTTTTTATTATGAAAAGAAAGTAATTAGACTTAAATTCTAATTCATTTTTAATTAAGAAAAAGGTTAAAGTTTTAATTAATTAATTAATTAAAGAAATTAATTATTTAATTAAAAAAATATATGCCTAATTTTTTTGTGAGTTTTATTATTATTATTATTATTAAAAAAGATTAAGAAATGAAATAACTAAATAAAACAAAAAGAAAAGAGATTGGGCTTGATGGTTGAAGTAGAATGGGGGTAACAATTGAAATTTCCCTAAGCCCAGATTGTGAAGCCCAGGTCTATCCTTGATCCAGTGTGAGCAGTACTTGATGGTACATGGTATCTCATGTTCTATACATCATGCATTCCATGTTATTCCCCTAACTTGCTCTAAGGATATCCAGGAACTCATATACACACATTAGAACATTCAACAAATTAATAAAAATAGAGATTCGAATTTGAGATTATACCTAAATGGTGATAGCTTGGATTCAGTGATATGGGACCTTGCAATCTATGAGGGTGGTTGGAACAAGTCCGTGGGAACCTCAAGAGCAATCTATGATTACTAGTTCAGACTAAAAGTAGCTGCAGAGTGGGTTTCGAATTTTTACCACTTTTGATAATTTTGCAAATATGATAGAGCTCTCTTTAGGCTGTGTAGGCATCTTGAAATGCTTGCTAGATGCTTGTTTATATAGAGAGGAATGAGGAGACAAGAAAAAAAGATTTAAACAACCTTAAAGCAAACGTTTCAAATCCATGAATGAAATTTGTAACTTTGGCCAAAAACAAGGAAACTTGTCATTTTTTGAATTTGAATGAATGTGGACACCTTTGCACGAAATTTTACGGGCCTAGGCTTTCCAAAACATTAACCCAAAGCTCAAATCCCATTTCCAATTATTTTATACATTTTATTTTATATTTATTTGAAATAAATTAAAATAAATATGAATAAAATAGTTAGCAAATGCAAGGCATGGCAAGAATAATTTTATAGGTCCTCTATAAACTTAGGTAGATGCTTGAAGTCCAAGAAATTGAGCCCTTGCTTTAAAACTTCAAATTTGCTGAAAGCATAATTCTTTAAAATTCCCTAATTTTCCCAACTTGGGCAAGCCATAACTTTCTCAATATTTATATCATGATGATGATCTTAGACTTTTTGGAAATCCCAAGATGTCTACTTCAATATCTCTATTGATCAATTTTGCATTTGAAGATTTTATCTTGATGTAAAAGGTCTTGGAAAAAAGTGGCTTTTGTTGACTTTCTGAAAATAACATGTAATGTATGAGCTTGTATTTTTCAAATGGCACATTTATTAAAGTTGAGGGATGAGGATAAGTTTTAAGGAATTGGATTCTCTTCAAAATGTGCTTTGGTTGGAAAATTTCTGATAAAGTATGAGAAAGTTATGCTTAGTCAAAGTTTGGTTGACTTTTTCTATAGAAACCCTAATTTGTCATTCTTGACTTTTGATGGGTTAGGAGCATTTCTTGAGGAGTTATGATCAACCATTGATCAAATGATGGATATCACTTCAAAATATTGATGTTGACCAAAAATCTTGAAGTTTGACTGTACATGGGCCACAGTTGACTTTTGAACTAGCATAGTTGATTTTCTAATACTTGAGCAATTAATTGAGCAAACTTATTGAAAAAGGCATGAAACTTGGCATGGATGATATTGAAGACATATTAGGACCATGGGAAGCATTTGAGACTCTTGGAGCTCAACCATCTTGATGAAAATTGAAACCCTAGTTGGGGGTTCATTGCCTTAGGAGGAGAATTATCTGGTCCATTCTTGGTCAACCTTGAGCAATTGAGAACCTCTAGGAGTATGTATTGTGTGAAAATGGGAGGGAAAATTTTGGGGTACAACAGCTGCCCCTGCTCAATCTTCTTAAACCTAAAGATTTAGATTGGCTGGTTTGCCTTTCGTGATCTGAAGGTGGAAGATGATTGAACACTAGAGTGCCTAGAAATTTTCACTCGCCCAAACTGAGACTATTGGTTAATGATATCGGGAATGGGCTTACAGATGCCATTTGGAAAATAAGACATAAGACTGTCGGAGATGGGATTAAAGATGCCATCCAAGGAGTATGACAGAGAGCGTCAGTGATGGGCTTAAGGATGCCATCCAAAATAGATGGTGACTTCGTAAGGAGTCTCTTTGTGGAGATTCCTGTTCCTGCTGTCTGAGGAGGAATTCGCTGGGGAATATAGTCTAGGAGCTTCGGTTTTCCATTACTCTACTGGGGAGTCATCCCTTGACTGAAGAGACGGAAGTGAACTGCTATCTGGTCAGGATCCAGGCTTCGCAGTGATTTTCTGAGGATGATAAAGATGACTGTTATTTGCTCGTATTCCAGGCTTCACAGCGACTTACTGGAAAAATGAGATTAAATTGTTGTCTGGTCATACTTTAGGCTTTTCAGTTTCTTTAACTGGAATAGAAATCAGAAAAATCTTAGTGTCGAGTTAACTGAACCAGAGAAAGGATCTACCAAAAAGAATCAGTAAAAAATCAACGGTTGATTCAAACTGAACCAGCAGAAGTCTTGATTTATCTTTGACTGGATAAGAATTAGAAAAATCATAGTGTCGATTTAACAGAACCAGAAAAAGGTCTACTGGAAATGAATTAGTAACAAATTAATAGTCGATTCAAACTGAACCAGCAGAGGTCTTGGTTTATCTTTGACTGGATAAGAATCAAAAAAATCTTAGTGTCGATTTAACTGAACCAAAAAAAGATCTTGGATTATCTTCAACTGGAATAGGAATCAGAGAGATCTTAGGATTGATCTAACTGAACCAGAGGAAAATCTTGAATTAACTTTGATTGGATAAGAATCAGAAAAATCATAGTGTCGATTTAACTGAACCAGAAAAAAGTCTTGGATCATCTTCAACTGGAATAGAAATCAGAGAGATCTTAGTGTTGATCTGACTGAACAAGAGAAGGTCTTGAATTAACTTTGATTGGATAAGGATCAGAAAAATCTTAGTGTCGATTTAACCAAACCAGAAAAATGTTTTGGATTAACTTTTACTGGAAATCAGAAAAATCTTAGGATTAATTCAACTGAACCAGACAAATGTCTTGGGTCATCTACAACTGGAATAGGAATCAGAGAGATCTTAGTGTCAGTCGGAATGAACCAGAGAAGGTCTTGAATTAACTTTGACTGGAATAGAAATCATAAGAATCTTAGTATCGATTCAACTGAATCAGACAAAAGTCTTGGAATATCTTCAACTGGAATAGGAATCAGAGAGATCTTAGTGTCAATTTGAATGAACCAGAGAAGGTCTTGAATTAACTTTGACTGGAATGGAAATCAGAAGAATCTTAGGATCGATTCAACTGAACCATAAAAAAGTCTTGGAATATCTTCAACTGAAATAGGAATCAGAGAGATCATAGTGACGATCTGATTGAACCAGATAAGGTCTTTAATTAACTTTGACTGGAATGGAAATCAGAAGAATCTTAGGATCGATTCAACTGAACCAGACAAAAGTCTTTTCCCTGAAAAAGGAAAAGAGTTAGTCATATGAAATGTCATGATGGATGGAATGCATTGTGGTGATGTTCTCAAAATTAAATGAGGTTATGCAGTATGCGATGTGTATGCGCATGCCACGATGTATGAACATGGGATGCTATTGCGATATTTCCCAATCTGGGAAAATAAATCCCTAACTACTGATGGAGAGTATAAGGAGGCCGAATCCTTCATTTCCCCTGGGGATGATGAATGAATATGATTTTCTGGGGATTTCCTCTTTCTGTTTGAGGATGTTCTACCGAGGATTGACTCTTCTTGAGAATAACTCTATGGAGGGAGATTCTTTATTGGAATATTTTTCCAATGTAGAGAAATAAACTCTGTTGGGGAATGAACTTCCGCAGTCTGAGAAATAAACTCTAACCGGGAGGAGGTTTTATAAACTATTTAAGGTTATAAAGCTCGGCTGGGGAACACAAATTTCAGCTCTCTGAAGGAACTTGGTTGGAGGAAGTAATTCCTGCTTGGGGAAGAAGAGGTCAAAACTTTGGTTGTTTCTACTCTGTGGGGAACATAGGTGTCACGGGGTCATATGTAGCGGTGACTTCATCTCAAAACATCTTTGCCCCTATACCTGCTGGAGAAAGTACATGTGGAGACTTTATAGATGGTTTGAGTGTCATCCCTACTCATGGGATGCTTGGTAAATGCTGATCAGGATAACAAGTCTTCTATTGATAGACAAGTGACAAGATGACGAGACATAGACGTACACTTTAATCCCTAAATTTTTCTTGGACCGCACTTTCGGGTTTTCAGTCCATCGGGATACCCTTTTTGCCCAAGCCGTCTTTTCAGGTTTTCGACTTGCCGGGTGCATAATTTTTGTATATATCCCTAATTTTTGCCCGAACTCTTTTTGGTTCGCCGGGATGCCCTTATTTTTTCCTAGGCCTGTCAACCTAGCAGGTCTTTTTCATGCGTAGTATTTTCTGACTATGTCCACGTTCATCGGGTGCAGAGAATTGTCATTGTCCTTAGTAGTAAGTGTTGTCACACTGCCAGAAGGTGTTTGTTTGATCGTACATGATTCATTGCTGGAATTCATGTCCAATGCCCCAAGTGATTCAGATGGAGTTTTGCCCCTGGCTATTTGCCATTTTTGAGAGATTCCTTGAACCTTGACTTGACTGCCCCAGATCAGTTGGACACCATGCTATGCCCCTTGATTGTGAATGGCCTATCACTAGAATATCTTTCCGTCTTAGGTGATTCTATCCACTGAGAAGATTTATGTTCATCGAATATCTGTCGTGCAAATTTCTCTGCTGTTGAACAAATAGTCATGTGCAAATAATGGTATTTTAAGAATGCAAAGCTTATGTCTGTCTTGAAGTTTAAAAATTCATTTTTTAGTAAAACAAACAAATTTTGTAAAAGTGTGATATCAACTCAGGATTTATGGTGAACCCTACAGAAGTCAGGATACCTTTTGTAACAGTATGCTTTTGAACTAACCCATGCTTCAGCTAGGACTTTTAAGGGTTATAACTTGGCCTGGTTCATGGTTTAAGAAACAAAGGGTAAAGGCTCAAAGTTTATTTGAACCCACCCGTTCTTCGTGATGTTCTTCGATCCTATGCTTAGTTAATTGTGCGTTCAGATCCCAATTGAGTCTGGCATATTGTCCTTGATATTCCGGTGATGGTTCGGATACTGAAAGTTTATTTTGAAGAGGCAGTCATTTTTGTAATCTTATTTTTGTTGAGGATTTGTAGCGACCTCATTTTTTTATTATCCCTACTTTTTCCTGAACTGGTTCTTTTATGATTACAGTCAGCGGGATACCCCAATTTTTTTCTTAAGTTTCCTTCATAGGTTTTGGCTTAACGGGCTTTTATTTTGAGAGTTAATGACTACCATATTTAATAATTATGGGAAAACATCACCATCTTTGGATTTGGAAGGACGTCTTCGATGCCATTCATTGTGTACGAAACGGAAAATTGCGACTGAATGCGCGTCTGAATTGACTGAGAAACTACCCTGCCCCAGGTTATAATTAAGGGTTTTAATTTGTGTGAAAAGAAAAACTCATACTTCTTTGGCTCAAAGGGGTTTACTAGTGTGATACAGTGGGAGAACTAACTTGAAGGTTTTGCGTTTGATTGCAAATGTTGCGGTTAGCAAGAGTCGCCACCGACTTTTCTTTTATCCAAAAGGAAAGGTGAAAAAGCACAGGAAAGACCTTTGAGATTGTTTCTTGAGTTCGGGGGTAGATTATGAAAAGGGAAGGTATTAGCACCCTTTTCATCCATGGTTATCCATGGGATCTTAGTTACTTGCTAGATCACTTGCTTTTGTTTGAAATTGTGCTTTGTGTGGTTTTTTTAAAGTATTTTGTAAAGAGGCTATTGTTTAGGCAATATTTGTAATGATTCTCGTTTGTAAGAATGTATACAAAGATGTTGATCTTTTAAAAATGTTTTCAAATTTTGTAAGATGTTTTGAAAGTGTAGGTGTTTGTTTTTGAAAATAGCAAGGATGTTTGTTTTGAAATGGAGCAAGTAATTAGGAGAAATCTACCTACTCAAATGTATTTCTTGTTCATTTCCTTTTCCTTTGACATTGTTGTCTTACCATTGATTTGGTAAGCAACCCTATCTTTGGATGTAAACGGGACAGGTGTGGATCATCATATAACCATGATTATAAATGTTGCAAGGTATCTTAGCATTCTTTTTGAGAGACTAAGATCATTTGTGAGGCAACCTAGATAGCATCATCGAGGGACTATAATCTTGTATTTGCTTGTTTTTGCTAAGATACCTTACATGCGTAATATGGCCATTTTGTTATAAGGAAACCAAGTGGAATAACCCTATAGGTGCTTGTGTGCAAGTGTATCATTTCCATGCTTGATTTTGTCTTGAATTAGGGTTTTCTAAATATTGGTTTTAGTCTTTCCATGCAAACCCTAATTACTAGCATGTTATATAAAAGCGATAAATTGCGAAATTTAAAGTTACTACGCTATTACAACATTTTTAGGGATGAGGGTGTACAAATTGTAAATTGGGATTGCAAGAATTTAAACCTAATTAGTCTATTACAACCATATTGAATTGGTATGAATATACAAGGAATTAAATAAATACAAAGTATAAAAATGAGTAAATGTACAAGGATGCAAAATGTAGAGAAAATGAATTTTGTTTAGTTTTCATGAAAAAAAGATTTTGTCTTAACCTAATTAAATAAAGAAAATAGTCAATTAAGTATGAAATTATTAAGAAAAGATTTTAAATGAAAACCTAGTTCTATTAATTAATCAAAAGGATATAATTTTAAGAAAAGTATTTTTGGTGTTTTTTATCTTGAAAATATTTATAGAATTATAAATTATTTTAGTCCCTTTTTTATATTAAAAATGATGTATTTAAATTAGTATGAAAAAAAAACTAATAACCTAATTTTATTTATATTTACAAGATAATAGTAAAAAATAAATAAAGTATAATTAATAAAAATATTTTTTGTGAGAAAAATAAATAAACTAAGTCAAAATATAAATCTACTATTTTTTATATTTTTTATGAAAATAAGAAAAAGAAAATAAAATTGGGCCAGGGGTGTTAAAAACAGTCAGGAGGATGGAAGGCCAGCAAAAATAACAAGGCCCAACTGTTGAGGCCCAGCGCATCTGTTGTGTGACAAAAACAAGAAAAATGTTAAAAAATGGCAACGCTGAGGTTTGAACCCACGCCCTTAGCATGAAACGTGTGTTGCCTTACTCTTGGGGTGGCTATACATCCGTTAATACAAATGAAACAATAAATATGTAAGGCAAAACAAGTTCCAGAAATGAACTTCTTCTTAAACCTCCAGCCATGGTTCATGTAACTCACTCATCTCTCATCCATTCACAAAACTTCCAACATCAAACTTGTTAGAAATTTCCTCACAATTCTGAATATGTAAATAACTTAAGCTAATTCTCAAAGATGAACATGAATTTTTAAAAGTACCAAATTCTGACATAAATATTTCAACAAGTTCAAACTCAAAATTCTCACAACTCAAACAATATAAATGAAATCTATAGACATGTATAGTTTCAGGGCAATGATGTCTACATTTCATCTTCACAAATGCAAGCCTAACAATGCCTAAATGAAAAGATAGAAGTTTAGAAAAATCACCTTTCAGTTGGAGATCGTGTTTTGAGTTAGAGCTATATTCAAGTTGTTGTGATGATCAGGTTAGCTTCCTCAAGTTCCCAGGAAGCTAATACAATGATTAGCTTGAGCAATGGATGGTTGGAATGGCTTGGAGAAGTCAATGTGAAATGCTCTATTTTTGGTTATCTAGTTTGATGTAAATGGTGTTACAGTCGTGTAATAGGGATAGGGACAAGTTATATTTAATGTATAGGGGCTTTAGGAACTAAAAGGCCAAAGAACACACGAGGGAAATAGAAGATTCAAGTTCAAGGTCAGAACCTGCATAAAAATGGAGTTTGTGTGCAATTTCTGGCTAGAGGGAATTTGAGAGAGTTTCAAGCTTGCAAAAATCGTCCCCTAAGTTGCATCATAGTGTCTCAATGTATATGAAAAGGTTTTGAGAGCTTTTGTGATCAGAAGTACAAGTTCACATGTTATGGCTTTTTGGCTTGTTTTTGAAGCAAGATTGACAAGCATTGTTCCAAGGCAAGGTACAAGGCTATCTAAAGTGGTTAGACACTTTAAACATGCTCATCTAATTGTTTTTAGGATGCTTGTACAGAAAGAACAAATGCAAAGCTCAAGAGAAGTTGACTTTGTGAATAAAGCCACTTTACTAGAATGGTAATGTTACTTTGTGCCATTAATGGAAATACAACTTTGATAAAGCTTGAATCAAGTGGATAATAGCTCAAAAGCAAGTGTAATCTTCTGATTATGGAGAGATCTTGAGGTTTAGAGGCCTGCAAAACAAGATTGTGCAGCATAGGTTTGAAATTGAATTCTTGTTTATCACAAAATGCCTTGTAATTCAAGTGACAAAACCCTAAATTCATCTCTTCGATTCTCCCTCCTCAAGAATGATCTCAAGGAGTTATTGGACATTTTGGAAAGATTTAAATGTTCTATATAACCCATCTTTGAATTGATTTTGAAGATTCCCCTTGTAACTATATGAAAAAGTGTCATGAAGTTAGGTCAAAATCCTGACCAAATAAGGGCAAAATTTCACGAAGTGTTTAATTTCATGACCACATGTTCATAAAATTATAACTTGAGATCCATGCATTTTTTAAAGTAGTTGTGTAAAGAAAAGTTGTAGATTTCATGGAGATATACAACTTTCCTGTTGGAAGTTTCTCTTG
This sequence comes from Vicia faba, assembly GCA_948472305.1. Lineage (NCBI taxonomy): Eukaryota > Viridiplantae > Streptophyta > Magnoliopsida > Fabales > Fabaceae > Vicia > Vicia faba. The sequence continues at coordinate 853,433,002 of OX451741.1, forward strand.
AATCATCTTGCATCATGGTGAAAATTTGCCTCAAAGTTATGAAAAAATATGAAATTTCCAACACTTATAAAAATTTCTAAATTTAGAAATTTTGACTTTTCAAAATGAAATCTTGTCTTTTTGATTTCTTGATGAATAAGTTTCATATTTTTACATGTTTTGATGAATTGTGATCCTTGGCACTTGAATTTGACCAAAAAGTCAAAGTTTGACTTTTCAGTATACAGTTGACTTTTGATTAGTTGACTGCAAAATTCATCTGTCAATCCAATGGACTTGCAATGTTTTGAACCATGTCATTAGGTTAAAATGATGAAATTTGACTCTTTAGATCATGCCTTAAACCAATTGACCATTTTCTAGGCCAAAAAATCAGAAATTGCCCTTTCCCAGTCAAGACCCTAATTTTGACCATTTTGCCCTTTTGGAGATTTGATCAAATTTCTTGAGGAATTATGCTCCAAACTTGATCAAATAGTACATATGAGTTTAAAATGTTGATGTGGATCAAAAATCATGAAGTTTGACTGTGAATTGGCCATAGTTGACTTTTTCCTCAATATAGTTGATTTTTAGGTCAACTGCTCAATTGACTGAGCAAAAGTGTGATCCAAGGCTTGAAACTTGACATGATTAATCTTGGGGGTCCATGATGATACATGAAAGTCACATGGGGCATTGGAAGTTCAAAAATCCTTGTGCAAATTCAAACCCTAATTTTGGTCATCAGTGCTTAAGGAGGTGTCTTGAGCTGATCAAACCCTAGTGTAGTCTTGAGCCCAAGGAGATCTTTTAAGAAAATTCTTGATAAGTGAGAGGGAAAATTTTGGGGTACAACAACTAGGGATTATATTCCTAATAACTCCACTTTTTAGGATTTGAAACAATTCCTGTACATCGTTAGTGGGGTCTGTTTAAAAGCATACTGTAGAGATTGTGGTATCATTTTCGTCATCCTCCCTCTAAAGGCTCAGAGCTTTTGATCAAGAGTTGAATATCACTTAAGGAAAGCAGTTTAAATATAGTGAATATGAATGAATTGATTCAAAATAGACATATGCAATGCATTGATAAAGTAACAAAGTTTGACATGAATAAATGTTCGAACAATCAAAAGAAAATTACAAATTGAAAATTCTAATGAACAAAAGCTTCTTTGTCTGATCTTGTCACTTCAGATCGACCCGTGATCTTGTCACTTCAGATTGCGTCACACGGTTGCATCCGTCTTGATGAAGCTTATTGACAATACCTCTCAGCTCTTCTTGTACTCAGGCCAGGCCTTGGATAAGAGCCATCTTCCCCAGCATTTGGGTTATCATTGCTTCAACCTCAGCTTGCAGTTGTTCCAACCATTCGTCCTTATTGTCTTCAGGATTTTTCTTGGCCAGGTTCCCAGCGAGGAGTGCTTTCAACTCTTCCTGCCCCTTGGATAGGTTTAAGAACATTTCCATGAACTGAGCCTCTTGAATTTGGAGATCTCTCTTGTCTTGTTTGAGAGCCATTGCTGAAATAAACAACGAGAACATGAGAGACCTGTTATGAAACCTGCTTATGCAAGGATATGTATGATATATGTATGCAATGTTTTCAAGGATTTCTAAGACTCAAAATTGCTTAAACAAAAAGAGAACAAATGTTAATTGCATTAAGAAGTTTTATCGATCACAATGATGCCTCTTGGGCTTACAAAGGGTATAACAAAGAAAAAATAACACTTTAAGAAAAGAGACTCAAGCTTCCCACCGACGCATCCTCTTTGGTGCAATGTAAGCGTTTATACTCCTCTCCTCATGAAGTAACCTGGTGAGCTCGAAAACCTTTTTCTCGCTGGCGTAGAATTGGGTTTCGAAAGTATCTCGTTCTTCTTTGAGTTGGATCCAGGATTTCCGTAACTCCTCAAGGTCAGTTGGCATGTCAGGATGAAACATAATGTAAGGAGTGTCTCCCTCAGCAATTGGCTTCATAATCACAAGTTAGATGGTGGGGTAAGGCATCATAAGACATTTAGCACGAGCTCGCACCCATTTGAGGTAAGGCTCAAGAGGGATGGAATTCTTGTGCCCCAGTGTCTTGCTATCAACTCTGTTTATCATGCCCCAAGCTCGAATGAACCTCTTACGATAACCCTGAACATCATTCTCATAGTCAAATGTGATTCTATTGATGAGTGTGTCGTGAGGACCGTCCCTTCTAGCATAACCAAACTGTCGCAGCGCCAAATAAGGATTATAAGTGATTCCTCCCCTAATGCCTAAGAGAGGGGCATTAGGGAATTCCCCACAACGATCAATGATAGTGATACTCTCCAAGGACCGGGAACACCAATGAATATCCGAATGTGTAAGGGACATCAGCCTATGAGACCATCTCATACCCTGCTCATTTCTCAAAACAGACTGGGATAGGTGCGAAATAAACCACCTAGCCAATATAGGAGTACAACACAAAAGGGCCCCTCTTCTCTTTAGAGTGAGAGTATGCAGAGAGTGTAGAATATCCCCAAGTAAAGTAGGCACTGGATTATGCGACAGAAAAATCTTAACCGCATTCACATCTATGAGTTGGTATGTGTTAGGGAATAGTACCATCCCATAGATGAGGAGGGTCAACACTTCTTCAAAAGCTTGTAAATCTATTCTATCCTAAAAATAGTGAGCTTTCTCAAATAGAAACTTAATTGGAAATCCTTGGACAACTCTTCTGGTTTCCCAATTTGCCACTACATCATACCGTTGTAAAGACAGAGCTTGAGCAATCTCTTCAGGATTTAGGTCTCTTTCCGTACCATTGAATGGTAGCTGATTAAGGATAGGTACCCCCAATAACTGAGAAAACTCCTCCATAGCAGGCACTAACTGGTAATCTGGAAAAGTGAAGCTGTGGTGTAACGGGTCAAAGAATTGAAAGAGCACCTTTAACATTTCTTCATCAGGGGTTGCAATGACCAAGTTGAGAAGTCGACCATGTTTTTCAGTGAAGGGAGAACTTTCAGGAATCCTTGATGCTAAGTTCTTGAGTTGTTTCACAAAGTTGATCTGGATAGTGTTCTTGCGAGTGGATGTCATGTCCTACAAAACAAGACAAAAATAAGCCCTAGAAAATCCTTGAAATGGTTAGTGTGATATGCCATGTTATGATGTCATGATTATGCTAAGAAATACATATATATAAAGCACAATAAAATCACACAAAGACCTTAGGTTTAAAGCTTGCATGGGTTTTAAGGTCATACCCTCTTAAAGATGGATTGGTTCAACCTGTCCTATAAATAGTAATCAGGTTCTAAGGGATCTCAATATCATTGATCCTTCCCACAAGTTTCATTTGATAGGCGACTGACTCACAACCAAACAAAAATCAAGAGTCGAATCTCAATGAGTGTAGCATCGAGTATCTACTGACTTTGGGAATACACCAAAGACGGCCATCTCACTACGTCCTAATGGCCAAGTTGTTCATTTAAAGGTTCTAAGGTCAGTTGACGCTTCATGACACCATGCAGCAGCCTCGTATTCTCCTTTATTAACTCAAGGGCTACCGGTACCAACTAAAGTGTCACATCAATGTAGCCATTGCTTAAATCGTGTCGGTATACCCCACACAGTTTCTACGATCTATTACTACTTACCTAAAAGGTTTCCCCAGATCCGGGTGTAGGATCTATAGTACCCAAACAAATACCCTTAAAAGTAAAGCAAAAAAAAACAAACAAAGAAGCAAAATGATCTATACCCTAAGGTAAACCCCACTTTTATTATTCCCCAGCAAAGTCGTCAGCTCTGTGATACGGTGGCAGAACCGTCTGTTTAAATACTGGTTTGCGTTTGTGTTCACAAATGTCACGGTAAGCAAGAGTCGCCACCGACTTTTCTTTTATCCAACAAAGGAAATGGTGAAAAGAACAGAAAAAGACCTTTTTCGAGATTTTCTGAGTAAGGGGAGTAGATTATGGAAAGGGAAGGTGTTCGCACCCTTTCCATCTGTGGTTTTCCACGGGCTCTTAGGTACTTGCTCATTTTTTAAAACTGTTTGTGTTTGTGTGTTTTGAAAGATTTTTGTTTGCTTTATGGTAACTCTTGTATCAATCCTCAAGAGTGAGATAAAGAGTTTTGAAAATAGTTTTTGAAAAGTGTGTAAGTGTGAAAATTTCAGATTTGAGCAAGTACTTAAGAACAATCTACCTACTCGAAAAAGGATGTTCTTTTCCTGCTTTCCTTTAGATAGTGCTATCCTACTATTAGTGAGTAGGTAGCCCTATCATCGGATGTTGAGGGACAATCGAAAGGGACGTTATGGTCATCGAAGGCAACATGTAAGGATATCTTAGTATTCGAAGGTACGGTCATCATATAAGCAACATCGAGGGACAAGATCATTTCTCGTAGGCACTCGAGGGACATTAGGGACCATGATCTTTTTGATGAATTTAGTACTGAGGGTCTTTGCTAAGATATCCCTACGTTCAAGGGACATGACCATTTCCGAAGGCAACCAAGTGAGGAATACCCTAAGGATACAAGTGTGAGAAGTGTGTTTTTTTTAGTTATATTATCTTGAGGTTAGTGATCTAACAGTTAATTAATTAATCTTGTCATGCACGCCTAATTTACTAGCAGTAATATATATAGAAAAATAAAATACGAAAAGTATGAATCTAGACTATTACATGGCTTCGGGGAGGGGGATTTACATTCCAAAGAAAATGGGAAAAAGAAAATAAATCAATAAAAAGAGTCTACTTATCATCTATTACATCCCATACAGCAATTACAATAATATAAACAATGCGACAGAAAATAAACGCGCGAAAAGTTGAAAGTACGCCTGAAAACATAAAAGAAAATCTTTTTGTTGTTCGTTTTTATTTAAAAAAAGTTAGATTAAGAAAAATAATTAAATTAATTATCCTAAAGTCTACTTAGAAAATTAAATTAAGAAAAATAAACTAAGTCTTTTTTGTGGTTTTTTTATATTATGAAAAGAAAGTAATTACACTTAAATTCTAATTCATTTTTAATTAAGAAAAAGGTTAAAGTTTTAATTAATTAATTAATTAATTAAAGAAATTAATTATTTAATTAAAAAATCTATGACTAATTTTTTTGTGAGTTTTTTATTATTATTATTATTGAAAAAGATTAAGAAATGAAATAACTAAATAAAACAAAAAGAAAAGAGATTGGGCTTGATGGTTGAAGTAGAATGGGGGTTGCAATTGAAATTTCGCTACGCCCAGATTGTGAAGCCCAGGTCCATCCTTGGATCCAATGTGAGCAGTACTTGATGGTACATGGTATCTCATGTTCTAGACATCATGCATTCCATGTAATTCCCTTAACCTGCTCTAAGGATATCCAGGAACTCATATACACACATTAGAACATTCAAAAATTAATAAAAATAGAGATTTGAATTTGAGATTATACGAAAACGGTGATAGCTTAGATCCAGTGATATGGGACCTTACAAGCTTTGAGTATGGTTGGAACAAGTCCCTGGGAACCTCAAGAGCACTGTATGATTACTAGTTCGGACCAAAAGTACCTGCAGAGTGGGTTTCGAGTTTTTACCACTTTTGATAATTTTGCAAAAATGGTAGAGCTCTCTCTAGGATGTGTAGGCATCTTGAAATGCTTTCTAGATGCTTGTTTATATATAGAGGAATGAGTAGACAAGAAAACAAAGATTTAAACAACCTTAAAGAAAATGTTTCAAAGCCATGAATGAAATTTGTAACTTTGGCCATAAACAAGGAAACTTGTCATTTTTTAAATTTAAATGAATGTGGACACCTTTACACGAAATTTTATGGGCCTAGGCTGTCCAAAACATCAACCCAAAGCTCAAAGCCCATTTCCAATTATTTTATACATTTTATTTTATATTTATTTGAAATAAATTAAAATAAATATGAATAAAATAGTTAGCAAATGCAAGGCATGGCAAGAATAATTTTAGAGGTCCTCTATAAACTTAATAAGATGCTTGAAGTCCAAGAAATTGAGCCTTTTCCTTAAAACTTCAAATTTGCTCAATGCATAATTCTTGAAAATTCCCAAATTTTCCCAACTTGGGCAAGCCATAACTTGCTCAATATTTATCTCATGATGATGATCTTGGACTTTTTGAAAATCCCAAGATGTCTACTTAAATACCTCTTTTGATCAATGTTTCATTTGAAGATTTTATCTTGATGTAAAAGGTCTTAGAAAAAGTGGCTTTTGTTGACTTTTTGAAAATGACCTGTAATTTATGAGCTTGTATTTTTCAAATGGCTCATTTCTTGAACTTGAGGGATGAAGATGAGTTGTAGGGTATTTGATTCTCTTCAAAATGAGCTTTGGTTGGAAAATTTATAATTAAGTATGAGAAAGTTATGCTTGGTCAAAGTTTGGTTGACTTTTCCTATAGAAACCCTAATTTGCCATTTTTGACTTTTGATGGGTTATGAGCATTTCTTGAGGAATTATGATCAACCCTTGATCAAATTATGGATATCACTTCAAAATGTTGATGTTGACCAAAAGTCTTGAAGTTTGACTGTACGTGGGCCACAATTGACTTTTGACCTAGCATAGTTGATTTTCCAATACTTGAGCAATTGACTGAGCAAACTTATTGAGCAAGGCATGAAACTTGGCATGGACGATCTTGAAGACATATTAGGACCATGAGAAGAATTTGAGTCTCTTAGAGCTCAACCATCTTGATGAAAATTGAAACCCTAGTTGGGGGTTCATTGCCTTAGGAGGAGAATTATCTGGTCCATTCTTGGTCAACCTTGAGCAATTAAGAACCTCTAAGAGTGTGTCTTGTGTGAAAATGGGAGGGGAAATTTTGGGGTACAAAAATATGTACAAAGGAATCAGGTTGTATGAGGCTGCTCACACCTTATTTTGACGAAGAATGCTTGTATCATAGACTCGCTGAGAGGGATAGTCGGAGAGATATTATAGATTTTAATAGTGACTCCCCTAGAAATTGACTCTAGATTTTACAGGGTCCTAAGTCCCAGTCTATGATATGTCATGTATGCATCCAGATGCAAGCGTTAATATGCAAAATGACTGACCAATGCATGTAATGGGTGACTTGGATATGCGTCAATGGATGTTGAAATTTTGATGTGCCAATGAGAATTGGACTCTTTGTTAGATCCATGAGGTCGGAAGTCATCAGTCGAATGAGATGATAAGCATAGCTTGATTCTGGATCAAAGTAACCTAATGAATGAAAGACAATTATTTATGCAGACTCGTGCGCTTTTGATTGATGCCCCTATGATGGTTCGTGGATGATTAAAGCATAGAGGTTTGCCTATGTATCAAGGTTGCTTGTCACATGATGGTTGAATGTTATGCTATCATGATTTCCCGTACTCTATTTGAACTTTGAAGATTACTGATGTAGGAGAAAGATCCACTGGAGATTATGAAAGTATACGGAGAACTTGCCCCTATGTGGACTATCTTTCTCTAATTTGTTGGTAGGGTCTTGGAGGAGATTCTCATTGATGTGATCTTTGAAATAGTTTGATCATAATATGAATGACTCCACTATTTTTCACTATGCCCCTGATTAAAAGACTCTTAAAAATGTTTGGCTTTGATGAACCATTTTGAATCAACTCCTTTTGATCGAGCCTCGTAGTGGTTTGCCCAAACATTCAAATTTTGAAAGATGTGCCCCTCAATCTCCAGGATATGGAGGAAGTACCCTCTGAAAGAACTTAGACCTTACCATGAACTTGACATAAATTGCCACAAGTATTCGAAGCTTGAAAAGTTTGTACTTGAAGTTTCTTGAAGGGGAATTTGGACCCTACGTGCAGTAGGATGAAATTGGTACGTACTGCCCCAACATTTGAGTCTTAGAAGGTTGCCCCTGATTATCAAGGCCTTAAGAGGTTTGTTAAAACAAGGAAACTGAGTCATACCATGTTGTGATATGACTTGATTAAGGAATTCTCCTTCAAAAGGTATGCCCCTGATTGAACAATGCTTTGAAATTTGATCCAAGTTGATTGAATCTCAGAATGATCACCCCTTGTCAATAGTATCTTCATGTGATATACCCATACAATCATTAGTATTTGCACCTATTTATATGGGTCTTCCTTAGATTCTTTTCCCTTGAAATGGATCGCTTTTGATTAAACCAATTTTTTTTGAGATCTCCTTGATGTTAAGTCTTGATTCGTAGATAAAATTGTACATTTTGAAAAAGTAATTCCGTTTGATGCACATGCAAGTTTTGAAATCGGAGTTTGAATAAAAATGGATGATTAGAGATGGAGATTCAAATAAGAGAAGTGGTTAGTAATAATTTTAACAAACATAGGAGTCAGTTTAACACAAATTTTGACGAGTATGCTTTCATAGTGAACCTAGCTTCGATTAGGACTTTTGAAGGTTGTAACTTGGACATGGTTCATGGTTTAAGAAACAAAGGATATGAGGCTCAAAATTTATTTTAACCCAACTCATTCTTCTTGATGTTCTCCAATCCTAAATCCAATTAATACAACAAATACGTTCAATCTCTGGGAGAATTTTCGTAGTCGCGCAGATGATGAGGAGCGTAGATAAAGACCCCAGCACCAATGAAAAGCATTAATAAGATCCAAGCATCTAATGAGAAGCCTTTGAAGTGGAAGTCACAAAACTTTTCTCCAATTTTTGTTTACAATCCCTTAGTTTTGCATGGACCAATTCTTTTGAATTTTTTGATCCATCGGGATGCCCCACCTTTTGCCTAAGTTAAGTGTTTTTTTTACTTAACTTAGCGGGATTTATTTTTTTTCGAAATTCTTTTTTATTTTTGTTCTGAACACTTCTGACTGTCATGCTAATTATTGTAAGCTTCTTCTTCATCGTTTCCTCGATCTTGAAATGATGTACTGAGGAAGAAGCCTTTGTGGACTTAGTCTTCGCTGATTCTTCAATCTTGGATGATGAATGCAAGGAAAAGGATGTGTTTTGAACTCTTGCTTAGATCGTTTCCTTAATGATGTATCAAGGAAATAAATATGCTTGAACCTTTTGTTTAGATAAATCACTTCTATTGAGAATATAATGCGCCATTAAATTAATTGAAAGATTACCTTGCCCCTGGTTAAGTTTAAGGTTTTTTTTATAGAAAAATAGAATAAAACTCCAACTCTTGGCTCGAGGGGGTTGACTAGAGATTAACTCCTTATTTCTCTATTGTTTAGAAAGTGAAACAATACCTTACATCATCATCTAAGCCTTACTATTAAAAAGCATACGTCATAAAAATTTGATTATTTATTTTTTGTCATTCTCCCACAAAGTTTGTTGAAGAAAATTTGAAAATGGAAAAGAAGAGTGAAAATGGAAATTCGTTGATTATTTATGGAAAATGGTGAAAGATGATGAGTGAAACGAATGAATTAATTTCAAAAAAGTGCATGATTATTTTATTAGAATTATTGGTCCAAAGATACAAATTTACACCAAATGAAACTTAGCAACGAGGAAATTACAATTTGTAACCGATAAAGCCTAATGATCCTATGGAAGAACTCCTTTGTTGATCCACGTGACTTCAGGAGATGCTTCGTAGTTTTCAGACTTGTCAAATCATGGGGATGGCCCTTGACTTCTCTTCAGGCATACCAATTCTATTGATAGGGCAATGGGGGAATCACCAATGAAATTTGAAACTGAGGTGTTGCATAGGCTTGTATAGTGAAGGGTTGCCTTCTCTCCACAATAAGATTTGTAGGACCAAGCTCATTTGAATCTCCAATGTTGACCTTTCCTTCACCAATATAATATTTTCTTGAAATGCTTGGACTTTATTCTTGAGCATTAGGAAATTTGTTAGTCGGATTGATAGTGACCAAGGGCGAAGGTGGAAATGCATGACATGCAAATGTACGAAAATGCATGGACATGCAAAATTATATTTTTTTGGCTTTTGGGTATGCAAAAAAAGTTTCATGGATATCCAATGCGATGCAGAAGTATTATGAGGGTAGACATAGGGATACCCTATACAGGTTTAATGGTAGATATGGAAATGATGATGTCTTACACTGACTTAGAGATTGAAACAGGCGAGACTCCTTAAGGATGTAGATAACGATAGACATGGATATGATGATATCCTACATTGTCTCAGAGATTGAGACACGCAGGAAATTCTTTAGGATTATGGCCTAATGAATGACTACTAGAAATCACTACAAGTTAGAGATTATGACATAGATAGAAGCCCCATGGGCTAAAAATAATAGTGGAAGAAAAGATAACCCTTGCGGGTTTAGAGATTGTAGTGGGATTTGTAAGAGGTATCCTTAGTTGGTAGGTTCCTAGTATTGGCCTACAGATATTCTGCCCTCCCCATAAGGTGGTTTCTTTAAGGGTATCATAAATAACACTAGAGGGAAAGGCACAAGGGCCTCCCTTAAGTAGAGCCTTTTTGAATAACGAAACTTTCATCTCTAGGTCATGAAAGGTATGATCATGAGATTTTGGTTTGAAGGTTGTACAAAGAGTCATAAGTGTCATTCCAAAGTACTACTTCCCAAGAGGATTTCTCTTGAGATGTATTTCTTTTGCGGAATTCCACCGACTCTAGGCGAAGTAGTCAAATAAACTCATAGGGTTGATGTATGTTGTACCCAAAAATTTTCCCTCTCACTTATCAAGAATTTTCTCACAATATCTCCTTTGACTCAAGACTGCAATAGGGTTGATCAGCTCAAGACATCTCCTTAAGCACTAATGACCAAAATTAGGGTTTGAGTTTGCACAGGGATTTTTGAACTTCAAATTCCCCATATGACTTTCATGGATCATTATGGATCCCCAAGATTACTCATGTCAAATTTCAAGCCTTGGATCACACTTTTGATCAGTCAATTGAACAGTTGACCTAAAAATAAATTGTATTGGGGAAAAAGTCAACCATGGCCAATTTACAGTCAAACCCCATAATTCTTTATCCACATCAACATTTTAAACTCATATGTATTATTTGATCGAGTTTGGACCACAATTCCTCAAGAAATTTGATCAAATCTCCAAAAGGGCAAAATGGTCAAAATTAGGGTTTTGACTAGGAAAGGGCAATTTTTTATTTTTGACCTAGCAATTGATCAATTGGTTTAAGGCATGATCTCAAGAGTCCAATTGCATCACTTTGAAGTAATGATAGGGTTCAAAACATTGCAAGTCCATTGGATTGACAGATGAATTTTGCAGTCAACTGATCAAAAGTCAATTGTATACTGAAAAGTCAAACTTTGACTTTTTGGTCAAATTCAAGTGCCAAAGATCATAATTCATCAAAGCATGTCAAAATATGAAAATTATTCATCAATAAATCAAAAAGTCAAGATTTCATTTTGAAAAGTCAAATTTTCTAAACTTAGAAATTTTTGTGTTGGAAATTTCATATTTTTTTCATAACTTTGAGCCAAATTTTCACCATGATGCAAGATGATTCAAGAGAAACTTCCAACATGAAAGTTGTAGATCTCAATTAAATATACAACTTTTCTTCACACAATTTCTTCCAAAAAATCTTGGATCTCAAGTTATAATTTTATGAACATAGGGTCATGAAACTAAACACTTAGTGAAATTTTGCCCTAATTTGACCAGGATTTTGACCTAATTTCATGACACTTTTTCATATAGTTACAAGGGGAATCTTCAAAAGCAATTCAAATATGGGTTTTAGATCACATTGAAATATTTCCAAAATGTCCAATAACTCCTTGAGATCATTCTTGAGTAGGGAGAATCGAAGAGATGAAATTAGGGTTTTGTCACTTGAATTACAAGTCATTTTTGATGAACACCTGAACCAAATCAATATTAGGCTGCATAATCTTTGCTTTGCAGGCCTCAAACTTGTTTTTCACTCCATAATTAATGGATTACACAAACTTTTGAGCTATAATCCAAGAGATTTAAGCTTTATCCAATTCACATTTCCATTTTGGGAAGAAAGTTAATAATACCATTCTTAAAAAGCAAGCTTTATGCATAAAGTCCATTCTTGAGCCTCTAACTCGTTCCCTCTGATCACACTTCATATACAAAGTCAGAAGCAAGTGTGTTTAAAACATAACCACTCTATCTTAGCAAGTACACAAGGCATTGAAACTTGTTTTCTTAAAAATCACATGTTATGCATAAACATGTAATTTCATATTCTAATCAACAAAAAGTCTCCAAACTTTTTGCTTATAAATAGAAGCACTATTTGTGAGCTATAACAAGAGCTTAAAGACCCTAAAACTCACTCAAACTCCCTCTAGCCAGAAACTGTCTCAAAACACCATTGTTGTGGAAATTCTGACTTTACATACCAAATTTAAAATCCCCTCGTGCGTTCTTTGGCCTTTCACTTCCAAAAGCTTCTAAACATCAAATACAAACCATCCAAAGTCCATTTTCTCAACTGTAACACCTCCATCATCAAGTTCCATTTTCAAAAATAGGGGTCTGCAACTTGACTTCTCCAGAGCTCCTCAACCACTTTCAGCTCAAGCTAATCATTGCATTAGCTTCCTGGGACCTCAAGAAAGCTAACCCGATCCTTGCAGCACTTTGAATCAAGCTCATTTGCATTTCACGATTTCCAGTTTTGAGGTATTTCACTTGAACTTCTATCTCATTATTTAAGCATCATTAATGTTTATTTTGTGAAGGAAAGATGTAGACCTCATTGCCACGAAGTTGTACATATCCATAGTTTGCATTTACATGGCCTGAGCTTAGAGAATTTTAGAGTTGAAGTTTCTGAAATTTTTAGGGTTCAAATTAGGGCCAGAGAAATTCTCATTTATCTTTGACTTTTAGCTTTAGTTATTTACATGGTTAGATTCGTGAGGAAGAATGCAACAACTTTCATTTTGTCATCTTCCATTTTTGTTGAGAAATGAAGAAGTTGCAGGTACACTAGATGGAGGTTGAAGATGAAGTCATCAGGACTTGATTTTCCTTACATATTTATTGTTTTGTTTATATGAACGGATGTATAGTCACCCCAGTGGTAAAGCGCGCGCCTGTTAACCTATGGGACCTGGGTTCGAGCCCCAATGGTACCCTTTTTTATTTTTCATATTTTTTTACATTTCTGATTTGTTTTGTTTGTAGGAGTTGGGCCCTTTGGGCCTGGCTTTTCTTTTATTTTTTTTGCTTACTCACTCCTTGTCTACTTCATGCACCCGTGGCTCTTTATTTTTTATTATTTCATTTTTTTTAATTTTCATTTCATATTTTATTTTTATTATTATTAATCATTATTATTATTATTAATAAAAATCCCAAAATATAATTTATTTATTTATTTAGATAATAATATGTTTATATTTTATTTCCTTTATAAATACAAAAAGATTAAAAACATTTTGCTTAAAAAAACAATTAATTTCTTTTCTTAATTAATTAATATTTAGATAATTAGTTTTAATTATTATATTATCCTCTTGTAAATTAAAATAAATTTAGAATTTAGGTTTATTTTAATTAATTAATTTGTTATATCATTTTAATTTAAAACCTTTTCTTAAAAACCTAAAAATGTTTCAAATTTAATTTCTTTTCTTAATTAGTTTAAGTTAATTTAATTAATTATAGTTAATTATTTTTTCTCTAATTAGGGTTAGGTTAGAACCTCTTTTAATAAAAATACAAACAAAAATCATGTTTCTTTTCCATTTGCATTTGTACTTTATAATTATTCATTTCCTTGTACATTGATATCAAATTCAATTTGGTTGTAATAGATTAATTAGGTTTATATTCTTGCAATCCCCATTCACAATTTGTATACCCCCCTCCCATAAGTATTGTAATAGCGTAGTAACTTTAAATTCTGCAATTTATCGCTTTATATACAAATGCTAGTAATTAGGGTTTGTGTGGAAAGACTAAAACCAATACTTAGAAAACCCTAATTCAAGACAAAATCAAGCATGAAAATAATATACTTGCACACAAGCACCCCTAGGGTTATCCCACTTGGTTGCCTTATACAAAATGACCATATTACGCATGTAAGGTATCTTAGCAAAAACAAGCAAATACAAGATCCTAGTCCCTTGATGACGCTATCTAAGTTGCCTTACAAATGATTTTAGTCCCTAAAAGAGAATGCTAAGATGCCTTGCAACATTGCTAATCATGGTTATACGATGACCCACGCCCGTCCCGTTTACATCCAAAGATATGGTTTCTTACTGTTGTACCCCAAAATTTTCCCTCTCATATTTCTCAATACATGGCAAGTGAGGTCCCCAAATTGCTCAAGGAAGTTCAAGAGTTGACCATACAAACTCTCTCCTAAGGCAGTCTACCTCAAATTAGGGTTTCCATCTTCATCAAGATGTGTGAACAACAAAGGACTCAAATTCTCACCATTTTCCTAATATGTTCTCAAGATCATCCATGTCAAGTTTCAAGCCTTGCAAAAGAAGGTTGCTCAGTCAATTGCTCAAATGCCTGAAAATCAACTGTGTTAGGTCAAAAGTCAATTGTGGCCCACATACAGTCAAACTTCAAGATTTTTAGTCGACGTCCTCATTTTGAAGTATTATTCATCATTTGATCAAGGGTTGATCATGATTCCTTAAGGATTGATCACAATTCATCAAAACCCAAAAGTTGCTAAATTAGGGTTTTGTAGGAAAAGTCAACTCAACTTTGACCAAGAATAACTTTCTCATATTTTATCGGAACTGACCCATCCAAAGCTCATTTTGAAGAGAATGGAATCCCTATAATTCATATTCAGCTCCCAAGTTCAGAATATGCACCCACAAAAAGATATGAATTTTGACATTATAGGTCCTTTTGAAAAGTCAACAAAAACACCTTTTGGGTAAAAGCTTCATACATTAACATGGAAGATTAAATTGAGATGAGACCAAAAGGGTTGTTTAGAGGACATCCTAAGCTTTCTAAAAAGTCCAAGAACAACTCCCTAGGGTCAAAATTGAGAGAGTTATGCATTGGCCAAGTTGACCTTTTTTGCAAAATTGCCAAAAGTCAAATGTGCTCAAATTTGCATTTTTTGCTAAATGGGCCCAACTTTTTAGGCTTGCATCTCAATTATAATGTGGTCCACGACTCAAATACTTATCCACACATTATTTGCTTCATGTTTCAATTTATTTTGATTTTTCATTAATTAAAAAGTGAACTAAATCAAATAAATGATGAAAGTTATCAAAGACATGATTTGATTTGTTTTTTTTACAGATTGGCAATCAAGATATGATGAGCTTGCATGATCAATTCGAATCAATGGCAATTGGTACAAGAAAGGCATGATTGGCATGAAAATATAAAGATATCATACAAATTGAAAATCAAATCAAATCTTGGATAAATGTAAAGATTCATGTCAAGTTTGTTAACCTAATTCATTCTAGGTTATATAATAAGGCTTTGCATATCAAAAGAAAGAGGGGAGAGGTCGTGAGAAGCTTGGAGCAAAACTGAAAAATCCAAAGAAAAGTGAGAGTTGGTTTTCATTCTACAGGCCAATTCAAGGTGTGCTAGTGATCCCAATCGTTTGCTAGACGTCTCAGGAAGC
This sequence comes from Vicia faba, assembly GCA_948472305.1. NCBI lineage: Eukaryota > Viridiplantae > Streptophyta > Magnoliopsida > Fabales > Fabaceae > Vicia > Vicia faba. The sequence goes on from OX451741.1 coordinate 853,448,584, forward strand.
TGACAACATCCTTTGCAAGCTTCAACACGCCCAAAAATGCGCGTTACGACCCCCACGGTTTGACATATTTTTGTAATTTGATTAGCACGATTCATGCATCATTAGCACTTTTAATTGTCATAGTTGTGATTATCATCATGTTTGCAAGCTAACCATGTCATTTAATTGCATTTTTGATGCCTGTACGTGATATTTCCATGGTTAGGGTTTCATGTTCTTGTTTAGGTGTTTTCAATGCAAGAAATATTGCGCTTTGATTCTGGTGCCATGATGCTCGTGAGGATTAGACGAGTTGATTGGTACCAATACTTGTCATTTATCTTGATCATATGCGATTTTGGAGATGAACAGGGTTATACCTACAATAAACGTCTGTAGGTAAAGGTCTTGTTTACTAAAATGACAGTCCAATAGAGGAGACGATGGCGTGGAAGCTTGTGACTCGCCCGTTTGAATTTGCATGCGTTTTGGAGGCGTGGCATGTTGTTTGCATTATGTTTCATTTATTTCATTATTATCAAAATTAACATGCCAGCGCAGATGGTGAAGAAGTTAGCCTTTGATGCACACGTCATGGGTTCGATCCCATGCGTGTGCATTTTGTTATTTTCTCAACAATTGTAGGCCAATCCAGTGCTTCACAGTCTCAAGCGCTTACTATGCTCCATCAAACATCCAGCCATCTGATGTGCTCCCAGGCATATCCAACGTGCCAACCATGAGAGGACCATCATACTCCTCAAGTCAGCACCCCCACCAAATCATGCGTGGTCAAACAGGCAGGAGTATTTGGGGCTAAAAAAATCAGATCTGCACCCCCTTTTTTGCTAACAATCAGGCGCGTCTCTTTACTTTTTATTTCTTTTTTTAATTCTTTTAAAATTTTCTTTAATTATTTTAATTAACACCATTAATCATTTTTTTCATAAAATCATAAAATCAAGAATTCACAAAATTTGAATTAGTTTTTTTTATTTATCAAGTTTAATTTAATTAGTTTAATTTAATTTAGGGAGATTTTTACTTGTTTTTTGCAATTAAAATCAAATATAAAATTAGGGTTAAACTCTTGATTTAATTTTTCTTTCTTTCTCAAATAAAACAAAAATATAAAAATAGGTTTTTTTTAGAATGAGTTAATTTATTTTTCTTAATTTAAAATTAATTAGAACTTAGGATTTCTTTTTTTTAATTCAATTATTTCATTATTTTCTTAAATAAAAAAACAACAAAAAATATTCCTTCTTTAATCAATTGCAATTAGGTTTAGTCGAGGGTCAAAACCCTAATCGCTTCGAATTTAATTCGCCGCGCGCTTGTTATTTATTTTGCCAATATTTTGTAACTGTTCATGGTTTGTAATAGTTAATTTAGGGTTTTTATTTACTGTTTAAATCCCCGAGTTTTTGGCTATGTAATTAATCCCCCTCCCCGAAGCCTCGTAATAGCTAGGTTTATTTTCTCGCATTTTTAATTCTCACAAATATTTAACTGTCTAGATGTATGTTAATAGGATTGTATGGCAAGAATGCATGACAAATTAAAACGGTTAGAAAACCCTAATGTGCAAAGATAAATAACTGAAACAAATCACTCGCACATATCACTCTTAGGATATGCTCTCACTTCGGTTGCCTTCGGTAAACGATCATTAAGTATAGGGTGTCTTAGTGGTTGCCCTCCTGTCTAAAAAGATCAAATGTCCCATTTGAATGTTGCCTCGGAAATGTTGCCTCGAATATGATCTTAAGACTCTAGGGTTACTACTAAGGTATCCTAATATTTCTTTAGTGATTGTACGTCCCTTTCGAATTGACCCTTACAACTCCAACGACGGTGCTACCTATTTCTCAATAGTAGGATAGCGTTGTTTAAAGGAAACAAGAATAGAAACAATCTTTTTTCGAGTAAGTAGATGCTAGTAGGTATTTTCTCAAATCAAAGATTTTTGCACTTACACTCTTCAAAACAATTTCCAAAACAACTTCGTCACACCTTTGAGGACTGATACAAGGGTTATCGCAAAGTAAAACATTTTCAAAACTAAGCACACAAACACAAGCAATTTAAAAATGAGCAAGTACCTAAGAGCCCATGGAAAACCATGTATGGAAAGGGTGTTAACACCTTCCCTTTCTATAATCTACCCCCCGTACTCAGAATATCTCAAAAAAGGATTTTTTTTTTTTCTGTACTTCTTTCCTTTTCGGTTGGATGAAATAAAAGTCGGTGGCGACTCTTGCTTACCACGACATTTTGCGAACACAAAACACAAAATGCAAACCAGTATTAACAGTCGGTTCTTCCACTGTATCATAGAACTGGCGACTCTGCTGGGGAATTATAAGTGGGGTATACCTTAGGATCTAGGTCATCTTAATTGCTTCTCTTGATTGCTTTGTTTACTTTATTTTTGAGGGCTTTGTTTGGGGTTACTATAGATCCTACAACTGGATTCGGGGAACACCTTTTAGGTAAGTAGCAATAGACTGTGAGGGAACTGTACAACATAGACCGATACGGTTGAAGCAGTAGCTATGTATATGTGGCACTTTGGTTGGTACCGATATCCCTTGTGGTGAAACGAGGAGAATACAGGGCCACTGCGTGGTGTCGTGAAGCACCAACTGACCTTAGAACCTTTAATTTCCCAACTTGGCCATTAGAAAGTAGCGAGATAGCCGGCCTCGGTATAGAGCTGAGAACTGGTTGATACTCGATGCTACACTCATTGAGACCAAACTTTCGGAATATTTTGTTCGCAAGAAAAGATTGTGTGAGCTGAAACCATGACCGATGAAGGATGGTCAGTGATATTGAGATCCTCTAGAACCCGGTTAATTTTCTAGGACAGGTTTGAAACCAAATTAACTTCAAGAGGGTATTACCTTTGACCTCATGCAAGCCTTAAACCTAAGGGCTTTGTGTGATTTGATTGTATTTGCCATACCTGTGTTTGTTATACCTATGGTTTATCATGACATCATGCATCATAACATGGCATTCGTGCCTCATTACACTAACCATTTCAAAGACCAAGGTAATTTATCTTTGTTCTGTTTTGAAGATCATGGCTTCCGTGCATATAAATATTATCTGAATCAGCTTTGTGCAGATACTTGTCCAACTTAAAGAGTTAGCATCAAGAGTTTCTGAAACTTCTACTTTCATTAAGAGACACGGTCAACTTCTCAGCCTGGTTACTTCAAACCATGATGAACAGATGATGAGCGTACTCTTTCATTTCTTCGATCCCAAGCATTACTGCTTCACCTTTCCAGATTATCAGTTGGTACCCACCTCGAAAGAATTCTCTTATCTATTGGGCATATCCATTCTTGAACAGGTACCCTTAACAGGTATGGAAGAAGTTCCTAAGCCAGAAGTTATTTCCTCAGTTTTACATTTGAAACGGGCCGACGTGGTATCCAATTGGGAAACTCGAAGCAAATTCGAGGGTTTTCCAGCCAAATTTCTGATAGACCAAGCTCAACTATTTTGGGATGATATGGATTTTCAGGCTTTCGAAGATGTCTTGGTTCTTCTTATCTATGGTTTAGTTCTCTTCCCTAATCCGGACTCCTTCGTAGATGTGAATGCTATCAAGATTTTCCTTTCTCGCAACCCTGTGCCTACCTTGCTTGGAGATATTTTACACGCTCTCCATACTCGTACCATGAAGAGAAGAGGGACTCTTATGTGCTGCATGTCATTGTTGTCGAGGTGGTTTATTTCTCACCTCCCTAGGTCTATACTGAAGAACAAAGAAGGTTTGGGTTGGTCACACAGAATAATGTCACTCGCTCATACGGATATTCTTTGGTGTTCCCGAGCTATGGAAGACACTGCTGTTATTGACCACTATGGGGGTACCCTAATGTCCCATTACTTGGTATGAGAGGGGGTATAACTTACAATCCTTGTCTAGCTTTGCAATAATTTGGTCGTGCTCGAAGGGATGGTCCCCATGAGTTGCTTCTCGAAGACATTGTATTCGACTATAAGGATGATGTTAAGGAGCATCATCGGAGGTTCATACGAGCTTGGGGCATGGTAAACAGATCTGACCCCAAAGAGTTGGGACCAAAGACTTCCCTTCCTATGCAGCCTTACCTCCAATGAGTCCGAGCTCGTGCCCAGAAGTTTATGATGCCTTATGTGGCCGTATTACCAGTGATTGTGGAGCCCACTACTGAAGACGGCATTCCTTACACGGTTCTCTATCCTTACATGCCCACTGATCTTGGGGAGCTACAGAGGTCTTGGATTCAGCTGAAGAATGAGCGAGATACTTACAGGGAACAGTTCCATGATCAAGAGAGGAAGGTTTTAAAGCTCACCAGGAAGCTCGAGGAAGAAAGAGTGCTCAATGACTATATCAGCACAAAGAGAAAGCTTCCATGGGACTTTTGATTTTTATTTTCTAGTTTTAGATTTGTTTTATTTACTTCTTTGTAACGCCTTAAAGGCATGTTGAACCTTTCAAATTTAAGCTAATAAAGTTTTGTTTATTTTGGTTTGCAAATTTAAATCTCCCAAAGTCTTTGAAATTATTACATACGCATCCCATTATCATACATATCATTACAGGTACCACTATAGGTTTCTCATCTTCTTCGCTATTTATTTCAGCAGAAATGTCTTACGATCAAGCCATCAAAGATCTTCAGGCGTAGAACGCCCAGTTCCAACAGATGTTCATCAGCCTGGAAAAGGGGCAAGAGGATCTAAAAGCCCTCATTCTGAAAGAAAAGAAGAAGAAGAAGAAGAAGACTGGTATTCTGAATATGGGCATAAGATTTGGAGAAAGGTTGAAGCATCAAACTGATTTGACCTCTTCATCCAAGGAAGAGGAGAACCAAGAAGGAGGAAAGGACCCTAGTCCTGTAGTTTCTGACAATGATACGGATTACAACGATGAGAAATATCCTCTTGCTGAGGATAGATACAAACAGCTAGAAGACCGTCTGAGTGCTATGGAAGTTCAGAAGATACCTGGTTTAGATTTTGGAGAATTGGGTCTGGTATCGGGAGTGGTCATCCCTTAGAAGTTCAAAGCTCCGGTTTTTGCCAAGTATGATGGAGTGTCCTGCCTAAAACTCCATCTCCGGTCTTATGTCAGGAAGATTCAACCCCACACCGCTGATAGAAATTTGTGGGTGCATTTCTTTCAAGATAGTCTGCCAGGGACTCAACTTGAATGGTTTTACCATTTGGAGGGAGCCAGTGTCCGAAACTGGGAAGATCTTGCTGCTGCTTTCTACAAGTAGTATCAATACAATGCCAAACTTGCTCCCACTCGTACTCAACTCCAGAGTATGTCCATGGGTGCAGGAGAAGGTTTTAAATATTATGCTAAAAATGGAGAGAATTGGATGGGAGAGTTCAACCCCTTTTGTCTAATAGGGAGTTGGTTGATATGTTCCTAGGGATGCTATCTGGTCCATTTTTCAATCATTTAATCGGCAGCTCGTCATCTGGTTTCATCGAGTTGATTTAAATTGGAGAAAGAGTAGAAGCTGAAATTCAGAGTGGTAAAATATAGAAGGATGCCTCCTCGAGTTCAACTAAGAAGCCTTTCACTGGTAAGAAGGAAGCCAGTGCAGTCTATAGCCCGAGGGGCCAAAGCAAATCTGAACACCGTCAAAAGGTAAATGTTATAGTGATACCGAGACCCACAGTTGCTCCAAAGGGTGGAAAGGCCACAATGACAGTTTACCCGCATTAGCATGACTTTGGCTGAAGTCCTGACTCATTTATTAAAAGTCAACTTGGCAACCTTGAGAGAGGCTCCCAAGAATCCAAACACTATTTCTCCCAGATACAATCCCAACGCGTGGTGCGCCTACCATTCTGAGAGTCCGGGCCACAATACAAATGATTGTTGGGCTCTGAGAAACAAAGTACAAGACTTGTTTGAATCCAAGGAGATAGAGTTCGACGCTCTAGAAAATACGAATGTTATAACTGCTCCCATACCCAAACATGGTCGTGGAGTTAATGTTGTTGACATAAATTTGTTTGTGACCTCTGTTGAAGAAATTTCTACGCCCCTTATGACTATTAAGAAGAATTTGTTGTTGGTCAGTTTATTTCCGGGTTATGGTGAAGGTTGCTACATGTGTTCGATTATACCTTTTGGCTGCCGTTTGTTGAAGTCAGGTGTTCAGCGCCTGATGGATAATAAAGAGATTATGTTCGAGAAGACTATGATTCCTGTTGTGCCAAATGAAGACGTTTCCATTATAACCATTTCCGCCAATCCTTCCAAGGTTTCCTCGAGAAGACCTGTTAGGATTACACCTGTTCAAAGAATTGCTCCGCTAATAATCATTGTTCCTGGTCCCATCCCGTACACCTCAGACAAGGCTATCCCATGGCATTATGGTGCTGATGTGTATTATCATGGCATTAAGCAAGATCTGAGGAATGGAGAAGCTGATACTGACATCAGTAATATTGTCGAGACTTGTAAGGTTACCCGAAGTGGAAGGTTTTTCTCTCCTGAGATTGCCCTGAAAACCATGAAGCCTAATGCTATTCCAACTGCTGCTCTAACTAGCGCTCCTTACATTTCTCTTGTTCTTACTCCAGTTATTACCCCTGCTGTTGAGCCATCTGGGACTCGGAGCAACGAAATTATAGGTGAGCCTGCCCGGATGGAGACACCTAAGAAAATCCATGTGGAAGCCTCTAAACAAGAAATAGAGGAAATACTAAAAATTATCAAGAAAAACGACTACAATGTGGTCGAGTAGTTAGGGCAGACCCCATCAAAGATATCCATGTTGTCTCTGTTGTTATGTTTCGAAGCCCATGTGAAGGCTTTGATTTCATTTCTCAAGATTGCGCATGTGCCCCAGGAAACTTCAGCAGATCAGTTCAAAGATTGTGTGGCTAGCCTGACTGCTGACAATGGGCTAGGTTTTTCGGATGTGGATCTGACACCGAAAGGAAGGAATCATAATGATGCTCTGCATGTCTCGATTGAGTGCAGAGGCACCACTATGGCCCATGTGCTGGTAGATACCAGGTCTTCACTGAATGTTCTGCCGAAAAAGGCATTGGACCGTTTGGATTATGAGGGTTTGACTCTAAAGCCTAGTAACATTGTGGTAAGGGCTTTTGACGGATCGAAGAGAATGGTGCACGGGGAGGTGGACATCCCTGTCAAAATGGGTTCTCATACTTTTGGGTCCACCTTCTACGTAATGGATATCAGGCCGTCGTATTCTTGCTTGCTGGGTCGTCCTTGGATCCATGAGGCTGGGGCAGTCACTTCCACACTCCATCAAATGTTGAAGTATCCGGTAAAGGGAAATATTATCACAGTGCGAGATGAAGAAGAATATATGGTGAGTCACCTCAATTTCTTCCGCTACGTAGAGATGGATGGGGAATTCATAGAAACTCCTTGTCAGAATTTCGAAGAGGTCCCCCAGGTCTTGGCATCAACCGAAGTTACTACCAACAAACCTTCGTTGAAGATGGCTTATATCAAGGACGCCAGGGATGTGGTTGAAGAAGGTGGGTGTACCAATTGGGGTAAGCTCCCTGATTTCACTCACAAAACTGATAAATTTGGTTTGGGCTTTACTACAGGGGCTCAAACGGATGTTAGGCACGCTCAGGCTGGAAGACCTCCTCTACACATCAGCAATCGGGAAGTTAATGCAATTGAAGATAGTGAAGAGGATTCAGACATCGACAGCTGGATCTACCCAACAACCAACAGTGGACCGAATAATTGGACGACTAGGGACTTCATAATTGTTTCTTTTATTCTGCAGTAATTGACTTTTTTTTAAGATTTGTAATAAATAGTTTGAAACTTTACGGCCCGGTGCCTTGCCCGAGGCACTTTGGCTTTGCTTGTGAGGGATATTATTTGTCATTTCATATATCATTAATAAAACATTGGACGTTTCTTGCATACAAATTTGGTGCTCCTTGTTTTTCTTTTATGTCTCTCACTTTATCAAAACAACTATTCTCTTACACACACTCACGTATCATAATGCAGATCCATATCCACTCTGAATCCCATCGATAACAGCTCTGCTACTTCCAGTTATGACTTCAAAAATCCGATCAACCAAGTCGAGGACGAAGGTGAGGACGATTGTGAGGTGCCTGGAGAACTTGCTAGACTACTACAGCAGGAAGAAAGGGCCATACAGCCTCATGAATAGCCGATTGAGACAGTGAATTTGGGTACATAGGAAGACAGAAAGGAGGTTAAAATAGGTGCAAATCTGGAGCCTAGTGTCAAACAGAGGTTGATACAGATGTTGCACGACTATGTTGAGATCTTCGCATGGTCCTATGAAGACATGCCTGGTTTGGATACTAATATTGTGGTACATCTCCTGCCGACTAGAGAAGACTGCCCTCCGGTAAAGCAGAAGGTCCGACGTATGCGCCCTGAAATGTCAGAGAAAATCAAGGCAGAGGTCATGAAACAGTTCGACGCAGGATTCTTAGCTGTCACTTCTTATCCGCAGTGGTTTTCCAATGTCGTTCCGGTAACTAAGAAGGACAGTAAGGTACGGATGTGTGTGGACTACAGAGATCTGAATAGGGCAAGCCCTAAGGATGACTTCCCACTTCCTCACATTGATGTTCTAGCCGACAACACCGCACAACACAAGATCTTCTCCTTTATGGATGGTTTTTCTGGCTACAACCAGATCAAGATGGCTCCTGAGGACATGGAGAAAACAACTTCCGTTACACAGTGGGGGACCTTCTGTTACAAGGTAATGCCTTTTGGTTTGAAGAATGTTAGGGCAACTTATCAGCGCGTCATGGTCGCTTTGTTCCACGATATGATTCACCAAGAGATCGAGGTTTGTGTTGATGATATGATAGCCAGGTCCCAGACTGAGGAAGAACACCTTGATCATCTCCAAAAACTGTTTGACAGGTTGAAGACATACAAGCTGAGGTTGAATCTGAACAAGTGTACCTTCGGGGTAAGGTCTGGTAAGCTTCTGGGTTTTGTTGTCAGTGACAAAGGTATTCAGGTAGACCGTGCAAAGGTAAAAGCCATACAAGAGATGTCGGCTCCCCGCACAGAAAAGGAAGTTAGAGGTTTCTTGGGACGTCTGAATTACATCGCCATGTTCATTTCACATCTGACTGCTACTTGTGAGCCAATCTTCAAGCTGTTGAAGAAAGATCAAGTGGTAAAGTGGAATGATGAATGCCATACCGCTTTCAAAATAATCAAGGAATACCTTCAAGAACCACCAATTTTGATGCCTCCAGTTGAAGGAAGACCTTTGATATTATACTTGATAGTGCTAGACAATTCAATGGGGTGTGTGCTGGGGCAGCATGACGAGTCTGGTCGAAAAGAACACGCCATTTACTACCTTAGCAAAAAGTTTACCGACTGTGAGACCCGATACTCATTGCTCGAGAAAACTTGTTGCGCTTTGGCATAGGCTGCTCGCCAACTGAGACAGTATATGCTGACTCACACTATCTTGTTGACATTAAATATGGATACGATCAAGTATATTTTCGAGAAGCCCGCCTTATCCGGAAGGATAGCAATATGGTAGATAATCTTAACCGAGTACGACATCCAATACACGACCCAAAAAGCAATCAAAGGGAGTGTATTGGCGGATCATTTGGTGCATCAGGCCGTGGATGACTACCAGTCCATGAATTTCGAGTTCCCGGATGAGAATATCATGTTGGTAACCGACTGTGAAGAGCCTGGACCGGATGAAGGACCCGAGGAGGGATCCCGATGGTATATGTATTTTGATGGAGCCTCGAACGCATTGGGTAATGGCGCTGGCACTGTAAATATATCTCCTGAGGGCTGTCATACTCCGTTCACCTCCCGATTATGTTTTACCTGCACCAACAATGTGGCGAAGTATGAAGCGTGTATCATGAGTCTTCGAGCTGCTATTGACATGAGGATTAAGTTTTTAAGTGTATTCATAGATTCCGCTCTGGTGATAAGTCAGATCAAAGGCGAGTGGGATACGAAGCATCCGAATCTTATTCCTTACAAAGAGTATGTACTGACATTGCTCCTACACTTTGAGGAGATAACCTTTGAACATTTCCCACGAGAAGAGAACCAGTTGGCGGACGCGCTAGCTACCATGTCTTCTATGTTCAAAGTTAGGTGGGACAATGAAGCTCCCCAGATTACCATTGAGAGGTTGGATGAACCCGCACATTATTGTGACATTGAGACCGAAGAAGTGGCAGATAAACCCTGGTTTCATGAGGTAAAGAGGTATCTTGAGGCTTAAGAATACCCCGAGGGGCCATCTGTTAACGACAAGAAGTTTCTGAGAAGGTTCGTTGCGAAGTTCTTCATTAGTAATGGAATCCTCTATAAGCGTAATCATGATTCAACCTTACTGCGGTGTGTAGACAAGAGCGAGGCAGAAAGGATCATGGCAGAGTTACATGAAGGTACCTTCGGAACGCATTCCAGTGGACATACCATGGCAAAGAACATCCTACGGGCAGGATATTACTGGTCCACTATGGAAGCCGATTGTTACCAGCACTCTCGAACCTGTCATAAGTGCCAAGTCTATGCTGATAAGGTGCATGTACCTCTGGTTCCCTTGAATGTCTTGACAGCTCCTTGGCCCTTTGCAATGTGGGGCATCGATATGATCAGCGAGATCAGACCTACTGACAGAGATCGCTTCATTCTGGTAGCAATTGATTATTTCACAAAGTGGGTTGAGGCAGCTTCCTTTGCTACAGTAACCAAAAACATCATGGCGCGGTTTATCCGACACAATCTGATCTGTCGATATGGGGTACCCGAGAGGATCATTACTGACAATGGTAAAAATCTCAATAACACAATGATCACCGAGCTCTGCAAACATTTCAAGATTCATCATCATAACTCTTCTCCCTATCAACGGAAGATGAATGGGGCTGTTGAAGCAGCTAACAAGAACATCAAGAAAATTGTGCAGAAGATGACGGTGACATACAAAGACTGGCACGAGATGTTACCATTCGCTCTTCATAGGTACCGTACCTCAGCACAGACGTCGACAGGGGCAACACCCTACTCTTTGGTGTATGGCATGGAGGCAGTCCTACCCATCGAAGTCCAGATACCCTCTCTCAGGATTATGAAGGATGTGGGTTTGAACGAAGACGACTGGATCCAAATCCGACTTGATTAGATGAATTTAGTCAATGAAAAGAGACTTACTACTATTTGTCATGGTCATACGTATCAAAAGCGAATGATCAAGGATTTTAACAAGAAAGTCAAGCGTCAATAATATCGAGTCGGGGATCTAGTGATCAAGCGCATCATACTACCATAAGGGGATCCCAGGGGAAAATGGACCCCCACATATGAAGGGCCATTTGTGGTTAAGAACATTTTCTCAAGAGGAGCTATGATTCTAACCACCATGGATGGTGACGACCTTCCTCACCCCGTCAATGCAGACATAGTGAAAAGATACTACGCATAATGAAAGACCTGCTAGGTCGACTGGCCTAAGAAAAAATAAGGGCTTCCCGGCGAACCAAAAGGGTTCGGGAAAAAGTAAGGGATGAAAATGAAAAAAAACTGTACACCCGGCAAGTCGAAAACCTGAAAATGCGACTTGGGCAAAAAAGGGTATCCCGGTGGATTGAAAACCCGAATGGGCGGTCCAGGAAAAAATTAGGGATTGAAGCGTAACACTATGTCTCGTTGGATCATCTTGCAACCAGGCTTCAGTATAGACTATCAAGCTCAAAAGGCGCCAATCAATCTAATCAACCTTCGACCAAGTAGCAAAGTGATGAGACGCTTGAAGATATAAAGGTTATAGCAGAGTTGGAACCCAATGGGGTCATTTCACATAGCTGTTTTTCTTTCTTTTACACAAATTGTATAATTTCTGACTTTCGGCGGTGTTCTCTTACTAGGACGTCAGCCTCCTTGTACAAAAACGCCTATTACAGGCCAAGTTCAAAATCAATACAAGTCATTTTGCGAAATTTCAATTTGTTTCTTTTTCTTTTACTGTTCTGTTTTGCAAGAACGTCCAATGATTCATTTTTTATATGTGCATTTGAAAATAATGGTTGCTCATAAATACTTACATAAGAAACAAAAGACGATTACTCGTAATTCCAGGAACAGGGAAAATAAGAAGTGCCCAAACCTTACAGTTACTCTGATCATCAGATACCGGGATAGAGCCAGCTTGAGAACATGAGTAGTGGTACATACACTCCCCATAGAGTGAAAAGTACCCAAAGACAGTGATGTTAGCTTTCCTGAACAGGACATAACTCTCCCCAGCCGAGTATCACAATCACGAGTAAGCTAGTAAATTTTTCCCCAAGCAGAGTTTATTTCTCTCACAAGCAGAAATTCAATCTCCAACATAATTCATTATCACCAGCAACGGAAATTCATCCCCGACTGAGTTTATTTCTCCAAATCAGCATATCTATCAACAGAGTATCCCCTCTCCAATAGAGTTATTCTCCCGCAGAGTTGTTCTCAGGCAGAGTCTCTCCTCGACAGAATGTCCGTAAACAAGGGGCAAATCCCCCATCATAGTCATCTTTGTTCACCATCCTCGATAGAAATAGAGGAATTATGGTTTTTTACAGCAGTCGAGAATACCATTTCTCATACTCTCCAAACAGCAGTCAGGGATTTATTTTCCCAGATTCAGTTTATTATGTCAGCATTTCATGTTCATACATCATGACATGTGCATACATTACATATAACATAATCTCAGTTAATTTTAGAACCTCATCACAATGCATCTCATGCATCGCACATAACTAACCATGTATTCCTTTCAGGAAAGACAGTTATTATCAATAATTTCCAGCAGGTCCATGATCAACACTCGAAGCTAAACAGAGTAATCATCGGTGCGACAAAAGAAACCTTACCCAGGTTCCCTCTACAGTTTTACCCAAACTCATAACGAAGTAACCCTACTATCTAGGTTCCTTATCAAGCCCTATTATCCAGGCTTTCATACTGAAGTAACCCTACCATCCAGGTTCCTTCTCATAACCCTACTATCCAGGCTTTCATACCGGAGTAACCCAATTATCCAGGTTCCTTCTCAAGCCCTACTATCCAGGCTTTCATACTGAAGTAACCCTACCATCCAGGTTCCTTCTCATAACCTTACTACTATCCGAGTTCCTTCTCACAACCTTACTATCCAGGCTTTCATCTCGAAGTAACCCTACTATCCAGGTTCCTTCTCAAGCCCTACTATCCAGGTTCCTTCTCACAGCCCTACTATCCAGGCTTTCATATCAAAGTAACCCTACTATCCAGGTTCCTTCTCACAAGCCCTACTATCCAGGCTTTCATATTGAAGTAACCCTACTATCCAGGTTCCTTCTCAAGCCCCACTATCCAGGCTTTCATATCGAAGTAACCCTACTATCCAGGTTCCTTCTCATAACCTTACTATCCGAGTTCTTCCTCTCTTATCCCCAGACAGCAGTCCACAACACTGTAAGAACGGGACCCGATCAAGCACAATTGATTTCACATTTCCCCAGAAAGTCGCGGTGCATCATATACCCCGACCAGATACGCAGTTCACTTCCGCTTCCCAAACCGGAATTATTCCCCAGTAGAGTAACGGACAACTTAATCTCCTAAAGCTCTATTTCTCTCAAGACAGAGACCAGCATTCCCCAGCGAAATCCTCCTCGACAACAAGTATGCAGGTTCTCGCAAAGGAATCTCTTATGCGATCGACACCTCTTCGGATGGAATCTTTAAGCCCATCTCTGACAATTCTCTAGCAACTTTCGAATGGCATCTGTAAGCCCATTCCCGATATCACAAATCGAGTATCACTTCATGTGAGTGCAAATTTCTGGGCACTCTAGTGTTCAATCATCTTCCACCTTCAGATCACGAAAGGCAGAACAACCAATCTACATCCTCAGGTTTAAGAATATTGAACAGGGGCAGTTGTTGTACCCCAAAATTTTCCCTCTCATATTTTTCAATACATGGCAAGTGAGGTCCCCAAATTGCTCAAGGAAGTTCAAGAGTTGACCAGACAAACTCTCTCCTAAGGCAGTCTACCTCAAATTAGGGTTTCCATCTTCATCAAGATGTGTGAACCACAAAGTACTAAAATGCTCACCATTGTCCTAATATGTCCTCAAGATCATCCATGTCAAGTTTCAAGCCTTGCAGAAGAAGGTTGCTTAGTCAATCTCAAATGCCTGAAAATCAATTGTGTTAGGTCAAAAGTCAATTGTGGCCCACATACAGTCAAACTTCAATATTTTTGGTCAACATCCTCATTTTGAAGTATTATTCATAATTTGATCAAGGTTTGATCATGATTCGTTAAGGATTTCTCACAATTCATAAAAACCCAAAAGTTGCTAAATTAGGGTTTTGCAGGAAAAGTCAACTCAACTTTCACCAAGCATAACTTTCTCATATTTTATCATAAATGACCCATCCAAAGCTCATTTTGAATAGTATGCAATTCCCTACAGTTAATCTTCATCTCCAAAGTTCAGAATATGCACCCACAAAAAGATATGAATTTTGACATTATAGGTCCTTTTGAAAAGTCAACAAAAACACCTTTTGGGTCAAAGCTTCATACATGAACATGGAAGATTCAATTGAGATGATATCAAAAGGGTTGTTTAGAGGACATCCTAAGCTTTCTAAAAAGTCCAAGAACACCTCTCTAGGGTTAAAATTGAGAGAGTTATGCATTGGCCAAGTTGACAATTTTTGCAAAATTGCCAAAAGTCAAATGTGCTCAAATTTGCATTTTTTGCTAAATGGGCCCAACTTTTTATGTTTGCATCTGGTCGACGACTCAAATACTTATCCACACATTATTTTCTTCATGTTTCAATTTATTTTGATTTTACATTAATTAAAAAGTGAATTAAATCAAATAAATGATGAAAATTATCAAAGACATGATTTGATTTGTTTTTTTTTTACAGATTGGCAATCAAGATATGATGAGCTTGCATGATCAATTTGAATCAATGAAAATTGGTACAAGAAAGGCATTATTGGCATGAAAATAGAAATATATCATACAAATTGAAAATCAAAACAAATCTTGGATAAATGCAAAGAATCATGCTAAGTTTGTTATCCTAATTAATTCTAGGTTATATAATAAGGCTTTGCAGATCAAAAGAAAGAGGGGAGAGGTCGTGAGAAGCTTGGAACAAAACTGAAAAATCCAAAGAAAAGTGAGAGTTGGTTTTCATTCTACAGGCCAATTCAAGGTGTGCTAGTGATCCCAATCGTTTGCTAGATGTCTCAAGAAGCTAACAACATCCTTTGCAAGCTTCAACACGCCCAGAAATGCACGCTACGACCCCCCACGGTTTGACATATTTTTGTAATTCGATTAGCACGATTCATGCATCTTTAGCACTTTTAATTGTCATAGTTGTGATTATCATCATGTTTGCAAGCTAACCATGCCATTTAATTGCATTTTTATGCCTGTACGTGATATTGCCATGGTTAGGGTTTCATGTTCTTGTTTAGGGGTTTTCAATGCAGGCAAAATTGGGCTTTGATTCTGGTACCATGATGCTCGTGAGGATGAGACGAGTTGATTGGTACCTGTACTTGTCATTTATCTTGATCATATGCGATTTTGGAGATGAACAGGGTTATACCTACAGTAAACGTCTGTAGGTAAAGGTCTTGTTTGCTAAAACGACAGTCTAGTGGAGGAGACGATGGCGTGGCAGCGTGTGACTCGCCCGTTTGAATTTGCGTGCGTTTTAGAGGCATGGCACGTTGTTTGCATTAAGTTTCATTTATTTCATTATTATCACAATTAACATGCCAACGCAGATGGTGAAGAGGTTAGCCTTTGATGCACACGTCCTGGGTTTGATCCCATACGTGTGCATTTTGTTATTTTCTCAACAATTGCAGGCCAATCCAGTGCTTCACAGTCTCAAGCGCTCACTATGCTCCATCAAACATCCAGCCATCTGATGTGCTCCCAGCCAGATCCAACATGCCAACCATGAGAGGACCACCATACTCCTCAAGTCAGCACCCCCACCAAGTCACGCGTGGTTAAACAGGCTGGAGTATTTGGGCCTTAAAAAATCAGATTTGCACCCCCTTTTTTGCTAACAATCAGCCCCGTCACTTTACTTTTTATTTCTTTTTTTAATTCTTTTAAAATTTTCTTTAATTATTTTAATTAACACCATTAATCATTTTTTTTCATAAAATCATAAAATCAAGAATTCACAAAAATTTGAATTAGTTTTTTTTATTTATCAAGTTTAATTTAATTAGTTTAATTTAATTTAGGGAGATTTTAACTTGTTTTTTGCAATTAAAATCAAATAGAAAATTAGGGTTAAACTCTTGATTTAATTTTTCTTTCTTTCTCAAATAAAATAAAAATATAAAAATAGGTTTTTTTTAGAATGAGTTAATTTATTTTTCTTAATTTAAAATTAATTAGAACTTAGGATTTCTTTTTTTTTAATTCAATTATTTCATTATTTTCTTAAATAAAAAAACAACAAAAAACATTCCTTCTTTAATCAATTGCAATTAGGTTTAGTCGAGGGTCAAAACCCTAATCGCTTCGCATTTAATTCGCCGCGCGCTTGTTATTTATTTTGCCAATATTTTATACATGTTCATGGTTTGTAATAGTTAATTTAGGGTTTTATTTACTGTTTAAATCCCCGAGTTTTTGGCTATGTAATTAATCCCCCTCCCCGAAGCCTTGTAATAGCTAGGTTTATTTTCTCGCATTTTTAATTCTCGCAAATATTTAACTGTCTAGATGTATGCTAATAGGATTGTATGGCAAGAATGCCTGACAAATTAAAACGGTTAGAAAAACCTAATGTGCAAAGATAAATAACTGAAATAAATCACTCGCACATATCACTCTTAGGGTATGCTCTCACTTCGGTTGCCTTTGGTAAACGATCATTAAGTATAGGGTGTCTTAGTGGTTGCCCTCCTGTCTAAAAAGATCAAATGTCCCATTCGAATGTTGCCTCAGAAATGTTGCCTCAGAAGTGTTGCTTCGAATATGATCTTAAAACTCTAGGGTTACTACTAAGGTATCCTAATATTGCTTTAGTGATCGTACGTCCCTTTCGAATTGACCCTTACAACTCCAACGACGGTGCTACCTATTTCTCAATAGTAGGATAGCGTTGTCTAAAGGAAACAAGAATAGAAACAATCTTTTTTCGAGTAAGTAGATGCTAGTAGGTACTTGCCTAAATCAAAATGTTTTGCACTTACACTCTTCAAAACAATTTCCAAAACAACTTCGTCACACCTTTGAGGACTGATACAAGGGTTATCGCAAAGTAAAACATTTTCAAAACAAAGCACACAAACACAAGCAATTTAAAAATGAGCAAGTACCTAAGAGCCCATGGAAAACCATGGATGGAAAGGGTGCTAACACCTTCCCTTTCTATAATCTACCCCCGTACTCAGAATATCTCAAAAAAGGATTTTTTTTTGTACTTTTTTCCTTTCCGGTTGGATGAAATAAAAGTCGGTGGCGACTCTTGCTTACCGCGACATTTTGCAAACACAAAACGCAAAACACAAACCAGTATTAACAGCCGGTTCTGCCACCGTATCACACTTACCAAATCAATGGTAAAACAACAATGTCAAAGGAAAAGAAAATGAACAAGAAAGACATTTGAGTAGGTAGATTGCTCCTAATTACTTGCTCCATTTCAAAACAAACCTCCTTGCTATTTTTAAAACAAACACCTACACTTTCAAAAACATCTTACAAAACTTGAAAAAAATTTCAAAAGATCAAACATCTTTGTACACATTCTTACAAACAAGAATCATTACAAAGATTTCCTAAACAATGGCCTCTTTACAAAATACTATCAAAAACCACACAAAGCACAATTTCAAACAAAAGCAACTGATCTAGCAAGTAACTAAGAGCCCATGGAAAACCATGGATGAAAGGGGTGCTAATACCTTCCCTTTTCATAATCTACCCCCAGAACTCAAGAAACAATCTCAAAGGTCTTTCTTATGTTTTTTCACCTTTCCTTTTGGATAAAAGAAAAGCCAGTGGCGACTCTTGCTAACCGCAACATTTGCGATAAAACACAAAACACCCAAGTCAGTTCTCCCACCGTATCACAGAACCGGTGACTCTGCTGGGGATTAATTCTAAAAGTGGGGTTACCTTAGGGATAGATCACATTTATTTGCTTACATTATTTGACTTGTATGCTTTACATTATGGTTCTTTGTTTGGGTTTGAATCCTCTACCCGGTATTTGGGATACCTTATAGGTAAGTAACAATACATTGTGGAAACTGTGTGGGGTGTACCGACATGGTCTAAGCAATAGCTACGTTAGTGCGACATATTTGTGGGTACCGGTAGCCTTTGAGTTAATCAAAGAGAATACGGGGCCGCTGAGTGATGTCATGAAGCACTAATGAACTTTTAGAACCTTTACTTGACCAACTTGGCATTTAGGATGTAGTGAGATGACCGGATTTGGTGCAGTCTGAAGTTGGTAGATACTCGATACTACACTCATTGAGGTTTGGTTTCTTGGGATATTTTGGTCGCCATTATAGAGGCTTGTGTTGAAATAATGACCAAGGAAACAAACCAGTGATATTGAGCTCCTTAGAACTCGGTTACTATTACTAGGACAGGTTTAATCCAACTAAACTTCAAGAGGGTACTTACCTATAAAATTCCATGCAATCCTAAACCTAAGGATTTGTTTGTTTTGTTTGTATATGCATACTTGTACATAACATCATGAACATCATGAACATCATATACATTCACTAGTCATTTCAAGGATTTTGGGATTCATCTTTGTTCTTGTTTTGTAAGATATGGATTCACTTCGCAGGAAAACTATTCAAGTCAATCTTGTAAGGATCCCTCCACAACTCAAGGAGCTAGCTTCAAGGATTCCTGAGAACTCTCCATTTACCGAGAGACACGGTCGCCTACTAAACTTGGTCACCTCTAACACTAATAAGGACATGATGAAGGTGATTTTTTAGTTCTTTGATCCTTTACACCATTGCTTCACATTTCCCGATTATCAACTTGTGCCAACTTTGGAAGAATTCTCCCAACTCTTGAGGATTCCCATTCTCAATCAACTACCTTTCAATGGTACGGAAATAGACTCAAAGTCATAAGAGATTGCTCAAGCTCTACACTTGCACTCATCTGATGTCACAACTCATTGGGAAACAAGGAGTGGTGTCAAAGGTTTCCTAGAAAAGTTCTTGTTTGAGAAAGCCCAAAACTATTGGAATTCCTTGGATTTGCAAGCCTTTAAGGAAATTGTGGCTCTCCTCATCTATGGGATGGTTTTGTTTCCAAATCCTGACCAACTCATAGATGTGAACACTGTCAAAATCTTCATATCCCGTAACCCGGTGCCTACATTGTCAGGAGATATCCTACACTCTTTTCACACTCGCACAATGAGGAAAAGAGGTGTCCTTATGTGTTGCACTCCTCTCTTAGAAAGATGGTTTATTTCACATCTTCCCCAATCTGTATTAAAAAATGAGCAAGTTTCAAGGTGGTCACAAAGGTTGATGATGCTCAAACATTCAGAAATTCATTGGTGCTCCCGATCCAAAGAGAATGTTATCATTGTCGACCGTTATGGAGAATTCCCTAATGTCCCTTTACTTGGCATTAGGGGATTTATAACCTACAACCCATGCTTATCCTTAAGACAGTTTGGTTACGCCCGAAGGGATGTCCCGCACGAGATGCTGATTAAAGGTTTGGTATTTGACCACGACAACGACGATCAAGGTCTTCGCCAGAGATTTATCCGAGCTTGGATGATGTTAAACAAGGTGGATAGCAAGACTTTGGAGCATAAAAGTTCCATACCTCTTGAGCCTTACCTCAAATGGGTACGAATTCATTCTCAGAGTCTTATGATGCCTTACCCCTACATTCTCCCGGTAATCATTTGAGCCTGTCATGGAGGGAGATGTTCCATACACTATCCTACATCCTGATATGCCCACATCTCTTGAAGACCTACAAAGAGATTGGATACAACTCAAGGGAGAGCGAGATACTTTAGAAGCCCAATTCTACGCAAGCGAGAAGAAGGTTTTGGAACTCACTAGACTACTTCATGAGGAGCAGACTCTGAATGCCTACATCGCACCAAAGAGGATGTGAACTACCTTTTTTATCTTAGAGTTTTTGTATTATTTTTTCCGAGAAGGCATTGATGTACTCGAGCTTTAATCTATTAATATAACATGTGTTTCCTTTTTGTCTAAAACAAATTTGAATTTTAAAATCCTTGAAATCATTGCATACACATATACCATTCATCATAACATAAGCAGGTCTTTTGCAACAAGTCTCCTCATCTCTCTACTATTTATTTCAGTAAGATGGATCCTGAGTAAACAGTGAAGGACCTCCAAGCTCAGAATACACAGTTTCAACATTTGCTCTTGACCCTAGACAAAGGACAAGAAGAGTTAAAGACTTTGCTGGCAGAGGAGAAGAAAAAGAAGACAAAGAAGGTAACCGGAGTCCTAAACATGTGAAGAAGATTTCATGGGAAGACAAGAAGAACCCTAGACTTTGCAACGACATCGGGTGAAAGAGACAATTAAGATGGGAAAGGCAAGGAAACAGTTGTCCCGTCAGAATCATAATAGGAAGAGGAAGAAGAAG
Source organism: Vicia faba (assembly GCA_948472305.1). NCBI lineage: Eukaryota > Viridiplantae > Streptophyta > Magnoliopsida > Fabales > Fabaceae > Vicia > Vicia faba. The sequence goes on from OX451741.1 coordinate 853,469,319, forward strand.
ACTATTCTGAAGAACAATACCCTCCAGCTGATGACAAGTATAAACATCTCGAAGAACGGTTGAGTGAAATGGAAATCCAAAAAGTTCCTGGCTTGGACTTTGAGGAATTTGGTTTGGTATCGGGGATTGTCATCCCTCCAAAATTCAAAGCATCGGTATTCACCAAATATGACGGAGTTTCATGCCATAAAATGCATCTCCGGTCCTATGTAAGGAAAATCCAACCAAAGACTTATGGGTACATTGTTTTTCAAAATAGCCTGTTTGGAACTCAACTTGATTGGTTTTACCAGTTAGAAAGAACCAATGTTCATAACTGGGAAGATCTTGCTGCAGCCTTTTATAAACAATACCAATACAATTCTGATCTTGCGCCTACCCGTACTCAACTCCAGAGTATGGCCATGGTTTCCAATGAAGGTTTCAAGGACTATGCGCAAAAATGGAGAGACTTGGCTGGAAGAGTTCAACCTCCCCTATCTGAAAGAGAATTAGTGGACATGTTTTTAGGCACCTTGTCTGGTCCCTTCTTCAATCACCTAATTGGGAGTTCATCAGCGGGTTTTACTGAACTGATATTGACCAGAGAAAAGGTAGAAGCCGGGATAAAGAGTGGAAAGATTCAGAAAGATACATCCTCTGCTGCTATAAGGAAGCCATTTATCGGAAAGAAAGAAGTGGTTGTCGTTTATCCTCAGAGAAATCAAGATAGGGTTGAACGACGTCCAATGGTGGGGGTTGTTATGATTCCTAAGCCTGTGCCTGATTAGCAAAGAAACAATCAACCAAGGATGGAAAGACCAGTCAGACAATTCACCAAAATTAACATGACCCTATCTCAAGTATTTCCACATCTGTTAAGATCCAACCTGTCGACCTTGAAAGAAGCTCCAAAGAATCCTAATACAACATCTCCTCACTATCATCCTAATGCCCGCTATGCATACCACTCTGAAAGTCCCGACCATGACACTAATAACTGTTGGGCTCTAAAGAACAAAATACAAGACCTCATTGAAGCCAAAGAGATTGAATTCGATGCGCCCGAAAAGCCAAATTCCATTTCTGCCCCTATGCCCAAACATGGCCATAATACCAATGCAATTGAAGAAGAAATGTTTGTTACTTCAGTTGATGAACTTATGACCCCACTCCTGACTATTAAAATGAACTTTTTGAATGTCGGTGTGTTCCCGGGCTGTGATGAAGGCTGTCATTACTATTTGTCATCACCAACCAGCTGTCCTTTGTTGAAAACAGGCATTCAGTGCCTAATAGATAACAAATAAATTTTGTTTGAAAAGACTTATGTTCCACTTGTTCCTTTTAAAGATGTCTCTATCATTACCATTTCCGCCAATTCTTCTAGGGTCTCTACCAAAAGACCCGTTAGAATTACATCGGTTCCAAAAGCAACTCCTTTGATAATTACAATGCCTAGACCAGTCCCATATTCGTCATACAAAACCATTCCATGGAATTATGGAGGGGATTTCTACTACCATGGTATCAAGCAGGATTAGCCAGCCGTCGAAGATTCGAGTTCCGAGAAAGTCAACTCCAACATCAGTAATATTGCAGGAACTAGCAAGATTACCCGAAGCGTAAGGATATTCTCTCCAGAAATTGCTCCCCCAAAAGCAGTTTCTGGACCCGTAATCATTCTTGTTGTTACTCCTCCAAAAGTTGTTCCAGTCCTGCAATCATCCCCATTAATACTCCAAGTAACAAAGCTGTTACAACCCCTGTTATCATTCCTACTGACACTCCTGCTGCCGAGTTAACCAAGACTCGAGGTAAAAGTATTCTGATTGAGCCTGTCCGGATGAAGGCTCAGTCATTGGCTATCCCTGAGACCTCCCAGAAAGAGATGGAGGAAATTCTGAAGATCATAAAAAGAAGCGACTACGATGTAGTTAAGAAACTGGGGAAAACTCCATCTAAAATTTCCATGCTAGCTTTACTACTATGTTCCGAGGCGCGTGCAAAAGCCTTGGTAAAATTCCTGAAAACTTCCCATGTACCCCAAGAGACATCTGCCGATTAGTTCCAAGACTGCGTAGCTAGCTTAACTGTAGATAATGGTCTAGGTTTTTCAGATGCTGATTTAATGCCAAGAGGAAGGAAGCATAATGAGGCATTGCATATCTCAGTTGAATGTAGGGGCACAACCTTGGCTCATGTTTTGGTGGACACTGGCTCATCTCTAAATGTATTGCCTAAAAAAGCTCTTGATAGGCTTGACTGTGTAAGTCTCAGAGTGCCTAAGAGGGGGGGGGGGGGGGGGGGGGGTGAATTAAGTCTTATAAAATTTATTCGGTTTTATGAGAATATTTGTAGAACTTTTTGGTTAAGTGTTTGAAGGTTTTGATTGTATCTTTATCTTTTCCTGATTATGGTGATGAAAGCGATAAATGCGGAAAAGTAAAGAACACGGTGATATATCCTGGTTCCCCTCACAATCCGAGAGTACTCCAGTCCCCTTTCCAACACGAAAGAGATTTCACTATAGTTAGAATGATTGTACAGCCTATGCTTACTATCTAACCTATAGGGTGATCAAAGGTTCTTAACACCTTTAAGACCAAACAAACACTAATGTGAATGAAGAACAATCCTCTTCAAATCACAACACTTACTTCCAACAATCCTGGATAGTAAGGGAATAATTTCTTTAAGTAATACAATGATTGATTTAAAATAGATGGGTAGCTTTATCAATCTTCAATTGATCTTCTTCTTCAAGATATAAACAATTCTCAAACAATGTATATAAATGTTCACAATGTATGTATGAAACTTGTAATGATAATGAAAGTGTATATGGCAAGTTTCACAAAATTATGAACACATGAAAATATGAATTCAAAAGTGAATGATGAAAAATTGTTTATTGAAGAAGTATATTTGTTAATTTAAAAATTGAAGCATTTTTTTTTAAATAAGAAAATCTGCAGCATTTTATAAAGTCACAAGAACCTCTTCATTCATGCCAATTCATATGAAAAGTTGCAATGCATTCATGAAAAGATACCACTAGAAAAATGTTCAAAAACCAAAAGAAAAGCTGCACTGGTTCGCTAGGAACCGGTTCCGACACTGACAGAACCCGGTTCTTAGTGAACGTTATAAGTCAGATTTCAAAAAATATTATGCAGGAACCGGTTCCCCTATTGGTACAACCCAGTTCCTGGTATAAAAACCAGGGACATGTTTTTTGAGAAAGTCTGGAACCCGGTTCCCTGTTAGGGAGGAACCGGATCCTAAAGGGTTATTTTCAAAAATACTTTTTGAAAAATATTTCAAACAAAGTTTTTCTTGATGTTAAAATTATGGGATATGTATATGTTGATGAATGCATACTTTTGTGAACATGTATATTCAAGATTAATAATTATTTATACCATATTGACATTTGATGATTCTTCAATAATTCTTCTATAATCTTCAAGACTTTTATATGATGTTGACAAGCTTTTTGCACATCCTTTGAATGTTGATATCCATGTTGTCTTCATCAAAATAAATGCTTTAAATATGACTTGAGAAGCTTGCAATTACATTCTCCCCCTTTTTGATGATGACAACCAAGTCTTGAAAACGATTCTTGAATTGTTTATGTTGTTTTTGAGTAGCAAATATGTTGAGCACATTTGAGCAAATGCAAGGCTCCCCCTAAATTGTATGCTCCCCCTAAGTCCATGATTCCTTGAATTTTGGAGTGAGTATAATAGATATTTATTTGGGCCTGCAATTTCTTTGAAACAAAACAACACATATGCATATTCTTCTCCCCCTTTGTTAACATCAAAAAGGATGGGGAAAAAGAGTGAAACAAATATATTTAAAAATAAGACGATAAAAACATATAAAAGAATTTGTACGATTTTAAACATACTAACACACGAACAACGAATTGTACGATTTTAAACATACTAAAACACAAACAAAAAATTGTACGATTACATCAAATAACAATGAAACAAAGATAGAACATTGTTTAGACATTACAAAGTAAAAACACGAAAAAGAAATGACATAGAAATTAAATGTAAAAATTTTTAGTCTTCATCATCATTCATCTCATCATCATCTTTTTCACTTCCACTAACACTTCCGAATTCCTCTTCCTCTAGAACTTATTTTCTATCAAAGTGATCAAGAATAAGCTTTTGAGTTCTTTGGACATTTCGAAGTTGACGCCGTGCAGAAGCATTTTCTTGTTGAAGCACATCAAAGCGATCATCCACATGTCTTTGGAAGATGGTCATCTGATTAAATAACATGTCTAAGGTGTAGCCTCCTTCGGGAGGTTGAGCAACATAGTGGACAGTTGGTTTGAAATCCTCTTTGTAGTGAAAGTGACCTCTTGCATTAAGAATGATTCCTGTGTTCTTAAGGGTGGTTGCATCTGTAATTGCCTCCTTATCTCCTTGAATTCTTGTAACTTCCCGTTGAAGGTTAACATTTTCATTTTCCAAGATGAGATAAATGGCTCGAGCATATGGTAAACCACCATCAAGAGATTCCATAAGTTGCATATGGTACATAATAGAAAGTGCCCAATTAACCGAACAACAGCGTCTCAATGCATTAAGGACCATTAATTCAAACTCATTGATACAAGAGTGGTTAGAATTCTTTGGAAAAAGGATATATGCAATAATAAGATGGAGCATTCTGTCACTTACAGAGAGATTTGAGCCAAACAAATTTGATGACGAGAGAAGTTGTTGACAAGCAGTATTTTGCTGGTTTGGCCTACACATGTTAATAAAAACCTCTACCTTATTGTATGGTAGCCAATCATGTGGAATAACACCATTAACAAGAACCAAACCTTCATGCGGAACACCCAACAAATCACCAAATTCCTCAACTGTTAAACAAATACTCTTTGACAGAACATGAGAGGTTAGAGTAATATCACCAAATTCATCAAGGATAAGTTTTAAGTTGTGATAAAATTCTCTAACAAGGTCAGGAAACACTTCACCATTGTTACCTACAAATCTAGCAACCCCAGCAGAGGCCAACTGAGCAGGAAATAAAAAGCTATGAGCAGGAAATGTATGAAGCCTACAAAACTTAGCTTTAAGAACCTTCCGATTACGAGATTTGAAGGTGAGCCTTCTGGATTTGATGGTCTGAGGATGAATGTTAGAAGTCTCTTCTTCAACCTGAGCCTTTCCCTTGCTGGATCTGGTAGCTCTCTTAGGACCCATGGAGATTTGTGATAAATCTGAAAGTTGGGGTTTGATTTTGGATTTTCGGAATAGGTGAGAGATTGGGATATTTGAGTATGAAATATGGAAGGAGAAGTGATTATATAGTGATTTGGAGTAGTGGGTATTAAAATGTTGGTGAAGAAAAAGAGATGTTGGAGCTTTTATGAGGTGTGTCAATGGAGGTGGAAGAGTTTGAGAGGAGGAATATGAAGTTGGAATGAGAGATGAATGTTGACTATGAAATAAAACACATTAAAAAGCACTTAAGCACAAAAAGGGGTGTGTGGCCGGTCTGCATGCTGGGAACCGGTTCTGCACTATAGTGAACCCGGTTCCTGGCTTTTGTAAAAAGTGACGTTTCTGGAAAATGAACCAGGAACCGGTTCCTACCATTATGGGAACCAGGTTCCACATGCAAATATTGCCAAAAACTAAGAAAAAAGTTATGAAAGGAAAAGTTTTGTACAAACAATATATACACACATATTTTTATCAAATAAAAACAACATATAAAAGAAGGAGTGCACCTTATGAGAAACATTTAGTGATCACCTTCATCCAAAATACCAAGTTATTTTCGAAGCTTTTTGTTCTTGATGGACCAAAGAGATCCATGTGTAACAATTGTAGTGGCCTTGTAGTAGACACCACATTCTTAGATTTGAAAGTTTTTTTGGTCTGTTTTCCCTTTTGGCAAGCGCTACATAATTTGTCTTTGATGAAATTCATCTTTGGTAGACCATTAACTAAGTCATGCTTAATCAATTTTTTCAAGTGCTCCATGTGAATGTGAGCAATCTTCTTGTGCCATAACCAAGCGTCATTGTTGTTTACCATAAGACATTGTACCTTCATAGACAAATCATCTAGAGTAATCATAAAAATATTGTTAGTTCTTATACCTTTGAGTTTTACCTCATTGGTTGCCTCATCCATAATAAGGCATTCATCTTTGTTGAATTTGATCTTGAACCTTCTATCGCAAAGTTGACTTATGCTAAGAAGATTCTGCTTTAATCCTTCAACATAGAGAACATCCTCAATTTGAATGGATGGAGGTGTGCCAACTATTCCAACGCCAAGAATCTTTCCTTTGGTGTTGTCTCCATAGGTGACATACCCTTTGGCTTTATGTACTAGATATGAAAATTGGTGTACATCTCCTGTCATATACTTTGAACATCCACTATCAAGATACCAAACATTTGATGTGGATTTCAAGCATACCTACAAAAACAAATTATTCTTTGTTAGGTACCCAAGTTGCCTTGGGTCCTTCATAGTTAGTTCCCTTTTTGACCCACACATAATGCCCACTTGCTATACTAAAGTTTCTAACATAGCAAGCATTAGGTGTATGGCCTTTAATACCACAATAAAAACAAGTAGGTTCAAAGTTACTTCTATATCTAGAAGGATAAGATTTCTTTTTAGGAAATGTTTTCTTTTTCGATACATTAGCCTTTTTCTTTTGATGATTATGAACAACTTGCTTCTTTTCTACTTTCTTGGGATTGGAACTATTACTAGCCTTTACAAAAACAGTGGGATTGTTACTTGGTTTCTTAGTATTCACATAACCAAGACCTCTTTTATCATTTGGATAACGTTGTTGGCTTAGTAATCCTTCCAATCCTATTTGTCCTTTTTCATATCGTTCAATGACTCTTTTCAATTGAACAATTTGAAAGACATTTGATTCACACTTGGAGCATGCAAAGTTTTCCTTTTCTTTAATAAAATTTTGTTTTTGAAGATCAAAATCTTTAGTCATGGTGTCAATTTTTTCTAGACAAATTAAGAGTTCTTTTTCTTGATTTGACACCTTTTTGTATAGACTTTTTCATTCTCCCAAGAGTTCATCAATAGCACCTTGAACATCATCATCAAAAAGATTAAATTCATTACTAACCTCTTCTTCATCGTCAGAGTGATGTGAAGCCATCAATGCTAGATTTGCACATTCGTCGCTTTCCAAATCGGATGAAGAACTTATCTCATTATCTTCCTATGCAACATAATCCTTTTTGTTCTTGAACTCCTTTTTACCTTTGAATCCATTTTTCTTGGAGAGTTTTGGATAATCCGGCTTTATGTGACCTTGCTTTCCACATTCATAGCATGTGACATCTTGTGTTGATGTGGAGTCTTCTTTGTCTTTATGCTTATAGAATTTCTTTCTTTTGACAAAGTTAGCATTATGAAGATTATTTTTATGACCAAAAAATTTTCCTAACCTTTTTACAAGAAGCAAGAGATTTTCATCTTCCTCCGATGCATCTTTATCTTGACTTTCTTTTGAATCAACTTTCAAAGCAATGCCTTTGGATTTCTTCTCATTATTCTCATGTTTTTCAAGTCTTCCAAGTTTCGTCTCATATTCTTGAAGCTTTCCGAAAAGTGTTGCGGAAGTCATAGTTACTAGGCTTTTCTTTTCGGATATTGCCGTCACTTTTGGTTGCCATTCCCTTGTTAAAGATCTAAGCACTTTAAGATTTAATTCATCGTTTGTTAAAGTTTTACCAAGTTCCTTCAAATGGTTTGTCAAGTGAACGAATCTCTTTTGCAAGTCAAGGATGGATTCTCCGGGCAACATTCTGAATAATTCATATTCTTGACTCAAAGTGTTCAATCTAGACCTTTTTACTTCGGCGGTTCCTTCATGAGTTTCTACAAGAGTGTCCCAAATTTCCTTTGCCGTTGTACATGCCGATACTCGGAAAAATTCATCCATACTAAGAGCACTTTGGAGAATATTGATTGCCTTTTTGTCAAAGAGAACTTTTTTCTTGTCATCGTCATCCCATGATGCTTTAGACTTTGATGACCCAACACCATTGACAACACATACCGGAGTAAATGGACCATTCTCAACAGCATTCCATATTTCTTCTCCTTGCGCTTCAAGATGAGCCTTCATGCGAATTTTCCAAAAGTCGAAGTATTCACCACAAAACAGTGGAGGCTTGTTGTTACTACCACCATCTTTGAAAACCGAATTTTGATTTGGATTTGCGGAAGCCATTCTGGATCTTTAGGAACAAGTTACCTATAACTTACTCTGATGCCAATTGTAAGTCTCAGAGTGCCTAAGAGTGGGGGGGGGGGGGTGAATTAGGTCTTATAAAATTTATTCGGTTTTATGAGAATATTTGTAAAACTTTTTTGTTAAGTGTTTGAAGGTTTTGATTGTATCTTTATCTTTTCCTAATTATGGTGATGAAAGCGATAAATGCGGAAAAGTAAAGAACACGGTGATATATCCTGGTTCCCCTCACAATCCGAGAGTACTCCAGTCCCCTTTCCAACACGAAAGAGATTTCACTATAGTTAGAATGATTGTACAGTCTATGCTTACTATCTAACCTATAGGGTGATCAAAGGTTCTTAACACCTTTAAGACCAAACAAACACTAATGTGAATGAAGAACAATCCTCTTCAAATCACAACACTTACTTCCAACAATCCTGGATAGTAAGGGAATAATTTCTTTAAGTAATACAATGATTGATTTAAAATAGATGGATAGCTTTATCAATCTTCAATTGATCTTCTTCTTAAAGATATAAACAATTCTCAAACAATGTATATAAATGTTCACAATGTATGTATGAAAATTGTAATGATAATGAAAGTGTATATGGCAAGTTTCACAAAATTATGAACACATGAAAATATGAATTCAAAAGTGAATGATGAAAAATTGTTTATTGAAGAAGTATATTTGTTAATTTGAAAATTGAAGCATTTTTTTTAAATAAGAAAATCTGCAGCATTTTATAAAGTCACAAGAACCTCTTCATTCATGCCAATTCATATGAAAAGTTACAATGCATTCATGAAAAGATACCACTTGAAAAATGTTCAAAAACCAAGAGAAAAGCTGCACTGGTTCACTAGGAACCGATTCCGACACTGACAGAACCCGGTTCTTAGTGAACGTTATAAGTCAGATTTCAAAAAATATTATGCAGGAACCGGTTCCCCTATTGGTACAACCCGGTTCCTGGTACAAAAACCAGGGACATGTTTTTTGAGAAAGTCTGGAACCCGGTTCCCTGTTAGGGAGGAACCGGTTCCTAAAGGGTTATTTTCAAAAATACTTTTTGAAAAATATTTCAAACAAAGTTTTTCTTGATGTTAAAATTATGGGATATGTATATGTTGATGAATGCATATTTTTGTGAACATGTATATTCAAGATTAAGAATTATTTATACCATATTGATATTTGATGATTCTTCAATAATTCTTCTATAATCTTCAAGACTTTTATATGATGTTGACAAGCTTTTTGCACATCCTTTGAATGTTGATATCCATGTTGTCTTCATCAAAACAAATGCTTTAAATATGACTTGAGAAGCTTGCAATTACAGACTGTGAGGGATTGACATTGAAGCCAAGTAACATAGTAGTAAGGGATTTTGACGGCTCGAAAAGGATGGTACATGGGGAGGTAGACATTCCTATAAAAGTTGGAACACAAACATTTGATTAAACTTTTTACGTAATGGATATTCGTCCCTCATATTCCTGCTTGCTAGGCCGACCATGGATTCACAATGCTGGCGCTGTCACTTCTACGTTGCACCAAATGCTGAAATATCTGATCCAAGGGAAGATTATCACCGTTCATGGAGAAGAAGAGTATATGATCAGCCATCTCAATTCCTTCAGATATGTGGAATTAGATGGTGAATTTTTTGAAACTCCAGTCCAACACTTTGAAGAGGTCCTTCAAGATGTGGCAGTAACCAAGGTTATTCCCAAGATCACAAGGCCTCTACTCCGGATGTTATCTCTGAAGGATGCCAAAGCAGTGGTAGAAGAAGGTGGGTGCACTATCTGGGGATAACTCCCAGATATCCCATATAAATCTGACAAGTTTGGCCTGGGTTTCACTTCAAGTGCCCATAAGGTTGTGCGATGCGCTCGTGCCGGAGGACCACCCCTGAAGATCAGCAACCGCAAGGTCAACGCCATAGAAGATGATGAAGATAGTTGTGACTTGGAGGACTGGATATTCCCAACTGTCAGTGGAGGACTCAGCATTTGGGAGGCTAGAGATTTTGTCCCGATCACTTTTATCCCACAGTAATCTGTCTTTACGTTTTTTTGGATCTATAATATTAAAATAATTCGCACTCTTAAAACCTTGTGTCTTACCCGAGGCACAATGGTCCATTTGTAAGGGTTATTATCTCATTTTCATATGACATCAATGAATCATGGACGTTTTCGCATACAAACTTTTGGGCTCATTGTTTTTCTTTTTACATTTTTATTTCTTTCAAGGATAGTTATACCCTTACACACACTCACACTCACAATGCAGGTATACATCCATTCGGGATCCCATGGGTAACTGTATTACTATGGCATTTTGTGACTCTGAGAATCTAATCTACCAAGCCGAAGACGAAGGTGAGGAAGATTGTGAAGTACCAGGGGAACTTTCCAGACTACTACAACAAGAAGAGAGAACCATTCAGCATCACTGTAGCGGTAGAAATGTTCAAGACTAAGCCATTGGATTGACTAGACTTTATACAAATCAAAATAAAAATCGCCACCGCGCTTTGTTTCCAAAGGAATGGGAAAAGAGCGAATAACCCAAAAAAAAAGGGAAAGATTCAAGGTAAGGGGGTTGGTTATGCAAAGGGAATATATTAGCATCCTAAATATCTACGGTACTCCGCAGGAGCCTCTTTGTAAAATTTGTATATTTTGGCTATAAAAGTGTGTTGTATATAAAATGGATGGTGGAAGTGAGAAAAGAAATATATTTTTATGATTTTTGCACCCGCCATGGTTGCGAACCTTTAGTGCCTATGTACCACCTTTCGTGCAATAGGGGATCAGGGTACACGTAGTTCCTCTTTTAAAAGATTTGAAACATAAGTGTGTTGGTTAATTTTAAGAGATAAGACATCATCGTCATTGTCCGTGTGGAAAACATACTTACTAGCCACAATCAAGAGAAAGGAGAATTTGCATCATCTCAAAGTGGAGGATATGGCTTGGATTTTAAAATCAACAATGCCTCACTCAACACCCAAGTGGAAAATGTCTCTCTTCACTACATATTGTAGAAGTATAGTTGTTTGCATCACTACAAGGATTGACAAGAGTCTAATCTTTTAAGAAAAAGTTTAAGGGTGAAAGCCAAAGTGGCAAAAATGGTTTGAAATGAGATTGGTTGACTTTTAGTCATCTCATCAAAAAAATGTCAAAGTGTTATTAAATTGATTGAGGTTTATTTATGAAAATGTTTTGAAAATGCATGGACCTAAGTCCAGGTTTATTATGAAAGTGTTTAAGTTTCAAAACAAGAAGAGTTTTCAAAAGGAGGGAGAAGATTTTTGAAATTAAAGAAGATGGGAGGAGAAGAAGAGACTATCCTAAAGCATAAGGTAAAAGCTAAGGATAAGGACCATCTAACCAACAAGAAGCCAAAAACTTGACATTATGAGTCAAGATAGAATTCCCATTCTTTGTATTGAAACCAAGCAAGCAAAAAATACTAGACCTCTTCAAATGTATTGAGTCTTCACAAAAATTGGGCAGAGTAACGGCTATATACGGGTGAATTCCAGATTACAAATCAAGGATGCAATCACAAAAAACCTGCACACAAAAAAAACAAGCAACCCAATGTTTTGAGGTAAACCTCAAGAGCTCCAAACAAAATAATCAGATAAGATCACAAGGTCTCCAAGATAGGCCAAGGTTTCTAATCCTAAGTCCAGAAAAGTCCCCTGCTCCATACTGCCAAGGATAGTAACCAAATAGTCCAAGTACCATTAAGAGTTTTTTAGGGTTTAGGTTAATTATTAAGTATCTTAGGAAAAGAAAAGAAAAGAAAAGAAAAGCTCAAGTGAGCAAAGTAAAAAATGACAAGAATAAATAAATGCTCAAATGAGCAAAGATAAAAAAAAATGGCATGGAATGTAAAAATGCTAAAAAATAAATAGAATATAAAGCATAAAAATAATAAAGCATAAAATAAACAAGTCAATAATTAGTGGTTAGTTGGATGACCATCTTGAAACTTGCATTTGGAACTCTTTAGAGGATTGGTAGAACCAAAGCCTCCACACAACAAGTTGCATTTGCTTTTTGTCAAGTCTATCGTCCATTTTGGAATTCTCATAAGTATCATTTAATGATCAACGATGTTTAAGTGATCCGCGTTGACCAAAGGTGTTGTAGATCCATTATAGGATTGGTAGAACCAAAGCCTCCACAGAATGAATCTCAAGGTTATTGGATCAAAGAGATCAAAATAACATACTTGGGCTTGCAATCATAAGTTTGGGCCACGAATGATTATTTATTCGAATCAGGACAAAATTTAGCGTTATGTTAAGCAATCGTACGTGGACTTATATAGAAGTAACACCTATTTTGAGGCCGGTCAATAGCAATCTATGCACCATTTGTTTTGAGACATGATATATAGATCATGCTCCAACAACACTTAGTGCAATAAGAAGGGGATGAGATGAAGGGGAACTAGGGTAAAAAAAGAAAACCACATTTGAATTAATATATAATCAAACTATTATTAAAATCATTCATCCATTTTTGTGGAGTTAGACTCAACACCATGGATCCAATGATGTTAATAAAGCCATGATCAAAAAATCAACCCAAGACAGCCAGAAAATATTCACAAAATAATAATATATACAATATATACATTAAAGGATTAAAAAAAGAAAGTTTAAAATAGAAAATAATGAGAAAAATGTCAATTATGTTCAAATTAATCAAGAAATAAAAAATAAAACCATAGAAAAATCAGAAATGGGTCCAAATATTTTTATAAAAATTTTGGGAATTTTTAAAAGTCAGAAACCATTTTTTAAAATTAAAATAAATGGGTAAAATAGACAAAAATAGTGAAAAATAGTAAAGTTGGAAACAAAAATAAAATAAAGTCACCAATATTTGTCACAATGTCATTGGATCATTCCATAATTTTTTCAAAATTAAAAAATATGCAAAAGTATTTTTAAACATTTTAAACAAATCAAATAAGTGTAAATTTCATAAAAAATACCAAAATACAAAATTAAATTGTGAAAAAATAAAAATCAGAAAGAGAATAATCAAAAATATTTTTCATAATTTTTTCAGATTTTTTTTTACTAAAAATGAATGTTCTATGATTTTTTGAAATTTAAAACAATTAAAATATAAAAATCAGAAAAAGAAAATAAAATAAAAAAATGTGGACCATTGGATGAGAGTCAAAACGCGTTAGTAATCAAATCCAAGGGATCTGGCGCACTGTGCATATCATGGTCTTTACTGAATAAAGCACTGAATCAAATGTAAAATCAGAAATTCAAAAAATACAAATGGCACGCTTTCATTGGTTAGAAGGTGACACGTTGGTCATCTTCAACCTCCAGCCTCACGAATTGCAGGTCTCTCAAATTGTAAAATCAGACGCTCAGACCTATGCCATTCGTTTCGTCTCTTCAAGACGAAGATAACCATACCCTCGCGCCATTTTTATATAAACTGTAACTCAAGCAATTTGGAAAGAAAGTTTTGAAAGGGGATTTGAAATTCATGGTCAAATCGTGTTTCCAGATAAAAGTAAATGTTGCGACTAGAACCAGGGCAATGAGAGCAACACAATGGTACCAAAGTTTTGAAGAATTGATGAAGGAATCTACCTATTGAAGTTGAGTTACAGAGCTCTGAAACTGGACTTCTATGGAGCAATGTAGGGCACGATTATTGAATGTAATGGTATGGTTAGGTTCAGGGAAGATCAAGGAAGGCGAATTGATGGAAAAAATGGATTGAAAAAGGCTTAAGAATAGGATTTGAAGTAGCTGAATTCTGAGTTGTGGAGTAAGTTTGGCAGGGTGATTCTGGCAATCTAAGCTTGAGAAAATGAATGGGATAGTACATGTATTTATAGGAGAAGCAAATGGGATCAAAAGGAAGAGTGAATTCAGCGTTTTGGAGGGAATTCGTGCAAACCTGGTGCACGAGTGAAGTGTGATCCAAACTTCCCCAAAACTCATCCAATTCTTGCGTTTTGATGCACTAATCCACTTGGGAAAGTTGACTAATCATGTTTAGACCCAAAACGCGTGCTAATTTGAGGTTTAGAAGTTGTAACATGAAGTTCAAATTCTGACTTGCAGGGAAACGTCAATTCCAAGTTACCACCTTTGAAACAATGGCATTTCCACCTCAGGGAGTCTTAAGGCATGATTCTTGATGCTTTGGAAAGACGAGGTAACAAAATTTGCAATGGAAGAAGAATGGAATCAATTGGAGGCTTGAGCTGAAAACTACATGGAGTCAAAGTTGGAGAAAAAGAGTTGACTTTCCATACTTAGAAATATTTCAAATTCTTCTTTAAAAGGGTTAATACCTATTTTCACCCCTGACATATGGGGTGTATTTGAAAAACCCCCTGCCAAAAAAAAAGTTCCAATTATTACCTTGACAAATTTTAAAAGTTTCAGTTTTTACCTTGAGGATGCCACATCACCTAAAAAGTTCCAATTGTTACCTTGACAAATTTTAAAAGTTTCAGTTTTTACCTTGACAAATTTTAAAAGTTTCAGTTTTTACTTTGAGGATGCCACAAAAATATAAGCCACATCAGCCTTTTAGGTGATGTGGCATCCTCAAGGTAAAAACTGAAACTTTTAAAATTTGTCAAGGTAACAATTGGAACTTTTTTTTTGCAGGGGGGTTTTTCAAATACACCCCATATGTCAGGGGTGAAAATAGGTATTAACCCTCTTTAAAAATGACCTATAATATCTTACTTACAAACATGGCCTTGCCCCTAGAATTTGCTCTTTACCCAAAAAGATGGAATGAATTAGACCTCTTGAATGACATTTTGCAATTTGAACCACTCAAAATCTCCAAGAATTGAGCAAGTTATGACTTGTTGAAGTTGGCCAAAAATCATGAAATGACCTATAATATTTTGCTTTCTTGAGGCAAATTCCATCCATTTTCTTACTTTGCACATAAAAGAAGGCATGAAGTAAACATCCTTAAGATCATCATGAAACAAGAATGGGCTCAAGGTGATAAAAATTGGCCAAGTTATGACAATTTGAAGTTACATATGGAAAATTAGGGATTCAACTGGATGACTTGTAATCTTTCTTCTTCACCAAGTTCCTTCCACATGGAAACTCTTTGGAACTTTTGAAGTGATTTGTTGGTAACTATTTGAAGATAAGAATGTTTTTGGAATCACTCAAAAATAATAAAAGATGATCAAGTTATGCCTCTTTAAAGTCCAAAACCCTAGCCTCCAAATCAAGAGAATGCTTGGTGGAACTTTGCCAAGTTTGAACAAACTTTTGTGCCAATATTCTTCCTTTATGAATAGAAATTATTGAGAATGATGATGAGGACCTATGTCCACCAAAACCAATTTCATATCAACTTCAAAACAACTTCAATGGTGAGGGTTGAATCTCTCAAGCTTTTGACTAGGGCATGGAAATAAACTCATGAACCCATGAAGCAACTTGCTAAACCTCATTGCTTTTACCTACATTATCAATAAGTAAGACAAACCAATATTGAATTTTATTAATTAGAGAGAAAAATCATAGTACAATATCTATGATCACAAAAGCAGACAAATCAAAGTGCTTGGTAACTTCTCAAAGAGCAAAGATAAAGATAGGGAGAAGCAAAAAAATCCCTAATGTGATTTTGTGGTTATTGAAACAATGTGGTATGATGAAGGGATCTTAGGGGGGGAAATTGGGGTACAACACTCACGAGGAACCCATGGATACAATCAACCTAGGTACCGAAGAAGACAAAAAAGAGGTCAAGATGGGTGCCAATCTGGAACCCGGTGTCAAGGACTGATTCAGTTGTTACGCGATTATGTTGAAGTCTTTTCCTGGTCGTATGAAGACATGTCGGGACTTGATGCGGACATTGTGGTACATCGTCTGCCTACAAGAGAGGATTGTCCTCCAGTAAAGCAAAAGGTTCGCCACATGAGGCCAGATATGTCAGAAAAGATTAAATCAGAATTCATGAAGCAATTCAAAGCTGGATTCTTGGTTTTTGTTGTACCCCAAAATTTTCCCTCTCATTTTATCAATATTTCCCCTCACAAAACTCTTTGGACTCCAGACAGGATTAGGGTTTGCTCTGCTCAAGACATATCCTTGCACTGATGACCTGAAATTAGAGTTTGAGTTTGCACAAAGATTTTTGGACTTCCAATGCCTCATGTGACTTTCATAATTCATGTTGGACTCCTAAGATTGTCCATACCAAGTTTCAAGCCTTGAATCAACTTTTTACCCAGTCAATTGGACAGTTGACCTAAAAATCAATTGTATTGGGGAAAAAGTCAATTGTGGCCAATTTATAGTCAAACCTCGTAATTTTTTATCCAAATCAACATTATAGACTCATATGAACCATTTGATCAAGTTTGGACCACAACTCCTCAAGAAATTTGATCAGATCATCAAAAAGGCAAAATGGTCATTTTTAGGGTTTTGACTGCAGAAGGGCAATTTCTGATTTTTAACCTATCCAATGGAAAATTGGGTTCAAGCATGGATTCAAGGACTCAATGGAATCATCTTGACCTAATCACAAGGTTCAAAAGATCTCAATTGCATTGGATTGACAGATGAATTTTCCAGTCAAATGATCAAAAATCAACTGTACATTGAAAAGTCAAACTTTGACTTTTTGGTCAAAATCGAGTGCCAAGGGTCATTTTTCATCAAGATGTGTCAAAACATGAAACTTTTTCACCAAGAAACCCAATTTTGAAAATTAGGGTTTAAAATGAAAAAATTTCATAACTTAGAAATTTTCGAAGTTATGAAAATTTCTTATTTTTTCCCAACTTTGCCCAACTTTTTCACCATGATGCAATTGGATTCAAACAAAACTTCCAACATGAAAGTTGTATTCCTCCACAAAATCTACAACTTTGATTCACAAAGTTTTCCCAAAAGAGGCTTTTATCTAAAGTTATGATTTTGTGAACAAGGGTCCATGAAACTTTTAACTTAGTGAAATTTTGCCCTAGTTTAGGCAAGATTTTGACCTATCTTCATGGCAATTTTTCACATAGTTCCAAGTGGAATATCAAAATAAATTTCAAAGATGGATTGTATATCATGTTACAAGCTTTCAAAAATGTCCAAGAACTCTCCAAGATCATTCATGGTTAGGGAGAATCGAAAGTTTGAAAATGGCCATTTCTCACTTTTGTCCAAGGCATTTTGCACCATGTTACAACTTGCAATTCTGCCCAAAGCATGCTTGTACTTGGTTTACAGGTCTTTAACCTTTCCACACTCATAAATTAAATTCAAACACATTGGTTTAAGGCTTTATTCTGAGCTTTAGAACATTACACATTGAATTAATCCATTTTTGGCAAAAAGATAACAATGCCATTTTGATAAAGGTCACTTTTAGCAACTTTGTTTATCTTTAGCCAAGGACCCAATATTTTGCAGCAAATAAAGTCCAAAAACTTGGGGCAAAGTACACCAACTATGTGCATGCTTTGAGCTAGCCTGTACAGGCCTTAGCTTTGTCAACTCACCTTTTACTTCAAAAACAAGCAAGTGTGCAAAAACTCTACAACTTTGTAATCTGATATAACCAAGTCTTGTGCACATTTCAAACGACTTCAGCATATCATACCAAGCCAAAAACACGAGCTAACAAGTTCTCAAACTCTCCAAAACACCAAAACACCAACTTCTGCCCAAAACAGGGTAATTTCTACAGATTCACTTCCAAAACAAATTTGCCTCGTGCGTTTTGTCCCAAACCACTTCCAACACACTCCATACAACATACCTAAACTGTCCATACCATTCTCAAGCAACTGTAACCTGGTTTTCACACTTCACCATTTTTACTTTGAAGCTTTGCAGGTTGAGTTCTACAAGCATATTCAGGAAAGTTTAAAGCAAGCCAAGCATTGGGGAAAGTTAAGGGAACATCAAGCAAGCTCAAAAGTCCTTCAGGCCTCACCAAAAGTTTCTACATTGCCATACTCGAGTTTGACTGAAACAGGTATTTTCCAACTTTCTATCTCCTTATTTAGGCATCATTAAGATTATGTTTGTGAAGCAAAAATGTAGTCCTCATTATCCTTGAGTTGTACATATGCATAGAATTCATTTATGTTAACTGAGCTAGGAGTATTTGATAGTTGAACTTACTGAAAAAATTAGGTTATAAATTAGGGGCACTGAAATTCTCCCTGGTTTCTTAGAGTTAGATTAAGTTTTTTATATGGTTAGAATCGTGTGATGATGAGCTATAACTTTCATTTTGCAAGTTTTTGCTTTTAATCACGTATGCAGAAGAACAGGATTTGAACCATGGCGCGCGTTTTCCTTCTTTCTCAAGGACAGGGATGAAGGGACTTTAGGTTGGGCTCGTTTGTTCTGACTATTGGCACCCCTAGCTTGCTTTTCACACCCCCTTGGCCCATTTGATTTATTTTTGTATATTTTTTATTTCCTTTACATTTCTGACTTTTTATTTATTTTTCTAAATATTTAAAATCACAAAAAATATTCTCTTAATTTTTCACATTTTATTTTATTATTTTTATTATTTTTTGGACATAGAAATAGTTTATTAATAATAATATAACTTATTTTCTTAAATAAAATTTGTAAATAATACAAAAATATTGCATATTTTTATTTTATTATATTATACACTTAAAATATTATTTTCTCACACATTTTAATTTTTTAACACTTTTGTATATATTTTTATTTATTTTCTTGTACATAAATAAATAATATAATATATATATTTTCTTAAAACAAAAGCTAGGGTTTCTACCCTTTCAAAAAAAATTATTTTTATTTTCCCTTATTTTTAGGACATTAAATAACTTATTTTTACATACATAAAATAAATACAAAAACATTTTTCCATATTTATATTTAATTGCATATTTAAGTAATTGTCCATTTATTTATTTATGCAAATAAATTCAATATGGTTGTAATAGTTTTAGGGCTTTATTTTTGAGCAATATCCCCCTATTCAAACTTGTATCCCCCTCCCCATAATAATGTTGTAATAGTCTTAGATTTACTTTTACGCATTTTATTGCTTTATTTGCATGATTAGTAAGATTAGGGTTTGTATGCAAAGAACCAAAATCAAACAAATAGCTTGACTAAACACAAGACAAAAATATATGAAAAATGACAACACAATGCACACAAGCACCCCTAGGGTTTCATCCACTTGTTACCTTAAAAATGGCCATGGTATGCATGCTAGGTATCTTGGCAAAATCAATCAAAAACAAAAAGATCATAGTCCCTCGATGACGCTATTTTGGTTGCCTATACAAAAATGATCTAGTCCCTCAAAAAACTTGCTAAGATACTTAGCACCATTGCTATCATGGTCATACGATGACCCACGCCTGTCCCGTTTAACATCCAAAGATAGGGTTGTTTACCAAATACAATGGTAAAAAAACAATGTCAAAGGGTTAAAAAATGTGTAGGAAAGATCTTTGAGTAGGGTAGACAATTCCTAGTTACTTGATCAAACTTGCAAACCATCCTTGCTAATTTCAAAAACACACAACACAATTTCAAAACATTTCCCAAAACAAACTTTCAAACATTGAAACATTTTTCAAAAGACAAACACCTTTGTATACATTCAAACAAGAATCATTACAAAGGTTGCCACAACGATGGCCTCTTTTCAAAATACTTTCAAAACCACACACAAAAGCACTGTTTAAAACAATTGAAACGAAAAAGCAAGTGATCTAAAACAAGTAACTAAGAGCCCATGGAAAACCATGGATGAAAAGGGTGCTAGCACCTTCCCTTTTCAAAATTTACCCCCCGAACCCAAAAACAATCTCAAAGGTCTTTCCTGTGCTTTTTGACCTTTCCTTTGGATAAAATAAAAAGTCGGTGGCGACTCTTGCTAAACCGAAACATTTGCGAACACAAACGCAAAACATCTAGTCAGTTCTCTCACCGCATCACAGAACTGGCGACTCTGCTGGGGAGTATTATAAAAGTGGGGTCACCTTATGGTTTTAGATCACATTTACATGCTTATCTTGTTTGACTTGATTGCTTTACATTTGGTTCTATTGTTTGGGTTTAAATCCTCTACCCGAATTTGGGAAACATTCATAGGTGAATAGCAATACATTGTGGAAACTGTGCGGCGCATACCGACATGGTTGAAGCAATAGCTATATTAGTGCGACATATTTGTGGGTACCGGTAGCCTTTGAGTTAATCAAAGAGAATACGGGGCCGCTGAGTGATGTCATGAAGCACTAATGGACTTTTAGAACCTTTACTTGACCAACTTGGCCTTTTTAGGGGTAGTGAGATGACCGGCTTTGGTGCAGTCCGAAGTTGGTAGATACTCGATAATACACTTATTGAGCGTTGTTTTCTTGGAATATTTCGGTCTCCAGTAAAGTGGATAAACTGAAACAATGAACACAGAAAATAATCCAGTGATATTGAGCTCATTAGAACCCGGTTACTATTTATTGGACAGGTTGAGCCAACTAAACTTCAAGAGGGTACTTACCTATGAAACCCCATGCAAGCCTGAAACTAGGAACTTGCATGATTTGTTTGTACATATATACTTTTGCATAACATCATGAACATCATGAAGCATCATATGCATCCACTAACCATTTCAAGGATTTGGATCTTCATCTTTGTTCCTGTTTTGTAGGTAATTGAATCACTTCGCAGGAAAACTATTCAGGCCAACCTTGTAAGAATTCCTCCTCAACTCAAGGATCTAGCTTCAAGGATTCCTGAGAATTCTCCATTCACCGAGAGGCATGGTCGTCTTCTCAACTTAGTCAACACCAACACTGAGGAAGACATGGTGAAAGTTCTCTTCCAGTTCTTTGACCCTTTACACCACTGCTTCACATTTCCTGATTACTAGCTTGTGCCTACTTTGGAGGAATTTTATCAACTCTTAAGGATTCCTATTCTCCATCAACTACCCTACAACGGTACGTAAAGAGATCCAAAGCCTGAAGATGTTGCTCAAGCCTTACACTTGCAACCATCTGATCATAGGCTATTGGGAGACTAGAAGTGGTGTCAAAGGTTTCTTGTCAAAGTTTCTGTTTGAGAAGGCCCAAAGTTGTTGGAATTCATTGGACTTACAAGCTTTTGAGGAGATTGTAGCTCTTCTCATCTATGGGTTGGTCTTGTTCCCAAACCCTAACCAGCTTATAGATGTAAGTGCTGTCAAACTTTTCATGGCTTGCAACCTGATGCCTACATTGCTTGGGGATATCCTCCACCCATTTCACACTCGAACAATGAGAAAAAGAGTTGTTCTCGCGGGTTGTACTCCTCTACTGGCAATGTGGTTTATTTCTCACCTTCCCCAATCAGTTTTGAAGAATGAGCAGGGTTTGAGGTGGTCACAATGATTGATGACTCTTACACATTTAGATGTTCATTGGTGTTCTCAATCCAGAGAAAATGTTATTGTGATCGGTGGGAATAGAATTGAATGTTTTGGAATGCTGGTTCGCGTTTTGCGTTTGTTTTTGCAAAATGTCGCGGTAAGCAAGAGTCGCCACCGTCTTTTATTTTATCCAACAAGGAAAGGACAAAAGCACAGAAAAATTCCTTTTTGAGATATTTCTCGGGTTCGGGAGGTAGATTATAGAAAGGGGAGGTGTTAGCACCCTTTCTATCCGTGGTTATCCACGGGCTCTTAGGTACTTGCTCAAAGTGTTTTCAAAAGTTTGCTTTTCTTTGTGTTTGTGGGTTTGAAAAGAGTTTTTGTTTTGAAAGGAGTGTAAGTGCGAAAAGTTTTGTTTTGTTTTAAAAGGAGCAAGTACTTAAGAACCATCTACCTACTCAAAAAGGAATTAAACGGTGCTAATGTCCTTTAGACAATGCTATCCCACTATTGAGGAGCAGGTAGCATCATCGTTGGAGTTTTCGGGTCAATTCGATTAAGGGACGTGTGGTCACTAAAGCAATGTTAGGACACCTTAGTGGTAACCCTAATGTCTTAGATCATTTTATTCGAGGCAACCGTTTCGAGGAAACTTAATGATCTTTGGACAAGAGGGCGACCTCTAAAATTTCCTATACTCAATGACCACGTTCTAGGCAACCAAGTGAGGTGTACCCTAAGAGTGGCATGTGCGAGTGTGTTAGTTCGGTTATATTATCTTTGTATATGTTATGGGTGAGCTATATTGATTTTAGGTTAAAGATTGATCTTGTCATGCATGGCCTATTTATCAAACATCTAACAGTTAATATTGTGTGGAAATTAAATTTGCAGAAATTAAATCTAAACTATTACAAGGCGTCGGGTATTTACATCGCCAAAGACAAACCCTTAAAAATTAAATTGTGAAAAGTAAATAAAAGCGATAAATAAATAAATAAAGTCCCAAGTTAAAAACTATTACATTCCCGGAGCAGTTACAATATTGAAACATGGATCAAAAATAATTCGCGCGCGAGAAAATTAAATCGAAGTGTTTTTAGGGTTTTGACCCTTTTTATTAAATAAAGCATATTTTTGTTGGTTTTGAATTAAAAATTAAACCTAAACTAAAAATTAATTAATTAATGAAAAGAGATATATTTTTGGTTTTTTATTATTTAAGGAAATAAAATAAGAATGGTTAAAAGATATTAAAAACCCTAATTCTATGTTGATTTTAATTTAATGCAAAAGATATTAAAATTGTACCTAATTAAAAAACTAAATTAATTGATTAAAATTTATTTACAAAAATAATGAAATAGAAAATATTATTTTATTTTTGGTTTTCTGATTTTTTTTATAAAAAAAATGTTCATTGGTTAATTAATTAATTAAGATAATAATAATAATAAAATAAATAAATAAGAAAAAGAAATAAAATGTAGAGGAGTACTCAGGGGGGTGTGGGCCTGCATTTGAGTGTGAATCAGCAATTTTTGAGGCCCACCAATGTTCAGCCTGTTTGACTTTTCAGATTACCTATGCGCTTGTTGACCTGGGACCATGGTGGTCCTCCATCTTGGGCCACTGGATCTAAATCTGGAACCACCTGGCACATTGATACCTGAGGCATATGGTGCTCCAAACTCTAGGCGTTTGCACATGAATACCTGAAGCAAAATTATAACAAAGTTTTGGGGGACCTGGGATTCGAACCTAGGTCCCAAGGCTCATTACTTGCACGCTCAACCACTCCAACCAGCTTGCCTAATTGTTATTGAAATAAGAAACAAGTAATATATAGAAAATAAAACGCTAAGCCTGAAAAATAAAATAAAAAGGGCCAATGATTTTAACTGGCCAATAGCAAAGGGAGACGCTATCGTCTTCTTCAAACGACCCTGGTTATTTACCTGCGGATTTTTATCCGCAGGAAGATTCGTGGGACGTCTCAAAAATCCGTCCTAGGTCACAAAAATGCAGGCTACGACCATCATTGGATTCGTCTCTCTTTCCTGAACATAAATATGGCCATGGTTTGCCTTGATTTTGCCTGTACATAAAACGCCTAAAAACGAAGCAAAGAAACCCTAGGTTCGGGTAACACATTAGAAGCCATGAAAATAAAATTGAATGATGCAGAAAGCTTCGAAATCAAGCATGGACCAAGAATATGTTAATATTTGGTCAAAAAGATGCAAGAATGAGGAGTTATATTTCCATGTGCAGAGGCATATTTAGGAACACTTACAGTGTGTTACAGGTGGTCTTAAGGTCCGGTTTTGATCACTACAGCTTCACAGGATACCAGGCAAGGGAGTAGTGTTGAGCTTTTGCTTTGAAAAATCCTCCAAACAAGAATTTGATCTCCCACTTTTCAAGCTTTTTTCCAAAGTTTTTCTGGCCGTTTCAACAGAGCTTTGTGCGTGTTATAGGTTTGTGTGGCTTGTGTGCATATAATGGAATGAGTTTAGGTCAAAATTTGGACCAATATCCATGTGCATTGAAGATGGAATATTTGATTTTGATCACCATAACCAAGTTGTCATATTTGCATCAAATCTGAGATTTTGTGCTTGAATTGACTTAGAATGAGTTTGATTGAGTATCACATGGTATTTGCAAGCTGGAATGATCACTAGAATCCCTTTACATCAATTTTTAGATTTTATTTGATTTAATGTTGATTTAAAATGAATTAAATCAATAAAAATAAAATAAAATAGAAAAATAAATGAATGGTCATGAAATTAAATATGGGACACGTCTGTGGTGTGATAAGACCAAATCAAGTGGAAAAAAGTGGGCCCTTTTGTCAAAAATTGGAGTTTTGAGGATAGTTGACTTTTGGCAATTTTGGAAAAATGCCCAACTTCAATAATGCATAACTTCTTCAATTTTTAACTTTTGGAAGTGTTCTTGGACTTTTCAGAAACCTTGAGATGTCCTCTAACCAACCCTTTTTGTCTAATCTCATTTTAATATTCCATGCTCAAGTTATAAGCTTTGGAAAAAAAGTGTTTTTGTTGACTTTCAAAAATGACCTATAATGTCCAAATTTGTAACTTTTTGTGAGAGCATTTCTTGATATTGGGGTGTGAAGATGGATTGTTGGAAATTGCATCTTCTTCAAAATGAGCTTTGGATGGGTCATTTATCATAAAGTATGAGAAAGTTATGCTTAGTCAAAGTTGGGTTGACTTTTCCTACAAAACCCTAATTTAGCAACTTTTGAATCTTGATGAATCTTGAGCAATCCTTGATGAATCATGATCAACCCTTGATAAAATGATGAATTATCCTTCAAAATGAGAACGTTGACAAAAAAATATTGAGGTTTGACTGTATTTGGGACACAATTGACTTTTGCCCTAGCACAATCGATTTTTGGGCCTCTTGAGCAATTGACTGACCAAACTTCCTCTGCAAGGCTTGAAATTTGACATGGATGAACTTAATAACATATTAAGACATTGGGAAGAACTTGAGGCCATTTGGATGTAAGGACCTTGATGCAACACAAAACCCTAATTTTGACTTGACTGCTTTAGGAGGTGATTTGACTGTCCATACCTTGAGCCAACTTGAGTAACTTGAAGCTTCTTCTTGACAAGTCTTGAGGAATATGGGAGGGCAAATTTTGGGGTACAACAGTTATCATCATTGATCGTTGTGAGGAATTCCCTAATGTCCCTCTATTAGGCATTAGGGGAGGCATTACCTACAACCCATGCTTGGCTCTGAGACAGTTTGGGTTGCCCGAAGGGATGGCCCACAGGACATGTTGATTCAAGACTTGGTTTTTGACTTCAACAACAATGATCAAGGACTCTGACAAAGGTTTATCTGATCTTAGAGGATGCCCAACAAGGTGGACAGTAAGACCTTGGGACACAAGAATTCCATCCCTCTTGAGCCTTACCTCAAGTGGGTACGAACCCGCGCCCAAAGTCTTATGATGCCTTACCCCTACATTCTACCTGTGATCAAAGAGCCTGTTATGGAAGGAGAGGTTCCATACACCCTTCTACATCCTGACATGCCAACATCACTAGAAGAGTTGCAAAGGAGTTGGATACAGCTCAAGGGAGAACGCGACACTTTTGAAGCCCAATTCTACGCAAGTGAGAAGAAGGTTTTGGAACTTACACGTCAACTTCATGAAGAGCAGACTCTCAACACCTACATAGCACAAAAGAGGATGCGCAACATATTTTTACATTAGAATTTTGTATTATTTTTCCCATGGGGCATTGATGTCCTAACAAATTATATCTTATTAATATGACGTGTGTTCTTTTTGTTTAAAACAATGTGAATTTCTGAATCCTTGAATGCATTACATGAATACATATCATTCATCATATGCATAAACAGGTCTTCACACCAGGTTTCCTTATCTCTCTGTTGTTTATTTCAGTAAGATGGATATAGAGCAGACGGTCAAAGACTTACAAGCGCAGAATTCACAGTTCCAACAGCTACTCATGACCTTGGCTAAGGGTCAGGAGGAGCTCAAAACCTTGCTGGAAAAGGAAAAGGAAAAGGAGAAAAAGAAAAAGAAGAGGGTTGGTGTGGCTACTATGGGTAGAAGATTTGAAGGTCAAGCTAGAAGGGTCTTGGATTTCCCCTCAACATCTGATGAAGGGGTAGGAAAAGGTAAAGGAACTGCAGTGCAATCTGAGTCTGAGGAAGAAGAAGAGGAGGAGGATGAAGACTATTCAGAGCAGCAGTACCCTTATGCAGATGACAAGTACAAGAATCTGGAAGAACGTCTGGCTGCCATGGAGGTGCAAAGAGGGCCTGGGCTGGACTTTGAGGAGCTAGGGTTGGTTGTTGGGATTGTGATTCCCCCTAAGTTTAAGGTGCCTATATTTGCTAAGTAAGATGGTTTGTCTTGTCCAAAGATGCATCTGCGATCTTACGTTAGAAAAATCCAACCACATTCTTCTGATAAAGACCTATGGGTTCATTTCTTCCAAGACAGTCTTTCGGGGATGCAGTTAGATTGGTTTTACCAGCTATAGAGGTATGATATGCACAATTGGGAGGATTTGACGGCCGCCTTCTACAGACAATATCAATATAATGCGGATTTAGCACCAACCCGTACTCAATTATAGAGTATGGGCATGGCCTCAAATGAAGGTTTCAAAGAGTATGCCCAGAAATGGAGAGACTTGGCGGGACGAGTACAACCACCTATATCTGAGAGGGAGCTGGTAGATATGTTATTGGGTACACTGTCAGGCCCCTTTTTTAATCAACTGATTGGAAGTTCGTTTGCGGGGTTCACCGAGTTGATTCTGACTAGTGAGAGAGTTAAAGCCGGCATAAAGTGCAGAAAAATTCAAAAGGATGCATCTGCTTCCGCTGCCATCAAAAAGACTTTTCCAGCAAAGAAGGAAGTCTCAGCTGTCTACTCCCAAAGAGGTCAAGGAAGAGTTGAGCACCGGCCAGCGGTGGGGGCTGTAATGATTTAGAAGTATGCAGCTGATCATCCTAGAAACAATCAACCCAGAACCAACCAAGCCAGGGTGGAAAGGCCTGCACGACAATTCACCCGAATAAATATGACTTCCGCCCAGGTTCTCCCTCATCTCTTGAAGTTAAACCTTGCCATTTTGAGAGAGGCCCCGCAAAATCCGAATACAACTTCTCCTTACTACCATGCAAATGCCAAGTGTGCTTATCATTCAGACAGCCTGGGGCATGACACCAACAGTTGTTGGGCCCTCAAAAATAAGATTCAGGATTTGATAGATGCTAAAGAAGTTGAATTCGACGCCCCTGAAAAGCCTAATGTGATCTCTGCTCCAATGCCAAAGCATGGCCACAATGCCCATGTTGTTGAAGAAGATCTTTTTGTTGTTACTGTTGATGATTTGATGACTCCGCTACCGATAATCAAGTTGAATTTGCTGAAGGATGGGATTTTCCCAGGTTGTGAAGAAGATTGATGCCTTTGTTCATCCTTACCGACCGACTGTCCATTGTTAAAGTTAGGCATCCAGCGCCCAATGGATAACCAAGAAATCCTTTTTGAAAAGACTCATGTTACACCGACTCCTGTCAATGATGTTTCGATAATTACCATATCCGCCAATCTTTCCAAGGTCTCCAAAAGACCTGTTAAGATTACATCCGATCTGAAGATTGTACCTTTGAAGATGACTATGTCGGGGCCTATCCCGTACAAGTCCAACAAATCAATACCGTGGAACTATGGGGGAGAGATCTTTTACCACGGTGTTAAACAAATTGAATCAACCGAAGAGAGTTCTAATGAAGAGACTTCCTACATTGGAAACATTGTCGGAACGAGTAAAATCACCCACAGTGGAAGAATTTTCTCTCCGAAGATTGCGCCTCCAAAGGCAGTCTTCGGACCCTCAGCTGCTCCTAAGGTTACTCCTGTACCGATCAACATATCTGCGAGAACTCCAGTTATTAAAGAAATTGTAACTCCTGAAGTTGCCCCCTTTGCTGCTGCTGATGATAGAGGGAAAGGGATCCAAGAAGAGCCTATCAGGACGAGGGCTCAATTGTTAGTCATCCCTGAAACCTCTCAAAAATAAATGGAAGAGATTTTGAAAATAATCAAGAAAAGCGATTATAATGTTGTGGAGAAACTGGGGCAAACCCCCTCAAAGATCTCTATGTTGGCCTTACTGCTTTGTTCAGAAGCTCATGCCAAAGCTTTGATTAAATTTTTGAAGACGGCCCGTGTGCCCCAGGAAACCTCCGTGGATCAGTTCCAAGAATGTGTAGCTAGCCTAATAGCAGAAAATGGTTTAGGATTCTCCGACGCCGATCTAACAATCAAAGGGAGAAAACATAATGACGCTCTGCATGTCTCGGTGGAATGCAGAGGGACTACTCTGGCACACGTTCTGGTAGACACTGGTTTATCGCTGAACGTCTTACCAAAGAAAGCATTGGATATGCTGGATTGTGAAGGTCCAACTTTGAAGCCCAGCAAGATCATTGTCAGAGCCTTTGATGGTTCTAAAAGGATGGTCCACGGGGAGGTGGACATCCCGATTAAAGTGGGAACTGAAACCTTCAACTCCATATTTTATGTGATGGACATTCATCCCTCCTATTCTTGCTTGTTGGGAAGACCCTGGATTCATCATGTTGGAGCCGTCACTTCAACTCTACATCAGAAGCTCAAGTACCCTGTCCAGGGGAAAATTGTAACTGTTCACGGCGAAGAGGAATACATGATAGGTCATCTTAATTATTTCCTCTATGTTGAATTGGATGGTGAATTCATCGAAACCCCCTTTCAGCATTTTGAAGAGGTAGCTCAGGAGATTGCGGCAACCAAGACAGTGTCTTCTGTACCCATGATTACCCGACCTCCGCCTCGGATGTCGTCACTCAAAGATGCAAAGGCTGTGATTGAAGAAGGAGAAAGCACAATCTGGGGGAAACTTCCCGATTTTCCTTTCAAATCTGATAAATTTGGCTTGGGTTTCACTGCTTCTGCTCAAAAAGTTATACGCCACTCCCGGGCTGGAGGGCCACCAGTGAAGATCACCCATCATGGAGTCAACGCTTTGGAGGATGGTGAAGAGGAGAGCAATCTGGAAGACTGGATTTTCCCTACTGTGGACGGAGGACTATGCAATTGGGAGGCAAAGGATTTTGTTCCCATTACTTTCATCAATCAGTAATTTATCTTTCAAACATTTCTGTTGGTTTGTAATAATTCTTAAACAATTTGTACACTTTTAACCTTGTGCCTTACCCGAGGCACATAGGTCCATTTGTAAGGGTTTGATTTTTCATCTTCATATGCCATTTTAATGAATCATGGACGTTTTCACATATAAACTTTTGTGTTCATTTTATTTCTTTTTACATTTTATTTGTTTAAAGGTGGCTATCCCTTACACACAACCACACTCACAAATGTAGGTACCCTTCCATTATGGATTCCATGGGTAACACTTCTGCTATGACCTTCAGTGACTCTGAAGATCTGGTCTATCATGCCGAGTACGAAGGTGATGAAGACTGTGAAGTGCCGGGAGAATTGGCTAGACTGCTACAACAGGAAGAAAGGGATATTCTACCTCACGAGGAGTTGTTAGAGACAATCAACTTGGGAATAGAGGAAGACGAAAAAGAAGTTAGAGTGGGTGCCAACCTAGAGCCAAGTGTCAAAGACCGCTTAGTTCAGTTGTTGAATTAATATGTTAAGATCTTTGCCTGGTCTTACAAAGACATGCTGGGACTCGATACAGACATTGTGGTACACCGTCTACCCACAAGAGAAGACTGCCCACCAGTTAAATAGAAAGTTCGCCGCATGAGGCCCGACATGTCTGAAAAGATCAAAGCAGAAGTTATGAAGCAGTTCAATGCTGGATTTCTTGCTATTACCTCATATCCACAATGGGTTGCTAACATTGTGCCCATGCCTAAGAAGGACGGCAAAGTAAGAATGTGCGTGGATTACAGAGACTTAAACAGGGCCAGCCCTAAAGATGACTTTCCACTACCGCACATTGACATCTTGGTTAACAATACAGCTCAGCACAAGGTATTTTCTTTCATGGACGGATTTTCAGGTTACAACTAGATCAAAATGGCACCTGAAGACATGGAGAAAACTACTTTTGTTACACAGTGGGGTACGCTCTGCTACAAAGTGATGCCATTCGGACTGAAGAATGCTGGGGCAACCTATCAACGCGCTATGGTAGCTTTGTTTCATGATATGATACATCATGAGATAGAGGTCTATGTAGACGACATGATAGCACGTTCACAAACTGAAGAAGAACACATCGACCATCTGCAAAAGCTGTTTCTCAGGTTGAAGGAGTACAAGCTCAGACTGAACCCTAACAAGTGCACTTTCGGAGTCAGGTCCAGTAAACTCTTGGGTTTCATTGTCAGCAACAAAGGCATCGAGGTTGATCCTGCCAAAGTCAAAGCTATACCAGAAATGCCTGCCCCTCGCACTGAGAAGGAGATCAGAGGTTTCTTGGGACGCCTAAACTACATTGCAAGGTTCATTTCTCACCTAACATCTACCTGTGAACCAATCTTCAAGCTGTTGAAGAAAGATCAGGTGGTTAAATGGAATGATGACTGTCAAGTTGCTTTCGATAAAATCAAGGAGTATTTGCTAGAACCTCTTATATTGATGCCTCCTGTTGAAGGAAGACCGTTAATCATGTATCTGACTGTCCTGGAGAATTCAATGGGGTGCGTACTGGGCCAACATGACGAGTCTGGCCGAAAAGAGCATGCCATTTATTACCTTAGCAAAAAGTTTACCGACTGTGAGACCTGATATTCATTGCTCGAGAAAACTTGATGCGCTTTGGTATGGGCTGCTCGCCGGCTAAGGCAGTACATGTTGACTCATACCACTTTGCTGATCTCTAAGATGGATCCGATCAAGTACATCTTTGAGAAGCCTGCTTTATCTGGAAGAATCGCTAGATGGAAGATGATCCTAACGGAATACGATATACAGTACACGACCCAAAAAGATATAAAGGGGAGTGTATTAGTCGATCATCTAGCCCATCAAGCTGTCGAAGATTACCAATCCATGAAGTTTGACTTCCCCGACGAGGACATTATGACATTGGATAACATTGAAGAGAACAAACCGTATGACGTACCTGAACAAGGATCCCGATGGACCTTGTACTTTGATGGTGCCTCCAACGCACTTGGTAACGGTATTGGTATGGTACTCATCTCTCCAGAAGGTTTCCATACACCTTTCACTGCCAGACTCTGCTTCAGCTTCACCAATAACATGGCCGAGTATGAAGCTTGTATCTTTGGTCTCAAGGCTGCCATAGACTTGGGAATCAAATCCTTGATTGTATTTGGGGACTCCGCCTTGGTTATCAGTCAAATCAAAGGAGAGTGGGATACTAAACATCCAAACCTCATCCCTTACAAAGAACATGTCTTGACATTGTTACCACATTTCGAGCAAATTACCTTCGAGCATTTCCCGTGAGAAGAGAATCATCTAGCAGATGCTCTAGCTACAATGTCATCCATGTTTAAACTTAACTGGGATAATGAGGCTCCCCAAATCACCATTGAACGGATGGATGAACCTGCACATTGTTACGAGATTAATACCGAAGAAGTAGTGGACCGACCTTGGTTTCACGAATTCAAAAGGTATCTCGAGGCGCGGGAATACCCTGAAGGAGCTTCCGTCAACGACAAAAAGTTCTTGAGGATATTCTCAACTAAGTTCTTCCTGAGCAATGGTATCCTATACAAGCGCAATCATGATTGCATTCTGCTCCGTTGTGTGGACAAGGTTGAAGTTGAATAGATCATGGCTGAATTGCACAACGGTACCTTTGGCACTCACTCTAGAGGACATACGATGGCTAAGAATATTCTACGGGAAGGCTATTACTGGTCAACCATGGAAGCTGATTGCCATCAACATTCCAGAACTTGACACAAATGCCAAATCTATGCAGACAAGGTACATATACCTTCAGTTCCTCTCAATGTCTTAATAGCTCCTTGGCCATTCGCGATGTGGGGAATCGACATGATTGGAGAGATCAAGCCTACAACATCCAATGGACACCGTTTCATCTTGGTGGCCATTGACTACTTTACCAAGTGGGTCGAAGCAGCTTCCTTCGCATCCGTCACAAAGAATGTTGTTGCCCGCTTCATCAAGCAGAACCTCATTTACCGGTATGGTATCCCCGAAAGGATCATCACTGACAATGGTACAAACCTTAACAATACTATGATCACCACGTTTTGCGAGCAGTTCCAGATTCAACATCACAATTCATCTCCCTATCGGCAAAAGATTAACGGTGTTGTCGAAGCTGCGAACAAAAATATCAAGAAGATCATACAAAAGATGACAGTCACCTACAAAGACTGGCATGAGATGTTACCGTTTTCTCTTCACGGGTACCGTACCACGACACGTACATCAACTGGGGCAACACCCTATTATTTGGTATACGGCATCGAAGCTGTTTTACCTATCGAGGTTCAGATTCCCTCCTTGAGAATCATGAAAGATGCTGGTTTGAGTGAAGACGATTGGATTTAGACCCGGCTTGATCAACTTAACTTGATTTACGAAAAGCGACTTACTGTTGTTTGTCATGGTCAAACGTATCAAAAACGGATGATCAAGGCGTTCAACAAGAAAGTCAGGCGCCAGGTATATCAAGTTGGGGATCTTGTAATCAAGCGGATCATCTTGCTGCAAAGTGATCCCAGGGGAAAATGGACTCCTACCTACGAAGGACCGTTTGTGATAAAAAAACATCTTTTCTAGTGGGGCAATGATCTTAACCACCATGGACGGCGACGACCTGCCGCACCCTGCAAACGCAGACATAGTCAAAAGATACTATGCATAAATGACCCGGCAAGTTAAAAACCCGAAACGGCGACTTGGGAAAAAATGGGCATCCCAGTGAATCGAAAACCCAAAAGGGCAGTTCAGGCAAAAATTAGGGATAAATAAAAAAATCGGTACACCCGGCAAGTTGAAAACCTGAAAGGGCGACTTGGGCAAAAAAGGGTTTCCCGGTGAATCGAAAACCCGAAAGGGCGGTCTAGGCAAAAGTTAGGGAATTAAAGCGTATGACTATGTCTCGTCGGATCACTTTAAGGACAATCTCTTCACAGACAAGCTCCGGGTTTCTGATCAATTCAATCATCTTCGGACGAAGCAACGAATGGACAAGATATCCAGAGTTGCGAAGGCTATAGCAGCATGGGAACGCCATGGAATTTTTACACATAGCCATCTTTCTTTGTATAAATTTTTTCTCATTTTTATGACAACATTCTCTTACTAGGATGTATGTCTCCTTTGTACAAAATACTTACACAAAGTTAATACAAAGATACTTCAAAGTGCAGAAAACTATTTGCCTTTTATTCTTTTTACACTTGTGTTTTATTTGAAAACGTCCAATGATTTATTAAATGAGCATATGCATTTGAATATAATCACTGTTTACAAATAAAAGAAATGTGAAAGAATAATTACTGACAGGTTGAACGTATAAGAAAACGTCTTTAGGCTATTCCAAGTGAAATCCCCTGCAATACATCATCTAGATCCCTGGTGGAGCTAAAACCTTGAAATACATATCCCTAGTGGAGTTAAATTTCGAAATCCCCATCAGAACTAAGTTTTCAAACTCCAAATCCCCAGCGGAGCCAAAAACTTTGAACTACAGATCCTCAGCGAAGATGAAACTTTCTTCCCCAACGGAGTCCAAAACTTCAACCTCTAAACCCCGGTGGAAAACCATCCGGTTTCCTCCAATTCCCCATAGAGTTGTCTTAAAACCAAATAATTTCCCAGCAAGTTGTTTTGAAGCCTGACAGCTAACCAGACGACAGCTTCGGTTAATTCCCCAGTAGATTGGCATACAACCCAAACTCTTGAACTCTCTCCATAACAAGAATGAGCTATTCCCCGCAGAGTCTCATAAAACTCTCCAACAGTATAGTTATTCCCCACATAGTTTTTACTATGCTCCAACAGAATAAAATTTCTCCCCGTAGAGTTATTCTTATTCCCCAGCAGATTGAAGATTCTCAATCCCCGGCCACAGGCATCAAGGTTCTCGAGACTCCCCAAGCAGGTTTCTCCAGCAACACTTGGCATTATTCTTACAACATAATGTCTATCATCTTCCAACTTCAAAGGACGTGAAGATTCCCATCCCCAGAGAAGTCAGGATTTATCTTTCCCAACAGAGGTTCAGGGTTTTGTTATCCCCAACTGTCAAGGATTTATTTTCCTTATCAATACGGCAAATCAGCTTACATGCGCATACATTACATTCATATATTGAACGTTGATAAAATACATGGCATACATCATAACATTACATAGGACTAACTCTTTACCTTTCAAGGAAAGATGCAATCAAATTCTCACAAGCTCTCTGGTTCAGTCAAATCAATGCTCAGATTCCTGTTCCAGTTCAATTTATGAAGCCCGGATTCAACTGGATAATATCTTGATTTTTTTCCATCATACTATGAAGCTCGGAGATCGACCAGAAAATAGTTGAATCCCCAGCAAATCACTGTGAAGCTTGGAATCGACCAGATAGCAGTATAAAGTACCATGAAGCCTGGACTCGACTAGATAGTGATACACCTTAAATTCAAGTTATGAAGCCCGGATTCGACCGAATAGTATCTTGATATCTCTGAATACCGTGAATCCTGGACACGACCAGATAATGGTAAAGGACACTGAAGCCTGGAGCACGACCAGATAACAGTTTGACACTGCGAAGCTTGGATTTCGACCAAATAGAAGTTTACTTGGCTAATTTCTAAGAGGCCCAGAATCGACCGGATATTAGTGTGCCTTAAATTTAAGTTGAAGCCCGGAGGCGATCGAATAACAACTTAATTCCTTTTGAAGCCTGGACTCGACCAGATAACAATTTAAGACACTACGAAGCTTGGATTTAGACCAAATAGCAGTTTACTTGGCTAATTACTAAGAAGCCCATAATCGACCAGATATTAGTGTGCCTTAAATTCAAGTTGAAGCCCAGAGGCGACCGGATAATAACTTAATTCCTTGTAAAGCCTGGAGAACAACCAGATAGAAAGTTTAATCTCATCCCCCCAGTAAGTCACTGTAAAGCCTAGAGCATGACCAGATAGCAGTTCATTTTCACCTCTTCAACCAAGAGGTGATTCCCCAGTAGAATAACGGACGACTGAAGCTCCTAAAATTCTATTTTCTACCACGATAGAGACCAGTATTCCCCGGCGTAGTCCTCCTCAACAACAGGTATACGGGCTCTCGCAAAGGAATATCTTATGCGATCGACACATTCTTGGATGGCATCTTTAAGCCCATCTCCGACAAGATTTTGTCACCTCTCCAAATGGCATCTTTAAGCCCATTCCCTCAACCACATTTTGACGAGTGCAAATTTACGGGCACTCTAGTGTCCAATCATCTTTTACCTTCGAGTCACGAATGACAAACTCACCAATCTAACTCTTCAGGTTCAAGAAGATTGAACAGGGGCAGCTGTTGTACCCCAAAATTTTCCCTCTCATTTTATCAAGATTTCCCCTCACAAAACTCTTTGGACTCCATACAGGATTAGGGTTTGCTCTGCTCAAGACATCTCCTTGCACTGATGACCTAAAATTAGGGTTTGAGTTTGCACAAATATTTTTGGACTTCCAATGCCTCATGTGACTTTCATACTTCATGTTGGACTCCTAAGATTGTCCATACCAAGTTTCAATCCTTGAATCAACTTTTTACCCAATCAATTGGACAATTGACCTAAAAATCAGTTGTATTAGGGAAAAAGTCAACTGTGGCCAATTTACAGTCAAACCTCATAATTTTTTATCCAAATCAACATTATAGACTCATATGAACCATTTGATCAAGTTTGGACAACAACTCCTCAAGAAATTTGATCAGATCATCAAAAGGGCGAAATGGTCATTTTTAGGGTTTTGACTGCAGAAGGGTAATTTCTGATTTTTAACCTAGCCAATGGAAAATTGGGTTTAAGCATGGATTTGAGGACTCAATGGCATCATCTTGACCTAATCACAAGGTTCAAAAGATCTCAATTTCATTGGATTGACAGATGAATTTTCTAGTCAACTGATCAAAAATCAACTGTACACTGAAAAGTCAAACTTTGACTTTTTGGTCAAAATCAAGTGTCAAGGGTCATTTTTCATCAAGATGTGTAAAAACATGAAACTTGTTCACCAAGAAACCCAATTTTGAAAATAAGGGTTTAAAATGGAAATTTTTCATAACTTAGAAATTTTCTAAGTTATGAAAATTTCTTATTTTTTCTCAACTTTGCCCAACTTTTTCACCATGATGCAATTGGATTCAAACAAAACTTCCAACATGAAAGTTGTATTCCTACACAAAATCTATAACTTTGATTCACAACGTTTTCCCAAAATATGCTTGGATCTCAAGTTATGATTTTGTGAACAAGGCTCCATGAAACTTTTAACTTAGTGAAATTTTGCCCTATTTTAGGCAGGATTTTGACCTATCTTCATGGCAATTTTTCACATAGTTCCAAGTGGAATCTCAAAATACATTTCAAATATGGATTGTAGAGAATTTTACAAGATTTCCAAAATGTCAAAGAACTCTCCAAGATCATTCATGGTTAGGGAGAATCGAAAGTTTGAAAATGGTCATTTCTCACTTTTGTCCAAGGCATTTTGCATCATGTTACAACTTGCAATTCTGCCCAAAGCATGCTTGTACTTGGTTTATAGGTCTTAAACCTTTCCACACTCATAAATTAAATTCAAACACATTGGTTTAAGGCTTTATTCTGAGCTTTAGAACATTACACATTGAATTAATCCATTTTTGGCAAAAAGATAACAATGTCATTTTGATAAAGGTCACATTTAGCTACTTTGTTTATCTTGAGCCAAGGACCCAATCTTTTGCAGCAAACAAAGTCCACAAACTTTGGGAAAAGTACACCAAATATGTGCAGGATTTGAGCTAGCCTGTACAGGCCTTAGCTTTGTCAACTCACCTTTTACTTCAAAAACAAGCAAGTGTGCAAAAACTCTACAACTTTGTAATCTGATATAACCAAGTCTTGTGTACATTTAAAACGACTTCATCATATCATACCAAGCCAAAAACACGAGCTAGCAAGTTCTCAAACTCTCCAAAACACCAACTTCTGCCCAAAATAGAGCAAGTTCTGCAGATTCACTTCCAAAACAAATTTTCCTCGTGCGTTTTGTCCCAAACCACTTCCAACACACTCCATACAACATACCTAAATTGTCCAGACCATTCTCAAGCAACCGTAACCTGGTTTTCACACTTCACCATTTTTACTTTGAAGCCTTGCAGGTTGAGTTATACAAGCATATTCATACAAGTTCAAAGTAAGCCAAGCATTGGGGAAAGTTAAGGGAACATCAAGCAAGCTCAAAAGTCCTTCAGACCTCACCAAAAGTTGCTACATTGCCATACTCGAGTTTGACTGAAACAAGTATTTTCCAACTTTCTATCTCCTTATTTAGGCATCATTAAGCTTAGGTTTGTGAAGCAAAAATGTAGTCCTCATTGTCCTTGAGCTGTAAATATGCATAGAATTCATTTATGTTAACTGAGCTAGGAGTATTTGATAGTTGAACTTACTGAAAAAATTAGGTTATAAATTAGGGGCACTGAAATTCTCCCTGGTTTCTTAGAGTTAGATTAAGTTTTTTATATGGTTAGAATCGTGTGATGATGAGCTATAACTTTCGTGTTGCAAG
Source organism: Vicia faba (assembly GCA_948472305.1). Taxonomy (NCBI): domain Eukaryota; kingdom Viridiplantae; phylum Streptophyta; class Magnoliopsida; order Fabales; family Fabaceae; genus Vicia; species Vicia faba. The sequence continues at coordinate 853,507,371 of OX451741.1, forward strand.
TTTTTGCTTTTAAGAACGTATGCAGGAGAACAGGATTTGAACCATGGCACACGTTTTCCTTCTGTCTCAAGGACAGGGATGAAGGGACTTTGGGCTGGGCTCGTTTGTTCTGACTATTGGCACCCCCTAGCTTGCTTTTCACACCCCCTTGGCCCATTTGATTTATTTTTGTATATTTTTTATTTCCTTTACATTTCTGACTTTTTATTTATTTTTCTAAATATTTAAAATCACAAAAAATATTCTCTTAATTTTTCACATTTTATTTTATTATTTTTATTATTTTTTGGACATAGAAATAGTTTATTAATAAGAATATAACTTATTTTCTTAAATAAAATTTGTAAATAATACAAAAATATAGTATATTTTTATTTTATTATATTATACACTTAAAATATTATTTTCTCACACATTTTAATTTTTAACACTTTTGTATATATTTTTATTTATTTTCTTGTACATAAATAAATAACATAATATATATATTTTCTTAAAACAAAAACTAGGGTTTCTACCCTTTCAAAAATAATTATTTTTATTTTCCCTTATTTTTAGGACATTAAATAACTTATTTTTACATACATAAAATAAATACAAAAACTTTTTTGCATTTTTATATTTAATTGCATATTTAAGTAATTGTCCATTTATTTATTTATGCAAATAAATTCCATATGGTTGTAATAGTTTTAGGGCTTTATTTTTTAGCAATATCCCCCTATTCAAACTTGTATCCCCCTCCCCATAATAATGTTGTAATAGTATTAGATTTACTTTTACGCATTTTATTGCTTTATATGCATGATTAGTAAGATTAGGGTTTGTATGCAAAGAACCAAAATCAAACAAATAGCTTGACTAAACACAAGATAAAAATGCATGAAAAATGACAACACAATGCACACAAGCACCCCTAGGATTTCATCCACTTGTTGCCTTAAAAATGGACATGGTATGCATGCTAGGTATCTTGGCAAAATCAATCAAAAACAAAAAGATCATAGTCCCTCGATGACGCTATTTTGGTTGCCTATACAAAAATGATCTAGTCCCTCAAAAAACTTGCTAAGATACTTAGAACCATTGCTATCATGGTCATACGATGACCCACTCCTGTCCCGTTTAACATCCAAAGAGATGGTTGTTTACCAAATACAATGGTAAAAAAACAATGTCAAAGGGTTAAAAAATATGTAGGAAAGATCTTTGAGTAGGGTAGACAACTCCTAGTTGCTTGATCAAACTTGCAAACCATCCTTGCTAATTTCAAAAACACACAACACAATTTCAAAACATTTCCCAAAACAAACTTTCAAACATTGAAACATTTTTCAAAAGACAAACACCTTTGTATACATTCAAACAAGAATCATTACAAAGGTTGCCACAATGATGGCGTCTTTTCAAAATACTTTCAAAACCACAAACAAAAGCACCATTTCAAACAATTAAAAAGCAAAAGCAAGTGATCTAAAACAAGTAACTAAGAGCCCATGGAAAACCATGGATGAAAAGGGTGCTAGCACCTTCCCTTTTCATAATCTACCCCCCGAACCCAAAAACAATCTCAAAGGTCTTTCCTGTTCTTTTTGACCTTTCCTTTGGATAAAATAAAAAGTCGATGGTGACTCTTGATAAACTGAAACATTTGCGAACACAAACACAAAATATCTAATCAGTTCTCCCACCGCATCGCAGTTGTCACCTCTTATCCCCAATGGGTTGCCTATGTTGTTCCCGTGCCTAAAAGACGGTAAAGTGAGAATGTGTGTGGACTACAGAGATTTGAATAGGGCAAGCCCTAAGGATGATTTTCCACTCCTCCACATTGATATTCTAGTTGAAAATACGGCACAACACAAAGTGTTTTCCTTCATGGACGGATTCTCAAGTTACAACCAAATCAAAATGGCACCTGAGGACATGGAGAAAACAATGTTTGTCACGCAGTGGGGCACTTTCTGCTATAAGGTGATGCCATTCGGACTAAAGAATGCTGGGGCAACCTATCAACGTGCCTTGGTAGATTTATTTCATGACATGATACATCATGAAATAGAGGTCTACATGGACGATATGATAGCCAGATCTCAAACAGAAGAAGAGCATCTTGATCACTTACAAAAACTGTTTGAGAGACTGAAGAAGTACAAGCTGAGGTTGAATCCAAACAAATGCATATTTGGGGTACGGTCTGGTAAACTCCTAGGGTTTATCGTCAGCAACAAAGGTATCAAGGTCGATCCTGCCAAAGTTAAAGTGATACAAGAGATGCCTGCTCCTCGTACTGAGAAGGAAGTCAGAGGATTCTTGGGGCGTTTAAACTATATTTCCAGATTCATCTCTCACCTGACAGCTACTTGTGAACCAATCTTCAAATTGTTGAAGAAAGATCAAGTAGTCAAATGGAATGACGAGTGCCAAGTTTATTTTGACAAAATCAAAGAATACTTACAAGAGCCTCCTGTGTTGATGCCACAAGTCGAGGGAAGACCATTGATCATGTATCTGACTATTTTAGAAAACTCAATGGGGTGTGTATTGGGGAAGCATGACGAGTCTGGCCGAAAAGAGCATGCTATTTACTACCTGAGCAAAACGTTTACCAACTGTGAAACAAGATATTCACTACTTGAGAAAACTTTTTGCACTCTGGCATGGGCTGCTCGCCGGCTAAGACAGTATATGCTGACTCATACTACTTTGTTGATATCTAAAATGGATCCGATAAAATACATCTTCGAGAAACCTGCTCTCTCCGGGAGAATAACGAGATGGTAGATGATCCTGACGGAATACGACATACAGTATACTACCCAGAAAGCAATAAAGGGCAGTGTATTAGCTGATCACCTTTCTCACCAACCTGTAGAAGACTACCATTCCATGAAGTTCAAATTTCCAGATGAAGACATCATGACATTGGACAACTGTAAAGAATTCAGGCCATATGACGGACCTGAGCAAGGATCTCGATGGACCCTGTTCTTTGATGGGGCATCCAATGCACTTGGAAATGGTATCGGTGTTGTACTCATATCTCCTGAAGTGTGACATACTCCCTTTACAGCAAGACTCTGCTTCAATTGTACAAATAAAATAGCAGAATACGAAGCATGCATCTTTGGTCTCAGAGCTTCCATAGACTTAGGGATCAAATCCTTGGATGTATTTGGAGATTCAGCTTTGAATATCAGTCAGATCAAAGGGGAATGGGACACCAAACACCCTAACCTTATCCCTTATAAAGAACATGTTTTGACATTGCTACCACATTTTGAGAAGATTACCTTCGAGCATTTCCCGCGAGAAGAAAATCATCTAGCAGACGCACTAGCCATGATGTCATCTATGCTTAAACTTAATTGGGATAACGAGTCTCCTCGGATCACCATTGAATGAATGGATGAACCAACACACTGTCACAAGATTAATACTGAAGAAGTAGTGGACCAGCCTTGGTTCCACGAAGTCAAGAGGTATCTTGAGGCTCAAGAATATCCAGAAGGAGCTTCAGTCAATGATAAGGAGTTCTTAAGAAGATTCTCTGCTAAGTTCTTCCTTAGTAATGGCATTCTTTACAAACTCAACCATGACTCTGTGTTACTTCGGTGCGTAGACAAGGTTGAAGCCGAAAGGATCATGACCGAGTTACATGAAGGCACTTTTGGCCCCCATTCCAGTGGGCATATGATGTCAAAGAAAATCCTACGGGCAGGCTATTACTGGTCTACCATGGAAGCAGACTGCTATCAACACTTTCGAACCTGCCACAAGTGTCAGATCTATGCTGACAAAGTGCACGTACCTCTGGTTCCTCTGAATGTCTTGACGGCTCCTTCGCCCTTTGCTATGTGGGGGATTGATATGATTGGGGAAATCAAGCCAACAGCCTCCAATGGATACCGCTTCATCCTAGTAGCCATTGACTATTTTACAAAGTGGGTGGAGGCAGCTTCCTTCGCTTCCGTTACCAAGAACGTTGTCGCTCGGTTCATCAAGTAGAATCTCATCTATCGTTATGGTATCCCAGAGAGGATCATTACAGATAATGGTACGAATCTAAACAATACTATGATCAACACCTTGTGCGAACAATTCAAGATTCAGCATCACAATTCTTCCCCTTACCGGCCAAAGATGAATGGTGTTGTCGAAGCCGCAAATAAGAACATTAAAAAGATCATACAGAAAATGACAGTCACATACAAAGATTGGCATGATATGCTACCATTCTCTCTCCATAGGTATCGTACCATAACTTTCACATCAACCGGGGCAACACCATATTCTCTGGTTTACGGCATGGAGGATGTCTTACCTATCGAGGTCCAGATCCCCTCTCTGAGGATTATGAAGGATGCAGGGCTGAACGAAGATGATTGGATCCAGACTCGACTTGATCAATTGAACTTGATTGATGAGAAAAGGCTTGCTGCTGTTTGCCATGGTCAAATGTATCAAAAACGGATGATCAAGGCTTTCAACAAAAAGGTCAGATGCCAAGTGTATCAAGTTGGAGATCTGGTGATCAAACGTATCATACTATCGCAAGGCGATCCCAGGGGAAAATGGACTCCTACATAAGAAGGACCATTTGTAATCAAAAACATTTTCTCTAGTGGAGCAATGATCTTGACTACCATGGATGGCGACGACCTGCCGCACCCTGCGAACGCAGACATAGTCAAAAGATACTACGCATAAGAAACCCGCTAGGTTGACACACCTAGGCAAAACAAAGGCATCCCGGCGAACCAAAAGGTTCAGGAAAAAATTAGGGATAAAATAAAAAATTTGTACACTCGGCAAGTTGAAAACCCGAAAGGGCGACTTGGGAAAAAAGGGTTTCCTGGTGGACTGAAAACCCGAAAAGGTGGTCCAGGAAAAAGTTAGGGAATTAAAGCGTATGACTATGTCCCGTTGGATAACCTTTGGCTTCAACTTGTGAACTCGACATTTCCAACCAATTAAATCATCTTCAGACAAGGCAACAAATAGACAAGATGCTCAGAGATACAAAGGCTATAGCAGAATGGGAACCCCATGGGATTATAGCACATAGCTATCTTTTCTTTAAATTAAAATTTTCAATTTTTACGACGGCATTCTCTTACTAGAATGTTTGTCTCATTGTACAAAAATACTTACTCAAAGTCAATACAAAGATATCCCTTTGAAAGTTCAAAAACTATCTATTTTTCTTTACGCTTGTGTTTTGTTTACAAAAACGTCCAATGATTCATTGTTGAACATATGCATTTGAACATAATTATTGTTTACAAATAAACAAAATAAAAGACAATTACTGATGGCTTTAAGAGATAGGGAAATCTCTCTAAGTTATTTTCCATAAAATCCCCCGCAGTGTGCAGTTTAGTCCCCAGCGAAACAGAGTTTCCAGTTATCGATCTCTAGTAGAAGTCGTCAAATTTCTCAGGATTCCCCAATAGGATTTTTACAAGAAGTATACGGCATTTCCCTTACAACAGATTTTATTTTTCTAAGATGAAATTCATCAACACTTAGACTTCACAACATGAAGACTTATACTCCACATCCTCAGCAGCAGTCAGGGATTTATTTTCCCCAATCCAACAGTTGTGCAGTAAACTAGCTCACATACGCATACATTGCATCCATATATCATAAACATTGATAACGCGAATGCATTATACTATGCATTTCATACAACATAACATTGCATATTAGCTAACATTTTATCTTTTTCAGGATAAGATTAATCAAACAGCTACCATTAACAATGTTCAAAGTCTTCAGATACAGTTCAGATACGCTCCAGATACGGAAGCCATTCTGATACTCATTCAGATTCACCTTTCAGATACAGTTCAAATACGCTCCAGACACGGATGTTATTTTGATACTCATTCAGATTCAACTTCTCAGATACAGTTCAGATACGCTCTAGACACAGACGCCATTCTGATACTTATTCAGATTCAGCTTTCAGATATAGTTCAGATACGCTCCAGACACAAACGACATTCTGATACTTATTCAGATTCAGCTCTCAGATATAGTTCAGATACGCTCCAGACATTGATTCCATTCTGACACTCATTCGAAACTAGCTTTCAGATACAATTCAGATACGCTCCAGACACGGATGCCATTCTGATACTCATTCAGATTCAACTCTCAGATACAGTTCAGATACGCTCCAGACACGGATGCCATTCTGACACTCATTCAAAACTAGCTTTCAGATACAGTTCAGATACGCTCTAGACACAGATGCCATTCTAATAATCATTAAAAATTATCTCCCAGATACAGTTCAGATACGCTCCAGACACGGACGCCATTATGATACTCATTCTTTCAGCTTACAAATTACAATACAAACAATAACTTTTAGATTGCATCTTTAAGCCCATCTCCTACAAATTTCTATCACCTCTCCAAATGGCATCTTTAAGCCCATTCCCTCAACCAACACATCACCGAGTGCAAATTTATGGGCACTCTAGTGTCCAATCATCTTCCACCTTCGAGTCACGACTGGAAAAACATGCCAATCTAACTCTTCAGGCTTAATAAGATTGAACAGTGGTAGCTGTTGTACCCCAAAATTTTCCCTCTCACTTATCAAGAATTTTCTCACAATATCTCCTTTGACTCAAGACTGCACTAGGGTTGATCCGCTCAAGGCATCTCCTTAAGCACTAATGACCAAAATTAGGGTTTGAGTTTGCACAAGGATTTTTGAACTTCAAATGCCCTGTATGACTTTCATGGATCATTATGGACCCCCAAGATTACTCATGTCAAGTTTCAAGCCTTGGATCACACTTTTGACCAGTCAATTGAACAATTGACCTAAAACTCAATTGTATTGGGGAAAAAGTCAACCATGGCCAATTTACAGTCAAACCCCATAATTTTTTATCCATGTCAACATTTTAAACTCATATGTATCATTTGATCAAGTTTGGACCACAATTCCTCAAGAAATTTGATCAAATCTCCAAAAGGGCAAAATGGTCAAAATTAGGGTTTTGACTAGGAAAGGGCAATTTTTGATTTTTGACCTAGAAATTGATCAATTGGTTTAAGGAATGATCTCAATAGTCCAATTTCATCATTTTGACCTAATGATAGGGTTCAAAAAATTGCAAGTCCATTGGATTGACGGATGAATTTTCCAGTCAACTGATCAAAAATCAACTGTACACTAAAAAGTCAAACTTTGACTTTTTGGTCAAAATCAAGTGCCAAAGATCATAATTCATCAAACCATGTCAAAATATGAAACTTATTCATCAATAAATCGAAAATTCAAGATTTCATTTTGAAAAGTCAAAATTTCTAAACTTAGAAATTTTTCTAAGTGTTGGAAATTTCATGTTTTTTTCATAACTTTGAGCCAAATTTTCACCATGATGCAAGATGATTCAAGAGAAACTTCCAACATGAAAGTTGTATATCTCCATGAAATCTACAACTTTTCTTCCCACAATTTCTTCCAAAAGTTCTTGGATCTCAAGTTATAATTTTATGAACATAGGGTCATGAAACTAAACACTTAGTGAAATTTTGCCCTAATTTGACCAGGATTTTGACCTAACTTCATGACACTTTTTCATATAGTTCCAAGGGAAATCTTCAAAATAAATTCAAATATGGGTTGTAGAGAACATTGCAAACTTTCCAAAAATTTCCAAGAACTCCTTGAGATCATTCTTGAGTAGGGAGAATCGAAGAGATGAAATTAGGGTTTTGTCACTTGAATTACAAGTCATTTTGGATGAACACTTGAACCAAATCAATATTAGGCTGCATAATATTTGCTTTTCAGGCCTCAAACTTGTTTGTCACTCCATAATTAATGGATTACATAAACCTTTGAGCTATAATACAAGTGATTTAAGCTTTATCCAATTCACATTGCCATCTTGGGAAGAAAGTTAACAATACCATTCTTGAAAAGCAAGCTTTATGCATAAAGTCCATTCTTGAGCCTCTAACTTGTTCCCTCTGATCACACTTCATCTACAAAGTCAGAAGCAAGTGTTTTTAAAGCATAACCACTATATCTTAGCAAGTACACAAGGATTTAAAACTTGTTTTCTCAAAAATCACATGTTATGCATAAACATGTAATTTCAAGTTCTGATCAACAACAAGTCTCCAAACTTGTTGCTTATAAATAGAAGCACTATTTGTGAGCTAGAACACGAGCTTGAAGACCCTAAAACTCACTCAAACTCCCTCTAGCCAGAAATTGTCTCAAAACACCATTGTTGTGCAAATTCTGACTTTACATACCAAATTCCAAAGCCCCTCGTGCGTTCTTTGGCCTTTCACTTCCAAAAGCTTCTAAACATCAAATACAAACCATCCAAAATCCATTTGTTCAACTGTAACACCTCTATCATCAAGTTCCATTTTCAAAAATAGGGGTCTGCAACTTGACTTCTCTATAGCTCCTCAGCCACTTTCAGCTCAGGCTAATCATTGCATTAGCTTCCTAGGACCTCAAGGAAGCTAACCTGATCCTTGCAGCACTTTAAATCAAGCTCATTTGCATTTCACGATTTCCAGTTTTGAGGTATTTCACTTGAACTTCTATCTCATCATTTAAGCATCATTAATGTTTATTTTGTGAAGGAAAGTTGTAGACCTCATTGCCACGAAGCTGTACATATTCATAGTTTGCATTTACATGGCCTGAGCTTAGAGAATTTTAGAGTTGAAGTTTCTGAAATTTTTAGAGTTCAAATTAGGACCGGAGAAATTCTCATTTATCTTTGACTTTTAGCTTTAGTTATTTACATGGTTAGATTTGTGAGGAAGAATGCAACAACTTTCATTTTGTCATCTTCCGTTTTTGTTGAGAAATGAACAAGTTGCAGGTACACTGGCTGGAGGTTGAAGATGAAGTCATCAGGACTTGATTTGCCTTACATATTTATTGTTTTGTTTATATGAACGGATGTATAACCACCTCAGTGGTAAAGCGCGCGCCTGTTAACCTATGGGACTTGGGTTCGAGCCCTAGTGGTACCCTTTTTTATTTTTCATATTTTTTGACATTTCTGATTTGTTTTATTTGCAGGCGCTAGGCCCTTTGGGCCTGGCTTTTCTTTTATTTTTTTTGCTTACTCACACCCTGCCTACTTCATGCACCCCCTGGCTCTTTATTTTTTATTATTTCATTTTTTTTCTTTTATTTTCATTTCATTTCATATTTTATTATTATTATTATTATTATTTATATCATTATTATTATTATTAATAAAAATCCCAAAAAATAATTTATTTATTTATTTAGATAATAATATGTTTATATTTTATTTCCTTTATAAATACAAAAAGATTAAAAACATTTTGCTTATAAAAAACAATTAACTTCATTTCTTAATTAATTAATATTTACATAATTAGGTTTAATTATTATATTATCCTCTTGTAAATTAAAATTAATTTAGAATTTAGGTTTATTTTAATTAATTAATTTGTTATATCATTTTAATTTAAAACCTTTTCTTAAAAACCTAAAAATGTTTCAAATTTAATTTTTTTCTTAATTAGTTTAAGTTAATTTAATTAATTTTAGTTAATTATTTTTTCTCTAATTAGGGTTAGGTTAAAACCTCTTTTCATAAAAATCCAAACAAAAATCATGTTTCTTTTCCATTTGCATTTGTACTTTATATTTATTCATTTCCTAGTACATTGATATCAAATTCAATTTGGTTGTAATAGATTAATTAGGTTTATATTCTTGCAATCCCCATTCACAATTTCTATACCCCTCCCACAAGTATTGTAATAGCATAGTAACTTTAAATTCTGCAATTTATCGCTTTATATACAAATGCTAGTAATTAGGGTTTGTGTGGAAAGACTAAAACCAATACTTAGAAAACCCTAATTCAAGACAAAATCAAGCATGAAAACAATACACTTTCACACAAGCACCCCTAGGGTTATCCCACTTGGTTGCCTTATAAAATGACCATATTACGCATGTAAGGTATCTTAGCAAAAACAAGCAAATACAATATCATAGTCCCTCGATGACGCTATCTAAGTTGCCTTACAAATGATTTTAGTCCCTAAAAGAGAATGCTAAGATGCCTTGTAACATTACTAATCATGGTTATACGATGACCCACGCCCGTCCCCTTTACATCCAAAGATAGGGTTGCTTACCAAATCAATGGCAAAACAACAATGTTAAAGGAAAAGAAAATGAACAAGAAAGACATTTGAGTAGGTAGATTTCTCCTAATTACTTGCTCCATTTCAAAACAAACCTCCTTTCTATTTTTAAAATAAACATCTACACTTTCAAAAACATCTTACAAAACTTGAAAACATTTTTAAAAGATCAAACATCTTTGTATACATTCTTACAAACAAGAATCATTATAAAGATTGCCTAAACAATGGCATTTTTACAAAATACTTTCAAAAACCACACAAAGCAAAATTTCAAACAAAAGCAAGTGATCTAGAAAGTAACTAAGAGCTCATGGAAAACTATGGATAAAAGGGGTGCTAATACCTTCTCTTTTCATAATCTACCCCCCAAACTCAAGAAACAATCTCAAAGGCCTTTCCTGTGGTTTTTCACCTTTCCTTTTGGATAAAAGAAAAGTCGGTGGCAACTCTTGCTAACCACAACATTTGCGATCAAACGTAAAACACCCAAGTCAGTTCTCCTACAGTATCACAATGTATCCCATTGGCTAATAGATGAACCTTCTTTCTAAGGTTTTTTGAAAATATTTTTTTTAATAATAAAATCCCACCAAAAATGAATAGATATAATGAATAATAAAAAGATAAGATAAAAATAAATAAATAATTAAATAAAAAAATATAAAAAAAACCCTAAAACTAAAAGACAAGGCTTCTAAACCTAAGGTTGAGTCCCCAGCAGAGTCGCCAGCTGTTGTAACTGGTTTTAAAATAAGAGTCGACACCCTTAATTTTTATCCTAAGGAATGGAATATAAAGGTTAACCCTAAAAAGTTAGAGATTCTAGGTTTTCTGACTTGGTTTTAGATGAAGGAAAGGTGTTAGGCATCCCTCATCTACCTTGTTCACAAGGATACTAGGTCTAGAATTAACCTTTAGGAAATAGGGTTTTTAGTATTTTATTAGGGGAACTCGCCACGATTTTAGTCGTATGCCTATGTATCCTCTTATGAGGAATCATACTCTCAATTCGTAGTTTGGTTGGTGTTTTTTATAGGATTGCATAGAATTCCTTTCGAATTATCCTTGAACATTGTCTGAGTTTAAAAAGTGAGTGGTCGTAGACGCAGTTCATAGTTAATTTGAAAATAATTCTCCTTAATCCTTTTTCAAAAATATCTTGGTTTTTTTGTTATGTTAGTTGAAAAAGATTTAATATTGGTTAGCTATATTAAGCCGTAGAGCAGGAGTCTGATATAGTCTCCTCATCACATGGCCAAATATTAGCCACGTGTCGCTTGCAGATGGTGAATTTGGATTTTAATATCGAATTAATTTAATTGTAAAAATTGTTTAATTTTAAATAATAAACTGGTAGATGATGTGTCGATCGATTTAATTACTCGAAAATGAACATCCTATGATTTATAGAATATTTGAATTAATTTGATAAAAAAACAATTGGATTTGTGTATAGGTTGGTTGTAAATTGTGTAATTGTTATGATTAAATCTTTCACAATTAAATAAAACCTAACTAAAGATAAAATATATTTTTTTTATATTTTTGGTTACTAAAAACAAAACTAAAAATCAATTTATTTAATAAAACAAACTAAAATCAAAGAGTTAGAAAATTTATATTTATATAGACACACTAAATAGAAATTGACCCAAAGGCCTAAAAGAAATCCTAATTTTTCTAAACTTAAAACAATTAATAATACTAACAAAAAATTAAAGTAGTAAAAATCAACACCCATATTGTTATCAACAACGTGTAACACAAAAACTAAAGCTTATCTTGGACTTTTCAATCATATCCTTATAATATGTGACACGTGGCAAAAAAAATTAAGAAAAAATAAAATAAAATGACAAGAAATTATATGAACATTGGAAAGAAAAGAACCCACTGAAACTCTTTCTCTTTTTTTCATCTCTATACGATTTCACCTTCTACTTTCTTATTTTCAATGCGCAAAAGAAATATTCCAATATTTATTAGATAAAACAAACAATTAAAAGGGTGAATAATGGTTAACTCGCGACGATTCTCGCATATGATGGCTGGTAACAGATCTGGACGGAGGTCACGGTGCTGCTCACCGGTTACATCGGTGTCGGATGTCGGTGATATGTGCTTGGAATGGCTCTGTTGTTGGGTAGCTGGGCGAGAGACGGTTAGGTGAGCGGAAGAATGAAGGCGTGAAGGGTGTGTCCGGCGGTCACAGAGTGGAGTGGAAAGATTTGTGGTTTTATGCAGCGGCTTCAATTCGATGAGGAGGAGTTGTATGTACACGATTCCATCATCGCCGGTGGACTGAAGCGGTGAAGGCTTCGGAAATGCCGATGAACTATGATGTTGTTGTTTCAGTATAATTCTACTTTAACTTCCTATTTCTTCAATTCTTCCTTTAAAAACAAACAACCAGTAATGATGTTGTTGATTTCTGATATTGAATCCTCTTCTCTTTTTTTCCAATCTTTTTCCTGTTTGGAAAATGTTGGTGGATGATGAAATGACAGTTTTGATGTTTAAATTTGTATCAATTTGATCCAAAATAAATTTTAATGAAAGTTTGATTTTATACAAATGATTTTACAAAAATGATGTTATTGTTTTGAAAAGTATGGGTGTTTAGAAAAATCTTGTGACTCACAAAATATATTTTGACTAAAAGCAAAGAAAGTTTGATTTTTGATTTTTGATTTTTGATTTTTGATTTTTGGAGAATTGATATACACAGTATGAGTCTGAAAGTCGTATGTATGTTACAAGTATGAGTAAAGGTTAGTAGTGTTAAAAAATTAAAACATAAGGTGTAAAAAAGGTGTGGAAATTGTGTAAAACAATATGTACTGTGTGTGAATCATTTGGCTTCCACAGAGGCAAGTAACAAAATATAATTAAACAAAAAATTATCAAACAAAATATTCAACCAATAAATTTAAAAGGGGCCACCATTATGTTCATTGTTTGGTGTGAACAAATTAAAATATAAAAGGGCTCATATATAATCATCGGCCGAAAAATCGTAAATAGCTTTGCAAAAAAAAGAAAGAGAATAGGAAGAAATATGAACGGTGAGAAATTGTGGATGAACTGTGGATGCATTTTTAGGACAAATAAGAGTCTTACTTATATACTTGAATTAGGTTAGAAAAAACTTAGAAACTAAGTTATCCAAAATGTATGAAAATCCCAAGCCCGATTTTCAAAAAATGAAAGAAAATTAGTAACAAAAAGAAATAGAAAAAATATTAAAAAGTGCACCATAATAGATTCGACCCTGTGATCTCATATTTGCAAGCTTCATCCTTTACCAATTGTGCTATGTTACTTATTCGAAATAAAGAGCCAATTGAAAATACATGAAGACAAGCAAGTATTTGTTATTTAAAAATAAAAATAATATGAAATAAATTATTATTTTTTAACTGGACTTGAGAACGGATATTTATAAAACTCCAAAATACTAATGTAATTAAACCAAAGGATTTTTAAAACCCAAGTTCAAAAATAAATTTGACGGTAACACTAAGGGCGGACAAATTTGGGGTATGACACCATGATACGACGACATTTAGGTAACACATCAAGAGAAATTAAATGCCCAGTCTGCTCCTCCTCTAGTATCTCCTGATGAGTTGGCCTAAGTGGTTCTTCCCGAGTATCCAATGTCATATAAGGATGTGATACCCTGAAAGACAATTTGATGTAGTTGTGTGCAGCACTCTAGTCGCTAGGAGCTATAGTACTTCGTGCCTATTGCTTGAAAATATATGATGTCACATATAAATATACGTGTTTTTTAAAGTAGAAAGTGATAGAATAATAATGATCTCAAACCCACTGGGAGTGGAAAATAACTTAGATTGATTTGTGAAAATTTCTTTTGTAAATGAGCATGAGTAAGAATAAAAATAATTGATTGTTGTCACAGGTTCAGTTTTTAAAGTAAACAATGATAGTAATATGTTTACAATATTATATGAAATCAATATTGGAGAATATGTTGGGCAATGATTCGTTAATATGTCTTTGTCTATTGTGAGGGAATGATGAGATATATCGTTCCAAAAGAGGTCGGAAAGTGATCTCGTGGTGAATCTCTACAGCCTCATTTGTAACTTTAATGCATTTCTGATTTTATTATGAATGTCCTCTATGATTGTAGCCCTTTCTGTCTCAAGTATCTAATATATTGAATATCTATATCCTACAATTTTAAATCATTTTTATCATGAAATCCACTTGTTGTTGGATATCTCAATAACAAATTTGTCTCTTTTCCTAAATTGATCATTCAAAGAAGTAAATTTATGAAAGTTTCATGCATGATAAAACAAATCACTAATAACACATCATTTAGCATAAACAACTATTTCATATTAACTTCACATTGCTCAACATAAAGGCGTTTAGCTCATAATGAGCTTGGTACATACATCAATATTGGATTCTAAGATAGAAAAATTTAACCATATAATGAAAAGGTAATGAAAACTTAAAAGTAAATTCTTCGTCTTATTACAATCTTCAATCATCAAGAGACGACCTCTGTCACGCCAGACACTAGTAGCATACACTTGAGATTATGAGAAGAAGAAGTTTTCCACTTCGTTCAGCTTACTCTATTCACCAAATTTCACTATGTGTTTCTCTCTCTAAGTTGTTGAGCCTCTTTTCATTTCCTCCAAGAGGTCCTTTTATAGTCACTTCCATCTAGGGTTTTTGTGGTGCCTTAGATCATGGGCTTTTGGATCTTCTTGAATTCTGACCCAAAGGAATCAACAAGTTTCTCTCTAACTCTCCCTTTTCATACCATTGCAGAGTCAGGTACAATCAACATGTGGGAGACAAAGTGTCTTACGGAAGGCTATGTTAGACAACAATAACTTATCTAGAGGGGTGAATAGATCCCTGGTGAAAAATTTTACTTCAAATTTTATTTTAAAATTTTTAGCAAAAACTATGGCAAGCGGAAGTCGTATCCTAGATCATAAGTCGTCAAAACCGAACCAGTTATTGGAGGCTCGGATATGCGTACAATCGATACTCAATCGAATGATGATAATAAGATCTTAATATAATAAACTCTCAATTAATTGTTTTATAATTACAAGGCCAATCAATACCCAATGAAACAATTGATAAAACCAAAGGAAACAATTTGTTGTGCACTTAATTTTTTAGATTTTCCTTTGAATTTTGTTGATTTTAAATACCTCTTATAATCTAATAGATTGTAAGATAATCAAACAAACAATTTAACAATAAAAGGATTTGTCTATACAAATTAACTGCACACACAAAGAGTTTAACAAATATACTAATTGTGATACGGTGGGAGAACTGACTTGGTTCTTTTACGTTTTATCACAATTTTTGCGAATAGCAAGAGTCGCCACTGACTTTTCTTTTATCCAATAAGGAAAGGGTGAAAAGAACAGGAAAAACCATTGAGATATTTTCTTGAGTTTGGGGGTAGTTTATGAAAAGGGAAGTTGTTAGCACCCTTTTCATCCATAGTTATCTATGGGCTCTTAGTTGCTTGCTAGATCACTTTTGAGATTGCTTTGTTTGAAATGTATTTGTGATGGGTTTTGAAAGTATTTTTGAAAAGTGCCTTTATTTAGGGAAACTTTGTAATGATTCTTGTCTCTATAAGAATGTATACAAAGTGTTAGACTTTTGAAAATATTTCATGTTTTTGAAAGTGTTTGGTGTATTTGAAAAGATGTTTTTGAAGATGGATTGTGAGCAAGCAACTAAGAACATTCTACCTACTCAAAGAGTCTTTTGTTCATTTCCTCCTTCCTTTGATATTGTCATCTCACCATTGATTTGTAAGTAACCTTATCTTTGGATGTGAAGGGACGGGCGTGGGTCATCGTATTGTCATGAGATGCAATGTTATGAGATACCTTAGCATTTTTCTTAAGGGTCTAAGATCATTTATAAGGCAACATTCGAAGCATCATCGAGGGACTATGATCTTGTATTTTTGATGGTTTTTGCTAAGATACCTCACATGCGTAACATGACCATTTTTAAGGCAACAAAGTGGAGTTAAACCCTAGAGGTGCAAAGTGTTCAAGTGTATTGTATTTCATGCTTGGTTTAATCTTGAATTAAGGGTTTTGTAAGATTGATTTTATCTTGCCATACAAACCCTAATTACTAGCATTTATATGAAAGTGATAAATTATGGGGGAAAATGTCCTACGCTATTACATCATTTTTGGGAATGGGGTATACAAATTTATAAATGGGGATTGCAAGAAATTAAGCCCTAATTATCTATTACAACCGTATTGAATAAATGTACAAAAATTGGAATATATAATGTACAAGGAAATAAATGGTCAAGGAAATAAATATGATGTGTAAAGAAAGAGACAAATGTTTTTGTTTTGAATTTTGTTTAAGAGAATGGTTTTAACCTAATTAACTAAAAAATAATAATTAATTAAGACAAGAAAATTAAAATTAAGTTAAGTAAAAGAAATTAATGTATTAAAGAAAACAAGTTTTTGGGGTTTTGTATGAGAAAGATTTTATATTGATTAAATTAGTATGAAAATTAATTTTAAAGAGGAAACCCTAAATTCTAAACTAATTTTATTTAAAAGAGAAATAAATTAAACCTAAGTCTCTTTGGACTATTTAAAAAATGAAATTAAGTTTATGTAGAAAAATGTTTTTTGGTCTTTTTGTATTGAAAGAAAATAAAATATTTATATTAAAGTATAAATAATAAATAAAATATTTTTTGGGATTTTATTGATAATAATGATAATAATAATAATAATAATAATAATAATAATAATAATAATAATAATAATAATAATAATAATAATAAAATAAAATACAATATAAAAGGAAACAAGTCAGGGGTGAAAATTTAATTGGGGTGGTTTTGTAGTAAAAGTTGTTTTAAGTCTGGCCCAATAGGTTTTTGTAAACAGGAAATAAAAATAAAATAAAATGGAATTGGGATGCGTTGTCAAAAGGAAACAGGGGGTTACAGAAATGAAAATGGCAAGGCCCGATGAATGTGATCCCATGCGCGCTATGTGACAAAAAAGAACAAAAATGTTAGAAAATCAAAACGAAAGGCAGCATTGGGGTTCGAACCCATACCCTGGGCATAAACGTGCGCGCTCTCTACCACTGGGGTGGATATACACCCGGTGTCTTATACAAAACCATAAATATATATTGCAAATCCATTCCTAGGCCTGTACTTCATCTTCAACCTCACACCCAGCCAGACCAATTGTATCTCATTCATTTCTCAACCAAAATGAAAAATGTAAACATGAAACTTGTGGCAAATTTCATCACGAATTCAGAAATGTAACTCACTAAAACTATAAATCAAACATAAGCATGAATTTTGAATGGTATCAAATCTACCCTAATTTTTTCAGAAAGTTCAGGTCCAAAATTCTCTCTACTCAAGCAATATAAATTAATTCTAAGGACATGGTCAATTTAAGGGTAATGATATCTACATTTTGTCTTTAAAAATGCAAGCTTAACAATGCCTAAAATAATAAGATGAAAAGTCAGAAAACTCACCTTGCAGCTGAAGATCTTGTTTTGAGTTAGAGGACCTTTCAAGGTGTTGTGGTGGTTGAGTTAGCTTCCTTGAACCTCTAGGAAGCTAATGCAATAGTTACTTTGAGATGAGGATGGTTGAATCGTGCTGGAGAAGTCCAAGTGCAAAGCTCTGTTTTCAAAATAGAAGTTGGTGAAGATGGTGTTACATTTGTGTTGCAAGTGTTAGGATTGTTTATGGATGATGTTTAGAAGATTTAGGAATCAAAAGGCCAAGAAACGCACGAGTGGATTTGATGATGGAAGTTTTTTGGACAGATTATGCCCAACAATGGTAGTTTGTATGCAATCTGAGTTTTTTGTGAGTTTTGGGATGATTGAAGGTTTATGAACTCGTGTCTTAGCTTGAAAATAGTGTATATACTTATAGGAAAAAGGTTTTGAGACTTGAAACAACTCAGAATTTGAAATCACATGTTATGGCTTGATTACTTGATTTTGAAGCAAAGTTGACAAACATGGTTTCAATGTGAAGTACAAGGATTTGTAGGGTGGTTAGCAGGTTGTAGATATGTTTCTTCTTGCTTTGAAATGTTTTGGAGTCAAAAGCAACAATGTATGGGCTCAAGAAGAGTTGACATTGTGATCAAAACCACTTTTCCAAAATGGAAGTGTGAACTTTCTTCCCAAAAATGGCAAATTGGTTTGGACAAAGCTTGAAACACTTGGTTAAGGGCATAATCAGTTGTGTAAACCATTAATTATGGAGTTAAAAACAAGTTTGAGGCCTGAAAAGTGAGGATTATGCAGCATGGCTATGGATTTGGTTCATGTTCATCACAAAATCTGCCTTGCAAAACAAGTTTGAAACCCTAACTTCTTGCCTTCGATTATCTAAGCTCAAGTATGGTCTTGATGAGTTCTTGGACATTTTAGAAAGCTTGTAACACCCTATGCAACCTTAATTTTGGACATTTTTTAATATTCAATTTGTAACTAGGTGAAAAGTTTCCATGAAGTTAGGTCAAAAATCTGCCTAACTAGGGCAAAATTTCACTAAGTGTTTAAGAAAAAAAAGTGCATGCCTTTATGAACTTATAACTTAAAATACAAGCATTTATATAAAAATTTCTGACCTACACTGTTTTAAATCTCATTTATATATACAACTTTCATTTTAGAAGTTTTCCTTGAATCATCATCTATTTTGGTGAAAAATTGAGATGAAGTTATGAAAAAAAGTTAACTTTCCAACACTTAGAAAAATTTCTAAGTCTTAGAATTTTGACTTTTCAAAGATGATTTTGAATTTTTGATTTCTTGATGAAAAATCTTCATATTTTGACATGTCTTGATGAAATATGATTTTTGAAACTTGATTTTTGATCAAAAAGTTAAAGTTTGACTTTTCAGTGTACAATTGACTTTTTCATCTGTTGACCAAATTTCAACTATCAATCAATTGATCTTGAGAAGTGTTTTGAACCATTCCATTAGGTCTAGATGATGCATTTGAATCCTTGATATTATGTATCAAACCAATAACTCATGTATTTGGTCAAAAGTAAAAAATTAAGCCTTCTCAGTCAAAACCCTAATTTTGACCATTTTGCCCTTTTGGTGATCTGATCAAATTTCTTGAGGAATTATGATCCAAACTTGACCAATAGACATATATGAGTTCAAAATGTTGATATGGATCAAAAATATGAATTTTGACTGTAAATTGACCATAGTTGACTTTTTGCCCAATATAGTTGATTTTAGATCAATTGACTGAGCAAAAATGTGATCCAAAGCTTGAAACTTGACATGAGAAATATTGAGAGTCCAAAATGATCCATGAAAGTCATATATTGATATATGAGTTCAAAATGTTGATATGGATCAAAAAATATGAATTTTGACTGTAAATTGACCATAGTTGACTTTTTGCCCAATATAGTTGATTTTAGATCAATTGACTGAGCAAAAATGTGATCCAAAGCTTGAAACTTGACATGAGAAATATTGAGAGTCCAAAATGATCCATGAAAGTCATATGGGGCCTTAAAATTCCAATTGTACTTGTGCAAACTCAAATCTTAATTTTGAGTCATCAGTGCTTAAGGAGGTGTCTTGAGTTGATCCATCCTTGTGCCTTCTTGAACCAATGGACATCTTGTGAGAGAAATATTAAGAAAATGAGAGGGAAAATTTTAGGGTATAACACTAATAGAATATACACCAATCGTCCTCACTATGTCTACGTCTCCCCCCAATTTCATTTGGAATTGAGATAAACTTCTTACTATTTGCAAAAAGTAATTTACAAGAGAAATGTAGCAATTCAATCCTACAAACCCTATGTTTGATGTTGATACTAGAAATTTCTCTTTTCTTGGTCTGAGTTTGATCAAGTCACCCAAAAATACCAATTTGATCCATTGTCTTGCGCTACTCATTTGCAAGAAACTACCATTCTTCAAAGCTCTTCACTCAGCCGAATCCAAATTGCATAATTGTTGAATCCTAAGATTTCCAAACGATTGACCGTCTCGTACTACTCCTTTGAAAGAACCTCCTGTTATTTAAAGCCTTTCACTCAGTAGAATCCAATATCTACGAAACCTTATAAACCCCCCCCCCCCCCCCCAAATTCACACTTTGATCTTGAGGTAAAAACTCTTACCGTTTTTCTGATGAAACCCCCTATGATTCTCAACCCAACCTTAGGTTATAACCAACCTAAATTAAATGTTATCAACACAAGTTTAGATAGCACCCAAACAATGAATGATTATGTGTAAGTTGTTTGTGTGTATGCATAAATGCAAGGTTGAAGATGATGAGCAATCTTAGTATATGTTTAGAGTTTCATCAAGTTTAAAAAGATGCATGTATGAAATATATGTAGGTTTGCAAGTTAGAGGCAAAAGGGAGACCTAGAAGTTTGAAAAGGAAAATAATTTTTGTGGAATTTTGACACATCTAAGTTATGTGTCAACCTGTATGAGGTCTTTGTGTCGACACGAAATTCCAGAGACTTTCAGGCTTTAAAATAACAACACGTTTATCGATGCATAAAAAGGATGTGTCGACACATGTAATTGAATTTTATGCAGAAATTGATTTTTAATGAGATGTGTCAACCTCTATGAGGTCATTGTGTCCATACATAGCTACAGAGCCTACAGGCTTTATTATTGAGCCATATGTGTCGATTCACATTATAGATGTGTCGACACATCCAACTGATTTTTATGCAAAAACTCATTTTTGATGCTTGGTACCTTTTGACAACCTTTTCAAATATGTTCTAGATTCATTATAATATCCACAGGATGAACACAGTGACTCAGAGATACCTTTCAATATATAGAAAAGTTAAATCTATCTTAGTTTTGACATTATAAAAACATCTATATTAAGAGGCAAATGCATTCATAAGCTAGTGGCACATGTATTCAGGAGGTGGTGCCTCGCAACACACCTTTGTAGCAGGTGGACAAGCTCGGCGTCATATTGGTTATATTATGGTGCAAAGGTTTGTCTTATATCCCATTGATCTTATTCTTTTTCTATTAATTAAATGCACTCCATCCTGCTAGTTGGTGCCATGTATGCCCTAAAATTGTGAATGTATACTCTATGTGACTTCCATTGTTGCTCCATTACTTTCGTGCCAGGTCTCATCAGAAGACATCTTTACACAAGTAACTAACACATAAAAACTAACAAACAAGAGCACATATTGTGCTCTTTATAACCTACTCAAAACCAGCAAAATATATTAAATTAAACTAGTAAATAAATAATTAAAAAGATAAATTCATGTGCTAAGGTTTATAATAACTCACAAAATTTGAGTTGTCAGTGCCTCATACAGTACTAGATGATAAAGAAAATGATCAAACAGGGTATACATATCTCTACGTGTCATATCGGGAGGAGCAGACTCGGAAGGGTCTCTAGGAATAAACTCCATGTAGTCAAAAAGATGCATGACGCACTCAGGAAGATGAGAATACATAAGACATGAACCATAAGCCAACCATCCATAGTAGAAGGCTGCATCGTCAAAGGGACGCGTCTCACGGTGATCGACGTAGGTATGAAAGCATATATCCTCTACTACCAAGCGGTCAAGATACACTATGTAAGTCTCGTCTCTTGATTCTCTCTAAGCGGGATGAATGTAAAAGCACGTGGCATATCCTTAGTGTAGATCAAGACACATGACCATTGGACTATGCACAAGAAATGTTGGGGGATCCAAGCCTGAAATGGAACATATGAATCGTTAGTAATGACGTTGCAATATGAAAATGACACAAAAACACTAAAATATGCATAAATATTACTATCAACAGTGTGATGCTCCCTGTCATTTATTTGGTCTTCCACATACAACCTTTAGCTAACTTGGAGTACATGTAGACCAAACAAACGACCCCCTATTTTACTCACTGGTCCTCTCCAAGTCATCAAAGTATCATAGGTAGACCACATCCACATAAGTGTCACTCTTGTCCATAAAAATGGATGTGCCAACCAAGTACTAATATCCTTGAATAAGTGACAAGTAGTTTTTGAAAGAGCATAACAAGAATTTTATAAGTTGGTTTAATGAAAAGATATTTAATGATGGTAGTGCATCTGAGACAATTAAATGCCAAAATTTAATATAGTAACTTGGACTGCATACAAAATTACTAATTTTTCCTTTTATATAGAATCAAAATATGATCATAGTACCATATGAAATCATGGGGTTATGGTTGAGGTTGAGTCCATGTTTTTCTCTTTTTTGAAAGATAAGAATCATATATTGGCATCTAGAGCATACTTTGGGGTCATTTAGAATATTTAAGAGATTGATTATATTTTATTCAAAGTGCCTTTATTTAAGTGCAAGTGGATTGGCAATAATATTGGTGTATAAACTGATGAGTTAGGATTCACATGGGCTGATCTTGGCAAGATAACTTATATGACTGAACCATTCATCATGGCTACCCAAGCAAAACAAGTATTTTATGTGGATGACCCTTCTGATAAAAGATAGTCAATTATTCTCCAAGGAAAATACATTCCTCATAATGATGAAAATCATGATTTAAATTTTGATATTTCTTCGACTCTTTCTTACGCAACAGAAATGCCTACTTCATATGAAAAATTTGATAGAGATGATATACATGCCACTCGTAATGATCGTGAATGGAATATGGGAAAATAAACAAGTAGATATTTTTTATTTTTTATTCATAATTTATTGTATGTTACAATTTCTAAGGTTAACAAGTATTATTATTTGAAATTATAGGTGTTTAAAGTCAAGACACCAAGAGACAAGACACATTCCTCGCGTTGTAGATATTATTTGATGTAATGATCTATAAATTGTATATTATTCTGTGCCATTTTGGTTTTGATGTAATAGAATTTTTTGTTCTTAATATTTGTCAACTATTGGTGTGGTTTACAATTGGTTTCTGTTGTTGTTTCTGGTCTATTTATGATTCACAAAAATACAGGTTAAAAAATGTGAAGTACATAAGATCAAAAAAGTTATATTTAAAAAAAAATATTTCACCATGGTTGGTTCTTTCAACTGTGGTTATATGTGGTGCACTATCCAGATTAATAAACTCCAAAAATGGTGTTGTTGGGTATCGAACCCAAGACCTTTTAATTTTTCATTATGATTATTCATTACAACTGTGGTGATATGTAGAGCATTTTTCAGTTTATTACAGCAACCAATAGTCTGTGGTGGTAAGTAATCCACTTACTACCGCACGCTACTTTACCACAGACCATCAGTCGTGACTATATGTCTATTTCAACCGTTGTGAAATGTGTAATATCTAGTAGTTATTTCTTTAAATGATCACAATGCATTATGAAGGTGCAAGAAACATAAGAAAGGGAGTTTGAATTGGGTTGCACCAAATATAATCTTTTCGCAACTCAAACACAAAGCTAACAAGTGAATAAAAATAAATGAACACAATTATTTTTATCCTGGTTCATTGTTAACTAAGTTACTCCAGTCCATCCCGCGCGGTGATTTACCTTATCCACAAGGACTTAATCCATTATAATCAACCGATTACAGACAACCACAATAAGTCTGATCAACCTTGTTGACAATCCCAACAAGTCTATCGATCCTTATTTCCAATTCACTATGACCATGGCCAAAGTCTTCTTGAGAATCCTGAATACACCTGGTCCCTCGAACCTACCAATAAATGTTCATTATAAAGATATGTATACAAAGATTCTTCTAAAAAACAGATTACATAATGTTTAAGTACAACAACACGAAAGTTGTGATAGCAAGATATGAACAAAATCTCCTTGCTAAAAATACAAAACTATACAAAGAATATCTCAAAAGAGTTTGTGGATAGCTTTAGCATAGTTTTGTAGAACAGTAAGTGTTAAGTTCCAATTCTTCCAAGTTCTCCTTTTATAGCTGAAAAGAGATATGTTGGAGGGTAGAATAGGAAACATAAAACAAGTTGTTTTATCCCTAACGATCATAGTGGGAATGGTAGACAACAAGTACAAAAGGATTGTCCTTACGCCACCCTAGAAGAGTAGAGGTCACAGTGTACTTTGTACTTTTATACTCACCATATCATGCAAGCCAGTCTTGATCTTTATCTTCTACTTCTTCAGAGGCATCTGTTGTATGTTAATGAAGCATGTTGTAGAAGGACCATAACTTGAATCTTCTTGGCCAGAGTCTTTGGAGTATTTAGAACTTGTTCAATAGAACCTTGTCTTTTGAGTCTTCAGGAATTGGTCTTTAGAAGTAATGTCTTCAGATCTTTAGAAATTGTTCAGCATAACCTTGTCTTCATCATCTTCAGAACCTGGGACAACATAAGCAAAGCTTTATAAGGCCTCCAAAGCTTCCTTGAAAAGTCACGATCAGACGCTCTTGTACTAACGTTCCTTAAAACCATTGCATAAGAAGCATTCCTGAATATTGACTTAACTTTGTAACACACCAAAGGTATTCTTCCAGAGTATTGAGTTCAAAACCTAATGACGCTGTGATACGGTAGAAGAACTGACTTGGGTGTTTTGTGTTTTATTGCAAATTTTGCGGTTAGCAAGAGTCGCCACTAACTTTTCTTTTATCCAAAAGGAAAGGTGAAAAAGCAGAGGAAAGACCTTTGAGATTATTTCTTGAGTTCGAGGGGTAGATTATGAAAAGGAAAGGTATTAGCACCCTTTTCATCCATGGTTTTCCATGGGCTCTTAGTTACTTGCTAGATCACTTGATTTTGTTTGAAATTGTGCTTTATGTGGTTTTTGAAAGTATTTTGTAAATAGGCCATTGTTTAGGCAAACTTTGTAATGATTCTCGTTCGTAAGAATGTATACAAAGATGTTGATCTTTTGAAAATGTTTTCAAGTTTGTAAGATGTTTTGAAAGTGTGGGTGTTTGTTTTTGAAAATAGTAAGGATGTTTTGTTTTGAAATGGAGCAAGTAATTAGGAGCATTCTACCTACTCAAAAGTCTTTCATGTTCATTTCCTCTTTCCTTTGATATTGTCATCTTACCATTGATTTGGTAAGTAACCCTATATTTGGATGTAAATGGGACGGGTGTGGGTCATTGTATAACCATGATTTACAATGTTGCAAGATATCTTAGCATTCTCTTTTAAGGACTAAGATCATTTGAAAGGCAACATAGATAGCTTCATCGAGGGACTATGATCTTATATTTTTCTTGTTTTTGCTAAGATATCTCACATGCGTAATATGGCCATTTTTCAAGGCAACCGAGTGGATTTACCCTAGAGGTGCTTGTGTGCAAGTGTATTGTTTTTCATGCTTGATTTTGTCTTTGATTAGAGTTTTCTAATTGATTGGTTTTAGTCTTTCCATACAAACCCTAATTACTAGCATTTATATATAAAGCGATAAATTGAGGAATTTAAAATTTCTATGCTATTACAATACTTGTGGGAGGGGGTGTACAAATTCTAAATGGGGATTGCAAGAAAATAAAGCCTAATCGTATATTACAACCATATTGAATTTGTACAAGAATTTAAATAAATAATGTACAAAAATGAATAAATATACAAGAATATAAATGTAAAGTAAATGGATGTTTTGTTTGGACTTTTTAGGAAAAGGGTTTTTTTTTTGTTTTTTAAACTAATTAACTAAAAGAAAATAATTAATTAAATTAGTAAAAAGTAAAAACTAAATTTACTAGGAAAGGAATTTAAATAAAGAACCTAATCTAATAATTGATTAAAAAGAAATTAAGTTTATAAGAAGAATGTTTTTGGTGTTTTTGTCTTAAAAATAATTTATAGTATTATAAAATATTTTTGGTCTTTTTATATTTTAAAATAATATATTTAAATTGTATAAAAAAATAACTAAAACCCTAGTTTTTTTAATTAAATTTACAAAAATCAATTAGTAAAATAAATAAAGTATGATTAAATAAAATAATTTTTTGTGTAAAAAATAAATAAACTACAACAAAATATAAATCTAATGTTTTTATATTTTTTTGATTTTTTTAGTATTAGATAAAGTATTTAAGAAAATAAATAAATAAAAATGAGAAAAAGAAAATAAAATGGGCCAGGGGTGTGAGTAGCCAGCAGGGGGATCAGCAGTAAGAAAAAAATAAAATCCCAAGACTATTAGGCCCAGGCGCCTGTCCAAAAAAGTCAGAATGTGAGAAATATGCAACAAAAAAAACCAAAAGGGTACCACTGGGGCTCGAACAGGTCCCTCTAGTCACAGGTGCGCGCTTCTACCACTGGGGTGGCTATACATCTGTTTATATAAATCAAACCATAAATATATATGGTAAACACGTTCCTGAGGCTAACTTCATCTTCAACCTCATGCCCAGCCTGAACCTCTGTATCTCATTTAATATTCAACAAAAATGAAAAGTGTAAACGGGAAACTTATAGCAAATTTCCTCACGATTTCAGAAATGCAAAGTAATAAAATTATAGATCAAAGACATGCATGAATTTTAATGTCCCTAATCTGAACCCTAAAAATTTCAGAAACTTCAATCTTAAAATTTTCTAAGCTCAAACAAAATTAATGAAAACTATGGACATGGTTAGCTTTAGGGCAATGATATCTACATTTTTCATTCACAAATAAACCACTAATGATGCATGTATGAAGAGTTCAAAAGTCAGAAAACTTACCTTGCAAGAGGGTATCAGGTTTGGAGTTTGAGTAGCTTTTAGTGAGTTCTAATGATTGGATTAGCTTCCTCAAGTTCCCAGGAAGCTAATGAGATGCTTAGCTTGAGCTGAAAGTGCCTGAGAAGTTCTGTAGAAGTCAAGGTGCAAGGTGCTATTTTTGAAAATGGTGGATGATGATGGAGATGTTACAATGGTGTTGTAGGTGTTGGGATTGTTTGTGTATGTTGTTTATAAGTTTCTGAAAGTAAAAGGCCAGGAAACGCACGAGCAAATTTGGAGATTGGATTCAAAACTCAGAAATGACAAGTTTTGAAGTGTTTTGGTGATTCTGTGTTCTTTGTGTTTTCAGGGGTCAAGCATGCATGAGATTTGTGGCAAATAACTTGTGTATGTATAAGCCAAGAGGTTTGAGTGCTTTGGAGAGTCAGAAGTACAAGTTACAAGCTAATGGCTATGTTACTTAATTTTGAAGAAAAATGGGAAAACAAGTTTCAATGTGTAGTACAAGCATGGGCTGGATGATTGTAAGTGTCTAACAAGTTTCTCTTGAGTTATAAGACATGTATGATCAGAAGAGAACAAGTGCAAGGCTTAAGAACAAGTTTTATGCAAAAATCTACTTTATTAAAATGGCATTGTGCACTTTCTTTCCAAAATGGATATAAAGCATGGCCTTGCATTGGATGCTTGAATTGAGACCTCTAACAGTTGTGCAAGCGATTATTTATGGAGTGCCTAACAAGTTTGAGGCCTGCAAAGTAGAGGTTATGCAGCATAAGTTTGAATTTTGAATTTGTTCATCACAAAATGACTTGTAATTCAAGTGTGAAAACCCTAACTTCATCTCTTCGATTCTCCCTACTCAAAAATGATCTCAAGGAGTTCTTGGACATTTTGGAAAGCTTGTAATGTTCTCTACAACCCCTATTTGAATCACTTTTGAAAATTCCCCTTGGAACTATATGAAAAAGTTCCATGAAGTTAGGTCAAAATCCTGACCAAATTAGGGCAAAATTTCACTAAGTGTTTTGTTTCATGACCATGTGTTCTTAAAATTATAACTTGAGATCCAAGCACTTTTGGAAGGAGTTGTGTAAATCAATGTTGTAGATTTCATAGATATCCACAACTTTCATTTTGAATGTATCTCTTGAATCATCTTGCATCATGGTGAAAATTTTGCTCAAAGTTGTGAAAAAAATAGGAAATTTCTAAGTTTAGAAATTTTAACTTTTCAAAATGAAATCTTGAATTTTTTATTTCTTGAGGAAGAAGTTTCATATTTTGACATGCTTTGATGAATTGTGATCTTTGAAATTTGATTTTGACCAAAAATTCAAAGTTTGACTTTTTAGTATACAATTGACTTTTGATCAATTGACTAAAAATTCATTTGTCAATCCATTGGGCTTGAGAAATGTTTTGAGCCATGTCATTAGGTCAAAATTATGAAATTGGACTCTTGAGATCATGCCTTAAACCAATTGATCATTTTCTAGGTCAAAAATCAGAAATTTCCATTTCCCAATCAAAACCCTAATTTTGACCATTTTTCCCTTTTGAAGATTTGATCAAATTTCTTGAGGAATTATGGTCCAAACTTGATCAAATGATAAATGTGAGTTTAAAATGTTGATGTGGATCAAAAATTATGGAGTTTGACTGTAAATTGGCCACAGTTGACTTTTTCCCCAATACAGTTAATTTTTAGGTCAACTGCTCAATTGACTGAGCAAAAGTGTGATCTAAAGCTTGAAACTTGACATGATTAATCTTAAGGGTCCATAATGGTCCATGAAATTCATATGGGGCATTGGAAGTTCAAATATCCCTATGCAATCTCAAACCCTAATTTTGGTCATTAGTGCTTAAGGAGGTGTCTTGAACTGATCAACCCTAGTGCAGTCTTGAGCCAAAGGAGATCTTGTGAGAAAATTCTTGATAAATGAGAGGGAAAATTTTGGGGTACAACATCTTCCCATGTTCAATCTTCTTAAGCATGAAGAGTTAGATTGGCGAGTTTGGCCATTCGTGACTCGAAGGTGGAAGATGATTGGACATTAAAGTGCCCAGAAATTTGCACTCAGTGATGTGATGGTTGATGGTATAGGGAATGGGCTTAAAGATGCCATTTGTAGGGATGGTGGAAATTTGTTAGAGATGGGATTGTAGATGCCATCAAGAAATCATTGTTGAACTGTATCTGTAAGCTGAAACTGAATGAGTATCAGAATGGCGTCTGTGTCTGGAGCGTATCTGAACTGTATCTGAAAGCTGGATCCGAATGAAAATTAGAATGGCATCCATGTCTGGAGCATATCTGAACTGTATTTGAAAGTTAAAACTGAATGAGTATCAGGATGGCATCTGTGTCTGGAGCGTATCTGAATTGTATCTGAAAGTTTAATCTGAATGAGTATCAGGATGGCATCCGTGTCTGGAGCGTATCTGAAATGTATCTGAGAGCTGAATCTGAATGAGTATCAGGATGGCATCCGTGTCTGGAGCGTATCTGAACTGTATCTGAGAGCTGAATCTGAATGAGTATCAGGATGGCATCCGTGTCTGGAGCGTATCTGAGCTGTATCTGAGAGCTGAATCTGAATGAGTATCAGGATGGCATCCGTGTCTGGAGCATATCTGAACTATATCTGAAAAAGCCTTTGAACTTTGTTAATGGTAGCTATTGATTAACCTTATCCTAAAAAGGGTAAAATGTAAGCTAATATGCAATTTCATGTTGTATGAAATGCATGGTGTAATGAGATTGTGATACATGCATTCGTGTTATCGATGTTTATGATATATGGATGTGATGTATGCGTATGTGAGCTAATCCGCTGCACTGCTTGTTGGATTTTGGGGAAAATAAATCCCCGACTTCTGTTGAGGATACGGAGTGTAAGTCTTCATGTTTTTAAGTGTTGATGAATTTACACATAGAGAAATAAACCTTGTCGTAAGAGAAACGCGGTGTACTGTTTGTAAAATCCTGTTGGGGAATCTTGAGAAATTTGGCGACTTCTAACAGGGAGTGTTAACTGGAAGTTTTGTTCCGCTGGGAATTAAACTCCATACTGCAGGGGATTTTATAGAATAGTTTAAAGATTTTTCCTTATCTCTTAAAGCCATTAGTGATTGTATTTCTGTTTTGTTCATTTATAAATGATAGTTACATTCAAATGCATATGTTCAAAAATAAATCATTGGATGTTTTCGCAAACAAAACACAAGAGTAAAGAAAAACAAATAGTTTTGCAATTTCAAAGGGACATCTTTGTATTGACTTTGAGTAAGTATTTTTATACAATGAGACAAACATTCTAGTAAGAGAATATGGTCTGAATTCTTCACAGTTGTTTACCATCATGATGTCTTCATCTGGGAATTCGAACTTCATGGACTGGTAGTCCTCCATAGCTTGGTGAGCCAGGTGATCAGCTATTACACTTCCCTTTATTGCTTTCTGGGTAGTATACTGTATGTCATATTCTGTCAGGATCATCTTCCATCTCGCTATTCTCCCAGAGAGGGCAGGTTTCTCGAAGATGTATTTTATCGGATCCATTTTAGATATCAATAAGGTAGTATGGGTCAGCATATACTGTCTTAGCCGGTGAGCAGCCCATGCCAGAGCGCGGCAAGTTTTCTCGAGTAGTGAATATCTAGTTTCACAGTCGGTAAACTTTTTGCTCAGGTAATAAATAGCATGCTCTTTTCGTCCAGACTCGTCATGCTGCCCCAGCACACACCCCGTTGAATTTTCCAAAATAGTTAGATACATGATCAAGGGTCTTCCCTCGACTGGTGGCATCAAAACCGGAGGCTCTTGCAGGTACTCTTTGATCTTGTTGAAGGCAGTTTGGCACTCATCATTCCATTTGGCTACTTGATCTTTCTTCAGTAATTTGAAGATTGGTTCACAAGTAGTTGTCAGGTGAGAAATGAATCTGGAAATATAGTTTAACCATCCCAAGAATCCTCTGACTTCCTCCCCTGACTTCTTTTTCACACATTAAAACTATTTTTCCTAAACAAAAATTCAAAAATAATATTTTCTAAAAAACATTTAGAACTTTTAATTTATTTTCAAAGATAAATTAAATTATAACATCTTTCTGTTGTACCCCAAAATTTTCCCTCTCATTTTACTAAAGACATGCCTCTAGAGGTCCTCAATTTCTCAAGGATGACTAAGGATTGACCAGACAAATCCTCCTCCTAAGGCTACAATCTTCAAACCAGGGTTTCACTCCTCATCAAGATGGTTGAATTCCAAGGGTCCCAAATTCTTTCCATGGTCCTAATATGTTCTCAAGATCATCCATGTTAAGTTTCATGCCTTGCACAAGAAGTTTGCTCAGTCAATTGCCCAGATGCCTGAAAATCAATTGTACTAGGTCAAAAGTCAATTGTGTCCCACATATAGTCAAACTTCAAGATTTTTGGTCAACATCAACATTTTGAAGATATGTCCATCATTTGATCAAGATTTGATCATGATTCCTTAAGGAATGCCCCCAAATTCATCAAAACCCAAAAGATGCTAAATTAGGGTTTCATAGGAAAAGTCAACCAAACTTTGACCAAGCATAACTTCTTCATACTTTATAAAAAAAATCCAACCAAGGCTCATTTTGAAGAGGATTCAATTCCCTACAATTAATCTTCATCCCACAAGTTCAAAATATGCACTCATCAAAAGATATGAATTTCTACATTATAGGTCCTTTTAAAAAGTCAACAAAAACACCTTTTGGGTCAAAGCTTCTTACATGAACATGGAAGGCCCAATTGAGATGAAACCAAAAGGTTCGTTTAGGGGACATCCTAAGATTTCTAAAAATTCCAAGAAAACATTTCTATGGTTAAAATTGATGGAGATGTGTTTTGTCAAAGTTGACTAATTTTTGGAAATGTGCATGAAGTCAACATTGATCAAATGACTTTTTTCCAAATGGGCCCATGTTTTCTTGTTTGAAACTTGTTCCTAAGATGGCCCATGACCCATGATCTTATCCACCTATTATTTTTATTATTTTATTTGATTTTTTATCCATTTAAATCAAAATAAATCAATTTAAATAGTAGAATAATCAAATAAAATCAAATATTTGATTTTATGAGCATATTATGAGTCCATGAACAGCTAGAAAATCAAAAAATTCATGCAAGAGCTAATTGATTGGAAAATAGCTTAATTTGGTCTATTTTGGAAACAAATCATACAAGGCAAAGAATGAAATCAAATCTCCATAATTTGCAAAGATATGATAAGTTTTTGTTGACCTAAATCATTCTATGATATATACACAACATTTACAAAGCATGAGAAAGAGGTTTTGGTCGTGAAAACAAGAGAACAAAACTCAATTTTTTGTCAAAAAAGTGCAGGTCGGTTTTGACTCCATAGGCCATTTCCAGTAATTCCAAGGCCAGCAATCCATTCCTGGACATTTTCTGAAGCCATTCCAATCATCCTCAAGCCTTAAAACCTTCAGAAATCACGCCTCACAGTGCCACGGTTTGCATCTTTTTTCAAGATTCATTTTCAATAATTTATCCATCATAAACATGTTTTGATCATATATCCATGCTTACTATCATATTTGCAATGTTTTTTATTGGTTTGATTGAAGTTTAAGTGCAGGAATGGCACGATGCCATTGTTAGGGTTTTGAGGTCCCAAATTGGGAATTCCATATAGAGGCAAAATTGGACAAAACCAGGGGTACTGTCATGCTTAGAAGATGATTTGCAATTGATCCATGTCTTTGGTTTGAATTTATTCTGCTTGTGCTGCATTTTTGATTTTTACAGGTTTATAGCTACGAACAAAATCCGTCACTACAGCTTTTGGTGACGGAAATGATTGTAGGTAAAAGTGTGGCCAAAAACAACAGTTATGGGGAAGAAGACAATTAGGTGGCAGAATCCCATTGGGTGATTTGAATCACGCGCGCGTTTGGATCTTGTGCACAACCCATTCCAGGTGCCCACTATACACCCTAATCTCAACCATTGGATTCATCATCAATTTAGATCCAACGCCCAACGCTCAAGTCATACCATAGACCATCAGAAAGAGTATCACACTGAATCAGGCGCAAGGATTGGGCTGACCAGCTATTGGGCCTAAACAATTCAACATTGCACCCCCCTGGATTGCTTGCTAAACAGGCTCAATTTTTCTCTTTTATTTTTATTTCTTATTTTTATTATTTACTAATTATCTTTTTTCACAAAATAACACAAAATCACTTTTTATCATAAAATCAAAAATCACAAAAAACATAAAAATCATTTTTTTCATAAAAATATTTTATTTCCTTAATTAATAAGATTAATTATTTAGGGCAATTTAATTCATTTTTTTCATAATTTAAATTAATTATAAATTAGGGTTAATTTGTACATAACCTATTTTTTCTCAAAAATAACCTAAAATTTTCTCAATTAGTTTTTCTAAGTTTCTCAATTCATTCTCGCATTTAATTCGCCGCGCACTTTTAGTTCCTTTTTATTATTATTGTAACTGCTCCGAGTTTGTAATAGTAATTAGAGTTTTAAATTCCGCATCTTTATTTTCATTCCAAGATAATTATGTATCTGCAAAAGTCCTGTAATAGCTAGGACTTTAACTTTCTCGCTTTAATTTCTGCAAACTATAAACTGCTTAGATGTATGCTAATAGGATTGTATGGAAAGACAAACTGAAAATTAATACGGTAGAAAACCCTAAATGTGCAAAGATAAATTAACTAAAAATTACACTCGCACATGCTCACTCCTAGGGTTTACTCCACTGCGGTCGCCTTCGGTAAATGGTCATGAAGTATAGGGTTTGTTAGTGGTTGTCCTCTAGCCCCGAAAGATCTAAAATGACCCATTCGGATGTTGCCTCGGAAAAAGATCTTTAAGGCTTTAGGATGATTACTAACCTTTCTTAACATTGCTTTTGTGATCGTATTTGTCCCTTGGATGACCCTAAAAACTCCAACGACGATGCTACCTATTTCTCAATAATGGGATAGCATTGTCTAAAAGGAAAATGAACACACCTTTTTCGAGTAGGTAGATTAGTTCCTAGGTACTTGCTCAAACAAACAAAAACTTTTTCACACCAACACTTTCCAAACAAAGTTTTCAAAAATAACTTCGTAACACTCTTGTGGACAGAAACAAGGGTTAAAACGAAGTAATACAAAACTTTTCAAAACAAGCACACACAAGCAGTTTTCAAAATGAGCAAGTACCTAAGAGTCTATGGAAAACCACGGATAGAAAGGATGCTGACACCTTCCCTTTCTATAATCTACCCCCGTACTCAGAAACATCTCGAAAAAGGTTTTTTCTGTTCTTTTTCATTTTCCTGATTGGATAAAATTAAAGTCGGTGGCGACTCTTGCTTACCGCGACATTTGCGAACAAAAAATGCAAACCAGTATTAACAGTCGGTTCTGCCACCGTATCACACTTTCTTTTCATATTTTTATTTTGTAAATAGAAATAGAATTAGAGTTTAATTTCTAACTTCTAATTCATTTCAAAATTCAAACTTCTTTTCTCAAGACAAAAACAAAAACATTTCTTTCAAATACTTAAAATACCTTTTTTAGGGTTTATACTTAACCCATTTTCCATCTTTGCACATTTATTCATCCTTTTCCATTACTTTACATTTATGCAATTATTCAACAATCTGTAATAGTAATTTAGGATTTATTGCTTTCATCTCCCATTTATAAACTTGTACCCCCATCCCCTAAAGTGTTGTAATAGTGTAGGACATTTAAATTCTGCAATTTACCGCTTTCCATTATTGCTAGTAATTAGGGTTTGTATGGCAAGATAACATCAATCTTAGAAAACCCTAATCTGAAAGACAAAATGCATGCAATTAAAACACTTTTCACACTTGCACCTCTAGGGTATACCCCACTTGTTGCCTTCAAATAAACAGCCATGTCCCTCGAACGTGGGATACTTTAGCAAAGACCCTCGAATACAATATCGTAGTCCCTTGATAACCCTTTGATGTTGCCTCCGATAAACGATCTTAGACCCTTACGACAAATTGCTAAGGTATCCTACAATGTTGCCTTCTATGACTGTACGACAACCCATGTTCGTCCCTTCACATCCAATGATATGGTTTCTTACTAACTGATGGTAAGATAACAATATCTAAATGAGGAGGAAAAGAACAAAGACTTTTTGAGTAGGTAAAACGCTCGTAGTTGCTTGCTCACAAACATTTCAAACAAAACATCTTTCAAACACACGAACACTTTCATGAAATATTTTTCAAAAGTAAACACTTTATATACATTCTTATAGAGACGAGAATCATTACAAAGTTCGCCTAAGCAAATCCACTTTTCAAAATACTTTCAATAAACAAATCACAAGCACATTTACAAAGCATTTCAAAGTAAGCTAGAAACTAAGAGCCCATAGATAACTATGGATGAAAAGGGTGTTAACACCTTCCCTTTTCATAACCTACCCCCCGAACTCAAGAGAATTCTCAAAAGGCCTTTCTTATTCTTTTCTCCTTTTCCTTTATTGGATAAAAGAAAAGTTGGTGACGACTCTTGCTATCCATAACAATTGCGATAAAACACAAAACACCCAAGTCAATTCTCCCACTGTATTACAGAACTGACGACTCTACTGGGGAGATTTAATTAAAGTAGGGTTACCTTAGAGATAGTTCACATTTAAATGCTTTCATTGTTTGAGTTTCCTGCTTTACTTTTAAAGGGTCATATGGGTTTATTTACTGTATAGATCCTATACTCGGATCTGGGGGCATTTTCAGGCAAGTAGTAATAGATCATGGGGATTGTGCAGCGTAATACTGACACGGTTGAAGCGATGGCTACGTTAGTGTGACACATTTGTTGGTAAAGGTGTCCCTTGAGTCCAGTCAAGGAGAATACGGGGCCGCTGTGTAGTGTCATGAAACACTAACTGACCGTAGAACCTTTAGTTGAACAACTTGGCCATTAGGAAGTAGTGACATATCCGGCTTTGGTGAAATTTAAAGTTGGTTGATACTCGATACTATGCTCATTGAGATTGGACTTTCGGGATATTTCAGTCGCTAATAAAGAAGCTTATGCTGAAACAAAACCCGATTAAGAAAGATCAGTGATATTGAGATTCCTTAGAACCCGGTTTCATACTAGGATAGGTTTAACCAACTAAACTTCAAGAGGGTACTTACCTATGAAACCCGTGCAAGCCTAAACCTAAGTTTATTGTGTGCTTTGTTGGTGATTAATTATTCATGACATCATAAACATCATAACATCATAAGCATTCTCACTAACCATTTCAAGGATTTAGGAATTTATCTTTGTTCTGTTTTGTAGGACATGGATTTCACTCGTAGAAATACCATCCGAGTCAACTTCATAAGGGTGCCTCCTCAACTCAAGGAGTTAACGTCAAGAGTTCCTGAAAATTCTCCATTCACCAAAAGATATGGTCGACTTCCCAACCTGGCTACCTCAAGCTTTGATGAAGACATGTTGAAGGTGCTTTTTCAGTTCTTTGATCCTATGCATCATTGCTTCACATTTCCCGACTATCAACTAGTGCCCACAATGGAAGAATTCTCTCAACTGCTAGGAGTATCTGTGCTTGATCAAATACCATTCACCGGTTTAGAGGAAACTCAAAAGCCTAAAGTTATTGCCAAGGCCTTGCATTTTAAGAGTTTAGATATTGTAGCCAATTGGGAGACAATAAGTGGGGTCAAAGGCTTTTTGGCTAAGTTCTTGATGGAGAAGGTTATGTTATTCTGGGAAGCCATGGATTTGCAAGCTTTTGAAGAAGTTTTGGCTCTTCTAATCTACATTTTGGTATTATTCCCTAACCTGGACCAACTCGTAGATGTGAATACCGTCAAAAATTTCCTTACCCGCAATCATGTGCCTACATTGCTTAGAGACATTTTGCACTCATTTCATACTCGCACTATAAAGAAACGAGGAACTCTTATGTGCTTCTTGCCTTTTTTGTCTAGGTGGTTTATTTAGCACCTTCCTCGATTAGTTTTGAAGAATTAGCAAGGCCTAAGGTGGTCTCAAAGGTTGATGTCACTCACCCATTTTGATATCCATTGGTGCTCTCGATCTCAAGAAGACATTACTATTAATTACCGTTGAGGGGAGTTCCCTAATGTTCCACTCTTAGGAATTAGGGGAGGTATAACTTATAATCCTTCATTAGCCCTATGAAAGTTTAGCTATGCTCGAAGATATGGCCCCCATGATGCACTCATTCAAGGTATTATTTTCGACTATGAGAACGATCACCAAGGTTATCATCAAAGGTTTGTGCAAGCTTAGGGCATGGTAACTAAGGTTGATAGCAAGACTCTGGGGCATAAAAATTCAATCCCTCTTGAGCCTTACCTAAAGTGGGTATGAACTCGTGCTTAAAGCCTCATGATACCTTACCCATCCATCCTACCTGTGTTTGTAGAGCCCATTGTTGAGGGAGATATTCCTTACATTCTTCTTCATCTTAATATGTCTACCGACTTCGAGGAATTACAAGAGGGAACGAGACACCTAAACCTTACCTGTGTTTGTAGAGCCTATTGTTGATCATGGATTCAACTCAAAGGGGAACGAGACACCTTTGAAGCACCATTCTACGCAAGCAAGAAGAAGGTTTTGGAGCTCACGAGGCAACTTCATGAAGAGCAAAGCTTGAATGCTTACATTGCACCAAAGAGGATGCCCCCATGGGAAACTCGAGCCTTTCTTTTTTGTTTTAGGAATTTATTTTGTAACCTTTGTAAGCCCAAGAGGCATTTGTAATTCATGAACTTATTAATGTAATTAATTTTTATTGTCTCCTCTTTGTCTAGCAAATTTAAATTCCATAAAATCCTTGAAAACATTGCATTCGCATAACATGCATAATAACATAAGCAGGTTTTTCGACACGGGTTTCCTCATCTTTTCATTGTTTATTTCAGTATAAGATGGATCTCGAGAAAACTGTCAAGGACTTGCAGACTCAACACTCTCAATTCCAAGAAAGTCTGCTCAACTTAGCTAAGGGGCAGTAAGAAATGATGTCTCTTCTTGTTACATAAAAGAAGACAAAGAAGAAAGCCATAATCAACATGGGGAAGAGGTTCAAAGGCCCCATCCGACAAGTTCAAGTTGAATAAAAATCCTCCGAAGAGGATGAGAATAAAGATGGAGATGCTAGGAGCACCCGTGTTGGGGGTGTAAACAGTTAAATCTCTAAAGGCAAAGATTATTCTGATGAACAATACCCACCGGCCGACGACAAATATAAGCAGCTAGAAGACAGACTAAAGGCTGTATATATCCAAGTTGTGCCTGGCTTTGACTTTGGAGACTTGGGTTTGGTACCTGGTGTTGTACCCAAAAATTTTCCCTCTCATTTCATCATTATTTTCTCACCACAAGACCCTTGGAGCTCAAGATCAAATTAGGGTTTGCTATGCTCAAGACTCCTCCTTGCACTGTTGACCCAAATTAGGGTTTCAGTTTGCACAAGGATATTTTGACCTAAAATTCCCAAAGTGACTTTCATGCTCCATGTTGGACTCACAAGCTTATCCATACCAAGTTTCAATCCTTGATTCCAATCTTTGCCCAGTCAATTGGACAGTTGACCTAAAATCAGTTGTATTGGGAAAAAGTCAACTGTGGCCAATTGACAGTCAAACCTCATGATTTTTGACCCACATCAACATATTGAACTCATATGAACCATTTGGTCAAGTTTGGATCACAATTCCACAAGAAATTTGATCAGATCACCAAAAGGGCAAAATGGTCATTTTAGGGTTTTGACTACACAAAGGCAATTTTTGACTGTTTGACCAAACCAATGGCAAATAAAGCTCACATATGGACTCAAGGACTCAATGGCATTGTCTTGACCCATTC
Organism: Vicia faba; assembly: GCA_948472305.1. NCBI lineage: Eukaryota > Viridiplantae > Streptophyta > Magnoliopsida > Fabales > Fabaceae > Vicia > Vicia faba. The sequence goes on from OX451741.1 coordinate 853,546,267, forward strand.
AACAAGTTCAAAAGATCCCAAATGCACAGGATTGACAGATGAATTTTTCAGTCAACTGATCAAAATTTGACTGTATACTGAAAAGTCAAACTTTGACTTTTTGGTCAAAATCAAGTGCCAAGATTCATTTTTCATCAAGACATGTCAAATTATGAAACTTGTTCATCAAGAAACCAAAAATTGCAATTTAGGGTAAATGGATTCAAGCAAAACTCAAAACATGAAAGTTGTATTCCATTGCAAAATCTACAACTTTGATTCACAAAGTTTTTTCAAAAGAAGCTTGTAGCTCAAGTTATGATTTTTGGAATAGGGGTGCAAAACATTCTTAACTTAGAAATTTTTGACCTATTTTAGGCAGGATTTTTGCCCAACTTCATGGCCACTTTTCACATGCTTCCACTTGGAATTTCAACTTGCATTACAAAGATGGATTGTAGTACACATTCCAAGCTTTCCAAATTGTCCAAGAACTTCTCAAACACCCTTGTGGTTAGGGAGAATAGAATTTTCAAAGTTGGGCAAAATCCACTTTTGTTCTTGACCAAGGCATGTTCATACACTTTGTATTTTCAAACTCAACATGGTTCAAGCTAGATTACAGGCCTCTAATCCCATTCACACTCAATAATTAAATACCAATCCATTGTGTTCTAGCATTATTTTGTTCATATAGTCATTACACAAAGAATTAACCTTTAAATGGAAAAAGCAAGTTTGCCATTTTGAAAAAGCAATGCTTTATGTCAAAGTCCATATCTTGGAAGTACAAGCAGATCTTTGAGGCACAAGTTGGTGGACAAATCCCACCAATCAAGAAGAGAAAATGCAGCATGCTTGAGGTACCTGCATTGGCCTATAACCCAACTTGACTATCTTTGCTTATCTTAGAAGAAAACTTGCATATTGAACCATAACTCACATTCCTGCAAAGACCAACAAAAACAAACTTTGTAAACACATTTCATACTCCCTAACTGACCTAAAGCACGGCCAAAATACCCTTGATCCCTCCTCATACAGAAAATCACAGTTTTGTGGCAAAACAGGGCATAGGCTGCAACTTGAATCCCACAGTCCATTCCTGTCGTGCGTTTTGGCTAAAACCTCTTCAAACACATTCCCTACCATCCATTAAAGCTATTTCAAGCATTGAACTTGAACTGTAACATCCATAACCAAGGTTTCCATTTTCACTTTTCAGCTGTGCAGGTTTACTTCCATAGCTCGATTCAGTTAGTTTCAAAGCAAGCTAGAGGTTGGAGGAGCATCCTTGGACTTCAGGAAAGCTGTACAAATCCTCAAACTCCATTGAAGGTACCTCCATTGCTGCACACGACTCAAGCTGAACAGGTAAAATTTTGAACTTCTATCTCTCTATCCAGGCATAGTTAGGCTTAAGTTTGTGAAGAAAGCATGTTCTACTCATAGCCCTGAAGCCATCCATGTAGTTACTTTTCATTTATATTGTGTTTGCTGTGAGAATTTTGAACTTAAACATGGAAGAAAAGTTAGGTCAGAAATTGGGGGAGGAGAAATTCTCTCTCGTTTCTGAGAGTTAGAACAACTTTTTTATATGTTTGAAATCGTGACTTGATGCTCTACATTATTGATGTTGTAAGTTTTTGTTAAAAGTCAAGGAATCAGGATCTGTGATTGACAAGAAGAAACGCGCGTTTTTGTTTCTGTTTGAATGGCTGGAGGTTGAAGACAAGCCACTTGGGCTGGGCCTGAGTTATTTTTCTGTTTGCACCACTTTTCTCATTTTGCACCCCCTTGGCCCATTGTGTGATATTTTGATTATTTTTGACTTTTTATTTTTTCTTCTGACTTGATATTTTTTGTCAACACATAAAAAACATTAAAAATATTTTTTTCACATTATTTTATATTTTTTTTGGCATTTATTTGCTTATTTAAACATGTGCATGTAAATAAATATATATATACTTTTATTTAAGACACTAAAAAATAATACAAAGTATATTTATTTTCAGTTATTATTTTATTTTACCTTTTGAAAACATTTTCTCAAAATATACTCTTTTTTGGTAAATAATAAATATTTTATTTTTATACATATTTAGTTTATTAAATATACATAAATATACTTGTACATATTTATTAGAATATTTAGGACAAAAACATGAAAATAATACTCTTTTATTTTTATTAATATTTGACATCAAAAAATACTTTTTATAATATACTTTTTATTTTTGTATATAATTAATAAATATTAATAAGTAAAATACCATTTATTCAAAAAATTAGGGTTTTACCCTAAAACCATAAAAATATCAAAAATTAACCTTTTCATTTTTGTTTATATTTTACATTGAAAAACACTTTTACATACATAAAAAACCATTTTTTGTGCATAATACATTTTTGCATTTTTTATCTGTATTTATTCAATTATTGTACAATTAAATTATTTGTCTATTCAATATGGATGTAATAGTCTAGATTTAATTTCTTGCTAAATATCCCCCATTCAAACATTTGTACCCTCATCCCCATAATTATGTTGTAATAATTTAGGATTTTAATTTTCCGCATTTAAAAGCCTTCCAATTATGCCATGATAGACCTAGGATTTGTATGCAAAAATCAAATAACAAATAGCTTGACCTAATTCAAAGACAAAAAGCATGAAAATGAACAACACCAATCACACTTGCACCCTTAGGGTTACTCCACTTGTTGCCTTCAAAAATGGGCCATGCTTGCATGTTGAGTGTCTTTGGCCAAGCAAAAACAAATCTAATGATCATAGTCCATCGGTGACACTTTCTCAAGTTGCCTAAAAATGATCAAGTCCCTTAAAGAAAAAAGTTGCCAAAGACACTTGGCACCATTGCATTCATGGTCTAAACGATGACCCGTGCCCGTCCCGTTAACATCCTAACACAAGATTGTCCACCAAATACAATGGTGGAACAATACTGTTAAAAGGGTTAAAACATAGGAAAGATCTTTGAGAAATTTAGGGTAGATAGCTCTTGGTTACTTGACCAACTCTCAAAACAAATCCTTGCCTTTTCTAAAAACACACATCACTACACAACTTCAAAACCAACTTTCAAAACATTGAAAAACTTTTCAAAAGACAAATACACCTTTGTATACATTCAAACATGGATCATTACAAAGGTTGCCACAACCATGGCCTCTTTTCAAAGGTATCTTTCAAAACACACACAAAGCACCATTTCAAACAATTGAAAATGCAAGGCAAGTGATCTAAGCAAGTAACTAAGAGCCCATGGATAACCATGGATAGAAAGGGTGCTAATACCTTCCCTTTCAATAATCTACTCCCCGAACCCAAGAAAACATCTCAAAGGTTTTTGCTGTGCTTTTTAACCTTTCCTTAGGATAAAATAAAAAGTCGGTGGCGACTCTTGCTCAACCGAAACATTTGCGAATACAAACGCAAAACCTAATTCACCCTCCCCCCCCCCCCCCTCTTAGGCACTCTGAGACTTACAATTGGTATCAGAGCAAGTTATAGGTAACTTGTTCCTAAAGATCCAGAATGGCTTCTGCAAATCATCAACCAGTTTTCAGAGATGGTGGTAGTAACAACAAGCCTCCTCTATTCTGTGGTGAATATTTTGACTTCTGGAAAATACGCATGAAGGCGCATTTAGAAGCACAAGGAGAGGAAGTATGGGATGCTGTTGAAAATGGTCCATTTATCCCGATATCAGTTATCAACGGCATTGGTTCTGTAAAGCCCAAAACTGCATGGGACGACGATGATAAAAAGAAAGTTCTCTATGACAAAAAGGCAATAAACCTTCTTCAAGGTGCACTCAGTATGGAAGAATTTTTCCGTGTCTCGAACTGCAAGACAGCAAAAGAAATATGGGATACCCTGGTTCAAACTCATGAAGGAACGGCTGAAGTAAAAAGATCAAGGCTAAATACCTTGAGTCAAGAATATGAACTATTTCGAATGCAGCCCGGAGAATCCATTCTTGACTTACAAAAGAGATTTGTGCATTTGACAAATCACTTAAATGCTCTTGGTAAAACTTTGACAAATGATGAACTCAACTTGAAAATCGTTAGATCATTGACTAGGGAATGGCAACCAAAGGTAACGGCAATCTCGGAAAAGAAGAGTCTCTCCGCAATGACTTTCGCTACATTATTTGGCAAACTTCAAGAATATGAAACGAAACTCGGTAGACTTGAAAAACATGAAAATTTAGAGAAGAAATCCAAAGGCATTGCCTTGAAAGTTGATTCAAAGGAAAGTCAAGATAAAGATGCATCGGAGGAAAATGAAAACTTCTTGCTTCTTGTAAAAAGGTTAGGAAAATATTTTGGTCATAAAAATAATCTTCATAATGCTAACTTTGTCAAGAGGAAGAAATTTTATAATCATAAAGATAAAGAAGCCTCCACATCAACACAAGATGTCACATGTTATGAATGTGGAAAGCAAGGTCACATAAAGCCGGATTGTCCAAAACTCTCCAAGAAAAATGGATTCAAAGGCAAAAAGGAGTTCAAGAACAAAAAGGCTTATGTTGCATGGGAAGATAATGAGATAAGTTCTTCATCCGATTCGGAAAGCGAGGAATGTGCAAATCTAGCATTAATGGCTTCACATCACTCCGACAATGAAGAAGAGGTTAGTAATGAATTTAATCTTTTTGATGATGATGTTCAAGATGCTATTGATGAACTCTTGAGAGAATGCAAAATTTTATACAAAAAGGTGTCAAATCAAGAAAAAGAACTTCTAAGTTGTTTAGAAAAAATTGACACCATGACTAAAGATTTTGAACTTCAAAAACAGAATTTTATTAAAGAAAAAGAAAACTTTGCATGCTCCAAGTGTGAATCAAATGTCTTTCAAATTGTTCAATTGAAAAGAGTCATTGAACGATATGAAAAAGGACAAATAGGATTGGAAGGATTACTAAGCCAACAACATTATCCTAATGATAAAAGGGGTCTTGGTTATGTGAATTATAAGAAACCAAGTAACAATCCCACTGTTTTTGTAAAGGCTAGTAATAGTTCCAATCCCAAGAAAGTAGAAAAGAAGCAAGTTGTTCATAATCATCAAAAGAAAAAGCCTAATGTATCGAAAAAGAAAACATTTCCTAAGAAGAAATCTTATCCTTCTATATATAGAAGTAACTTTGAACCTACTTATTTTTATTGTGGTATTAAAGGCCATACACCTAATGCTTGCTATGTTAGAAACTTTAGTATAGCAAGTGGGCATTATGTGTGGGTGAAAAAGGGAACTAACTATGAAGGACCCAAGGCAACTTGGGTACCTAACAAAGAATAATTTGTTTGTGTAGGTATGCTTGAAATCCACATCAAATGTTTGGTATCTTGATAGTGGATGTTCAAAGCATATGACAGGAGATGCACACCAATTTTCATATCTAGTACATAAAGCCAAAGGGTATGTCACCTATGGAGACAACACCAAAGGAAAGATTCTTGGCGTTGGAATAGTTGGCACACCTCCATCCATTCAAATTGAGGATGTTCTCTATGTTGAAGGATTAAAGCACAATCTTCTTAGCATAAGTCAACTTTGTGATAGAGGGTTCAAGATCAAATTCAACAAAGATGAATGTCTCATTATGGATGAGGCAACCAATGAGGTAAAACTCAAAGGTATAAGAACTAACAATATTTTTATGATTACTTTAGATGATTTGTCTCTGAAGGTACAATGTCTTATGGTAAACAACAATGACGCTTGGTTATGGCACAAGAGGATCGCTCACATTCACATGGAGCACTTGAAAAAATTGGTTAAGCATGACTTAGTTATTGGTCTACCAAAGATGAAGTTCATCAAGGACAAATTATGTAATGCATGCCAAAAGGGAAAACAGACCAAAACAACTTTCAAATCTAAGAATGTGGTGTCTACTACAAGGCCACTACAATTGTTACACATGGATCTCTTTGGTCCATCAAGAACAAAAAGCTTCGGAGGTAATGTATACGCTTTAGTCATTATTGATGATTTTTCTAGATATTCTTGGACTTTGTTTCTTGTGCAGAAAAGTGATGCTTTTATAGCCTTTAAGAAGTATGCTAAGCAAATCCAAAATGAAAAATCACTAAAGATTGTATCCATAAGAAGTGATCATGGTGGAGAATTCCAAAATGCTCAATTTGAAGAATTTTGTGAAGAACATGGTATCTCTCATAATTTTTCAGCACCTAGAACTCCAAAACAAAATGGAGTAGTTGAAAGAAAGAATAGGTTTCTAGTGGAACTTGCAAGAACAATGCTTAGTGATGCAAATCTTCCTAAATATTTTTGGGCGGATGCGGTTAGTACGGCATGTTATGTTGGAAATCGAGTTATCATTAGACCTATAATAAAGAAGACTCCATATGAACTCTTCAAAGGAAGAAAGCCAAATATTGCTCACTTCCACATTTTTGGATGCAAGTGCTTTGTTCTTAACAATGACAAGGATAATCTCGGTAAGTTTGACGAGAAATCCGACGAAGGTATATTTCTTGGTTATTCGCTTTCTAGTAAAGCATATAGAATTTATAATAAAAGAACTTTAACTATTGAAGAATCTATGCATGTATCTTTTGATGAAACTAACCCCTCTAAGGAGGAAGTAGTTGTTTGTGATGATGATGATCCTATAGATTTACCCCCGGAAGATCTTTCAATTGATCAAATTAAGAAATCACCGGAAAATCAAGAAAACATTGTACAACAAGATTAAAACATCAATGATCTACCAAAAGAATGGAAAACTCATAGAGACCATCCTATTGACAAAATTATTGGTGACATTAGCCAAGGAGTATCAACAAGATTGAATCTAAAAGATGCTTGCTTAAACATGGCGTTTGTTTCTCAAATTGAACCTACCAAAGTTGATGAAGCCTTAGGAGATGATCAATGGATTATTGCTATGCAAGAAGAATTAAATCAATTCGAGAGAAATCAAGTTTGGGAACTTGTTCCTAGACCAAGTGGTAAACACATCATAGGTACCCGATGGGTGTTTAAGAACAAACTTGATGAGAATGGTCTAATTGTTCGAAACAAAGCAAGGTTGGTTGCCCAAGGTTACAATCAAGAGGAAGGAATCGACTTTGAAGAAACATTTGCTCCGGTTGCAAGGTTAGAAGCTATACGTCTTTTACTTGCTTATGCTTGTTCATTAAAATTTCAGCTTTTTCAAATGGACGTCAAAAGCGCATTCTTAAATGGATACATCAATGAAGAAGTCTATGTCAAACAACCCCCGGGATTTGAAGACTTCAAACATCCTTCACATGTCTTTAAGTTGAGAAAGGCTCTTTATGGCTTAAAGCAAGCACCAAGAGCATGGTATGATAGACTTAGCAATTTTTTGTGTGAAAAAGGTTTTGAAAAGGGTAAGGTTGATAAAACCTTGTTCATTAAGAAAATCCAAAGTAACACTTTATTGGTTCAAGTCTATGTTAATGATATCATTTTTTGATCGACTAACAAAGAAATGTGTGAGGAATTCTCATTGATGATGCAAGGAGAATTTGAGATGTCTATGATGGGAAAGATGAACTACTTTCTTGGACTACAAATCAAGCAACTAGAAGATGGAATCTTCATCAATCAATCTAAGTATTGCAAAGAATTATTGAAAAAGTTTGATATGGACAATTGTAAAGCCATGAACACTCCAATGGGCTCCGGTACATATGTTGATCAAGATGAATCCGGTACTCCAATTGATATTACAAATTACAGAGGTATGATTGGTTCTTTATTATACTTGACGGCAAGCCGTCCTAACATCATGTTTAGTGTTTGTCTTTGCGCTCGCTTTCAAGCAAATCCAAAGGAATCACACCTCATGGCAGTTAAAAGGATCATGAAGTATCTTAAAGGAACAATCAATGTCGGGCTTTGGTATCCAAAAGGTAGTACTTGCACTTTAATTGGTTATTCTGACGCGGATTATGCAGGTTGTAAAACTGATCGTAAAAGCACAAGTGGTACTTGTCACATTATTGGAAATGCATTAGTATCATGGGCTTGTAAAAAGTAAGCATGTGTTGCTCTTAGCACGGCCGAAGAAGAATACATAGCAGCAGGTAGTTGTTGTGCACAAATTCTTTGGCTCAAGCAACAACTCCGTGATTACGGACTTGATCTCGGATGCATTCCTCTTCGATGCGACAATACAAGTGCTATCAATATTACAAAGAATCCGGTCATGCATTCAAGAACCAAACATATAGATATTCGACATCATTTTCTCCGTGATCATGTACTTAAAGGAGATGTCGAAGTCACTTTTGTGGATACTCATAACCAACTCGCAGATATCTTTACTAAACCGCTTGCTCAAGAACCTTTCTTCAAAATCCGAAGAGAACTTGGTATTTTGGATGAAGGTGATATCTAATGTTTCTCTTAAGATACACGTCTTAATTTTTATATGTATCTATTTCACTTTTTTCCCCATCCTTTTTGATGTTAACAAAGGGGGAGAAGAGTATGCATGTATGTTGTTTTGTTTCAAGAAATTGCAGGCCCAAATAAATATCAAACTCTCTCCAAAATTCAAAGAATCATGGACTTAGGGGGAGCATACAATTTAGGGGGAGCCTTGCATTTGCTCAACATGTTTGCTACACAAAACAACATGAACATTTCAAGAAATCGTTTTCAAGACTTGGTTGTCATCATCAAAAAGGGGGAGAATGTAATTGCAAGCTTCTCAAGTCATATTCAAAGGATGTGTTTTAATGAAGACAACTTGGACATCAACTTTCAAAGGATGTGCAAAAAGCTTATCAACATCAAATAAAAGTCTTGAAGGTTATTGAAGAATTATTGAAGAAATCATCAAATGTCAAAATGGTATAAATAATTCTTTAAATCTTGAATATAGATGTTCACAATATGCATTCATCAACATATACATATTCCATAACTTTAACATCAAGAAAAACTTTGCTTGAAATATCTTTCAAAATGTATTTTTGAAAATAAACCTTTAGGAACTGGTTCCGCCCTAACAGGGAACCGGGTTCCAGCATTTCTCAAAAAACATGTCCCTGGATTTTGGACCAGGAACCAGGTTGTACCAATAGGGGAACCGGTTCCTGCGTGAAAAATTTGAATTTCAATTTATAACGTTCACTAAGAACCGGGTTCTGTCTGTGTCGGAACCGGTTCTTAGCGAACCAATGCAGCTTTTACTTTGTTTTTTGAACATTTTTCAAGTGGTATCTTTTCATGAATGCATTGCATCTTTTCATATGAATTGGCATGAATGAAGAGGTTCTTACAACTTTATAAAATGCAGATTTTCTTATTTTCAAACAATGTTCAATACTTCAATTTTCAAATTAACAAATATACTTCTTCATTAACAATTTTCTCATTCACTCTCATTTGAATTTAAACTTTCATGTGTTCATAATTTTGTGAAACTTGCCATATACACTTTCATTATCATTACAAGTTTCATTCATACATTGTGAACATTTATATACATTGTTGAGAATTTTTTTTATCTTGAAGAAGAAGATCAATTGAAGATTGATAAAGCTCTCCATATACTTCAAAATTAATCATTGTATTACTTAAAGATTTTCCCTTACTATCCAGGATTGTTGGAAGTAAGTGTTGTGATTTGAAGAGGATTGTTCTTCATTCACATTAGTGTTTGTTTGGTCTTAAAGGTGTTAAGAACCTTTGATCACCCTATAGGTTAGATAGTAAGCATAGGATGTACAATCATTCTAACTATAGTGAAATCTCTTTCGTGTTGGAAAGGGGACTAGAGTACTCTCGGATTGTGAGGGGAACCAGTATATATCACCGTGTTCTTTACTTTTCCGCATTTATCACTTTCATCACCATAATCAGGAAAATATAAAGATATAAACAAAACCTTCAAACACTTAACCAAAAATTACTACCAAGCATTCTCATAAAATCGAGTAAATTTTTATAAGACCTAATTCACCCCCCTCTTAGGCACTCTGAGACTTACAATTGGTATCAGAGCAAGTTATAGGTAACTTGTTCCTAAAGATCCAGAATGGCTTCCGCAAATCATCAACCAGTTTTCAGAGATGGTGGTAGTAACAACAAGCCTCCTCTATTCTGTGGTGAATATTTTGACTTCTGGAAAATACGCATGAAGGCGCATTTAGAAGCACAAGGAGAGGAAGTATGGGATGCTGTTGAAAATGGTCCATTTATCCCGATATCAGTTATCAATGGCATTGGTTCTGTAAAGCCCAAAACTGTATGGGACGACGATGATAAAAAGAAAGTTCTCTATGACAAAAAGGCAATAAACCTTCTTCAAGGTGCACTCAGTATGGACAAATTTTTCCGTGTCTCGAACTGCAAGACAGCAAAAGAAATATGGGATACCCTGGTTCAAACTCATGAAGGAACGACTGAAGTAAAAAGATCAAGGCTAAATACCTTGAGTCAAGAATATGAACTATTTCGAATGCAGCCCGGAGAATCCATTCTTGACTTACAAAAGAGATTTGTGCATTTGACAAATCACTTAAATGCTCTTGGTAAAACTTTGATAAATGATGAACTCAACTTGAAAATCCTTAGATCATTGACTAGGGAATGGAAACCAAAGGTAACGACAATCTTGGAAAAGAAGAGTCTCTCCGCAATGACTTACGCTACATTATTTGGAAAACTTCAGGAATATGAAACGGAACTCGGTAGACTTGAAAAACATGAAAATTTAGAGAAGAAATCCAAAGGCGTTGCCTTGAAAGTTGATTCAAAGGAAAGTCAAGATAAAGATGCATCGGAGGAAGATGAAAACTTCTTGCTTCTTGTAAAAAGGTTAGGAAAATATTTTGGTCATAAAAATAATCTTCATAATGCTAACTTTGTCAAGAGGAAGAAATTTTATAATCATAAAGATAAAGAAGCCTCCACATCAACACAAGATGTCACATGTTATGAATGTGGAAAGCAAGGTCACATAAAGACGGATTGTCCAAAACTCTCCAAGAAAAATGGATTCAAAGGCAAAAAGGAGTTCAAGAACAAAAAGGCTTATGTTGCATGGGAAGATAATGAGATAAGTTCTTCATCCGATTCGGAAAGCGAGGAATGTGCAAATCTAGCATTAATGGCTTCACATCACTCTGACAATGAAGAAGAGTTTAGTAATGAATTTAATCTTTTTGATGATGATGTTCAAGATGCTATTGATGAACTCTTGAGAGAATGCAAAAGTTTATACAAAAAGGTGTCAAATCAAGAAAAAGAACTTCTAAGTTGTTTAGAAAAAATTGACACCATGACTAAAGATTTTGAACTTCAAAAACAGAATTTTATTAAAGAAAAAGAAAACTTTGCATGCTCCAAGTGTGAATCAAATGTCTTTCAAATTGTTCAATTGAAAAGAGTCATTGAACGATATGAAAAAGGACAAATAGGATTGGAAGGATTACTAAGCCAACAACGTTATCCTAATGATAAAAGGGGTCTTGGTTATGTGAATTATAAGAAACCAAGTAACAATCCCACTGTTTTTGTAAAGGCTAGTAATAGTTCCAATCCCAAGAAAGTAGAAAAGAAGCAAGTTGTTCATAATCATCAAAAGAAAAAGCCTAATGTATCGAAAAAGAAAACATTTCCTAAGAAGAAATCTTATCCTTCTAGATATAGAAGTAACTTTGAACCTGCTTATTTTTATTGTGGTATTAAAGGCCATACACCTAATGCTTGCTATGTTAGAAACTTTAGTATAGCAAGTGGGCATTATGTGTGGGTGAAAAAGGGAACTAACTATGAAGGACCCAAGGCAACTTGGGTACCTAACAAAGAATAATTTGTTTGTGTAGGTATGCTTGAAATCCACATCAAATGTTTGGTATCTTGATAGTGGATGTTCAAAGCATATGACAGGAGATGTACACCAATTTTCATATCTAGTACATAAAGCCAAATGGTATGTCACCTATGGAGATAACACCAAAGGATAGATTCTTGGCGTTGGAATAGTTGGCACACCTCCATCCATTCAAATTGAGGATGTTCTCTATGTTGAAGGATTAAAGCACAATCTTCTTAGCATAATTCAACTTTGTGATAGAGGGTTCAAGATCAAATTCAACAAAGATGAATGTCTCATTATGGATGAGGCAACCAATGAGGTAAAACTCAAAGGTATAAGAACTAACAATATTTTTATGATTACTTTAGATGATTTGTCTCTGAAGGTACAATGTCTTATGGTAAACAACAATGACGCTTGGTTATGGCACAAGAGGATCGCTCACATTCACATGGAGCACTTGAACAAATTGGTTAAGCATGACTTAGTTATTGGTCTACCAAAGATGAAGTTCATCAAGGACAAATTATGTAATGCATGCCAAAAGGGCAAACAGACCAAAACAACTTTCAAATCTAAGAATGTGGTGTCTACTACAAGGCCACTACAATTGTTACACATGGATCTCTTTGGTCCATCAAGAACAAAAAGCTTCGGAGGTAATGTATACGCTTTAGTCATTATTGATGATTTTTCTAGATATTCTTGGACTTTGTTTCTTGTGCAGAAAAGTGATGCTTTTAAAGCCTTTAAGAAGTATGCTAAGCAAATCCAAAATGAAAAATCACTAAAGATTGTATCCATAAGAAGTGATCATGGTGGAGAATTCCAAAATGCTCAATTTGAAGAATTTTGTGAAGAACATGGTATCTCTCATAATTTTTCAGCACCTAGAACTCCACAACAAAATGGAGTAGTTGAAAGAAAGAATAGGTTTCTAGTGGAACTTGCAAGAACAATGCTTAGTGATGCAAATCTTCCTAAATATTTTTGGGCGGATGCGGTTAGTACGGCATGTTATGTTGGAAATAGAGTTATCATTAGACCTATAATAAAGAAGACTCCATATGAACTCTTCAAAGGAAGAAAGCCAAATATTGCTCACTTCCACATTTTTGGATGCAAGCGCTTTGTTCTTAACAATGACAAGGATAATCTCGGTAAGTTTGACGAGAAATCCGACGAAGGTATATTTATTGGTTATTCGCTTTCTAGTAAAGCATATAGAATTTATAATAAAAGAACTTTAACTATTGAAGAATCTATGCATGTATCTTTTGATGAAACTAACCCCTCTAAGGAGGAAGTAGTTGTTTGTGATGATGATGATCCTATAGATTTACCCCCGGAAGATCTTTCAATTGATCAAATTAAGAAATCACCGGAAAATCAAGAAAACATTGTACAACAAGATTCAAACACCAATGATCTACCAAAAGAATGGAAAACTCATAGAGACCATCCTATTGACAAAATTATTGGTGACATTAGCCAAGGAGTATCAACAAGATTGAATCTAAAAGATGCTTGCTTAAACATGGCGTTTGTTTCTCAAATTGAACCTACCAAAGTTGATGAAGCCTTAGGAGATGATCAATGGATTATTGCTATGCAAGAAGAATTAAATCAATTCGAGAGAAATCAAGTTTGGGAACTTGTTCCTAGACCAAGTGGTAAACACATCATAGGTACCCGATGGGTGTTTAAGAACAAACTTGATGAGAATGGTCTAATTGTTCGAAACAAAGCAAGGTTGGTTGCCCAAGGTTACAATCAAGAGGAAGGAATCGACTTTGAAGAAACATTTGCTCCGGTTGCAAGGTTAGAAGCTATACGTCTTTTACTTGCTTATGCTTGTTCATTAAAATTTCAGCTTTTTCAAATGGACGTCAAAAGCGCATTCTTAAATGGATACATCAATGAAGAAGTCTATGTCAAACAACCCCCAGGATTTGAAGACTTCAAACATCCTTCACATGTCTTTAAGTTGAGAAAGGCTCTTTATGGCTTAAAGCAAGCACCAAGAGCATGGTATGATAGACTTAGCAATTTTTTGTGTGAAAAAGGTTTTGAAAAGGGTAAGGTTGATAAAACCTTGTTCATTAAGAAAATCCAAAGTAACACTTTATTGGTTCAAGTCTATGTTGATGATATCATTTTTTGATCGACTAACGAAGAAATGTGTGAGGAATTCTCATTGATGATGCAAGGAGAATTCGAGATGTCTATGATGGGAAAGATGAACTACTTTCTTGGACTACAAATCAAGCAACTAGAAGATGGAATCTTCATCAATCAATCTAAGTATTGCAAAGAATTATTGAAAAAGTTTGATATGGACAATTGTAAAGCCATGAACACTCCAATGGGCTCTGGTACATATGTTGATCAAGATGAATTCGGTACTCCAATTGATATTACAAAGTAAAGAGGTATGATTGGTTCTTTATTATACTTGACGGCAAGCCGTCCTGACATCATGTTTAGTGTTTGTCTTTGCGCTCGCTTTCAAGCAAATCCAAAGGAATCACACCTCATGGCAGTTAAAAGGATCATGAAGTATCTTAAAGGAACAATCAATGTCGGGCTTTGGTATCCAAAAGGTAGTACTTGCACTTTAATTGGTTATTCTGACGCGGATTATGCAGGTTGTAAAACTGATCGTAAAAGCACAAGTGGTACTTGTCACATTATTGGAAATGCATTAGTATCATGGGCTTGTAAAAAGCAAGCATGTGTTGCTCTTAGCACGGCCGAAGCAGAATACATAGCAGCAGGTAGTTGTTGTGCACAAATTCTTTGGCTCAAGCAACAACTCCGTGATTACGGACTTGATCTCGGATGCATTCCTCTTCGATGCGACAATACAAGTGCTATCAATATTACAAAGAATCCGGTCATGCATTCAAGAACCAAACATATAGATATTCGACATCATTTTCTCCGTGATCATGTACTTAAAGGAGATGTCGAAGTCACTTTTGTGGATACTCATAACCAACTCGCTGATATCTTTACTAAACCGCTTGCTCAAGAACCTTTCTTCAAAATCCGAAGAGAACTTGGTATTTTGGATGAAGGTGATATCTAATGTTTCTCTTAAGATACACGTCTTAATTTTTATATGTATCTATTTCACTCTTTTTCCCCATCCTTTTTGATGTTAACAAAGGGGGAGAAGAGTATGCATGTATGTTGTTTTGTTTCAAGAAATTGCAGGCCCAAATAAATATCAAACTCTCTCCAAAATTCAAAGAATCATGGACTTAGGGGGAGCATACAATTTAGGGGGAGCCTTGCATTTGCTCAACATGTTTGCTACACAAAACAACATGAACATTTCAAGAAATCGTTTTCAAGACTTGGTTGTCATCATCAAAAAGGGGGAGAATGTAATTGCAAGCCTCTCAAGTCATATTCAAAGGATGTGTTTTGATGAAGACAACTTGGACATCAACTTTCAAAGGATGTGCAAAAAGCTTATCAACATCAAATAAAAGTCTTGAAGATTATTGAAGAATTATTGAAGAAATCATCAAATGTAAAAATGGTATAAATAATTCTTTAAATCTTGAATATAGATGTTCACAATATGCATTCATCAACATATACATATTCCATAACTTTAACATCAAGAAAAACTTTGCTTGAAATATCTTTCAAAATGTATTTTTGAAAATAAACCTTTAGGAACCGGTTCCTCCCTAACAGGGAACCGGGTTCCAGCATTTCTCAAAAAACATGTCCCTGGATTTTGTACCAGGAACCGGGTTGTACCAATAGGGGAACCGGTTCCTGCGTGAAAATTTTGAATTTCAATTTATAACGTTCACTAAGAACCGGGTTCTGTCAGTGTCGGAACCGGTTCCTAGCGAACCAATGCAGCTTTTACTTTGTTTTTTGAACATTTTTCAAGTGGTATCTTTTCATGAACGCATTGCATCTTTTCATATGAATTGGCATGAATGAAGAGGTTCTTACAACTTTATAAAATGCAGATTTTCTTATTTTCAAACAATGTTCAATACTTCAATTTTCAAATTAACAAATATACTTCTTCATTAACAATTTTCTCATTCACTCTCATTTGAATTTAAACTTTCATGTGTTCATAATTTTGTGAAACTTGCCATATACACTTTCATTATCATTACAAGTTTCATTCATACATTGTGAACATTTATATACATTGTTGAGAATTTTTTTTATCTTGAAGAAGAAGATCAATTGAAGATTGATAAAGCTCTCCATATACTTCAAAATTAATCATTGTATTACTTAAAGATTTTCCCTTACTATCCAGGATTGTTGGAAGTAAGTGTTGTGATTTGAAGAGGATTGTTCTTCATTCACATTAGTGTTTGTTTGGTCTTAAAGGTGTTAAGAACCTTTGATCACCCTATAGGTTAGATAGTAAGCATAGGCTGTACAATCATTCTAACTATAGTGAAATCTCTTTCGTGTTGGAAAGGGGACTGGAGTACTCTCGGATTGTGAGGGGAACCAGGATATATCACCGTGTTCTTTACTTTTCCGCATTTATCGCTTTCATCACCATAATCAGGAAAAGATAAAGATATAAACAAAACCTTCAAACACTTAACCAAAAATTACTACCAAGCATTCTCATAAAATCGAGTAAATTTTTATAAGACCTAATTCACCCCCCCTCTTAGGCACTCTGAGACTTACAGAGTTCAATCAAGGAGAGTACGGGGCCGCTGAGTGATGTCACTAAGCACTAATGACCTAGAACCTTACTTGACCATCTTGGCCTTTTATTAGGGGTAGTGAGATGACCGTCTTTGGTGCAGTCCAAAGTTGGTAGATACTCGATACTACACTCATTGAGGGTTGTTTTCTTGGAATATTTTGGTCGCTAGTTAAGTGGCTAAACCAAAACAATGAACATAGAAAACAATCGATGATACTGAGCTCCTTAGAACCCGGTTACTATTTATAGGATAGGTTTTTAAGCCAACTAGACTCAAGAGGGTACTTACCTATGAAACCCCATACAAGCCTGAAATTAGGGTTTTGTGTGACTTGCTTGTACATATGTTTGTGCATACATCATGAACATCATAAAGCATCATATGCATCCACTAACCATTTCAAGGGTTTGGATCTTCATCTTTGTTCTTGTTTTGTAGGTCATGGAAATTCTTCGCAGGAAAACTATCCAAGTCAACCTTGTGAGAATCCCTCCTCAACTCAAGGAGCTTACATCCAGAATTCCAGAAAGCTCTCCCTTCAGTGAAAGACATGGTAGACTGCTCAACCTAGTCAACACCAACATTGAAGAAGACATGGTAAAGGTGTTGTTCCAATTCTTTGACCCCCTTCACCACTGTTTCACATTCCCCGACTATCAATTGGTGCCTACTTTGGAGGAATTTTCTCAACTCCTGAGAATTCCTATTCTTAATCAACTAACCTACAACGGTACGGAAAAAGAACCAAAGCCTGAAGATGTTGCTCAAGCACTACACTTGCAACCATCTGACATCAAGGGGCATTGGGAAACAAGAAGTGGTGTCAAGGGCTTCTTGGAAAAATTCTTGTTTGAGAAGGCACAAGAGTGTTGGAACTCCTTGGATCTGCAAGCCTTTGAAGAGATTGTCGCACTTCTCATTTATGGGTTGGTCTTGTTCCCAAATCTTGACCAGCTTATAGATGTCAACGCTGTCAAGATTTTCCTATCCAGGAATCCCATACCTACGTTGCTTGGGGACATCCTCCACTCATTTTACACACGAACAATGAGGAAGAGAGGTGTTCTCATGTGATGTACTCCTCTCCTTGCAAGGTGGTTTATTTTGCACCTTCCACAATCTGTTTTGAAGAATGACCAAGGCTTAAGGTGGTCACAACGGCTGATGACCCTCACACACTCTGATGTACATTGGTGTTCTAGGTCCATAGAAAATGTCATCATCATCGATCGTTGTGGAGAGTTTCCTAATGTTCCATTACTTGGCATTAGGGGAGGCATTACCTACAACCCTTGTCTAGCTTTGAGACAATTTGGATATGCACGGAGGGATGGCCCTCATGACATGCTGATTCCTGACCTAGTTTTTGACTTCAACAACGATGCGCAAGGACTTCGCCAAAGATTCATCAGAGCTTGGAGGATGCCTAACAAGGTAGATAGCAAGACACTGGGGCACAAGAACTCCATCCCTCTTGAGCCTTATCTCAAGTGGGTAAGGACCCGAGCCCAGAGTCTTATGATGCCTTACCCTCGTATTCTCCCTTTGATTAAAGAGCCCGTTAAGGAAGGAGAGGTTTCATACACCATCCTACATCCTGACATGCCAACATCATGGGAGGAGATGCAAAAGAGTTGGATCCAACTCAAGGAGGAACGGAATACTTTTGAAGCCAGCTTCTACGCCAGTGAGAAGAAGGTTTTGGAGCTCACCCGCCGACTTCATGAGGAGGAGACCCTCAACACTTACATCGCACCAAAAAAGATGTGCAACGTCTTTTTACCTTAAGAAGTTTTTGTAATATTTGGCCCATGGGACATTTATGTACTGACAAATTTCTTCTTATTAATATGACGTGTGTTCTTTTTGTTTGCAACAAATTTTGAATTTCTAAATCCTTGAATGCATTACATGAATAAACATATCATTCATCATATGCATAAGCAGGTCTTCACACCAGGTTTCCTTATCTCTCTGCTGTTTATTTCAGTAAGATGGATCTCGAACAGACGGTCAAAGATCTGTAGTTACAAAACTCACAGTTTCAACAGCTCCTAATGACCTTGGCAAAGGGTCAGGAGGATCTAAAAACACTGCTTGGGAACAAAGAGCAAGAAAAAGTGAAAAAGAAGAAGAAAAGAGTCGGGGTAGCTACACTGGGGAGAAGGTTTGAGAATGAAGCTAGAAGAGTTCTTGAATTTCCCTCTGCATCTGAGGAGGAAACCAGTAAGGGAAAAGGAGTTGCACTACCTTCTGAGTCTGAAGCTGAAGAGGAAGAGGTTGAGGAAGATGAAGACTACTCAGAGCAGCAATACCCGCCAGCGGATGACAAATACAAAAACCTGGAGGATAGACTGGCAGCTATGGAGCTGCAAAGGGTTCCTGGGTTAGATTTTGAAGAATTGGGTTTGATTGCTGGAATTGTGATCCCTCCAAAGTTTAAAGTGCCAGTTTTTGCAAAATATGATGGGTTGTCTTGCCCAAAGATGCACTTGAGGTCATATGTCAGAAGAATTCAACCTCATACATCCGACAGAAATCTTTGGGTACACTTCTTTCAGGATAGCTTGTCCGGTACATAGCTAGATTGGTTTTACAAGCATGAGAGGTCAGAGGTACATAGTTGGGAGGATTTGGCAGCTGCCTTTTATCGCCAGTATCAATATAACTCTGACTTGGCGCCAACCCGTACTCAGCTATAAAGTATGGGAATGGCCTCAAATGAGGGATTCAAAGAATACGCCCAGAAGTGGCGCGACTTGGACGGAAGAGTGCAGCCACCTCTTTCAGATAGGGAACTAGTTGATATGTTCTTGGGGACCCTATCTAGCCCGTTCTTCAACCATTTGATTGGGAGCTCTTCCGCAGGGTTTACTGAATTGATTCTGACTGGCGAACGGGTGGAAGCTGGTATTAAGAATGGGAAGATTCAAAGGGATGCCTTTGCATCTACAACCATTAAAAAGTCATTTCCAGCCAAGAAGGAAGCGGTTGTTGTGTACTCTCAGAAGGGATCGGGAAGAACTGAGCGTCGGCCGACTGTGGGGGCCGTGATGATTCAAAATTCATCAAATGATCAGCCTCGTAACAATCAGTCCATACCAAATCAGCAACGGGTAGAACGGCCACAACGGCAGTTCACCCGCATCAATATGACACCTGCACAAGTTCTTCCCCATTTGTTGAAGTTGAATCTAACTGGTTTAAAGGAGGCACCGAAGAACCCTAACACCACATCTCCATACTATCATGCCAATGCCAAATGTGCCTACCATTCTGATAGCGTCGGACATGACACCAATAATTGTTGGGCGCTAAAAAATAAAATTCAAGACTTGATAGATGCAAAAGAGGTCGAGTTCGATGCTACAGAGAAGTCGAATGTAATATCCGCTCCGATGCCAAAGCATGGCAATCATGTTCATGCTATTGAAGAAGATCTGTATGTTTCTGTTGTTGATGATCTGGTAACCCCACTGGTGACAATCAAGTTAAATTTGTTGAAGGCTGGGATTTTCCCAGGATGCAAAGAAGACCGCTATTGTTGTTCCTCCTTACCAATCGATTGTCTATTGCTGAAGATAGGCATCCAAGGCCTAATGGACAGCCAACAAATTCTTTTCGAAAAGATTCCTGCTATTCCAACTCCTATCAAAGACGTTTCAATAATCACCATTTCCACCAATCTTTCCAAGGTCCCTAAAAAGCCTGTTAAGATTACATCCGCTACGAAGTTTGTTCCTCTGAAAATAGCCATGCATGGGCCTGTCCCCTACAAATCTGACAAATCAATACCATGGAATTACGATGGAGAAATCTACTACCATGGTGTTAAACAAGTTGAGATAACTGAAGAGAGATCTGACAAAGAAGATGCCGACATTGGAAACATTGCCGGTACGAGCAAGATTACCCGAAGTGGGAGAATATTTTCTCCATAGATTGCCCCTCCAAAGGAAATCTTTGGACCCTCAGCTGCTGCCAAAGTTACTCCTGCACCGATAAAACTGTCTGCAAGAACTCCGTTGATTGAAGAAGCTGTTACTCCTGTGGTTGTCCCTCCTACTTCTGCTGATAAGGGGAAGGGATCCAAGATGAGCTCGTCAGGACGAGGGCTCAGCCATTGGTTATCCCCGAAACCTCTAAGAAAGAAATGGAGGAGATTCTGAAAATAATTAAGAGTGATTATGATGTGGTAGAGCAACTGGGGCAAACCCCCTCGAAGATCTCCATGTTAGCGTTGCTGCTTTTTTCTGAGGCTCATGCCAAAGCATTGATAAGATTTCTGAAGACAGCCCATGTTCCCCAGGAAACCTCAGTCGATCAATTCAAGGATTGTGTAGCCAGCCTTACCGCAGACAACGGCTTAGGTTTCTCTGATGCTGACCTGACTCCGAAAGGAAGAAAACACAATGACGCATTGCATGTGTCAGTTGAATGCCGAGGAACTACTCTTGCCCATGTTTTGGTCGACACTGGTTCTTCTCTGAACATGCTGCCTAAGAAAGCTTTGGATCGATTGGATTGCGAGGGCTTGGAGCTGAAACTAAGTAATATCATTGTCAGGGCCTTTGACGGGTCTAAAAGAATGGTGCATGGGGAGGTCGACATCCCTATCAAGGTAGGAACTGAAGTATTCCACTCAACTTTCTATGTGATGGACATTCGTCTGTCATACTCTTGCTTGCTAGGGAGACCATGGATACATAATGCTGGCGCGATCACTTCCTCCCTACATCAGATGCTGAAATATCCTGTCAAAGGAAAGATTATAACTGTACACGGTGAAGAGGAATATATGATCAGTCACCTGAACTCCTTTCGGTACGTGGAAGTGGAAGGCGAATTCATTGAGACACCGTTCCAACACTTCGAGGAAATTGCTCCCGAGGTTGCGGTAGCAAAGGCAGTAGCTGAGGAACCCAAGCAGGTGGCCTGGATGGCATCTCTGAAAGACGCAAAGTCTGCAATGAAGGAGGGAAAAAGCTCAACATGGGGATAGTTGCCTGACATTCCTCACAAAACAGACAAGTTTGGGTTGGAATTTACCGCTGCGGGGCAAAAAGCTATGCGTCGCTCAAAAATTGAAAGAACACCCATTAAGATTTCTCCTCATGGAATCCATGCTTTGGAAGACGAAGACGAAGAGGGTAACATTGAAGATTGGATCTTCCCAACCATCGAAGGGGGACTACACAACTGGGAGGCGAAAGACTTCGTCCCCATTACTTTCATTAATCAGTAACTTATCTTTCGAACATTTCCTGTTGGTCTGTGATAATTACTTTTAAACAATTTGCACACTACTTTTTCACCTCATGCCTTGCCCGGGGTATGTAGGTCCATTTGTAAGGGTTTTGATTCTCTTCATATCCATATGCCATGTTTAATGATTCATTGGACGTTTTTCATTTATAAAACTGTTGTGTTCATTTTCTTTCCTTTTTGCATTTTTGTTTGTTTAAGGATGGCTATCCCTTACACACACCCACACTCACAAATGCAGGTATCCATCCACTCTGGATTCTATGGGTGACTATTTTGCTATGTCCTTCAATAACTCTGAAGACTTGGTCAATCAGGCTGAGTATGAAGATGACGAAGATTATGAAGTACCAGGAGAGCTAGCCAGGCTTCTACAACAAGAAGAAAGGGCCATCTTGCCTCATGAAGAGTTGTTGGAAACAGTCAACTTAGGAACAGAGGAAGACAGGAAAGAAGTACAAGTGGGTGCCAATTTGGAACCAAGTGTCAAGGAGCGTTTGGTACAGCTGTTAAATGAATACGTTGAAATCTTCGCCTGGTCTTATGAAGACATGTCGGGTTTAGACACTGATATCGTGGTTCACCGTCTCCCTACAAGAGAGGATTGTCCACCGATCAAGCAAAAAATACGCCGAATGAGGCCCGACATGTCTGAGAAGATTAAAGCAGAAGTAATGAACCAATTTAACGCTGGCTTTCTGGTTGTTACATCCTATCCACAATGGGTTGCTAACATTGTGCCAGTACCTAAAAAAGACGGCAAGGTCAGAATGTGTGTGGACTACCGGGATTTGAATAGGGCCATCCCTAAGGATGATTTTCCGCTACCGCACATCGACATTTTGATTGACAACACAGCTCAGCATAAAGTGTTTTCCTTCATGGATGGATTCTCGGGCTACAACCAGATCAAAATGGCCTCCGAGGACATGGAGAAAACAACCTTTGTTACACAGTGGGGAACCTTCTGTTACAAGGTGATGCTGTTTGGACTGAAGAACGCAGGGGCAACTTATCAACGCGCCATGGTAGCTTTGTTTCATGAAAAGATACATCATGAGATCGAAGTTTACATAGACGATATGATAGCTCGATCACAAACAGAGGAGGAACACCTTGAGCATCTGCAAAAGCTGTTTGCCAGGTTGAAAGAGTACAAACTCAGGCTGAATCCAAGTAAATGTACTTTTGGAGTTAGGTCTGGTAAACTTCTAGGATTTATTGTCAGCAACAAGGGCATTGAGGTCGATCCAGCAAAAGTGAAAGCAATACAAGAAATGCCTGCTCCCCGTACTGAAAAGGAGGTTAGAGGGTTCTTGGGGAGCTTGAACTATATTGCCAGATTCATCTCTCATCTGACGTCTACCTGTGAGCCAATTTTCAAACTATTGAAGAAAGATCAGGTAGTCGAATGGAATGACGATTGCCAAGCTGCTTTTGATAAGATCAAGGAGTATTTGCTAGAACCTCCTATTCTGATGCCACCCGTCGAAGGAAGACCGTTGATCATGTATCTGACCGTCTTGGATAACTCAATGGGGTGTGTTTTGGGCCAGCATGACGAGTCTGGTCGAAAAGAGCATGATATTTATTACCTTAGCAAAAAGTTTACCGACTCTGAGACTCGCTACTCACTGCTCGAGAAAACTTGTTGCGCTTTGGTATGGGCTGCTCGCCGACTAAGGCAGTATATGTTGACTCATACCACTCTGTTGATTTCCAAAATGGATCCTATCAAGTATATCTTCGAGAAGCCTGCTTTATCTGGAAGAATCGCTAGATGGCAAATGATCCTAACTGAGTATGATATCCAGTACACTACCCAAAAATCTATAAAGGGGAGTGTACTAGCTGACCATCTAGCTCATCAAGCTATCGAAGATTATCAGTCCATGAGATTCGACTTCCCGGACGAGGACATCATGAATTTGGACAACATTAAAGGTAACGGACCGTATGACGGACCTGGAAAAGGATCTCGATGGACCCTGTACTTTGATGGTGCTTCAAATGCACTTGGAAACGGTATCGGTGCGGTACTCATTTCCCCGGAAGGTTGTCACACGCCTTTCACGGCCCGACTTTGCTTCAACTGTACCAACAACATGGCTGAATATGAAGCTTGCATTTTTGGTCTCAAGGCTGCTATTGACCTGGGGATCAAATCTTTGATCGTATTTGGGGACTCGGCTTTGGTTATCAGTCAAGTCAAAGGAGAGTGGGACACTAAACATCCTAATCTTATCCCATACAAAGAACATGTTCTGACATTGTTGCCTCATTTCGAGCAAATCACCTTCGAGCATTTCCCGCGAGAAGAGAATCAGCTAGCAGATGCTCTGGCTACAATGTCTTCCATGTTTAAACTCAACTGGGATAACGAGGCTCCCCAAATCACCATCGAGCGAATGGATGAACCCGCGCATTGTCATGAGATTAATACCGAAGAAGTAGTGGAACAACCTTGGTTTCACGAAATCAAAAGGTATCTCCAGCCTAGAGAATATCCCGAAGGAGCTTCCGTAAATGACAAGAAGTTCCTAAGGAAATTTGCTGCCAAGTTCTTCCTGAGCAACGGCATCCTCTATAAACGCAACCATGATTGTGTTTTACTCCGATGTGTAGATAAAGCTGAAGCAGAGCTAATCATGACCGAGATACACAGCGGTACATTTGGCACCCACTTGAGCGGGCATACGATGGCTAAGAAGATTCTAAGGGCAGGCTATTACTGGTCTACCATGGAAGCAGATTGCCATCAACATTCCCGTACTTGCCATAAATGTCAAGTCTACGCTGACAAGATTCATATTCCTCCTGTTCCTCTCAACATTCTGACAGCTCCTTGGCCATTCGCAATGTGGGGCATTGACATGATTGGAGAGATCAAGCCCACAACATCTAATGGACATCGCTTCATCTTGGTCGCCATTGACTACTTTACCAAATGGGTCGAAGCAGCTTCCTTCGCCTCTGTTACAAAAAATGTGGTTGCCCGCTTCATCAAGCAAAACCTCATATGCCGGTATGGTGTTCCCGACAGGATCATTACAGACAACGGTACAAATCTGAATAATACTATGATCACCGCTCTATGCGAACAGTTCAAGATTTATCATCACAATTCATCTCCCTATCGGCCAAAGATGAACGGTGTTGTTGAAGCTGCGAACAAAAACATCAAGAAGATCATTCAGAAAATGACAGTCACCTACAAGAACTGGCATGAGATGTTGTCGTTTGCTCTGCATGGATACCGTACCACGGCACGTACTTCGACCGGGGCAACCC
This sequence comes from Vicia faba, assembly GCA_948472305.1. Lineage (NCBI taxonomy): Eukaryota > Viridiplantae > Streptophyta > Magnoliopsida > Fabales > Fabaceae > Vicia > Vicia faba. The sequence continues at coordinate 853,571,387 of OX451741.1, forward strand.
CATTTTCTTTGGTATATGGCATGGAAGTTGTCCTACCCATGGAGGTTCAGATTCCTTCTTTAAGGATCATGAAGGACGCTGGTTTGAATGAAGACGATTGGATTCAGACCCGACTTGATCAACTCAATTTGATCGACGAGAAGCGACTCGCTGCTGTTTGCCATGGTCAAACGTATCAAAAACGGATGATCAAGGCTTTCAACAAGAAAGTCAGACGTCAAGTATATCAAGTCGGAGATCTCGTAATCAAGCGGATTATCTTGCCGCAAAGTGATCCCAGGGGCAAATGGACTCCTACTTACAAAGGACCATTTGTAATCAAGAGCATATTTTCTGGTGGTGCAATGATTCTGACCACCATGGACAGCGACGATTTGTCGCACCCTGCGAACGCAAACATAGTCAAAAGATACTACGCATAAAGTCACCCGACAAGTCGAAAACCCGAAAGGGTGGCTTGGGCAAAAATGGGCATCCCGGTGAACCGAAAACCCGAAAGAGCGGTTCAGGCAAAAATTAGGGATAAAACCAAAAAAAATCTGTACACCCGGCAAGTTGAAAACCCGAAAGGGCGACTTGGTGAAAAAAAGGGTTTCCCGGTGGATTGAAAACCCGAAAGGGTGATCCAGGAAAAAGTTAGGGAATTAAAGCGTATGACTATGTCTCGTCGGATCACTTTAAAGAACAATCTCTTCATCAACAAGCTTCAAGCTTCTGATCAATCCAGTCATCGGCGGACGAAGCATTTTGAATGGACAAGATATTCAGAGTTGTGAAGGCTATGACAGAATGGGATCCCATAGAATTGTTGCACATAGCCATCTTTCTTTTGTATAAATTTTCAATTCTTTACGACAGCATCCTCTTACTAGGGTGTCTGTCTCCTTTGTACAAAGATACTCATAATAAGTTAATACAAATACTTTTCCAAATACAGAAATTTGCTTTGTCTTCCTTTTTCTCTTTTGCACTTATGTTTTATTTGAGAAACGTCCAATATTTTGTTAAACAGGCATATGCATTTGAACATAATCATTTTCCTTACAAACCAAGAAGAGATGATTGCAGATAGTTTAAGGGTACAGATAGATATCTCGATACCCTTTCAAAAAAAATCCCCCGCAGATTTAAACTCCAAATTCCTCGGCAAAGTCAAAATCCAGAGCTTAATTCCCCAAACAGAGTTAAACTTCAGGATCCTCAGCAGAAAAGCTTTCTCAAAACTGATTTCCCCAGCCAGAGAGCCTTCCGAAACTCAAATTCCCCACAGAGTTAAGTTTCAGGATCCCCAGCGGAGCCTTAAGAATCTGAAAATCCTATCCCCAGCGGAGCTAAGACTTTCAACTATCAATCCCCAGCGGAACCGGACTAGTGAGCTTTCTCCCCACAGAGATGCTTCCCGCCAGACTGAAAACTCTCAGTCTTGCTTCTCCAGCATAAGTCTACCAGGTTTTGGAGTCCCCGGTAGAGATCATCAAAACTCTCTGGCCCTACCAGTCACCAAGGAATTCTAGTCCCTAACAGTGGTCCTAAGATCCCTTGACATATGAAGATCTTGTTCCCCGAGCAGTCAGCAGTCAACAAGGACGACTCAGCTTCAGCAATCAGAGATTCCTGCTTTCCCCTGCAGCAGTCAATGATTCACTTTCCCCGGCAACAGTCAAGATTCTATTATCTCCGGCAATCCAGGATTCATCTATCCTCTGCAAGACAGCTCATCAGCTTACATGCGCATTCATTACATTCATATCATAAACATTGATATAACATATATTGCATCATACATTTCATGCAATATAACTTTGTGTTTTAGCTAACATTTCATCCTTTTCAGGATAAGATTAAAAGGCTATCATTAACAATTGTTCAGATACAGTATGGATACACCCCAGACAAGGTGGTCATTCTATTACTCATTCAAGATTTCAAGTCAGATACAGTGCAGATACACCCCAGACGCGGCGGTCATTCTACTACTCATTCAGACTACAGCGATCAGATACAGACTAGATACACCCTAAACACGGCGGTCATTCTATCTCTCATTAAGATTCGCTTATCCATCTCAAGGTCCAATGCATTCCAAGCACGAATACCGTTCTGACCTTTACAACAGCAGTCTGATTCTCCCCAGTGCGTTCGCCACGAAAGTTATTCTGTCATTTTTTAGATCCCAGTTACAGTTTCAGATACACTCCAGACACGGAAGTCATTCTGTTACTCATACGGATCTTAATCCCAGTTACAGTTTCAGATACACTCCAGACACGGAAGTCATTCTGCTACTCATACAAATCTCAACTTCATATACAGTCCAGATACGCTCCAAACACGGTTGCCATTCTGTCACTCATTCAGAATTTGTCCCCAGCACGCAGTTGCTCCATACAGATATTTCTCTGTTACCCAGATACAATACAGATACACTCCAGACACGGCAGTCATTCTGATATTCATTCCATATTCAAACACAGTTACAGCTCAGATACGCCCCGGATGCGGAGGCCATTCTGTTGCTCATACAAATTCAGTCTCCAGATACAGCTCAAATGCATTCCAAACACGGATACCATTTTGATCTTCATTCTTCTGACCAATCACATTGCAGTTCAACAAATATTCCAGATGGCATCTTTAAGCCCATCCCCGACAATATTCTGTCTCCCCTCCAGATGGAATCTTTAAGCCCATCTCCAAATGGCATCTTTAAGCCCATTCTCGCATCCATGTCTTGACGAGTGCAAATTTAAGGGCACTCTGGTGTCCAATCTCCTTTTACCTTCGAGACGCGAAAGGCAAGCTTGCCAATCTAACTCTTCAGGTTCAAGAAGATTGAACATGGGAAACTGTTGTACCCCAAAATTTGCCCTCTCATTTCATCATTATTTTCTCACCACAAGACCCTTGGAGCTCAAGATCAAATTAGGGTTTGCTCTGCTCAAGACTCCTCCTTGCACTGTTGACCCAAATTAGGGTTTGAGTTTGCACAAGGATGTTTTGACCTAAAATGCCCAAAGTGACTTTCATGCTCCATGTTGGACTCACAAGCTTATCCATACCAAGTTTCAAGCCTTGATTCCAATCTTTGCCCAGTCAATTGGACAGTTGACCTAAAATCAGTTGTATTGGGAAAAAGTCAATTGTGGCCAATTGACAGTCAAACCTCATGATTTTTGACCCACATCAACATATTGAACTCATATGAACCATTTGGTCAAGTTTGGATCATAATTCCACAAGAAATTTGATCAGATCACCAAAAGGGCAAAATGGTCATTTTAGGGTTTTGATTGCACAAAGGCAATTTTTGACTGTTTGACCAAACCAATGGCAAATCAAGCTCAAATATGGACTCAAGGACTCAATGGCATTGTCTTGACCCATTCAACAAGTTCAAAATATCCCAAATGCACAGGATTGACAGATGAATTTTTCAGTCAACTGATCAAATTTTGATTGTATACTGAAAAGTCAAACTTTGACTTTTTGGTCAAAATCAAGTGCCAAGATTCATTTTTCACAAGACATGTCAAATTATGAAACTTGTTCATCAAGAAACCAAAAATTGCAATTTAGGGTTTAAAATGAAGAAATTTAATAACTTAGAAATTTTCTAAGTTATGAAATTTCCTAATTTTTTCCAAACTTTGTCCCATTTTTTCATCAAGATGTAAATGGATTCAAGCAAAACTCAAAACATGAAAGTTGTAGTCCATTGCAAAATATACAACTTTGATTCACAAAGTTTTTTCAAAAGAAGCTTGTAGTTCAAGTTATGATTTTTGGAATAGGGGTGCAAAACATTCTTAACTTAGAAATTTTTGACCTATTTTAGGCAGGATTTTTGCCCAACTTCATGGCCACTTTTCACATGCTTCCACTTGGAATTTCAACTTGCATTACAAAGATGGATTGTAGTACACATTCCAAGCTTTCCAAATTGTCCAAGAACTTCTCAAACACCCTTGTGGTTAGGGAGAATAGAATTTTCAAAGTTGGGCAAAATCCACTTTTGTTCTTGACCAAGGCATGTTCATACACTTTGTATTTTCAAACTCAGCATGGTTCAAGCTAGATTACAGGCCTCTAATCCCATTCACACTCAATAATTAAATACCAATCCATTTTGTTCTAGCATTATTTTGTTCATATAGTCATTACACAAAGAATTAACCTTTAAATGGAAAAAGCAAGTTTGCCATTTTGAAAAAGCAATGCTTTATGTCAAAGTCCATACCTTGGAAGTACAAGCAGATCTTTGAGGCACAAGTTGGTGGACAAATCCCACTGATCAAGAAGAGAAAATTCAGCATGCTTGAGGGACCTGCATTGGCCTATAACCCAACTTGACTATCTTTGCTTATCTTAGAAGAAAACTTGCATATTGAACCATAACTCACATTCCTGCAAAGACCAACAAAAACAAACTTTGTAAACACATTTCATACTCCCTAACTGACCTAAAGCATGGCCAAAATACCCTTGATCCCTCCTCATACAGAAAATCACAGTTTTGTGGCAAAACAGGGCATAGGCTGCAACTTGAATCCCACAGTCCATTCCTGTCGTGCGTTTTGGCTAAAACCTCTTCAAACACATTCCCTACCATCCATTAAAGCTATTTCAAGCATTGAACTTGAACTGTAACATCCATAACTAAGGTTTCCATTTTCACTTTTCAGCTGTGCAGGTTGACTTCCATAGCTCGATTCAGTTAGTTTCAAAGCAAGCTAGAGGTTGGAGGAGCATCCTTGGACTTCAGGCTGTTAGAACAATGTTTGAATCTAGTACCCTATAATTAAGTTTTGATGATAACAAAGTGAAAAGATATAGTAGTTAAATATTTCATGATTGAATTATATGCTACTTAAAATTACTATGCTCTGATTTGCAGATATGCTGATTAAAATAAGCAAGATCACGTTCTCAGCATCAGAATATGAGTTTGCACACCAGCATCAGAAGTTGCTGAATCAGAACGTCAAGATCAGAAGATCAACGCTTGCACATGCTGAAGCTTGATGAACAGAACTGCGCGTGAAATACTCTGATACAGAATCAAATTAGTTCATCAGCAGCGAAGCAGAATCAGAATGAGCCAAGCCAGAACGTGCATTGAAGAAGCAACGGTACTGTGCATTGAAAGCTAATCAATACCAACGGCATCATTCTAGACAAGATCTGCTCAGAAAGGAAAGCTTGTTAATAGCATTGAATCAAGAATATTTGTTTCAACGTTCATCTTCTCAAGTGCTATATAAACCAAGCTTTGAAGATTATCACGGCTAATGCTTCCAAACTCTCTACACGCAAAAAGTTGAACAGTAATCTTAACTCTACAAGTTTTGCTAAACCACCAAACTCTGATACTCTATTAGCGTTTAGCATCTTAGTATTCTAAGCTTCATTTGTGTAAACATCACAGTTGTGATATAGTTTTTGTAGAAAACATTCATACACACTTCTTCATTCCTTTGTAAGAAAGTGTTGCCTTGACAAACCGGATTGTGGTTTGAATCAAGAAGGTTTTAGCAGTTGCTAAAGCAGATTTGTATTCAGTTGAATATAGTGAATTAAGACCTCGTTGGAGAGAGGCGAAATCACCTTGAACGGGTGGACTGGAGTAGTTTGAGATCAAACGAACCAGGATAAAAATACCTTGTCATTTGCTTTAAAGTTTCCAGTTTTACAATTCAACCCCCCCCCCTTCTTGTGTTTTTCACCCCTTCAATTGGTATCAGAGCGCCTGGTTCTGAGCTAAAACACTTAACCGTGTCAGTAAAAGATCCAGCGTCAGAAAAACACTATGGCAGGAAACAACTCTCATTTCAGCAATGACAACAATGAGGATAGAGACAGATTCAGCGGCAAACCTCCAGTCTTTGATGGAGAAAACTTTGACTACTGGAAAGACAGAATTGAAAGCTTCTTTCTAGCACATGATGCTGATCTGTGGGATATGGTGACAGATGGATACACGCACCCTGTTAATGCAACTGGTCAGAAGATTGATAGAAAATCAATGACTGATCAACAAAAGCGTGATTTCAAGAATCACCATAAGGCCAGAACCATCCTCCTCAGTGCTATCTCCTATACTGAGTATGAGAAGATCTCCAACAGAGACACAGCTAAGAACATCTTTGATTCTCTCAGAATGACGCATGAGGGCAACGTCCAAGTCAAGGAAACAAAGGCTCTGGCGCTCATTCAGAAGTATGAGGCGTTTAAAATGGAAGAATCTGAATCCATTGAAACTATGTTCTCCAGATTCCAGATTCTGGTAGCTGGTCTCAAAGTTCTGGACAAGGGGTACTCTACTGCTGACCATGTCAAGAAGATAATCAGAAGTTTACCCAAGCAGTGGAGGCCTATGGTTACTGCTCTGAAGCTGGCGAAAGATCTCAACAAAATCACTCTGGAGGAACTTATAAGCTCCCTCAGAAGTCATGAGATAGAGCTGGAAGCTGACGAGCCTCAGAAGCAAGGTAAGCCTATAGCTTTAAAATCTAACAGAAAATCTGAATCTAAAGTTTTGCAGGCAGTTGAAGAAACATCTGATGGATCCTCATCAGAAGAAGACGAGCTTTCTCTTCTCTCCAGAAGAGTAAATCAACTGTGGAAGCAAAGACAAAAGAAATTCAGGAATCCCAGAAGATCTGATCAGAACGAGTCTTCCTCCAGATACAGAAGAACAGATTCTTCCTCTGGATACAGAAGATCTGAAGGCTCCTCAGGTAGCAAGAAGCCAAATACAAAAGACATCATCTGCTACGAGTGCAATGAGCAAGGTCACTACAAGAGCGACTGCCCAAAGCTTCAGAGGGAAAAGCCAAAAAGGAAGTTTGGAAGAGAGAAGAAGAAAAGTCTCATGGCCACATGGGATGACTCTGACTCGTCTGAAGCTGACTCAGAATCAGATGATGAAAGGGCGAACATAGCGCTTATGGCTAACATTCCAGATGACAGTGAAGCTTCTGACTCAGACTCAGAATCAGACACAGAAGAGGTATTCCCTAACTTCGCTGTTAATTTTACAAAGGCTGAACTTGCTGAAAGCCTAAATGAAATTCTGGAACGTTATCAGCAGATTAGAGCTAAATTCAGAGACCTGAAAAGGACTCTTGAATCTGACTCTAATAAGTCTGAGAGTCTCAAATTGGAAAACTCTGAGCTGAGAGATAAAATTTTAAAATTAGAAAACTCTTTACAAAACTCTCAGAAGGTACCAATTTCTGAAACTCCCAGCAACGCTGATGAGATCATCAAGGAGTATGATCATAGTTTCCAGAAGTTCCTTGCTAAAAGCATAGATAGAAGCAGAATGGCTTCAATGATCTATGGAGTTAGCGGAAACGGCAGGAAAGGAATAGGATACCTAGGTAAGGTTCCTACACCCAAAAATGTCATGGATTTAACAATTAAATACACTCCTCTAAATTCACACTTTGTGTATGGTCACACACATGACATCAAATATACTAGTAGTAATCACTTTGTGAAACCAAAATTCAACCAGAGTTTTGGTAAAACTAACAAATCAGGACCCAAGAAGATCTGGGTACCTAAGGATAAAATAATACATGTTGCAGATATCTTTAGCAGCAAGTCAGAAACACCAATCATGGTACCTGGACTCTGGCTGCTCACGTCACATGACGGGAAGAAGGCATATGTTCCAAAGCCTGGAACTTAAGCCTGGAGGCCACGTTGGCTTTGGAGGCAATCAGAGGGGAAAGATAATTGGCTCTGGAACTGTAGGTAACGGAAATCTTCCCTCTATTAATAATGTTCTGCTTGTTGATGGATTGATGCATAACCTGTTATCCATAAGTCAATTAAGTGATAACGGTTATGATATAATCTTTAATCAAAAATCATGTAAAGCTGTTAGTCAGAAAGATGGGACTATCCTATTTAATGGTAAGAGGAAAAACAACATTTACAAAATCAAACTTTCTGAACTTAAGAGTCAGAACGTAAAATGTCTTCTGTCTGTTAACAACGAGCAATGGATCTGGCACAGAAGATTGGGACATGTTAGTATGAGAAGAATATCTCAGATTAACAAACTCAATCTGGTCAGAGGACTTCCAAATTTGAAGTTCAATTCAGATGCTCTGTGTGAAGCATGTCAGAAAGGCAAATTTGCAAAACCCTCTTTTAAATCCAAAAATGTTGTTTCTACCTCTAAGCCATTAGAACTTCTGCACATTGACTTATTTGGACCAGTTAAAACTGCTTCTGTCAGTGGCAAGAAGTATGGGTTAGTAATCGTAGATGACTATAGCAGATGGACATGGGTAAAGTTCTTAAGACACAAGGACGAGTCACACTCTGTGTTTGTTACCTTCTGTAACCAAGTTCAGAATGAAAAAGATCTTAGAATCGTTAAAGTCAGAAGTGATCATGGTGGAGAATTTGAAAATAAAGATTTTGAGTCATTCTTCAATGACAAAGGCATTCTGCATGATTTCTCTTGTCCTAGAACTCCTCAACAAAATGGAGTTGTAGAACGAAAGAACAGAACATTGCAAGAAATGGCCAGAACCATGATCAACGAGACAAACGTTGCTAAGACTTTCTGGGCAGAGGCAATAAACACAGCGTGCTACATTCAGAATAGAATCTCAATAAGACCTATTCTGGAAAAGACTCCATATGAATTGTGGAAGAACAGAAAGCCCAACATTTCGTACTTTCATCCATTTGGATGTACTTGCTATATGTTAAATACTAAGAATTATTTGAACAAGTTTGATTCTAAGGCACAGAAGTGTATTATGTTAGGATACTCTGAACGCTCAAGAGGGTACAGAGTATACAATACAGAAACACAGATTGTGGAAGAATCAATCAGTGTTCGTTTTGATGACAAGCTTGACTCTGAAAAGTCAAAGCAGAATGAAAATCTTGCAGGTATAGAAATTGAATTTGCAGGTTCTGAAGACAGGTCATCAGAAGCTCTCAACACAGACATTCCTTCAACGTCTGAAAGAAGCAATGCTAGAAATCCTACAACTGCTGCTGATCAACCTCAGAAGAGATTACCCAGAAGCAGTTTGGATCACCCAGAAGAGACTATCCTAGGAAGAAAGGAAGATCCAATCAGAACAAGAGCAAGCTTCAGAAACTCTGAAGAAACTCTGATGGGACTTGTGTCTCTGATTGAACCTTCTTCTATTGATGAAGCACTTCTGGACAATGACTGGATTCTGGCAATGCAAGAAGAGCTGAATCAATTCACCAGAAACGACGTTTGGGATCTCGTTCCAAGACCAAAAGGATTCAACGTCATTGGAACAAGATGGGTGTTCAGAAACAAGCTCAATGAACAAGGTGAAGTCGTCAGAAACAAGGCACGACTGGTTGCACAAGGTTATAGTCAGCAAGAGGGGATAGACTATACAGAAACCTTTGCCCCAGTCGCCAGGTTAGAATCTATCAGACTCTTAATCTCATTTGCTGTTAATAGAGGCATCACTCTGTATCAGATGGATGTCAAAAGTGCATTCTTAAATGGTTATATAGAAGAAGAAGTGTATGTTCACCAACCCCCAGGTTTTGAAAATACTAAACATCCAGAACATGTTTTCAAACTGAAAAAGTCACTGTATGGTCTGAAACAAGCTCCCAGAGCTTGGTATGAAAGGCTAAGTAACTTTCTGCTTGAAAATGAGTTCACCAGAGGGAAAGTGGACACCACTCTATTCTGTAAAACAGTTAAGAGTGACATTTTAGTCTGTCAAATTTATGTTGATGATATAATCTTTGGTTCTACTAATCCTTCTCTTGGAAGAAAATTTGCTAAGTGTATGCAGGCAGAATTTGAGATGAGCCTCATGGGGGAACTGAAGTTCTTTTTAGGAATTCAGATCAATCAAACTCCAGAGGGAACTTACATTCATCAGAGCAAATACATCAGAGATCTTCTGAAGAAATTTGACCTCTCAGAATGTAAGCCATCAAAGATTCCAATGCATCCCACGTGCATTCTGGAAAGAGAAGAGGTAAGCAAAAGCGTAGAACAGAAGGTCTACAGAGGTATGATTGGTTCTCTCCTTTATCTGACTGCTTCAAGACCTGATATTCTATTCAGTGTATGTATTTGTGCTAGATTCCAATCAGATCCTAGAGAATCTCACTTAACAGCTGTTAAGCGAATTTTCAAGTATCTGAAAGGTACTACTAATCTGGGTTTGTTTTATAGAAAATCTAGTGATTACAGTTTAGTAGGCTACTGCGACGCTGATTTTGCTGGAGACAGAGTGGAACGCAAAAGTACTTCTGGAAGCTGCCAGTTTCTGGGAGAAAATCTGATCTCGTGGTCCAGCAAAAGGCAATCAACTATTGCTCTGTCAACAGCAGAAGCTGAGTACATAGCAGCAGCTGGATGTAGCACACAGATGCTCTGGATGAAAAGTCAGCTTGAAGACTTCCAGATTTTTGAGAGTAACATTCCTATTCTTTGTGATAATACTTCTGCTATTTGCTTGAGTAAGAATCCTATTTTACATTCTAGAGCTAAGCATATAGAAATAAAACATCATTTCATTAGGGACTATATTCAGAAAGGCATTTTAAACTTGAAATTTATAGATACATACCATCAATGGGCTGATATCTTTACAAAACCCCTTTCAGAAGATAGGTTTAATTTCATTCTGAAACATCTCAGCATGAAAGTATGCCCAGAATGAAAATGCTTTAATTCCATATTTTTATCTTTCAGAATGTAATTATATTACTGTGAACTTCTGATCAATCTTTGTCTCAGAAAGTTAGAACATGCAGATTGTATCAGAGGCAAGTCTAAAGATCTGAGAGTCTAATCTCAAATACAGACGTGCTGATCACTACATCAAACAAGTGTCATCCAATCATCAGCAAATCCCTGAAGCAGAACGCGTGCACGCTTCTGAGAAAGGAAAGCGCTGATTGGGTGCATTGAGACACATGTCTGGTAACCGTTTTTAAGTATCTTTCTCAAATCCCCCAAAATCAGCAAGCATTAAATGCAAAAGTAATCACACTTGTTAATTGCAATCATTATTTTTTTCTCTCTCTTAAAAACGTTTTATTTTTCAAAATAATTTTTGAAAATCCTATTTAAGCACATTACTCTTCATGTTTATTCTTTACGCTTATTCATAATCTCTTAAGAATTTTTTTGCATATCTCCTTCAAAACCCTAGCTTTTCTCAAATCACTCTCAAGCTTTTTGTGTGAGAACAATGGCATCCTCCAGCATTTCTGCAGGAAATCAAAAGAAAGAAACCTCTGAGCAATATCAAGCGCCTACCAGAACTCTTCTCACACCGGTTAAGAATCTTGAGGTTCTCTCTGAATTAATCATCGATTTCGAAAGTTTGAAGGATAATGGATTTGACCTATCTGCTGAAGTCAAAGCTCAGAAGTGGGAGAGGTACTTTGATAGATTGGTTGGACCAACCTTCCCAGAGCTTGTCAAAGAATTTTGGATTCATGCCAAGATTGATAAGCATCTAGTTATCTCTTCTGTCATGGGGAAGAAGATAATAATTTCTGAAGACCTCATTGCCAGGTTAATAGGTCAGAGTGGTGGTGGAGTCCGTTGTGTGGACATGGCTGATAGGTGCCCTGATATTGGTGTGGTAGCAAACTGCATCTTCACTCTTGGTTTTCCCAGCAGCAAAATCAAGGATCTGAAGGATCACTGCAGAGTGTGGGCCAAGATTGTCCTAGGTTGTTTCAATCACAGGAAGCCAACAAGCTCTCCTGACTATATAAACGTGGATCAGCAATTTCTGATCTACTTTATTAATCAGAGGGTGAAGATCAATTTGGCACACTTCCTGTTCAATCATCTGAAGACTAGTGTGAAAGAGACTAGAGAAGAAGAAAGGACGAAAAGAGACTGGATACCTTTTGGGAGGCTCATATCAGATATTCTGACAGAGAATAAGCTGATAGATTATCTGAGCGAAGCTAAAGTACTGGGCAATTTTGAACCAACTGTTGGAAAACCGCTGAATGCCAAGAATCTGAAAAAGATGAAGCTGATAGACAATATCAGGAAGGAACCCAGAGCTTCTTCAACTGCTGACATCTCCAGAAGAAGAGTGCCTCTGAGTGATTTTCCAAGATTTTCTGAGATGGAATCTCACCCTGATATGGTTGCCAAGTATCCAGATTCTCCCAAGGCAGACGTTGCAGGTTCTAGGCTGAAGATCAAAGACCTGAGTCAAGTTCAACCTGAAGTGACTCAGAAGAAGTCAAAGAAGAGGAAAGCAGAAGGATCATCTCACCAGACTCCAAAGAAACGAGGTAATCCATCTGCTACTCCTATTTCAATTTCAACTACTATTCCATCATCTGTTGCTCCACCCCAAACCTCTCACAGAATTTCCATTCCAATCCCCACTATTGATGAAAACATACCAGAAGACCCTTCTGAGGCCTTACAACTCAGAAGAACCAGAATTAAAATTCCTCTCAAAATTACCAAACAACAACCAACTGTTTCAACAACATCAGCACTTGATAGCGTGCTAGCTGACATTGAGCGTGAACATGCTTCTGTTCAACCTCACTCTGAACCACCAAATATCCCTCCTCCACAACCTGAACCAGAAATTCAACCAGAACCACAACCAGAACCAGAACAACAACAACATATCACAGAAGAACCTCTGATCCCTGAACAATCAGAAGTTACACCTCCTCAACCAGAAAATAATCCTCCCTCACCTCAAACAGAGTTTCATCGCTATGAAACCCCATCTCCTCATCATTCTGATCCCCACTCACCTCAACCTTCACCGCTGGCAATCCAGTTGCCATGTGGAACCACCATTATCACACCCCAGTTACCATCATCAGAGGAATCAACACCTCCAAAAACTCCAACCACTCCAATAGACATATCCTCTGACTCTGATAACCATCCACCAACACAAACAGCACCTCAGCACACCTCTGAAAACCAATCATCTGAAAACCCCAGCAGAACATTCATTGACTTAACAAGTCTTGAACGTCTTGCTGATTTAAGACACAAATTGGCCATTCCCAAACCAAAGCAATTAGATGTTGGCTCTGGTATTTTGGACTTTGAAACAGGTATGCTGCAGTGGATTACTTCGCTGAAGCAAGTTTGTCCGGGGATGATCGACCCAGCTGCTTCTGATCAGCTCTGGTCACAGTTCAGAGTATGGGTTCGTGCTGAAGCACTCAAGCTGCAGGACGTCAACTATGAGCAGGCTCAACAGAACTTTAGCAAGCTGCTGAAGGAAGTTGAGAGTCAGCTGCCTCAAGAAGTTGTGCTCCCTCTGGACTCTGAATCGTGGTCTGAGAAAGAACAAGCTGCACAGGTGGAACCAGCAGAAGAAGACAAGACTCTTCAAGAAGAAAATCCAGCAGAAGATGTAGCTGAAAGTTCTGAGAAGCTTCCTCCTGCTGAAAATTCTCAAGCTGCCTTGGACAGGCAGGCTCTGGAAGAATTAAGGCTGAATGACTTGCGTCTACAGCAGCGGATGGATGAGAATAATCAGAAGATGGAAGCAAGAATGAATGTCCAGGACAGCAAGATTGATACTGTTGTCACCATGGTTCAGAAGCAGAATGCAACTTCTGAAAAGATTCAGGCAATGCTGGAAAGCCTGTTCTCACGCATGCCCCCACAACCTTAAAATTTTTTTTCATGCATGACATTCTCTATATTTTCTTCATTTTCTGATGTACTTTTGACTATGTTTTGACTATGGTTTGTAATGCTATTTTGCTCTAATTCTGAACTATCTTTAATATTATTAGTTTTTCTGATCTAAATCATTTTAGCACATCACCAGCACTTTTTGATTGCTGACAAAAAGGGGGAGAACAAGAATGATATTTAAAATCAATAACGGCTAACTAGACAGAAATTCTCAAACATTCTAACTCTATTACTTGAAATGTTTTTCTGTTTTGTCTTTAAGTCTACAGGCACAATGAAGACTAGAAGCTCTGATCAAAAATGTAGAAGCTCATGTTGCTCTGATCAAATATGAAGTTCTGATATATGAAGATCTGATCGACCTAACACTCTGATCCGAAGCAAAGCTCTGACAGGAAAAGCTCTGAAGCTCTGCTCTCTGATAAGTCAAAGACTTATAATCTGATGCTCAAAGATAGAAAAAGATCTGACTCTGAAGAACACACATATCAAAAGGAAGTAACAAACTCAGGGGGAGTATCTCTTAACTCTGACTTCTCCGTACTTCTTATTCTGATACATAGATCTGATAACTTTTCACGTTATTTTTTATTTAAAATATCTAGTTTTTGTCATCATCAAAAAGGGGGAGATTGTTAGAACAATGTTTGAATCTAGTACCCTATAATTAAGTTTTGATGATAACAAAGTGAAAAGATATAGTAGTTAAATATTTCATGATTGAATTATATGCTACTTAAAATTACTATGCTCTGATTTGCAGATATGCTGATTAAAATAAGCAAGATCACGTTCTCAGCATCAGAATATGAGTTTGCACACCAGCATCAGAAGTTGCTGAATCAGAACGTCAAGATCAGAAGATCAACGCTTGCACATGCTGAAGCTTGATGAACAGAACTGCGCGTGAAATACTCTGATACAAAATCAAATTAGTTCATCAGCAGCGAAGCAGAATCAGAATGAGCCAAGCCAGAACGTGCATTGAAGAAGCAACGGTACTGTGCATTGAAAGCTAATCAATACCAACGGCATCATTCTAGACAAGATCTGCTCAGAAAGGAAAGCTTGTTAATAGCATTGAATCAAGAATATTTGTTTCAACGTTCATCTTCTCAAGTGCTATATAAACCAAGCTTTGAAGATTATCACGGCTAATGCTTCCAAACTCTCTACACGCAAAAAGTTGAACAGTAATCTTAACTCTACAAGTTTTGCTAAACCACCAAACTCTGATACTCTATTAGCGTTTAGCATCTTAGTATTCTAAGCTTCATTTGTGTAAACATCACAGTTGTGATATAGTTTTTGTAGAAAACATTCATACACACTTGTTCATTCCTTTGTAAGAAAGTGTTGCCTTGACAAACCGGATTGTGGTTTGAATCAAGAAGGTTTTAGCAGTTGCTAAAGCAGATTTGTATTCAGTTGAATATAGTGAATTAAGACCTCGTTGGAGAGAGGCGAAATCACCTTGAACGGGTGGACTGGAGTAGTTTGAGATCAAACGAACCAGGATAAAAATACCTTGTCATTTGCTTTAAAGTTTCCAGTTTTACAATTCAACCCCCCCCCTTCTTGTGTTTTTCACCCCTTCACAGGCAAGCTGTACAAATCCTCAAACTCCATTGAAGGTACCTCCATTGCTGCACACGACTCAAGCTGAACAGGTAAAATTTTCAACTTCTATCTCTCTATCCAGGCATAGTTAGGCTTAAGTTTGTGAAGAAAGCATGTTCTACTCATAGCCCTGAAGCCATCCATGTAGTTACTTTTCATTTATATTGTGTTTGCTGTGAGAATTTTGAACTTAAACATGGAAGAAAAGTTAGGTCAGAAATTGGGGGAGGAGAAATTCTCTCTCGTTTCTGATAGTTAGAACAACTTTTTTATATGTTTGAAATCGTGACTTGATGCTCTACATTATTGATGTTGTAAGTTTTTGTTAAAAGTCAAGGAATCAGGATCTGTGATTGACAAGAAGAAACGCGCGTTTTTGTTTCTGTTTGAGTGGCTGGAGGTTGAAGACAAGCCACTTGGGCTGGGCCTGAGTTATTTTTCTGTTTGCACCACTTTTCTCATTTTGCACCCCCTTGACCCATTGTGTGATATTTTGATTATTTTTGACTTTTTATTTTTTCTTCTGACTTGATATTTTTTGTCAACACATAAAAAACATTAAAAATATTTTTTTCACATTATTTTATATTTTTTTTTGGCATTTATTTGCTTATTTAAACATGTGCATGTAAATAAATATATATATATACTTTTATTTAAGACACTAAAAAATAATACAAAATATATTTATTTTCAGTTATTATTTTATTTTACCTTTTGAAAACATTTTCTCAAAATATACTCTTTTTTGGTAAATAATAAATATTTTATTTTTATACATATTTAGTTTATTAAATATACATAAATATACTTGTACATATTTATTAGAATATTTAGGACAAAAACATGAAAATAATACTCTTTTATTTTTATTAATATTTGACATCAAAAAATACTTTTTATAATATACTTTTTATTTTTGTATATAATTAATAAATATTAATAAGAAAAATACCATTTATTCAAAAAATTAGGGTTTTACCCTAAAACCATAAAAATATCAAAAATTAACCTTTTCATTTTTGTTTATATTTTACATTGAAAAACACTTTTACATACATAAAAAACCATTTTTTGTGCATAATACATTTTTGCATTTTTTATCTGTATTTATTCAATTATTGTACAATTAAATTATTTGTCTATTCAATATGGATGTAATAGTCTAGATTTAATTTCTTGCTAAATATCCCCCATTCAAACATTTGTACCCCCATCCCCATAATTATGTTGTAAAAATTTAGGATTTTAATTTTCCGCATTTAAAAGCCTTCCAATTATGCCATGATAGACCTAGGGTTTGTATGCAAAAATCAAATAACAAATAGCTTGACCTAATTCAAAGACAAAAAGCATGAAAATGAACAACACCAATCACACTTGCACCCTTAGGGTTACTCCACTTGTTGCCTTCAAAAATGGGCCATGCTTGCATGTTGAGTGTCTTTGGCCAAGCAAAAACAAATCTAATGATCATAGTCCATCGATGACGCTTTCTCAAGTTGCCTAAAAATGATCAAGTCCCTTAAAGAAAAAAGTTGCCAAAGACACTTGGCACCATTGCATTCATGGTCTAAATGATGACCCGTGCCCGTCCCGTTAACATCCTAACACAAGATTATCCACCAAATACAATGGTGGAACAATACTGTTAAAAGGGTTAAAACATAGGAAAGATCTTTGAGAAATTTAGGGTAGATAGCTCTTGGTTACTTGACCAACTTGCAAAACAAATCCTTGCCTTTTCCAAAAACACACATCACTACACAACTTCAAAACCAACTTTCAAAACATTGAAAAACTTTTCAAAAGACAAATACACCTTTGTATAAATTCAAACATGGATCATTACAAAGGTTGCCACAACCATGGCCTCTTTTCAAAGGTATCTTTCAAAACACACACAAAGCACCATTTCAAACAATTGAAAGCACCATTTCAAACAATTGAAAATGCAAGGCAAGTGATCTAAGCAAGTAACTAAGAGCCCATGGATAACCATGGATAGAAAGGGTGATAATACCTTCCCTTTCTATAATCTACTCCCCGAACCCAAGAAAACATCTCAAAGGTTTTTGCTATGCTTTTTAACCTTTCCTTAGGATAAAATAAAAAGTCGGTGGCGACTCTTGCTCAACCGAAACATTTGCGAATACAAACGCAAAACCTCAAGTCAGTTCTCCCACTGTATCACACCTGGGGTAGTCATCCCCCACAAATTCAAGATCCTTGTTCTTGCCAAGTATGATTGGATCTCCTGTCCAAAGCTTCATCTAAGATCCTATGCTCATAAGATCCAGCCGCACACCGCCGATAGGAAACTATGGGTGCACTTTTTTCAAGAGAGTCTATCTGGAACGCAATTGGAGTGGTTTTACCAATTTGAAGGGACCAATATCCATACCTAGGAGGATTTGGCTACTACCTTTTACCGCCAATATCAATATAACACTGATCTTACACCAACTCGGGTGCAATTACAAAGCATGACCATGGGTTCAAATGAGGGTTTCAAGGAATACGCTTAAAATGGAGAGACTTGGCTGGCAGGGTGCAATCACCTTTAACTGATAGAGATTTGGTAGACATGTTTATGGGAACATTAACTGGACCATATTTTAACTTGATAATTGGAAGTTCATCATCTGGATTTACTGAATTAATTTTAACTGGTGAGAGGGTTGAAAGCGGGATTAAAAGTGGGAACATACGTATGGCCTCCACCTCAAATATTATGAAAAATCCATTTACTGATAAAAAAGAGACTAATGTTGTGTATGAGTCAGGAAGCCGTGCTAATAATGACTATCATCACTCAGTAGGGGCAGTTTTGATCTCCAATCCAACTTCTACTCAAAGACCACAACAATAAGCTAATCAACAAAGGCCTGACATCCCGAGAAGACAATTTACTAGAATCAACATGTCACTATCTCAAGCTCTGCAACACCTATTGAAAGCTAATTTGGTGACATTGTGGGATCCCTCTTCAAATCCCAATGTTTCATCAACAAAATATAACCCGAATGCCAAATGTGCTTACCACTCCAATAGTCCCAGACATGACACTGATCATTGTTGGGTGCTAAAATGAAAAATCCAAGACCTTATTGATAACAAGACATTTGAATTCGACCCTCCTCCAACTCCTAATGTAATCACCACACCCATGCCAAATCATGCTAAGGATGTCAATGCTATTGAAGATGCCTTTCTTGTTTCCTCCATCAATGACTTGACCACTCCTTTGAAGACTGTTAAAGAGAATTTGTTGAAAGTCGAGGTATTCCCTGGCTGCCTTGAAGACTGTTGCTATTGTGTTGTACAAATTAACGGTTATGAATGGCTTAAGAAAGGTGTCCAACACCTGATGGATAGCCATGAGATTCTATTTGAAAAAACTCTATCTATGAAAAGTTTGACCCAAAGTGTATCTCAAGAATTTGAAGACGTGTCCATCATTACTATCTCAAACAAACCTATTAGAATCACTTCCAAAAGTCCTATTAGGATTCCCATTGAACCAAGAATAGCTCCATTAATTATCACCACACCGGGGCTAGTCCCCTACTCTTCTGATAAGGTTGTGCCCTGGAATTATGGGGCGAAAGTGTATTACCACGGTATCAAACAAGATTCATGGATTGTTGAAGATGAAACTATTGAAGTTACAAACTTTGTTGAATCAAGTAAAGTTACTAGGACGGGGAGGATCTTCTCTCCAGAGATTTCACCTCCGACAAACACAACTACACCCATTCGTATTACTGTTGACAAACCTAATACTGATACTAGGGGAAAGGAAAAGATGATTGGGCCTGCCTTGACGGAGGCGTCCGCAAAAGATACTATCACTAAGGAACCATCTACCCAAGAGATGGAGGAGACTTTGAAAATCATCAGGAAAAGTGATTACAAGATAGTGGAACATTTGGGGCAAACACCCTCGAATATTTTTATGCTATCTTTGTTGCTATGCTCCAATGCGCATGCTCAAGCGTTGATAAAATTCTTGAAAAATGCACATGTTCCTCAAGAAACTATGGTCGACCAATTTGGAAACTTTGTAGCAAGCTTGACTGCCGACAATGGTTTAGGGTTCTCTAATGCAGATTTGACCCGAATGAGGAAGAATCACAATAAAGCTCTCCACATCTCCATAGAATGCAAGGGCACTACCCAGGCACATGTATTAGTGGATACTGGATATTCTTTCAATGTCTTACCAAAAGGATCTCTAGATAAATTGGATTGTGAAGGTTTGGTACTAAAGCCTAGTGACATCGTGGTGTGAGCTTTTGACGGGTCAAAAAGGATGGTCCATGGGGAAGTTGATCTCCCTATCAAAGTTGGGTCTCAAGTCTTCAACTCAACATTCTATGTGATAGATATCCGTACTACTTAATCATGACTGCTTGGACGCCCATGGATTCATGGGGAAGGTGCGGTGACTTCCACACTACATCAAAAGTTGAAATATCTGGTCAAGGGGAAATTTTTATCGTCTATGGTGAAGAAGAGTTTATGATTAGTCATCTAAATTCATTCAAATATGTTAAAATGGATGGAGAGTTCATTGAAACTCCTTGTGAAGCCTTTGGAGTGGTCTCTCCCATGGTTGTTGTTGCCAAGGCCACTCCTGACACTCCCAAAGCTACTAAAGATACACCAAGGATGGCTTCTCTCAAGGATGCCCATGTTGTTATTGAAGAAGGAGGTTGCACCATTTGGGGACAACTTCCTGATTTCCCTTTCAAGTCAGACAAATTTGGATTGGGCTTTACTTCCAAACTCAAAAAAAAGTTCAATGTGCTCGCATAGCAAAACCACCTCTCCGCATTAGTAACCATGAGATTAATGCCCCTGAAGACTCTGATGTTGATTGTGACTTTGATGATTGGATCTACCCGACTGTTGACAGAGGGCTCAACAACTGGCAGACCAAGGACTTCATCACAATCTCCTTTAACTAGGAGTAATTACCATTTACTGTTTTTATTACTTTGAGAACTTTGTCTGTAATTTCCATTAAAGCATTGACTTTAAGCCATATGCCTTGCCCGGGGCACAGTGGACCATTTGTTAAGGGTTTGTCGTTTTCATATGCCATGTGCTCATTTTAATGAAAAACATTAGACTATTTTGCATTCAAATTTTGCGCTCATTGTCTTTCTTTACTTATTGCATTTTCAAAAAAATAGCCATGTGACTTTACATGCATACACACACATTTGCAGATACACATCCACTCTGGATCTCATTGATAATGACTCTGCTATTGCCATCTATGACTCCAAAAATCCAATTTATCAAGCCGAAGACGAAGGCGAGGAAGATTGTGAAATACCTGGGGAACTTTCCAGACTTCTGATACAAGAGGAAAAGGTCATTAAACCGTACGAAGAACCAGTTGAAATGATCAACCTAGGTGCTGAGGAAAGTAAGAGGAAAGTCAAGATCGGCACTAACTTAAAAGATGGTGTCAAGAGAAGATTGGTCCAGATGTTGCACGACTATGTTGAAGTGTTCGCTTGGTCATACAAATATATGCCAGGGATTGATAATAATATCGTAGTTCACCAGCTACCAATGAAGGAAGGTTGTCATCCAGTCAAGAAAAAAGTTTGTCGCATGCGGCCAGATATGTCTGAGAAAATAAAAGCTGAGGTAATGAAGTAATTCAATGCAGGTTTTCTAGCAGTAGCGTCATATCCGCAGTGGGTTGCGAGTGTGGTCTTGGTGCCTAAGAAAGATGGGAAAGTCCGTATGTGTGTGGACTATATGGATTTTAATAGGGCAAGCCTCAAAGATGATTTCCCGCTACCACATATTGATGTCTTGGTCGACAATACTGCTCAACATAAAATGTTCTTCTTCATGGATGGTTTCTCCGGTTACAATCAAATTAAAATGGCTCCCGAAGACATGGAGAATACCACTTTTGTCACACAATGGGGCACCTTCTGTTACAAGGTAATGCCTTTAGGTTTGAAGAATGCAGGGGCGACCTATCAAAGAGCTATGGTAGCTCTATTTCATGACATGGTCCATCATGAGATAGAAGTATATGTGGATGATATGATTTCAAGGTCACAGACTGAGGAAGAACACCTTGATCATTTACACAAGCTATTTGAAAGGTTGAAAAGTACAAGCTCAGGTTGAATCCCAACAAGTGCACCTTTGGGGTAAGATCTGGAAAACTCCTAGGGTTTGTCGTTAGTGGAAAAGGTATTGAAGTCGATTCCACGAAAGTCAAAGCCATACAAGAAATGCAAGCTCCCTGTACTGAGAAGAAGGTCAGGGTTTTCTTAGGTCTACTCAACTATGTCGCTCAATTCATCTCTTATTTAACTGCTACCTTTGAGCCGATTTTCAAACTGTTGAAGAAAGATCAAGTAGTCAGATGGAACGAAGACTTCTAAGCAGCTTTTGACAAGATCAAAGAGTACTTACAAGAACCTTCAATCATGATTCCTCCAATTGAAGGAAGACCTCTAATTATGTACTTTATTGTATTAGAGAATTCAATGGGGTGTGTGTCGGGTCAACATGACGAGTTTGGCCGAAAAGAGCATGTAATTTACTACCTTAGTAAAAAGTTTATCGACTGTGAAACCAGATATTCACTACTCGAGAAAACTTGCTGCACTTTGGCATGGGCTGCTCGTCGGCTAAGACAGTATATGCTGACTCACACCAATTTATTGATTTCTAAGATAGATCCCATCAAGTATATCTTCGAGAAACCAGCTTTCTTCTGATGAATAGCTAGATGGAAAATGATTTTAATTGAATATGATATCCAGTACACTACGCAAAAAGCAATCAATGGAAGTGTGTCGGTGGATCATTTGGCCCATCAAGCTGTTGACGACTACCAATCCATGAACTTTGAATTCCTGGACGAGAATATCATGCTGATAACCGACTATGAAAAGCCTGGACCGTATGAAGGACCTGAACAAGGATCCCGATGGACTAAGGTTTTTGATGGAGCTTCAAATGCATTGGGTGATGGAATTGGTGTTGTGATCATTTCCCCTGAAGGTTGCCATACACCTTTCAATGCCAAACTTTGCTTCGACTGTACAAACAACATGGTTGAGTATGAGGCATGCATCTTGGGTCTAAAGGCTGCTATTGACTTAAGAATCAAGTCCTTAAGCTTATACGGAGATTCAGCTCTAGTAATCAGTCAAGTTAAAGGAGAGTGGGATACCAAACATCCAAATTGATCCTCTACAAAGAGCATGTGCTGACCTTGATCCCATACTCTGAGGAGGTCACATTTGAATATTTCCCAAGGGAAGAAAATCAGTTTGCAGATGCTTTAGCAACTATGTCTTCTGTGTTCAAGGCCAATTGGGACAATGGAGCTCCTAAAATTACTATCGAAAGATTTGACAAACCAGCGCATTGTTGTGAGATTGACACTGATGAGGAGAAGCCTTGGTACTATGAACTAAAGATATATCTTGAAACATAAGAGTATCGTGAAGGAGCCTCCATCAATGACGAGAAATTCTTGCAGAGGTTTTCAGCCAAGTTCTTCCTAAGCAATGGGATTATATACAAGCGCAACCATGATTCTACTCTGCTCCATTGTATTGACAAGAAAGAAGCGGAAAAGATCATGGAAGACATGCATGAAGGTGTCTTCGGAACTCACTCTAGCAGGAATACTATGGCGAAGAAGATTCTGAGGGCTGGTTACTATTGGTCGACTATGGAAACTGATTGTCATCATCACTCGAGGACTTTCCATAAGTGTCAAATCTATGCCGACAAGGTTCATGTTCCTCCAATTCCTTTGAATGTTATGACTGCTTTGTGGCCATTTGCAATGTGGGGCATTGACATGATTGTAGAAATCAAGCCCACTACCTCTAATGGACATCGTTTCATCCTCGTCGCCATTGACTACTTCACAAAATGGGTCGAAGCTGCTTCATTTGCCTCAATAACCAAGAATGTTGTATCCAAGTTTATTAAGCATAACCCTATTTGTCGGTACGGCATCTCTGAAAGGATTACCACTAAAAACAGAACCAACCTCAACAATGCCATGATTACTGAACTCTACACGCAGTTCAAAATCAAGCATCATAATTCTTCTCCATACATACCTAAGATGAATGGTGCAGTGGAGGTCGCCAACAAAAATATAAAGAAGATTGTACAAAAGATGGTGGTGACCTATAAAAATGGCATGAGATGTTGTCGTTTTCTCTTCATGGCTACCGTACCTCGGCTCAAACATCAACTGGGGCAACCCCTTTCTCTTTAATCTTTGGCATGGAAGTTGTCCTGTCTGTTGAAGTTCATATTCCTTCTCTGGGGATTATGAAAGAAGCAGACTTGAGCGAAGACGAATGGTTTCAGACTAGGTTGGATCAGTTGAACTTGAATGATGAAAAGAGACTGGTTGATGTTTGTCATGGTCAAATGTATAAAAAGATCAAACCTCGAGTATACCAGGCTAGGGACTTGGTAATAAAACGCATCATTTTACCACAAGGCGATCCCAGGGGAAATGGACTCTCACTTACGAATGGTCATTTGTTTTCAAGAAAGTATTCTCTAGCGGTGCTATGATGCTAACCACTATGAACGACGAAGATTTCCCGCATCCTGTGAACACAGACATAATAAAAAAATACTACGCATAAAGAATGACCCGCTAGGTTGACATACCTAGCCAAAAATAAGGGCATTCCAATGAACCAAAAGGGTTCGGGAAAAATTAGGGATATATACAAAAGATTGTACACCCAGCAAGTCAAAAACCTGAAAGGGTGACTTGGGAAAAAATGGGTATCCTTGTGGACTGAAAACCTGAAAGGGAGGTCCATGCAAAAATTAAGAATCAAAGCATACGACTATGTCCCGTTTGATCACTACAGCCATCTTTATTACCAAGGTCAAAAGTTCAAAAGGTACAAGATTAATTCAATCAACTTCTTTTGACGACAAGGGATGATGTTTGAAGACATTGGGGCAATAGAGGAGTTGGAAACCAATAAGATCACTTCCGCATAGTTATACAATTTTTGTTTTCACTTTGTATTCTTTTCGTTTTTCAACGACTTCCTCTTATTAGGATTTCTGTCTCCCTGTACAAAAACGCATGTTTATAGGAAGATTATTAATACAAATGTACTTTGAAGTGCAAACTTTTTGTTTTTCTATTTTGAGTGTAAAAACGTCCAATGACTAAAATTGAATGAACATATGCATATGAACATGATTAACTATTAATAAATGTATGCACAAGAACAGTAATAAGCATTTACTCAAGGATTTGGGATACCCCCACAGAGTTACTTCAATAAAATTATCCTTGCAATGTGAAGTCATAAATTCTCCATCCAGAGTTCCAATTAGTATATCTCCCCGAAATTCTCTTCCCCACCCGAATTTGGTCTTCCAAAGCTGAGAAAGAAACCTTGCAAAAGTTCTTCCCCAGATGAATTCATTTCCCCAGTAAGAACTTCATAATACCTTCCTCAACAGGGTTTATTTTCCCAATGGATTACGATCTCCCAAGCTTGAGTTCATTCATCAGACTACTACAAATCAACGGACAAAACTCCTCTCCCCCATTAGAGTGGGTGCTATCTCTAGAAAGTTACTGCAAATCCTGGAACCCGACCAGATACCAGTTAACTTTATTTTCCCTAGACAAGTCGGAAGTTTAACCATATCTTGTATCCCCAATCAGGGTATATAAGAATCAAATTTCCCAATAGAGTAATGGTCAACTTAGGTTCCCAAATTCTACTCCCTAAGCAAAAATAAATATTCCTTGCAGATTTCCTCAAAACAGCAAACAAGATTTCCCAGCGGAAGCACTCTAAACAAGGTTTAAGATACACATACTCTTCATCTCCAACAACAGTCCGGGATTTAGCTTCCCCAAAACTCCCCAACATTAGTCAGGAATTTATTTTCCCAGACGAAGATACATTTCATAACATTACATATTCATACATCATACAAAACTCATATAGCACTATCTCATTTATTTTGAGAACATCATTACACAGTGCAAGCATCATACAACTAATTCTTTACCTTTTCAGGAAAGATCAGTCGACAGATGAGTTCCATCAACAAAGAACAAGTTTCTTCAAAAGACATCTTCTGGTTAGATGTATTTCTTCCCGTTAAAGACAGGCGAACGAAAGACCTCTTCTGGTTAGATTTACTTCTTCCAGTAAAATACAGGCGAACGAAAGACCTCTTTTGGTTAGATTTCTTTCTTCCAGTTAAAGACAAGCGAACGAAAGACCTCTTCTGGTTAGATTTATTTCTTCTAGTTAAAGACATACGAATGAAAGACCTCTTCTGGTTAGATTTACTTCTTCCAGTTAAATACAACCGAATGAAGGACCTTCTGGTTAGATATACTTCTTCTAGTTAAAGACAGGCGAGCGAAAGACCTCTTCTAGTTAGATTCACTTCTTTCAGTTCAAGACAAGCGAATGAAAGATCTCTTCTGGTTAGATTTATTTCCTCCAGTTAAAGATAGGCAAACGAAATACCTATGCTAGTTAGATTCACTTCTTCCAGTTAAAGACATGTGAATGAAAGACCTCTTCTGGTTAGATTTATTTCCCCCAGTTAAAGACAGGCTAATGGAAGACTTCTTCGGGTTAGATTTATTTCTTCCAATTAAATACAGGCGAACAAAATACCTCTCCTAGTTAGATTTACTTCTTCCAGTTAAAGACAGGCGAACGAAAGACCTCTTCTGGTTAGATTCACTTCTTCCAGTTAAAGACAAGAGAACGAAAGACCTCTTTTGGTTAGATTTATTTCCTCTAGTTAAAGACAGGCGAACGAAAGACCTCTCCTGGTTAGATTTACTTCTTCCAATTAAAGAAAGGAGAACGAAAGACCTCTTCTGGTTAAATTTATTTCTTCCAGTTAAAGACAGACGAATGAAAGATCTCTTCTAGTTATATTTATTTCCTCCAGTTAAAGAAAGACAAACAAAAGACCTCTTCTGGTTAGATTTACTTCTTCCAGTTAAATATAGGCAAATGAAAGACCTCTTCTAGTTAGATTTACTTCTTCCAGTTAAATATAGGCGAACAAAAGATCTCTTCTGGTTAAATTTACTTCTTTTAGTTAAAAACAGACGGAGGACATCTATTATTTCAGTATAAATCGACCAAAGATTTATTCTAATACTTCTCCCCATCTCTACCAATAGTTATTGTGGATGGCTGTAATACGGTGGGAGAACTGACTTGGTTGTTTTGCGTTTTATCGCAATTGTTGCGGATAGCAAGAGTCGCCACCGACTTTTCTTTTATCCAAGAAGGAAATGGTGAAAAGAGCAGGAAAGACCTTTGAGATTTTTTCTTAGGTTCGGGGGGGGGGGGGGGGGGGGGGGGGTAGGTTATGAAAAGGTAAGATGTTGTCACCCTTTTCATCCGTAGTTTTCTACGGGCTCTTAGTTTCTTGCTAGATCAAAAATTCTTTTGTTTGAAAGTATGCTTGTGGTAGGTTTTGAAAGTATTTTGCAAAATTCCTTTGTTGCGGCGAACTTTATAATGATTCTCGTCTCTATAAGAATACGTACAAAGTGTTAGTTTTTGAAAATAGTTCAAAGAGATGTTTGGTTTTGAATATGTTTTGGAAAGTGTAAGTGTGGAAAATGGTTTTAGTTCAAGAGCAAGCAACTACGAGCGTCCTACCTACTCAAAAGGTCTAATGTTCTTTTCCTCCTCCTTTAAATGTGGCTATCTTACCATTGATTGATAAGAAGCCCCATCGTTGGATGTGAAGGGATGGGCGTGGGTCAATTGTATAGTCATAAAAGGCAACCTATGAGACGTTTTAGCAATTTTTTTTAGGGACTAGATTGTTTACCAAAGGCAACATCGAGGGACTACGATCTTTTTATTGAGGGTCTTTGCTAAGACGCCCATATTCGAGGGACATGACTATTTTCTGAGGAAACAAGTGAGATTACCCTAGAGGTGTATGTGTGTGAAGTGTGTTTGATTGCTTGCATTTAGTATTTGAGATTAGGTTTTTCTAAAGCTTGATTTTGTCTTATCATACACACCCTATTTTACTAGCAATTATATGAAAAGCGGTAAACTTGCGGAAATTAAAATCCTAAGCTATTACATCATTAGGGGGATGGGGATACAATTTTCAAATGGGGATGAAATAGGTGTCTAATTATTACAACCATATCGAATAAGTGGACAGTAACGAAGAATATATATATATATAATGAAAAAACAGTGTAAAAAGAAGGAAAAACTGCATTTTGAACTATTATGTGTCGACACATGTTGTTATGCATCGACACATAACTTTTACTCGCCCCTGCCAAACCAAATCAACTCAGTACGAGTCGACGCATAATGTGATATGTCGACTCATTTTCTGCTTGTGTCGACACATATGCATTTTGTGTCGACTCATGCACCTTCCATCTTTCTGTTTTGGGACTTGGATAGCAGTATGAGTCGATTCATAAGGCCATGTGTCGACTCATACCCTATTTTTTCACTTAGAATGAGTAGACACGTGTGGGTATGTGTCGCCTCATGCTGCTATTTTTTTGCTTCTACCACCATTCTTTTGTAAGAATCAGTTAGTTTTCAACATATAAATGATAAACATGAATAGCAAGTAAATGATTAGCTTCAAGAGTATTGATTGCTACATCCTATCTTCATAAATAAACCAAAAAATGATGCATGGAAAATGCAAGGTTAAGATGACTTACCATGAAACTGCACTTTAGGTTTTGAGTCTGAATACCCTTCAAGATATTGTGTGGACCTTAATGAAACTCCAGAGAGCTGCTAAACCTCCCTTTATGCTGATGGTTGCTGAACTAACTCCAAACAGTCAAGTTTGTGTAGTATTGTCTTTTGTTTAGAAGTTGAGAATAAGGGTACTATAGAAATTGTTCTTGTGCTTGAACAATATCTATGTGATGTGAAGTGTTTAGTAGGTTTGTGGGAGAGTTTAAAAGGTTGTATAATAATGGGTTGAGGATTTTTTTTTTGTTCTGTGGGTGAGAGCAGAGTTGAAGATGAGCAGAGTCTTATGAAAATGAGCTAAGTTTTACAAAAGTTTTGTTTTTCTCTTCTCTCTTTTTCTCTCCAAAAATCCTCCTCTCGTGTCTTATGAAACAATGCCTTTTGTAGATCCTTGACTGAGGTTTAGAAGGGAAACAAAATAAGTTATTTTGAATTATTTTTGCCTACTACTTTGATACTTTTTCCACACAATTTTCTTTTGCCATTTTGGTGCAATTTTGTGGATTTTATGATGTAGGTTGGAGCAGACTGCATAGAGCAGTTTTGGATTGTATAGGACAACATATGCAGGATTTTGTGACAGGTTTGTGGTGCAGCATATCACAAGTTTTTTTGTAGGACAACAATGTAGCAGGGTTTTGGAGTGTTGTGGCAATGTATAGAAGTAGCATGTCATTCTTTGTTCAGCAATAACTTGGACAACATAGTTTGCAGCATGCAACAAGTTTGGTTTGTGGAGCAATTTATGCAAATTGTATCAAAGACAAAGTATTATGGCAAGGTTTTGAGTTAAAGAAAGAAAAAAAGTCCAAATAATAAAAAGTTTAGGATTTTTAAACTTGCAGAAATTCCACTTTGTAATAACTTGAATTATTTGTAACATCTAGAACTATTTTGAATTGTAGTGACAAGATGTCATGAAGCAATGAACTTAACTTAGAAAAATTTCCAAGTCTTGCAAAAGTTGGATCTTTGACTTTCTTTATTTTTGATGATCAAATTTCATATTTTGGATGTCTTGATGAAATATGATTTTTGGGACTCAACTTTGGTCAAAAATTCAAAGTTTGACTTTTTAGTGTACAGTTGACTTTTCCCATCAGTTGACCGAATTCTATCAATCCACTGATCTCAGGAGATGAATTGAAATGTGCAATTAGGTCAAAATGACGCGCTCAGATCCTTGAGATTGTGCTTCCAACCAATAAGCCATGTATTAGCTCAAAAATCAAAGTTCGGTCATTTTCAGTCAAAACCCTAATTTTGGTCATTTTGCCCTTTTGGTAATTTGAATGAATTTCTTGGAAAATTGTGATCCAAGACTTGAAACTTGACAAAAATAAATCCTGAGGGTCCATAGTGATCCATGAAAGTCATTTGAAACATTAGAAATCCAACTGCCTTTGTACAAACTCAAACCCTAATTTGAGGCATCAGTGTTGAGGAGATTATTTTACCTAATTGATACTTGTGCAAGCTTGAGGTATTGAATATATTTGTAGGAAATATCTTGAGAAATGAGAGGGAAAATATTTGGGCACAACAATGGCATCTATAAGCCCATTTCTGACAAATCTACATTATATCTCCAAATGGCATCTTTAAGCCCATTGCCGATCATCGACCAACAGAACTACTTCGTGCATAAACGAGCGCAAATTTCTGGGCACTCTAATGTTCAATCTCTTCCACCTTCAAGTCACAAATGGCGGACCCGCCAATCTACCTCTTCAAGTTTAAGAAGATTGAACAGGGACAATTGTTGTACCCCAAAATTTGCCCTCTCTTTTCTCAAGACATTTCACACAAGATCTCCAATAACTCAAGCTTGCACAAATGTTGACTAGTTCAAAACCATCTCCTAAACTCGTGGATCATTATATACCTCCAAGAATACTCATGTCAAGTTTCAAGTCTTGAGTCACAAATTTGCTCAGTCAATTGACCAGATGACTGAAAATCAACTATATTGGATAAAAAGTCAACCTACAGTCAAGCTTCATGATTTTTTGGCCAACATCAACAATTTAAAGTCCTATTCATCATTTGATCAAGTATTGATCACAATCCCTCAAGAAAAGCACTCAATTTACCAAAATGGCAAAATGGTCAAAATTAGGGTTTTAACTGTAATTGTTTGATCAGTGACTTTTGACCTAATAAATGATATAATGGCTTAAATCATAATCTCAAGTATTAAAATACAACATTTTGACCTAATTTCATGGTTCAAAACATTCCTCAAGATCAATGGATTGATAGTTGAAATTTGATCAACTGATGCACAAAAAGTCAAACTTTGACTTTTTGATCAAGATTTGATTTCAAAGATCACATTCATCAAGACACTCAAAAATATGAAGCTTGATCATCAATAAATCAAGAAAGTCAAAAGTCAATGTGAAAAAGTCAAACTTTTCAAGACTTAGAAATTTTTCTAAGTGTTTTATACATGATAATTTCATTACTTCATGTCAATTTTTCACCAAGATGCAAGATGATTCAAAGAAAACTTTAAACATGAAAATTTTAGATATTGATGAGATCTATAACTTTTATTTACTGATCAAGTCCTATAAGTGCTTGGATTTTGAGTTATAAATGCATGAAGTCATGCAATTTTTCTAAAAACAACTCTTGGTGAAAATTTGACCTAGTTTAGGCATATTTTTTACCTAACTTCTTGGCCAATTTTCACCAACCTCCAAGTTGATTTTGTCAAAATGGTCAACATGAAGGTTGTATAGGATGTTTTAAGCTTTCCAAAATGTCATAGAACTTCAAAATATCATGCTTGAGCTAAGAGTTTCAAAGAGATGAAGATGGCCTCGCAAACTTGAATTATAGGTCATTTTCTTGATGAACATTTGATCCAATCTCATAGCCATGCTGCATAATCTTTCTTTGCAGGCTTCTAACTTCTGTTTCACTCCTTAATTAATTAATTACACAACTGATAGAGCCATTGTCCAAGAATTTGAGCCATTATCCAAGTTGCATTTCCATTTATGGCACAAAGGCACCATTTCCATTTTGATAAAGCATTGCTTTTGCAAATGTCAACTCTTCTTGAGCTCCTAACTTGTTGTCTCTGCATGCACACTTTGCAAAGACTAGAAGCAACATGTTTAAAGTTATTCAACCAGTCTACATTGCTGGTACAAAATATTGAAACTTGATTTTCTCATTTTTCTTCAAAATCAAGTAACCTAGCCATAAGCCTACAAGTCAGAAACCCCTTGTGCAAAACATCTATAACATTTTACTTATAGATAGACAAGTTATTTGTAAGGAAACACATGAGCTCAAGCCCTCTAAAACACCCCCCAAGCACCCTGTTGCACAGAACTGGCCATAAACTTGAATTTTTGAGCTTCAAACACCAAAATCAAAAACCACTCGTGTGTTTTCAATTCTAACCATCCACACACATTCCATACATCATATCAAAGTGATCAAAGTCCCTGTTTATGGATTGTAACTCCATTTCCACTATCCACCATTTTCAAAACTCAAGCTTGCAACTTGACTTGAGTAGAGAGTTTCAGCCATCCTCAAAGGAAAGTAAGACTTACAACACACTCAGAGAGGTTCTGGCAAGCTAACCGGATCATCATCACACCTCAAAACTTGCTCAAACTCCATACACGAATCCAGCTGCAAGAGGTGAGTTTTCAAACTTCAATATCTTGATACAAGCATCCTTTGTGCATACATTCTGAAGCAAAAATGTAGACATCATTGTCCTAAAGATAACCATGTTCTTAGTTTGCACTTAAATTACTAGTACATGAAAAATTTTATCTCTGAACAGTTACGTCACACTTTTGGTACTAAGAGAAATTACTCTTAACCTTTGATTTTTAGCTTAAATAAATTACATGGTTGGATTCATGCTGAAATTTCAAGCAAGTTTCATTTTTATATCATTGTATTTCATTGATAAATGAAGGAGATACAGTTTTCAAAATCAATGTGTTCATGGTTGCCGCGAGGAAGAAGAAGATGAAGCCATTCACGAATAAGTTTATTTTATCTTTATTGGTTGTTATATTATAACCGGATGAAACAGTCACCCCAGTGGCAAGCGTGCGCGTACTAAAGCTTTCATGACCTAAAGGGCGAGGGTTCGAACCAATGTGAACCCCCCTTTTGTTTTTCCCATATTTTCTCTTGTTTCAGGATCCTGTGCAGGCAAGGCATGAACGCGAGTGATGCACCCTCCCCATCAAACCATTTGATCACTATCCAGTCAGATCCAACATGCCACAATGCTTCCTCATGGTGAACCTCAAAGGGTCACCCCTACTGGATACTAAAACAGGCGTTGGGCTCAATGTAAATGGGCCTAGTATTTTGCTAACATTGCACCCCCTTTTTTACTTTCTTATCCTGACCCATCTCACTTTTCTTTTATTATTTTTATTTAATTGTTTTTGTTTAAACTTTTTTTATTTTATAAAAATAAAATCATAAAATCATAAAATCACAAAAATATAGACTTAGGTTTTTATTTAATAAAAGTAATTATTGACATAAAAAATTATTTATTTTAATCACCCTTTATTTTATTTTCATTAATTAATTTGTACATTGACTAGAACTAGGATTTTTATTTATTTTCTTTTTCACACATTAAAACTATTTTTCTTAAACAAGAATTCAAAAATAATATTTTCTAAAAAACAGAATTTTTTTTTTGAATAACCAAGTATTAAAAAAAAAATTCACAAATAACCATCTTTCAGATGACTCCCCAAAGGAGGAGTCATCTCACTTGGCGCCTACACCCATTATTTAAGGGGAGGCGCCATCTCACTTGGCGCCTATGTGCTTAGGGCATGCCCTAAGCCAAGTGAGTTGGCGCCTAAGTGCAATTCTAGGGCAAAATTTGCTTCTTTTTTTTTGGTCCGGTGCGTTGTGTATTGGATACAGGATCAACAAAATAGACTTTTTATTAAAAAAAATAATTACATCCAAATTTATTACATTAAAAAAACAGATAAAAAAAACAGATAAATCAGTGATCCCCCGGAACCCGGTAATGACCCCCGGTTCCACATCCCCGTCCTCACCTTTCCCGTGCTGGGTGTCGTCGCGTTTCCTGTTGTGGCAGGGTCGATGGCCCAGTGAAGTCAATGCGTTCTGGATCCATAAAATCAGTCAGATCTCCATATCTAGAAGATCTGCTTTGGTATAGTCGATTACACATACCCTTAAAGTTTGGTCGTGTTGGCGGTGGATGGGGTTCCATGGTGGGTCTGTAGCATTGATCGTATGAGTACGGTGGGTAGAAAGGAAATGGATATTGGAGTGTTTGGTATTGAGGATGTTGGGTGGTTTGGTGATACTGTGGTTGATGGTAGGCTGGGTCGGTTTGTTCGTAATCTTCCGACATTCCCAAATCAGGGCTAAGGTTGGATGTTGAGGGGCCCATATTGGGATATACAGAAGACTATGTGTGGGTTATGCGGGTGTGTTGGTATTGTGATTGGTATTGTGGTTGGGTGTGAGGCATATGGGGGTATTGGTACTGAGGTGGTGATTGTGGTTGGTTGTGGGGCATTTGAGTGTAATTGTGTTGTGGTGTGGATTGTGGTTGGGTGTTTGTGGTTCTGTTTCTTCTGGGGGGTTGGTGGGAGGTTGATGGGTTTTGGGTTTGTTGTTGGGGAAACGAGGGTTGTGCCCATTGTGTGCGTGGGTCAACCAAGTACCTTGGATGAGACACGTGCATTTCAGGGTTACTAACCGACATGTAACAAGATAAATATTGATCCGTGTGTCGCATATTACAATGATTAAGGAAAACCGGGAATTGCAAGACATATCGGTGACGCCTCTGCCACATCTTACACCATTTCGGAGAAAAGTCTTTCCAGTTGGTAAGACCCCACTGGGCGTCGACCCTTTTGAGATGCCATAGGGACAAACAAGTTGGATCACTTGGTATCTCTTGATGCATTCCGAACTGCATCTTCACACGGTCGCTGTGGTGCATCTCCACAACGTTGAACCAAATGATTGCAGACTTCGCGGTCCAAATTGCTGCATCCTCCGGGTTTGGTTCATGGCCTAAACCCAAATATGGTCTCCAGACGAACTACGAAAAAATTTAAATCAGGTTAACGAAAACGTAATATATAAATAATTTAAATGAAGAAAATTTTAAAGGTACGACGTACATCATCCGGGCCTAAGTGATCCAACAGATTGCGGTATAGTGCGACATTGAATCTTGGATTCTTTCCATAATCCATACCCCTCACCCAATACCTAAAGGAAATGAAAAACATTTTATTTTTAGCATATATTTGGTGAAGAGATGAATAATAATAAATGATATAACTTGATGACTTACTTTGTTGCATACGGGAAAACGAAAGTGTTGTTGTTGACGGGGTTTAAGGACTCCATCCTCCACCAACCCCAGGCTTGTAGTAAAAAAGTGCACCCATAAAATGTACATTTTTCCTTGACTGCATTTTTGCACAAGGAACTGTATAGGTGGACTAAAACTGCATAACCCCAACTATACTTTCTTGTTTTTTCAAAATCTCTAAGTAAATGTAAATACATAAAATTTACACTATTTCCCGTACTTTCGGGAAATAAAAAGGTACCAAATAGTATCATAAGATAAGTTCTGGCTTTTACTACCCTGTCTTGCTCGGAGGAATTTTCGTTTAATTCCAAACTTGCATAATGACTTTTAAGCTCAGTGAGTAGTATTCCCTGACCTCTCGCACCACCACCTTCAACCATATCCCTTCCCAACAATTCTTCACACTGAGAATTGGGTTGTTGAACCGACCCGTTCACGGCCTTACCATCGACAGGGAGACCTAGTAACATGTACACATCCTCTAGCGTGATGGTACATTCACCTATTGATAGGTGAAATGTATGGGTCTCTAGTCTCCACCTTTCCAACATTACAAGAATGAACTTCGAATCAATTGTGCAGTTGGAGATCTTTATAACATGTCCGGAACCTGCGTATTCCAGATATGGTACGATAAATGGGTCGGGAGCCAGATAGTTGTGAGACCGGATTCTGAATCTTTTGGTATCCTGAGTTAATAATGTAAAAGATGTAAGATTAAGTAAGATGAACATAGCATTACCTTAAGTATAAATAATGTATAACCAAATTAGAAACTTACAAATGCGGCAATGTTTTCCCTTGTGCCTTTGTGAGAATCGCCCATTGTTAGAAGAGCAATTGTTAAAAATGCTTGAGATATGAAAGACTTAGAAAGTGTAAGAGATTATGAAAGACTTAGAAAATGTAAGAGATTGTGAAAGACTTATAAAGTGTAAGAGATTATGAAAGACTTCGTAGCAGAGAGTGAGACGAGTGTGGGTATGAGAGAAGTATGATATGGTCTGTATTTATAGGCAAACAAATTTCATAGAGTGAGTGAGGTGGTAGCTGGTGCATGCATGCATGAGAAGTGTCACTCTTGCAGGCTAGGTGGCAACCTAGGGGGTTACATATCTGCATGCATGTGACATGATTGGACATTAAGGGAGGAGCCATTGGACTTGGAGAAAGAGTACAAAAATGAAAGGTATTGCCATCCCAATTGGCGAATAAGAGGTGTCATTGGTTGCAGACTAGGCTCAGGCTACGTGACAGCCTTTGGGATGCCATGCCTGAATGCATGTAACACTATTGGAGGTGATGGGAGGATACTTACAAGTTACAGTATAGGTGCAGAGTAGGCGCAGGCTAGGTGGCAGCCTAGGGGGTTACATATCTGCATGCATGTAACACGATTGGACATTAAGGGAGGCGCCATTGGACTTGGCGAAAGAGTATAAAAATGAAAGGTGTCGCCATACCAATTGGCGAATAAGAGGTGTCATTGGTTGCAGACTAGGCTCAGGCTACGTGATAGCCTTTGGGATGCCATGCCTGAATGCATGTAACACTATTGGAGGTGATGGGAGGAGACTTACAAGTTATAGTTTAGGTGCAGAGTAGGCGCAGGCTAGGTGGCAGCCTAGGGGGTTACATATCTGCATGCATGTAACAGGATTGGACATTAAGGGAGGCACCATTGGACTTGGTGAAAGAGTACAAAAATGAAAGGTGTCGCCATCCCAATTGGCGAATAAGAGGTGTCATTGGTTGTAGACTAGGCTCAGGCTACGTGACAACCTTTGGGATGCCATGCATGTAACACTATTGGCAGCCTTGGGGGTTACATCCTTACTTAATTGAAATTCAGTATGAGATTTTTAGTCTTACGTTTATCATAACATTGATTCACTTAATCTGTCAAACCTTCCAACCTTCAAACGTTCATACAATCAAACCTTCAAACCTTCAAACAATCAAACATACAAACCTTCGAATAACTCATAAACTTCAAGCATTCCAACCTTCAAACCTTACAACCTTCAAACCTTCATACAATCAATAAACTTCAAACCTTCCAACCTTGAAACGTTCATACAATCAAACCTTCAAACAATCAAACATACAAACCTTCAAATAACTCATAAACTTTAAACATTCCAACCTTCAAACCTTACAACCTTCATACAATTAATAAACTTCAAACATTCCAACCTTCGAATAACTCATAAACTTCAAACATTCCAACCTTCAAACCTTCAAACAACCCTATGCAATGGCCTCTGCACCACAATATGTCGTCAAAGCATATTTCAACGGTGAGACATGCATTTATCCCACCGCTGGGTTTTTGTTTAGAGACACAGACAACATCCAATTTCTTTTAAATGGGAAAGCCAATTTCTCGTACTTCAAAAAATGATTGGAGGCTAAACTTGGACGAGGC
The DNA here is from genome assembly GCA_948472305.1 of Vicia faba. Classification (NCBI taxonomy): domain Eukaryota; kingdom Viridiplantae; phylum Streptophyta; class Magnoliopsida; order Fabales; family Fabaceae; genus Vicia; species Vicia faba. The sequence continues at coordinate 853,608,310 of OX451741.1, forward strand.
CCGTGACATAGATATTTTATCAGAATCCAGTTTTTTTTGGAAACAACCAAATAATTTTTTATAAGGTTGAAGTTCAAGATGACGAGGATCTCCAGAATATGTTTTCCAGCCATGTGTATTCTGTGTACGACTCTATTGAGTTGTACATTATGTTGCGAGAGCCTCAGGTGACACAAGTAGTTGATCCTTTGGAGAATGAACAAGCTGAGGTAGATGCAGTTGATGAAGAAGAAGAAGATGACGAGTTAGAGTTTGATGAAATGGTGAATGATGATTCCGACGATGATGGAATACCTAGTATTCCTGCAAACGAGATCTACACACCACCTCCGCACATGATAAACTTCAACATGGGCGGAGATGAACCGTCTACTGACTTATTTTTCAATCTGTATATGCAGTCGGATGAAAATTTAAAAGAGAAGGACAAGTTTCGTAACAGGGAGGAATGGATCAGAGCCATAAAAAAATTCCACATGCTCAACTCGGATATGAATTTCACGAGGGAGATCAAGGACAAAACACTAAGGAAAGCGGTTGTGAATGCGGGATATGCATTGACACAACCCACATTCAAATATTACCGCAACGAGATCCGTTTGTCAAATCTAGAAGCCGGTAGGTGGATCGACAATATTCCGGTGGAAAAATGGACTAGGTCATACGACAATGGCCAAAGATGGGGGTACATGACAATGAATCTTATTGAATCGATGAATGGGGTATTCAAAGGCATACGAAACCTCCCGATCAGTGCTTTGGTAAAATCTACGTATTTTAGGATGGCTGCGTTATTTTCCAAAAGAGGTGAAATATGGAATGCGGTGTTGCAATCTGGACAACTATGGAGTGAAAGCTGCATGAAATACATTAAGGCAGAAAGTGCCAAAGCCAACACTCATATGGTTATACGGTTTGACCGACACAGCCATAACTTCATTGTGAAAGAGACAATCGACCACAATGACGGCCTGCCAAGACAAGAATATAGGGTCATGCTACCTTCTCGTTGGTGCGATTGTGGCAGGTTTTAAGCATTTTGTATGCCTTGCTCTCATGTCATTGCCGCTTGTGCTTATACCCATCAAGACGCGCTGCAACTTCTGTCAAACATTTACAAATCTGAAACGTTGCTCAACGTTTACAACAACAGCTTTCCTTTGGTAGCAAAACCAGATTATTAGCCTGCATACGACGGCGAAATTGTGTGGCACAATGACCAAATGCGAAGGAACAAGAAGGGTCGTCCCAAAAGTAAGTGCATCATAAATGAAATGGACGATCTTGACAAGATGGAAAGAAAGTGTGGTTTATGCCGTCAGGTCGGACACAATTGCAAAAATTGTCCGAATCGGGCGTCTGCCTCGACCACATAAAAATTGTAATACATGAAATCTTTCCTTAATTATGTTGTAAACATTAGGGTTTTCCGTTAACAGATTTTGCTACAATAAATATTGCGCGTACAAGATAAATACACGATATTCCGTCTACGAAATTACAATTGTTAACACGATTTCATCTGACCCATGCATCATCAACATTACATCGCTGTCTGTTTTGACTTCCTCCAACCATACATTAGGTCTTCCTGTCGCATGTGAGGTTGTTGTTCGTCTTCGCTGGATGCTTAAAATTTTCCCCCTCTGCAATGTCTCCATCTAGCCATCGCATCAACTCCCGCTTCAGACGCTCTATAGAGTGAATGTGCCAGAATTTCATTTTCATCGCAGGTTTCGTGGCGGAGAAGATAATGTAACCATCTCTGCTAAAAATCATGGGCGATGTCATGACACAAATAACAGAGTAAAAAATAACAAAACAGTGCGAGAAAGTGTGAGAAACGACGAAGAAATGGACAAATTATTTATAAAATAGCATTTTACCCTAGTTTTGCCCTAGGAGCCAAGTGAGATGGCGCCTCCTCTCACTTTTAAAGTGCATGCGCCATCTCACTTGTCTAAAAGTGAGAGGAGGCGCCAAGTGAGATGGCTCCTAGGGCAAAACTAGGGGTGGAGGCGCCAAGTGAGATGGCTCCTCCTTTGGGGAGTCATCTGAAACATGGTTATTTGCGTAATTTTTTCTGAAATGCGGTTATTTGCAAAATATTATTTTAATACTTGGTTATTGTAAAAAAAAATCTAAAAAACATTTAGAACTTTTAATTTATTTTCATAGATAAATTAAATTATAACATCTTTATTTTCATATTTTTATTTTGTAAATAGAAATAAAATAGAGTTTAATTTCTAACTTCTAATTCATTTCAAAATTCAAACTTCTTTTTTCAAGACAAAAACAAAAACATTTCTTTCAAATACTTAAAATACCTTTTTTAGGGTTTATACTTAACCCATTTTCCATCTTTGCACATTTATTCACCCTTTTCCATTACTTTACATTTATACAATTATTCAACAATTTGTAATAGTAATTTAAGGTTTATTGCTTTCATCCCCCATTCATAAACTTGTATCCTCATCTCCTAAAGTGTTGTAATAGCGTAGGACACTTAAATTTCGCAATTTACCGCTTTGCATTATTGCTAGTAATTAGGGTTTGTATGGAAAGATAAAATCAATCTTAGAAAACCCTAATCTCAAAGACAAAATGCATGCAATCAAAACACTTTTCACACTTGCACCTCTAGGGTATACCCCACTTGTTTCCTTCAAATAAACAGTCATGTCCCTCGAATGTGGGATACTTTAGCAAAGACCCTAGAATATAAGATCGTAGTCCCTCGATGACCCTTCGATGTTGCCTTCGGTAAACGATCTTAGAACCTTGTGACAAATTTCTAAGGTATCCTACAATGTTTCCTTCTATGACTGTACGACGATCCACACCCGTCCCTTCACATCCAATGATATGGTTTCTTACTAACTAATGGTAAGATGATAATATCTAAAGGAAGAGGAAAAGAACAAATACTTTTTGAGTAGGTAGAACTCTCGTAGTTTCTTGCTGTGATACGGTGGCAGAACTGACTGTTAATACTTGTTTTGCATTTTGTATTCGCAAATGTTGTGGTAAGTAAGAGTCACCACCGACTTTTATTTTATCCAACAAAGGAAAAGGTGAAAAGAACAGAAAAAGACCTTTCGAGAGTTTTCTGAGGGGGTAGATAATGGAAAGGGAAAGTGTTAGCACCCTTTCCATCTGTGGTTTTCCACGGGCTCTTAGATGCTTAGCTCATTTTGAAAATACCTTGTGTTTTGTGCTTTGAAAAAGTAGTTTTGAAAATTGTTTTGAAAATGCCTTAGTGTGGCGATTCGCTTTGTGATAACTCTTGTATCAGTCCTCAAGAGTGTTGACAAGGCGAACGTTTTTGAAATATTTTTGTGTAGGTGCAAAAAGTTGTTTTGAGCAAGCATCTAAGAACTTATCTACTTATACTCGAAAAGGTCGTTCTTTTCCTCCTAACTTTTAGACAATGCTATCCTACTATTAGTGAGTAGGTAGCCCTATCGTTGGATGCATGAGGGACAGGTGCGGGTCATTGTTATGGTTATAGAAGGCAACATATAGGGATACCTTAGCAGTTCGAAGGGACTGTCATCATATATTCATAGGCAACATCGAGGGACAAGATCATTTCTCGTAGACAACTCGAGGGACATTGAGGGACTATGTTCTTTATGATGACTTTAACTTATGGTCTTTGCTAAGGGTATCCCTACGTTCGAGAGACATGACCATTGTTTTTCCGAAGGCAACAAGTGAGGTTACCCTAGAGGTGCGAGTGTGGAAATGATTCAGTTCGGTTATTTATCTTGAAATTAGGATTTTCTATCGTTCATTTTTATATTTCCATACAATCTTATTAATTTAAGCATTGCATAAAATATAGTAGTTGAAGGTAAAGGCGAAAATGTAAACCTAGGCTATTACAGAGCTTTGGGGCAGTTACATAATAGTGAAGAGTGCGGAAAAGAAATCCTAAAACTATTACATCCCGGAAGCAATTATATGATAATGATAAAAAAAACGGGAAAAATAAAGCTACGCTATTACAGTTGAACGCGCCCTATACACTTTATTTAGGAAAATAAAAATAAGATGAAAATAGCAAAGAAAATGTTTTGGTGATTTTTTATGAAAAAAAATGATTTATGATAATTAATTAAATAAACCTAAAAAACCTAATTAATTTTAATTAATAAAAAATGTTAATTTTGAAAAAACAGTTAATTAAAATACCTAAAACCTAATTAATTTGAATTAAAAAAATTTAATTTAAAAAAAAAGTTTAAAAAAACCTAAATTTAATTAACCTAAAAATTAAATTAGGTTTTTTTGTAAAAAAAAGGTTTGTGAAAAAAGTTTTGTGGTTAAGTGAATTTAGGGCTGGAAAAGACAAATTGGTTAGAAACCAAAAACAAACAATGAAAATGTCAGGGATAAATAGAATAGAAAACCAAAACCAATAGGGGTGGATGTTGAACCCACACCCTTAACCTTCTCAAGATACCTTCTCAGGATGTCTGCCTTGCCACTGAACCATGCATTGATTGTTATTCTGATTTGGCCTCAGTGTTTTGTAATAAACCTGCATGGGACCATTAGTTGGTCCAAACCTGTAGTGTTGAATCTCATGAACACATTAAACAAATTAGTATACCATGAAATACAAAGAAAATAAACATATGAAATTTTGTAATGTTAAAACCGATATGACATGTATGAATGCTTCTACACCCTTTTGATCATGGAGATTAAACCAGCCTTACCCTTACTGAAGAATAAGATGGCTTATTTGTAGTGAGATGGAGGTTTGTAACAAGGATGGCTTCTTTGTAGTGAGATGAGGGTTTGTAACAAGGATTTCAAGATTTCTAAGGTTCTTGAAAGAATTTGATATTTTGACAAGGTTGTGGAAAAGGTTTTTTTTTTCGTGTCCTGTTTGTGTGAAAATAATGAGATTATATAATGGAAATTAGAGCAAAGATATGGACTTTGAATGTGCAATTGGGCCTCCAATAACCACAAGCAATAGTGCAGATTTTTATTCACTTGAGTCTGTCACGTTCCGGGCTAAATAGAAGGGACGTAAGTACAATTTTTGAAGTTGAAATGTGAAAACAAAATGTAGCTAGCATCGAGAACAAACTCCTATCCGAAAATGGACTCAATCGGATAAACAGTGAGTTAGTTATGAATTTTTGAAATTTCGCCTCAGACAAACTTATTTTGGGCTCCAGTGTCAACTCTGACACGTTCTTCAATAAAAAACTAGTATTGATCGGAGCAGAATTCGGTCTTGACTTTAGAAGCAAAGTTGTAGATATCTGAGTCAGTGGCCTTGTGTAAAAAAATAGACTCGGTCTGATAAAAATTGACCGAGTTATGAATTTTCAAAGTTTCGACCCAGATGAAATAATATTCAATATTCAGGATTTTCGGCGCGTCATGCACACTCTAGGCATAAAACGAAGGCCTTTTGGATACTGTTCGAACTCGATACCTCCTGTGAAAACGTGTCCAACTCAATTTTTGAAATTTTGGCGCCGAAACCAGCTCAATACGATGAAAATAGACCAAGTTATGATTTTCTGCACATGACGCAAATAAACTTCTGTCACAAATTTTTTGTACGAAAATACTTGATAAATCCACATTTTTGAAGACCTTCTGATTGAAATTGGCTTCCAGCCATGAGATATGAAAATGTATATGACGTCAAGACGGAATTTTATCCACTGGAATGGGTTCAAAACGAGCCACGATCTTCAAGTTATGAATTTGTTAGTGCGTAAAAACTGCACTTTCAGCACACTTTTTCACCATATTTCTTCGAGAAAACTCGCACATTCTGAGACCTTCTTTAAAGAATTGGCTCTAGATTCGAACCTGAATTTGAGAATATGTCACCAGGGATATCTTGGCGAAAGAACACCTGAATATAATGCGTCGGGTTGGACTTGTGAATCTTTGAACCCCGAATCGTTGCGAAACGGCGAACCGATCTTCAGCACGGAAAATACTCTGAGAATATCCATTGGAGAAATAAATGTCACTTGTAACCTGACGAAGCTTGCTAAATATAACTTGATTCCATAACCATAAAACCAATGATATGCGTGTATGTAATAATGAAAATAAAGAGGGTAAATTTTGGAGTACAACACTTGCTCACAAACATTTCAAACAAAACATATTTCAAACACACCAACACTTTCATAAAATATTTTCAAAAGTCAACACTTTGTATACATTCTTATATAAACGAGAATCATTATAAAGTTCGCCTAAACAAAGGCACTTTTCAAAAATACTTTCAAAAAGAAATCACAATCACATTTATAAAGCATTTCAAAGTGAGCTAGCAACTAAGAGCTAGTAACTAAGATCTCGTAGGTAACTACGGATGAAAGGGATGCTAATACCTTCCTTTTTCATAACCTACCCCCCGAACTCAAGAAAATTCTCAAAAGGTATTTCCTGTTCTTTTCACTCTTTCCTTTATTGGATAAAAGGAAAGTTGGTGGAGACTCTTGCTATCTGCAATAATTGCGATAAAACGCAAAAGACCCAAGTCAGTTCTCCCACCGTATTACACCTCCATTTTAATGGCAAGCTTCTGATGATCTTATTCACATATGACGTAGAATATCCTTTATTCAGAACTCTAAGTCCTGCAACTAAGGTTTAAAACCTTGAGAACATTGTCTCAGCTGTTTCATCAGCTTTCATTTTGAAGGTTTCATACTTCTGATCAAGGCTAGAGTCTTGGTTTCCTTTACTTGATCATTTCCTTCATGAGTCATTCTGAAAGAGTCAAATATAAACTTAGATGAGTCTCTATTTGTGATATTCTCATACTCAGTCTAAGAAATAGAATTCAACAAGATGGTTCTTTCTTTATGATGATTCTTATAATTCTTTTTTTGTTGATCAGTCATAGATCTCCTTTCAATCTTCTTTCAAGCAGCATCTGTGGGATGATTGTAGCCATCAACTACTATATCCTAAAGATAAACATTATGACCTAGAAAGAAACTTTCTAGTTTATCTTTCCAGTATTCAAACTTTTCACCATAAAAAATGGGAGGTTTAGCATTGTAGTTATCTTTATCATCATATTTTAATGTTATCTTTGTTGCTATGCTCCAACGCGCATGCTCAAGCGTTGATAAAATTCTTGAAAAATGCACATGTTCCTCAAGAAACTATGGTCGACCAATTTTGGAACTGTGTAGCAAGCTTGACTACCAACAACGGTTTAGGGTTCTCTGATGCAGATTTGACCCTGATAAGGAAGAATCATAACAAAGCTCTCCACATCTCCATGGAATACAAGGGCATTACCTTGTCACATGTATTAATGGATACCGGTTCTTCTCTCAATGTCTTACCAAAAGTAGCTCTAGATAGGTTGGACTCTGAAGGTTTGGTACTAAAGCCTAGTGACATCATGGTGAGAGATTTTGACGGGTCAAAGAGGATGGTCCATGGGGAAGTTGATCTCCCTATAAAAGTTGGGTCTCAAGTCTTCAACTCAACATTCTATGTGATGGATATTCGTCCTGCTTATTCATTCCTGCTTGGACGCCCAAGGATTCATAGGGCAGGTGCGGTGACTTCCACACTACATCAAAAGTTGAAATATCTGGTCAAGGGGAAAATTGTTACTGTCTGTGGTGAAGAATGATTAGTCATCTAAATTCATTCAAATATGTTGAAATGGATGGCGAGTTCATTGAAACTCCTTGTCAAGCCTTTGAAGTGGTATCTCCCATGGTTGTTGTTGCCAAGGCCACTCCTGACACTCCCAAAGTTGCTAAATATACACCAAGGATGGCTTCTCTCAAGGATGCTCGTGCTGTTATTGAAGAAGGAGGTTGCACCATTTGGGGACAACTTCCTGATTTCCCTTTCAAGTCAGATAAATTTGGATTGGGCTTCACTTCCAAAGCTTAAAAGGAGGTTCGACGTGCTCGTATAGGGAAACCACCTCTCCGCATTAGTAACCATGAGATTAATGCCCTTGAAGACTCTGATGTTGATTGTGATTTTGATGATTGGATCTACCCGACTGCTGACGGAGGGCTCAACAATTGGCAGACCAAGGACAACATCCCAATCTCCTTCAACCAGGAATAATTTCCATTTACTATTTTTATTACTTTGAGAAATTTGTCTGTAATTTCCATTGAAACATTGAATTTAAGCCATATGCGTTGCCCGAGGCACAGTGGTCCATTTCTTAAGGGTTTGTAATTTTCATACGCCATGTGCTCATTTTAATGAAAAACATTGGACTATTTTGCATTCAAATTTTGCGCTCATTGTCTTTCTTTACTTTATTGCATTTTCAAAAAAATAGCCATGTGACTATACATGCACACACACATTTGCATATCCACATCCACTCTGGATCTCATTGATAATGACTCTGCTATTTCCATCTATGACTCTGAAAATCTAATCTATCAAGCCGAAGACGAAGGCGAGGAAGATTGTGAAATACCTGGGGAACTCACCAGACTTCTGATACAAGAGGAAAAGGCCATTCAACCGCACGAAGAACCAGTTTAAATAATCAACCTAGGTACTGAGGCAGATAAGAGGAAAGTCAAGATCGGTGCCAACTTGGAAGAAGGTGTCAAGATAAGATTAGTCCAGATGTTGTATGACTATGTTGAAGTGTTCGATTGGTCATAAGAAGATATGCCAGGGCTTGATACTCATATTGTAGTTCACCGTTTACCAATGAAGGAAGGTTGTCGTCTAGTCAAGAAAAAAGTTCGTCACATGCGTCCAGATATGTATGAGAAAATAAAAGCTAAGGTAATGAAGCAATTCAATGTAGGTTTTCTAACAGTAACGTAATATCCACAGTGGGTTGAAAATGTGGTCCCGGTGCCTAAGAAAGATGGGAAAGTCCATATGTGCGTGGACTATAGGGATTTGAATAGGGCAAGCCTCAAAGATGATTTCTCGCTACCACATATTGATGTCTTGGTCGATAATACTGCTCAACATAAAGTGTTCTCCTTCATGGATTGTTTCTCTGATTATAATCAGATCAAAATGGCTCCCGAAGACATGGAGAAGACCACTTTTTTCAGACAATGGGGCGCCTTCTGTTACAAGGTCATGCCTTTCGGTTTGAAGAATGCAGGGGCAACCTATCAAAGAGCTATGGTAGATCTATTTCATGACATGATCCATCATGAGATAGAAGTATATGTGGATGATATAATTGCAAGGTCACAGACTGAGGAAGAACACCTTGATCATTTACACAAGCTATTTGAAAGGTTAAAAAAGTACAAGCTAAGGTTAAATCCCAGCAAGTGCACCTTTGGGGTAAGATCTGGAAAACTCCTAGGGTTTGTCGTCAGTGGAAAAGGTATTGAAGTCAATCCCGCGAAAGTCAAAGCTATACAATAAATGTCGGCTCCCTGTACTGAGAAGGAGTTTAGGGGTTTCTTAGGTCGAATTAACTACATCGCTCGATTCATCTCTCACTTAACTGCTACCTGTGAGCCGATTTTCAAACTGTTGAAGAAAGATCAAGTAGTCAGATGGAACAACGACTGTCAAGTAGCTTTTGACAAGATCGAAGAGTAATTACAAGAACCTCCAATCCTGATGCCTCCAGTTGAAGGAAGACCTCTGATTATGTACTTGATTGTATTAGAGAATTCAATGGGGGTGTGTGCTAGGTCAACGTGACGAGTCTGACCGAAAAGAGCATGCAATTTACTACCTTAGCACAAAGTTTACCGAATGTGAAACTAGATATTCACTGCTCGAGAAAACTTGATACGCTTTGGCATGGGTTGCTCGCCGGCTAAGACAGTATATGCTGACTCATACCACTTTATTGATTTCCAAGATGGATCCCATCAAGTATATCTTCGAGAAGCAAGCTCTCTCTAGACGAATAGCTAGATGAAAAATGATTTTAACTGAATATGATATCCAGTACACTACATAAAAATCAATCAAAGGAAGTGTGTTGGCAGATCATTTGGCCCATCAAGCTGTTGACGACTACCAATCCATGAACTTTGAATTCCCAAACGAGAATATCATGTTGATAACCGAATGTGAAAATTCTGGACCATATGAAGGACCTGAACAAGGATCCCAATGGACTAAGGTTTTTGATGGAGCTTCAAATGCATTGGGTAACGGAATTGGTGTTGTGATCATTTCCCTCGATGGTTGTCATACGCCTCTCACTTCCAGGCTTTGCTTTGATTGTACAAACAACATGGCTGAGTATGAGGCATGCATCTTGGATCTAAAGGCTGCTATTGAATTAAGAATCAAGCCCTTAAGCGTATACAGAGATTCAAACCTATTAATCAGTCAAGTTAAAGGAGAGTGGGATACCAAACATCCAAATTGATCCTCTACAAAGAGCATGTGCTGACCTTGATCCCATACTTTTAGGAGGTCACATTTAAACATTTCATGAGGGGAGAAAATCAATTGGCATATGCTTTAGGAACTATGTCTTCTATGTTCAAGGTCAATTGGGACAACGGAGCTCCCAAAATTACTATCAAAAGATTTGACGAACCAGCGCATTGTTGTGAGATTGACACTGATGAGGAGAAACCTTGGTACTATGAAGTAAAGAGATATCTTGAAACACAAGAGTATCCCGAAGGAGCCTCCATCAATGACAAGAAATTCTTGCGGAGGTTTTTATCTAAGTTCTTCCTAAGCAATGGGATTCTATAGAAGCACAACCATGATTCTACTCGACTCCATTGTGTGGACAAGAAAGAAGCAGAAAAGATCATGGAAGACATGCATGAAGGTTTCTTCGGAACTCACTCTAGCAGGCACACTATGGCCAAGAAGATTATGAGGGCTGGTTACTATTGGTCGACTATGGAAACTGATTGCCACCATCACTCGAGGACATTCCATAAGTGTCAAATCTATGCTGACAAGGTTCATGTTCCTCCAATTTCTTTGAATGTCATGACTGCTCCGTGGCCATTTGTAATGTGGGGCATTGACATGATTGGATAAATCAAGCCCACTACCTCCAATGGACATTATTGCATCCTTTTCACTGTTGACTACTTCACCAAATAGGTCGAAGCTGCTTCATTTTCCTCAATAACCAAGAATGTTGTAGCCAGGTTTATCAAGCATAATCTCATATGTTGGCACGACATCCCTGAAAGGTCATCATTGACAAAACAACCAACCTCAACAATGCCATGATTACTGAACTCTGCATGCAATTCAAAATCAAGCATCACAATTCTTCTCCATACAGACCTAAGATGAATGACGCAGTGGAGGCCGCCAACAAAAATATAAAGAAGATTATACAAAAGATGGTGGTGACCTATAAATACTGGCATGAGATGCTTCCGTTTTCTCTTCATGGCTATCATACCTCGGCTCAAACATCAACTGGGGCAACCCCTTTCTCTTTAGTCTATGGTATGGAAGTTATCTTGCCTGTTGAAGTTCAAATTCCTTCTTTGAAGATTATGAAAGAAGGAGACTTCGGCGAAGACGAATGGATTCAGACTAGGTTGGATCAGTTGAACTTGATTAATGAAAAGAGACTGGTTGTTGTTTGTTATGGTCAAATGTATCAAAAGTGTATGATCAAAGCATTTAATAAAAATATTAGACCTCGATTATACTAGGCTGGCGACTTGGTAATAAAACACATCATTTTACCATAAGGCGATCCCACCCAGGGGCAAATGGACTCCCACTTACGAAGGGTCATTTGTTGTCAAGAAAGCATTCTCTAGCGGTTCTATGATGCTAACCACTATGAACGGCGAAGATTTCTCGCATCTTATGAACACAGACATAGTCAAAAAATACTAAGCATAAAGAATGACCTGCTAGGTTGACATACCTAGGAAAAATAAGGGCATCATGGCGAACCAAAAGGGTTCGGGCAAAAATTAGGGATATATACAAAAGATTGTACACCCGGCAAGTCGAAAACCTAAAAGAGCGACTTGGGAAAAAATGGGTATCCTGGTGGACTGAAAACCTAAAAGGGAGGTCCAGGAAAAAATTAAGGATCAAAGCATACGACTATGTCTCGTTGGATCACTATTGCCATCTTTATTACCAAGTGTTGTACCCCAAAATTTGCCCTCCCATATTCTTCAAGATTTATCAAGAATCATCTTCAAATGGTTCAAGATTTCTCAAGGATTACACAGTTCAAATGCCTCCTAAGCCAGTCAAAATTAGGGTTTTGTTTCTTTTAAGGAATTTGAGGTTTTCAATGGCTCAATAAAGTCCCATAGGCCTACATACATTGTCAAGCATCTACATGTCAAGTCTCAAGACTCATAGTGGCAAATTGCACAGTCAAAAGCTGCATTTGCTTCACAATCAACTGTAGGGGTAAAATGGTCATTTTGCAGTCAAAAGTCAAAAATTTTGGTCAACATCTTATTTTGAGTACACAATCATCATTTGATCAAGTCTTGATCATGATTCCTCAAGCATGGCTCAAAAATCATTAAGATGCAAAAGTTATTATTTTTGGACAGCTGAAAAGTCAACTGTAACTTGACCAGAGCATAACCTTTTCATGGTTCATCATAAAAATCCCATCCAATGCTCATTTTTAAGGGGATGACATTTCCTACAACTCATATTCACACTCCAAGTCCAAGAAATTCTCTCACAAAAAGTTATCAATTTCTACATTATAGGTCAATTTCAAAAGTCAACAAAAAGGCACTTTAGGTCAAAGACCATAACTTGATATTGGTAAATCCAAATGACATGGGACCAAAGGCATTGGTTAGAGGACTTCAAGACCTTTCCAAAATGTCCAAGAACATGTTCATATGATTAAAATTGAGCAAGATATGCATTGGAGAAGTTGGGAAATTTTTGTGAATTTGCAAAAGTCAACTTTGCTCAAAATACATCATTTTTGCTAATGGGCCTCAAATTCCTTCTTGAATCTTTGTCCAAAGCTCATGCACGACCCATCAAGCCTATTTGAGTTTATTTTCTTATTTTTATTAATTAATTGGATTTTTTATTAATATTAATTCATTTAATTGATTTAAAATATAGGAAATTCAAAGATATGGTTTTCAAATCTTTTTGTGAAGCAAATAAGCTCAGGGCAAGCTGGCAAATTCGTGTATCAATCAAAGAGACAAAAATCTCCATGTTTGGCAAGTTTTCTCAATCAAAAAGATTGAAAAATATTTGATTTTCAATCAAATATTGAAACATCAATGCAAGGGATTTCATGTGCAAGATTTACCCTAGTTTCATTCCATTATATGTACTGAAGCCAACCCTAATGCCTGGAACGTGAGATTGCTGCATACAGAGCCATAACCATATTCAAAAAATCAAGAAAAAAGTCAACATTGTTTTCTCACTTTTAGGCCAATTCAGAGGCTTTTGTGGATTCAAAGACATTGTTGGGACACTCAGAAACCTTTTGCAATCGAAACCAAACGCCAAAGCTTAAGCAATCACCATACACGAACTCACGGTTTGCTTAACTTTTTCAGAATCGTAACTCCAAATTTATGCATCATTAACATGATTTACTGTGTGTTTTGAGTTTCTAGCAATCATATAAAGCTTTTGGCATAGGTTAATTGCATTAAAACGCCTTGAAACAGAAGTTGCCATTGATGAAATTTAGGGTTTCGAAGATTTCAAAATAGGGCTTTGCTGTACAGAAAAAATTAGGCTTCATAATGCCTATGGTTGAGATCGCTGCGTTCAGACGAACCTAAAGCTACCCTCGCGAACAATTTATCTTGCATACAGACCTAATCGCTATTATTTGTCATCCTATTTTGTGGGGGTTAAAAACCCCCGCTAATTGTTTTTGTTTTACAGGGAAACGAGGAAGAAGACAATACATGTTGAGTTGTGATTAGAGCATTCAAAAAGCGCGCGCGTGGTTTCATGATTTCCAGCATACGTTGTTATTTTATATAATATATTCATTGTTTATTATTATAACAAAAGCAAGCAGTTGGCTTGGTGGATAGTGAGGTGTCTGGCAACCATTGGGACCTGGGTTCGATTCCCAGGTCCCCCAAACGCTTGTTTCTATTTTTCCTAATGTGTTCACGTGCAGGCTTTACAATGCGTTCCACCATACACCTCAACCATCCAGGCGCCAGGTGTTTACAAGCAATAATCCAAGGGCCAAAAGATGGAAGATTATGGTACCACCCAGTCAAAGCCAGCGCAGCCAATTACAAAAGTCAACCAGGCTTGAGTGTTATTGGGCCAGAAATTCCAGGCCTCACCTCCTAATGGGTCATCACACCCCCTGAGTTCTTTTCTTTCTTTCTTTATATTTTCCTTTTTTATTATTCTTTATTCTAATTAATAACTATTATTATTATTATTTAATTACCTCACAAATTATATTTTCACAATAAAATCCAGAAAATTAAAATGAAAATATTTTTATTACTTATTAAATTCACTATTTTTTGTAAATAAAATGTAAATTAATTAACTTAGTCTTTTTATTAATTAGGTTTAATTTTAATCTTTTTTCATAATAAATAAAACAAACTTAGAATTAGGGTTTTTTCTTTTAACTTTTAATTTCTTTTATTTTTATTTTCATTAAAACATAAAAAACACAAAAACATTTTCTCTTTTAATTAATTAATTAATTAGTTTTTAGGTTTAAATTTAATTAATTGCAAAAAAGGACAAATTACTTTCTTTTCTCAAAAAGGGTCAAAACCCTAAGGACGTCCCGATTCAATTCTTTCGCGCGCATATTTAATTTTAATTATTATTTTTGATTATATTTGATGTAACTGTTTCCGAGGATGTAATAGTTAATTAGGCTTTTATCGCTTTCTTTTATTTTCTCGCATTTATTTTCCAAACGGGTTATGTTTTTGGCGATGTATATACCCGCGCCTTGTAATAGCGTAGATTTACCTTTCCGCACTTTATTTCCCGCAAATTATTAAACTGTTAATGACAAGACTTGTATGACAAATAAAATTAATCCGTAGCTCACAAATAACATGTACAAGATAATTTAACATGAACCTAACACACATGCACATGCCACCCTTAGGGTACGCCTCACTTGGTTGCCTCGAGGTGGTCATCAAGTATAGGGTGTTTTAGAGGTCGCCCTCCTGTCTAAAGATCCAGTTGCCTCGAAACGGTTGCCTTGGATAAAAAAGGATCTAGGACATTAGGGTTACCGCTAAGGCATCCTACTATTGCTTTGGTGACCACACATGTCCCTATAATCGAATTGACCTGAATAACTCCAACGACGGTGCTACCTACTTCTCAATAGTGGGATGGTACTGTCTAAAGGACTCTTACACAGCCTAATTCCTTAGAGTAGGTAGATTTCTCCTGGGTACTTGCTCTTTCAAGAACAAAAACAACTTTTCGCACCTACACTTTCAAAAAGTTTTCAAACAAACACTTCATACACTCTTGAGGACTGATACAAGAGTTACTTAGAAGTTTTCAAAATGAAACTTTTTCAAAACCCACAAACACTTGAAAAGCAAACAATTTTGAAAACATAGTGAGCAAGTACCTAAGAGCCCGTGGATAACCACGGATAGAAAGGGTGTTAACACCTTCCCTTTCTATAAATCTACCTCCCGAACTGAGAGACATCTCAAAAAAGGAATTTTGTTATGCTTTTGTCCTTTCCATGTTGGAGAACATAAAAGACGGTGGCGACTCTTGCTTACCGCGACATTTCACGAACCAGCTTCAAAACAGTCAGTTCTATTTCCACCGATCATAGAACTGGCGACTCTGCTGGGGACTCTTAATAAGTGAGGTGTACCTTAGGATTAGACCACTCTTATGTTTTCAATTGCTTGCTTTGATTGCTTTAAAATTGTGGGCCTGTTTTGGAGTTACATAGATCCTAACCTGGATCTGGGGAATACCCTTTAGGTAGCATAAGCTGTGAGGGACCTGTCCGGCGTAGACCGACACGGGTGAAGCAGTGGCTACATTGGTGTGACACCTTGGTCTGTACCGATATCCCTTGTGTTGCAACGAGGAGAATATGGGTCTTCTGAGGAGTCATTAAGCACCAACCGACCTTAGAACCCTAAATTGACCCAACTTGGCCATAGAACAGTAGCAGTATGCTACACTCATTGAGGCTAAACTCTCGCGATGGTTCTGGCTGCAAGAAAAGATTGCGAAGCTGGAGTTATAACCGATTGAGGGTAGTCGATGATATTGAGATCCTCTAGAACCCGGTTACTATTTTCTAGGACAGGTCTTAACCAACGAAACTGAAAGAGGGTAGTACCTAAACTTCATGCTGGCCTGAAATCTAAGGGCTCTTTTGTGTGACTTGTGTGCCTTAAAACTTGAACTACTTGCATACTTGTTATCTAACAACACGAGTTCCCTGCAGGTTTTGTTTACAGTCCTTAATTAGGACTCATTACAGGGCCTACTTACATCACTCCACGCATATCATAACATCATACCATCATAACATTGCACGCATCCTGCATAAGGACTAACCTGCATACATATTGCATAAGGACTAACCCATTTCAAGGATCTCAAGGGTTTGCGATGCAGGTCATGATGAACCAACTGTCTAGCAAGGGGCAAAGGGGATTTATTTTCCTCTAGCCAAGGTTGATAACCTGAGTCAGGGGCTATGACCCACTCGATATGGTGAGCTTTGACTCTTGAAGAAGGACTCTCAACAACATGAAGTTCCTTAGATCAAGCTACCAGATTCTAACAATTTTCTTGTTTACCCCGCGAGATCCTTGAAAACATTTCATGCATACATACATATCATTGCATTACATGTACGCTTCTTACAGGTCACTTACCTTCTTCGCTGTTTATTTCAGCAATCATCATGTCTTCTGAACCTTCCGCTGAACAAGCTATCAAGGCCCTCCAGGCCCATAATGCCCAGTTCCAGGAGTTGGTTATGAGCCTAGCCCAGGGTCAACAGGACTTGAAAACTCTGATTCTGAAAGAGAGGAAGAAGAAGAAGAAGAGGACTGTTTTGTTCAACACTAGACGCAGATCTGGGGATGGATTACCGAATGAGGCTGAGCTGACTACCTCATCTGTGGGCAAAGACAGTCCCCAAGAGAGAAGGATTCCTAGTCCCGTGGTCTCCGACAACGAGACAGATTTCAATGATGAACAGTACCCTCCTGCTGAGGATAAGTACAAACAGCTCGAAGACCGGTTAAGTTCTATGGAGATACAAAAAGTGCCCGGCCTGGACTTTGAAGATCTAGGTCTATCCTCTGGGGTGGTGATTCCCCACAAGTTCAAGGCACCTGCCTTTGCGAAGTACGACGGAGCTTCCTGTCCTAAGCTGCACCTCCGTTCATATGTAAGGAAGATCCAGCCCTACACGGCAGACAAGAATTTGTGGATTCACTTCTTTCAGGACAGTCTATCAGGGACTCAACTCGAGTGGTTCTATCAGCTGGATGGGGCCAGTATCCGCAACTGGGAAGACTTGGCTACTGCGTTCTACAAGCAGTATCAGTATAATTCCGACCTCGCTCCCACGCGTACCCAACTCCAGGGTATGTCACTAGGGATGGGTGAAGGATTTAAGGAGTATGCGCAAAAGTGGAGAGACCTGGCTGGAAGGGTGCAGCCACCTTTGACTGACCGTGAGCTTGTTGACATGTTCTTGGGGACCCTGTCTGGTCCGTTCTTCAACCATCTGATTGGGAATTCTTCTGCTGGGTTCACAGATCTGATCTTAACTGGTGAGAGAATAGAAGCTGGTATCAAGGCTAGGAAGATTCAAGAAGCTACACCTTCTGACACTCAGAAAAAGCCTTACACAGGGAAGAAAGAGTCCAATGCTGCGTACAGCCAGAAGAGTCGTCGTGACCAACACGTAGGGGCGGTCATGATCTCTGGTTCTGCGTCACATCGTAACCAACAAAGGGAAGAGAGACCTAAAAGGCAATTCACTCCCCTCAGCATGACCTTGTCCCAAATATTGCCACAGTTGCTGGAGACCAATTTGGTAACTCTAAGGGACCCTCCTAAGAATCCCAACAAGACACCTTCAAGGTATAACCCCAACGCCCGCTGCGCTTATCATTCTGACAGCCCGGGGCATGCTACAGATGATTGTTGGACTCTGAGGAACAAGGTTCAGGATCTAATCGATGCAAAGGAGGTCCAGTTCGAAGCGCCCGAGGCTCCCAATGTGATCACTGCTCCCTTGCCAAAACATGGCTAGGATTGAAAAACTATTGTTCATTCGAATGTTCAAGTTGTATTTTTCTTTGATTGTTAAAACATTTTATTCATGTCAAACGTTGTTATTTCATTAATGCATTACAAGTGTCTGTTTTGAAGTAATTATGTTCACTATGCTTAAAACTGCTTTCATTTTTTGATGTTCAACTCTCGATTAATAATTCTAAGCCTCTTGAGGGAGGATGACGAAAACGATACCACAATCTATAGTATGCTTTTGAACAGAACCCGCTGATGAGGTACAGGCATTGTTTCAAATCCTAAACAGTGGAGTTATAAGGATGATAATCCCTCGTCAACCCCTTTGAGCCAAAGAAGTTGGAGTTTTTCTTTTCAAAAATTAAAACCCTTAATCATAACCTGGGGCAGGGTAGTTCTCTCAGTTAATCCAAGTGCACAACGAGTGGCACCAAAGAAGTCCTTATAAAACAAAAGACAGTGATGGTTCCGAATAATCATCAAGACAGGCAGTCGTTATCTTTCAAAAAATAAAAGCCCAATAAGTCAAAACCTATGAAGGAGACTTACAAAACTGGGGCATCCCGCTGACTGTAAAAAGAAACAGTTCAGGCAAAAAACAGGGATAATAAAAATCAAAAAGAAAGAGGTCCTATAAACCCTCAACAAAAAAATAAAATGACTGCCTATTTAAAATAAACTGTCAATATCCGAACCATCACTGGTATATCAGAGCAAAATACTCAAACAAGGTCTAACGCATGATCAGCTGAGTTTAGGTTTGAAGAACATCACGAAGAGCGGGTGGGTAGAAATATAATTTGAGCCTTAATCCTTTGTTTCTTAAACCGTGAACCATGCCATGTTATAACCCTCAAAAGTCCTAGCTGAAGCCTGGGTTAGTTTGAAAGCATACTATTACGAAAGGTATCCTGACTCCTTAAGGCTTGCGGTAAAATAACGAGTTGACATCACAGTTTACAAAAAATTCACTTGTTTTTATGAAAATGCATTTTCAAAAAAAAAAACTTCAAAACAGACATAAGCTTTGCATTTTTTAAAATAACATTGTTTGCATATGGCTTTTTGTTTGAACAACATAGAAGTTCGCACGAAGAATATCTAGTGAACAAAAGCACTTCCAATCAAGGGGCATGCGTGATCATTATCCGTCATCTGGGGCAGTTAAGTCAAGATTCGGAGAATCTCTCAAAAGGCCAAATAACCAGGGGAAGACCTCCATCTGAGTCACTTGGGGCATTGGGCATGAATACCAGCGACAAATATGGTACGATCAAACATCTTCTGGTCACATGGCAACACTACTGACAGTGACAACTCCCGGTACTCTGAGAACAGGGACATGGTCGAAAAATACTACGCACAATCAAAGACCCGCTAGGTTGACACACCTAGGCAAAAATAAGGGCTCCCCGGCGAACCAAAAGGGTTCGGGCAAAAATAAGGGATGAAAATGAAAAAAAATTGTACACCCGGCAAGTCGAAAACCTGAAAAGGCGGCTTGGGCAAAAAATGGGTATCCCGGTGGACTGAAAACCCGAAAGGGCGGTCCAGGCAAAAATTAGGGATCAAAAGCGTACGACTATGTCCCGTCATCTCGTCACTTGCCTACCAGAGGAAGATTTGTCAATCGGCAGTTATAAACACCTTCATAGGTACCTTCTCCCGCAGAAACTGGGGCAATAAGAATTGTCTAAGCGATATGGTTGCTCTGTCCACCGAGGTACCAAGGTGAGTTCAGCTGAAGAACGTGACCAAGATACCTTCACTCCCCGTAGAGTAAGACAGATTTCAGCCATACTCTCCCCAAGTAGAGGTGATCTCCCATCGGCCCCGGAAAGGCACAGTATCCCTAGCAAGTCAGCAACACTCTCCCCAAGCAGAGTTAGCCTACTGTCAGCCTTAAGGAAGTTGGATATCCCCAGAAGATCTCAACATTCCCCAGCGGAGTATACAGATGTTCCTAAGCAAGCATCCCCGGAAGTCTTAATATAAGATTGTTCCCCGGCGGAATACAGACACCCCAGTGGAGCCACTTCCCCAGTGCAGTCTCAAAAGTTTCCCCAAGAGAGTCGAATCATCCTCCCCAGTAGATTCTGGAAGCTTATCCCCAGTAGATTCTGGAAGCTTATCACCTGCAGAGTACATACGTCTCTCCCCGACCATATTCAAAGGTTATTGTAAGTGTTTAGTTATTGGCATGTATTTTTGGTAAAACCAGGTGTATAAATATCATGACTGATGTCATAACATTCTGGATTATTAGGTTCTTTTTGCAGAAAAAGAATGGCACACAGTAGCTACTTTGTATGAGTGTGTATCTGAGCATTTGGCAAAATATCACATTTATTGCCTTCTACCAAAATCAGTAAACAGGAATTCTGATGTCATAACAAATGTTAAGACATCCTGTACTGATCTAACAGATATGCAGTTTGGTTAATTCTGAGATTTTTCAGGAAGATGGCTCATTCTTTCTAGAACAGAATCTCACGTGGACTTTAGGTTAACCTAGCTCAACCCTAATCTGGTTGATAAAGTCTTGTGACCAAGTCTTAAGGTTAAACCTAATTAACCCTAGCTTTTTGTGGAAACCCTAACTGAAGAAACAGCTGCTATATATTCAACAGGATTGCTGTTTGGAAAGTAACTCTTGGACTGAAGACCAATTAGGAGTTGTATAGTTTTAACTGTTGTAATCCAAGCAAGTATCATTGTGATAAGTGACTTGGAATAGGTTTTGATTGTAAGGGTTTTTGTATCACTCAAAGCTTTGAAGCAAGAGTGTTTTGTGTCTCTTGACTAAAGCTTTGAAGCAAAGTCAAGTTAGGTTTATGTATCACTCAAAGCTGTGAAGCAAGAGTGTTTGTGTTTCTTGATTAAAAAGCTGTGAAGCATAATCAAGTGTATGTTCTGAAGAGTGTCTTCATTAATTCATTAGTCAATTGTTTTAAGTATCACTGTTGTGATTGAGAGGGAGTGAGTAGGAACTCAGGTTTAAGTTGAACTTAGATTGAAGTTGCATTGGGTAGGTCTTAAGTGAAGGAGATAAACTGGTTGGTTTATTCCTGAATTAATATCTCTTATAGTGGATTTCCTCCCTGGCTTGATAGCCCCCAGAGTAGGTGTTGTTTCACACTGAACTGGGTAAACAATTGATTGTGTTCTTTACTGTTTTTATTTACTGTCTTATAGAAAGTCAGATACGGTGTCATAACATTCACTGTGACATTGAGTATCTGCTGCCAAAATTTCAATTGGTATCAGAGCAGGCACCCTGCCTGTATTACTGGGTGAGATCTAGGGATATCACTTTCTGGCACTATGGACAAAGAAGGAGTTTTTGGAAATAGACCACCTATTCTGGATGGAACAAATTATGACTACTGGAAACCTCGTATGATTGCCTTCTTAAAATCTCTAGACAAAAAGGCTTGGAGAGCTGCTGACAAAGGATGCAACCATCCCACCATAACTGAGAAAGATGGGACAATCAGTCTAAAGCCTGAGGAAGAATGGAGCAAAGAAGAAGATGAGTTAGCCCTGGGAAATTCCAAAGCTTTAAATGCCTTGTTCAATGGAATTGATAGAAACATTTTCAGACTAGTACATCATTGTGAACTGGCCAAGGAAGTGTGGGACACTCTCAAAACTACCCATGAAGGCACATCCAAAGTAAAAATGTCAAGGCTTCAAATGCTGACTACAAAGTTTGAGAACCTAAGGATGAAGGAAGATGAAACCATTCATGAGTTTCACATGAAAATCTTGGAGATTGCCAACACCTCAGGAGCATTGGGTGAAAAGATGTCTGAAGAAAAACTGGTGAGAAAGATTCTCAGATCCCTGCCTAAAAGATTTGCAATGAAGGTAACTGCTATAGAGGAAGCCCAGGACATCAGCAACTTAAAGGTGGATGAACTCATTGGGTCTCTTCAGACTTTTGAGATGGGGATCAGTGACAATGTTGACAAGAAAAACAAGAGCATAGCACTTGTATCCAACACTGAAGATGAAAACAAGGAGGATGAAGAAGAAAATATTTCAGAAGCTATAGCCATGCTTGGAAGACAATTCAACAAACTTATCAAGAGAGTGGATCCAAAGTCAAGGTCAAATGTTGAGAACATCCCCTCTGACATTAACAGATCTTATGACTCTAGCAGAAGACCAAGGTCTGAAGAGAAGGGAAATCAAGGCAGAGGAATTCAATGCCATGGTTGTGAAGGATATGGGCATATTCGAGATGAATGTCCTACCTTTCTTAAGAAACAAAAGAAAGGTATGACTGTTACCTGGTCTGACTGTGATTCAGAAAGTAATTCTGAAGAAGAATCTGCCAAACTAGTTACTGCACTAACTGGTGTTTGTACCTCTGAAAGTGACACTAGTGATGAGGAAGTGACATTTGAAGAACTGGCTTATACTTACAAGAAATTGTGTATCAGAAGTGCTGAAGTCTGTGTGCAAAATGAGAGACAAACAAAACTCATCATAAAGTTGGAGGCTGAAAAAAGGGCAGACCTTGAAACTATAAGTCATCTAGAAGGGGAAGTTCAAATGCTGAACTCAAAATTGAACCAGATGACCAAATCTATGAAGATGCTGACAAATGGAACTGACAAATTGGAAGAAATCCTTCAGGTTGGACAAAATGTGGGAAACAAGTCTGGACTAGGATTTGTGGAAGCAAAGAAATCTGGTGCAGACAAGAAGATCAGGTCTGATAAACAAATGTCAAAGCAAATGTCACAACATAACACTCAACATCGGGAACAGAGAAATATGAATAAAAAGTACCAAAGATGGAGATGTCATCATTGTGGGAGGTTTGGTCACATAAAGCCTTTCTGCTTCAGATTGTATGGATACCCTAATCAGAACCCAGGTGTCAAACCTAAGGCTAACAGGGTACCACATACTCCTCAATGGAAGAAAAAGGCTACTGCCCTGATAGCCCACACTTCCCTGAGAGTCTCTGCAAAGGAAGACTGGTACTTTGACAGTGGGTGTTCTAAGCACATGACTGGAATCAAGAACATTCTCAATAATGTTAAACCTTACACCACTAGTTATGTGACCTTTGGAGATGGTGCTAGAGGTGAAATTAAAGGAGTTGGTAATTTGGACTGCCCTGGAGTTCCAAATCTGAATGAAGTACTATTGGTAAAAGGCCTGACTGCTAATCTCATTAGTATCAGTCAATTATGTGATCTAGGATTCAAGGTCAACTTCTCAAAATCTGAATGTCTTGTAATTAATGAAAAACAAGAAGTTGTAATGAAAGGAGTCAGATCTAAAGACAACTGTTACTTGTGGGAGCCTGAGAACACTAATTACTCCACTGTGTGTTCTATTGCCAAAGAAGAAAAAGAGGTGAAACTGTGGCACCAAAAACTTGGCCATCTTCATCTAAGAGGAATGAAAAGGATTATCTCCATGGAGGCAGTCAGAGGGATTCCAAGACTGCAAATTGATGAAGGGAGAGTTTGTGGTGAATGTCAGGTTGGTAAGCAGACTAGGATGTCACATCCAAAGTCAAGACATCTGACCACCTCTAAGGTTCTGGAACTTCTACATATGGATCTGATGGGACCAATGCAGGTGGAAAGTCTTGGTGGAAAGAGATATGCCTATGTTGTTGTGGATGACTATTCCAGATTCACCTGGATTAACTTCATTAAGGAAAAATCTGATGTGTTTGAAGTTTTTAAAGAACTGTGCAAAAGAATTCAAAGAGAAAAAGAAGGGTGTATTGTCAGAATCAGAAGTGATCATGGCAAGGAATTTGAAAACAGTAAGTTTAATGAGTTCTGTTCCTCAGAAGGAATTAGTCATGAATTCTCTTCTCCTATAACTCCTCAACAAAATGGAGTTGTAGAAAGGAAAAATAGGACCATACAGGAATCTTCCAGAGCTATGATACATGCTAAAAGACTTCCTATTCATTTTTGGGCTGAAGCTATGAATACAGCCTGTTATGTCCATAACAGAGTCACTTTGAGAAAGGGAACCTCATCCACCATTTATGAACTCTGGAAAGGAAGAAAGCCAACTGTGAAGTACTTCCATGTATTTGGCAGCAAATGCTATATTCTGGCAGATCGTGAACAAAGGAGAAAGCTTGACCCTAAAAGTGATGAAGGTATATTTCTAGGATACTCCTCCAACAGCAGAGCTTATAGGGTATTCAATTCCAGGACCAAAGTCATGATGGAATCAATAAATGTCATAGTTGATGATTATCATGAAGAAACAGATGTTCCTTGTAATGTTGAGACATTCTTTGAGACTCCAACTCAACAGAATGACCTTCCTAACACCACTACAGCAGACTCTGAATCTAAGGAAGCTAGCAAAATCCCTTCCATCAGAATTCAGAAAGATCATCCTAAAGAACTCATTATAGGGGATCCAAATAGTGGAGTCACTACAAGATCTAGAGAAATCATCTCAAACTCTTGCTTTGTGTCTAAAATTGAACCAAGAAATGTTAAGGAGGCCTTAACTGATGAATACTGGATTGGTGCAATGCAAGATGAATTGAACCAATTTAAGCAACATGAAGTTTGGGAGTTAGTTCCTAGACCAGAGGGAACAAACATCATTGGCACAAAATGGATATACAAGAACAAATCAGATGCTGAAGGAGTTGTCACTAGGAATAAGGCAAGACTTGTTGCCCAAGGATACACTCAAGTTGAAGGGGTTGATTTTGATGAGACCTTTGCCCCTGTAGCCAGACTGGAATCTATCAGACTACTATTGGGAATTGCTTGTCTCCTGAAGTTCAAGTTGTTTCAGATGGATGTAAAAAGTGCCTTCCTAAATGGGTACTTAAATGAAGAAGTTTATGTGGAACAGCCTAAAGGTTTTGTGGATCCAAACCACCCTGATCATGTCTACAAATTGAGGAAAGCTCTATATGTCCTGAAACAAGCTCCTAGAGCATGGTATGACAGGTTAACAAAATTTCTCTCAGACAAAGGATACAGAAAAGGAGGCTTGGATAAAACCCTCTTTGTCAAAAATGAAGGAGGGAAGTTAATGGTAGCTCAAATATATGTTGATGACATAGTGTTTGGGGGAATGTCAGAACAAATGGTTAAACATTTTGCTGACCAGATGAAGGCTGAATTCTAAATGAGTCTCATGGGAGAACTGACTTATTTTCTCGGACTGCAAGTCTCACAGATGGAGGACTCAATCTTTCTATCTCAAAGCAAGTATGCAAAGAACATTGTCAAGAAGTTTGGTATGGAGAATGCCAGTCACAAAAGGACCCCTGCACCTACTCATTTAAAGCTATCCAAAGATTCAAGTGGGGTTAAGGTGGACCAAAGTCTGTACAGAAGCATGATAGGAAGTTTATTGTACTTAACCGCCAGCAGACCTGACATTGCTTTTGCAGTTGGAGTTTGTTCAAGATACCAAGCTGATCCTAAAGTCAGTCATATCAACCAAGTAAAGAGAATTTTGAAGTATGTAAGTGGAACTTACAACTATGGCTTGATGTACTCTCATGGTTATGAACCAACTCTGACTGGTTATTGTGATGCTGATTGGGTTGGAAGTGCTGATGATAGAAAAAGCACCTCTGGAGGATGTTTCTTCTTAGGAAATAATTTGGTCTCCTGGTTCAGCAAGAAACAGAAATGTGTGTCCCTCTCTACTGCTGAAGCTGAATACATTGCAGCTGGTAGTAGCTGTTCTCAAATGATCTGGATGAAACAGATGCTTACTGAGTATAATGTCACACAAGATGTTATGACATTGTACTGCGACAATCTGAGTACAATCAACATTTCCAAGAATCCTATTCAGCATAGCAGGACCAAGCATATTGACATAAGACATCACTTTATCAGAGACCTTGTAGAAGAGAAGACGATTAAACTGGAACATGTTGCCACTGAGCTACAACTGGCTGACATTTTTACCAAAGCACTTGATGCAAATCAATTTGAAAACTTGAGGGGCAAGTTGGGTATTTGCCAACAGGAGGAATTGTAGCAATTAATTTTTCTTAAAATAAGGGTTGAAGGAGTTATTTTTGTTAAGTCTATTTTGATTGGGTTAATCATATGCTTTCCCATTTCTTTCATAATTATTAAGAAGCTGAATAGACACTCATTTGTCTCCTTCCTCTCTCAACTCTGCAACAAATCCCTTTCTCTCAATCAAAGTTCTCTCTCTAGTTGGAACAGGAGGAGACTGAAGGAAACAGAAGGGAAGAGGGTGCTGCTGAAGATCAGCTCAATGCTGAAGAAAGTAGCTCCTCTGAAGGTGACAGTGCTTAAAGTTTGGTGGAATTGACAAGCCTGATGCTGATGTTGTTGATGCAAGTGTCTTCAGATTTTATTTGTTGTTCTTATTACCTATTTTTGATAATTGTACAACATTTAAGTACATGTATCTTTGGCCCATTTGTGGCTAAAGAGGGGGAGATATTTTTGTAGACCTCATATTTTTTCTGCAGTCATTCTGCTGCTCTATATTCTCTGATTGCTTAGGGGTTTTAGCCAAAAATCTGCCAAAGGGGGAGTTTGTAAGTGTTTAGTTATTGGCATGTATTTTTGGTAAAACCAGGTGTATAAATGTCATGACTGATGTCATAACATTCTGGATTATTAGGTTCTTTTTGCAGAAAAATATGGCACACAGTAGCTACTGTGTATGAGTGTGTATCTGAGCATTTGGCAAAAGATCACATTTATTACCTTCTACCAAAATCAGTAAACAAGAATTCTGATGTCATAACAAATGTTAAGACATCTTGTACTGATCTAACAGATATGCAGTTTGGTTAATTCTGAGATTTTTCAGGAAGATGGCTCATTCTTTCCAGAACAGAATCTCACGTGGACTTTAGGTTAACCTAGCTCAACCTTAATCTGGTTGATAAAGTCTTGTGACCAAGTCTTAAGGTTAAACCTAATTAACCCTAGCTTTTTGTGGAAACCCTAACTGAAGAAACAACTGCTATATATTCAACAGGATTGTTGTTTGGAAAGTAACTCTTGGACTGAAGACCAATTAGGAGCTGTATAGTTTTAACTGCTGTAATCCAAGCAAGTATCATTGTGATAAGTGACTTGGAATAGGTTTTGATTGTAAGAGTTTTTGTATCACTCAAAGCTTTGAAGCAAGATTGTTTTGTGTCTCTTGACTAAAGCTTTGAAGCAAAGTCAAGTTAGGTTTATGTATCACTCAAAGCTGTGAAGCAAGAGTGTTTGTGTTTCTTGATTAAAAAGCTGTGAAGCGTAATCAAGTGTATGTTCTGAAGAGTGTCTTCATTAATTCATTAGTCAATTGTTTTAAGTATCACTGTTGTGATTGAGGGGGAGTGAGTAGGAACTCAGGTTTAAGTTGAACTTAGATTGAAGTTGCATTGGGTAGGTCTTAAGTGAAGGAGATAAACTGGTTGGTTTATTCCTGAATTAATATCTCTTATAGTGGATTTCCTCCTTGGCTTGGTAGCCCCCAGAGTAGGTGTTGTGTCACACTGAACTGGGTAAACAATTGACTGTGTTCTTTACTGTTTTTATTTACTGTCTTATAGAAAGTCAGATACGGTGTCATAACATTCACTGTGACATTGAGTATCTGCTGCCAGAATTTCAGTTATTCCCCACCAGAGCCTATAACTGGGTTATCCTCAGCTAATTACAACGGAAGGATCGTCCTCGGCAAAGTTCTTCCTATCCCCAGCGGAGTTCATCAAACCCCTCAACAGAGCTTATCAACAGGAATCTCCAGCGGAGTTATCATCAAAATCTCAGCGAAGTATCTCTTCCCACAGAGTAATTCCCCGCAGAGTAATCTCTCCATCAGGTTTATTCCCCAACGGAGTCATCTTCTCCTACCGGTTTATTCTTGCAATCATCATCCCCAGCGGAAACGAAGAACTCTACTCTTCAAACATCAGCCCAGGATTCAACAACTTCCCGGCATTCGTCAAGGATTTATTTTCCCAGACGAAAATACATTCATAAACATCACATCTCCATACATTATGGCATGCATACGCATCATACGACACGATCTCATTTATTCTTGAGAACATCTTAATATCATGCAGTTCATACATCATGACACTGCATATAGCTAACGTTTTTGCCTTTTCAGGAAAAGGTCAATCAAAAGACGATTACCATCAACAGTCGCAATTCCAAATTCGATACCTGTATCTAGCCAGGGCATACCTGTGAGCAATTGATTGTAGATTCGATACCTGTATCTAGCCAGGGCATATCTACATGAAGAGTTTAGAGATTCGACACCTGTATCCAGCCAGGGCATATCTGTAGACGACTAATTCCAGATTCGATACCTGTATCTAGCCAGGGCATATATGTGAGTGATTGATTGTAGATTCGATACCTGTATCTAGCCAGGGCATATCTGCATGAAGAGTTTAGAGATTCGATACCTGTATCCAGCCAGGGCATATCTGTAGACGACTAATTCCAGATTCGATACCTGTATCTAGCCAGGGCATATCTGTGAGTGATTGATTGTAGATTCGATACCTGTATCTAGCCAGGGCATATCTGCGAGCGATTGATTGTGGATTCAATACCTGTATCTAGCCAGGGCATATCTACATTAAAGAGATTTCAGAGATAGCTTAGAGATGCTCCAGACCCGGATGTTATTCTATCACTTATTCAGAGTTTCTTCCCAGAAATGGCTTGGAAATGCTCCAGATATGGATGCTATTCTTTTGCTTATTCAAAGTTTCTTCTCAGAGATAGCTTAGAGATGCTCCAGATATGGATGCCATTCTTTTGCTTATTCAGAGTTTCCTTTCGGAGATAGCTTGGAAATGCTCCAGATATGGATGCTATTCTTTTGCTTATTCAGATTTCCTTTCAGATATAGCTTAGAGATGCTCCTGACCCGGATGTTATTCTACTGCTTATTCAGATTTCTCTCCGGAGATAGCTTGGAAATGATCCAGATATGGATGCTATTCTTTTGCTTATTCAGATTTCCTTTCAGATATAGCTTAGAGATGCTCCTGACCCGGATGTTATTCTACTACTTATTCATATTTCTCTCCAGAGATGGATTAGAGATGCTCCAGATATGGATGCTATTCTTTTGTTTATTCAGAGTTTCCTGTCAGAGATGGCTTAGAGATACTCCAGATCCGGATGTTATTCTTTTGCCTATTCAGATTTCTCTCCAGAGATGGCCTAGAGATGCTCCAGATCCGGATGCTATTCTATTGCTTATTCAGAGATAGTTCAGATGCGACCCAGATTTGGCGACATTTCGATACTTATTCCAGAGTTCCTTTCAGATATAGCTTAGAAATGCTCCAGATATGGATGCTATTCGTTTGCTTATTCATATTTCCTTTCAGATATAGCTTAGAGATACTCCTGACCCGGATGTTATTCTACTGCTTACTCAGATTTCTCTCCAGAGATGGCCTAGAGATGCTCCTGACCCGGATGTTATTCTATTGCTTATTCAGATTTCTCTTCAGAGATAGCTTAGAGATGCTCCAGACCTGGATGTTATTCTACTGCTTATTCAGATTCAAACTTCTAAAGACAACTTAGAGATGCTCCAGACCCGGATGTTATTCTATTGTTTAGTCCAGATTCATTCAAAAGACATTCCAGATACGATCCAGATTCGGATGACACTCTGTCACTCACTCAGATACAATATGGATATACCCCAGACGCGGTGGTCATTCTACTATTTATTCAGACGTCAGCAATTAGATATAGACTAGATATGCTCCAGACACGGAAGCTATTCTATTCCTTATTCAGATTCAACTATCCATTACACTTCCAAATGGCATCTATAAGCCCATTCCCGACAAGGTTCTATCACATCTCCAGATGGCATCTATAAGCCCATCCTCCTACCCATCATCTTTCCAAATTGCATATGTAAGCCCATTCCCGACATCACGTTGCTGATATTCTACTATGCGAGTGCAAATTTCTGGGCACTCTAGTGTTCAATCATCTTCCACCTTCGGATCACGAAAGGCACGCAAGCCAATCTACATCCTCAGGTCTAAGAAGATTTAACAGGGGAAACTGTTGTACCCTAAAATTTTCCCTCCCATATTCTTCTAGATTTATCAAGAATCATCTTCAAATGGTTCAAGATTTCTCAAGGATTGCACAGTTCAAATGCCTCTTAAGCCAGTCAAAATTAGGGTTTTGTTTCTTTTAAGGAATTTGAGGTTTTCAATGGCTCAATCAAGTCCCATAGGCCTACATACATTGTCAAGCATCTACATGTCAAGTCTCAAGACTCATAGTGGCAAATTGCACAGTCAAAAGCTGCATTTGCTTCACAATCAACTGCAGGGGTAAAATGGTCATTTTGCAGTCAAAAGTCAAAATTTTTGTTCAACATCTTATTTTGAGTACACAATCATCATTTGATCAAGTCTTGATCATGATTCCTCAAGCATGGCTCAAAAATCATCAAGATGCAAAAGTTATTATTTTTGGACAGGTGAAAAGTCAACTGTAACTTGACCAGAGCATAACTTTTTCATGGTTCATCATAAAAATCCCATCCAATGCTCATTTTGAAGGGGATGACATTTCCTACAACTCATCTTCACACTCCAAGTCCAATAAATACTCTCACAAAAAGTTATCAATTTCTACATTATAGGTCAATTTCAAAAGTCAACAAAAAGGCACTTTAAGTCAAAGACCATAACTTGATATTGGTAAATCCAAATGACATGGGACAAAAGGCATTGGTTAGAGGACTTCAAGACATTTCCAAAATGTCCTAGAACATGTTCATATGATTAAAATTGAGCAAGATATGCATTGGAGAAGTTGGGAAATTTTTGTGAATTTGCAAAAGTCAACTTTGCTCAAAATACATCATTTTTGCTAATGGGCCTCAAATTCCTTCTTGAATCTTTGTCCAAAGCTCATGCACGACCCATCAAGCCTATTTGAGTTTATTTTCTTATTTTTATTAATTAATTGAATTTTTTATTAATATTAATTCATTTAATTGATTTAAAATATAGGAAATTCAAAGATATGGTTTTCAAATCTTTTTGTGAAGCAAATAAGCTCAGGGCAAGCTGGAAAATTCGTGTATCAATCAAAGAGACAAAAATCTCCATGTTTGGCAAGTTTTCTCAATCAAAAAGATTGAAAAATATTTGATTTTCAATCAAATATTGAAACATCAATACAAGGGATTTCATGTGCAAGATTTACCCTAGTTTCATTCCATTATATGTACTGAAGCCAACCCTAATGCCTGGAACGTGAGATTGTTGCATACAGAGCCATAACCATATTCAAAAAATCAAGAAAAAAGTCAAAACTGTTTTCACACTTCCAGGTCAATTCAGAGGCTTTTGTGGATTCAAAGACATTGTTGGGACACTCAGAAACCTTTTGCAATCAAAACCAAACGCCAAAGCTCAAGCAATCACCATACACGAACTCACAGTTTGCTTAACTTTTTCAGAATCGTAACTCCAAATTGATGCATCATTAACATGATTTACTGTGTGTTTTGAGTTGCTAGCAATCATACAAAGCTTTTGGCATAGGTTAATTGCATTAAAACGCCTTGAAACAGAAGTTGCCATTGATGAAATTTAGGGTTTCGAAGCTTTCAAAATAGGGCTTTGCTGTACAGAAAAAATTAGGCTTCATAATGACTATGGTTGAGATCGCTGCGTCCAGACGAACCTAAAGCTACCCTCGCGAACAATTTATCTTGCATACAGACCTAATCGCTATTATTTGTCATCCTATTTTGTGGGGGTTAAAAACCCCCGCTAATTGTTTTTATTTTACAGGGAAACGAGGAAGAAGACAATACGTGTTGAGTTGTGATTAGAGCATTCAAAAAGCGCGCGCGTGGTTTCATGATTTCCAGCATACGTTGTTATTTTATATAATATATTCATTGTTTATTATTATAACAAAAGCAAGCTGTTGGCTTGGTGGATAGTGAGGTGTCTGGCAACCATTGGGACCTGGGTTCGATTCCCAGGTCCCTCAAACGCTTGTTTCTATTTTTCCTAATGTGTTCACGTGCAGGCTTTACAATGTGTTCCACCATACACCTCAACCATCCAGGCGCCAGGTGTTTACAAGCAATAATCCAAGGGCCAAAAGATGGAAGATTATGGTACCACCCAGTCAAATCCAGCGCAGCCAATTACAAAAGTCAACCAGGCTTGAGTTCTATTGGGCCAGAAATTCCAGGCCTCACCTCCTAATGGGTCATCACACCCCCTGAGTTCTTTTCTTTCTTTCTTTATATTTTCCTTTTTTATTATTCTTTATTCTAATTAATAACTATTATTATTATTATTTAATTATATTTTCACAATAAAATCCAGAAAATTAAAATGCAAATATTTTTATTACTTATTAAATTCACTATTTTTTGTAAATAAAATGTAAATTAATTAACTTAGTCTTTTTATTAATTAGGTTTAATTTTAATCTTTTTTCATAATAAATAAAACAAACTTAGAATTAGGGTTTTTTCTTTTAACTTTTAATTTCTTTTATTTTTATTTTCATTAAAACATAAAAAACACAAAA
Organism: Vicia faba; assembly: GCA_948472305.1. Taxonomy (NCBI): domain Eukaryota; kingdom Viridiplantae; phylum Streptophyta; class Magnoliopsida; order Fabales; family Fabaceae; genus Vicia; species Vicia faba. Next base: position 853,641,099 of record OX451741.1, read on the forward strand.
ACATTTTCTCTTTTAATTAATTAATTAATTAGTTTTTAGGTTTAAATTTAATTAATTGCAAAAAAGGACAAATTACTTTCTTTTCTCAAAAAGGGTCAAAACCTTAAGGACGTCCCGATTCAATTATTTCGTGCGCATATTTAATTTTAATTATTATTTTTTATTATATTTGATGTAACTGTTTCCGAGGATGTAATAGTTAATTAGGCTTTTATCGCTTTCTTTTATTTTCTCGCATTTATTTTCCAAACGGGTTATGTTTTTGGCGATGTATATACCCGCGCCTTGTAATAGCGTAGATTTACCTTTCCGCACTTTATTTCCCGCAAATTATTAAACTGTTAATGACAAGACTTGTATGACAAATAAAATCAATCCGTAGCTCACAAATAACACGTACAAGATAATTTAACATGAACCTGACACACATGCACATGCCACCCTTAGGGTACACCTCACTTGGTTGCCTCGAGGTGGTCATCAAGTATAGGGTGTTTTAGAGGTCGCCCTCCTGTCTAAAGATCCAGTTGCCTCGAAACGGTTGCCTCGGATAAAAAAGGATCTAGGACATTAGGGTTACCGCTAAGGCGTCCTACTATTGCTTTGGTGACCACACATGTCCCTATAATCGAATTGACCCGAATAACTCCAACGACGGTGCTACCTACTTCTCAATAGTGGGATGGTACTGTCTAAAGGACTCTTACACAGCCTAATTCCTTAGAGTAGGTAGATTTCTCCTGGGTACTTGCTCTTTCAAGAACAAAAACAACTTTTCGCACCTACACTTTCAAAAAGTTTTCAAACAAACACTTCATACACTCTTGAGGACTGATACAAGAGTTACTTAGAAGTTTTCAAAATGAAACTTTTTCAAAACCCACAAACACTTGAAAAGCAAACAATTTTGAAAACATAGTGAGCAAGTACCTAAGAGCCCGTGGATAACCACGGATAGAAAGGGTGCTAACACCTTCCCTTTCTATAAATCTACCTCCCGAACCGAGAGACATCTCAAAAAAGGAATTTTGTTGTGCTTTTGTCCTTTCCATGGTTGAGAACATAAAAGACGGTGGCGACTCTTGCTTACCGCGACATTTAGTGAACCAGCTTCAAAACAGTCAGTTCTATTTCCACCGATCACACCAAGGTCAAAATTTCAAAAGATACAAGATCAATTCAATCAACTTCTTTTGACGGCAAGGGATGATGTTCGAAGACATTGGGGAAATAGCCGAGTTGGAAACCAATAAGACCACTTCCATATAGTTATACATTTTTTTCACTTTGTATTCTTTTCGTTTTTCGATGACTTCCTCTTACTAGATTTATGTCTCCCTATACAAAAATGCATGTTTATAGGCAGATTATCAATACAAATATACTTTGAAGTGCAGACTTTTTATTTTTTTGTTTTGAGTGCAAAAGCGTCCAATGACTAAAATTGAATGAACATATGCATATGAACATGATTAACTGTTAATAAATGTAGGCACAAGAACAGTAGTAAGCATTTACTCAAGGATTTGGGATATCCCTACAGAGTTACTTCAATAAGATTATCCCCGCAAAGTGAAGTCATACATTCTCCATCCAGAGTTCCAATCAGTATATCTCCCGGAAATTCTCTTCCCCACCCGAGTTTGGTCTTCCAAAGCTGAGAAAGAAACCTTGAAAAAGTTCTTCCCCATATGAATTAATTTCCCCAGTAAGAACTTCATAATACCTTCCTCAACAGAGTTTATTTTCCCAATGGATTACGATCTCCCCAGCTTGAGTTCATTCATCAAACTACTACAAATCAACGGAAAAAACTCCTCTCCCCCAGTAGAGTGGATGCTATCTCCAGAAAGTTACTGCAAATCCTGGAACTCGACCAGATACTAGTTAACTTTACTTTCCCCAGACAAGTCGGAGGTTTAACCATCTCTTGTATCCCTAACCAGAGTATATAAGAATCAAATTTCCCAGTAGAGTAATGGTCAACTAAGGTTCCCAAATTCTACTCCCCAAGCAAAAATCAATATTCCCTGCAGATTTTCCTCAAAACAGCAAATAGGATTTCCCAGCGGAAGCACTCAAACAAGGTTGAAGATACACATACTCTTCATCTCCAACAGCAGTCCGGGATTTAGCTTCCCAAAAACTCCCAAACATTAGTCAGGGATTTATTTTCCCATACGAAGATACATTTCATAACATTACATATTCATACATCATACAAAACGCGTATAGCACAATCTCATTTATTTTGAGAACATCATTATGCAGTGCATGCATCATACAACTAATTCATTACCTTTTCAGGAAAGATCAGTCGATAGATGAGTCCCATCGACAAAGAATAAGTTTCTTCAAAAGACCTCTTCTAGTTATATTTATTTCTTCCAGTTAAAGACAGATGAACAAAATACCTCTTCTGTTTAGATTTACTTCATCCAGTTAAAGACAGACGAACGAAAGACCTCTTCTGGTTAGATTTATTTCTTCCAGTTAAAGACAGGCAAACGAAAGACCTCTTCTAGTTAGATTTACTTCTTCCAGTTAAAGATAGGTGAACGAAAGACATCTTCTGGTTAGATTTACTTCTTCCAGTTAAAGACAAGCAAACAAAAGACCTCTTTTGGTTAGATTCACTTCTTCCAGTTAAAGACATGCGAATGAAAGACCTCTTTTGGTTAGATTTATTTCCTCCAGTTAAAGACAGGTGAACGAAATACCTCTGCTGGTTAGATTCACTTCTTCCAGTTAAAGACAGGCGAACGAAAGACCTCTTCTGGTTAGATTTATGTCCTCTAGTTAAATATAGGTGAACGAAAGACCTCTTCGGGTTAGATTTATTTCTTCCAGTTAAAGATAGGCGAATGAAAGACCTCTCCTGGTTAGATTTACTTCTTCTAGTTAAAGATAGGCGAACGAAAGACCTCTTCTGGTTAGATTCACTTTTTCCAATTAAATACAAGAGAACGAAAGACCTCTTTTGGTTAGATTTATTTCCTCCAGTTAAAGACAGGCGAACAAAATACCTCTCTTGGTTAGATTTACTTCTTCCAGTTAAAGACATGCGAATGAAAGGTGTCTTCTGGATATATTTACTTCTTCCAGTTAAAGATAGGCGAACAGAAGACCTCTTCTGGTTAGATTTATTTCTTCCAGTTAAAGACAGGAGAACGAAAGACCTATTTTGGTTAGATTTATTTCCTCCAGTTAAAGACAGGCGAATGAAAGACTTCTTCTGGTTAGATTTACTTCTTCCAGTTAAAGACATGCGAACAAAAGACCTCTTCTGGTTAGATTTACTTCTTCCAGTTAAAGACAGGTGAACGAAAGATCTCTTATGGTTAGATTTACTTCTTTCAGTTAAAAACAAGTGAAGGACATCTACTGTTTCAGTATAAATCGACCAAAGATTTATTCTAATACTTCTCCCCATCTCTACCAACAGTTATTGTGGATGGCATCTATAAGCCCATTTCCGACAACTCTCCATTATATCTCCAAATGGCATTTTTAAGCCCATTCCCGATCATCGACAAACATAACTACTTCGTGCATAAACGAGCGCAAATTTCTGGGCACTCTAGTGTTCAATCATCTTCCACCTTCAAGTCATGAATGGAGGACCCTCCAATCTACCTCTTCAGGTTTAAGAAGATTGAACAGGGACAGCTGTTGTACCCCAAAATTTGCCCTCTCTTTTCTCAAGACATTTCACACAAGATCTCCAATAACTCAAGATTTCACAAGTGTTGACTAGGTAAAAACCATCTCCTAAACTCATGGATCATTATATACCTCCAAGAATACTCATGTCAAGTTTCAAGTCTTGAATCACAAATTTGCTCAGTCAATTGACCAGATGACTGAAAATCAACTATATTGGATAAAAAGTTAACTATAGTCAACCTCCATCAAACTTCCTGATTTTTTTTGCCAATATCAACAATTTAAAGTCCTATTCATCATTTGATCGAGTATTGATCACAATCCCTCAAGAAAAGCACTCAATTTACCAAAATGGCAAAATGGTCAAAATTAGGGTTTTGACTATAATTGACTAATCAGTGACTTTTGACCTAATACATGATCTAATGGCTTGAATCATAATATCAAGGATTAAAATACAACATGTTGATCTATTTTCATGGTTCAAAACATTCCTCAAGATCAATGTATTGATAATTGAAATTTGATCGACTGATGAAAAGTCAATTGATGCACAAAAAGTCAAACTTTGAATCTTTGATCATGATTTGATTTCAAAGATCACAATTCATCAAGACATTCAAATATATGAAGCATGATCATCAAGAAATCAATAAATTCAAAACTCAATGTGAAAAGTCAAACTTTTCAAGACTTAGAAATTTTTCTAAGTGTTTTATACATGATAATTTCATTACTTCATGTCAATTTCTCACCAAGATGCAAGATAATTCAAAGAAAACTTTCAACATGAAAGTTGTATATCTTGATGAGATCTACAACTTTCCTTTACTGATCAAGTCCTAGAAGTGCTTGTATTTTGAGTTATAAATTCATGACGTCATGCACTTTTTCTAAAAAAACACTTAGTGAAAATTTGACCTAGTTTAGGCTGATTTTTGACCTAACTTATTGGCCAATTTTCAGCAAGCTCCAAGATGATTTTGTCAAAATAGTCAATATGAAGGTTGTATAGGATGTTTCAAGCTTTCCGAAATGTCAAATAACTTCAAAAGATCATGCTTGAGCTATGAGTTACGAAGAGATGAAGATGGCCTTAAAAACTTGAATTATAGGTCATTTTCTTGATGAACATTTGATCCAATCTCATAGCCATGCTATATAATCTTGCTTTGCAGGCTTATAACTTGTGTTTCACTCCCTAATTAATTAATTACACAAATTATAGAGCCATTGTCCAAGCATTTGAGCCATTACCCAAGTTGCATTTCTATTTATGGCACAAAGGTATCATTTCCATTTTGATAAAGCATTGCTTTTGCAAAGGTCAACTCTCCTTGAGCTCCTAGCTTGTTGTCTCGGCACACACAATTTTCAAAGACTAGAAACAACATGTTTAAAGTGATTCAACCACTCTACATTGCTGGTATAAAACATTGAAACTTGATTTTTCTCATTTTTCTTCAAAATCAAGTAACCTAGCCATAAGCCTACAAGTCAGAACCCCTTGTGCAAAACATCTCTAACCTTTTGCTTATAGATAGAAAAGTTATTTGTAAGGAAAGGCACGAGCTCAAGCCCTCTAAAACACCTCCAAGCACCCTGATGCACAAAACTGGCCATAAACTTGAATTTTTGAGTTTAAACACTAAAATCAAAAACCACTCATGCGTTTTCAATTCTAACCATCCACACACATTCCATACATCATATCAAAGTGATCCAAGTCCCTGTTTATGGGCTGTAACTCCATTTCCATTATCCACCATTTTGAAAACTCAAGCTTGCAACATGACTTGAGTAGAGAGTTTCATCCATCCTCAAAGCAAAGTAAGACTTGTAACACACTCAGGGAGGTCCAGACAAGCTAACTTGATCATCATCACACCTCAAAACTTGCTCAAACTCCATACATGAATCCAGCTGCAAGAGGTAAGTTTTCAAACTTCAATATCTTGATACAAGCATCCTTTGTGCATACATTTTGAAGCAAAAATGTAGACATCATTACCCTAAAGCTAACCATGTTCTTAGTTTTCATTTTAATTACTTGTACATGAAAAATGTTATCTCTGAACAGTTAGGGCACGCTTTTGGTACTAAGAGAAATTAATCTTAACCTTTTATTTTTAGCTTAAATAAATTACATGGTTGGATTCATGCTGAAATTTCAAGCAAGTTTCATTTTTATATCATTTCATTGAGAAATGAAGGAGATACAGTTTTCAAAATCAATGTGTTCATGGTTGGCGCGAGGAAGAAGACGATGAAGCCATTCAGGAATAAGTTTATTTTATATTTATTGGTTATTGTATTATGACTGGATGAAACAGCCACCCCAGTGGCATGCGCACATGTACTAAAGTTTTCCTGACCTAAAAGGCAAGGGTTCGAACCAATGTGAACCCCACCCCTTTTATTTTTTTCTTCCATATTTTCTCTTGTTTCAGGATCCTGTGCAGGCAAAGCATGAACGTGCGTGATGCACCCTCCCCATCCAACCATCTGATCTTTATCCATCCAGATCCAACATGCCACAATGCTTCCTCATGGTGAACCTCAAAGGGCCTCCCCTAGTGGATACTAAAACAGGCGTTGGACTCTCTGTAAATGGGCCTAGCATTTTGATAACATTGCACCCCCTTTTTCACTTTCTCATCCTGGCCCATCTCACTTTTCTTTTATTATTTTTATTTAATTATTTTTGTTTAAACTTTTTTTATTTTATCAAAATAAAATCATAAAATCACAAAAATATAGACTTAGGTTTTTATTTAATAAAATTAATTCTTGACATAAAAAGTTATTTATTTTAATCACCTTTTATTTTATTTTCATTAATTAATTTGTACATTGACTAGAACTAGCGTTTTGATTTATTTTCTTTTTCACACATTAAACTATTTTTCTTAAACAAAAATCCAAAAATAATATTTTCTAAAAAATATTTAGAACTTTTAATTTATTTTCATAGATAAATTAAATTATAACATCTTTCTTTTCATATTTTTATTTTGTAAATATAAATAGAATTAGAGTTTAATATCTAACTTCTAGTTCATTTCAAAATTCAAACTTTTTTTCTCAAACAAAAACAAAAACATTTCTTTCAAATACTTAAAATACCTTTTTTAGGGTTTATACTTCACCCATTTTCCATATTTGCACATTTATTCACCCTTTTCCATTACTTTACATTTATGCAATTATTCAACAATCTATAATAGTAATTTAGAGTTTATTGCTTTCATCCCCCATTCATAAACTTGTACCCTCATCCCCTAAAGTGTTGTAATAGCGTAGGACATTTAAATTCCGTAATTTACTGCTTTCCATTATTGCTAGTAATTAGGGTTTATATCGAAAGATAAAATTAATCTTAGAAAACCCTAATCTCAAATACAAAATGCATGCAATCAAAACACTTTTCACACTTGCACCTCTAGGGTATACCCCACTTGTTGCCTTCAAATAAACAGTCATGTCCCTCGAACGTGGGATACTTTAGCAAAGACCCTCGAATACAAGATCTTAGTCCCTCAACGATCCTTTGATGTTGCCTTCGATAAACGATCTTAGACCCTTATGAAAAATTGCTAAGGTATCCTACAATATTGCCTTCTATGACTATACAACGACCCACGCTCGTCCCTTCACATCCAATGAAATGGTTTCTTACTAACTAATGGTAAGATAGCAATATCTAAAGGAGGATAAAAAGAACATATTTTTTGAGTAGGTAGAAAGCTCGTAGTTTCTTGCTTACAACTATTTCAAACAAAATATCTTTCAAACACACGAACACTTTCATGAAATATTCCCAAAAGTCAACACTTTGTATACATTCTTATAGAGACGAGAATCATTACAAAGTTCGCCTAAAAAATGACACTTTTGGAAAATACTTTCAAAAATAAATCACAAGCACATTTATAAAGCATTTCAAAGTGAGCTAGCAACTAAGAGCCCGTAGATGACCACAGATGAAAAATATGCTAACACCTTTCCTTTTCATAACCGACCCCCCGAACTCAAGAAAATTCTCAAAAGGTTTTTCCTGTTCTTTTCACCCTTTCCTTTATTTGATAAAAGAAAAGTCGGTGGCGACTCTTTCTATTCAAAACAATTGCGAAACACCCAAGTCATTTCTCCCACTGTATTACACCTACATTTTAATGGCAAGCTTCTGATAATCTTATTCACGTGATCTGACGTAGAATATCCTTTGTTTAGAACTCTTAGTCCTGCAACTAAGGTTTAAAACCTTGAGAACATAGTCTCAACTGTTTCATCATCTTATATTTTGAAGGCTTCATACTTCTGAATCAAGGCTAGAGCCTTAGTTTCCTTTACTTGATCATTTCCTTCATGAGTCATTCTGAAAGAGTCAAATATAGACTTGGATGAGTCTCTATTTGTGATATTCTCGTACTCAGTCTTAGAAATAGCATTCAGCAAGATAGTTCTTGCTTTATGATGATTCTTATATTCTTTTTTTTGTTGATCAGTCATAGATCTCCTTTCAATCTTCTTTCAAGCAGCATCTATGGGATGATCGTAGCCATCAACTACTATATCCCAAAGATCAACATTATGACCTAGAAAGAAACTTTTTAGTTTATCTATCCAGTATTCAAACTTTTCACCATAAAAAAAGGGAGGTTTAGCATTGTAGTTATCTTTATCATTTGAAATTGGAGCAGGTGAGGGTGGAGTGGGATCAACCATAGTGTTTCTAAAACTCGTTTGGATCTTTGTCTGATATGGTTAAGTGTTTGATAATAGTTAATACCAGAATCGGAGCTCTGATGCCAATTGAAGGTGCGAGAAACACAAGAAAATGAGGATTTGAATTGGATTGCACCAAATATAATCTTTTTGCAACTTAAACACAAAGCTAATAAGTGAATAAAAAATAAATTAACACAATTATTTTTATCCTGCTTCACTGTTAACTAAGTTACTACTGTTCACCCTGTAAGGTGATTTGCCTTATCCACAAGGACTTAATCCATTATAATCAACTGATTATAGACAACCACAATAAGTCTAATCAACCTTGTTGACAACCCCAACAAGTTTGTTGATCCTTATTGTCAATCCATTATGACCGTAGCCAAAGTCTTCTTGATAATCCTGACACCATATAGTCTCTCAAGGAAACTATCAACAATCGTTGATTACAAAGATGTGTATACAAAGATGCTTCTAACAAGCAGATTACACAATGTTTAAGTACAGCAACACAAAAGTGTTGATAGAAATATATGACCAAAAGCTCTTTGCTAAAATACAAAACTATACAAAAAAAAAAATATATCAAAAAAGTTTGTGTAGCGCTTTAGCGTAGTTTTGTAGAACAATAAGTGTTAAGTTCCAATTCTTCCAAGTTCTCTTTTTTTAGCTGAAAAAGAGATCTGTTGGACGGTAGAATGGGAAACATATAACCAATTTTTTTGTCCCCAACGGTCATGGTGGGAATGATAGATAACAAGTACAAATTGAATGTCCTTACGCCATCCTAGAAGAGTAGGGGTCACGATGAACTTTGTACTTTTATACTCACCATCTCATGCAAGCCAGTATTGATCTTCATCTTCTATTTATTCAGAGGATTCTGATGTATATTGATGAAGTATGTTGTAGAAGGATCAAAACTTGAATCTTCTTGGCCTGAGTTTTTGTAGTCTTCAGAACTTTTTCAGCAGAACTTTGTCTTTAGAGTCTTCAGCACTTGGTCTTCAGAAGTAATATCTTCAGATCTTCAGAACTTGTTCAACAGAACCTTGTCTTCAGCATCTTCAGAACTTGGGACAACAGAAGCAAAGCTTTAGAAGGCTTTCAAAGCTTCCTTGCAAAGTCACGATCAAAAGTCTTGTACTAACGTTTCTTAGAACCGTTGCATAAGAAGAATTTCAGAATCTTGACTTAACTTTGTAACATACCAAAGGTATTCTTCCAGAGTGTTGAGTTCAGAACCTGATGATGTCACACGCCTTCTACCAGAGTCAGAACATGTTTAAAAAAAACTACACACTATAAATAAACCATTAGAGTATACAATTATTCTCTAAAATACCATGTAACGTTATCATCAAAATATAAAGTAAGATGCAAAATCAATCTTCTTCTTACACATTATTTAGATAAGACAATTATGTCATTGTTTCAATTATTTCCTTTCTTATCATGGGGAGATTTTAGCACGGAAATGCATAGAAAAGTTGATTCCCACAAACAACTACGACTAGGATTTAAGTTAGAGAATCTTCTATTTTTTCTTTGAGTTTAAAGAGGATTGAGAGCAGAATGATTGATTTTTTTTAGTTAGGACCAAAATGTTCCTTAAGTGTAACTTTTTGCACGATTTATTATTTTGTTTTTATTTGTTTTTTATTTTATAATTACATAATAATGATATGATCTTTATTAACTCAAATGAATTATAACATATCATTAAAATATGTGTCATATTATTAAAAAAATGTCACATTAACAAAATTTAAATAAAAATATATGAGAAAGGAACTAAAATCATATGATTTTGAAATCCTGAACTTATAGTGAATGAATCGTCTACTGCCTTTTGTCTTCAACTCATTATCCTGCTTCAGATAAAATGGGTTATAGACAATACAAAATAATGGTTTAAAAGAGTAATATTCATATAATGTAATTCAAAGGTTAAGGCAAACACAGAAAAATGATAGAAGATCCAAGTCCAATTTTGTGAGTGATCTAAGAATTAAAATTGTAATTAAATTTATTATTTATTAGTCTCACTTTTTTAATTAATCTCACTTTTTTTAATTTCTTTTTTCAATACGACTAATAAAAGATATTTTGTTAAAACAACTCATAATTTTTTCCTTATATAAAATCAATTATATTTTTTAAGAATCTTATTATTGTAAGAATTCACATTTGTCAGTTAATTATAATCATTAAATTTTTATGAATATTTAACTTTTATTTTAATTATTTATAAAATAATATTTATGAATATTTATGATACACTTATCAAAGTAAAAAAATTTACACCGATAATACAAAAAAATTAATCTTATTTTTTAATTAGTGTGAAATCGTTAAAATGACATAATTTAAACCAAAGAAAATATGATGTAGTATTTTTTGTATTGAATCATGTGGCACATAGATAAGAAATGTATCTTACTTTTTTTATAGTATACATCATTCTATTAAATGAAAAACCAATAGGTATTACAAAGATCAAGACACATAGGATATAGGACATACTTTATCCATGGTCTTGTAATATCTCTACAAGTAACAATTACATAGACATAGAAGATATTAAACATAAGCTAAGATGACACAATCAATCCAAAAACAATCATATATCATCCATCTACTTTCTTAAAAATATCAATAGTGGTATTATATGAAAGAGAATCCATTGTCTTTTTCCAAATCCAATTAAGAATGATTTTTTTGACTTGTGTTTATGCATTTCGACTAACTTTGGTCACTTTTATCGAATGTTCAAAGGTTAATTGATGATTAGAGATAGTGTTGTTGCAAGACACAAAACTCTTTGGAGGCTTTTTATCAAACACCTAGAGTGCATACTTATGCCCCAAAAGACAAAAACAATTAATAGTAGAGGATCCATAGCGGCTTTGGGGGAGGGAGAAAAGTTGTCAACATCAAAGGTGTTGGAGTAGATCCGGTGAAGAGAGAAACACCCACCATTATTGAGTTTGGGATGCTAAAAACAACCTTAACAAGCTTTCTATTTCTTAGTGGTGGTGGCTCTGGCGGCAGCTGCGATAGTAGAGGGAGAGGCGGCTTGGTAGTGGTTCTTGGTGGAGAAAGAGGGTCTTCGATGAGTGACTTAATTTCGATAGAAGCATGAAAGTGAGGTTGAATGAAAGAGATATTACCCTTCATAGAAGAGATAACCACCATAAAAGTGGAAGGAGAAAACCACCATAAATATGGGAGGTGGCCACCATCAAACCTAGAAGTTTGGGTGAGGTTTTCTAGAGAGAAGATAAAGCATCTCTAATGAGTTGTATTATTATTTTCATAAGTTGTCTGGTTAGAATTTATTGTGACAGATTGTGACAATGAATTAGAGTTAATTTGTTAAGGTATGGAGTGATTTACTTCCTAAAATAGAATCCTTATTTTGTCTCTTTGTATAGCTATATAATGATTGTAAATTATACAGAATATTCAATACATAGAAACATTTTTATAATGTTTTTGTCATTTTATTATGGCATCAGAGCAAGGTTCAGATAGTGAAAGTATGGAGAAGAATGATACCTCCAACAATACAAAATCGACTTCCGCTATGACAAACACATCACCATATTATCTTGGTCCCTCTTATAATCCAGGAACGTCGTTTATAGCTACGACGCTAAAAGTTGATAATCACCGCAATTGGGCGCGCTCCATGAGGACAGTATTATGGGCGAAAAACGAGTTAGATTTCATTTATGGATCAATCCAGAAACCTGCAGAAATCAATCTAGAATTTTACAATTGGGAGAAGGCTGATTTAATGGTCATGGCATAGATCGTCAATGATGTAGATCTAGTTTTGCACGACAGCTTCTCGCATGCATCAACTGCGATAAATATTTGGGAAGATTTTGAGGAGTGCTTTGCTCAAACAAATGCTCCTAGGATCCATCAGTTATGGCACATGTTGTTAGTGTAAGCCCTAGAGGCCAATACTTTGGGTACTTGTATCGAAGTATTTATTAATAACAAAAGGAATTTCTTTATTATGTTTGTTTTTCCAAAATAATAAAGTCCCTAGAATAGTTCGTCTATTTAATGAAATATTGAGTGTGATTTAATCATGAGATCCCATTAAATATAAAAACATTATTCTTAAAGTATTTGTAGTCGAGCTTTATTGCAAAGTGGGATAACATTAAAACATTAAGATTATTATGAAGATAGACTGATGATCACACCTCATGGATCATGGATAAGGAGTTATCAAGTCTTGACATAGGTATGAATATTATGAGTAATATTTATATTGGATTGACCCGCTATAAAAATACTACATAGAATATTATGCAAGGTGTCATAAGTTATTCTCATGGTGATAATGGTGTATACCACCCTTCGACTTGAAACCACTATGGATCCTAGATATAGAGTTAAGTACTTTATTGTTGATCAAACGTTATCCGTAACTGGATGACTATAAAGATAGTTGATGGGTACAAAGCATGTTGAGGGACATGAGTGACCTAGATGGAATTTGTCCATCTTGCATAACAGGATAAATGTCTAAAGGTCCAATATTGAACTGGACAAGGGTGACACGGTTTGTACCTTGTGTTTAATATAGACATAAGGGCAAAAGGGTAATTATACACATAAACATTATCATAGAAAGCTTTTGTCAGATCACATGACATTTTTGTGACTTGGGTAGCAGTGATGTGTTGCTAGATACAACTGACTATTTATTAGATTAAATATGTGATTTAATATAATTGTCAACGTCACGAAAACCTACAGAGTCACACACATAAGGACATGTTGGTGAGAGAAGAAATTGAACCTTGTTAGACATGGTCTGATCTATGATGAGTCACAACGATCTTCTAAACTCCTTTTGGGGACATGCACTATTGACAGCAGCTTACACACTTAATCGTATTCCATCCAAAAAGGTTGAGAAGACACCATATGGCATATGGATTGGTAAGAAACCACATATGTCTTATATAAAGATTTGGGGTTGTGAAGTTTATGTGAAACGACAAATCTCAACTAAGCTTGAGCCCAAATCTTACAAATGCTTATCTATGAGGCATCCTAAAGAAACAAGAGGATATTACTTCTACAATCCTTCTGAGGGAAAAGTGTTTGTCGCTCGAACTTGAGTTTTCTTAGAAAAAGACTTTATTTCCAAAGGAATCACCAGGATGAAGGTAGAGCTTGAAGAAATTCAAGAATCACAAAGTATTGATACACCTATGGAAGAATTAGAGCAGGAAACACAAGTAGTTATGGAAGAGCAACCTGCTCAGGTAGAACAAGACCAGTGTAGGTCAAACAGGATACGTCACCAACCTGATAGATATGGATATCTCATAAGTGATCAAGGTGATGTATTTCTCATGGATCAAGATGAGCCTATGACCTACCAAGAGGCCATAAATGGTCCTGAGTCTGAGAAGTGTCTAGAAGCCATGAAATCTGAAATGGATTCCATGTACACGAACCAGGTTTGGACCTTGGCAGAACCTTCTATAGAAGTTAACCCTATAGGATGCAAGTGGGTCTTTAAAAAGAAGACTGGCATGGATGGTAAGGTACATATCTATAAGGAAATACTGGTTGCAAAAGGCTATGAACAAATTCATGGGGTTGACAATGATGAAACCTTTTCACCAGTTGCAATGCTTAAATCTGTCCGAATTTTACTTGTTATCGCTGTATACCATGATTATGAAATATGGCAGATAGATGTAAATACTGCTTTCCTTAATGGGAATCTTCTTGAGGATGCGTACATGACACAACCTGAAGGATTTGACATACCACATGAAGCCCAAAAGATATGCAAGTTACAATGATCAATCTATGGATTAAAGCAAGCTTCCAGAAGCTGGAATCTCTGTTTTAATGAAACAGTAAAACAATATGGATTCATAAAGAATGAAGATGAGCCTTGTGTCTACAAAAAGGTTAGTGGGAGCATGATTGTTTTCCTGATATTATTTGTAGATAACATATTACTCATTGGAAACGATGTCTCTACCTTGCAACAAGTAAAGACTTAGTTGGGAAAAGGCTTTTCTATGAAGGACCTAGGTGAAGCAACCTATATATTAGGAATCATGATCTATAGAGATAGATCACAAAAACTGCTTGGCCTAAGTCAAAGTACATACATAGAATAAGTGTTGAGACGCTTTAATATGCATGATTCCAAGAAAGGATTCATACCTATGCAACATGGACTGTGTTTATCAAAAACACAATCCCCTTCAACTAAGGAAGAAAGGGATCGCATGACTAAGATTCCATATGCATCTGCAATAGGATCTATCATGTATGCCATGTTATGTACTCGACCAGATGTCTCGTATGCTTTAAGTGCAATGAGTAGGTACCAATCTGATCCCGGTGATGCTCATTGGGTAGCTGTCATGAATATCCTTAAGTACTTGAGAAGGACTAAGGACTCATTCTTGATATATGGAGGTAATAAAGAGCTTATTGTAATTGGATACACCGATGCTAGCTACCAGACAGATAAGGATGACTTTAGATCGCAATCTGGTTATGTGTTATGCTTAAATGGTAACGTTGTGAGTTGGAAAAGTTCAAAGCAAGATACAATTGTTGATTCTACAACCGAGGCCAAGTATATTGTTGCTTCAAATACAACAAAGGAAGTTGTTTAGATCAAGAAGCTCATTGGTGAACTTGACATAGTCCCGAGCATTGTGGATCCCGTTGATCTCTATTGTGATAACAATGATGCTATCACACAAGCCAAGGAGGCTAGATCTCACCAATGATCCAAACACATACTTAGGCGTTATCACCTCATTCTAGAGATAATTGATAGAGAGATGTGAAGATATGTAGAGTACCTACACTTAACAATGTTGTTGACCCACTAACAAAGCCTCTTGTGCAGCAGAAGCATGATGTCCATACTAGATCTATGGGTATTAGGGGTATGCCTGATTGGCTCTAGTGCTAGTGGGAGATTATTGGTGTAAGCCCTAGAGGCCAATAATTTGGGTACTTGTATCGAATTATTTATTAATAATAAAAGGAATTTCTTTATTATGTTTGCTTTTCCAAAATGATAAAGTCCCTAGAATAGTTCGTCTGTTTAATGAAATATTAAGTGTGACTTAATCATGAGATCCCATTAAACATAAGAACATTATTCTTAAAGTATTTGTAGTCTAGCTTTATTGCAAAGTGGGATAACATTAAATCATTAAGATTATTATGAAGATAGACTGATGATCATACCTCATGGGTCATGGATAAGGAGTTATCAAATCTTGACATAGGTATGAATATTAAGAGTAATATTTATACTGGATTGACCCGCTATAAAAATACTACATACAATATTATACAAGGTGTCATAAGTTATTCTCATGGTGATAATGGTGTATACCACCCTTCGACCTGAAACAACTATGGACCCTAGATATGGAGTTAAGTACTTTATTGTTGATCAAACGTTATCCATAACTAGATGACCATAAAGATAGTTGATGGGTACTTCACAAAGTATGATGAGGGACATAAGTGACCTAGGTGGAATTTGTCCATATTTCATAATAGGATAAATGTATAAGGGCTCAATATTAAACTGGACAATGGTGACACAGTTTATGCCTTGTGTTCAATATAGACATAAGGGGAAAAGGGTAATTGTACACACAAATATTATCACTGAAAGGTTTTGTCTGATCACATGACATTTTCGTGACTTGGGTAATAGTGATGTGTTTCTAGATACCGCTCACTGTTTATTATGTTAAATGTGTGATTTAATATAATTGCCAATGTAAGGAAAACCTACAAGGTCACACATATAAGGACAAGTTGATGAGAGATAGAGTAAATAAGGAACATCGTAAGGTACGATGCACTTAAGTGAAATATGGAATATGGTAAGGTACCACGTGCTTAAGCGATATGCGGTATATCATAAGGTATGATACCCGTATGCTTAATTGGGCTTTTAGCTTGCAGCCTTAATTGGGCTTTTAGCTTGCAGCCCACATAAGTGGTTCTATAAATAGAACCCTTGTGCTTAAGCATTTGACTTGATGAAAATTCAGTCTTGAAATTCTAGCCGTATATTTTGTCTCACTCTCTCACTCAAAGTTTCCGTTCGTAAGCAACTAGCACTGTGTCTGGAAGTGATCTATTCGTATGGACTGGGTAGAGATGTTGCTATTCATCAATGTTCGTGATCATAATATCAAAGGTCTGAATCATCACAAGAGGTAATGATTTCTATCACTTACCATGCTCATTCGTAAGGATCACTAAAGGAAAATTTTAATTTTCCGCTACGTTTTGGATCGCAATTTTCCTTCACATGTTATGTCTAATGAAGCATGAATTGAACATGACTGTGATAGAATATTATACCAAATTTACGAGTCTCCTTGATGAACTAGGAGAGTTGCAACCACTTCTAGAATGCACATATGGTGCATCTAAAGAATTCTACAAAGAGAAGGAGATCAATAAGTACAAATATTCCTTGGAAGTCTTAACAATGAGCGATTTGAACATTTTAAGGCGACAATGTTGAACATTGGGCCTTTGCCTTTGCTTCGACACATTTTCAACCATGTTCTTTGAGAAGAAGCTCGAAACATGGGTGAAAGGGGAAGGATTGCTCCAGCTAAAAGAGAATTAGGAGGATCTGCCTTTTATGCATCTAACAAAATAGACAAAGGATAAGAGGTGGTTCAAACTCAAAGTGCGATCATTGTAACACCCTATTTCCCCAAAGCACAATTATAAATAAATCAGATATTTTTCACAATATTTTCACATAAGATGCCAAACATCTCAAAATACACACCTATTGATCATGTAACACTTAATTTAAATAAACATGCCACACGATACATTAATGCACAAAATTGCACTTAGGATGTTTACACAACATCCAACTCATCTGATTTGTATTGGGGATGTTTACATGACATCCAACTTATCTGATCTCATGGAAGCAGAATCATAATTAAAATACGCACCAATTTAAATCTCATAATAAAACATCATATTATAATTAAAAGCATCGACTCACAAGTCTTCTCCAAATGTTTATTACACCAAAATATAAACATACGAGATCATACAAGATCTCTCAAAAATCTCAACATAAAACAAACAAAATCGCTCCCCAGTGTTACATTTAGAGCATAACCAAAACTAAACAAAGAAACTAAAAGAAATAACTTCAGGAACTGCTTCCACTCAGAAAAGCGTCTATATTCTTGAGTATCTGCATGATACCCGTGTAAAGGCAACATTCAAACAAAATGAGTGGGAAATCATAATAAATAATAATAGGCATATATTGCAAGGTAGGATATCAACACATAACATATTCTACATAATCTCAATCAAATTACATTAATTATATTCTCACATCCAACACACTAATCAATCATCACTCAATAATTATAGCTCAGCAAATATAACTCAACAGATATACACATAACTCGTTATGCAATGCAACTCGAGTATGCAATTCCATGCATATCCATGTGGTACCAACTCAACATTTGGTTCTCTCTAGAACATGATCCCTTATTATGAACTCATGAGCCCCCTCTCTAATCTCCAAACCCCTTCTATGAGCTTGGGACAAGCCATTAGTTCCCTCTCTGAACTAGCAAACATGCCTCTTGACATAACTTAAATGATGCATGAATCATACATATTAATGTCAATGCGTTAAAACCCCTCTCTGATCCTAACATCAATCAGTGACAACTCTTACAATTCCCTCTCTGGATTACATCACAACAACAACATACATGCACATAACAAACATAATATCAATACAACCCAGACATTAAATAGTTCCTCTCAATTGAACTATTAACTCACATGTACAACAACACGTCAATCATAATACTCAGCATAGTAATATATCTCAAGCACATATAATAATTCAACTCAATAAAATTATTAATTCACATATATGCAACTCACCTTTAACTTAAAGATACACACCTCAACATGTATAATTTATCAATTCACACTTACAACTCACAAGAACATTAACATCACCATTCACATCAAATACAATATGCACACATTCAACGGTGTAACATCACCAAATTCATCACTAATAATATTATACATACAAGCACATATCACCGATTAACCTTATAATAATTAATCCGCCATCAATAATTATATTATAACTACAAAATTATCAATAATTGAGTAAAGTTGTATTATTACTCAGCAACTCGAAAATCAACCATACATGCTCGAAACGTCTCAATAGAGTATTTTTTATTAATTTATTCTATACTATCAACTCATCAATAGAGTAACTCATCATTATTATTACTTGTGTCAGATCATCAACAGGGTAATAACCCTTAATACCAAGGTATACCAACACAACTCTAAAACATATCAGAGTTTCTTAAATAATACCCTTGACAACTCTAAGGTAACAAATCCCTATCTTAAACTTATCAACATAACTTTATAACTTTGTAGAGTTGATCAAGGGAAACTCTAAAACATATCAAACTCCCAACTATACTCTCACAACTCTAAAAAAGTCAAGGCTACTCAATAACAACTCTAAATTCATCAGACAACCCCAAAATCATGCCTCATACTAGTCAAACATCATATTTGAATAATTATTTAAAATATCAAATAGATTCAGAATCAAGCAAATGAATATGTTCCGGAAAGCTTAAAGAGTCTATTGGTTTTTATTTCAGGACTTAATGCACCAATCAATTTATTTTAATCAAACAACCAGAATGGGTACTCGCATAAGGCATAATGTTTTACCTAACTTCAAAGTGATGCCAAAAATTATATACTTATGAGAAAATTATGAAAATTTTCAGTTGAAAAATCATTAAACCCTCTTTCTAACACAATTGAACTCACCTCAAACGGACTCACGAGACTCCAGTTACACTTGAAACAAGCTGACCAACACATGAACAAAATCGCCAATGTTTATGGTATAAAAACTAGAGAACCACTATTGTTGTAGCACTCCTAGACCCAATTTCTCCACTTATACATAAACATTATCACGTTATCTTTCTAATGCAACTGACGAGGCCTCAAATGGACTTACAAAGCTCGAGATATGACGAAACAAGACGATCAATACTCTTTTGCGTTTTCTTGCATTTTCCTTACATAAATTTCACTTCTAAGCTCATTTTTTCAACTTAAACTTATCCCAAACACACCTTAACACCCAAAATAGCTTATTTTGAGTTTCTAACACAGTAATCCAAATTACTACCATAATCTCATCACACTACTTATCAATTAACATCAAATTTTAAATTCTGGCACTTGCAATACCGATGTCAAGATTGATGTCCTAATACCAACACAGTGTCAAGACAGATGTTATGACATCATCTGCTGACCCAAAACACTTGCTAAAACAGGAGATTGGCAAAAAGTAAATTTTAGAAAAATAAATAACACATTCAATTGTTAACCCAATTCGATGCAACGTCGCCTACTTTGGGGGTTACCAAGTTAGAAAGGAAATTTACTATGATAGTATTAGTTCAAAGTTAAACCAACCCTGATTTACAATTTATCACATAATCACTACCTTGTGCAACTTCTACCTAGAATCCTCTGGATATGAGATCCCCCTCTCACTTCCCACAATCACCTCAGTGATAAATACAGTCACAAACCAGTGACTAGAATCAAAAGAACCAAATAGAAGATTACACTTCAAATACAAAACTCAACTCTTTGCTTAAAATCTCGTGAGTGAAAACAATACTTAGTTTTTCTTAAAAGCTTTAAACTAAGAACAATCAGTCAACCTCAATATATCAAAGATACTTGAGTGACATGCAAAGAAAACACAAAAACTATAAAAGACTCCCAAAACCTTAAACCCTTATACACCCATGATTTCTTGTTGTGAATGCTTGCTATTTTAGGTTTAGCAAGTCCTTATTTATAGACTCTTACATAATGGTCTTGGACTCTTCAATCAAATCCAATCTTCCAATTTCAAATCAGCTGCAAGATCTTCAACAAAAATAGAAACCAATCTTTAAAGTTTCCTAAAAAGTATCAAAGATCCTTATTAATGAAACCAAATCAAATATGCATTGTTCCTAATAAAATCTTCTTGACCTGTGAAAATCAGTGAGATATATCCAATAGGATCTCACAAAATCAAATCAAATCAAATTAGTCAAGAAAAATAACAGCAGCGCCTATTGTACAGTTGGCCAAGATGTCAAGATATCTATCTAAACATCTGTTTAATATTCATGACAGCAGAACCTGTCATGACAATTGGTCAAGGTGTTATGACAGATTGCTCAACATCAGTTAAGAACCATGTTTTAGCAAAATTTATGCAAATTAAAAAACCATGGATCTAACCAAATTTAACCATTTAACAATTATGATCAATGATTTATGTACTTTCACAATCCCCTAAAATCTTCAAACATCGACAATGGTGGAAAATACATGAACAAATTAAAACATAATTTTTTTCGCATATTAGCACATGAAATTCAACACACATAACAACACAAATTCACATAGAATCATCAAATTCAATATCATCAACAAAACCAAGTATTCTTATTGGAGGTTAAGGACTCTTCTACCCTACTCTCCATGCATAAGCCCTTATTATTAAAAGTTATTCCGACCCTTACCTTAGATTTTCAACAAAAAAAATTCAATAATGGTGGTTTCCTTCTTCTTCCTCAAACCCTAGCCTTTTCTCTCTCTAGACTCTTTTTCTCCAACTTTGTTTCCACGTACTGACCAAACCCCTCTAATTCTCTCAACTCCTCTTTTTATAATAACAAAAATCCCTAATTTTGTTTTCTATATTCTCTCCTCACTTACTCCCAAAATGTCTACTTTGCCCTTTTCCTTAAATTTCTATTTTATTTTAATTATTAAATCTAATAATCAAATATTCTACTGAATACCGTTATTTTCTTATTTTAATTAAATATGTCAAATAATATACTCTTAGTTAATTATTAAAATAATTCTAAACAATTCTGAATTATTCTAACCAATGTATACTCTCTCTCAACATCCCCATCTCAAGGTCACGCACCTCCATCATCCAAATTAATTCAATTATCACACATAATAATTAAAATACAAATAAAACACAAATAATCAAATAAAATAATAATTCAAAACTGGGGTGTTGAAATCACTGCGGAAAGACTGGCCACATTAAAGCAAGATGTTTTGAGATTATAGGGTAACCATAGAATTGGCACACGCGAAGGACACAAAACCACTCAAGATATGACGGAGGACAATCTAGTACTCATCATACACATGCGACTGAAGAAATAGTGCAGGGATGTGCATTCCATGGTTCTCATGTGATGAAGCATGATTTTTGTGAACCTGGTAAAAATACATATCGTAAATATATAAAATGGGTCTTGGACAGTGGTGCATCACACCACATGACTCCTTTCTTATCCTTAATGAGAGAGGTGACCAAGATTGAGAAACCTTTATATGTCACTATTCCTACAGGAAACACAGTGCTGGTGGAAATGATGGGGACCATTGATCTTAGGGAATACATTACTTTACAAAATGTTTTACTTGTTCCTAAGTTTGATTGCGATTTAATTTGAATCTATCAATTGACTCGTGATTTAAATTGCTTTGTGACTTATCATCTTAGTTATTTTATGATATAAAGACTTTACCATGAAGAAGAAGATTGGCTTAGGTGATGTACATTGTGGGGTTTATATGTTGAAGTAACAAGTCCAAGGGTCTACTTTCATAGAACATCGTGAAGACAACACTGCTCTCTGGCATGCACACATGAGACATCCCTCTCCTCAAGTTATGCAATGCATATCTCAGCTAGTGAATTTTAATTTATGTTCAAATAAACTTCATTATTGTGACATATGTCATAGATCAAAGCATGCAAACTTCCCTTTCATATTAGTTATAATAAAGATGAGAATCCTTGTGATCTTATACATTGTGATTTATAGGGAAGTTACCGTACTAGCTCTCATAGTGGTTATCACTATTTTCTTACGATTGTTGATGATTATTCGCGTGGAACATGGGTTTACTTGTTAAAAGAAAAAACAGAAGTTTTGAAAATTTTAACAAATTTTATCAACACGATAAACACACAATTTAATGTAAATATTAATAGGTTATGGAGTGATAATGGGACATAATTTACCAACCATGTGTTTCAAGGAATCCTACAACAAGAGGGAATCCTACATGAAACTTCCTGTGTGGGAACACCCCAACAAAATGCAAGGGCGGAAAGAAAACATAGACATATACTCAATGTGGCACAAGCCTTGAGATTCCAAGCTAACTTACCCATCTCATTTTAGGGGGAGTGTGTCTTGACAACAACATACCTCATTAATAAAAACCCTACCATGATTAATGATGGGTTTACCCCATATGAGATGTTATTGGGAAAACCTTCATCATATGAGCACATTAAGACTTTCAGATGCTTATGTTATGTTAAAAATTCAAACAAGCAACAAGATAAAATTGATTTAAGAGCAAAAAAATATGTATTTGTGGGATATCCTAAAGGAAAAAAAGGTTGGGTAGTGTGCAACCTAAATATACAAGATATATATATATATATATATATATATATATATATATATATATATATATATATATATATATATATATATATATATATATATATATATATATATATATATATATATATATATATATATATATATATATATATATATATATATATATATATATATATATATATATATATATATATATATATATATATATATCAAGAGATGTAATGTTCTATGAAGACATTTTTCCATATGCGCCACAAGAAAAGGACAGCAGTGAAGAAAATACTTCACCAACATTTGCTCTTAATTTTTGTTCTATTGAAGAAGATATTACACCTAGCAATGATGGTCAGAAAGACCAGATCATATTTTCCAATGAACCAAGAGAAGAACAAGTCGTTGAAATAAATTTTGATGTGATCATTGAAGTAGAAGAACCTTATAATAAGGGGAAAGTGAAACCATGAAAAACATAGACATGGGGCCAAGGAACAAACAACCACCCAAAAGATTTGATGATTACTATTGCTACTCAGCTGAGAAAATCTACACATGTACATCACCAACAACGTTAACTTCTTCAGGTATAATTTATCCTATATCAAACTATGTAAGTTATGATGATTTTTCACAAAAACGTCAAGCTTATCTTGCAGCGGTTGAAAACATTAAAGAGCATCAATCACACAAGAAAGCCATTCACAAACAAGAATGGAGATAAGCCATGTCACAAGAACTTAAAGCTTTTGAAGAAAATAAAACATGGGAAATGTAAAGGCTCCCTAAAGGAAATAAGGTAGTGGGTTGTAGATGGGTATATAAGGTTAAATACAAATCGACCGATGAAATTGAGAAATACAAAGCTTGACTCGTTGCGAAAGGATACATACAAGTTAAAGGGGATGACTTTAACAACAACTTTGCACTAGTTGCTAAAATGAAAATTGTGAGGTGTTTGCTTACTCTTGCAGTGGCCAAAGGGTGGATACTTGACCAAATGGATGTGAGTAATGCTTTCCTACACGTGTAATTAGATGAGGAAGTATATATGGAGGTCCCTCCATGTTACAAAGTTTTCGATAAAAAGATGGTGTGTCGCCTAAGTCACTATATGGTCTTAGGCAAGCCTGACGCAATTGGTACTCAAAATTGTCCCAAGCATTGGTAAAGTATGGCTTCCAAGAATGCGAGGATGATCATAGTTTGTTTACATATTCTCATGGTTCAATTTTCATAAATGTATTAATTTATGTTGATGACCTTGTTGTGATATGGAATGATGCAAAGTCATGTGGAAAATCCAAGCAATACCTAAGCAAGTGTTTTTACATGAAGAACTTGGGAGAGTTGAGATATTTTCTTAGTCTAGAGTTAGCTCGTGGCTCTTTGGATTATTCATATGTCAAAGAAAGTATGCCTTGGGCATTCTAAATGAATGTGGGATGCTATCTTGCAAGTCTTCATTTATCCCACTTTAACCAAACCATAAATTAGCATTGGATTCAAGTCCTTTATACGAGAATCCTTCACAGTACCGTAGGTTGGTGGTACGACTCATTCATCTCACAATCACTAGATCAGAACTAACATATTTTTTCCATTTTGAGTTAATTTATGCAGGAACCTCACTAGGGGCACTGGGACACAACCATGCATGTTTTGAGGTAATTGAAGTCTTTATTAAGGCAAGGAATTATCATACCAAGAGATAATGACCTCAAACTAGTTGTATATTGTGATTCATATTATGCGTCATGTCCACTAACCAGAAGATCAATATCAGGTTATGTCATGAAGTTAGGAAAAACTCCCATTTCATGGAAAACCAAGAAGCAAACCATTGTATCAAGGTCCTCGAGCAAAGCAGAGTATAGAGAAATGGCTCACACCACAAGTGAAGTCATATGGTTGCGAAGATTACTTACACACTTACAAGTAAATTGTGTTTCTCCTACAGTTCTATATTGCGACAATTGTGGTGTTATTCACAGTACTACAATACACGTATATAACAACGCCAAAGTCACCACAGTTTTCCTCAAAACCGTAGTTACACTGCTAAACTAATGCGCTAACATTTTATTTTTATTTTTTAATTGAAAATTTAAGTTTATAATTACGGTTAATTACCTAACCGTTGTGATACAATCCAACTTTCCCGTGTTCGATCCTCAGCTTCCTCAAATAGTTTATCCCTTTTACTTTAATGCACACCTTTTTCAATTATATTTATATATAATAAAAAAATAATAGGTATATTAGTACGACTCTTTTGTACAACCGTTGTTACACACTGGCGATTCTTCGTATATATTAAACACTAAGTACCCATTCTTCCACTGATAAAAGAAACAAACCCTAACACCAACATCGACGGGAAGAAGAAAACAACCATAACACCATACTCATTGTTGTTGTCCAGTATCGTCTCAATGTCTCAATCCAAGGGTGTAAAATCTCGATCTGGAAATTGTTGTGCTTGTGACAGTTGTATGGTTTTGTTCATATGCAAGAGGGGTCAAAATAAAGGAAGACTTTTTTGGAGATGTCCAAATCGCTGGAGTGGTGAAACATGTAATTTGTTCATATGGGATGATGAACAAAAATTGGAAGATGAGAGTACTATGATGTCATAGTTAGAATCTGTTGGGTATTTGAAGGTTATGTATACAAATTCAAAAAAGAAGAACAATAATTTGAAGAATAAACTGAAGTCAGCGAGATTTTATGGAAATTTGAAGATGTTATGTTTTCTTATCTCTTTTTTTTTAATATTTATTTTGTTATAAAATGTAATGTTTGAATTAGGGTTTGAAATTTGAAAATGTTATGTTATCTTATATCCTTTATATTTAATATTTGTTGTACTTTGTTATGAAATGTAATAGTTGAAGATGCAGTGGAGTTGATAGGAATATGCAACTAACGTTTTGTTTCTTACGAGTAAGTTCATCGCAATAATTTTCAATTACAATAATGTGCTTAATATATTTTGAAGTTTAAGCTAATAGGTTAAATTGAATGTTCAAGTTGAATGTTTAAGTTGATAACCTTAAGAGAGTTAAACAAATTAAAACTTCATTACATAAGACTTTCATTACATGATCAAAAATCATAATCAAATCTAAATCCTCTCGCTGAGATAAATTTAGACCAATCATAGTCATCCTTATCATCATCATCAGAATCGGAAAAAAAATCATCATTTGCCTTCTCAACCTTCTTCTTCTTCTTCTTCTTCTTCTTCTTCTTCTTCTTCTCTTCACTCTGAGAGCTCTCATTAGTCTAAACACAACACCCTCTACAATAACATCTTGAATCCGAGATTGGTTTTGCACCACGACAGCGACCTCTACAACAACATCTTGATTCTGAGGCTGGTTTGGCACCACAATACCCTCTACAACAATATTTGGATTCTCAACATTGTTGGTGGCTTGAGCAGGATAACACATGTTGATTCATTTGGAAGAAGTTGTTTTTGTGTCTTGATTCTTCCGTTTTTATGTTGTTCCTTCCGATTCTTCATCTTCTTATCTTGGAAGTTTAAAAACCAAAGTTGCTCATCATTGTTTCTTTAATTATATATGCTTTATTTTCTCTTGGAAGTTGGAAAGATTACATATCTCGAGTTGTTCAAATTTTATTATTTACTTAATGGAATTGTGTACTTGTAAGTATAAGTTTTGATATCAATTAAAAATTGGTCTGGTGTTGATTCTGGTATGAAAGTTTGACATTTATTCATATACTATATCACAACGGTTGGTATGAATAACCGTTGTTATAAGGCGCGCGCTTTCCAGATTACTACGATGGTCACTGGACCGTGATTGTAAGTACCGCATATACAACCACACGCTACATAACAACACTTGATCCCGCTTGGTTATATACTTTCCCAATCGTTGTTAAGTGTCTTTTCAATAGTAGTGTCATTTAGCTTCAAATACGATTTTCCACAAAAGAACGAAACACATTGAAGTAAATTGTCACTTAATTTGAGAACTCATTGTCAAGGGAATTATAACTATTGTCCACATACCAACCAAGTCACAACAAGCAAACATTTTCACAAAGTCGTTGGGAACAAAACCATTTCGAGAACTATCAGACAAGTTGGAATTCCATCATTCTCAATCTCCAACTTGAGGGGGAGTAATGAGTTGTAATATTATTTTCATAAGTTGTCTGGTTAACATTCATTCTGACAATGAATTAGAGTTAATTGGTCAAGGTCTGGAATAATTTACTTCCTAAAATAGAATCGTTATTTGTCTCTTTGTATAGTTATATAATGATTGTAAGTTATACAAAATATTCAATACATAGAAATATTTTTACAAAGTTTATGTCATTTCATTAGTCTCTCTAGAAAAATATACAAGAGATCTTTTAAGTTATTTTATTGTAATACCGTGGTCCTTTAGGGTTTTTTTTACTACAAGTTAATTCTTTAAGTTAACTAACGTGTGTACTGTTGAGTTTTTTTACCTTTTTTTTTAATCTTACATTAAATTAATCACTCAAAATATATAAAGTTGTAACAAAATACATATATTAACATCCTAAATACATAAAGTAGCCTCCAAAAAATATAAAGTGAGATCCTAATTCAACCAAAAATAAATTTAAAAGACCAAATTATCAACAAATTTTTTTTTTAAAGATCAACCTATTACAATAAAATAATTTTAATGATCCCTAAAGTAATTAGGCCTAATTTTTACTAACTACTGAATTCAAAATATCGGAGGTTTGTATCCTTCTAAATCTCTTGCATTTAATTTAATGTTTGATTATGTCTCAAAGAAGATTACTTTTAGTTGAAAGAACATATGAAATAAAAAAACAAATAAAAAGTATTTTGTATTTGCTTTTCTTGTAAAAAAAATACTAATAAATAGCGATTAGAAAACTAACTCCATTTACTCTGAAAAAATTGTCTTCTAATTTTCATTTTTAAAAATTTCTATCAGTCTGTTTGATAATACAAGAATTTTTTTAAATTAAAATAATGGAAAGAAGAAATTATAAATTAGGTATAATAGCTATAAGAAAATAATAAAATAACTATAATTAGGTATAATCATTTTAAATAAATGAAATTTAAGAATGCTACAATTATTGTGATTTGTGATGGATGACACTATCACTGTAGTAATCTTAGGTGGCATTATTCTAGTGGTACATACACACCAGTAATCTTAGCATTGATTACTTCAAAAAACACTTGCTTACTTTCTTTGTTTCTTGTTTCCACCTTCACCATGAAATGAAATTCAAGAGCTTGTGTTCTTGTATAGCAGAAGATTGAATGGCTGCCACATTCTGTAACCTCACACATGCTTCTCTTTTCCTTAACAACCAACTTACCTACTTCAAAAGGTAATTTCCCTCTATATGCAAACAATCATACATATAATATATCATGTTGGTTTTTTCTCTCTTTCATTTTCAGGTGTCATTTAGTTTCCAAAAGCTCAAAATGTACTAGTACTAGTATGGAAAAAGTCTTACATAGGAGATTTCAACTTCAAACAAGACAACACTACCACCTACATGTGTGTTGTGCTGGAGAAGCAGAATTCTCCTCTTCTTCTTCTACCTTTGAAGATGTTGTTGATCAGGACATTTCAATGGAAACATTGATTTGGAGGGCTATCAAGTTGCCTATTTATTCTGTTGCTTTGGTTCCTCTCACTGTCAGCTTCTCAATCTTTGTTGCATTGTGAATTCATGTGATTTTAAGCAATTCGCCAGTGTTTACGGTTTTGTTTGTTATCATTATTATCCACAAATAGGTAGGAAGTGCAGCAGCTTATTTACAGACAGGCATCTTCTCAGCTAAATGCTATTTTGTTCTCTTGGCTTCATCAGTTCTTGTTATTACCTGGCTCAACTTAAGGTACATTTCTAACTTCTTGCTTTTCTAGATACTGTTTTCATTTTGGAATCACTGATGGTAACTCCGTATGTGTTTACTGCAGCAACGATGTTTATGATTTTGACACTGGAGTTGACAAGAACAAAAAGGAATCAGTTGTGAACCTGGTTGGAAGGTTTGTTTCTCTCAAACTTGTATTTGTTATTTGCCTATTTTGTTTTCCTTCTGCACATGTTTGAAATAAAACAATAAAACAATAAAACTAACTTTTGGCTTGTTGGATTGGGAAAGCCGTACAGGAATGTTTGTTGTTGCCTACTTATGCCTTGCTCTCGGCTTCGTTGGCCTGACTTGGGCCGCTGTTGAGGCAGGAAACGTGCGTTCGGTGTTGTTCCTTACTTGTGCAATTATTTGTGGCTACATATATCAGGTAAAATTTCTGCTGATATCGGAATCATGTTATTCTAGGGAACTTAATCCTTCATAAGCTAACTATCAATTCAACGTGTTGATTTCGTAGTGCCCACCATTTCGGTTAAGCTATCATGGACTAGGAGAGCCATTGTGTTTTGCAGCATTTGGTCCTTTTGCCACTACTGCTTTTTATTTAGTACAAGGCAGTGCAAGGTTATCTCAGTTACCTAACTAGAGTTATAGTAATATATATTTTTCATGGCTTGATTGTTGTCTCTGAATGATTTTAGTAGCACGCCGAACTGTTTCCTATTGAGTGGAACCGTTTTTTCAGCATCAATCCTTGTAGGCTTCACAACATCTCTTATCCTTTTTTGCAGTCATTTCCATCAGGTACTGTTATTTCTTTAGTTCCAAGTATGAGAGTACTTTCGAGTATGTGACCTTTTTCTGTGGATAATACAGGTAGATGGAGACAAAGAAGTCGGAAAATTATCACCTTTGGTTAGACTTGGCACTGAAAGAGGTGCAGAGGTAGTGAAAGTGGCAATCTTCATGCTCTATGCTCTTTTGGTTGCTTTTGGTCTAAGCAAAACACTTCCTCTCACTTGTATTGTGAGTAATTTATGCGTTTGTCCTTTCTTTTCACATATAGTTGCTATTTCGGGCCATGCACTTACGATTTAATCTTTTGGTTATGGATTATGGTTGTACTAGTTCCTTTGTGCATTGACATTACCGATCGGAAACCTGGTAGTTAGATTTGTCCAAGATAATCACAAGGTAAGTGAAAGAATGTAGTCGAGTCTTTGCAACATTAGTATATTCTCTCTCGTTTTTTATATTAAAACTAGGTCGCATTGTGAAATGTTGCTGCAGGATAAAAACAAGATTTTCATGGCCAAGTACTTTTGTGTGAGGTTGCATGCTTTGTTTGGTGCTGCATTGGCTTTTGGATTGGTATTGGCTAGAATAGTTAATAACAGGGTACTACTCAGATGAGGATCAAGGAGGGATGCACTGCGGTGCAAGAGCTATATATGTCTTGGGTCATGAACAAAATATGTCATAAAAGTCTAGTAATAATTGTATAAAAATAGGATAATTTTAAAATGTATTATTAATTGTTCAAGACAAGAATTAGAAAATGTTTAGAGTGAAAATAGGGTCATTTTGACCGGTTCTCCGTGATCAGTTTATCAGACATTCACATTCACCATAGTCTTTCTGGTTTCCCTTTTCTGTGTTTCTATCTTCTAATGCAATGTTCTTCATAGAAAGGTATACAAATTGCATATATGAATGAATATTATTAATGATAATAATAATAATTGAAAACAAAGTGTAATTAATTAAAATGAGGGTGTTCTATATGTTCTCTTTGCCAATGACAATTGGCATGGTGATTTTTACATTGAGATATTTCTCTGGACCTGATGTCCCTAAATATGTGTTTTTCACCGTTGCTTATACCTGGTTCTGCTCCCTCTCCATCATCATCCTTGTCCCGGCCGACATATGGACGGTATTTCTCCATTTCTTCATAAACATATACACCTTATTGCTTTAATTCGATTGATTAATTTGTTTTCATTGATTGTTAGACGCTAAATGGTAATTATAATGGAGTCATTTCCTTCTTGTGGAGCTTATCATATTGGAGTACCTTCTCGCTTACATGGTAAGGTTCTTCTTTTTCCCTAGAATTAGAATATGATGTGATTGATCTTTTAGGATTAGGCTCATAGAAAAACATAAACTCATAGTTCTGTATTAAATTATTTCTCTAAACAGGGCTGTGGTTCCCCTTATTCAGGGTTATGAAGATGCTGGAGACTTTACTGTCAAAGCCAGATTAAGAACAAGCTTACATGGAAACCTTGTTTTCTATCTCTCTCTTGGTTCTGTTGCACTTTCTGGATTGATATTACTAATTGCTCTTAACAAATTTTGGTTTGCTTCTCTTTCTTTTTCCTTTTTTCAATTTCTTCAAAATCGCGGTTGCAATGCTGTTGTTAAGGCCTCGAAATCTTTTATATAGCAGCCACAATTGCGGTTGCAGAATGCAATTTAAATTCTATCCTTAATAATTTGCAGGACTGGTAGTGTTATGGGTTTTGCTATGGCTTGCTCTAACACATTTGGACTTGTTACGGGTGCATTTTTACTCGGATTCGGTATGAGTGAAATTCCAAAGGGTATTTGGTTAAATGCAGATTGGACCATTCAGCAAAAATTTCTTTCCCACAAAGTTGCAAAAATGGCTGTCAAATTAGACGACGCTCATCAAGCTTTTTCAAATGCCATCGTTGTAAGTTATCATAACAATTTACCACTTCAATTAGCGTATTCTTAACGTACTTCATCTTGCATCTGGATGATTTACATTGAATTTTCCTATTTATTCTGAAATTCGGCGTATGTAAATGCATCGTAGATCATATAACATCTGCATTTTATTTATTGATAAAAAGAAATACTTTCTTTTTATCGTTTATTCTTTGCAGATATGATTTTTGATGGTGTGCCATTGTCAGATCACACAGGCAACATCAAAGCAAATGTCCAAGCGGGATTCTTTGAGGCCCTACATGAATATAATTGACAAAATGATGCTACAGATGGTAAAGTTTGAGTTCTTAGAATTTTGAGGTATTTATAAATTCTAAAAATGTTCTATTGCTAGGTGTTTATGTAACATTGTGTTTTTGTTTTTCTAGTTGAAAGAAGATCCTTCCTTCAAACCACAGGGAGGGACACTAGGAGAAAAAGACATGGATTATGATACAGATGAGAAATCAATGGCTTCACTAAGACGTCGTCTTAGGAGAGCCCGCGTGCAGTATTATCGATATAGAAGGTAGACACTGATCTATTTTGCTATAAAAGTTCGAACTGAGTTCTCAGTTCTCACACGCCATTGTATCCAAAAACATACCATAATACTTCAAAACCATTCTTGTATTTTTTTGTGTATATTCGGTTTACACAAATTCTCTTCGAGTACTAAACATTTTTTCTTATAGTATTATAATTAACATTGGTATTAATATTTCTTACAGTGAATATACCAAATTTGTCCTAGAAGCCCTTGAGCTGGAGGATACCGTAAAGAACTGCGACAGTCGTGATGCTACAAGATGGTTTGCTCCTAACCTACATTTGCTTTTCTCATTGTTTATCTTCTCATCATTGTTCAAGTGTTATATCTATGAAGTAATAGTGCTGCTATGTCATTATTTAAATATGTTTTATTCCAATCTTGCAGGAAATATATTTCATGCTTGAGGCCTGAACGAAAAGGCAAAGTAGGTGCAATTTTGGATACAATTGGTACTCACCATATATTTGTTCGTACTAATTTTTTTTTTTTACCAAAGAAAGAATAATTTTATATAGCTGAAATATGTTGATTTATCGCAGAGTTTCTATGGCGGTGTATATTAAAGAAACAAGTTGAGAAATCATTAGCTGTTATATTAGGCTTCATGTCGTTTTTCATTCTATTAGCAGAGGCTACCATACTACCCAGTGGAGTTGACTTATCTCTTTTCTCTATCCTAGTACATGCTGCAGGACAGAAAGAAGTGCTTGTGCAGGTGATTTCCGTACACCTTTCTGATAAGGCTACACATTTTTCTTAAAATCTCTTCGTTTTTCTGATTGTTTGATTCTTCTGTTCAGTTAGCTGCTTTTGTCCCTTTGATGTATATGTGTGTTTGTACATATTATTCCTTGTTCAAAATTGGAATGTTGATGTTTTACTCGTTGACGCCAAGACAAACAAGCTCTGTAAGCTTGCTTATGATATGCTCGTAAGTTTTGTGCCGTTTTAATATATATATCTTTTTAGTCATTTGCGCGTATTATGGCTATACAAAATTTCTTCCCTATGCAATGCACATTTTCTTGCAGGATGGTGGCAAGATATGCTGCACCAATTTCATACAACTTTCTCAATCTCATCAATATCGGCGGGGGTAGAAAAACTATTTTCGAAAAAGTATTTTACTGTTTTCTCTCCAGCTTCATTGATTATGCTACAAACATTGATGTTTTCTCTAGTGTGTAATACAAATATTTTGTGCAGAAAATGGGAAACATTGATGATGCTGTTCCTTTTTTTGGCAAAGGATTCAACAAAATTTACCCTCTTATCATGGTTATATACACTTCACTAATAGCAGGCAATTTCTTTAACCGAATTATCAACTATTGCGGGAATTGGAAAATATTCAAGGTTAATAATGAAGATGCAGAAGATATGGACGGATTTGACCCGTCCGGAGTAATAATCTTGCAGAAAGGTATGCTCTAGTCTTTTCATTACCAAATTCTTTGTCTCTATTTTAGTCGAGAATAGGCTTAACTACCTTCTGTTTTGTCCTCAGAGCGTTATCTTCTTCAGCAAGGACACAATGTTGGTGAACTTGTTTTCCCTTTAGCTAGGAGTTTCAACATAAATGTGGTTGTTGAGTCTGTCAACAGAACCAAGGTACACATCGAAAACCACTGTTTTTTCCGTCATTCTTCTTTTTCAAATCTTAGTAATCCAAACAAGTAGATAACAACTCTTTTATGATACTTTCACAGGCTCTGGAAGAGAGTACCTCGGGCGAAGATAAAACGAGCATCATGGTAGAGGCGAAAAATGAAGAAAATCAGAGTGACATGAGCAAAAGAATTGGTGGCAGAAAGTATTCAGCCTTAAGGACAAACCCGAAGGAAGAAGGGTCGAGCAAAGATTTCACCCTGGAAAGAGAATCTTCTTCTTTAACAAATGATGCTAGTGATTCTCTTCAGGACATTAGTTCAGGGCCATCGTCTGTGGTAGCTACAAAATGGGAATCAATGATGAATGGATTTAAAAGTTTGAAATCTAACATTGACTCCAAGAGATTCCTTCCTCTTAGTAATAGTACACAGACATCGTATCTTAACTCGCAATCTTCGTTTGAATCTCTTGATGATATATTTGAGAGATTGAAACGTCCACCTTTGGAACATAGAGATTCTGGTGGTGACTAATATAATCATAGAGCATGCATGCTTCAAATATGTATCAGTAACTCTGTAAGTAGTCAATATGCTTCCAAATTTTGTTTACCTTAGACAAGAGTTGCATGTATAACTTAATATAACATTCAAAACCAATGTTTTAGTATTCAAATATGGCAAAAAGGTATTATAACATTTGAGTTGGTGTTATTGAAATAAACTTTGAATGATTTTTTCTATTTTCATAAAATTAGTCTGCACTTGTTACAAACAAAGCAGCTTATAATAGTACTTACAATTTATATTTAATACTATGTTTTTTTTTCATTGTGCCTTGTGCCTTGTATTCGGCTAATGATATATATATATATATATATATATATATATATATATATATATATATATATATATATATATATATATATATATATATATATGTTATTGGGGTGTTTATGGGTGCGGTTTGGCTTAAAACATTCAAAGCAAACCAAATGATAAATTATGAGGATTTTTTTTTTCCATCTTATATTTTTCTAACGCATTATGTGAAATTTTAAAAATATTCTTAAAAATCGAAAATATATTTCTGGTGCGCATTTACACACATAATTCATTCGTTTTTTAAAATTCATCTTATTTTACGATAAAATTTATTTCGGAAAAACACTTCCAAAAATTCTCAGAAATATATTTCCTATTCTTAATAAACAATAACATAATGGCATATGCTAATTAAACTTCTTACTGGATGCTTACTGGATGCTTACTGGATGTAGCAAAGTATCGAGTCAGGCAAAGTTCCCCTGCCTGCTTACTGGATGTAGCAAAATAAAGATCAGCCGTGAGTAATGGACCAATCTTGTTCATGATGGCAATTTATGAAGTATACTCCACAATGAAGTAAAAACATGATTACTATATAATATTTTCTGTTTGTTTTCGGTTAAAAATATATTATACAATTAATGCATATCAATTAAAGAATCAATCGTATCTTTTGATAACGGAAATTGTTATCAATTATATTATAAGTCAAATTGAAAGTTGTTATCAATTGTATTAATAGGTTTTTTATTATAGGCTAAATATAAGTTAGGCTTTCAATGCATATATTCTTGTATTCATTTTTAGTTTATACAGTAAATCGTGTATATATGTAATGGAAATCACGTGACATAAAATATACAACATTCTATTTATTATATGGTATCATTTTTTTTCCTGGTTAATATCTATCATTTTGCTTCTTTTCTTCTTCATCGACACTCTTGTTTTCAATGTCATTATGTCTAATATCTCATCCCAACAATTTTTGTTCCTTCTTCTGAAAATTCGCCCATCACTGATCACTCCACAACAACCTCAAACACAAATCCTTGTGTTATTCGCCATTCAGATAATCCTACAAATGTCCTTGTTATCCCTTTACTTACTGGTGATAACTATGGTTCATGGAGTCGCGCAGTAACAATGGCACTTCGTGCCAAAAATAAATTAGGTTTTGTTGATGGGTTACTTACCAGTCCGAAGAAGAAAGAAGACATTCTTAAATGGCAATGTAACCCTCATTTCTATCCCGCACAAATATATAACATAATTAGAGTAATTTAGCATGCACATCACAAAAGGTGTCACATTCACTTCACGGCAACAAATCTAATACATTGGTCATATTCATAACACGCATTTAGAATCATGTTCCACACCATAACACAAAAGCATCTCGCAGCAGAATAATTCTTAACTCAAAATAATAATATTAATGATTAAAATCTCATACTGGCAATCATATCATAAAATACTAGGCACTAAAGGCCATCATCACATACATCTCAATCAAACATAAATATTAAAAGAGTATAACAACATCTCTCAAATAAATATGAATATTATATACATAACATGAATTCAAAGGTTCCTAGTGTTACATAGACCAGAGCATGACTCACTATCTAGTAAACGGATAAACGAGAATCTAATCCCATATGACTAACCCTTGCTAGAAGCACCACCGCTATCCTCGGTACCTGAGCGATATCGTATAAAACATCATTTCAACAGAAGGGTGGACATATATAACAATAAGTAATGCATAATGTTGTGCCCCAAAATTTTCCCTCTATTTTCTCAAGACATTTCTCACAAAAGATCTCAAATGCTCAAGAAGTCTCAAGATTTGACCAGACAAGTTCACCTCCTAAGCACTGAGCCCACAAATTAGGGTTTTGGCTTTCTCAAGGAAAATTGGACTTTTAGATGCCTCAAGTGACTTTCATGGTTCATTATAGACCTCCAAGAATACGCATACCAAGATTCAAATCTTGCATCTCAAATTTGCTCAGTCAATTGCTCAGATGACTGAAAATCAATTGTATTGGGTAAAAAGTCAATTGTGGTCAACATACAGTCAAACTTCATGATTTTTGGCCAACATCAACATTTTGAAGTTATATTTATCAATTGATAAAGGGTTGATCACAATGCCTCAAGAAAAGCACTCAAGTCATCAAAGGGGCAAAATTGTCAAAATTAGAGTTTGTTACTGAGAATGATTGATCAATGACTTTTGACCTAATACATGACCTAATGACTTGGATCACGATCTCAAGGACTCAAACACAACATTTTGACCTAATTCCATGTCTCAAATCATTTCTCAAGATTAATGGATTGATAGTTGAAATTTGATCAACTGATGAAAAGTCAACTAATACACCAAAAGTCAAACTTTGACTTTTTTGTCAACATTGAATTTCAAAGATCAAGATTCATCAAGACCTTAAAAAATGTCAAACTTGATCATCAAGAATCAATAAAGTCAAGAAAGTCCATAAAAAGTCAAAGTTTTCAATACTTAGAAAATTTCTAAGTGTTTTTTACCTTGATAATTTCATTACTTCATGACAATTTTTCACCAAGATGCAAGATGATTCAAGGAAAATTTTCAACATGAAAGTTGTAGATATTGATGAATTCTAAAACTTTGTCCTTGAGGACTGGTGTCTAAAAAATGCTTAGATTTGAAGATATAGATCCATGAAGTCATGACTTTTTATCAAAAACACTTAGTGAAATTTTCATCAAGTTAGGCAGATTTTTTGTCCAAACTTCTTGACAATTTTTCACCAAGTTCTAAGATGATTTAGAAAAAATGGTCAACATGAAGATTGTAGACAATGTTTCAATATTTTCAAAATGTCCAAGAACTTGAAGATATCATGCTTGAGCTAAGAGAATCGAAAAGGAGAAGTTGAGCATCCATTCTTGAATTACAAGGCATTTTCATGAAGAACACTTGATCAAATCTCAAACCTATGTTGCATAATCTTGCTTTGCAGGCTTCTAACTTGTAAATCACTCCATAATTAATTGTTTGTACAATTGATTAAGGTATGATCCAAGTGATTAAGCCATTGTCCAAAGCAATTTTCCATTTTTAGAAGAAAGACGCCATTGCCATTCTTGAAAAGCAAACTTTATCACAAAGTCAACTTGTCTTAAGCCTCTAACTTGTTTGTTCTGATCAC
Organism: Vicia faba; assembly: GCA_948472305.1. NCBI lineage: Eukaryota > Viridiplantae > Streptophyta > Magnoliopsida > Fabales > Fabaceae > Vicia > Vicia faba. The sequence goes on from OX451741.1 coordinate 853,678,946, forward strand.
ACTTAACATGTATGCTCAAAAGCAATATGTTTAAAGCCTCTAGCTACCCTATAAGTCCTTGTACCATTGCATTGGAACAATGTTTGTCAAAGTTACTTCAAAATCAAGTCACATAACCATAACATGTGATCTTTGATTTCTGACCACTAGAGCCTCTACAACATTCCCTCTATAAATATAGGAGTCATTTGCAAGCTAACACATGAGTTTACAAGCCTTGAAACACCCTCAAATACTCTGAAGTCAGAATTTGCATTTCAAACCTCCATTGTTGCACATTCTGACCATAAACTCCAAACTCCTAATTCCATCGCGCGTTTTCATTTCTAATCAACCACAAAGCTTATATACTTCATTTAGAACTCATCCTTATCCCTGTTTCATAACTGTAATTCCATCTTCATCATCCTCCAAACTCAAAAACCCAGCTCTGCAACTTGACTTCTCCAAGAAGATTCAACCACTTTCAACATAAAATAAGAGTTGCATTAGCTTCCTAGAAGTCCAGTGAAGCTATCCAGATCATCACTACACTTCCAGGGGTGCTCAAACTCCATACACAATTTCCAGTTTTGAGGTAAGTTTTCTCAACTTTGAACTCTCTTTACAAGCATCATTAATGGTTACTTTGTGAATGAAATATGTAGACATCATAGCCCTGAAGCTAACCATGCCTTTAGTTTTCATTTATGTTGCCTAAGTGATGTGAATTTTGAGTTTGAACTTTCTGAAAAAATTAGGTTTTATTTGGTACTTAACAAAATTCATGTTCATCTCTGATTTATAGTTTTAGTTATTTATATGGTTGAATTCGTTGTGAAAAATGGAACAACTTTCATGTTTACAATTTTGAAATGGTTTAGAAATGAGCAAGATTAAAATTCATAACAATGGTGTTGTTGCTCTACACGCGCAAGGTTAAAGATGGAGCCATTTCAAACATTTAGGACCAAGTTTATTTTAAGTTTATTGTATATTGTATTATGACCAGATGAAACAGCCACCCCAGTGACAGAGGAAGTGTAACGCCCGTAATTTAATTAATTATTTAATTAAATTATTTTTGGAATAATTGTGAAGTTGTGTTATGATGATAGTTGATGTGTTGTGATTAGTTGGATTTAATTATTTTATTAAGTTGTGGAATAATATTAGAATGATAATATTATTTGATGTGGGCTTGTTTTAAAGGATAGAAGTAGAAATAAGGGGGTGTAGAAGTTTTAAGCCCATTAAGGTATTTTGAGAATTATAGGGTTATTTTATTATTGTTAGAAATAATAAGAAAAGAAGAAGCAGTAAGAGAGAAAGAATAAGGGTTGGAAGAAGAGAAAGAGAACGTGAAAGTTGCAGAAAAGGAGGAAAAGAGGCAGAACGAAATTCGATCGGAAAAGTTATAGAGCAACCTTCAATCCAAGGTAAGGGTGGGGTTCTGACTCTATAATAGAGTTTATGATGATTGGTATGTGGGATTAATGTGAAAGATTGTTTGGTTTATTATTGGATTATATACATTATTGTATGATGAAAATCGATGATTTAAGGATGAATAATGATGCCCCAATGCTGTATAAATGATGTATAATTATAAAATAATTATAATTGATGATTATCTATGATTAGAGGATGTTTTTAGGGCCTAAAGTATGGAAACTGCAGTGAAAACACAATGAAATTGCAGAAAATATCCGTGACGGAACATTATCTGTCGACCCCAAAAGCCATGCATCGATGCATGAAGGCTTTTAGACTCAGGATGAGTCGATACGAAGGAGTCATGCGTCGATACATGAAGGCTTTTAGACTCAGGATGAGTCGATACAAAGGAGCATGTATCGATACATGCAGTGTTGCAGACTCAGTATGATTCGATGCAAAGGGAGTACGCGTCGACTCACGTAGCATGTTAAGTCCAATACGCGCCGACTCAAGACATTACGCGTTGATCCATGTAGTCTGGTTTTTGATATTTGAAAAGGTTGTAACTTGAGTTTTCATACTCCGTTTGAGGTGTTGTTCGAAGCGTTGAATAGCTAACGCGATGAACTTCATTCTTAAGGATCAAAATGAGGAATAGGTAGGATAATCCTAGTATCTAAATTAGGATTAGAGTTAGTTCCCGCGTTAATCGCTAAGATGATTTCCTGAAGTATGATGCGGATAAGACGGTTGTAGCTTAAGGCTTTGTTAATAACAGTAAGAATTATAATAATAACGAGGTAGTATTGTAGTAGGATAATATGCAGAGGTTCGGTAATTTAGAAGTAAGCCTTAGATGATTAATTAATTATAGGCAATATCATGTTGTAGGCCTATGGCCAACGTTGTGAGATTGAAGATATACTGTTGTATTGTTGTATGGTTGAGTTGCAGTGAATGATGTTGATAAATGATGTTTAATGAATTATGTTGATAAATGATGTTTGACGAATTGTGTTGATGAATTGTGTTGATGAATGATGTTGATGAAAGATGTTGAGATGCCTCTAATAATTGGCATCTATTAAGATGTAGGCTTCTGGCCAACAATGATGTTGTGTTTAGATGTTGTTAATTATGGTGTTGTCATTACATTCATGATTGTGTCGCATACATTGCATTTCAATATGGAGCTGATGCTCGTTAAGATGACTTGTATTGGCGAATATTAAGATGAAGGCTTATGCCTTGTTGATGTCTCTATTTATTGGCAATTATTTTGAGATGGGAGTTCTGCTCCAATGGTACCACATGCATTTGTATAGTATTGAGTTGCATTATATGATTGCATAAAGAAGTTGTGTATTTATGTGGTGAATGTATATTATTGTTGGTATTCTGTTGCGACTATTGTTGTTTATGAGATGAGAAGTGGTGATGTTACGTGATCTAATTTAATATATTATTTATCATACATTTTATTATATTGTTAGATATCTCACTCCTTCTGTTTGAATATTACCCTTACGTTGGTAACATGCAGGTAATCCAGAGTGAAGGTTGTATACCTTCAGTAGTTCGAGTCGGTGTCATTGCTCTGATACGTAACACTCGGGTGGATAAACGCTTGTTGCTTTTAATTATTGATTACTTCAGTTGTAGAACTTTAATTTGATTGTTGCTGAGTATGTGTTGTTTTTGAGTTGCTGTAACAATGGATAAAGATGTTATTAAGAATTCCGCTGCGTAGATGTTTAAATTGTTGAATTAAGAGATTGAATTTTTAAGTTGATAGTTCATCCAAAGTTTTAAAGTGTTATGTATCCATGTTCAATGCAATGTGTTTTTAATGTTGAATTTGTGGCATCCTGATTTAGTTGCATGAATTTTATGACTCTGATTTGTATTTATAATTTCAGGATAGAATTGGCGTGTTACAAAGTTGGTATCAGAGCAAAGGTTGGTCTGTCTGACCTTGTTGTCGAGTCTTAGTTGTCTAACAATCGAGTATTATTAATTTGATTTCTAACCTTTGTTTATGTTGTAGTGATAAGTTGAGATGGCTGGAAGGAATGATGCTGCACTTGCTGCTGCTTTAGAAGCAATGGCGCATGCGATGGAGAATCAGTCGAATGCTGACGGAAATGCTAGATCTTGTAGTTTGGCGACTTTCCAGAGAGAGAATCTGCCAATGTTCAAGGGAAATTATGATCCTGGCGGAGCATTGGATTGGTTGAAAGAGATTGAGAGAATCTTCCGTGTGATGGACTGCACTCCAATGCAGAAGGTTCAATATGGTACTCATATGCTAGCAGTTGAGGCTGATGACTGGTGGTTAGAGACTTGTTAGAGATTGGAAGCTGCAGGTGAGAATGTCACTTGGGCTGTGTTCCGTAGGAAATTTCTGAGGAAGTGCTTTCCTGAAGATGTTCGTGGTAAGAAGGAGATTGAATTCCTTGAGCTGAAGCAACGGAATATGTCGGTTGTTGAGTATGCTGCAAATTTTTATAAGTTAGCTAAGTTTTTTTCGCACTATGCTGAGGCAGATGCTGAGTTTTCAAAGTGTATCAAGTTTGAGAATGGGTTGCACCCAAAGATCAAGAAGGCAGTTGGATACCAGAAGATCTGTGTCTTTGCTGATTTGATTGATAGCTGCAGAATTTATGAGGAGGATAATAATGCTTATTACAAGATTATCAGTGAGAAGAGGGGTAAGCATCAACAGAATCGTGGTAAGCCTTATGATACCCCAGCTGGAAAAAGGTAAACATAAAGTTGCTCAGGGTCAAAGGACTAGTGGGGGAGATGCTCATTCTGGTGTGGTTTGTTTTAAATGTGGGAAACTTGGGCATAAGAGTAATGTGTGTACTACTAAAGTAAAGAGGTGTTTTCGTTGTGGTAAGAACGAACATGTTGTATATGAGTGCAAGCATAAGGATGTGATTTGTTTCAATTGTAGTGAAGAAGGGCACATCAATAGTCAGTGTAAAAAACCAAAGAGGGCGCAGACAAGTGATAAATTGTTCGCTTTGGTTGAGGATCAGACAACTGTTGAGGACAGACTTATCAGAGGTACATGTTTCATTAATAGTACTCCTTTAATTACTATTATTGATACTGGTGCTACTCATTGTTTTATTGCTGCTGATTGTGTGGAAAGATTGGGTCTTATATTGTCTTCTATGAATGGATAAATGGTCGTCGATACTCCAGCCAAGGGGTCGGTGACTACTTCTTTTATGTGTTTAAAGTGTCCCTTGTTGATCTTCGACAGAGACTTTGCTGTTGATTTGGTTTGTTTACCGTTAAGAGGTTTGGATATGATTTTGGGTATGAACTGGTTAGAGCATAACTATGTTCATATTAACTGTTATGACAAGTCTGTGAGGTTTTCTACTCCTGAAGAAGAGGAAGATAGTTTGTTGTCTGCTAAACAGTTGATAAAGTTGATGCAAGAGGAAGCACAAATGTTCTCCTTGATGGCGTCACTATCTGTAGAGACTAAAGCTATAATTGAGGAATTGCAGGTGGTGTGTGAATTTCCTGAAGTTTTCCCTGATGAAATTCCTGATGTACCACCAGAGAGGGAAGTTGAATTTGCAATTGATCTTGTACATGGTACCAGACCTGTGTCTATGGCACCATACAGGATGTCTGCATCTGAACTGTCAGAGTTAAAGAAGCAATTGGAAGAGTTACTTGAAAAGAAGTTTGTAAGACCAAGTGTATCGCCATGGGGAGCTCCAGTGTTGTTAGTAAAGAAGAAAGATAGAAGTATGAGGCTTTGTGTTGATTATAAACAGTTGAATAAAGTGATGATTAAGAACAAGTATCCTCTTCCAAGAATAGATGACTTGATGGACCAATTGGTGGATGCTCGTGTGTTTAGTAAGATTGATTTGAGGTCGGGTTACCATCATATTAAAGTGAAGGATGAAGATAACTAGAAGACGGCTTTCAGAACGCGTTATGGACATTATAAGTATTCAGTGATGCCTTTCAGTGTTACTAATGCGCTGGGAGTATTCATGGAATATATGAATCGTATCTTTCATACTTATTTGGATCAGTTTGTAGTGGTGTTCATTGATGATATTTTGATTTACTCTAAGTCAGAAGAAGAGCATGCAGAACACTTAAGAGTAGTATTGCAAGTTTTGAAAGAGAGGAAGTTGTATGTAAAGCTGTCCAAGTGTGAGTTCTGGTTAAAGGAGGTTAGTTTTCTTGGTCATGTGATCTCAGGTAGTGGCATTGCTGTAGATCCATCAAAGGTTGATACTGTGTTGCAATGGGAAACTCCGAAGTCAGCTACTGAGATTAGAAGCTTTTTGGGATTAGTTGGTTATTATAGAAGGTTTATCGAAGGTTTTTATAAGTTGGCACTTTCGTTGACTAAGTTGACTTGTAAAGGTAGAGCTTTTGTATGGGATGTTTAGTGCGAAGAAAGTTTTACGGAATTGAAGAAGAGATTAAGGTTGGCTCCGATTTTAATTTTGCCTAATATAGAAGAGCCTTTTGTGGTGTATTATGATGCTTCTAAGATGGGTTTAGGAGGTGTGCTTATGCAGAGTGATAAGGTAGTTGCTTATGCGTCAAGGCAGTTGAGGACTCATGAGAAGAACTATCCTACGCATGATTTAGAGCTTGTTGCAGTTGTCTTTGTGTTGAAGATTTGGAGGCATTATCTTTATGGTTCTAGATTTGAAGTGTTTAGTGACCATAAGAGCTTAAAGTATTTATTTGATCAGAAGGAGCTGAATATGAGGCAACAAAGATGGTTGGAATTGTTAAAGGATTATGATTTCGGTTTGAATTATCATCCAGGAAAAGCGAATGTGGTAGCTGATGCGTTGAAAGACTTTACATATATCGGCAATGATGGTTAAAGAGCTGGAATTAATTGAACAGTTCAGAGATATGAGCTTAGTTTGTGAGGTCACGCCGCAGAGTGTTATGTTGGGTATGCTGAAGATTAATAATGAATTTCTAGACAGTATCAGAGAAGCTCATAAGTTGGATGTGAAACTGGTAGATTTGATGGTTAGAATCGACCAGTCTGAGAACAATGATTTCAAGCTAGATGCGCAAGGTGTGTTGAGATTTTGTAACTGAATTTTTATTCCTGATGATACTAAGTTTAAGAAAGTGATACTTGAAGAGAGTCATAAAAGTAAGTTGAGTATTCATCCAGGAGCTACAAAGATGTATCAAGATTTGAAAGGTTTGTTTTGGTGGCCTGGAATGAAGAGTGATGTGGCTCGATTTGTGTATGCATGTTTGACTTGTCAGAAGTCGAAACTTGAACATCAGAAGCCAGCAGGGTTGATGCAACCGTTAGAAGTTCCAGAATGGAAATGGGACAACGTTTCAATGGACTTTGTGACGGGGTTACCTAATACTATAAGAGGACATGATTCGATTTGGGTGATTGTTGATAGGCTTACGAAGTCGGCTCATTTTATTCCTATTAACATCAGTTTTCCAATGTCGAAGTTGGATGAGATTTACACTACTGTGAATGTGAAGCTGCATGGTGTTCCTTTGTGCATTGTGTCAGATAGAGATCCAAGATTTACTTTTTATTTTTGGAAGAGATTGCAAGAAGCGTTGGGTTCTAAGTTGAGGTTGAGTTCGGCGTATCACCCTCAGACATATGGTCAGACTGAATGGACTATCCAATCATTGGAAGACTTGTTGAGGGCATGTGTTCTTGAGCAGGGAGGTTCGTGGGATACTTATCTTCCGTTGATAGAGTTCACTTATAATAACAATTACCATTCTAGTATTGGGATGGCACCTTTTGAAGCGTTATATGGTCGAAGATGTAGAACTCCTTTATGTTGGCATAAATCTGGTGAAATTGTAGTACTTGGACCTGAACTTGTCCGTGAGACTACTAAGAAGGTGAAGTTGATTCGAGAAAAGATGAAAGCTTCCCAAAGTAGACAGAAGAGTTATCAGGACAAGCGAACAAAATATTTAGAATTTCAAGCGGGTGACCATGTGTTTTTAAGAGTTACACCTATGACTGGTGTTGGGTGAGCATTGAAGTCTAAGAAGCTCACTTCTCGTTTTATTGGACCATATAAGACTTCAGAGAGAGTGGGGAATGTTGCTTATAGAGTGGCTTTACCGCCTAATATTTCGAATTTGCATGATGTGTTTCATGTGTCACAACTCTGAAAGTATATTTCAGATCCATCTCATGTGATTCATATGGATGATGTGCAAGTACGGGATAATCGTACGGTGGAGACGATGCCTGTACGGATCGTGAATCGTGAAATAAAGACTCTGAGGGGAAAAGAGATTGCATTGGTTAAAGTGGTTTGGCTAGGAGCTGTCGGAGAAAGCATGACTTGGGAGTTGGAGAGCAAGATGCGGGACTCCTACCTAAGTTGTTTGATTAATGTAAATTTTCGAGGACGAAAATATTCTAAGTGGGGGAGAGTTGTAACGCCCGTAATTTAATTAATTATTTAATTAAATTATTTTTGGAATAATTGTGAAGTTGTGTTATGATGATAGTTGATGTGTTGTAATTAGTTGGATTTAATTATTTTATTAAGTTGTGGAATAATATTAGAATGATAATATTATTTGATGTGGGCTTGTTTTAAAGGATATAAGTAGAAATAAGGGGGTGTAGAAGTTTTAAGCCCATTAAAGTATTTTGAGAATTATAGGCTTATTTTATTATTGTTAGAAATAATAAGAAAATAAGAAGCAAGAGAGAAAGAATAAGGGTTGGAAGAAGAGAAAGAGAACATGAAAGTTGCAGAAAAGGAGGAAAAGAGGCAGAACGAAATTTGATCGGAAAAGTTATAAAGCAACCTTCAATCCAAGGTAAGGATGGGGTTCTGACTCTATAATAGGATTTATGATGATTGGTATGTGGGATTAATGTGAAAGATTGTTTGGTTTATGATTGAATTATATACATTATTGTATGATGAAAATCGATGATTTAAGGATGAATAATGATGCCCCAATGCTGTATAAATGATGTAGAATTATAGGATAATTATAATTGATGATTATATATGATTAGAGGATGGTTTTAGGGCCTAAAGTATGAAAACCATAGTGAAAACACAGTGAAATCGCAGAAAATATTCGTGGCGGAACATTATGTGTCGACCCCAAAAGCCATGCATCGATGCATGAAGGCTTTTAGACTCAGTATGAGTCGATACGAAGGGGTCATGCGTCGATACATGAAGGCTTTTAGACTCAGGATGAGTCGATACAAAGGAGAATGTATCGATACATGTAGTGTTGCAGACTCAGTATGAGTTGATGCAAAAGGAGTGCGTGTCGAATCATGTAGCGTGTTAAGTCCAATACACGTCGACTCAAGACATTACGCGTCGATCCATGTAGTCTTGTTTTTGATATTTGAAAAGGTTGTAACTTGAGTTTCCGAACTCCGTTTGAGGCACCGTTTGAAGCGTTGAATAACTAACGTGATGAACTTCATTCTTAAGGATCAAAATGTGGAATAGTAGGATAATCCTAGTATCCAAATTAGGATTAGAGTTAGTTCCCGCGTTAATCGCTAAGATGATTTCGTGAAGTATGATGAGGATAAGACGATTGTAGCTTAATGCTTTGTTCATAACAGTAAGAATTATAATAATAATTAGGTAGTATTGCAGTAGGATAATATGCAGAGGTTCGGTAATTTAGAAGTAAGCCTTAGATGATTAATTAATTATAGGCAATATCATGTTGTAGTCCTATGGCCAACGTTGCGAGATTGACGATCTACTGCTCTATTATTGTATGGCTGAGTTGCACTGAATGATGTTGATAAATGATGTTTGATGAATTATGTTGATAAATGATGTATGATGAATTGTGTTGATGAATGATGTTGATGAAAGATGTTGAGATGCCTCTAATAACTTGCAGCTATTAAGATGTAGGCTTCTGGTCAACGATGATGTTGTGTTGAGATGTTGTTAGATATGGTGTTGTCATTATATTCATGATTGTGTCGCATACATTTCATTTCAATATGGAGCTGATGCTCCTTAAGATGGCATGTATTGGCGGATATTAAGATGAAGGATTATGCCTTGTTGATGTCTCTATTTATTGGCAATTATTTTGAGATGGGAGTTCTGCTCCAATGGTACCACATGCATTTGTATAGTATTGAGTTGCATTATATGATTGCATAAAGAAGTTGTGTATTGATGTGGTGAATGTATATTATTGTTGGTATTCTGTTGCGACTATTGTTGTTTATGAGATGATAAGTGGTGATGTTACGTGATCTAATTTAATATATTATTTATCATACATTTTATTATATTGTTAGATATCTCACCCCTTCTGTTTGAATGTTACCCTTACGTTGGTAACGTGCAGGTAATACAGAGTGAAGGTTGTATACCTTCAGTAGTTCGAGTCGGTGTCATTGCTCTAACACGTAACACTCGGGGGGATGAACGCTTGTTGCTTTTAATTATTGATTACTTCAGTTGTAGAAATTTAATTTGATTGTTGCTGAGTATGTGTTATTTTTGAGTTGCTGTAACGATGGATAAAGATGTTATTAAGAATTCCGCTGCGTAGATGTTTAAATTGTTGAATTAAGAGATTGAATTTTAAGCTGATAGTTCATCCAAAGTTTTAAAGTGTTATGTATCCACGTTGAATGCAATGTGTTTTTAAAGTTGAATTTGTGGCATCCTGATTTAGTTGTATGAATTTTATGACTCTGATTTGTATTTATAATTTCCGGATAGAATTAGGGTGTTACAAAGTTGGTATCAGAGCAAAGGTTGGTCCGTCTAACCTTGTTGTCGAGTTGTAGTTATCTAACAATTGAGTATTTTTAATTTGAGTTCTAACCGTTGTTTATGTTGTAGTGATAAGTTGAGTTTGCTGGAAGGAATGATGCTGCACTTGCTGCTACTTTAGAAGCAATGGCGCATGCGATGGAGAATCAATCGAATGCTGACGGAAATGTTGGATCTCGTAGTTTGGCGACTTTCCAGAGAGAGAATCCGCCAATGTTCAAGGGAAAGTATGGTCCTGACGGAGCATTGGATTGGTTGAAAGAGATTGAGAGAATCTTCTGTGTGATGGACTACACTCCAGCGCAGAAGGTTCGATATGGTACTCATATGCTAGCAGTTGAGGCTGATGACTGGTGGTTAGAGACTTGTCAGAGATTGGAAGCTGCAGGTGAGAATGTCACTTGGGCTGTGTTCTGTAGGAAATTTTTGAGGAAGTACTTTCCTGAATATGTTCGTGGTAAGAAGGAGATTGAATTCCTTGAGCTGAAGCAAGGGAATATGTCGGTTGTAACAGTTTTTGGAAAAACACTACTTTGCATAAAATTCTTAGGATATGGTCGTTTTAACATGGAGTTCAAGGCATGTTTGAAGTCATAGTCTGCAGGAAGCTTAGTGTTAGTGATTTTAACAGTATCAGTGTCAACAGGGAACAACCCAAAAGTTTTCCAAATTTCATCATCTACCTTGACAACCTTATCTTCAATTCTGTATGAAAAATGGTGATCAGAGAATTTACCTTGTATACCCGTATAGAATACCTTGACGAGTACCTCGTTGTAGTCTCCATCCAACTCAAGGAATGGAAACACCTTTTGATGGTCCAACAATTCCACCACATCTGAGATATGTAGGCGTTTGAGAGTGTTACGGAAGGCACAAAATTGCCTAACCAACCTTCTTCTAGCAAAATTTTCATCATATTTTTCAGTGAGATCAGAAGGAAGAAGTGATAGAGGAGTAACCCGAGTTTGATTTGAAGAGCTACCTCTGATACTTCTTTTCTTTGTTTCCCTATAAGCCATGGATGAAGGTTTGGAGAGATTTGGAGTTGAGAGAGGGAGGCCAGATGAATGCAAGCAAGAGTGAACAACAAAACAATAAATGGATGCATGAAAATGGAACCACACAATACAAACTAGGGCATGATGGACTTCCAAACAACGATGCGTCGACCTATGTAGGGATGCATCGACGCATTCCAGTAAAATAGGCGTAAATATGTTGCTCAATCAGGTGTGAACCGACCGCTCAGAGTTATAGGTCGGCTCATGTATGTAAAATTTTGAAATTTCTTGTATTTCATGGAATGTAGGTTTTGTAGACATTAATTGAACACAATAAACAAGTACGCATGTACAGAAGCAATAACACACAAAACATTTAATCATTTCATAGCACCAATATTTAAGCAAAATGATCACTAATGAGAAAGAGTAGGAAGGATATTACTGAACGTATTTGAATGACACGATGCCCTCACATGTCGCCAGCCCAAGATAATATTCACGAATCATAGAGACACAAAGATAAAGAAAGGGAATGCAACTCATTGGAGTTGCGATCTATCCGAAATATCAAGGACACCGAGTTCCCTACGAATATGAAAGAATGGTTCGGTCGCTAGTGGTTTTGTAAAAATAACGACAAGTTTATTTTATCTATCAATGTGCTCAAACACGACTTCACCTTTCTCTACATGATCCTTGAGGAAGTGTTGCCTAATTTTAATATGTTTAGTGCGCGAGTGTAGAATTGGATTTTTGGTTAGATTGATGGCACTTGTGTTATCACAAAATATTGGAATATGATTAAGTTTTAAATTATAGTCGAGTAATTGTTGTTTGAGCAACAAAATTTGAGCACAACAATTACCGGCTGCAACATATTCTGCCTCGACCGTTGACAAAGCAACTGAAACTTGCTTTTTGCTATGCCAACTAACTAAGGAGTTTGAAAAGAAATGACAAGTGCCACTTGTACTTTTCCTATCCAATTTGCAACCTGCAAAGTCGGAGTCAGAATAGCCAACCAAAGAACAATCACTACCCTTGGAGAACCAAAGTCCATACTTAGGAGTACCACAAAGATACCTAAGTATACGTTTTACAGCTTTTAGATGACTCTCCTTAGGACAAGATTGATATCTAGTACACATGCAAATACTAAACATAATGTCGGGACGAGAAATGGTAAGATAAATAAGAGATCTGATCATACCTCTATACCTTTTTATATCAACCGGCTTACCATGTTCATCCCGATCTAGGCTAACCGCGGTAGGCATTAAAGTGTTAATAAGTTTTGAGTTTTCCATATCGAAGTGCTTGAGCAACTCATAGCAATACTTCATTTGGCTAACAAAAGTTCCTTCCTCGAGTTGTTTGATTTGAAGACCTAGGAAGTAATTTAACTCCCCCATCATGCTCATCTCAAATTCACCCTGCATCACTTTATAAAATTCCTTGACCAAGGTGATGTTAGTAGACCCAAAAATGATATCATCTACATAAATTTGCACCAAGATGAAGTGATTTCCTTGGCGCTTAATGAAGAGGGTTGTATCAACCTTCCCTCTAGAGAATCCCTTTTCTAGTAAGAACTTGCTAAGCCGATCATACCAAGCCCTATGGGATTGCTTAAGACCGTATAAAACACGTTTAAGTTTATAAACATGTTTAGGAAACTCGTGATTTTCAAATCCGGGAGGTTGAGATACATAGACTTCTTCATTAATATAACCATTTAAGAATGCACTCTTAACATCCATTTGAAATAGCTTAAAGTTTTGTGAGCATGAATAAGCTAATAACAAGTGTATAGCCTCGAGTCAGGCAACCGGAGCATAAGTTTCCTCATAGTCGATGCCTTCCTCTTGGTTATACCCTTGAGCAACAACACACGCCTTGTTGTGAGTTATGATTCTGTTTTCGTCAAGTTTGTTCCTAAATACCCACTTAGTACCAATTATTCGATGGTCTCGCGGAGGGGGGACAAGGTCCCAAACCTCATTTCTCTTGAACTGGTTTAATTCTTCTTGCATTACCAAAAACCAATGTTCATCGAATAAAGATTCTTTAGGGATTTTAGGCTCAATTTGAGAGACGAATGTGAAATGATAACAAAAGTTACTTATCTTAGACCGTGTAGTTACTCCCTTTGATATGTCTCCAAGAATGTTGTCAATGGGATGATCCTTGGTTTCTTTCCACTCCAAAGGAGGATTTATTTCATTTGTTGGTTGAGTGTCTTCTTCTTCTTTTCTAGACACATGATCCATCTCCCCTTTTTCTTTCTCAAGTATGGGCTCATTACTCTTTTCATCTTGATCATTGAGTATCCTTTCCGAAGAAGCACCTGCACCATTAAAAGAAATACCCTTTCCGACCATTTTTAGACAGGATTCATCAAAGGAAACATGCACAGATTCTTCCATAATTTGTATCCTTTTATTAAATACCCTATATGCTTTACTAGATTGAGAGTATCTGAGGAAGATACCTTCACCGACTTTTGAGTCAAATTTTCCAAGATTTTCTTTTCCATTATTTAATACAAAACATTTACAACCAAAGACATGTAGATGAGAAATATTTGGTTTTCTACCTTTCAAAAGTTCATACGGTGTTTTGTTGAGCATAAGACGTATCAAGATCCTATTTAGCACATAACAAGCTGTATTAGTGGCATCGGCCCAAAAGTATTTTGAAAGACCATGTTCATTAATCATAGTTTTCCCAAGTTCTTCTAGAACATGATTTTTACGCTCAATAACTCCATTTTGTTGAGGTGTTCTAGGAGTAGAAAAATTATGATCAATGCCATTTCTTTCACAAAATTCATCAAAAAGGTGATTTTCGAATTCACCTCCATGGTCACTTCGGATGGTAACAATTTTTGTATTCAACTTGTTTTGAGATAATTTGGCAAATTTTTCAAAAGCATAGAAAGTCTCACTTTTGTTTGCTAAGAATATCGTCCAACAAAATCTAGAGTAGTCATCAACTATAACGAAGCCATAATAATTTCCACCTAGACTTTTAATTCTAGATGGTCCAAATAAATCCATATGGAGGAGTTCAAGTGGTTTCGTTGTAGAGATGACATTTTTAGATTTAAAAGAGACTCGTGTTTGTTTACCCATTTGACAAGCATCGCCTAGATGATCTTTTGAAAATTTGATTTTGGGTAAGCCAATCACAAGGTCTTTAGATATGATTTTATTTAGCAAATCAAAGTTAACGTGTGCTAATCGCCTATGCCAAAGCCATGAGTCTTCACTCATGAAGACTAAGCATTTAACACCTGTTAGGGACACATCATTCAAGTCAAACATATATACATTTTTACCCTCAATCCCTTAAACACATCCTCTTTCTTATCATTATGTTCGATTATGAAATCATCCTTTAGAAAAGTAATTTTATAACCTTTGTCGCATAATTGACTAATGCTAATAAGATTGTGTTTAAGGCCTTCAACTAATAGGACATCTGAGATAGTGGTGGATGAGGGATTACCTACACTACCTTTACCGAGTATTGGTCCCTTGTTGTTATCACCATAAGTAACAGATCCTTTCTTCTTTGCCACGAAGTCAAAGAATAGTGAAATGTCACCCGTCATGTGTCTTGAGCAACCACTATCGAGAAACCATATTCTCTCGAGAGCTCAAGACATTCCACCTGAAATATCAAACATGGGAGATAGGTACCCAACATTCATTGGGTCCTTGAGTGTGAGTTAAACATTTGTTGCTTTTGGGGAACCATTGGTATATGCCTTTAGGAACTAAGAATCTCCTAAATTGACATTTACTAATGGTATGTCCCTTCTTGCAACAATATAGGCAAGACATATCTAAGTGAGATTTACTCTTGCTATCTTGATCCCTTACTTCATAGGTATATTTTTTATAGGGATTAATCATACTTTTTCTGAAGTTTGAGCGACCGATAGCAAACGTAATCTTAGGTTGTAAAGCTTTGTCTAGTTTGGCTTTGAGAGTTCTAACTTCTTTTTTCCAAATATGACAAGTTTAACATCCATGCCATTTAAACCAAAGTCTCTCTTCTTTTTCACATTTTCCTTCAATATTTTCTATCATAGATGCTTTAAGAGCTTCTAATTCCTTTTCGGAATCGGAAATATTTTGTTCTAGATATGAAAAGATTTTCTTGTTTGAGGCTAAGCGTTTGAAAGCTTCCTTATCCTCTTGATGTAAAATATTGAAGGAATTTAATAATTCTAAATAAGACATTTCATCAATATTATCATACTTAGTATGACTTACATTAATTTTCTTATGTTGATGAGCCATGAGACAAAGGTTGACCATTTCTTCTTCATCACTTGAGAAACCTTTACTTGAGAAACCATTATCGCTCTCCCAAGCAATGTATGCTCTTCTAGCTTTGGTTGGTTTCTTTTGATTTTTGGCCTTGGCTTTGTCTTTCTTCAAATAGGGGAAATCCGGCTTGTAATGACCGAGTTTTCCACAATGGTAGCATGATCCTCGTGACTTAGGCTTCTTAGTTTCATCTTGCTTGCTTGGTTGAGAGTGGCGTCTATAATTAATGAGATTCTTATTCGAATGTTGAATTTCGTTTTTCTGGAGAAATCTATTGTATTTTCTTACGAACAGACCCATATCCTGATCCGGACTCTCATCGTCATCACTTGATTCACTTGCACACGAAATTGAGGTGAATGACTTGGAGCTTGAAGCCTTTAGTGCTATATACTTCTTTTCCAAGTCCCTTGACTTTTCTTTCTTTTCTTTCTTTTTCATGCTTTCCAAGGATTATGAGCTCTTGCTCATGTTCTTGAAGCTTACCCCATAGTGTTGTGAGATCTAAAGTATTTAGATCATTGGCTTCCTTAATTGCCGTAACTTTAAGTTGCCATTCCCTGCTAAGATATCTCAAATTTTTTTTAGTAGCAACTGAATTGGCAATTACATGACCAAGTGTATGCAAGCGATTCATTATATGAGAAAATCTCTTTTGCATGTCGGTGATGGTTTCACCTTGCTCCATGCGAAATAAATCAAACTCTTGCGTCAAAGTATTGATTCTAGCCAATTTTACACCGTTTGTGCCCTCATGGGTGACTTGCAAAATGTTGTACCCAAAATTTTCCCTCTCATTTATCAAGATTATTCTCACAAGATTTCTCTGACTCAAGACTGGATTAGGGTTTGGTCAGCTCAAGGCATCTCATCTTACACAGTTAACCCAAAATTAGGGTTTGAGTTTGCACAAGGATTATTGGACTATAAATGCTTCATATGACTTCCAAACATCATTATGGACCCCTAAGATTGCTCATGACAAGTTTCAAGCCTTGAACCACATTTTTGAACAGTCAATTAGACAGTTGACCTAAAAATCAGCTGTATTGGGAAAAAAGTCAACCATGGCCAATTTACAGTCAAACTTCATAATTTTTGATCCACATCAACATTCTAGACTCATATGTATCATTTGATCAAGTTTGGATTACAATTCCTCAAGAAATTTGATCAAATCATCAAAAGGGGCAAAATGGTCAAAATTAGGGTTTTGATTAAGGAAGGTTAATTTCTGATTTTTGATCTAGAAAATTACCAATTGAGTTAAAGAATGATTCAAAGGATTAAATGGCATCATATTGATCTAATTACACGGTTCAAAACATTTCAATTTCATTGATAGACAGATGAAATTTGCAGTCAACTAATCAAAAGTCAACTGTACATTGAAAAGTCAAACTTTGACTTTTTGGTCAAAATCAAATGTCAAGGGTTACAATTCATCAAAACATGTTAAAATGTGAAACTTGTTCATCAATAAATCAAGGATTGAAGATTAGGTTTTAAAATTGGAAATTTTCTTAACTTAGAAATTCTTCTAAGTATAGAAAATTTCTTATTTTTTCTCAACTTTAAGCCATTTTTTCACCATGATACAAGATGATTCAAGAAAAGTTCCCAACATGAAAGTTGTAGACCTCTATGAAATCTACAACTTTTCTTCACACACTTTTCCCTAAATATGCTTGTATATCAAGATCTAATTTTATGAATACATGCTCATGGACCAAATAACTTAGTGAAATTTTGCCCTAATTTCGGCAAGTTTTGGACCCAACTTCATGGCAATTTTTCACCTAGTTCCAAGAGGATTCTTGAAATTAATTTTAAACATGAGTTATAGAGCACATTGCAAGATTTCCAAAATGTCTAAGAACTCCTCAAGATCATGTTTGAGTAGAGAGAATCGAAGAGAGGAAGTTGGAAATTTCTCACTTTGTATTCAAGCCATTTCATGAAGAACAAATTTCAAATCAGTACCTATGCTGCCTAATCCATGCTTTACAGGTCCCAAACTTGTTTCTTACTCCATAATTTAATGCTTACTCAGTTGACAAAGCTTTAATCCAAGCCCTAGAATCTTTACCCAAGTTGTAATTCCATAAATGGCATAAAGTGGCCATTGCCATTTTGAAAAAGGTTCACTTTTGCAAATTTCCAATTCTTGAGCATTGAACCTGTCTCCATTGCATATACAAGTCCTACAGGCCTAAAGCAAATTGTACAAAGCATATAACAACCCTAAGCAAGCCAGTACAAGCATGTAAAGCCTTGTCCCTTCACTTTGCTTCAAAAGCAAGAAAGTGTGCAAAAATGCTAGGATTGAAAAACCTGTGGAAGAGCTGACTTAAAATCTTCTCCATACTAATATACTAATAAATTACAATTAGAAACACGATTGCTAGAGGCCCGAAACACTCCCAAACTCCCTTTCACCAAAAAACTGTCAAGACTTGCAGTTTTTGCATAAGCATAGCAATCCCTCATTTGGCTCGTGCGTTTCAAGTCTTAACCATCAAAACACTTTACCTATTTGACATCTAACTGATCCAGACCCTCATCCATGTACTGTAACTCCTTCTCCATCATCTGCCATTTCTGTTTTCAAAGCTTGCAGGTTGACTTGGATAGAGAGTTCCAGGCACTTCCAAAGCAAGGCAAGGATTGGAACACACTCAGGGAGGTTCAAGCAAGTTCAAGCAATCATCAGGCCTTCATAAAACTCACTCCAACTCTATCCATGATTTCAACTGAAAGAGGATTGGGCTTGTTTCTTTGGGCCTGAGCGTTTTTACTAACATATTACTCCCAGTTTCCTTACAGCACCCCATGGCCCAACTATTTCCATACATTTTATTTATTTATTTTTGTTTTCATTTTGTTTATTAAATATTTTCTTTTAATATATAAAAATCCTAAAAAAATATAAATATGATAATATTGCATTTTTTATTTTATTTTATTTTATTTTTCACATAAAAATATATTTTATCTTCAATATATACTAACTATTTTTCTTAAATAAATTTGTAAAAATAAATTTAGATATATTCTTATCTTTTCTCTTATACTTTTATATATATTTGTAAATATTTATTTTAGCATATAAAAACTAAATATTTTCATACCATATTATTTATTATTTTTAATACAAAGAATACATAAAAATAATATATAAGAACCCTATTTTTTTTTCAAACTAGAAATTAGGGTTAAACTTTTTTTTAAGAATTAATTTCTTTTCCTTATATTTTTAGGATTAAGTTAAAATTTCTTTTCACACAAAAAAAAACACAACAAAATCTTTTTCTTGCATGTACATAATATTGCATATTTAAATATTGTATTTGTTTATTCCAATATTCGTACAAATTCGATTTGGTTGTAATAGCTTATTTAGGTTTACATTCTTGCAAATCCCCATTCAAATTTGTATTCCCCCCTCCCATAAATTGTTGTAATAGTTTAGTAATCTTTACATTACGTAATTTACCGCTTTACATGCCATGTTAGTATTTAGGGTTTGTATGGTAAGATCAAAACAAAGCAAATAGAAAACCCTAATGCAAATCAAAGAATGAAAATAACACACTTGCACACAAGCATCCTTAGGGTTTCTCCACTTGGTTGCCTTATATAAAAATAGCCATATTACGCATGCGAAGTATCTTGGCAAAACAAACAAATATAAGATCATAGTCCCTCGATGACGCTATTCAAAGTTGCCTTACAAAATGATCTTGGTCCCTCAAAAATGCTAAGATACTTTGCAACATTTCTAATCATGGTTATACGATAACCCACGCCCGTCCCATTTACATCCAAAGATAGGGTTGCTTACCAAATCAATGGTAAGACAATAATGTAAAAGGAATAGAAAGTGCATCAGAAAGACATTTTGAGTAGGTAGATTACTTCTAGTTACTTGCTCTATTTTCAAACAACTATCCTTGCTATTTTCAAAACAAACACACACATTTTCAAACATTGAAAACATTTTCAAAAGGCAAACATCTTTGTATACATTCTTACGAACGAGAATCATTACAAAGATTGCCTAAACAATGGCCTCTTTTACAAAGTATTTTTAAAAACCACACAAAGCACAATTTCAAAACAAAAGCAAGTGATCTAGCAAGTAACTAAGAGCCCATGGAAAACCATGGATGAAAAGGGTGCTAATACCTTCCCTTTTCATAATCTACCCCCCGAACTCAAGAAACAATCTCAAAGGTCTTTCCTGTGCTTTTTCACCTTTCCTTTTGGATAAAAGAAAAGTCGGTGGCGACTCTTGCTAACTGCAACATTTGCGATAAAACGCAAAACCCTCAAGTCAGTTCTCCCGCCGTATCACAGAACTGGCGACCCACATTTCCTTAGCCGTGGCACAATGTGAGACCCGAAAATACTCATCAACTCCTAGAGCTGCTATGAGCATGTTTCTTGCTTTCTAGTCATAGGCATAACTTTTCTCATCTTTTTCATCCCATTGTGCTTCCGGTTTAGGAACGGTTATCCCGACAGCATTTTGCATAGTTATTGCAACTGGCCCATCTTGTATAACCTTCCATATTTTCCTATCAACAGATGTGATATGGACACGCATACATTCTTTCCAATAGCTATAATTTCCACCAATGGAAACGGGTGCTCTAGTGTACGCCCCTTTTAGATCACAATCCATTTCTAGAAGTTGTATGTGAAACACTGGACAAATCGGCGCTCTGATACCACTTGTTAGACGATGTGACGGATCTAGAAGGGGGGTTGAATAGATCCCTTTGAAAATTTTGCGCTTTTTATAAAATTGTTTTTATCAGTGAGCGACAACCCTGAATCTGATCGTCTAAACTTTACGTATTGGAAAGATCAGATATGCAAACCAATTTGATGAAAATGATGAGAATAGAATCCCAACTAAAATTGAGTATGATGAATCGCTTTAGCACGTTTAACACGGTGTAAGTTATTACCAATTAGTTGCGGAGAAGATAAAGCAAATTTGTGAGTTGTAAATTCACCAAACACTTGGTGTACGTACTACACAAGGTTTGGTTATACTCAAATTGTAGTGATTATAGCGAATCAAATGAATGCTATATGAGGTGTAAAGTTTTAGTTTGTAACTACAATTATTTTGTATGAATGAAAGAATTGATAACTCACAAATTCAAGCAAATAGAAATAAAATGCAGAAAACTAAACTGGACACAGTGTTTGTTAAGGCAGTTCACCCTGTCGTCCTCGCGTGGGCTACTCTGCCCCCAATTCTAGAATCTAGAATTAGGATATGAAATTAATTTTTCAAAGTTTGTAAGAGAAGATACAATCACCATAATTCAAAGTCACTTGATGAATCTTATATGTTGCACTCCTCTTCCCTTGATTCTAGATGAATCAAGTATACCAAATCTTGAACAAAATCTCCTTCTACCTTGAATGATTTTGAAACCAAGAAATTGGCCCCAAATCCTTCTTCACAATCCTCCGTTTATCGCTACCCGATTGAACACCCCACGGTCTTCCAATCCCTTAGCTTGGCTGAATTCAATGAAGCAAAGATTTGTGATAAAAACCTCAATTGTGGAGTACAAAACCCCAATGGTTTTATTCAAGAAAAAACCAACAAAGATCTCTACCCAAATCTGAAATTGCAGTTTCAATTCAGACGTTATCGACACAATCCCAAAAACTTGATCAACAAAAATGATTGTGTGTAGTTGTTGATAGTTGATGAAAGGTTGAAGATGAAGAGAGATCTTGTGTATATCTTTCACTTTTTCTTGTTGAAATTCTGGCTGCAGATACTCAATGTCACGTTCAATGTTATGACACCGTATCTGACTTACTATATGACAGTAAATACAAAAACAATAAAGAACACAGTCAATTGTTTACCCAGTTCAGTGTGCAACAACACCTACTCTGGGGGATACCAAGCCATGGAGGAAATCCACTATAAGAGATGTTAATTCAGGAATAAATCAACCAGTTTATCTCCTTCACTTAAGACCTACCGAATGCAATTTCAATCTAAGTACAACTTAAACCTGAGTTCCTACTCACTCCCCCTCAATCACAGCAGTGATACATAAAACAATTTGACTAACGAATTGATGAAGACACTCTTCAAAAACATACACTTGATTAAGCTTCACAGCTTTTTAATCAAGTAACACAACCACTCTTGCTTCACAGCTTTGAGTGATACACACACCTAACTTGACTCTGCTTCACAGCTTTAGTCAAGAGACATACAAACACTCTTGCTTCAAAGCTTTGAGTGCTACACAACCCTTACAATTAAAAACCTATTCCAAGTCACTTATCACAATGATAATTGCTTGAAGTACAATAATTAAACCTATACAGTTTACAAATGATCTTCTGACCAAAAAGGGATTGCTTGCAAAACAGCAGCTCTGTTGAATATATAGCAGCTGCATCTTCAGTTAGGGTTTCCACAAAAAGCTAGGGTTAATTCCATTTGACCTTAAGACTAGGTCACAGGACTTTATCAACCAGGTTAGGGTTGAGCTAGGTTAACCCAAAGAAAACGCAGGATGCTGTTCTGGAAAGACTGAGTCATTTTCCTGAAAAAACTCAGAATTAACCAACCTGCAAACCTGTTAGTTCAGAACAGGATGTCTTAACATCTGTTATGACATCTGAAAAACCTGTCTACTGATTTAGGAAAATGTGATCATTTTGCAAAATGCTCAGATACACACTTATAAACATCAGTACCTGAATGACAATATTTTTCTGCAAAGGTACCTAATGAATCAGTACAAACTAAACTAGAATGTTATGACATCAGTCATGACATTCACACATACACTTGGGTTTTACCAAAAATGCAAGCCAATAACTAAACAACTACAAACTCCCCCTTTGGCAGATTTTTGGCTAAAGACCCTAAGTAATCAGAGATAGATAGCAGCAGAAAGAAATGACTGCAGAAAAATAGAATGTCTAATTAAGTAAGTACCAAAATATCTAATTAAGTAAGTACCAAAATATATCTCCCCCTCTTTAGCCACAAATGGACCAAAGATACATGTTCATAAAAATTATACAGTCATCCAGAGAAAGTAATAAGAGCAGCAACTAAAAACTGAACACACTTCCAAACTCCACCAGGTACCAGCACCAACCAGCAACACCACCAAACAGCAACCAACCTTTAAGCACTGTCATCAGACTCAGAGGAGCTAGTTTCTTCAATATTGAGACGACCTTCAGCTTCTACACCTTCTTCCCTTCTGTTTCCTTCAGCTTCCTCCTTTTCTAACCTGGCAATTAGGATTTCTAGGGTCTTTTTCCTAGCTTCCAGCTCTTTGCAGGTCTCTTTTAAAACAGCTATGACATCAGATGTCTTGGACTGGGTCTTCACAGACGATGTCTCAGCTAATGTTATGACAATATCTGGAGCATGAGATCCCTGAAACAGTTTGTAGTGCAACCCAAGGGCAGGAGCTCTTTTGCAGGCTGTATCTCTTGCCACCAGGATATCAGGGTATTGTGCAAGGATAATTCCACAA
Source organism: Vicia faba (assembly GCA_948472305.1). Classification (NCBI taxonomy): domain Eukaryota; kingdom Viridiplantae; phylum Streptophyta; class Magnoliopsida; order Fabales; family Fabaceae; genus Vicia; species Vicia faba. The sequence goes on from OX451741.1 coordinate 853,702,069, forward strand.
AGGAGGGAGGGAAAGGCAATTGGTCCTTTGACAGCATAACTACCAGCATGTTTTAAAGTTTGTTCAAAGATATACCTGCCATAGTCAAAAGCAGTCTTGGTTCCCACAGCATAAATAAATCTCCCCAATCCTGTGGAGATAGTTGATTTATGATTTGTAGGCACCCAGTTGGCTGCACCAATCTTGTGCAGGATGGCAAATTTCATGCTGAGTTTGCTGGCATTCAGCTTGCCTTTCAAGGGCCAGCACTTCACTTGCCTTGTTGTGATGGTTTGACAAACTTCATTGTCAGTGACCTCCAGATCAGGACAATCCTCATTTGTTCTTCCAAGAAATTTGTTAATTTCTGATGGAGAGAACTTGACCCTTCTTCCTCTAACAAAAACACTTTCAAAGTCAGCTGACCTTCCATCAGCACAATCATTAGACAAGTTCACTAGAAACTCCTTGACCAGATTTTCATAACACTTGTTAAATTTTATCACTGTCTTCATCAGTCCAGCATTCTTGATCAGGTCCATGATGTCTTTGCACTCCAAGGCATCATTGTTGAGTTCTCTTTCTAAAGCTATTCTCTTTAAGCAAACATACTTCCATCTGTTTGCATTGTCAGGATGATGAAAAGAGATGTTGTCTGTTGGGACTTCAGGCACTCTAGCAATTTTGCTGGAGGGGAGCTTCCTTCTGATAGGAATTTCTTCAGCATCAATCTCAAATTCTGATTCCTCATCAGAATCAGAAGATTCAGGTTCTTTTCTCTTCTTTGAAATTGGTTGTCTAGCAGTATGCACCTGGGCCTTCTTCCCTTTGGTCTGAATAGTTTTCACAGATTCTACCTCAGCCATGCCTTCAGCCTTGGATTTCTTAACAGCAGGTTTATCTTTGGACACACATTTTGCATCATTCTGATTACCCTTTCTTTTCATCAATCTCCTAGCTATGCTAGGGTTTACATTGGCAATCAGATCATTATCTGAGTAATCCTCATCCACATCAATGATAGGTGGATCAGCAGTCTTTTCTGAAGGGTTCTGAATGTTGTCTTTTTGTGTCACAACATTCTCAGAGACATCTACATTCTCAGAGACGTCCACATTTGGGCTTTCTGATTGATTTAAAGGGACAGAAATCCCCGGTACAGGTTGGTTTCCGCTTAGTATACTAGTAACAAGCCTAGCAATAGCTTGATGAACTTGAACTGATCCTTCTCTATTTGGTACATAAGAAGAAGGATGAGAAGGATTACCAGAGGCTGCAGCTTGAGTTCTTCCTGCATGTCTAGTTCTTAGCTTTTTGACTTTGGCGGGGTCAGTTGCCATCTCTCTGAGAGGAGTGACCTCAAGAACTTCAGATTCTATGCATGTGGTGATTGCTCTAGAGTCTTGTTCAGATGATGAAGATGATGAGGATGATGAAGTCGCCTTGGTTGAAGATGATGTCTGAGACATTTTGAATGACTTAGAGCACCAGTAGCAATTTGAGAGAAAACTTTGATTGAGAGGAGGGAACAGGTTGCAAAGACGAGAGAGGTAGGAGGAAAAAGAGAGTCTTTTCAACTTCTTAAGGATTTTGAAAGAATTGGGAAAACATATGATTAACCCACTAAAAATAGACTTAACAAAATTAACTCCTTCAACCCTTGTTTTAAGCAAAATTAATTGCTATAATTTCTCATGTTGGAAAATACCCAACCTGCCCCTCAAGTTTTCAAGTTTATTTCCAACAAGAGCCTTGGTAGAAGAATCAATCAGCTGAAGCTTAAAGATACCATGTTCCAGTTTAAATGACTTCTTCTCTTCAAAGTCAATGTGCTTGGTCCTGTTATGCTGAATAGGGTTCATGGAAATATTGATTGTATTCAGATTGTCATAACACAATGTCACAACATCTTGTGAGACATTATCCTCAGTGAGCATTTGTTTTGACCAGATATTTTGAGAACAGTTATTCCCAGCAGCAACTATTTCCGCACAGAGTTGGGAAGGCATTCTTTTGCCATGAATCATAGTTCTGGTTGATTCTTGAATGATTTTCTTTTTGTCCACTCCATTTTGATGGAGAGTTATAGGAGAGGAGACTTCAAGCCTCATTTCTTCAGGGAAACAGAATTTACTAGACTTGTTGTTTCCAACATCCTTGTCATGATTACTTCTGGTTTTGACAACACATCCTTCTTCAAGTTTATTCACCACATCATAGACATTATCAACCTATAGTTTTGGATCCCTTCTGAGTGCTTCCATAGAGATAGCTCTTTTCATTCTTCTTAGATGAAGATGACCAAGCTTATGATGCCACAGTTTCATCTCTTTTTCTTCTTTGGTAATTGGACACATCGTGGAGTTATCAGTGTTCTCAGGCTGCCACAAGTAGCAGTTATCTTTGGATCTGATTTCTTTCATTACAACTTCTAGTTTTTCATTAATTACTAGACATTCAGATTTTGAGAAGTTGACCTTGAATCCTAGATCACATAATTGACTGATACTAATGAGATTAGCAGTCAGCCCTTTTACCAGCAGTACTTCATTCAGACTTGGAACTCCAGGGCAGTCCAAATCACCAACTCCTTTGATTTCACCTTTAGCGCCATCTCCAAAGGTCATAAAACTGGTGGTGTGAGGCTTAACATTATTGAGGAGGTTCTTGATTCCAGTCATGTGTCTGGAACATCCACTGTCAAAGTACCAGCCTTCCTTTGCAGACACTCTCAGGGAAGTATGGGCTATCAGGGCAGTAGCCTTTTTCTTCCAATGAGGAGTATGTGGTACCCTTTTTGGCTTAGGTTTAGCACCTGAGTTTTGATTAGGGTATCCATGCAATTTGAAGCAGAAGGGCTTTATGTGTCCATACCTCCCACAATGATGACATCTCCATCTTTGGTATTTTTTCTTCATGTATTTCTGATGTTGAGAGTTGTGTTGAGACATCTGCTTTGACAATTGTTTAACATGCCTGATCTTCTTGTCTGCACCAGATTTCTTAGCTTCCACAAATCCTAGACCAGATTTGTTTCCCACATTTTGTCCAGCTTGAAGAATCTCTTCCAATTTATCTGATCCATTGGTCAACATCTTGACAGATTTTGTCATTTGGTTCAGTTGTGAGTTCAGTAATTGAACTTCCCCTTCTAGATGACTTATAGTTTCAAGGTTTGCCCTTTTCTCAGCCTCCAGCTTTATGATGAGTTTTGATTGTTTCTCATTCTGCACACAGACTTCAGTACTTCTGATACACAATTTCTTGTAAGTATCAGCCAGTTCTTTAAATGTCACCTCTTCATCACTAGTGTCACTTTCAGAGGTACAAACACCAGTTAGAGCAGTAACTAGTTTGGCAGATTCTTCTTCAGAATTACTTTCTGAATCATAGTCAGACCAAGTAACAGTCATTCCTTTCTTTTGTTTCTTAAGAAAGGTTGGACATTCAGCTCGAATATGCCCATATCCTTCACAACCATGGCATTGAATTCCTCTGCCTTGGTTTCCCTTCTCTTCTGACCTTGGTCTTCTGCTGGAACTGTCAAAGTCAGAGGGAATGTTATGAACATTGGACCTTGACTTTGGATCAATTCTTTTGATGTTTGTTGAACTGTCTTCCAAGCATGGCTAGAGCTTCTGAAATATTTTCTTCTTCATCCTCCTTGTTGTCAACATCAGTGTTGGATACAAGTGCTATGCTCTTGTTCTTCTTGTCACTATTTTCAGTGATCCCCATCTCATAAGTCTGAAGAGACCCAATAAGTTCATCCACTTTCAACTTGCTGATGTCCTGGGCTTCTTCTATGGCAGTTACCTTAATTGCAAATCTTTTAGGCAAGGATCTGAGAATCTTTCTCACCAGTTTTTCTTCTGACATCTTTTCTCCCAGTGCTCCTGAGGTGTTGGCAATCTCCAAGATGTTCATGTGAAACTCATGAATGGTTTCATCTTCCATCATTTTTAGATTCTCAAACTTGGTAGTCAACATCTGAAGCCTTGACATTTTTACTTTGGAAGTGCCCTCATGAGTAGTTTTGAGAGTGTCCCAAACTTCCTTGGCCAGTTCATATTGATGGACTAGTCTGAAAATGTTTCTATCAATTCCATTGAACAAGGAATTTAAAGCTTTGGAATTTCCCAGGGCTAACTCATCTTCTTCTTTACTCCAATCTTCCTCAGGTTTCAGACTGATTGTCCCATCTTTCTCAGTTATGGTGGGATGGTTCCATCCTTTGTCAGCAGCTCTCCAAGCCTTTTTGTCCAGAGATTTTAAGAAGGCAATCATACGAGGTTTCCAGTAGTCATAATTAGTTCCATCCAGAATGGGTGGTCTATTTCCAAAAGCTCCTTCTTTGTCCATAGTGCCAGAAAGTGATATCCCTAGATCTCACCCAGTAATACAGGCAGGGTGCCTGCTCTGATACCAATTGAAATTCTGGCTGCAGATACTCAATGTCACGTTCAATGTTATGACACCGTATCTGACTTACTATATGACAGTAAATACAAAAACAATAAAGAACACAGTCAATTGTTTACCCAGTTCAGTGTGCAACAACACCTACTCTGGGGGCTACCAAGCCAGGGAGGAAATCCACTATAAGAGATGTTAATTCAGGAATAAACCAACCAGTTTATCTCCTTCACTTAAGACCTACCCAATGCAATTTCAATCTAAGTACAACTTAAACCTGAGTTCCTACTCACTCCCCCTCAATCACAGCAGTGATACATAAAACAATTTGACTAACGAATTGATGAAGACACTCTTCAAAAACATACACTTGATTAAGCTTCACAGCTTTTTAATCAAGTAACACAACCACTCTTGCTTCACAGCTTTGAGTGATACACACACCTAACTTGACTCTGCTTCACAGCTTTAGTCAAGAGACATACAAACACTCTTGCTTCAAAGCTTTGAGTGCTACACAACCCTTACAATTAAAAACCTATTCCAAGTCACTTATCATAATGATAATTGCTTGGATTACAATAGTTAAAACTATACAGCTTCTAAATGGTCTTCTGTCAAAAAGGGATTACTTGCAAAACAGCAGCTCTGTTGAATATATAGCAGCTGTAACTTCAGTTAGGGTTTCCACAAAAACCTAGGGTTAATTCCGTTTGACCTTAAGACTAGGTCACAGGACTTTATTAACCAGGTTAGGATTGAGCTAGGTTAACCCAAAGAAAACGCAGGATTCTGTTCTGGAAAGACTGAGTTATTTTCCTGAAAAAACTCAGAATTAACCAACCTGCATACCTGTTAGTTCAGAACAGGATGTCTTAACATCTGTTATGACATCTGAAAAACCTGTCTACTGATTTAGGAAAATGTGATCATTTTGCAAAATGCTCAGATACACACTTATAAACATCAGTACCTGAATGACAATATTTTTCTGCAAAGGTACCTAATGAATCAGTACAAACTAAACTAGAATGTTATGACATCAATCATGACATTCACACATACACTTGGGTTTTACCAAAAATGCAAGCCAATACCTAAACAACTACACTTGTTCTAGATGGAAAATAGAGGCCAAACAATATATATAAGTGATTCTCATGATGTAACAACATAGCAGAAAAAATGACACAATATAGCAATGTGTTGGCTCATGCAGGGTGTACAGAAGGCGTGCGCCTTCCTGAGCGAGAGAGGTTGACATTCCTTCAGTTATGCGCCGACTCATTGTTTGGTGTGCCGACTCATGTTTTCCCAGAACTATGCGTCGATGCATAGAGAAGGCGTGCGCCTTCTCGAGCAAGAGAGGTTGATTTTCCTTCAGTCATACGCTGACTCATTCCCTGATGCACCGATTCACGTTCTCCCAGAAATATGCGTCGATGCATAGAGAAGGCGTGTGCCTTCTCGGATGTTTCCAAGCCAAAATCTTCTTCTCATGAGCCGACCTAAGGTTCCATGAGCCAACTCATGCAGTCTGTTTTGAGAAAAATGCTTGTTTTTTATGTTTCTCACTTGCACCTATTTGAAGCATGACATATTTGCACATATAGGTTTTTGACAAGCATTAAAACTCAGTTCTTTCACTTTTGCCCTCACAATCATGACATCATACCATATCATTTTTCTGACCATTTCAAGGATCTTAAGGGCCTGTGATGCAGTTTTTTACAAACCAGGCATCTAGCAAGGGGCAAGAGGATTTATTTTCCTCTAAACAAATGCCACTAAAGACCGAAGTACGTTATCTCGAGTCAAAGGCTAGGATCCACCCGTCATGGTGAGCTTGATTCTCATAGAAGGACGTCTAAAGATGCAAAGTTATTCAGTCAAGGTTGCATCCAGAGTTAACTTCTAACAGTCTATTCTTGTTTATCCCGTGAGATCCTTGAAAACATTGCATACACATATCATGCACATCATTACATAACAAATATTTCCCAAAATACAAGCTTTCTCATCTTATTGCTTTTTATTTCAATAAAAGATGTCCCTAGAACAAACTATGAAAGAACTTCAAGCTCAGAATGCTCAGTTTCAGCAAATGTTCCTGGACTTAGCTAAGGGACAAGACGAGCTGAAGAACCTCATCACAAAAGGGAATAAAAAGAAGACTAAGAAGCCATTAGTATTTCTTAATATGGGCAGAAGATTCAAAGTTCCGGTCAAAAGTGCTCTAGATTTTGAGGTCCCATCAAATGAAAACGATAACCAAGAAGAAGATGACAAGAGTGTAAAAGCTAAAGAGAATAAAAACCTTGGTTCTGGGCAAGATTCTGATGAAGACTATTCTGCTGAACAGTATCCTCCCGCTAATGATAGATACAAGCAGCTGGAAGATTAACTTAATGCTATGGAGATCCAGAAAGTGCATGGGTTGGATTTTAAGAGTTGGGGATTATCTTGGGGGTTGTCATCCCTAACAAGTTCAAGGTCCTTGTCTTTGCCAAATACGATGGTGTTTCTTGTCCTAAGCTTCATCATAGGTCTTACGTCCAGAAGATCCAACCCCATATTACTGACAGAAAGTTATGGGTTCACTTCTTTCAAGAGAGCTAATCTGGGACAAAACTGGAATGGTTCTATCAGCTGGAAGAAACCAATATATGCACTTGGGAAGACTTGGCTTCTGCCTTTTATAAGCAATATCAATACAATGTTGAACTTGCACCAACTCGTGTGAAACTACAAAGTATGACTATGGGCTCGAATGAAGGGTTTAAAGAATATGCCCAGAAATGGAGAGATCTGGCTGGAAGAGTGCAACCTCCTTCATCTGACAGGGAGCTGGTTGATATGTTCATGGGAACTTTAACATGGCCTTTATTTAATCATCTTATCAGAAGTTCTTCATCTGGTTTTACCGAATTGATACTAACAGGTGAACCTGTCGAATGGGTTATCAAAAGTGGAAAGATTCAATTACAACGTCTTCAGGTACTGTAAAGAAGGCGTTCAACAATAAAAAGGAAACCAATGTTGTTTATGGCTAGAAGGGCCATACTAGAAATGATTGCAACCAATCTGTAGAAGTTGTGTTAATTTCTAATATGGCGCTTATACAACAACAACAAAACAATTAGCATAAGTCAGACGCACGGAGAAGACAGTTTACTAAGATCAATATGCCACTCTCTCGGGCATTGCAACATCTTTTTAAAGTAGATCTGATAACATTAAGGGACCCTCCTCAGAATTCCAACACCTCCTCTCCTTGTTATAATCCAAATGTGAAATGTGCTTATCATTCCAATAGCCCCGGGCATGACACCAATAGTTGTTGGGCCTTGAAGAAAAAATCTAAGACATGATTGAAATAAAGAGATTGAGTTTGATCCACTAGAGACCCCCAATGTGATTACATCACCTATGTCGAAGCACGACAAGGGTGTTAATGCTATTGAGGGAGTCAATGCTATAGAAGATGCTGACAATGATTATGACCTCAAAAGTTGGATCTTTCCTACCATTGGTAACAGACTGAGCAACTGGAAGACTGAAGACCTTATATCAATCTCGTTTAGTCAGGATTAATGACTATTATCTATTTATTGCTTGCAAAGTTTTGGTTATGCAATTTTTAAACAATGACTTTAAGCCTTGTGCGTTACCCGAGGCATAATGGTCTATGTGTTAAGGGTTGTCATCTCATAAACATATCTTTATTTAATAAAGAATTGGACGTTTTGCATTCAAATTTTGTGCTCTTTGTCTTTCTTTTATTACTTTCAAATAGCTATGTGTTCTTACACACACCCACATAATAAATTGTAGATCCACATCCACTCTGGATCCCGTTGATAACGATTATGCTATTGCCACTTATGACTTTGAAAATCTGATCTACCAAGTCGAGGACGAAGGTGAGGAGGATTGTGAAATACCTGGAGAACTTGCCAGACTGTTAGTGCAAGAGGAAAAGGCTATACAATCACATGAAGAGCGAGTTGAAGTTGTAAACTTGGGTACTGAAGAGGATAAGAAAGAAGTTAAGATAGGTGCCAACCTAGACGACAGTGTCAAGAACAAGTTAATCCAGATGTTGCGTGACTATGTTAAGATCTTCGCTTGGTCGTACGAAGACATGCCAGAGCTTGATACTGATATATGGTTCACTGTCTGCCAATGAAAGAGGGTTGTTTCCAAATAAAACAAAAGGTTCGTCATATGCCTCCCGAGATGTCTGAAAATATCAAGGCTAAGATTATGAAGAAATTCAACGCAGGTTTCTTAGCTGGTACATCCTATCCTTAGTGGGTCGCAAATGTGGTTCCAGTACCTAAGAAGGATGGCAACGTGCGTATGAGTGTAGATTACAAGGATCTGAACAGGGCAAGCCCCAAGGACGACTTTCCACTTCCACATATTGATGTTCTGGTCGAGAGCACTGCTCAGTATAAAGTATTCTTCTTCATGGATGGCTTCTCAAGGTATTATCAGATCAAGATGGCGCCTGAAGACATGGAGAAGACTACCTTTGTCACACAGTGGGGCACTTTCTGTTATAAGGTTATGCCTTTTGGTATGAAGAATGCCGATGCAACTTATCAGCATGTTATGGTAGTGTTGTACCCCAAAATTTACCCTCTCTTTTCTCAAGACATTTCACACAAGATCTCCAATAACTCAAGCTTGCACAAGTGTTGACAAGGTCAAACCATCTCCTAAACACTGATGCCTCAAATTAGGGTTTTGATTTTCACAAGGATAATTGGACTTCTAATGCCTAAAATTACCTTCATGGATCATTATAGACCTCCAATAATCCTCATGACAAGTTTCAAGTCTTGAATCACAAATTTGCTCAATCAATTAACCAGATGACTGAAAATCAACTGTATTGGGTAAAAAGTCAACTGTGGTAAAATTACTGTCAAACTTTAAGATTTTTTGGTCCACATCAACATTTTGAGTTTATATTCATCAATTGATCAAATTTGGATCACAATTCCTCAAGAAACACAATCAAATCATCAAAAGGGCAAAATGGTCAAAATTAGGATTTTGATTGTATTTGACTGATCAGTGATTTTTGACCTAATGCATGATTCAATGGCTTGAAGCATAATCTCAAGGATTAAAACACAACATGTTGACTTAATTTTATGGCTTAAAACATTTCTCAAGATTGTTGAATTGATAATTGAAATTTGATCAACTGATGAAAAGTCAATTGATGCACAAAAAGTCAAACTTTGACTTTTTGATCAAGATTTGATTTCAAAGATCACAATTCATCAAGACATTAAAAAATATGAAGTTTAATAATCAAGAAATCAAGAAAGTCAAACTTTTCAAGGCTTGGAAATTTTTCTAAGTGTTTTATACATGATAATTTCATTACTTCATGCCATTTTTTCACCAAGATGTAAGACGATTCAAAGAAAACTTTCAACATGAAAGTTTCATATCTTGATGATATCTACAAATTTTCTTTACTGATCAAGTCCTAGAAGTGTTTTTATTTTGAGTTATAAATTCATGAAGTCATGCACTTTTTCTAAAACACTTGGTGAAAATTTGACATAGTTTAGGCAGTTTTTTGACCTAACTTCTTGGCCATTTTTTCACATAGTTCCAATTATATTTTTCAAAAGTGGAAAATAAGAAAGTTGTAGAGTATGTTTCAATCTTTCCAAAATGTCAAAGAACTCAATGAGATCATTTTTGAGCTAGGAGAATCGAAGAGAAGAAGTTGGGCTTTCAAACTTGAATTACAAGGCATTTTTCATGAAGAACACTTGACCTAAACCATAACTATGCTGCATAAATTCATTTTGAAGGCCTCCTAACTTGTGCTTCACTCCTTAATTTAATGTTTACACATTTTATTGAGTCATTATCCAAGTGCTTGAGCTATTATCCAAAGCAATGTTCTATTTTTGGAAGAAGTTACCATTCCATTCTTGTAAAGCAAGCTTTTTACACAAAGTCAATGCATTGAGCTCCTAACTTGTTTCTTATGATCACACTCCATTTTAAAGTAAAGAAGCAACCTCCATGCACCCAACAAAATCAGACCATGCTTGTACTTGAGCCTTGGAACTATGAAAATCCATTTCAACTTGATTTCTCATTTTTAACCAAACCATAACATGTTATCTTAAAATTCTGGTTACTTCAAGATGTCAAACCTCTTGCCTATAAATAGAGAGATCATTTTCAACCTAACACGCGAATTTACAAGCCCTCAAACACCCTGATACTCTCTCTAAACCAGAAGTGCATCCACAACTCCATAACTTGTCATTTCTGGCCAAAAACTTCAATCTCATAATCCACTCGTGTGTTTTCCCTCTAAATCATTCTCAAAGCTTCTATACCTCAAATACAACTCATCTCGATCCCTGTTTCCCAATTGTAACTCCATTTCCACCATTGTCCAAACTCAAAAATAGAGGTCTGCAACTTGACTTCTCCAGACCATTCCAGCCACTCTTAACTCAAGCTAAGCATTGCATTAGCTTCCTAGAGGACCAAGGAAGCTAACCTGATCATTGTAGCATCTTGAAACAAGTTTATTTTCAAAACACGAATTCCATTTTCAAGGTAAGTTTTCTGACTTTTGAACTCTTCATATAGGAATTGTTAGTCTTCCATTTTCAAAGATAAAATGTAGACATCATAGCCATAAAACTGACCATGTCCTTAGAATTCATTTATGTTGCCTGAGTAGTGAGAATTTTAGAGTTGAACTTTCTGGAAAAATTAGGTTAGATTTAACACCAACTGAAATTCATTCTTATCTTTGGTTACTTGCAAGTTTGATCCTAGGACATATGCTAAGTATTTTGTGAGTTTGGGTAGGTTTTAAATGAAAAGGTTCGACATAATATTAAGAGTAAAGGCAGGATGAAGATAAAACTTGGTAAAAACTCAAGTAAAGCGCAAGATAAAGTAAATTTGCAGTAATTTAAAAGGGCTGTAATGGTAAAGTTTACAGAATGTTAAAAGGAAAGGATTGCAAAGAAATGTAAAGACTTGACTGTAATTAAAATATGGTGATTCAAACGTACATTCTCAATATTCTTTCTCACACAACGGGTACTTGAATAAATTTGAGTGACTTGTACTAATAAGTTGAACACGCGGAATTTTACACAAATTTCCTATATTTATACTAGTAGTAGATAACTGTCGAACAATTGCTCCGATCCAGAATGAAGACAAGTGTCCTCATGCATGTTCTTCGACCCCTATCTTCATGCCATGTTGCTTTTCCTAACTGCTAAGTGAACTGCCTTTCCCTCCTTTCTTCGAATTCAAATCTGCTTGTTGCTAGTACAAGAGCCTTATGGTTGAAGACCGCTTTTAACTTAGGAAATTCTCTAAGTGTTTTCTCCTTCTTAGTAAGGATCACTTCGACACACCCCATTTTACAGGCTCTTTTGTTGAAGTGTCTTTAACTTAGATTTCTTGACTTCGACACAACCCCTTTTATAGATTCTTCTGTCGAAGTGTCTTTCACTTAGACTTCTTCAATCTATTTTTAGCCAATAAGGCTAATATGTGTGAGTGTCAAATTTAGGAGCTAACAAATCCCCCCCCCCCCCCCAGGAATGTCAATTTCGACACAAGGAGAAATAGCCATTCTTTGATATTTCTATTTGACACTTGTCCATCTCTTGGTTACACAAGTTCATAGTGAACTTTTCATCTTCTACCAACTACTATTGACATCAGAGCCATCATTACACTTTTTCCAATATGTCACTATCAGTCATCCGTTACATGCTTCCACGATGACCATTATCCCTATAACCTAGGAAAGCATGGAAAACGTTTCCATCACTCGCCTGCACGATTTTTCCAAAGATCACCACGTGTCCCACTCACTCTGTAGCATTAAATGACTTTGAGGGAAAACACTCTTCTCTGGCTTCTATAAATAGCCATAAACATCCTCTTTGGAATTTTTCTCAACCATATGATATTCCTCGTCTCTTTGCATTAAAAAAAACAATCCTTAAAAACTTCACCTCTTTCATAAACTTTCTAACAACAAAACCATGGCCTTTCTCTCAAATGCTCCAAACAACCCAAAGACAAAATATGTCTCTGATTCACGTCAACCAATAGACGTTTTCCCAACTAAATCTGTCCCTGCTTCGTCTGGGGAATGAAGGTCCGTCCCTGAACCTATGACCAAAGAAGAACGTGATGCATACAACTCAAAGGTACTCATTCCTGTTAGATATTTTGGACAAATGTATGTTATGTCTGGTCCGTTGTCTGTGTGTCTTGAGAACCCTCAACACAACAATGCTTTTTTCCCAACTCACCCTAGAATAAAACCCATAGGGTGCACAAAGAAACCTATGAACGAACCTGGAGATGCAAAACCTGCTAACCAACAACATTCCCAGATGAAGGAGGATATAAACCTTCAGCTTATGAACAAAGGGAATAGAATATTTAGGTCTTCCCCTAGCTTATTGCTCTCTTATGCTGGTTCCCTCTTTGTATTTTTGGGACAACACACATTACACCTTCCATTTACCTTGTGGAATGGTGACACCCACTCTTTTTTATATTGCAGCTATCACTGGCCTTTGACCAACTGGTGATTACTTTGACCCTGAGGATATGTCTGAAGGCACCATTGGGTTTTCATCCAGGAAACCCACTTATACCACCTTCATCAATCACTTTCATGACAAATCAACTGATGTTATCTCTAAGGTGAAACACATAGCTTTCTTAGCTTTGTGGTTGTCTCGCTTTGTTTTCTGCACTAAGTCACTCCAAGTGACAAAGAAAATGCTCACTCTAGCCACTCAACTTCATCATGGCTACAACCTTTGCTTGGCTGAATTAATTTTAGCCAATCTTTATGAGTCCATCAGTAATGGTGTGACTCAACTTAAAGTCATAGGTGATAGAGCAGGCTTGCTTCTTTCTGGTCCTTTCCGGCTTCTCCAACTTTGGCTTAATGCCACCTTTGAATCATTTCTTCCTAAGAAGAACACAATTAATGAGAAGGCTCCAGAAATTCTTAACAGGAAGATCAAAGGAACCAGTTTGGTCTTATTGACTCCGACAAATGAAGGCCAACAATTTCAAAAGGCCTTTACCAGCTTTGTAATGATGTTTGCAAAGCGAAACAAGTTTGTTTCGACCATGGCTCCATTTGATAATCGAAAGGTGGGTCCAACATGGTTTACTCGACCATATCCCTCAAGCGACAATCATGTCGAGGACGATGTTGTCGAGGAATATGTGGCTATTTGGGAGTCTTTTTGCACCCAAGGATTATGCTATTGAGATTCAAAGGTTCCAAGAATTAACTCAGCTTGATCTCTTACCAGCCAAACCTTGTTTCTCACCAGTTTGGCATTATTCAATCGCTTCTAAACCCCATCTATGCCCGAGAAAAGTCCTTGCTATATTATAATGTAGACTATTCTGAAAGGCTGCCACCAAACCGATTAGTAGATACGTTGGTCGAACTTTTTTGACTTTGTTCGATTTCAAACCTAACTTTCTATGCTCAATCGTATTTGAAGACTGGTGGAGGAAATACTACGACGAAGAGTTCTTTGACGCCCAAGATTTCGCCAACCAACTTCAAGATGCTTTCGTATTAGTTTCCGACAAAATCAAGAAAGGTACTCTTTCTTCCAAATAAAATGCCTTATTTTGTTTTAATTCAATCTTACAATATTTGGCTCACATTTTTTTGTTTGTTTGTTTTTTCAGCTGTTAAGAGAACCATTCCCAAACCAGTTTCCAAGAAGTTAACCAAAAGCTCAAAGGGAGGAGACCCTTCTATGAAACCTTCACTACAGGTAAATACTTTTCAGCATCAATTTCCTTTTAAACTATCAACATTAATGTTGACGTTTTTGACTTCTTCCCTTTAGGCTAGTAAGAAATCCACCCCAACAAAGAGGAAATTCCAAGAAATTGAACTTTCTAGTGATGATGAAGACACTCCTCTTAAGAAGAAAAAGTTAAAGAAAATAACTCCCATCCCTGAATCTCGTCCAAAAAAAATTAAGGTTACAGCTAGCAGGTCTAGACCTGCTCCCATCATCATCCAAGAACCAACTGAGTAGGAAATAGTTGCCAGGATGAATGATCCAAGTGAGAGCGACAATTCAAGCCCTGGTATTGAAGTTTCTCCTAAGGTAATACTTTCGACCATCGAAGACCCCCTTTTTGAATCATTTTTCCATAATTCTAATAACAATCTCTTAATCTTCAGGATACTGTTGGTACTTTTAGACAGGCTCCCAAACTTGTAGAAGATTTGACTATCCTAATAAATAATGAAGGCAATCCTACTCACAAGCCTTCTCCAGCAAAGGGATCCTTCTCAAGCTCAAACAGTGAAGTGAACCAAACTTTGGACCAACAGGTTGAAGTCACTGAGGAGCAAAATAATGAGATTCTTAGTGAGGAGGATATGGATTTGCAACATGCTAATCTGAGGACTTCGCCGGCTGCTGATGATGATCAGGGAGAAGGAGAAGCTGCAGATGACAAAGTCGAAATAGAAATGGAAGGCATACAAAATGAAGAAGAGGACAATCATGCGACTGCTGAGAGAGAAAACCTTACAGAAAAGGAAGGAAACCCCACCAATGTTGAAAGTGCCAATGTTGAGAATGTGGCTCATGCCACTGATGAAAATGTTCCTTCAACGGGGTCTCGCACCAAAGAAGATTTGGCACTGCTCAAAAGGAACAACCCTCTTGGCTATTTGAATTCCGTTCTTGAAAGTAGAGAAACTTCCTTCGAACAAAGTTGTGATGCTTCAACTGCATCTGGTAAATCTACTTCAGCTTCTCCCATTGAGGAAGCACTTCAAAAGGTTAAGGCTAAAATTTTCAAGAGGGATCTGATGTTGACCTTGGAGGGAGAACCCACTGCCCCTTCCTTTCTGAAAAGTACTCTTAAAGATGTTGATCTCCTTGTGGTTTCCCCATAAATATCTAGCATCATCTTGGACCTGACTTCGATCATAGGTTAAGCTTCAGTTGACTACACTCATCGCAGGACTCTTAATCTCGAAATTGAAAAGGAAAATGGTCGCGTTTCTGCTACTTGGGTTGCTGCTGCTGAATCAGCTTCGAGGCTAAATGAGCTATCGAAAGAACAAGAAGCCATGAAAAAGGAGGTCGAAGAGATTGACCAGGACATTGCTAGCATGAAAGCTCAAATCAAAGAATAGGAGCTAAGATTTATGCGAATGATAAACGCATAGAAGAGCTTCTTGCCAGTAGTGACTCTGAGAGCCAGGAGGAACTTAATAGTGGACTGAAGTATACTGAACAATCCCAAGCTTTGGATGCCAAGATCTAATCTCTCCATTAGTCAAGGGCTTTATGTGAAAGGCGCTTGGAACTTTAGAAGATCAAATATCTCCAGATTAAGGATGCTCTTCCATTTTGATTAGGCTTCTCTTTTATTTAACCATTCTTTTGTAACGAATATTTGAACCCTCAGAATGGGTATATGTAATGTTTTAGAGCCATTTTGGCTAACTTAATGAATTATCCATTTTGTTTATCTACTTCGACTAAGGTCAATTGCTGATGATTTTAACTTCTTGAAGTGCAGGTCTATATTTTTTCAAATATTTACCATTTACTTTCAAGAGTCTTTTATCTTCACTTAACTCTTCGATCTCATAGGCACCACTAGAAAATACTTGGATAATCTTGAAAGGTCCTTCCCATTTAGGAGACCATTTTCCCATGTTACTATCCTTTCGATCCATTGGGAGAATTACTTTCCACACTAAATCTTCAGGCAGGAATATCTTAGGTTTTACTCTCCTATTATTTGGATTGATGTCTTCATCTCTTTTGCCCATCTTTCTCAGTATAATTTGAGGGATTATGTTAACTGTGGCCCCACAATCAACCAAAACTTTGTTAATGGTTGCCTCCCCTATTTTTGCCCTTATGAACAAAGGTTTGAGGTGATTCCTCATTGCCTCAGTAGGACGCTCGAAGAAGGAATTTTACTCTTCCACACATCCATTGTTCATAACATAGTAACACACTGGCTTATGTTTGGCCATTTCTTGTTCGACCTCCCACTCCGTATCTTCGACTTCGACTAGTTGGTCGTATTCTCTGGGAAGCATAGACACTAGATTTACCATGATGTCTAATGTAGCATCAGACCCAGAATCAGATCCTTCTTTCGATTCACCTCGTTCAGGCCACACCATCCTTCTAGCAATTGGCTTCCTCTCCAAATGCATTCTTGGTTTAGCCTTCTTTTTTATTTGTGGCATGTTAGTGCTTGTTTCTAATTGGGGCCCTTTTGCGGCTTCTCTTTCAGCCTTTCAGCATCTCTAATACCTTCTCCATTGGGAGCGGGTCATAGGGTTCTTTCCTTTGTAATTGTTCGACACATGAGTAACCTTGTTTGTTGTTGTTTACTGAAATTCCTTTCTGTAGGCCAAAGAGGATTCTCTTGGCATATCGAATGTCTGCCATTTTCCCTCATTGGTCTTTTTCCTATTTGTTGTCTTCAACTAAGTATCCATAGGGACATTTGTTGGAGGCTTGAAAGTTGATGGCCTATTTACCTGGTTCACAAGCCCCTTTTGGTATCCCTTTCTAGGATCATACCTTACTTCAAGATCCATGTTAGGATGAGCATTATTGCCCCAATTTTTCTTTGATGCACGCACACCTTGTATCTGTTCAGTAACTTTCTTGTCAAAGATAGAACTGCATCTTGGACATAACATAACCACTGACTTCTTTTTCTGGCATCTGTGTAGAAAATCCGCCAGATTTTCGTTCTCCTTAGGAAAAATAGGCTTGTTGGTTTCCTCTTGTCTGATGTTGTCTTCTGAATTTTCATCTTTAGGTTTAGACACTTCAACCATATTTATTTCCATTTTTCTCTTACCAGCTACACTTAGTTTCTGCATCATGGCTTCTAGGCCTTCTGTTGAACCTATGATAGTAGCCAAGTAGGAACCTTTAGTAGTTCCTTTGTTGGAACCATCAGTGGCTCCCTTGTTTAGGCCTTCAGTAGCCTTTGTATGTATCTCTTCGACATCTTTTCTGCCAACGTCTTCAGTGAAACTTCCAAAAACAGGTTTGTTGATGAAGTTTTCCGAGACTTCGACCATGTTGATCCATGATGGTTCAGTATAATGGGCATCTGCCTGGAACGGGTTTGCATCAATCTCCATGGGTGGTTTGTCAGCAAATTTGAGTATGTCATCTTTTATTACGCCTTGAACAAGATCCCTGAAAAGAAAACATTGTAAGGTTTTATGGCCCAAAAAATTATGATATTTACAAAAACCTCTCTTTTTCCTTTGATCTAAAGGATGCATTTTTCCCCCAGGGGCACTATCATTTGGCCATCTTAAACTAACAAGTCAAATATTTTGTCACATTTTGTGATGTCGAAGCTATATGTTTTCTTTGGGAACCTATCACTACTCTTCTCAGATTTAGTAGGATTCTTCCCATTTTAGGTTGTTAACAGTTTGCAAGAGTATGGTGGTCCTTGCTTTAATACTGCTAAATCGACCTCGCTCTCTTTGATAGTTATAGGGTCACTATATTTCTTTGGATCATCATCATCCATTTAGACATATTCTACCCTTCCTCTTCGATGATTTTTATTCACCTTAGCTTTCTCAGCCTTAAGGCGTTCCACTTGTCGAACTCTATCGGCCAATTGGGCCATATCTCTCAGGTATTGGGTATCTAATTTCTTCCTAATGGAATAATCTAGGCCTCCTGCAGCCATTTCAACCAACTCATGTTTAGACACTTGTGTAAAGCATCTGGCTTTGAGTAGTCGAAATCTATTCAGATACTCATCAATTGACTCAGTGAATCTCCTCTTCACACTAGCCAGTTCTTTCAAACTTATTGTGGTTTGTCCCATATAGAATTGTTCATGGAACAACCTTTCCAACTGATTCCAATTGTCAATCGAATTGGCTAAGAGTATGGTAAACCAAGTGAAGGCATTTTTGGTTAAGGAACTTGGGAAATACTTAATTCTAAGATTCTCATTATTTGAGATTTCCCCATCCTCTATCAAATACCTTGCCACATGTTCGACAGTGGACTCCGTCGTATCCCCTGAAAACTTGGCGAACTTTGGAACTTTCCACCTAGTGGGTAAATCTGATTGCAAGATATAATCTAATAATGGAGATGTAAAGTTTGGCCTATGAAAGCCAATGTTTACTCCATTATGTGCCATGATTCTTTCGACCATGGCTGTCAAGTTATTATCTGCTGCATAGTTATGGTGTCGAACCTGCTGTACTACTTCATCAGCATTTTGGTTTCTATTTACCATAACTATACCTTGTTCGACAACTCTTGGGATTTGTGGAGCAACTCTGGGTACTTCGACCCTAGGTTGTTCAACCTCTAATCTATGGCTCATCCCATCTGGTTGTGGATTCTGGTTAATGGTCATGTCATCCTCTAAAACCACACCCTGATTTCCTCTTATCAACTCTCTTTGGGGGTGTCGAATAGGTTGAGGAACCCCGAAAAATTCGGCCATGCGTGTCATTTACGCTGCCATTTGTTGATTCGACTGGGTGGTATTTTTTATCAGAGGGTTAAGCACTGTACTCAAGGTTTGTGTCAACATCTGCACCATGTCACGGTTACTCTCATCCATTTGTTGCCTCAAAATTGCTGCAAAAGCATTTGTGAGGCTTGGTCTTGTATGTGACGTTCCTCCTAAGAGTTGTTTTCTACCCAGATTTTCCATACCAGTTCTAGATCCCTGTAATAGTGAAAATGCACTCACTAAAGGTTCTGAAAATATGGATGAAGCATTCATAAGGCTTGCCATTTCAGCAGTTGGCATGTCATAAGGTTGGTCTCGACCCATCTAGATTGTCGAAAATCCTGGAGGGATATAAGGTCGAACCCCCAGATTTCCCCTTGGTGGGAGGTGTTCCTGGTGGACCCCTAGGACCTATATAAGAAAGTATTGGTCATGTTTGTGTAACCGTCAATGCTGGCGTCGAACCAACCGTTGATGGCATAAGTTCACTGACTGTTGGCATAACCGTAGTTCCATTACCAGGAATTAGTGGAGGCATTTCTCCACTAGACTGATTAGCCATTTTCTTATTTCTTCTTTTAGGTATGTAATCGTTGGTGGTTGTTTTTCCACTTCTCAATAACATACAACACTCTTTGAGAGAAGGGAAATTAATTAAAGAATTTATGATAAAAACTGATTTTATCAAAGTTTGTAAAAAAAACAAGAAAACTTAGCAACGTCCCACCGGGTGTGTCAATTTGTTTACCGTGAAAATTGGTAAACAACCACTGATCTTCCAAAAAAGGTTATTTTGGTTACTTGCAGGATCGATCAGTTTGATCCTAGGATATATGCTAAGTATTTTGTGAGTTTGGGTAGGTTTTAAATGAAAAGGTTCGATAAAATATTAAGAGTAAAGGCAGGATGAAGATAGAACTTGGTAAAAATGCAAGTAAAGTGCAAGATAAAGTAAATTTTCAGTAATTTAAAAGGGTTGTAATGGTAAAGTTTACAGAATGTTAAATGGCAAGGATTGTAAATAAATGTAAAGACTTGACTATAATTAAAATATGGTGATTCAAACGTACATTCTCAATATTCTTTCTCACACAGCTGGTTCTTGAATAAATTTGAGTGACTTGTACTAATAAGTTGAACACCCATAATTTTACACAAATTTCATATATTTATACTAGTAGTAAATAACTATCGAACGATTGCTCCGATCCAGGATGGAGATAAGTGTCCTCATGCATGTTCTTTGACCCCTATCTTTATGCCACATTGCTTTTCCTAACTTCCAAGTGAATTTCTTTTCCCTCCTTTCTTCGAATTCAAATCCACTTGTTCCTGGTACAAGAGCCTTTCAGTCGAAGACCACTTTTAACTTAGGAAATCCTCTAAGTGTTTTATCCTTCTTAGTAAGGATCACTTTGACACACCCCCTTTTACAGGCTCTTCCGTTGAAGTGTCTTTAACTTATATTTCTTGACTTTGACACAACCCCTTTTATAGGTTCTTCTGTCAAAGTGTCTTTCACTTAGATTTCTTCAATCTATTTTTAGCCAATAAGGCTAATATGTGCGAGTGTCGAATTTAGGAGCTAACACTGGGCCAATATGTTTGGGCCTGGGATCTTTGCTATTTCTTACCCTCCATTTTCCTCTCACACACAGACACACACACACACACACACACACACACACACACACACACACACACACACAGACCCATATTTTTATTTTATTTTCTGTTTTCAAACAACAATAGGTCTGGGCCTGAGCTTTTACTAACCTTACACCCCATTTCCTTTTCACACCCAAGCCCAACATTTTTCTTTTTATTATTGTTATTTATTTGTTTTTTGGTTTTATATTTTATTTTATATCAAAAAATCATAAAAAAACATTAGATTTAGGTTTTTGTTTAATTAATTTATTTTTTGACATAAGAATTATTTTAATTTAATCATACTTTATTTATTTTACTAATTAGTTTAGAAAACTAATTAGAACTAAGGTTTTCATTATTATTTTTACACATTAAAATATTTTCCTAAATAAAACCCCAAAAAATACTTAGGATACCTCAGGTTTAAATTAATTTATTTATTTTGATAATAAAATTAATTAATTTTGTCATACTTTTATTTTACTTTGTAAATAAAATAATAATTAGGTTTAACTTCTAATTTCTTTCAAATTTCAGAACTCTTTTCCCATACAAAAAACAAACAAAAACATTTTCTTAAATACTTATAACTTTTTAGGGTTTCTAAACATGCCCTTTTTCCATCTTTTGAACTTCTATTTACCTTTACATTATTTTGTGATTATACAATTGTTGCCAAAATTTGTAATAGTAATTGGGGTTTATTGCTTTCATCTCCCATTCATAAACTTGTATCCCCATCTCCAAATGATGTAATAGTGTAGAACATTTAAATTTTCACAATTTATCGCTTTCAATACTATTGTTAGTAATTAGGGTTTGTATGGAAAGACATAAAATCAACAAGTAGAAAACCCTAAATCAAAGACAAAAAATGCATGAAATCAAAACACTCTGCACTCTTTCACCTCTAGAGTATACCCCACTTGTTGCCTTCAAATAAACAGTCACGTCCCTCAAACATGGGATACTTTAGCAATGACCCTCGAATACAAGATCATAGTCCCTTGATGACCCTTCAAATGTTGTCTTCGATAAATGATCTTAGACCCTTACGACAGGTTGCTAAGGTATCCTACAATGTTGTCTTCTATGATTGTACGATAACCCACGCATGTCCCTTCACATCCAATGATAAGGTTGCTTACCAAGTAATGGTGAGACAACACTATCTAAAGGAGGAGGAAAAGAACAAAGACCCTTTGAATAGGTAGAATGCTCGTAGTTGTTTTCTCAAAAATAAAACCATTTTCACACTCACACTTTCAAAACATCTTTCCAAAAACAAACATCTCTTTGAACTATTTTCAAAACCAACACTTTGTATACATTCTTATAGAGACGAGAATCATTACAAAGTTTGCCGAAACAAAGGCGTTTTCAAAATATTTTCAAACTTACACAAAACACAAAAAAACATTTACAAAGCATTTCAAAGTGAGCTAGCAACTAAAAGCCTATAGATAACTACGGATGAAAAGGGTGCTAACACCTTACCTTTTCATAACCTACCCCCCAAACTCAAGAAAATTCTCAAAAGGTCTTTCTTGTTCTGTTCACCCTTTCCTTTATTGGATAAAATAAAATTCGATGGCGACTATTGCTATCTACAACAATTGCGATAAAATACAAAACACCCAAGACAGTTCTCCCATCGTATTACAGAACTAGAGACTCTGTTGGGGAAATACTTAAAAGTGGGGTTATCTTAGAGGCTAGATCACATTTAAATGCTTTTATTGTTTGACTTGATTGCTTTACATTATGGGTTATGTTTGGGTTTTGTGTAGATCCTCTACCCGGATTTGGGAACACCATTAGGTAAGTAGAAATAGATTATGGAGACTGTACGGTGTAGACCAATATGGTTGAAACAATGGCTACGTTAGTGTGACACATTTGTTGGTACCAATATCCCTTGTGCTGAATCGAGGAGAATACGGGGCCACTGTGTGGTGTCATGAAGTGCTAACTAACCATAGAACGTTTAGTTGAACAACTTGGCCATTAGGAAGTAGTGAGATAGCCGGCTTTGGTGTAGAGCTGAAGACTGGTTGATACTCCATGCTACGCTCATTGAGATTAGACTTTAGGGATATTTCGGTCTCCAATAAAGAGGCTTGCACTGAAACAATTATCGATGAAGAAAGATCAATGATATTGAGATTCCTAAGAACCCGATTACTTTTTAGGATAGGTTGAACCAACTAAACTTCAAGAGGGTACTTACCTATTGAACCCCATGCAAGCCTACACCTAAGGACTTGTTTGCTTTGCTTGTATATGATTATTTGTACATAACATCACGACATCATACCATAGTGTTGTACCCCAAAATTTCCCTCTCACATATCAAGAATTTGCTTACAAGATTCTCCCTTGACTCAAGACTGCACTAGGGTTGATCAACTCAAGACACCTCCTTAAGCATTGGTGACCAAAATTAGGGTTTGAGTTTTCACAAGGATTTTGGAACTTTCTATGCCCCATATGGTTTTCATGGATCATTATAGACTCCCAAGATTACCCATGTCAAGTTTCAAGCCCTGAATCACATTTTTTATCAGTCAATTGAGCAATTGACCTAAA
Organism: Vicia faba; assembly: GCA_948472305.1. Taxonomy (NCBI): domain Eukaryota; kingdom Viridiplantae; phylum Streptophyta; class Magnoliopsida; order Fabales; family Fabaceae; genus Vicia; species Vicia faba. The sequence goes on from OX451741.1 coordinate 853,725,289, forward strand.
AATCAGTTGTATTAGAAAAAAGTCAACTATGGCCAATTTACAATGAAACTTCATAATTTTTTACCCACATCAACATTTTAAACTCATATGTATCATTTGATCAAGTTTGGACCACATCTCCTCAAGAAATTTGATTAAATCTCCAAAAGGGCAAAATGGTCAAAATTAGGGTTTTGACTGGGAAAGGGAAATTTCTGATTTTTGACCTAGAAAATGGCCAATTGGTTTAAGACATGATCTCAAGAGTCCAATTTCATCATTTTAACCTAATTACATGGTTAAAAACATTGCAAGTCCATTAGATTGACAGATGAATTTTTTAGTCAATTGATCAAAAGTCAACTGTATACTGAAAAGTCAAACTTTGACTCTTTGGTCAAACTCAAGTGCCATAGATCAAAATTCATCAAAACATGTCAAAATATGAAACTTATTCATAAAGAAATCAAAAAGTCAAGATTTCATTTTGAAAAGTCAAAATTTCTAAACTTAGAAATTTTTGTAAGTGTTGGAAATTTCTTATTTTTTCATAACTTTGAGCAAATTTTTTACCATGATACAAGATGATTCAAGAGAAACTTCCAACATGAAAGTTGTAGATCTATATGAAATATACAACTTTTATTCACACAACTTCTACCAAAAATGCTTGGATCTCAAGTTATAATTTTAAGAACATGTGGTCATGAAACAAAACACTTAGTGAAATTTTGCCCTAATTTGGTCAGAATTTTGATCCAACTTCATGGCACTTTTTCATATAGTTCCAAGGGTAATCTTCAAAAGCAATTCAAATATGAGTTGTAGAGCACATTGCAAGCTTTCCAAAATGTCTAAGAACTCCTTGATATCATTTTTTAGTAGGGATAATCGAAGAGATGAAGTTAGGGTTTTATCACTTTAATTACAAGTCATTTTAGTGATGAACAAAATTCAAATTCAAAGTTGTGCTGCATTAAATCTACATTGCAGGCCTCAAACTTGTTAGGAACTCTATAATTAATGGCTTACACAGCTGTTAGAGGCCTCACTTCAAGCATTCAATGCATGGACATGCTTTATATTCATTTTTGGAAGAAATGTTACATTGCCATTTTAATAAATTGACTTTTTGTACAAAACTTGTTCTTGAGCCTTGCACTTGTTCTCTTCTGATCAAACAGGTCCTATAACTCATGAGAAATGTTTCAAACACTTACAATCACCCAACCCATGCTTGTACTACACATTGAAACTTGGTTTCCCTCTTTTCTTCAAAATCAAGTAACCTAGCCAAAAGCTTGTAACTTGTACTTCTGACTTACCAATGCACTCCAATCCTTTTGCTTATACATAGACAAACTATTTGCCACAAATACACAAATGCTCAAGCCTTGACAACACCTAGAACTCAGAATCACACTTCACACTTCCATTTTCACACAAACTGACCAAAAACTTGAAACTCATAATCTACTCGTGCGTTTCTTGGCCTTTTGGTTTCTAAAGTTTCTAAACATCATATAGAGTTGATCCCACAGCCTGTTATAGAACTGTAACGCCATTTACACCATCCTCCATTTCCAAAAATAGAGCTCTGCACATTGACTTCTCAGACCATTTCAGCCATCCCTTGCTCAAGCTAAACATTGCATTAGCTTCCTGGGACCTCAAGGAAGCTAACCTGATCATCACCATCACTTGAAACAAGCTCAAACTCAAAACACGATTTCCAGTTTTGAGGTAAGTTTTCTTAACTTTGAACTCTTCATACAGGCATCATCAATAGTTTATTTGTGAACAAAACATGTAGGTATCATTGCCCTGAAGCTAACCATGTCCATAGTTTCCATTAATTTTGCTTGAGCTTAGAGAATTTTGAAACTGAAATTTCTGAGATTTTTAGGGTTCAGATTAGGGCCATTAAAATTCATGCTTATCTTTGATCTATAGTTTTAATGCTTTACATTTCTGAAACTGTGAGAAAATTTACTACAAGTTTCATGTTTACAGTTTTTATTTTTGATGAGAAATGAGCAAGTTACAGTTGGTCTGGCTGGAGGTTTAAGATGAAGTCATCATGACGCATTTTGCCTTACATATTTATTGATTTGCCTATGTTAACGGATGTATAGCCACTCCAGTGGTAGAAGCGCACACCTGTAACCTTTGGAACCTGGGTTAGAGCCCCAGTGGTACCCTTTTAATTTTTTCACATTTTTGCTGTTCTGATTTTTGTCTTTTTGGCAGGCGCTTGGCCTCTTTGGGCCTGGCTTGTTTTTTTATTTTTGCTAGCTAACCCCATGCAGGCTGTTTGCACCCCTGGCCCAAGTTTATTTATTTTTATTTTTATTTTTATTCATTTCATTTTTATTCTCTTAAATATTTTTCCTAATATTAAAATATCACAAAAAATAGATTTTTATTTTAACTTAGTTTATTTTATTTTTCTCACAAAAAAATATTTTATTTAACTACACATTATTTATTTTTATGGACTAGTCTTGTAAATTAAATTAAAACTAGGTTAGTATTTATTTTCTCTTTACACCTATTAAAATATATTATGTTAATATAAAAAAGGCTAAAAATATTTTATAATACTATACATATTTTCAAGACAAAAATACCAAAAAAACATTTTTCTCATAAACTTATTTTCTTTTATTTTAACCAATAGATCTAGGATTTTGTTTAAAAATATTTTCTTAAACAAATTTATGGTTTACCTTTTTTTATTAATTATTTTCTTTAATTAATTAGGTTAAGACAAAATCCTTTTCTTTAAAAAATCCAAACAAATATCCATTTACTTCATATTTTATATTTTTGTACATTTATTCACTTTTGTACATTGTATCCATTTAATTCCTTGTACATTAATACCCATTCAATATGGTTGTAATAGACTAACTAGATTTACATTTTTGCAATCCCCATTCAATTTGTATACCCCCTCCCCACAAATGTTGTAATAGCGTAGTAACTTTAAATTTCGCAATTCATCGCTTTTATAACATGCTACTAATTAGGTTTTGTATGGAAAGACTAAAACCAATACCTAGAAAACCCTAATCCAAGACAAAAACAAGCACGAAAACAATACATTTGCACAGAAGCACCCCTAGGGTTATTTCCACTTGGTTGCCTTATACAAAATGGCCATATTATGCATGTAAGGTATCTTAGCAAAAACAAAGCAAAAACAAAGCAAAAACAAGATCATAGTCCCTCGATGACGCTATCTAAGTTGTCTTTCAAATGATCTTAGTCCCTAAAAAGAATGCTAAGATACCTTGCCACAATGCTAATCATGGTTATACGATGACCCACACCCGTCCCTTTACATCCAAAGATATGGTTGCTTACCAAATCAATGGTAAAACAACAATGTCAAAGGAAAAGAAAATGAACAAGAAAGACTTTTGAGAAGGTAGAATGCTCCTAACTACTTTCTCAATTTCAAAACAAAACATTATTGCTATTTTCAAAACAAACACCTACACTTTCAAAACATCTTACGAAACTTGAAAACATTTTCAAAAAGATCAAACATCTTTGTATACATTCTTACAAACAAGAATCATTACAAAGATTTCCTAAACAATGGCCTCTTTACAAAATACTTTCAAAAACCATACCAAGCACAATTTCAAACAAAAGAAAGTGATCTAGCAAGTAACTAAGAATCCATGGAAAACCATGGATGAAAAGGGTGCTAATACCTTCCCTTTTCATAATCTACCCCTCGAACTCAAGAAATAATCTCAAAGGTCTTTCCTGTGCTTTTTCACCTTTCCTTTTGGATAAAAGAAAAGTCGGTGACGACTCTTGCTAACCGTAACATTTGCGATAAAACGCAAAACCTTCAATTCAGTTCTCCCACCGTATCACACATAGCATTTGCACTAACCATTTCAAGGACCTAGAGATTTATCTTTGTTCTGTTTTGTAGGATATGCCTTCCATTTGCATAAATACCATCCGAATCAATCTTGTGAAAGTGCCTCCTCAACTTCAAGAGTTAGCATCAAGGGTTCCCGAAAATTCTCTGTTCACCAAGAAGTATGGTCGACTCCTCAACTTGGTTACCTCAAACTTTGAAGAAGACATGGTACATGTGCTTTTTCAATTCTTTGACCCTAAACATCACTGTTTTACATTTCCTGATTACCAATTAGTGCCTACCATGGATGAGTTCTCTCAACTCTTGTGAGTTCCTATTCTTGATCAATTACCCTTCACTGGTATTGAGAAAGACCCAAGACCTGAGGAGATTGCTCTAGCCTTACATTCGCAACGGTCCAACATTATGGCTAATTGGGAAACTAGAAGTGGTGTTAAAGGTTTTCTAGCCAAGTTTCTGTTTGATAAGGCTCAACTATTTTGGAATGCTCTAGATTTGCAAGCTTTTGAAGAAGTTTTGGCTCTTCTAATCTATGGGGTGGTATTATTCCCTAATCCATACCAACTTATAGATGTGAACACGGTTAAAATCTTCCTATATCGTAACCCAATGTCTACCTTACTTGGAGACATTTTGCATTCTCTTCACTCCCGTACCATGAAGAGAAGGGGAATTCTTATGTGTTGTATTCCTCTGCTGGCTAGGTAGTTTATTTCGCACCTTCTTCGGTCAATTTTGAAGAATGAACAAGGCATGAAGTGGTCTCAAAGGTTGATGTCACTCTCGCATTCAGATATTCATTGGTGTTCTCGATCTTTGGAGGATGTCACCATTATTGACCATTATGGAGAATTCCCTAATGTCCCACTCCTTGGCATTAGGGGAGGTATCATTTATAATCCTTGATTGGATCTATGACAGTTTGGTTACACTCGGAGGGATGGTCTGCATGACGCGCTCGTCCAAGGTATTGTGTTTGACTATGATAACGATGTCCAAGGTTATCGTCAAAGATTTGTATGAGCTTGAGGCGTGGTGAACAAGGTTGATAGCAAAACTTTGGGGCATAATAAATCCATTCCTTTGGAACCTTATCTCAAGTGGGTGCGAGCTCGCGCTCAAAACCTCATGATGCCGTATGTGGCCATCCTACCAATCATTATGGAGCCTATTACCGAAGGAGACACTCCTTACATCATCCTTCATCCTGACATGCCTAATACTCTCGAGGAATTGCAAAGGTCATGGATTCAACTCAAGGTGGAGCGAGACACCTTTGAATCCAAATTCTACTCGAGCGAGAATAAAGTGTTGGAGCTCACAAGGCAACTCCACGAGAAGCGGAACTTGAATGCCTACATAAATCCAAAGAGGAAGCATCCATGAGAGACCTGAGTCTTTTGTTGTATAATTTCATTTTGTTATTTTTCTTTCATTGTAAGCCCAAGAGGCAGTTTGTAACCTTTGAACTCATTAATACAATTAATGTTTTTTGTTCCCTTTTTGTTTAAGTAAATTTAAATCTTAAAAGTCCTTGAAAGCATTGCATATGCATAACATGCGTCATATCATAAGCAGGTTTTCCGACACAGGTTTCCTCATCTTTCTATTGTTTATTTCAGTATAAGATGGATCTCGAGCAAACTGTGAAGGACTTGCATACTCAAAACTCTCAGTTTCAAAAAACTTTGCTCAACATAGCAAAAGGACAGCAAGAAATGATGTCACTTCTTGTCGCAAAGAAGAAAATTAAGAAGAAAGTTATAATCAACATGGGGAAGAGATTCAAAGGCCCCATCCGACAAGTTCAAGTTGAAGAAGACTCCTCCGAGGAGGATGAGAATAAAGATGAATATGCTAGGAGCACCTCTGTCGGGGGTGGAAACAATCAAATCTCTGAAGACGAAGATTATTTTGATAAGCAATATTCACCAGCCGACGACAAGTATAAGAAACTGGAAGACAAATCGAAGGCTGTAGAAATCCAAGTTGTGCCTGGCTTGGACTTTGGTGACTTGGGTTTGGTGCCTGGGTTAATCATGCCCCACACATTCAAAATCCATGCTTTTGCCAACTACGATGGTGTCTCGTGTCCGAAGCTTCACCTAAGCTCTTATGTCCTCAAAATCCAATCGCATACAGCTGATAAGAAACTTTGGGTGCACTTTTTTCAAGAAAGTCTGTCTGGGACGCAGTTGGAGTGGTTTTACCGATTGGAGGGGACTAAAATCCATACTTGGGAGGATTTGGCCACTGCTTTTTACCGCCAATTTCAATATAACGCTGATCTTACGCAAACTAGGATGCTTGCAAGGAATAACCATGGGATCAAATGAGGGCTTCAAAGAATATGCTCAAAAATGGAGAGACTTGGCTGGTAGGGTGCAGCCACCTTTAACTGATAGGGAGTTGGTAGATATGATTATGAGAACATTAACTGGACCATTTTTCAATTTCCTAATTGGAAGTTCATCGTCCGGATTCACTGAATTGATCTTGACTGGTGAGAGGGTTGAAAATGGGATTAAAAGCGGAAAGACACCCATGGCCTCCACTTCAAATGCTTTGAAAAAGCCATTTACTGGTAAAAAAGAGACTAATATTGTGTATGGGTCAAGAAGCCATGGCAGGAATGACCATCATCATTCAGTAGGGGTTGTACCGATCTCCAATCCAACTCCAACTCAACGACCGCATCAACAAAATAATCAACAAAGACCGGATGTCCAAAGAAGACAGTTTACTAAAATAAATATACAATTATCTCAAGCTCTGCATCACCTATTGAAAGTTGATTTGGTGACCTTGCGAGATCTCCCTTCCAACCCTAATACTGCTTCTCCAAAATACAACCCCAATGCCAAATGTGCTTACCACTCAAATAGTCCCGGACATGATACCAATGATTGTTGGTCTCTAAAGAATAAAATCCAAGACCTGATTGATAACAAGACAATTAATTCGACCCTCCACCAAATCCAAATGTAATCACCGCACCTATGCCAAATTATGGTAAGGGTGTCAATGCTATTGAAGATGCCTCTTTTGCCGCCTCCATCACAGATTTAACCACTCCTTTGAAGATTGTTAAAAAGAATTTGTTGAAAGTCGGAGTATTCCCTGGCTGCCTTGAAGATTGTTGTTGCCATGCTATACAAATTAATGGTTGTGAATGGCTGAAGAAAGGTGTCCAACACCTGATGGATAGCCATGAGATTCTATTTGAAAGAAATCCTTCTGTGAAAAGCTTGACTAAATTTGTATCTCAAGAATTTGAAGATGTGTCCATCATTACTATCTTAAACAAACCTATTAGGATCACCTCAAAAGGTCCTATTATAATTCCCATTGAACCGAGAATAGATCCACTAATTATCACCACACCGGGGCCAGTCTCCTACTCTTTTGATAAGGTTGTGCCCTAGAATTATGGGGTGGAAGTATACTACCATGGTGTCAAATAAGATTAGTGGATTGATGAAGATGAAACTACTGACATTATAAACATTGCTGGATCAAGTAAAGTTACTAGGACGAGAAGGATCTTCTCTCCAGATATTTCGCCTCTTACAATCACAACTACACATGTTCGCATTACTATTGTCAAACCTGTTACTGATACTCGAGGAAAGGATAAAATGTCTATGCCTGCCCTGATAGAAGCACCCGCAAAAGATATTACCATTTAGGACCCATCTACCCAAGAGATAGAGGAGATTATAAAAATCATCAGAAAAAGTGATTACAAGATAGTGGAACAGTTGGGGCAAACACCCTCGAAGATTTCTATGTTGTCTTTGTTGCTATGTTCTGAGGCGCATGCCTAAGCACTGATAAAGTTCCTGAAAAATGCACATGTCCCACAAGAAACTGCAACCGACCAATTCGAAAACTGTGTATCAAGCTTGACTGTCGATAATGGTTTAGGGTTCTCTGATACAGATCTGACCCCAATGGGGAAGAATCACAACAAAGCTCTCCACGTCTCCAAAGAATGCAAGGGCACTACCATGGCACGTGTATTAGTGGATACTGGATCTTCTCTCAATGTCTTACCTAAAGGAGCTTTAGATAGACTAGACTGTGATGGACTGGTGTTGAAACCTAGCGACATTGTAGTAAGGGCTTTCGATGGTTCTAAAAGGATGGTCCATGGAGAGGTTGATCTCTCTATCAAGGTCGGGTCTCAAATCTTCAACTCAATATTCTATGTGATGGATATTCGTCCTGCTTATTCTTGCCTGCTTGGACGCCTATGGATACATGGGGCAGGTGCGGTGACTTCCATACTACATCAAAAGTTAAAATATCCGGTCAAGGGGAAAATTGTTACCGTCTGTGGTAAAGAAGAGTTTATGATTAGTCATCTAAATTCATTCAAATATGTTGAAATGGATGGCGATTTCATTGAAACTCCTTGTCAAGCCTTTGAAGTGGTCTCTCCCATGGTTGTTGTTGCCAAGGCCATTCCTGACACTCCTGAAGATGCTAAAGATACACCGAGGATGGCTTCTTTCAAAGATGCTCGTGATGTTGTTGAAGAAGGGGGTCACACCATTTGGGGACAACTTCATGATTTCCCTTTCAAGTCTGAAAAATCTGGATTGGGCTTCACTTTCAAAGCTCAAAAGGAGATTCGACGTGCTCGAATAGGGAAACCACCTCTTCGCATTAGTAACCATGAGATTAATGCCCTTGAAGACTTTGATGTTGATTGTGACTTTGATGATTGGATCTACCTGACTGCTGACGGAGGGCTCGACAAATGACAGACCAAGGACTTCATTCCAATCTCCTACAGCCAGGAGTAATTGCCATTTACTGTTTTTATTACTTTGAGAACTTTGTCTGTAATTTCAATTAAAACAATGACTTTAAGTCATGTGCCTTGCTCGGGGCACAGTGGTCCATTTGTTAAGGGTTTGTCATTTTCATATGCCATATACTCATTTTAGTGAAAAAACATTAGACTATTTTGCATTCAAATTTTGCGATTTGTCTTTCTTTACTTTATTGCATTTTCAAAAAAAATAGCCATGTGATCTTACATGCACACACATACACACATTTGCAGATCCACATCCACTCTGAATTTCATTGACAACGACTCTGCTATTGCCATCTATTCCTTTGAAAATCTAATATATCAAGCCGAAGACGAAAGTGATGAAGATTGTGAAATACCTGGGGAACTCGCCAAACTTCTATTACAAGAGGAAAAGGCCATTCAACCACACAAGAGTCAGTTGAAGTGATAAACCTAGGTACTGAGGCAGACAAGAAGGAAGTCAAGATCGACACCAACTTAGAATATTGTATCAAGAGAATATTGGTCTATATGTTACATGATTATGTTAAATTTTTCGCTTGGTCATATGAAGATATGACGGGGCTTGATACTGATATCATAGTTCATCGTCTGCCAATGAAGGAAGATTATCCTTCAATCAAGCAAAAGGTTTACCGCGTACGGCCAAATATTTCTGAGAAGATCAAGGCTGAGGTAATGAAACGATTCAATGCAGGTTTCCTGGAAGTGACGTCATACCCTCAATGGGTGGCAAATGTTGTTCTAGACCTAAGAAAGACGATAAAGTCCATATGTGTGTAGGCTACAGGGATTTGAATAGGGAAAGCCCCAAGGATGATTTCCCACTACCTCATATTGATGTCTTGGTCGAAAATACTGCTCAACACAAAGTTTTCTCCTTCATGGATGGTTTCTCCGGATACAATCAAAGCAAAATAGCGCCCGAAGACATGGAGAAAACCACTTTTGTTACACAGTGGGGCACCTTCTGTTATAAGGCCACACCTTTCGGTTTGAAGAATGCAGGCGCAACCTATCAACGGGCTATGGTAGCTTTATTTGATGATATGATTCATCATGAGGTAGAAGTTTATGTTGATGACATGATTGCAAGGTTGCAAACTGAGGAAGAACACCTTGATCATTTACACAAGCTATTTGAAAGGTTTAAGAAATACAAGTTGAGGCTGAATCCCAATAAATGCACCTTTGGGGTAAGGTCCGGAAAACTCCTAGGGTTTGTCGTCTGTGGAAAAGGTATTGAAGTCGACCCTGCAAAAGTCAAAGCCATACAAGAAATTCCAGCTCCCTGTATTGAGAAGGAGGTTAGCGGTTTATTAGGTCGACTCAACTATATTTCCCTGTCATATCTCACTTAACTGCTACTTGTGAGCCAATCTTCAAACTATTGAAGAAAGATCAAGTAGTCAGATGGAATGACGATTGCTAAGCAACTTTTGACAAAATCAATGAGTATCTACAAGAACCTCTAATCCTGATGCCTTTGTTGCACCCTAAAATTTACCCTCTTGATTTAGGCTTATGTTTCCTCATAAACATCATATTTCATTGCATTCATACATTATGACAGGATCAAGTATTTTGATTATCAAGTTTTCCTCAAGCTTTGGAAGTTGATTATTTTGACAAATGGCACAAGGAGAGCCTTATTATCTAAACCTCTGGATCTTTCAATCCTAAAGATTTCACATATCTTATCCACCTCATTGGATCATCAGAAGATTAAAGTTTGTATTGATTATAAGGAGAATCACATACTTTTGATTCACCAATGCAAAATTAGGGTTCTGGTTGATTAAGGTTATTGATGAATGTACAAGTCTTGATTTTGAATCTACAACACCTCATTGAAATTTTAAATATCTTTGTGCAAGAAATTGGCCAAGATATCCAGAGGATTTGAAGTTTTGAAGGTGATTCATCATTCTCCTAAGGTTTCGACCAAAACTATGGTTTGGGATTTCATCAGGGTTTCTTGAGAATTTTGAGATGAAACTTTTTACATGGCCTCTTTATGCTTTAAAGATCATATGTTTGAAGCTTTGATCATCAATTTTGAAGAGAAGTGGATCAATTGATTCAAAGGGATAAAATGGTCATTTTAGCCAAAATCAGTCAAAGTCAAAGTTGACCGAGTGAACTTTTGGTCAACCATCAATTCAAGGACATACTTTTCATATTTCAACATCAATTTGGTCATAAAATCAAGAAAAGTGGAGTGTTGAGTTGAAACTTGTTCAAGAAGAGACCCTAAAAAGTTTCTAAAAATGGAAAATAAGAATTCAACTTCAAAAATTCACCATTTATTCATCCTTGATCCAAAAAATACAAATAGAATATGCTTAGAAATATAAGAGGATGATATTTCATATCATTTTTATCTCATGTCCAAATTGTCAACGAATCAAGAGTTATGCTCTTTGGAAGTTCATGCCTCAAGGTGAAATTATAGGTCATTTTCAAAAGGCAAGTTTTCCAAGCTCAATTTTGAGAAATTTGATGGATTCAAATGAAAAAAACTCAAAACTACAACATTGTAGAGATTTTCAAGAGATTTATAAATTGTACTCTATTGTACCCCAAAATTTTCCCTCCCATATTTCTCAAGACCTCTCAAGAATAATCTCCAAGTGGCTCAAGATTGCTCAAGAGTTGGACAATCAAATCATCTCCTAAGGCAGTCAACCTCAAATTAGGGTTTTGTGTTGCATCAAGGTCCTTACATCCAAATGACCTCAAGTTCTCCCCAAAGTCTTAATATGATCTCAAGTTTATCCATGTCAAATTTCAAGCCTTGCAGAGAAAGTTTGGTCAGTCAATTGCTCAAGAGGTCTAAAAATCGAATGTGCTAGGGAAAAAGTCAATTGTGGCCTACAAATAGTCAAACCTCAAGATTTTTTGTCAACATTATCATTTTGAAGGATAATTTATCATTTGATCAAGGGTTGATCATGATTCATCAAGGATTGCTCAAGATTCATCAAGATTCAAAAGTTGCTAAATTAGGGTTTTGCAGGAAAAGTCAACTCAACTTTGACCAAGCATAACTTTCTCAACCTTTATGAGAAATGACCCATCCAAAGCTCATTTTGAAGAGGATGCAAATTCCCTACAATCCATCTTCACACCCCAAGATCAAGAAATGCTCTCACAAAAAGTTACAAATTTGGACATTATAGGTCATTTTTGAAAGTCAACAAAAACACATTTTTTTCCAAAGCTTATAACTTGAGCATGGAATATCAAAATGAGATGAGACCAAAAGGGTTGGTTATAGGACATCTCAAGGTTTCTAAAAAGTCCAAGAACACTTCCAAAAGTTCAAAATTGAAGAAGTTATGCATTGTTTAAGTTGGGCATTTTTCCAAAAGTGCCAAAAGTCAACTATCCTCAAAACTCCAATTTTTGACAAAAGGGCCCACTTTTTTCCACTTGATTTGGTCTTGTAACTCCACACACGTGTCATATCTTCAATTTCATGACCAATTATTAATTTTCCTATTTTATTTGATTTTTATTGATTTAATTTATTTTTAATCAATTTAAATCAAAATAAAATCCAAATCTTAATAGCTTGATATCTTTGTGATCATTACAGCTTTCAAATATCATGATACACCCAATCAAATTCGTATCAAGCCTTATTATGAACAAAATTTTGGATTTGGCATAATTTTGGAAGCTTTGTTAATGGAGATCATATCAAATCTTGATTCATCAATTCCTATGGATTCAAGCCCAAGTTTTTAACCTAATTGCTTCCCTTATACACACAAGCTAGGGACATACAGAACATGACCTGAAAGCGACAAAAACGGCAAAAGCAAACTTGAAAAAAAGCTTGAAAAGCTTGAAACTGAAATCATACTTAGAGCACGATTCAATCCAAAATCTCACCGTAGCTTCCTTGCCTGACGTCTACTGAAGCCAAAGCAATCGAAATCAAGACCTGAGACATCTCCAAACGCACTGTAAGTCGTCCTGAACATAGCTCTGAACATGAGATCATGATTCTATATTTTGACATCTTTTGGACAAATCGTTTGTGCAATCATGTTTACTATTCGATTTCCAATCATTCTGCAATATTCAATTGGATTTTTGTAGCCTGTACAGCCATGCCCGAAGCTAGGGTTTTGGTTCTTGTTTTTTAGGCGTTTTAGTTTCAGGTAAAATCGAAGCAAATAATGGATATAGGTGAACTCAGGAGGAAGAGACGATCACGTCCATGTTCTTGGAGTTAATTTTTATGGCCTAGGATGAATTTTGGAAGCAAGCCACGGATCTTCCTGCGGATAAAAATCCGCAGGTAAGAAAACCAGAGATTTATGAAGAAGACGCCTACGTGTCCTCTTCCCATTGGCCGGTTCAAACAGCGCGCCATTTTTTTTAATTTTTCCAGCATATTAATTATTTTCCACATATAATAATCAACGTTTATTTTATTAACAATAAAGCATCATGGCTCAGTTGGTGGAAGCGTGAGTGGAAAGACCTATGTGACCTGGGTTCGAATCCCAGGTCCCCCAAAACATTTGTTTAATTTTTCTTCAGGTGATTCTATGTGATTTCCCAAAGTGTAGCGCATCATATGCCTCAAAGATCCAGACGCCAGATGGCCTTCAGGCCAAATCTAATGGCCCAGATTGCAAGCTCATCATACTCCCCAGTCAATGCATACGCGTGGAAATGTGGAAGTCAAAGCAGGCCTGAATGAAAGTGGGCCAAACAATTGCTGATTCCACCTCCTATTGGGCCCAACACCCCTTTGGTTTTATTTTCTTTTACTTTCCATTATATTTATTTATTTGCCTTATTATTTTAATTAATTATCTTATTTCACTAACAAATTAATAATTTTTCTTAATAAAATCAAAAACACAAAAATGTCATTTTTATTAATTTCATTATTTTATTTTTGTAGATAAATAATAATTTAATTGACTTAGTTTTAATTAGGCATAATTTTAACCTTTTTGCAATAAATTAAAATTAATGTAGAATTAGGTTTTTAATAACTTTTAACCATTTTTATTTTATTTCCTTAAATATTCAAAAAAATAAAAAAAAAATATTTTCATTAATTATTTAATTAAATTATTAATTTAGTTTATTTCCATAAATTCAAAAAATAACAAAAAAATCTCTTTCTTTCAAAAAAGGGTCAAAACCCTAAAAACTCGCCCGATTTAATTTATCGCACGCGTATCATTTTATTCCAATATTGTAATTGCTTCCGGTATGTAATAACTTTTAATTAGGACTTTAATTATTTATCGCTTTATTTTACTTTCCTCAATTTAAATTAAAGGGTTTGTTTTTGGCGATGTAAATACCCGACGCCTTGTAATAGTTTAGATTTAATTTCCGCAAATTTAATTTCTGCAACTATACAATGTTAGATGTTTGATAATAGGGAATTCATGACAAAATCCAATGTATGAATTTAAAATCAACATAGCTCACCCATGACATGTACAGATAAAATTAACTGAACTAACACACTTGCACATGCCACTCTTAGGGTACACCTCACTTGGTTGCCTCGAACGTGGTCATTGAGTATAGGAAGTTTTAGAGGTCGTCCTCTTGTCCAAAGATCATAAGTTGCCTCGAAACAGTTGCCTCGAATAAAATGATCTAAGACATTAGGGTTACCGCTAAGGCATCCTAATGTTGCTTTAGTGACTACACGTCCCTTAATCGAATAGACCCAAAAACTCCAACGACAGTGCTACCTACTCCTCAATAGTGGGATAGCATTGTCTAAAGGATATTTGTACAGATTAATTCCTTTTTCGAGTAGGTAGATGGTTCTTAAGTACTTGCTCCTTTTAAAACAAAACAAAAAAACTTTTCGCACTTACACCTTTCAAACAAAAACTCCTTTCAAATCCACAATCACAAAGAAAAGAAAAACTTTTGAAAACACAATGAGCAAGTACCTAAGAGTTCGTGGATAACCACGAATAGAAAGGGTGCTAACACCTTCCCTTTCTATAATCTACCTCCCGAACCCGAGAAATATCTCAAAAAGGAATTTTTCTGTGCTTTTGTCCTTTCCTTGTTGGATAAAATAAAAGACGATGGCGACTCTTGCTTACCACGACATTTTGCGAAAACAAACGCAAAATGCGAACCAGCATTCCAAAACAGTCAGTTCTCTTCCCACCGATCACATACTCATAGGCCTCTTAGTTCAAAAGCATGAGCTCAAATCGAAGAAGTGAAGTTGAGACTTTTTTTTGAATTCATGCACACCATGCAATTTGCAAATTCTTGATAACTTGATTTGTGGCCATTTGTTTCACTTAAAACATGGCCCATGACTCATTTGCAATGTACTAAGGCTCATCATGCCAAAGTTTGAGCTGCACATGGGCAAATAAAAAGGTAATCTGTGGTTTTGCAAAAAGTGACATGAAAATGCCTAATCACCAACACTTGATTAATACAAGGAATTAAGTCTTGATCTTTTGCTAATCTCTTCCTGAGATAAAATGGCCTGAAATGCACGTGAAAGGCTTGAGAATTCACGAGGGATTTGAGTGCTTCATGTGCATACCCCACTTTTGCAAAAAACTTTGATTCATTCTTTCTAACCGTTTTCAGTCTGAAATTTCTGCTCAGTTTGTTTTTGCAATTTCATATGATCCGTTCTTGGTCTGTGGTTAATCATTTGGTGTGATTCAAATAGCATGATGTAGATGTTGTTTCTGGCTTTGATTTGCACAAAATTTCATGAAAAATGGCGTGGAAATGAGTATGTACGATGGATCTGAACATGAGCCCTAGGTCTGTTCTTGCGCACGTTTTTAAACTTGTCCGGAGGTTGAAAATGATGTGGTGGCGCGATTCTATTGGTCCATTTGAATTTTGTCTCATTTGGATTATTTGTTTTATTTGACATTTGGTTTGATTTTATTTTCTGATCAAAATTATGAAAAAAATGTCATAGGCTCAAAATTTCATGTAGTTTTTTATTTTAATTTTTCTTGAATTTTTAAATATCATTTGATTGGTTAAAAAAATTCGTGAGTTTAACGAAATTTTTGTTTGATGTTTATTTTTGTTTTAATATTTCCTTTGATCCAAAAATCCCATAAAAAATGTTTTAGACTCCTAAAATTACTTGGAATTTGATTTTGAAATTTGTTTGGTATCTTTCCTGTTTTTGGTTAGAAAATTAATTTGAAAGTTTTATTTGATTTTTTTTTTGTTGTAATTTTTCTTTTAATATTTTCCTTAATCTAAATATCTGAAAAAATTCATGAAACTTAAAAATAATATTTCTGACCTTGTGTATTTTTTTTCAGAATTTTTGAAAATGTTTTCATTGATTTAAAAATTCGTGTTAATTAATGGTTTGTTTGAAATTTGATTTTATTTTGATATTCCCTTTGATCCAAAAATTCCAAAAAAAATCAGGGATGCTTGTTTTTAATTATAATATTTGAATATAATTTTGGTTGGATATTTTTCTTACTTTTGATTAGGTTTTTTATTTTGTGGTTTGATTAATTGTTTAATTGATTAATACATTTTGTGATCCAAGCTTTGTAATACATTCTGTGGAATCCCTCTTCTATTATGCTTGTGAACCATAATGAAATGAATGGGTATGGTTGAGTAGTGTGTAATACTGACTTATAAGGTCTTTTATTGTATTCTTCTATAGCTCCTTTGATCCTTGATTGATATTCACTTGTCAATTCAACATGGTGATGAAAAGGAGCAACCATTTTTTTAGCTTTGACCTAATTGTTGCCTATGCCTACTTGGTGTTTCTCATATCTAATGCTTTGATATTTGCTATTATGCTTTTCCATTGCCTTATTATGTCATCATCCATCCCTTATTTGATTCATCATTTCTCTTTGAGATCATTAATTTGTCTATTGAATGTGCGAGGTACTCTGAGAAAAGTTTTCCATTTTGACTTGATGCTGTAGTGTTCCACTTTATTTATGGAACACAATTGGTTGTTCCTGCACCACTCATGTGCTTTGTATATTTGTTATTCTCTTGCAGGATATATATATATATATATATATATATATATATATATATATATATATATATATATATATATATATATATATATATATATATATATATATATATATATATATATATATATATATATATATATATATATATATATATATATATATATATATATATATATATATATATATATATATATATATATATATATATATATATATATATATATATATATATATATATATATATATATATATATATATATATATATATATATATATATATATATGAGATTGTGACTGCTATACATCACTTGTGGGATGTGTTCATATTTGAAGCCTCAGTGCTTATATTTGATGGCGTGATTTCTGACTTGATTTATTTGCTGATGCTAGCTTGCTTGAAGTTCTCTGGGTTTTTTTTCTTGCTCAGTTGTTGTGGATAGTTATCCGTTTGGTATTGCATTATTTCCTTTTTATTGTTTCCGCTCTTTATTGCTTTCAATTGCATGATGGGACCTCCGTTGCTGATATATGTCAAGAGTCCCTCTGGTTTATTTAAAGACCTATTTAAGGCAATTTAGTCGGCGTGCTAATTGTGATTGTTTAAATTCCTACCTTCGGAGTAGGTATTATGCACGTGTGTTTATATTTGTGCTTGCATTACATTACAGGTGATAAGTTCTCAAAAGAGGAGAGCGGGGAAGGGTCTGTAATTGACCCCCACACATTCCAGTACATGTCATTCCTATGCTCACTTTCTACAAGTAGATGCTCTGAACATGTGCCCAAGATCTGAATGAATTTAAGTCCTTTAAAGGCAAGTTAAAAGGGTTCCCGGAATCGGATTCCCACGCTTTCTTTAGCTCGTGTTGACCATCAATGATGCTTAGTGTACGCACGCACTATGTCTCTTCCCCAAATCTTTCTTTCCATGGTAATTGATACCATGGTTAAGGACCCTTTTGTATTCCCATAATTCTATAGCTTAATTGACTCGGGTGATACACTCCCCTTGGTTGTGGCTTGACCCTTGGTCTGGTGCTTGGTTGCTTGTCTATGGTGGGACCTCCCTTTATATTACTAGGCATGCACATTGTAGGTGTTTGATATTCGAGTGATGCTCGAGCTGTTGTTTGTCCATGTGTTTTGCCATCTGTTTACTTATTTTTTTTGTCACAAGGTCTGTGACATTTTTACCATGCTTCCTTAGGATTACTCGATCAGAGTAGCTTTCGAGCTAGATCTTAGGATAGGAATCCATGCATGCTAACATAGGATAGTGTTGTACCCCAAAATTTGCCCTCGCATTTTTTCCCCAAGAAATCTCAGCTTCAAACATTTCCTGACTTCTCAAACTGACTCAAGAATCGGACAAACGGACTTTTCTTGACAGTCAAGCAGAATTAGGGTTTTTACTGATTTTCAGAGCTCTGAATTGTTTCATACAGTGGGCTTAAGGTTTGGTTGATTTTTGGTTCAATTTTAATCAAGCGAGCGTTGATTTGGCATTTAATCGGGAATTAGGGTTTTATGGGCATATTCTCAGAAGAATTTGAATTCCACAGCACATTGCAGTTTATTTCAAGATTCGGATTAAAATTCGCGTTATCTTGGTTTAATCAGCAAAAGAGACAGTGGTTTTGAATTCAGTACGTTTTGATTGGGCCAGTCAGATACAAGATGCAGTTTTGGATTCACAGTGTTCATGTGTTTGATCAGTCTATCTGGGTTAATTGCTGCTTTGCTTTGGATGTTGGATAAGACAGGTTTATTGGATCAATATTGTTTTATTTTAGTTATTTATTATTCTAAAATTAAATGATTGAATTTATTTTTCAATTGTTTTAATTCTAAGAATTTTAAATAAATAAATAAACAATAAAGAAATCAGAATTAATTGGATAATTTGATTTTCATTGATATTCGAATTATTTGTACAAATTGTTGTTACAAACAATAATTTACATTTAATTTAAATATTACATGGAATGAAAAACTATCCTATTTTCTAAATATTCTTCGTTCTTCATTCCGCTCCGGTATTCCGTTTTTCATCTGCAAAAAGAAACAAGAAAAGTCAGAAAGCATTTAATTAAAAGACAGATAAAAAGTTGCTCATCATTAGGGGCCACTGACTGGGATCAGTTGACCCTCTCTGCAAATCACGGGATTTCTCCCGGTTCACAGAGAGGGAAGATTATTTTTATTTCATGAAATGCAAATGTCAAAAAAATGCATAAGTTACAAATTCAAGCTACATAAGAATCTCAATTTCCAATTCCAAACCATTTAGTTCAAATCCAAACTTCCCATTCAAAACTAAACTGAAAGTCCAATGCCAAAGGTATCAAAGATTTCAAAAGTGCATTTGCTGTCACAAGCATACAGGCTGTCAAAGAAAGATATGGGATATATCACAAAGTCCCAAGATATCAAAGAAATGCAAAGTCAGAGCAAAGCACAAAAGCTGGAGATGAAGATGCAATAGTGTTTTATGCAAGAGATTTTTTCATCATTTCCCTAGTCAAACCCCTTCAGAGCAAGTACAGAATAAAATCATATAATAATTCAAACTGTACTTTGAGAGAGAGTAAAGAGAGATAAAGCAGTTCAGGTTAGGCATAGCAGTTCAGCAGCAGGCCAAGACAGTTCAGAGGAAATAGAAGAAAACAAAAGTTATACAAATCCAAAAAACTAAGCATAGACAGTTCAGCACAAGACAGTTCAGCAGGAAATTCAAAAAGAGATATACAAAGTCAAAAGCCAAACCAGTTCAACACAGTTCAGAAGGCAGATACAACTCACTCCAAACCTTCAAAAAACACCACAACACATCTGAGAACTCAGAGCAAGAACCAGCCTACTGTCCACAAAAACTTCATCCAAACCTGCATCAAGCACTCAACTCTGCCTCAATACAAACCCAGCATAGCAAGCCAATAAAAAAGTTCAGGACAGTTCAGAAGAAGAGAGATACAAAATCAGAAAATAACAAAACTGAGTTGGGCAGCAAGCACAGTTCAGAAGTGAAGAGAAGCAAAAGGTAACCTGCATCAGGCCTCACCCTGTCTCAACCTTCAAAAACACCATAACCTGAATAACCTCAAGCATAAGCATCAGTCATAACCAAAACCACCAATAACCTCACCATACCTACAAATTGATCAAAACCATACCTACAAACTGGTCAAAACCAAGCCAAGCAAACATAAAGATACTGAAACATACCATACTGTCAAAGCTTGAGCCAAACAATAAACAAAAACTGCCTAACCTCTCAAGCATGTCAAAACATGACATCCAACTCAACAATGTTCAAGGCATCAGGGACTCAGAGAAAAACAAAGTGTCAAAGGCAACATAGGCCCTCAGATCTGAGATCATCACTGGGCATCTCAAGGCAACCATTCAGCAAAAATTCCAAGGCAATAACTGTTCAAAGTTATTCAAAAGCTAGCATTCAACAATTCAAAGCAACAGGCATACAGCAACTCAGGGAGCCTCAGAAGCAAGCTTCATCATAGGCCAAGGCAACATACAGAATTCCCAAGGCAACGCAAGCAGTAGAGAAGAAGAAAACTAGTCAAAACATCGTTTCAACGGTAGCAAAGGGACAAGAGGTAAAGAAGTGAGGAATTAGGGTTTCTCAGTGCATATCATCATCAAAACCTTAAGCATAAGCAACAAGAGTGAAGTTACCAGGAAAGCGTCAAACGCGAAGCAAGTTCCATCACCGCCGTTCCGGCCTCCTGAAGCATCACCCCTTCGCCTCTCCTCCATCTCCCAAAATCAGGTAGCAATATTCTTCCCTTTCACCTCATAAAACGAAAATATAAAACTCAGTTTAAAACGAATCCGAACCACGCGAATCCAGAAAAGAAAGATAAAGACATAACATCTTAGGACTAACCTTGTTTCAAAGGATGCGGATTTCCTGCCTTGAAGGGAAGAGGGTGTGAGGATGATGTTGGTGGCCGGAGGAAGCTCAGGAAGCCTAATCGGAGAAGACTCAACAAACGGCGCCGCTGATTAACCCTAGAGCCCTTTGTCTCAATTGAACCAACATTTGCCTAACCCTAATTTCATTTTTGCTTGACGTGGGCCTGACCCATTCTCAGTTATGCTAAGCCCATTAATCACTAACCTAAACAATACTTATTTCCTCTTTCATATATAACACTAACCATTTTTGTTAATTTCCAAAAGCAATGTTTTTATTCCTTAAGAAATACTAACTTAATTAAAATGCTCTTTTTTTATTATCATAAGGTTAAGACATTTTTTTAGATAAGATATTTGTACATACATATTATATTAAAAATTAATTTTTGTACATATCATATAAGTTAAATTTGAAAATATTTTCTTTTAATTAATACACATTTGCATATAAAATAACCAAATACTTTTTATACATAATTAAATTGAAGATACTTTTTAATTAAAATGCATATTTGTACATATTATACATTTTTCATACATAATTAAAATTAAACTCTTTGTTTTTTTTTAGTTAACATTCTTTTTGTACATAATAATTCAATACATCTTTTAATATTGAAATTCACAAGCATTTGACTAAAATACTTTTAATTAAATCTTAACATTTAATCAAAACACTTCTTTTCTTTTGTACACAATTAAAACATACAAAAATCAAGATTCATTTAAAAACATGTATCTAGGTCAAAACCCTAATACGCTCAACTTCACATTTCGCACTTGTACATAATTACACAATTCACATACATATACACTTGTACACTTACACAACACATTACCCTATACACATGTTTATCTTACATTTATATTTGATATTCGTTTTGATCGCACATTCGATTTGGTTGTAAATTATTGGGTACTATAAGTCTCATCCCCTTGTACATTTATACCCCCACTCCCGGACACTATTTTGTAATAGCGTAGATTTACATTCCGCAATTTACAGTTTTCCAATTATACCATGGTTAGACCTAGGGTTTGTATGTACATAAAATCAAACGCTAGATAACCTAATACAAGACAAATACATGTAATCAATACACAATCACACTTGCACCCCCTAGGGTAATCCCACATGTTGCCTTCCAAATGGGCCATGCTTGCACGTCGAATGTCTTCGGCAAAACAAAATCAAATGATCATAAGTCCCTCGATGACGCTTTCGAAAGTCGCCTATCAAAATGATCAAGTCCCTTCAAGCAAATTGCCAAAGACACTTGGCACCATTGCATTCATGGTCCATACGATGACCCGCGCCCGTCCCGAATAAACTTCCTAAACGCAAGATTGTCTACCAATTTCAATGGTAGAACAAAATTGTTAGAAGAGGTTAAAACATGACAAAAACCTTTGAGTACAATAGGGTAGACAAAACTCTTAGTTACTTGAGATCAAACTTGCAAAAACACTTGCCTTCTTTTCAAAAACCACAATCCACAACACTTTCAAAAATCAACTTTTCAAACTTTTGAAACATCTTTTCGAAAAGATATGCGCCTTTGTAAAACATTCGAGTAAAGAATTATTACAAGGTTGGCCTAAGACAAGGCATCTTTTTCCAAAACATTTTCAAAAAGCACCCACACACACACCATTTTCAAAGCAATCGAAAAACAAGGCAAGTGATCTAAAAAACCAAGTAACTAAGAGCCCATGGATAACCATGGATGAAAAGGGTGCTAATACCTTCCCTTTTCATAATCTACCCCCCGAACCCACGAAATATCTCAAAAGGTTTTTGC
Organism: Vicia faba; assembly: GCA_948472305.1. Taxonomy (NCBI): domain Eukaryota; kingdom Viridiplantae; phylum Streptophyta; class Magnoliopsida; order Fabales; family Fabaceae; genus Vicia; species Vicia faba. Next base: position 853,747,759 of record OX451741.1, read on the forward strand.
TGTGCTTTTTAACCTTTCCTTTAGGATAAAGTAAAAAGTCGGTGGCGACTCTTGCTTAACCGCACAAGTGCGAATACGAACGCAAAACACTAGTCAGTTCTCCCACCGTATCACAGAACTGGCGACTCTGCTGGGGAGTATTTTAAAGTGGGGTTACCTTAAGGTTTAGATCACCTTTACTTTTAATTGATTGCTTTGCTTGCTTTACATTTGTGGGCTTTGTATCGGAGTTTTATAGATCCTAACCCGGATCTAGGGAAACCCTTTTAGGTAGCAACAAGGCTGTGAGGGAACTATGCGGGGTATACCGACATGGTTGAAGCAGTCTGCTACGTTGATGTGGCACTTTGGTGTGTACCGGTAACCCTTGAGTTCAGTCAAGGAGAGTACGGGGCCGCCGCGTGGTGTCGCGAAGCATCAACTGACCATAAAACCTTAATTGACCATCTTAGCCCCTTTAGGGTAGTGAGATGACTACTTTGGTGTACTCCGAAGTCGGTTGATACTCGATACTACACTCAATTGAGGGTTGTTTTCCTGGGATATTTTGATCGCCAGTCGGTGGCTAAATCGAAACGATGAACAATGAAAGCAATCCAGTGATATTGGGACCTCTAGAACCCGGTTACTTTTGGTAGGACAGGTTTTAACCAACAAACTGAAAGAGGGTAATACCCAGACCTCATGCAAGCCTAAACCTAAGGCCTTGTGTGCTTTGTGTGAATATTGGTTGCCTGTATATACACTCACTTGCTTGTGCATACATGCACATAACATCATGACATCATACCATAGCATTTTGGCATTTTCAATAACCATTTCAAGGATCCCGAGGGTTCTGTTGATGCAGGATTACGTTGAACCAGACATCTATCAAGGGGCAAGAGGTTTTTCCTCTAACCAATCTAGTCAAAGTTCAAGTGCAACAACTTGAATCAGGGGCTATGACCCACTCGACATGGTGAGCTTGATTCTAGTGGAAAGACATCCACCGACACAAAGTTCTCCAGTCAAAGATCAAGTGCAACAACTTGAATCAGTGGCTATGACCCACTCGACATGGTGAGCTCGATTCTAGTAAAAGAACGTCCACCAGTGCAAAGTTCCCCAATCAAAGATTGAAGTTCAACCTCTAACATTTTCTTGTGTATACCCCAAGAGGTCCCTGAAAACATTGCATATATATCACACATATCATTGCATAACAGGTTTCTCCTCTACAGGTCTCCTTATTCTTCCTACTGTTTATTTCAGTAAGATGGATATGGAGCAAACGGTGAAAGAGCTCCAGGCTCAAAATGCTCAATTCCAACAAATGCTTCTGGCTATGGGGAAAGGGCAAGAAGATCTGACAGCTCTCCTCCTCAAAGACAAGAAGAAGAAGTCCAAGAAGGCAGCCCGCATCCTGAACTTGAGGAGAAGGCCTAAGACCCAAGACCTTGCAACTCCATCCAACACAGTGGTTAGTCTTGAAGAAGACCACAATGTGGAGATTGGTGAAGCTGGCTACTCTGAGGAACAATATCCTCTCACTGATGACAAGTACAAAGAGTTGGAGAATCGCCTTAATGCTATGGAGATCCAACAAATACCTGGCTTGGATTTAGGAGACATAGGGTTGGTTCCTGGATTGGTCATCCCTCCAAAATTCAAAGTTCCTACCGTTGCTCTGTACGACGGAGTTTCTTGCCCTAAGATGCATCTAAGGTCTTATGTCCGCAAGATTCAACCATACACAGCTGATAAGAGGCTTTGGATCCATTTCTTCCAGGAAAGTTTAGTAGGGGCTCATCTCGAGTGGTTCTATCAATTGGAGAGTTCTCGCATCCACACCTGGGAAGATCTAGCCAGGGCTTTTTACGAACAGTATCGGTACAATGCTGATCTCGCACCAACTCGTGTGCAGTTGCAGAACATGACCATGGGTTCTGACGGAAGCTTCAAAGGGTATGCTCAAAAATGGAGAGATCTGGCTGGTAGAGTGCAACCCCCTCTAACTGACAGAGAGCTGATTGACATCTTCATGGGAACTTTGACAGGGCCTTTCTTCAAGCACTTAATTGGAAGCTCCTCAGCCGGGTTCACCGAGCTAATACTAACCGGCGAAAGGGTCGAAGCTGGCATCAAAAGTGGAAAGATCCCGGGAGCTACAACCTCCGATACTCAGATAACTCCCTACAACGGGAAGAAAGAGTCTAATGCTGGGAACAGTCAAAGGAGTCGTCATGATGCAGGGGCAGTCCTGGTCTCTGGTTCTACATCACGCCGACAACAACCAAGGGGTAGTCAACAACGACCAGACGAGCCTAAGAGACAGTTCACCAACATCAACATGCCATGGTCTCAAGCACTGCAACACTTGTTGAAGATGAATCTGATCGCATTGATAGGGCCTCATCCCAATCCCAAGACCTCGTCTCCTAACTACAATCCTAATGCAACTTGTGCTTATCATTCTGACAGTCCCGGGCATGACACTGACGATTGTTGGGCTTTGAAGTATAAGATCCAGAATTTGATTGACGCCAAGGAGATCGAGTTTGGTCCTCCAGGGACTCCAGCATGATCATTGCTCCTGTGCCAGCTCATTGAGATTGCGTTTGTTTCATTATGAATTTTCAAAGTTGTAATTTCTTTTGCTGTCAAACAATTATCTGTTGATGTTAAACTCTGTTTTCATTAATGCATTGCATATGTTTGTCTTGAATTCATCCATTCGTTTCACTACTCTTATGCTTTTCTTTATGATATTCGACTCTTGATAAAAAGCTACAAGCCTTTAGAGGGAGGATGACGAAATAATACCGTGATCTTATACAGTATGCTTTTGAACAGACCGTGCTGATGATGTACAGGCATTTCTTTCAATTCCCAAACACTGGAGTTATAAGGAAGTTAATCCCTAGTCAACCCCTTCAAGCCAAAGAAGTAGGAGTTTCCTGTTCTAAACGATCAAAACCTTTGATATAAACCTGGGGCAGGGTAGTATCTCGGTTAATTCAAAAAATGCGCATTGAAGTCGCAAACTCTCAGTTCGTAATACAACGAATGACGAATGACAAGAGAAAGCATTCCTTTGGAATCAAAAGACCAGGGTGGTTCCCTATCACATAGACAGTCAATCTCTCAAAAGAGAAAAGCCCACCAAGCCAAAACCTATAAAGGAGGCTTAAGAAAGCTGGGGCATCCCGCTGACAGTAATCCCGGAAACGGTAACAGTCAGGCAAAAGTTAGGGATAACAAGTCAAAATCAAAGTAGTGAGGTCATTACAAAACCCTCAACAACATGAAAAGTGTTGAAAAAGAAAAAGGAGATGATGACTGTCTCCCAAAAATTCAAACTGGTGAACCATCGCCCAAAAATCGTTCCAAACTCAAAACAGAGTGCGACGCACAATTAACTGAGCTTAGGTTGAAGAACATCACGAAGAGCGGGTGGGTACAAATATACTTTGAGCCTCTATCCTTTGTTTCTTAAACCGTGAACCAGGCCACGTTATAACCCTTCAAAAGTCCTAATTGAAGCATGGGATAGTTCGAAAGCATACTGTTACAAAAGGTATCCTGACTCCTGTAGGGCTTTGCTCTAAATCTCGTGTTAATTTGTCTTATGAAAAGTTTTCTGCTAAAAACGTATTTTTCAAAATTTCAAAGACAAACATAAACTTTGCATTATTCGAATATCACTGTCTGCATTTAACCCCTTTTGTTTGACAGCGAAGAAGTTCATACAGCGAATGTTCGGAGGAACGAAAACTCTCTCAGTAAGTCAAAATCACTTCAAAAGGGTGACATTTCCATCAAATCTCCTATCAACAAGGGGCATGACATGTCACAATTCAATTAACCTGGGGCAGTCCAGTCAAGGTCCAACAGATCTTTCAAAGTTCAGTTAACCTGGGGCAGTCCAGTCAAGATTTCAAGAAATCTCTCAATATGCAGAGTAATCTGATTCAAGATTCCTTCTTCACCACTTGGGGCATTCGAATGTCAAAAGTGTTCAATTCCCGATGCAGTTTTACACGGACTCATCATGAAGCAACCCTACACAGGTTCCTTCTCAAATTCCCGACGCAGTTTTACACGGACTCATCATGAAGCAACCCTACACAGGTTCCTTCTCAAATTCCCGACGCAGTTTTACACGGACTCATCATGAAGCAACCCTACACAGGTTCCTTCTCAAATTCCCGATGCAGTTTTACACGGACTCATCATGAAGCAACCCTACACAGGTTCCTTCTCAAATTCCCGACGCAGTTTTACACGGACTCATCATGAAGCAACCCTACACAGGTTCCTTCTCAAATTCCCGATGCAGTTTTACACGGACTCATCATGAAGCAACCCTACACAGGTTCCTTCTCAAATTCCCGACGCAGTTTTACACGGACTCATCATGAAGCAACCCTACACAGGTTCTTTCTCAAACGCTCGATGCAGTCTTACACGGATTCATCATCAAGAAACCCTACACCGGTTCCTTCTCAAAACCGATGAAGTTTTTACACAAGCTCATCATCAGGAAACCCTACCCCGGTTCCCCTTCAAGACTTCTGAAACAAGTTTACGGATTCTTCCCTACAACGGACGCCAATCTACCGACTTGTTCAGATCCTTATCAAGATTTCTGAAAACAGTTCATGGATTCATCCCAACAACGGATGTTAATCTATCAACTTGTTCAGATGCAACCTTTGAATTTAGTTTACGGATGCTTACCAACAACGGATGCTGCTCTATTACTGATTCAACTTCAAGACTTCTGAAAACAGTTCACGGGTTCTCCAAGTAAACGGATGTTAACCTATCACTTGTTCAGATTTTTCTCAAGCTAACAACCACGGAAGATCGCATTCCCCAGAATTCTCCCTATCCCCAGCGGAGTTCATCAAAATTCCCCAGCAGTAACTTATCTCTGTAAATCCCCAGCCAGGGAATCCTCAGGAATTCAATTCCCCTCAGAGTTTAAGCTTCAGTATCCCCAGCAGATCAAGAGCTTCAAGTGGACAATCCCCAACGAAGTCAGACTTTTAAACCTTCTCCCCACAGAGTTTTGGAAGGACAAATCTTGAGTTCCCCAGTGAAGTCTCCAGAGTTACTTCCCATCAAGCTGACGATTCTCAAATCTGACCTCCCCAGCATGAGTCTGCTAGTTTGGGACTCCCCAGTAGAGGTCATCAGGAATTCTCTTCCCCAGCGACAGCCAAGGATTTGTTTTCCCCGGCAGCAGTCAAGACGCTTTTATCTTCAGCCATCTCGGAATCACGTATCCTTGGCAAGATTAGCTCATCAGCTTACATGCGCATCCATCACATTCATTGATGTCACGTACATTGCATCATGCATCATAACATTGCATACAACTAACCCTTTACCTTTTCAGGCAAGATCAGTCGACAGACACAGATCATCTCCTGAGATTCATCCAAAATAGTTCAGATGTGACCCGGACACGGCGACATTCTGATACTTATTCCAGATTCATTCAGACGTATCAGCAGAAACCTTACACCGTTTCCTCTTCAATTTCTCAACTTCTGAAACAAGTTTACGGATTCTTCCCTACAACGGATGTCAACCTACCAACTGATTCAGACTCTTCTCGAACTTTTGAAGACAGTTTACGGATTCTTCCCTACAACGGACGTCAATCTACCAACTGATTCAGACTCTTCTCAATTTTTGAAAATAGGTTACGGACGCTTCCCAACAACGGATGCTGCTCCATTGCTTGTTCAGTCCCAACTCCTAAAAATAGTTTACAGATTCTCCAAACACGGACATCAATCTGTTGCTTGTTCAGACCCCAATTCAGAGATATTCCAAAACAGGGATGCCCTCCTGACATTTGTCCACTCACCATTGACGTACAGCTCAACATCACCATATGGCATCTATAAGCCCATCCTCCTACCAGCAGTCGCCGAATGGCATCGTTAAGCCCATTCTCAGATGGCATCTCTAAGCCCATCCCCCGACAAATTTCTTTCGCACCAGGTGGCATCTTTAAGCCCATCACCAAATGGCATCTTTAAGCCCATTCACCTCCACCGTCACATCGACGAGCGCAAATTTTCTGGGCACATTAGTGTCCAATCTCCTTTTACCTTCAAGTCGCGAAAGGCAAACTTGCCAATCTAACTCTTCAGGTCAAAGAAGATTGAACAGGGGCAACTGTTGTACCCCAAAATTTGCCCTCGCATTTTTTCCCCAAGAAATCTCAGCTTCAAACATTTCCTGACTTCTCAAACTGACTCAAGAATCGGACAAACGGACTTTTCTTGACAGTCAAGCAGAATTAGGGTTTTTACTGATTTTCAGAGCTCTGAATTGTTTCATACAGTGGGCTTAAGGTTTGGTTGATTTTTGGTTCAATTTTGATCAAGCGAGCGTTGATTTGGCATTTAATCGGGAATTAGGGTTTTATGGGCATATTCTCAGAAGAATTTGAATTCCACAGCACATTGCAGTTTATTTCAAGATTCGGATTAAAATTCGCGTTATCTTGGTTTAATCAGCAAAAGAGACAGTGGTTTTGAATTCAGTACGTTTTGATTGGGCCAGTCAGATACAAGATGCAGTTTTGGATTCACAGTGTTCATGTGTTTGATCAGTCTATCTGGGTTAATTGCTGCTTTGCTTTGGATGTTGGATAAGACAGGTTTATTGGATCAATATTGTTTTATTTTAGTTATTTATTATTCTAAAATTAAATGATTGAATTTATTTTTCAATTGTTTTAATTCTAAGAATTTTAAATAAATAAATAAACAATAAAGAAATCAGAATTAATTGGATAATTTGATTTTCATTGATATTCGAATTATTTGTACAAATTGTTGTTACAAACAATAATTTACATTTAATTTAAATATTACATGGAATGAAAAACTATCCTATTTTCTAAATATTCTTCGTTCTTCATTCCGCTCCGGTATTCCGTTTTTCATCTGCAAAAAGAAACAAGAAAAGTCAGAAAGCATTTAATTAAAAGACAGATAAAAAGTTGCTCATCATTAGGGGCCACTGACTGGGATCAGTTGACCCTCTCTGCAAATCACGGGATTTCTCCCGGTTCACAGAGAGGGAAGATTATTTTTATTTCATGAAATGCAAATGTCAAAAAAATGCATAAGTTACAAATTCAAGCTACATAAGAATCTCAATTTCCAATTCCAAACCATTTAGTTCAAATCCAAACTTCCCATTCAAAACTAAACTGAAAGTCCAATGCCAAAGGTATCAAAGATTTCAAAAGTGCATTTGCTGTCACAAGCATACAGGCTGTCAAAGAAAGATATGGGATATATCACAAAGTCCCAAGATATCAAAGAAATGCAAAGTCAGAGCAAAGCACAAAAGCTGGAGATGAAGATGCAATAGTGTTTTATGCAAGAGATTTTTTCATCATTTCCCTAGTCAAACCCCTTCAGAGCAAGTACAGAATAAAATCATATAATAATTCAAACTGTACTTTGAGAGAGAGTAAAGAGAGATAAAGCAGTTCAGGTTAGGCATAGCAGTTCAGCAGCAGGCCAAGACAGTTCAGAGGAAATAGAAGAAAACAAAAGTTATACAAATCCAAAAAACTAAGCATAGACAGTTCAGCACAAGACAGTTCAGCAGGAAATTCAAAAAGAGATATACAAAGTCAAAAGCCAAACCAGTTCAACACAGTTCAGAAGGCAGATACAACTCACTCCAAACCTTCAAAAAACACCACAACACATCTGAGAACTCAGAGCAAGAACCAGCCTACTGTCCACAAAAACTTCATCCAAACCTGCATCAAGCACTCAACTCTGCCTCAATACAAACCCAGCATAGCAAGCCAATAAAAAAGTTCAGGACAGTTCAGAAGAAGAGAGATACAAAATCAGAAAATAACAAAACTGAGTTGGGCAACAAGCACAGTTCAGAAGTGAAGAGAAGCAAAAGGTAACCTGCATCAGGCCTCACCCTGTCTCAACCTTCAAAAACACCATAACCTGAATAACCTCAAGCATAAGCATCAGTCATAACCAAAACCACCAATAACCTCACCATACCTACAAATTGATCAAAACCATACCTACAAACTGGTCAAAACCAAGCCAAGCAAACATAAAGATACTGAAACATACCATACTGTCAAAGCTTGAGCCAAACAATAAACAAAAACTGCCTAACCTCTCAAGCATGTCAAAACATGACATCCAACTCAACAATGTTCAAGGCATCAGGGACTCAGAGAAAAACAAAGTGTCAAAGGCAACATAGGCCCTCAGATCTGAGATCATCACTGGGCATCTCAAGGCAACCATTCAGCAAAAATTCCAAGGCAATAACTGTTCAAAGTTATTCAAAAGCTAGCATTCAACAATTCAAAGCAACAGGCATACAGCAACTCAGGGAGCCTCAGAAGCAAGCTTCATCATAGGCCAAGGCAACATACAGAATTCCCAAGGCAACGCAAGCAGTAGAGAAGAAGAAAACTAGTCAAAACATCGTTTCAACGGTAGCAAAGGGACAAGAGGTAAAGAAGTGAGGAATTAGGGTTTCTCAGTGCATATCATCATCAAAACCTTAAGCATAAGCAACAAGAGCGAAGTTACCAGGAAAGCGTCAAACGCGAAGCAAGTTCCATCACCGCCGTTCCGGCCTCCTGAAGCATCACCCCTTCGCCTCTCCTCCATCTCCCAAAATCAGGTAGCAATATTCTTCCCTTTCACCTCATAAAACGAAAATATAAAACTCAGTTTAAAACGAATCCGAACCACGCGAATCCAGAAAAGAAAGATAAAGACATAACATCTTAGGACTAACCTTGTTTCAAAGGATGCAGATTTCCTGCCTTGAAGGGAAGAGGGTGTGAGGATGATGTTGGTGGCCGGAGGAAGCTCAGGAAGCCTAATCGGAGAAGACTCAACAAACGGCGCCGCTGATTAACCCTAGAGCCCTTTGTCTCAATTGAACCAACATTTGCCTAACCCTAATTTCATTTTTGCTTGACGTGGGCCTGACCCATTCTCAGTTATGCTAAGCCCATTAATCACTAACCTAAACAATACTTATTTCCTCTTTCATATATAACACTAACCATTTTTGTTAATTTCCAAAAGCAATGTTTTTATTCCTTAAGAAATACTAACTTAATTAAAATGCTCTTTTTTTATTATCATAAGGTTAAGACATTTTTTTAGATAAGATATTTGTACATACATATTATATTAAAAATTAATTTTTGTACATATCATATAAGTTAAATTTGAAAATATTTTCTTTTAATTAATACACATTTGCATATAAAATAACCAAATACTTTTTATACATAATTAAATTGAAGATACTTTTTAATTAAAATGCATATTTGTACATATTATACATTTTTCATACATAATTAAAATTAAACTCTTTGTTTTTTTTTAGTTAACATTCTTTTTGTACATAATAATTCAATACATCTTTTAATATTGAAATTCACAAGCATTTGACTAAAATACTTTTAATTAAATCTTAACATTTAATCAAAACACTTCTTTTCTTTTGTACACAATTAAAACATACAAAAATCAAGATTCATTTAAAAACATGTATCTAGGTCAAAACCCTAATACGCTCAACTTCACATTTCGCACTTGTACATAATTACACAATTCACATACATATACACTTGTACACTTACACAACACATTACCCTATACACATGTTTATCTTACATTTATATTTGATATTCGTTTTGATCGCACATTCGATTTGGTTGTAAATTATTGGGTACTATAAGTCTCATCCCCTTGTACATTTATACCCCCACTCCCGGACACTATTTTGTAATAGCGTAGATTTACATTCCGCAATTTACAGTTTTCCAATTATACCATGGTTAGACCTAGGGTTTGTATGTACATAAAATCAAACGCTAGATAACCTAATACAAGACAAATACATGTAATCAATACACAATCACACTTGCACCCCCTAGGGTAATCCCACATGTTGCCTTCCAAATGGGCCATGCTTGCACGTCGAATGTCTTCGGCAAAACAAAATCAAATGATCATAAGTCCCTCGATGACGCTTTCGAAAGTCGCCTATCAAAATGATCAAGTCCCTTCAAGCAAATTGCCAAAGACACTTGGCACCATTGCATTCATGGTCCATACGATGACCCGCGCCCGTCCCGAATAAACTTCCTAAACGCAAGATTGTCTACCAATTTCAATGGTAGAACAAAATTGTTAGAAGAGGTTAAAACATGACAAAAACCTTTGAGTACAATAGGGTAGACAAAACTCTTAGTTACTTGAGATCAAACTTGCAAAAACACTTGCCTTCTTTTCAAAAACCACAATCCACAACACTTTCAAAAATCAACTTTTCAAAATTTTGAAACATCTTTTCGAAAAGATATGCGCCTTTGTAAAACATTCGAGTAAAGAATTATTACAAGGTTGGCCTAAGACAAGGCATCTTTTTCCAAAACATTTTCAAAAAGCACCCACACACACACCATTTTCAAAGCAATCGAAAAACAAGGCAAGTGATCTAAAAAACCAAGTAACTAAGAGCCCATGGATAACCATGGATGAAAAGGGTGCTAATACCTTCCCTTTTCATAATCTACCCCCCGAACCCACGAAATATCTCAAAAGGTTTTTGCTGTGCTTTTTAACCTTTCCTTTAGGATAAAGTAAAAAGTCGGTGGCGACTCTTGCTTAACCGCACAAGTGCGAATACGAACGCAAAACACTAGTCAGTTCTCCCACCGTATCACAGATAGAAACTTCCATTTTTCATCCTCAACCTTAGGGTCAATCATTGTATGATAACATTAGGGGTAGTGCTAGGCTAGTCTACCTTAGTTATTTTTCCTTTCTTTGTATATTGCATCTTAAAACTAAAACTTCTTCTTGGAAAATCATAAAAACATCTATAATAAACTTAAATCCTTCTTCAAGGTAAAAAATACAAACCAACCTTAATTGTTTGTGCGCCTTTTGGTTTTGTTTCAAACCTTGTCAAACTGATGTTTCGCCATCTTTGCCATGATATTTTGTTATCTTTTTGCCGGTGTTTCTCCATCACGCTTATTAGTTATCCTACTTTGATTCTTAATATCATTGTTAGGTGTGATGCTTTATCCTCTGTATAGCTGATGTTTGCCATCTTTGCCATGATATTTTGTTATCTTTCCGCCGGTGTTTCGCCATCGCGCATGTTAGTTATCCTACTTTGATTCTCAATATCATTTTTAGGTGCGATGCTTTATCCTCTGTATAGTTGATGTTTTTGCTATCTTTGCCATGTTATCTTGCTATCTTTTAGCGGATATTTCTCCATCGCATATGTTTGTTATTGATGTTTCTCCATCTTTGCCATGCTATCTTGCTATCTTTTTTCCGATGTTTCACCATTGCATATGTTTGTAGCCGATGTTTCGCCATCACACATGTTTGTTATCCTACTTTGATTTTCGATATCATTGTTAGGTGTTTTGTTTCATTGTCTTGTCTGATATTTTGTTATCATGCTGATGTTTTATCATATTATCTGAGTTTGTGTTGCCATGCGATGTCTTGTCATCTCTCTTGCTATTTTATCATCATTGTTGATATTTTTGTCCTTCTATCTGATGTTTTGCCATATTGACTGTTTCTTTTGTTTTCTTAACTAAAAAACACAAACCAACCAAAATATATGAGCTGAACTATGGCTGCTCTGATTCCTTAAAAGGGATACGTTGGTGGAGATTTTTGTGGGGCCTAATCGAGTATATCTTTGTAAATATTCCTTTCTTTTACCCACACTTTCTTTTCCTTTTCCTTTGCATGCATTCCCTTTTCAGCTTTAAGCCTCAGATATAGATTTTACACACCCATTAGATTAGAACAACAAGAGTGGATATCGTAGAGTACTAAGGGCGTGTGGGGTGCTAATACCTTCCCCTTGCATAACATACTCCCTTACCCGATCTCTCGGTCGTTTGATCATGATTTCACCTTCTTCGGGTTTTCTCGATGTTTACCTTTCCCTCTCGGTGGAATAAAAGACGTTTGGTGGCGACTTTATTGATTTTATTATCGAATGACGGTTTGGCCGGTTGTTTCAGCCTCTAGTCGAAGGAAGACCTCTGATTATATACTTGACTTTATTAGAGAATTCAATGGGGTGTATGTTGGGCCAACATGATGAGTCTGGCTGAAAAGAGCATACAATATACTACCTTAGAAAAAAGTTTACCGACTGTGAAACCAGATATTCACTGCTCGAGAAAACTTATTGCGCTTTGATGGGCTGCTCGCCGGCTAAGACAGTATATGTTGACTCACACCACTTTATTGATTTCTAAGATGGACCGCATCAAGTATATCTTCGAGAAGCTAGCTCTCTCCGGACGAATAACTAGATGGCAAATGATATTGACTAAATACGATATCCAATACACTACATAAAAAGCAATAAAGGAAAGTGTATTGGCGGATCATTTGGCCCATCAAGCTATTGATGACTACCAATCCATGAACTTTGAATTCCTGGATGAGAATATCATGCTGATAACTGATTGTAAAAAGCCTGGACCCTATGAAGGACCTGAACAAGGATCCCAATGGACTATGGTTTTTAATGGAGCTTCCAATGCATTGGGTAATGGAATTGGTGTCGTGATCATTTCTCCCAACGGTTGCCATACATCACAGCCAGACTTTGTTTCGACTGTACAAATAACATGGCCGAGTATGAAGCATGTATCTTGGGTCTAAAGGTTGCCATTGACCTAAGAATCAAATTTTTAAGCATCTACGGAGACTCAACTCTGGTGACCAGTCAAGTTAAAGGAGAGTGGGAGACTAAACATCTAAATTTGATCCCCTACAAAGAGCATGTGCTAACCTTGATCCCATACTTTGAAGAGGTCACCTTTGAACAATTTACAAGGGAAGAAAATTATTTGGAAGATGCCTTACAACTATGTCTTCTATGTTCAAGGTCAATTGGGACAACGAAGCTCCTAGAATTACTATCGAAAGATTTGACGAACCTGCATACTGTTATGAGATTAACACTGATGAAGAAAAGCCATGGTATCATGAAATGAGGAGGTACCTTGAAGCACAAGAGTATCCTGAAGGAGCTTCAATCAATGAAAAAAAAAATTCTGCCAAGGTTCTTAGCCAAATTCTTCCTAAGCAATGGGATCCTGTACAAGCGCAACCATGATTCTATTATGCTATGTTGTATGGACAAGAAGGAAGCAGAAAAGATCATGAAGGACATGCATGAGGGTATCTTTGGAACTCATTCTAGTGGACACGCTATGGCCAAGAAGATTCTGAGGGCTGGTTACTATTTTTCGACTATGGAAATTGATTGCCACCATCACTCAAGGACTTGCCATAAGTAACAAATCTATACCGACAATGTTCATGTGCCTCCAATACCTCTAAACATCATGACTGCTCCGTGGCCATTTACAATGTGGGGCATTGACATGATTGGAGAAATAAAACCCACTGCCTCTAATGGACATAGTTTTATCCTCGTTGCCATTGATTACTTCACCAAATAGGTCGAAGTTGCTTCATTTGCCTCAGTCACTAAGAACGTTGTAGCCCGATTCATCAAGCATAACCTCATATGCCAGTAAGGCATCCCTGGAAGGATCATCACTGACAATGGAACCAACCTCAACAATGCCATGATTACTGAACTTTGTACGCAGTTCAAAATCAAGCATCACAACTCTTCTCCTTACAGACCTAAGATGAATGGTGCGTTAGAAGCCGCCAACAAAAACATAAAGAATATTATGCAAAAGATGGTGGTAACTATAAAGATTGGCATGATATGCTACCATTTTATCTTCATGGCTACCGTACTTCGGCTCGAACATCAACTGGGCAACCCCTTTCTCTTTAGTCTATGGCATGGAAGTTATCTTGCATGTTGAAGTGCAGATTCCTTCTCTGAGGATTATGAAAGAGGCAGGCTTAGACGAAGATGAATGGATTCAGACAAGGTTGGATCAATTGAATTTGATTGATGAAAAGAGATTGGCTGCTGTTTTTCATGGTCAAATGTATCAAAAGCGTGTGATCAAGGCATTCAACAAAAAGATCAAACCTCGAGTATACCAGGCTGAAAACTTGGTAATAAAGTGCATCATTTTACCATAAGGCGATCCCATGGGAAAATGGACTCCCACTTATGAAAGGCTATTTGTTGTCAAGAAAGTATTCTCTGGCGGAGCTATGATGCTAACCACTATGGACGACGAAGATTTCCCGCATCCTGTGAATGCGGACATAGTAAAAAAATACTACATATAAAGAATGACCTGTTAGGTTGACATACCTAGGCAAAAATAAGGGCATCCCGATGAACCAAAAGCATTCAGGCAAAAATTAGGGATATATACAAAATATTATACACCCGGTAACTCGAAAACCTGAAAGGGCGACTCAGGAAAAAAAAGGGTATCCTGGTAGACTGAAAACCTGAAAGGGAGGTCCAGGAAAAAGTTAAGGATAAAAAGCGTATGACTATGTCATGTAGGATCACTAACAGTCATATTTATTACCAAGGTCAAAATTTCAAATGGTACGAGATCAATTCAATCGACTTCTTTCGACGGCAAGGGATGGTATTCGAAGACATAGGGGCAAAGCGGAGTTAGAACCTGACGAGATCATATCCACATGGCCATATAATTTTTGTTTTCACTTTGTATTCTTTTTTTGACGACTTCCTCTTACTAGGATTTTCGTCTCCCTGTACAAAAACGCTTGTTTATAGGCAGATTATCAATACAAATATACTTTGAAGTGCAAAACTTTTGTTTTTTCGGTTTTGATTGCAAAAAATGTCCAATGACTAAAGTTGAATGAACATATGCATGTGAACATGATTAACTGTTAATAAATGTATGCACAAAAATAGTAATAATAATTTGCTCAAGGATTTGGGGTATCCCCACAGAGTTACTTCAATGAGATTATCCCCACAAAGTGAATTCATACATCCAGAGTTCCAATCAGCATATTTCCTGGAAATTCTCTTCCCCTACAAAAATTCTTCCTCAGGTGAATACATTTCCCCAATAAGGTCTTCAGGATACCTTCCTCGACATGGTTTATTTCCCCAACAGACTACAATCTCCCCAGCTTGAGTTTACTTCTCGGACTATTACAAATCAACGGACAACACCCCTCGTCTCCAACAGAGTAGATACTATCACCAAAAAAATTGCTGCAAAGTCGGGAACCCGACCAGATACCAGTTAACTTCATCCTCCCTGGACGATCATAAGTGTTATCATCTCTTTTATTCCCAGCCAGGGCATATGGGAATTAAATTCCCCAGTAGAGAAATGGATATCCAAGGTTCTTAAACTCTACTCCCCAAACAAAAATCAACACTCCCTGCAGAGTTTCCTCAAACAGCAAACAGGAATTCCCAACAGAAGCATTCTAAAACAAAATACACATACTCTTCATCCCCAGCAGTTGTCAAGGACTTATTTTCCAGACAAAGATACACTTCAATAACATTTCACATTCATACATCACGGCATATGCATACAAAATGCATATAGCACAATCTCATTTATTTTGAGAACATCATTACATAATGCATGCATCATTACATTGCATTACAACTAATTCTTTACCTTTTCAGGAAAGAACAGTCACCAGATGAATGCCATCAAAGACAAACATTTTTATCTGCTGGTTCAGTTTAAATCAATCAATGATTTATCCTGATTCCATTCCGGTAGAAAATTTCTTCGGTTCAGTTAAATCGCTCCGAAGATTTATACTGATTCATTATCCAGTTAAAGATTATTCAAGACCTCTGCTGGTTCGGTTTAAACCAATCAATGATTTATCATGATTCCGTTCCAGTAGACACTTTCTCTGGTTCACTTAAATCTCTCCAAAGATTTATACTGATTCGTTATCCAGTTAAAGATTATTCAAGACCTCTGTTGGTTCAGTTTAAACCAATCAATGATTTATCTTGATTCCATTCTGGTGGACACTTTCTCTGGTTCATTTAAATCTCTCTGAAGATTTATACTGATTCATTATCTAGTTAAAGATTATTCAAGACCTCTGTTGGTTTAATTTAAATCGACCAATGATTTATCCTGATTCCGTTCTGGTAGACACTTTCTCTGGTTCCGTTAAATCGCTCTGAAGATTTATACTAATTCATTATCCAGTTAAAGATTATTCAAGACCTTTTCTGGTGTTGTACCCCAAAATTTTCCCTCCCATTTTTACTCAAAACATATCCCTAGAGGTTCTCAATTGCTCAAGATGACTAAGGATTGACCAGACAAATCCTCCTCCTAAGACAATGAGCCTCAAACTAGGGTTTCACCACTCATCAAGATATTTGAGTTCCAAGGGTCCTAAGTGGTTTCCGTTGCCCTAATATGTCTTTAAGATCATCCATGCCAAGTTTCATGCCTTGCACAAGAGGTTTGCTCAGTCAACTGCTCAGATGCCTGAAAATCAACTATGCTAGGTCAAAAGTTAACTGTGACCCTCATACAGTCAAACTTCAAGATTTTTGGTCCACATCAACATTTTGAAGTAATATTCATCATTTTATCAAGGGTTGATCATTATTCCTCAAGGAATGCCCCAAATTCATCAAAACTCAAAAGTTGCTAAATTAGGGTTTCTATAGGAAAAGTCAACCAAACTTTGACCAAGCATAACTTTCTTATACTTTATCAGAAATTTCTCATCCAAGGCTCATTTTTAAGAGAATTCAATTCCCTACAACTTATCTTCATCCCTTAAGTTCAAAAAATGCACTCATAAAATGATATAAATTCAGACATTATATGTCATTTCAAAAAGTCAACAAAAACACCTTTTGGGTCAAAGCTTCTTACATGAACATGGAGGATCCAATTGAGATGAAACCAAATAGGTTGCTTAGAGGACATCCTAATATTTCTAAAAAGTATAAGAAAACCTTCTTAGGTTTAAATTTGAGGGAGATATGTATTGTCAAAGTTGACCAATTTTTTGAAATGTGCATGAAGTCAACATTGATCAAAATGACTTTTTTTTTTCAAATGGGCCCATGTTTTCTTGTTTAAAACTTGTTCCTAAGATGGCCCACGACCCCTGAGCTTATCCACCTATTATTCTATTATTTTTATTATTTATTTTTATTTTTTATCCATTTAAATCAAAATAAATCAATTTAAATAGTAGAATAATCAAATAAAATCAAATATTTGATTTTATGAGCATATTATGAGTCCACGAACAACTAGCAAATCAGAAAATTCATGCAAAATCTAATTGATTGGAAAAGATTATGATTTGGCTTGTTTTAGAAAAAAATAATGCAAGGAACAAAATCAAATCAAATCTCAATAATGTGTGAAGATACAGTCCAATTTTGTTAACCTAAATCAGTCTCTTATATGTCCACAACATTTCCAGAGCAAAAAAAACAAGGATTGTTCGTGTAAACTGCAAGAATAAAAACTCAATTTTTGGACAAAAAGCGAGGATCATTTTTCTTTATAGAGGCGATTCAAAGTGTTTCAAGGCCAGCAATCCATTCCTTGCAATCTCCTGAAGCTAACAACATCATTTGCATGCATCAACACCTTCAGAAATCACACGTATCATTGCCACGGTTTGCTCATGTTCTTGAAATTGTTTTTTGCAATTCACGCATGATAAATAGTTTATAAGTATATATTCATGTTTGTATCATCCTTTAGAATGTGTTTGCATATTTAATTACGTGTTTTGATGCCTGTGTGATGAAATGCCATTGTTAGGATTTAAGGTTGCTTTTTAGGGATTTGCATTTCAGGAAAAATCAGGGCCAAAGATGGATATCAATTCATTCAGGAGATTAAACCTAATTGATTTGTGTAATTGGATTTGATTTATGTTGCTTGAATATGATTTTTGAGGATTGCAGGTTTATAGTTATGGACGTGTCCGTAGGTAAAAGCCTTGTGCCTAAAACGACAGTTCTGTGAAGAAGACGACTAGGTGGCAACCTATCACTGGCCAGTTTGAATCTGGCGCGCATTTTTTTTATTTCCAAATATTCATCTTGTTTTCATATATAATGTTATTAAGTTGTTATTTGTGTAAACAAGCACTCCAGCGCAGATGGAAAAGGGCGAGATATTTGAGAGGGAGGACCTGGGTTCGATCCCAGGTCTCAACATTTTCTTGTTTTCCAAATTGTTCACTGCAGATTCCATACGCCTCACAACCAAGCGCCCACCATGCATCTCAAGATCTCAGGCCTTGGATCATCACATGGCTCAGATCTAACGTTTCCAGGCTGCAGCTCATGATGGACATCCCTGGCATAATCACACCAAATCCAACGTTGTGATAGGCCATTGGATTGGGCTTTTTGGACAGAATTCAGCTTGCAACCCTTCAATCTGGGTTGCACCCCCATCAGGCCCATTATTTATTTTTAATTTCTTTCATTTGTTTTAATAATTTGTTTAATTATTTTTACAAAAAAAAAATCATTTTTTATTAAATCAAAAAATCACAAAAACATTAAAATTAGATTTTTCATAAAATATTTTATTTCATTAATTAATTAGATTAATTTAACTAGGGAAATTTAAATTCTTTTTTTCCATAATTAAAATCAATTAGAAAATAAGGGTTAATTTGCAAATATTTAATTTTCTCAATAAAAAAATAACAAAAATATTTTCTTTGATTTCCTTTGATTTTAGACTTTGATTCCCATATTTAATTCTCCGCGCACACAATATTTTATTTTTAATTCCAATTATTGTATTTGCTTCGAGTTTGTAATAGCTTTTAATTAGGGTTTATTTTGCTGCTTATTATTTTACTGTTCAATCCCCAGTTTTTTGGTTATGTAACCCCCTCCCTGAAGCCTTGTAGTAGCATAGATTTACTTTTCCGCTTTTAATTTTCTGCAACTATAAACTGTTAGATGATTGATAATAGGGTTGTATGAAAAGATAACGATTAAATGAACATAGAAACCCCTAATTGGGCAAAGATAAATAAACTGAAAAATAAACACTTGCACATGCTCACTCCTAGGGTTTTCCCCGCTTCGGTTGCCTTCGGTAAATGATCATGAAGTATAGGGAGTCTTAGTGTTTGTCCTCTACTCCAAAAAGATCAAAAATGACTCATTCGAATGTTGCTTCAGAAAGATCTTTAGGACTTTAGGGTAATTACTAAGGTTTCCTAACCATTGCTTTAGTGATGGTAATTGTCCCTTTTGTCCGTTTCGATTGTCCCTTAAACTCCAACAATGGAGCTTCCTACTCCTTAATAGTAGGATAGCGCTGTCTAAAAGGAAATAAGAAAACTAACAGACTTTTTTCGAGTAGGTAGAAACTTTTAGGTACTTGCTCAAAACAACAAATTTTTACACATACACTTTCAAACAAACTTTTCAAACTAAAGTTTTCAAAACATTTTATCACACTCTTGAGGACTGATACAAGGGTTACCATAAAGTGAAACGCCGCACTAAGGCAAAATTTCAAAACTTTTTCAAAAACACAAACAAACGAAAGCGATTTCAAAAATGAGAAAATACCTAAGGGCCCATGGAAAACCATAGATAGGAAGGGTGCTAACACCTTCCCTTTCTATAATCTACCCTCTGTACTCATAAATATCTCGAAAAAGGTTTTTTTTGTTCTTTTTCCTTTTCCTTTGTTGGATAAAAGAAAAGTCGGTGGAGACTCTTGCTTACCGCGAATTTGCGAACAAAAAATGCAAACCAGTATTAACAGTCGGTTCTGCCACCGTATAACAGCTGGTTTTATTTAAACCAATCAATGATTTATCCTAATTCTGTTCTGGTATACACTATCTCTAGTTCAGTTAAATAGCTCCGAAGATTTATACTGATTCATTATCCAGTTAAAGATTATTTAAGACCTCTATTGTTTCAATTTAAATCAATCAATGATTTATCCTAATTCCATTCCGGTAGATACTTTCTCTGGTTCACTTAAATCGCTCTGAAGATTTATACTGATTTGTTATCCAGTTAAAGATTACTCAAGACCTCTGTTGGTTCAGTTTAAACCAATCAATGATTTATCCTAATTCCATTCCGATAGACACTTTCTCTAGTTCAGTTAAATCACTTCGAAGATTTATACTGATTTTTCATCCAGTTAAATATTATTCAAGACCTCTGTTGGTTCAGTTTAAATCTACCAATGACTTATCCTGATTCCATTCCAGTAGACATTTTCTATGGTTCAGTTAAATCGCTCCTAAGACTTATACTAATTCGTTATCCAGTTAAAGATTATTCAAGACCTTTGCTGGTTCAGTTTAAATCAATCAATGATTTATCCTGATTCCATTCCGGTAGACACTTTCTCTGGTTCAGTTAAATTTCTCCAAAGATTTATATTTATTCATTATCCAATTAAAGATTACTTAAGACCTCTACTCGGTTCATCATAAATCGATCAAAGATTTATTCTGATACTTCTTCCAATCCCTATCAACGATCACCTTGGATGGCATCTATAAGCCCATGAAAAATCTTCATCACCTCTCCAAATGGCATCTTTAATCCCATTTCCTACGCAATCAACTAACGCATTACTTCGCACATCAGCGAGTCTAAATTTCTGGGCACTCTAGTGTTCAATCATCTTCCATCTTCAAGTCACAAATGACGGAATCACCAATCTACCTCTTCAGGTTTAAGAAGATTGAACAGGGTCAGCTGTTGTACCCCAAAATTTTCCCTCTCTTTTCTCAAGACGTTTCACACAAGTTCTCTTATAACTCAAGCTTGCACAAGTGTTGACTAGGTCAAACCATCTCCTAAACATTGATGCCTCAAATTAGGGTTTTGATTTTCACAAGGATAATTGGACTTATAATGCCTCAAATGACCTTCATGGATCATTATAAACCTCAAAGAACCCTCATGATATGTTTCAGGTCTTGAATCACAAATTTTCTCAATCAATTGACCAGATGACTGAAAACCAACTGTATTGGGTAAAAAGTCAATTATGGTCAAATTATTGTCAAACTTCAAGATTTTTGGTCCACGTCAACATTTTGAATTTATATTCATCAATTGACCAAATTTGGATCACAATTCCTCAAGAAACACGATCAAATCATCAAAAGGGCAAAATGGTCAAAATTAGGGTTTTGACTGTATTTGACTGATCAATGATTTTTGACCTAATGCATGATCAATGGCTTGAAGCATAATATCAAGGATTCAAACATAACATGTTGACTTAATTTCATGGCTCAAAACGTTTCTCAAGATTGTTGAATTGATAGTTGAAATCTGATCAAATGATGAAAAGTCAATTGATGCACAAAAAGTCAAACTTTGACTTTTTGATCAAGATTTGATTTCAAAGATCAAAATTCATCAAGCCATTCAAAAATATAAAGCTTGATCATAAATAAATCAAGAAATTCAAAAGTCAATGTGAAAAGTCAAACTTTTCAAGACTTAGAAATTTTTCTGTGTTTTATACATGATAATTTCATTACTTCATGCCATTTTTTCACCAAGATGCAAGATGATTCAAAGAAAACTTTCAACATGAAAGTTGTATATCTTGATGATATCTATAACTTTTCTTTAGTGATCAAGTCCTAGAATTTTTTGGATTTTGAGTTATAAATTCATGAAGTCATGCACTTTTTCTAAAACACTTAGTGAAAATTTGACCTAGTTTAGGAAGATTTTTTACCTAACTTCTTGGCCATTTTTCATATATTTAGAATTGTATTTTGCAAAAGTGGAAATCATGAAATTTGTAGAGGTTGTTTCAGTCTTTCCAAAATGTCCAAGAACTTAATGTGATCATTTTTGAGCTAGGAGAATCAAAGAGAAGAAGTTGAGCTTTCAAACTTGAATTACAAGGCATTTTTCATGAAGAACACTTGACCTAAACCATAACTATGCTGAATAACATCATTTTACAGGCCCCCTAACTTGTGTTTAACTCCTTAATTTAATTTTTACACATCTGATTGAGCCATTATCCAAGTGCTTGAGCTATTATCCAAAGCAATGTCCTATTTTTGGAAGAAAGTTACCATTCCATTCTTGTAAACAAGCTTTTTACACAAAGTGAATGCATTAGGCTCCTAACTTGTTTCTTATGATCACAATCCATTGTAAAGTGAAGAAGCAGCCTCCCTACACCCAACAAACTCAGACCATTCTTGTACTTGAGTCTTGGAACTATGAAAATCCATTTCAACTTGATTTCTCATTTTTAACCAAACCATAACATGTTAGCTCAAAATTCTGGTAACTTCAAGATGTCAAACCTCTTGCCTATAAATAGAGAGGTCATTTGCAACCTAACACACGAACTTACAAGCCCTCAAACACCCTGAAACTCTCTCTAAACTAGAAGTGCATCCACAACTCCATAACTTGTCATTTTTGGCCAAAAACTTCAATCTCATAATCCACTCGTGCGTTTTCCCTCTAAATCATTCTCAAAGCTTCTATACCTCAAATAAAACTCATCCCAATACCTGTTTCCCAACTGTAACTCCATTTCCATTATTATCCAAACTCAAGAACAAAGGTCTGCAACTTGACTTCTCCAGACCATTTCAGCCACTCTCAACTCAAGCTAAGCATTGCATTAGCTTCCTAGAGGACCAAGGAAGCTAACCTGATCATTGCAGCATCTTGAAACAAGCTTATTTTCAAAACACGAATTCCATTTTCAAGGTAAGTTTTCTGACTTTTGAACTCTTCATATAGGCATTGTTAGTCTTCCATTTTCAAAGATAAAATGTAGACATCATAGCCCTAAAACTGACCATGTCCTTAGAATTCATTTATGTTGCATGAGTAATGAGAATTTTAGAGTTGAACTTTCTGGAAAAAATAGATTAGATTTGGTACCAACAAAAATTCATTCTTATCTTTATTTGTTAGCTTAAATTAATGGTATGTTTGGATTCGTGGTGAAAAGATGCATAAGTTTCATGTTAACATTTTTGAAAATGGTTGAGAAACGTTGAAGTTATAGTTTTCAAATTTTTTGCTCATAGTTGGCGCGAGGAAGAAGATGAAGTTTGTCTTCAGTAACTTGTTTCAAATATATATTTGTGGTTTTATTATACTAACGGATGAAATAGCCACCCCAGTGGCAAGCGCGGACATATAAAGTCACTTCTTACCTAAAGGGCGAGGGTTTGAACCAATGTGAACCCCCCTTTTGCAGGATCCAATGCAAGCAAAGAAGGCGCGCCTATGATGCACCTCTCCTCTCAACCTTCATATCTTTATCAATACAGATCCAACGCGCCACAAAACACCCTCATGGTGTGTCCCCTGAAGGCCTCTCCCACTGGATCTTCACATCGCATGGGCCAGAATGTTTGGGCCTGGGATCTTTGCTATTTCTTACCCTCCATTTTCCTCTCACACACACATAGGCCCATATTTTTATTTTATTTTCTGTTTTCAAACAAAAAGAGGTTTGGGCCTAAGTTTTTACTAATCTTACACCCCATTTCCTTTTCACACCCAGGCCCCACATTTTTATTTTTATTATTTTTATTTAATTGTTTTTTTTTGTTTTATATTTTATTTTTTATCAAAAAATCAAAAAATCATAAAAAACATTAGATTTAGGTTTTTGTTTAATTAATTTATTTTTTGACATAAGAATTATTTTAATTTAATCATACTTTATTTATTTTACTAATTAGTTTGTAAAATTAATTAGAACTAGGGTTTTCAATATTATTTTTACACATTAAAATATTTTCCTAAATAAAACCCGAAAAAATACTTAGGATACCTTAGGTTTAAATTTATTTATTTATTTTCATAATAAAATTAATTAATTTTATCATACTTTTATTTTACTTTGTAAATAAAATAAGAATTAGGTTTAACTTCTAATTTCTTTCAAATTTCAAAACTCTTTTCTCATGCAAAAAACAAACAAAAATATTTTCTTAAATATTTAGAACTTTTTAGGGTTTCTAAACATGCCTTTTTCCATCTTTTTCACTTCTATTTACCTTTACATTATTTTGTGATTATACAATTGTTGTCAAAATTTGTAATAGTAATTAGGGTTTATTGCTTTCATCCCCCATTTATAAACTTGTATCCCCACCCCCCAAATGATGTAATAGTGTAGAACATTTAAATTTCTGCAATTTATCGCTTTCAATACTATTGTTAGTAATTAGGGTTTGTATGACAAGACATAAAATCAACAAGTAGAAAACCCTAATTCAAAGACAAAAAATGCATGAAATCAAAACACTTTGCACACTTGCACCTCTAGAGTATACCCCACTTGTTGCCTTCAAATAAATAGTCATGTCCCTCGAATGTGGGATACTTTAGCAATGACCCTCGAATACAAGATCGTAGTCCCTCGATCACCCTTCAAATGTTGCCTTCGATAAATGATCTTAGACTTTTACGACAAGTTGCTAAGGTATCCTATAATGTTGCCTTCTATGACTGTATGATAACCCGCGTCTCTCCCTTCACATCTAATGATAAGGTTTCTTACCAACTAATGGTGAGACAACACTATCTAAAGGAGGAGGAAAAGAACAAATACCCTTTGAATAGGTAAAATTCTCGTAGTTGTTTGCTCATAAATAAAAAAAATTTCACACTCACACTTTCAAAACATCTTTCCAAAAACAAATATCTCCTTGAACTATTTTCAAAACCAACACTTTGTATACATTCTTATAGAGACGAGAATCGTTACAAAGTTTTCTGAAACAAAGGCGTTTTCAAAATATTTTTAGACTTAAACAAAACACAAAAAAACATTTACAAAGCATTTCAAAGTAAGCTAGAAACTAAGAGCACGTAGATAACTACAGATGAAAAGGATGCTAACACCTTCCCTTTTCATAACCTACCCCCCGAACTCAATAAAATTATCAAAAGGTCTTTCCTATTCTTTTCACCCTTTCCTTTATTGGATAAAAGAAAAGTCGGTGGCGACTCTTGCTATCTGCAATAATTGCGATAAAACGCAAAACACCTAAGTCAGTTCTCCCACTGTATTACAGGTAGCTTTGTTCCATGACATGATACACCACGAGATAGAGGTTTACATCGACGACATGATAGCTAGGTCTCAGACTGAAGAAGAACATCTTGACCGTCTACACGAGCTGTTTGAGAGACTGTAGAAGTACAAGATGAGGTTGAATCTGAACAAGTGCACTTTTGGGGTGAGATTCGGTAAGCTCCTGTGTTTTGTTGTCAATGGTAAAGGTATTGAAGTTGATCCCACCAAAGTTAAAGTTATTCAAGAAATGTCAGCTCCCTGCACTAAGAAGGAAGTCAGAGGTTTCCTAGGATGACTGAATTACAGTGCCCAATTCATTTCTCATTTGACTGCTACTTGCAAGTCGATCTTCAAGTTGCTGAAGAAAGATTAGGTAGTGAAGTGGAATGATGATTGTCAAATGTTTTTTTTAAATATTTTTGTTATGAAAATAAATTAAAATCTAATTCTGTTTAATTTTAATTTAAAAAAAAAAGCTTAGGTTTGTCTTCTTTATTTTAAATTTCACCTTTTTTCAATAATTAATATCTTTTTCTAGGTTAATTAATTAAATTGTTAACTTAAACATTTTCTTAATAATATAAAACCAAAACAAGCAAAAATATTTTTCTTCTCAGGGTTGTAGACGTATTTTCAATTCGCGCGTTTACTTTTACTTTCGCACTTTTGCATATTATTGTATCTACTTACTGGGATGTAATAGACTTAACTAGGACTTTACTTTACTGATTTTTAAATTTTCCCCAAGTTTTGGACATGTAAATAATTCCCCCTCCCCGAAGCCTTGTAATAGCTAGGATTTACAATTCCCGCACTTTTAATTTCTGCAAATTATTAACTGCTTAGATGTATGATTAATAGGATTGCATGAAAAGATTTAAAAACAAAACACTAGCAAACTTAACACAAAACTAAAATAACTGAAAACAACACAATTGCACATGCGCACCTCTAGGGTATCCCACTTCAGTTGCCTTCAGAAAACAATCACAACTCTCGAAATGTGAGAGACTTTAGTGGCTACCATCCGGTTTAAAACATCATAAGTCCCTCGATGACCCTCTCGATGTTGCCTCGGTAAAAGTGATCTTAAAACCATAGGATAGTTACTAAGATTTCTTGCCCAATTGACTTTGTGACTATAAACGTCTCTTCAAATGTCCCTCAAACATCCAACGACTAGGGCTACCTACTCACTAATAGTAGGATAACACTGTCTAAAGGAAAAGAGGAAAAGAACAATCCTTTCGAGTAAAAGTAGATAGTTCCTAGATGCTATGCTCAAAAAACAATTTTACACTTACACGAAACAACTTTCAAAAACATTTTCAAAAATGCTTTATTAACACTCTTGAGGAATAATACAAGAGTTATCATAAAGAAAATCGTCGCACTAAGGCGCTCTCAAAAATACTTTTCAAAACACACAAAGCACAAGGTATTTTTCAAATGAGCTAAGCATCTAAGAGCCCGTAGATAACTACTGATGGAAAGGGTGCTAACACCTTCCCTTTCCATAATCTACCTCCTTACTCAGAAAACTCTCAAAAGGTCTTTTTCTGTTCTTTTCACCCTTTCCTTTGTTGGATAAAAGAAAAGTCGATGGCGACTCTTGCTTACCGCAACATTTGTGAATACAAATGCAGAACCAGTATAACAGTCAGCTCTTCCATCGTATTATAGAACCGACGACTCTGGTGGAGAAATAATTGGAAGTGGGGTTACCTTAGAGCTTAGTTCATTTTTTTAAATTGCTTTACATTGTGTGTTTATATGCTTTATCTTTGAGGGCTTATTTGGGTTGTTACTACAAGATCCTAAACCCGGATCTGGGGCACCTTTTAGGTAAGCAGCAATAGATTGTGGAGAATGTACGGTATAGACCGATATGGTTAAAGCGGTAGCCGCGTTAGTGTGACACATTTATTGGTACCGGTATCCCTTGTGTTAAATCGAGGAGAATACGGGGCCGTTGTATGGTGTCAAAAAGCACTAACGGACCTTAGAACCTTAGTTGAACGAACTTAGCCATTAGAAAGTAGTTAGATAGTCGGCCTCGGTATAAAGCTTAGGATTGGTTGATACTCAATGCTACACTCATTGAAATCAGACTTTCGGGATATTTCGGCCGCGAGAAAAGATCGCCTGAGCTGAAACAATGCCTGATAAAGAAAGATCAGTGATATTGAGATTCCTTAGAACCCGGTTACTTTTCTAAGACAGGTTGAGCCAACTGAAACTTCAAGAGGGTACTTACCTTTAAAACTCATGCAAGCCTTTAAACCTAAGGCTACTTGTGTGACTTATTTGCTTTCTGTAGCGCGGTGGGATAACTGACTTGGGATTTTTTGCGCTTTATCGCAATTGTTGCGGATAGTAAGAGTCGTCACCGACTTTTCTTTTATCTAATGAAGGAAAGGGTGAAAATAACAGGAAAGACCTTTGAGATTATTTTATTGAGTTTGGGGGGGGGGGGGTAGATTATGAAAAGGGAAGGTGTTAGCTCCCTTTTCATCCATATTTATCTATGGGATCTTAGTTGCTTGCTAGATCATTTGCTTTTGTTTGACAATGTGCTTTGTGGTGATTTTTGAAAGTATTTTTGAGAAGCGCCTTCGTTTAGGCAAACTTTGTAATGATTCTAGTTTCTATAAGAATGTATACAAAGTGTTGTACTTTTAAAAATATTTCATATTTTGAAAGTGTTTGGTGGGCGTTTGCAAGGATGTTTGTTTTGAAAGTGAGCAAGCAACTAAGAAAGTTTATGCCTACTCAAAAGTCTTTTGTTCTTCTCCTCTTTCTTTAGATGTTGCTATCTTACCATTGATTGGTAAGAAGCCTTACCTTTGGATATAGAGGGACGGGCATAGGTCATCGTATAATCATGATGGCAATATTGTGAGATATCTTAGCATTTCTCTTGAGGGACTAAGATCGTTTGAAAGGCAACATTCGTAGCGTCATCGAGGGATTATGATCTTGTATTTTTGATTGTTTTGCTAAGATGTCTCACATGCATAACATGACCATTTTTAGACAACAAGTGAAGTTAACCCTAGGGGTGCATGTGTGAATAGTGTGTTTGATTTTCATGCATTTAGTCTTTGATTAAGGGTTGTCTACTTGTTGTTTTTCTCTTGCCATACAAATCCTAATTACTAGCATTTATATGAAAGTGATAAATTGCAGAAAGTAACTATTATGCGCTATTACAATCATTAAGGGGATGGGGTGTACAAATTTACAAATGGGGATTGCAATAAATTAAAGTCCTAATTATCTAGTACAACCATATTGAAATAATGTATAAGAAATGTAAAATGGACTTGTTTTGTTTTTGTTAAGAGGAGAAATGAATTGGCTTAAGAAAATATTTTTAGTCTTTTGTTTTCAAAAGAAATAAAGCAAAGTATATGAATATAAAGTATTTTTGGTGTTTATGATTAGTGAAAATAAAAGTGATATTAAAAATAATAAAAGGGAAAAGAGTCAAAATCAGCACATTGCTGAAATAGGAGAGAACAAAAGTTCTAACTCTGGTGCGCTGCAAGTCAGAAAGAAAATGTTAGCAAAAAAGGGAAGGTCAGAAGTTCTGGATTCGGACGCACTAAAGCTCTGGGGTTACTGGGAACAAAGGAAAGCCTAGAAGTTCTGATTACTGAGGGAGTCTAGAAGTTCTAATGTCACTGGAAGGTCAGAAGTTCTGGTTGTTTAAGAAAGCTTAGAGGTTCTAAAGCAATTGGAAACCTAGAAGTTCTGATAATAGGCAAGTGCAATGTCAATGCTGTTGGATGAGAATATCTAGAAGTTCTGGTCCAGGATCACTGTTTTGACAAGCAACTAAAGGGGATTGATCTAGAAGTTCTGGTCCAACTAATGGAGTGGAAATGTCCGGAAATAAACATAAAAAAGGTGTTTATGGGGCTAGAACTCAGGACCCTTAACACTAATGTCTTATGCACACACTCTCTACCACTGGGGTGGCTATACATCTAGTATTAGAAGTAAAAACATAAAGATATATTACAAACTAAGCTCTGATGATGAATTTCATCTCCTTCTCCATGCCAGTCAGAGCATCTCCAGCTTAGCCATTTCTCAACAAAACAAAAAATGCAAACATAGCAGTTATGGCAGGTTTCATCATGGTTTCATAAATATAAAGTATCAGAACAGTAAATCAGAAGCAAGCATGAATTGTGCTAATCCTAATTCTGAATCTTAATTTCCTCAAGAAGTTCTGAACTGAAATTCTCTCTACTTAGGGAAAAATACATGAAATCTATGAATATGTACATAATCAGAGTCGGGATGTCTACATTGTATTTTTGAAAAATGCAAGCCTAAAAATGCCTAAGTAATGTGATAAAAGTCAACAGAAGCTTACCTTGCAGCTGGAAAATATTCTATGTACTAGAGCCTGGTTCTGATTGTTGTGATGTTCTGGTCAGCTTCCTCAAGTTCTCATAAAGCTGAAGGAAACCTTAACTTGAGTTGTGGATGGATGAAATGTTCTGGAGCAGCCAAGAAGCAAAGTTCTAATTTTTGAGATGGAGATTGATGAAGACTATTTTACAGTCTGAAAACATAAGTTGGGACGACTTCTAAATGTATATCAGAAGCTGTGTGGGTGATTTGCTTGGGGAATACACAAGGAAAATTAGAGCTTGAATGCAAAAACCAGAAATTAGCAAGTTTTTGTGTTTATGTTTGCAGTTTCAAATTCTTAGAAATTTCAAAAAAGTTTCAAGGTTTTCTTTTCAAATTCTCGACCTCTTTACAGTTACAAATGGAGTTCAATTTATAGGCAAGGATTTAGGAGCTTGGAGAAGTCAAGAGTACAACCATCATATGTTATGGCGCCGACTTGTTCTTGAAGCAAGTTTAAACAAGTATGGTTCAAGGCACAAAGTAGGGTGGCTAGCAGCTTTAGTCCCGCCTAATCTGAATTTGTAAGCATGAATTATGGAAAAGTACCCTCAGAAGCAAAACTAAAGCATGGGCCCAGCATAAACTTTGTACAAAAATTTGCTTTTCAAGGACAACATTGGTACTTCTATGCCACACATGGGGAAATCCTTTGGATAAAGACTCAAAAGTGAGTGTGAGCATTAAATTATAATGAGATTCATCAAAACAGAAAACCCCCAATATGATATTATGCATCATAGCTTAAATCTGGATCAAAAGTTCAGCATCAACATAACTTTAGAACAAATATCCAACTTCTGATCTTTGAATCTCCCTGCTCCAGCATGTTCTGAAGGAGTTCTCAATCTTTTCAGAAAGCTTGTAACATGCTTTGTAGACCCTGTTTGAATTACTCTTGCAAACTCTGATTGAACCTACGTGAAAATTGGCCCAGAAGTTCTAACCAAATTTTGTCTTGAAAATGCACAGAATTTACTAAGTGTTTCAGTTTCATGGACGTGTCTTCAAGGATTTATAACTTGAAATCCCAGCATTTCTAGGAGAAGTTTGGTTCTGTAATGTTTTAAATCTCATTGAAATCTACAACTCTTGTGTCATAAGTTCTTCCAGAATCAGCTTGCATCATGGTGAAAATCTGGCCAGAAGTTCTAAACTTATCATCTTTCCTAAACACTTAGAAAAATTTCTAAGTATTTAGTATTTTGAGTTTTGACTCTCTTGATGAAACAAACTTCATATTCTAACATGCCTTGATGAAATGTGATTCTTGAAATTTTATGCTGATCCAAAAGTCAAAGTTTGACTTTTCAGTATGCAATTGACCATTTTGCCCTTATGCCAATTCCAAACCTAAATGTATGTATTAGTGCTACAAACTTGAATCATGGAAGATCTTGTGAAAGAATCCTTGAGAAATGAGAGGGAAAATTTTGGGGTACAACAGCTGCCCCTTTCGATCTTCTTAAACCTGAAGAGTTAAATTGGCGAGTCTGCCATTCGTGAGTTGAAGGTGGAAGATGATTGAACACTAGAGTGCCCAGACATTTGCACTCGATGGTGTGTTACTTGACTGTGTAGGGAATGGGCTTAGAGATGCCATTTAGAGGGATGATAAATGGTATCAGGATAAATCTTTTGGTTGATTTATACTAAAACAGTATATGTCTTTGCCTGTTGATTTTCTTGCAAGGAAAAAGATTAGTTGCATGCATATGTATGCATGGTGTAATGATGTTCTCAAAATAAATGAGCTTATGCTATATGCATTTATCAAGTATGCATTATGTTTTATGAATGTGATGCGTTTATTGCAGCGTATCTTTGTCTAGGAAAATAAATCCTTAACAGTATGCTGGGGAGCCTTTGGAGGCTGAGACTTGAACTGTTGTTGTAGAGTAGGCGTATCTTCAACTTTGTTTAGATTATTTATGCTGGGAATTCCTATTTTTTTGTTTAAGGAGAAACTCCGCTAGGGAATATTGGCTTGTTTAAGGAGACTCTGTGGAGAGTGTTGATCTCTGCTTGGGGAAAAGAGTTTAAGAGTTTTGATTGTTCAATGCTCTTACTGGGGAATTATTCCTGAATGGAGAGCATCAAAAGTTGGTTCTTATCTGGTCAAAATCTAGGCTTGGTAGCAATTTGTTGAGGATAATGAATTTTACTGCTATCTGGTCATATTCCAGGCTTCACAATGACTTTCAGGGGAAGATCTGAATTAACTGTTATCTGGTCGAAATCCAGGCTTCGCAGAAAATTGTTTGAAGTTGAACTGTTATTTGGTCGGGTTCCAGGCTTCATAGTGACTTATTGGTGAAGATTAAGTTAACTGTTATCTGGTCGGATTCCAGGCTTCACAAAAAATTTCTTGGGAGGACGAAGTTAATTTTTATCTGATCGGACTCCAGGCTTCACAATTTCTAAGGTGGATAAAGTTAATTGATATCTGGTCGAACTTCAGGCTTCGTAATAAATCGCTTGAAAAAGATAAAGTTGAACTGATATCAGGTCGGGTCCAGGCTTCATAGTAACTTGCTTGAAACTAATTGTTATCTAGTCGGATTCCAGGCTTCACAACAAATTTCTGAGGGAATAAAAATTGCTATTTGGTTGGATTCCAGGCTTCACAATAACTCGCTTGAAAGGATAAAGTTGAACTGATATATGGTCGGGTCCAGGCTTCACGGTAACTTGTTGGGGTAGAGGCAAACTCTACTGGGGAAAAGAAGTTAAACCCGTGTCTGGTTGAGTCCAGGTTTTTTCAATATCTTGAAGAGTTAAACTATTATCTGGTCGGGTCCAGGCTTCATAGTGTCTTGAGAAGTTAACTATTATCTGGTCGGGTCCAGGCTTCATAGTTACTGGAGTTAAACTATTATCTGGTCAGGTCCAGGCTTTATAGTATTTGAGACGTTACACTATTATCTAGTCGGATCCAGGTTTCATAGTGAGTGAAAGTTGTACTATTATCTGGTCGGGTCCAGGCTTCATAGTATTTGAGAAGTTACACTATTATCTGGTTGGGTCCAGGTTTCATAGTGACTGAAAGTTGTATTATTATCTGGTCGGGTCCAGGCTTCATAGTATTTAAGAAGTTACACTATTATCTGGTCGGGTCCAGGTTTTATAGTAACTTTTTTGAAAGAATGAAGTTGACTGTTATCTGGTCGGATCCAGGCTTCACAACAACTTACTGAAGTTAAATTGTTATCTGGTCGGGTCCAGGCTTCACAACAACTTTTTGAGATAGCAATGACTTTGTTGACGACTTCACTGGGGCAAAGAGGTTGTGGTCCTCTGATTTGTAATAGTCCGAGAGGCAAACTCAAACTGGAGAGGATAGACTCAGTCGAGGAAGACAGACTCAGCTGGGGAAATAAACCCTGTTTAGGAATATTTGACGAACTGCTAACAAGGTGAGTTCTTTTTAGGAAGAGATCCACAAGGCTTCTTCTTTTAGGACCAACTCAGCTGGGGAGAGGGTTGTCAAGAGATTGAGACTATGGCTGGGGACTACCCTATGAAAAGGACTTGGTGGGGATAATGATAATGAGATAACTCTGTGGGGATATCCCATATACATAAAGAGATACTTGTTGCTGCTTGGCGAGACAAATGTGCTAAATAGTTTTAATTATGTTCACATGCATATGTTCGTTCAATTTTAGTCATTGGACATCTTTGCATTCAAAACAAAAAATAGAAAGTTTGCACTTCAAAGTATATTTGTATTGATATTTTTCCCATGAATAGGCGTTTTTGTACAAAGAGACAGAGATCCTAGTAAGAGGAAATCGTCGAAAGGAAAACAAAATTGAAAACAAAGATAATAGCCATGTGGAAGTGATCTCATTGTGTTCCAACTCTACTATTGCCCTAATATCTTCGAATGTCCCTTTCCGTTGACAGAAGTTGATTGGACTGATCTTGGACCGTTTGAACTCGGACCTTGGTAATAAAGTCGACTGTGGTGATTCCACGGGACATAGTCATACGCTTTCAATCCTTAATTTTGTCTGGACCGCATTTTCGGGTTTTCAGCCCACCAGGATACCCATTTTTTCCTAAGTCGCCCTTTCGGGTTTTCAACTTGTTGGGTGTATAATATTTTGCATATATCCCTAATTTTTGCCCAAACTTTTGGTTTGCCGGGATGCCCTTATCTTGCCTAGGTGTGTCAACCTAGAGGGTCTCTTATGCGTAGTATTTTTTAACTATGTTCGCATTCACAGGATGTGGGAAGTACTCACCATCCATGGTAGTCAGTGAAGCTACCGGCAGAAAACACAGAGCCGCCACCGAACTTTATTTATCCCGAAGGAAGGGTAAATATCAACAAAACCACAAGGGAATGGATAAGATGGTCTTGCGACCAAGAGAAAGGGTAAGGGAGTCGGTTATACGAGGGGAAGGTATTATCACCCTCACATCCGTTGTACTCAACGAGATCCATTTTGTTTGATTGTCTTAAAGGGTGTATTTATCTACAACTATGCTTGCTTAAGGGGAAAAGATGGTTTTTATTATTGCGTTCGTGAGGGTTTCACGATCCTTTGCCTACGTATCCAATGAAGGAATCAGAACACCGTAGTTCCTCTAGAAAAGGGTTTCCTTGTTTGTGTTTTTTAGTGGGCGACGTTAACACACACATTCTAGCAATAGGCACGACCGGTATCGCGGTAGAACAGAGATAACGTGCCCTTTGGGGGAAGCTTTGATTTGTTGAGTGTTTTGCGAGTTTTAAAATAAATTCAAGTAATGATTAAAAGTGTTTTTGGATTTTTGATTTGTGACAGTTGAGTTTTAATTACAAAAGAAAAAGGTTAAAAGGGAAACTAAAAATCTAATTGTATGTTATGGTGGACTAAGTCTATTTCGACATAAGGCGATCAGAACAGGGTTTAATCGCCTCATGGAGCTACCTAAGGTATGGTTTCAAGGTTTGAACAAATAAGGAAACTTAAATTATAAATATTTTTATGGCTTTTGGTTTTAAAAGAAATAAAAATAAAGTATGTGAATATAAAAAGTTTTTTTGGTGTTTTTGGTTATATAAAAAAAAGCTAAAATAAAAATAAATGAGAGAAAAGGGAGTCAGAATCAGCACGTCGCTGAAAAGAGGAGGAACAGAAGTTCTGACTCTGTTATGCTGCAAAAGAGAAAATGTTAGTGAGAAAGTGGAGGGTCAGAAGTTCTGGGCCTGGGTACACCAAGTTCTGAGGTTGAGGGGTTCAGAAGCTATAGTGTAGCTGGGAACCTAGAAGTTCATATATCTCTGGCAAGTCAGAAGTTCTGATGGTTTGAGAGAGTCTGGAAGTTCTGATGCAGTTGGAAATCTAGAAGCTCTAGAGTTACTGGCAAACTAGAAGTTCTGGAAAATTAGAAGCAAAAGCATATACATATGACACAAAGTAAGTTCTGATGACAAACTTCATCTCTTTCTCCATGCTGATCAGAACATCTGCAACTTAATCATTGCTCAACAGAAGTGTGAAATGCAAACATAGAAATTATCAACATGGTCTCAGAACATGCAATGTATTTAAATTGGAACTCGGAAGCAGCATGTATTTGCTAGTCCTGACTCTGACCCTAATTCTTCCAAGAAGTTATGATCTACATTATTCTCTATTTAAGCAAAAATACATGAAATCTATGAATATATACAGAATCAGAGTCAGGATGTTGTTGTACCCTAAAATTTACCCTCTCATGTTTTCAAAGGTCTTCCCTTACATGGTTGGTCACAAACACTTGCTTAACGAAAATAAAGTTTTTTTGAAGATGAACAAGGTGTCTTTCGATTGGCATCTGGGAAAAGTCTTCGATTGGGTATCCAAAATCCTTCGATACAGGCTTGACTCACCAGTCTTCAATTGGGAATTTGGCACTCTTCGACCAGGCTTTGATTAGTAAGCTTTGATTAGGTATTTGTAACCCTTCGATCAAGCTTTGGTTTGTAAGTCTTCGATTGAGCGTTAGACCCCCTTCGATCAAGTCAATTTCACAATGCTTCGACTATCCATTAACTACTTCAGGCTTACCTTCGACTCACGAGGCAAGAATCTCCTACAAGTTTGTTTCGATTCACAAAGGAAAAGGCCCCTCAACTTTCCAGCACACCAGGCAAGAGGCTCATTCGAAGAACATGTAAATGACTCATTCGAACAACATGTAAAGGTCCATTTGAAGAAGCATTCAAAGGGTCAATTCGAAGAACATTCAAAAGGTCCATTTGAAGAAGCATTCAGAAGGCCCATTCGAAGGGTACATAAGAATTCCATCCGAACTCAAGACTAATCGAAGAGCATGGCCTGGAGGCATTCGAAAATCAAAGGTGTCCAGGTTCATTCAAGATTCCAAAGAGACATGAATATTTCAAAAAAGGAAATCTTTTAATATGTCTGATTCTTGTCTCATGGCTTTAAAGGCCTGGTTAAATGGTTGTCCCTTGCCATTTTCATGCACCCTCACACTCCTATAAATACGAGGCCAATGACACATTACAGGGGGACGAGGATTTGGAGATACGCTGCCCATAAACCCACCAAAGGTTATCAACATTTTCATAAGTAATCCAAGCCAAAGCAACCATTCAACAAAAGTATCCATGCCCAGAAATCCCATATCAAAGATACCCACATCTAGAAAGTTCCAAATCAAAGGTTCCAACTACTGGTAAGAGAGGGTAAAATGTCAAACCTTGTATTTACATAACACATCCATATTTGTTGTTTCATTCGATTGTCATTCTAGACAGAATCAAAGGGCTTGGGTTTGGCACCAGGTCATGTTTTTTGTTGCTAACACTTGCTACAGATATAGCCTAAAAAGACCCAGCGTGCGCAGGATCGATGGACCTGGGTTTCGATACCCAGGTCATGCGTTTTATTTTGCTAACATATTTTTGCAGATGCAGTGCCTCCACAGGTGATCCTTCAGGCCTTTCCAGCAACACCCTTCATAGAATCAAAAGGCAACCTTCTTCCTCTGAATCGAAGCCCCCCTTCTCCCTGCAATCGAAGTTTACCCATATCCTTCCCAAACCCAATCGAAGGAGTCAGGAAAGGGTGCAAATCGAAGCTTTCCCCGTCAATTCTAAAGCCCAATCGAAGGCTACTCACACCCATTCCCTAGCTCAATCGAAAGAAGGACAAAGAAGGGTGAATCGAACGAGTCCATGGCATGGATCGAAGAAGTCTTTTCTCTTCTTCATTTTTACTTTTTACTTGTCTTTCAATTTAGTTGTAATAGTTAATTAGGTCTTTACTTTTGTCGCTTTATTTTCAATGGGCTTGTTTTTGGCTATGTAAATACCCGAAGCCTTGTAATAGCGTAGTTTAATTTTCGCACTTTAAATTCCACAAATTATTAAACTGTTAGATGTATGATATTAGGATGCATGACAAGAATGTATGATTAATTTTAAAACAATTAGATAACCCTAAAATGTGCAAAGATAATAATCTGAAATTGAATCACTCGCACATGCCACTCTTAGGGTACACCTCACTTGGTTGCCTCAGACGTGGTCATTGAGTATATGAAGTTTTAGAGGTCGTCCTTTTGTCCAAAGATCATAAGTTGCCTCGAAACGGTTGCCTCGGAAAAAATGATCTAAGACATTAGGGTTACCGCTAAGGCGTCCTAACATTGCTTTAGTGGCCACACGTCCCTTAAATCGAATTGACCCGAAAACTCCAACGACGGTGCTACATACTCCTCAATAGTGGGATAGCACTGTCTAAAGGACATTTGCGCAGTTCAATTCCTTTTTGAGTAGGTAGGTGTTCTTAAGTACTTGCTCTTTTGAAAACAAAAACAAAACTTTTCGCACTTACACTCTCTTTCAAACAAAAACTCTTTTCAAACCCACAATCACAAAGAAAAACAAATTTTTGAAAACATAGTGAGCAAGTACCTAAGAGCCCGTGGATAACCACGGATAGAAAGGGTGTTAACATCTTCCCTTTCTATAATCTACCTCTTGAACCCGAGAAACATCTCAAAAAGGAATTTTTATGTGCTTTTGTCCTTTCCTTGTTGGATAAAATAAAAGACGGTGGCGACTCTTACTTACCGCGACATTTTGCAAAAACAAACGCAAATGCGAACCAGCATTCCAAAAACAGTCAATTCTATTCCCACCAATCACAGAATTGGCGACTCTGCTGGGGAATATCTTATAAGTGATGTGTACCTTAGGATTAGATCACTATGTTTTCAATTGTATTCTTTGTATGCTTTAATTTTGTGGGCTTGTATCGGAGTTCTATAGATCCTAACCCAGACCTGGGGATACCCTTTAGGTAAGTAGCAATAAACTGTGAGGGATCTGTACGACGTAGACCGATACGGATGAAGCAGTAGCTACATTGGTGTGGCACTTTAGTCTGTACCGATATCCCTTGTGTTGGAACGAGGAGAATATGGGTCTTCTAAGGGGTCATTAAGCACCAACTGACCTTAGAACCTTAAATTGACCAACTTGGCCATAGAACAGTAGCAGTATGCTACACTCATTGAGACTAAACTCTCGCGATGATTCCGGCCGCAAGAAAAGGTTGCTAAACTGGAATTATGATCGATTGAGGGTAGTCAGTGATATTGAGATCCTCTAGAACCCGGTTACGATTTTTAGGACAGGTTTAAACCAACTGAACTGAAAGAGGGTAATGCCTAAACTCCATGCCAGCCTAAACTTAAGGCTGTTTGTGTGACTTGTGTGCCTTCAAACTTGAACTACTTGCACATTCTTGTTATCTGACAACATGAGTTCCTTGTAGGTTTTGTTTATAGTCCTTATCCAATAATTTGGATTTATCGTAGGGTTTACTTACAACACTTCACACTTTTGCTTAAACGCATAGCATACACATCATAAAATCATTCCTTAACATTTCCTTAACCATTTCAAGGATCTCAAGGGTATGTGTGATGCAGGTTATGGTAAATCAAATGGCTAGCAAGGGGCAAAGGGGATTTATTTTCCTCTAGCCAAGGTTGTCTAGAAATCCAAACACGATAACTTGAGTCAGGGGCTATGACCCACTCGATATGGTGAGCTTGACTCTTGAAGAAGGACTCTCAGCAACATGAAGCTCCTTCAATCAAGCTACCAGATTCAAATTCTAACAGTTTCTTGTTTACCCCGCGAGATCCTTGAAAAAATTGCATACATATATCATACATATCATTGCATAACAGGTCATCCAGTACAGGTCTCTCATGTTCTCGCTGTTTATTTCAGCAATGGCTTTCCAACCAGACAATCAAGATCTTCAAACTCGAGAGACTCAGTTCAGGGAAATCTTCTTAAACCTATCCAAGGGGAAGGAAGAGTTGAAAACACTCCTCGTTGGGGACTTGGTCAAGAAAAGTCCTGAAGACAATAAGGACGAACGGTTGGAACAACTGCAAGCTGAGTTCAGTGCCATGAAAACCCAGATGCTGGGGCAGATGGCTCTTATCCAAGGCTTAGCTCGGGAACAAGAAGAGTTGAGAACCATGATCAACCAGCTTCATCAAGACAGATACAACAACATAAAGCAAACAGTCAAGGCCGGGGACCAAGTCATTAATCAACTTCCGAGAAGTCAAAGGTTTGGTTTGATGAAGAATAGACCTCTCCAAGTTGCTACTACCTCACGGGTCTAACAACGACCTCGCCAAGAACAACGGGTTGATCAGAGTAAGCCAAACATGCCCAGGAGGCAATTTACCAAGCTCAACATGCCACTGTCTCAAGCTTTACAACACCTGTTGAGATTAAATCTGGTGACGTTAAGGGACCCTCCTAAGAATCCCAACATAGCCTCCCCAAGGTACAATCCTGATGCAAGGTGTGCATATCACTCCAACAGCCCGGGGCATGATACTAACATCTGTTGGGCGTTGAGCAACAAAATTTAAGACCTGATTGAGGAAGGAGCATTGGAACTCACACAAGACGGTCAAATTGAATTCTTTTGCCATCCCCCAAGGTTCACCATTCGAAGTGACAAGTACTGAGACGAGAAGACTTTTGTTCATTAGAATTTTCAATTTGTAATTTTCTTTTGATTGTTCAAACATTTATTCATGTCAAACTTTGTTACTTTATCAATGCATTGCATGTGTATGTTTTGAATCAACCCATTCGTATTCACTATATTCAAATTGCTTTCATTTTTTGTGATGATCAACTCTCGATTAAAAATTCTAAGCCTTTAGAGGGAGGATGACGAAAATGATATCAAAATCTCTACAATATGCTTTTGAATAGACTCCGCTGACGAGGTACAAGCATTGTTTCAAATCCTAAACAGTGGAGTTATAAGGAAGATAATCCCTAGTCAACCCCTTTGAGCCAAAGAAGTTGGAGTTTTTCTTTTCACAAATTAAAACCCGTACTTATAACCTGGGGCAGAGTAGTTTTCTCAGTTAATCTAGGTGCACAATGAATGGTGTGATCGGTGGATCTGGAACTGACTGTTTAACGCTGGTTCGCAAAATGTCGCGGAAGCAAGAGTCGCCACCGTCTTTTATTTTCTCCAAATGGAAAGGACAAAAGCACAGAAAAATTCCTTAAAGAGATTGCTCTCGGTTCGGGAGGTAGGTTATAGAAAGGGAAGGTGTTAGCACCCTTTCTATCCATGGTTATCCATGGGCTCTTAGATACTTGCTCAATGTGTTTTCAAAATTGTTTGTTTGCTTTTCAATGTGGGTTTAAAAAGTTTCTTTGAAAAATTTCAGTTCGACTCATACGTCAGAGTGTTTGAAAAGTTTGCTTTGAAAGCTTTTTGAAAAGTGTTGGTGTGAAAAGTCTTTTTGAGTTTGTTTTGACATTAGAGCAAGTATCCTTGAGAACCTACCTACCCTAAGGAATTCGTCTGTGTAGATGTCCTTTAAAGTAGTGCCATCCCACCATTGAGAGGTAGGTAGCACCACCGTTGGAGGTGTTCGGGTCAATTCGAGGTTCGGGACATGGTGATCACCAGAGCAATGGGAAGATACCTTAGAAGCTACCCTCATGCCAGGTTCCCGGATCATGAGGACTTACTAAGACGTCCTCTACTCGACGACCACCTTTCGAGGCAAGGCGACAGTAAGGCGTACCCTAGGGGTGGTGTGTGCGAATTGTGTGTTATTTTCATTGATATTTGTCTTGTCATGTTTATTGTGATCTACGCTTGATTTTATTTTTAAGGCCATTCATTCTTGCATGCTTGTTTAACAGTTAATATTTGCGAGGAAAGTAAATCTAACTATTACAAATGGCGCGGGTCCACATCGCCAAAATTAAACCGGACCCGATTTGACAGAAAATAAATAAAGCAATAAAATAAAAGTGCGAAAAGTTAAATGTTACAACGCTTTGGGAGAATTACATAATTATAATAAACGACATAAAATAAATGCGCGAAATTAAATAAATTACGAACATGGGCGTTGGACCCTTTTGCAAAAATTTAAAGTTAA
This sequence comes from Vicia faba, assembly GCA_948472305.1. NCBI lineage: Eukaryota > Viridiplantae > Streptophyta > Magnoliopsida > Fabales > Fabaceae > Vicia > Vicia faba. The sequence continues at coordinate 853,788,716 of OX451741.1, forward strand.
TGAGTTAAAAATTAAAATCAAAAGGAATGTTTTTGGTATTTTGTGTTTTTTAGGATTTAAGGAGAATAAAGAATTAATTAAAATTAAAACGAAATGTTAAACCTAATTCTAATTATTTTTTAAGTTATTAAGAAAAATATCGAATTTTTAACCTAATTTAAACCTAAATTATTTATATACAATTTAATTATGAAAATAAATAAATAATAATATTATGATAAAAAGGAAAAATTAAAAGGAATGGAAATTGTTAATTAAACCTAATTCTACCCTTTTTTAGATTTATTAAAAAGAATTAAACTTGCAAAAATCCTAATTAAAACTAAATAATTACATGTTAATTTATTTACAAGAAAATAATTACAATAAAAATATTTATTATTTTTGGTCTTTTCTGATTTTTTAATGAAGTTTTTTTTTTTATATTTTGTAAAAATAATGAATTAAATTAAAACAACAAAACAAGTAAAATAATAAATAAAAAAAATATAAGAGAAATAAATAAAACTTGCAAACCAGGGTGGGGGTGTAGTCCCAATTTGTGAGGTGCTGGCCTTAGAATTCTGGCCCAATTAAGCATGAAATCCATTGACTTTTGCAAGCACTATGTGGCATGTTGACTGGGACGTAGGGTGCTCTTTGATTCTTGGCCATTGATCTGATTTTACTAAGCACGTGGACATCTGGATGATGATGGAACATGGTGAACCATAGCGTTGTGCCTGCATAGGAATTGCCATTGCAAAATAATAAATGGAATTATACAGACCTGGGGTTCGAACCCAGGTCTTGGAGGTTGAAACAATGAGAGTTTGCCACTGAGCTAAGCGCATATTCAATTGTTATATAGACAAACAAATAATATAAAAGTAACCAACGCATTAGTATATGGAAACGCGCGAAAATTTAAATCAGTGAATCATTGATGGACAACACATCGTCTTCTTCGTGTTATTATTTTTTTTCTGAAACACAAGCATATAGCAACGGTTTTAACGCGTGGTTTTAGGGGTGTTTCCAGAAAATAGCGATTAGCGCTATGTGGATCATAAATTAATCGCGAGGTATGAACTTGCTTCGTCTAAGCTTGCTGAGTCCAATGGCCATAGTCTGGAATCCTAATTTTGCCTTGGGTAAAAAACCCCAATTTTGCAGACCTGTAACCCTAGCAATTGATCATGGTGAAATCCCATATACAATGCAAAAATCAAATTGAACATAATGGTTAGCTTCGAAACATCATACTGAACAAGAATCCATAAATAAAAATGCAAAAGGATGCGTGAATTATGATATACGATTTCAAAAATTTTGTGACACAGTTCGAGTTTTATCTACCAATTCTTGGAGCTTTGGTTGTTGTTTGTGATTGGCACACGTTCAGAGAACCACAATGAAGCTATTGGGATCAAGATTAGGGCTTGAATCGTCCTCTAGAATACTTTTCAGAATTGAGTTTTTATGGAAAATTTTCAAGTTTGGTAGGGGAATTGCTGCGCAGTTTTCAGTCCAATGCCATTAGGTTTGTGTTCTAGGTTATGTACTGAGGCAATTAGGTCAAAAACATGGATCAAATCTCTTGGAATTTATTGTTTTGAATATTTGATTTCCTTAAGGATCTTCCATATCTTTTCCATGTGCATTTTTGTTCAATCATGCCAATCAGCTCCAAATCTTTCCCCATTTGTATTTACACGAAATATTGAGTATCAAACATGCATAAAAAGATTGGTTAAGGCAATTTAGATATTTTTCATGTATTTAAATAATTTAAATGAATTAATATTAATATAAATTCAAATAAATAAATAAAAAATGAGAAAATACTTCCCTTTGGGCCAAGTGGTCGTGCATAGGCTTGGAATGATGAATCATGGAAGAAAAATGGGCCCATTAGCAAATTTAGGTCATTTGAACCATTGTTGACTTTTCAAAATATCCAAAAATTTCCCAACTTCCACAAGGCATAACTTGCTCAATTTTTAAGCTTTTCACATGTTCTTGGACATTTTGGAAAGGTCTTTGAGTCCTCTAACCAATTCCTTTGGTACCATGTCATTTTGATTTACCAATCTCAAGTTATGGCCTTTGACTTAAAGTCCCTTTTTGTTGACTTTTGAAAATGACCTATAATGTTGAAATTGATAACTTTTTGTGAGAGCATTTCTTGGACTTGAAGTATGAAGATGAGTTGTAGGAAATGTCTTTCTCTTCAAAATGAGCTTTGGATGGAATTTTTCTGATAATCCATGTGAAAGTTATGCCCTGGTCAATTTCAGTTGACTTTTTCAGCTGTCCAAATATAGTAACTTTTGCATCTTTGATGATTTCTGAGCCAAATTTTGAGAATCATGATCAAGCACTGATCAAATGATGTTTGTGGCTTCAAAATGATATGTTGACCAAAAATTTGAACTTTTGACTGTCAAATGACCATTTTGCCCCTACAGTTGACTGTAGTGCAATCTAGGGTTTTGACTGTGCAATTTTGAGCTGAATGCCTTGAAACTTGATATGAGAATACTTGACCATCTTTGTAAGCATATGAGACTTGATTGGACCTTTGAAAACTTCATTTTCTTGATCAGAACCCAAACCCTAGTCTTGACTGTATAGGAGACAGTTGAACTGCATGACCCTTGGGGAATTATGTGACCTGACTTGGCAATTTCTTGGAGAATATGGGAGGGCAAATTTTGGGGTGCAACAGTTGCCCCTGTTCAATCTTCTTAGACCTGAGGATGCAGATTGGCTGACGTGCCTTTCGTAATCCGAGGGTAGAAGATGATTGGACACTAGAGTGCCCAGAAATTTGCGCTCACATAGTAGCAGTGTGATGATGGGAATGGGCTTATAGATGCCATTTGGAGATTGCTGGATAGGATGATGGGCTTATAGATGCCATCTGGACGTCGATTGCGTAGGAGATTCTTTAGCTAGAACCCGCATACCTGCAAAAGAAAAATGAGTACCTGACACGTTGCAGGAGTTGGTTTTCAGATGCTTTGTATAAATGTGTCCTGACTGGTTATAGGAGCTGAGTCTGGAGCTTCAAACAGTGATGAATGAACCAGGGATGGTTACTGCCTTAGCATGAATGGTAGGGGAACCTTGGGCAACTTTAACGTCAACAACGCTCGTTGAGCAAAATCTTGGCGGGAACTACCATCTTTGCAATATCGGGAAGAGAACCATAGGCACTTATAATCTGAAAGGGAATCACCTCACTCGCCGTTGGAGAGGGAATCATAGGAAAAGGAATTGTCACCTCACACACCGTCGGAGAGGGAAACATAAGAGACTATTACCTCACACTCATCGTCGGAGAGGGAATCATCTGAAAAGGACTTACTACCTCACACACCGTCGGAGAGGGAACCATGGGAGACTATCACCTCACACTCATCGTCGGAGAGGGAAACATCTGAAGAAGGAATTACCACCTCACGCACTTGCCGGAGAGGGGACCATAGGAGACTATCACCTCACACTCATCGTCGGAGAGGGAAACATCTGAAGAAGGAATTACCACCTCACGCACTTGTCGGAGAGGGGACCATAAGAGACTATCACCTCACACTCATCGTCGGAGAGGGAAACATCTTGAAAAAGGAATTACCACCTCACGCACTTGCCGGAGAGGGGACCATAAGAGACTATCACCTCACACTCATCGTCGGAGAGGGAAACATCTGAAGAAGGAATTACCACCTCACGCACTTGCCGGAGAGGGGACCATAAGAGACTATCACCTCACACTCATCGTCGGAGAGGGAAACATCTGAAGAAGGAATTACCACCTCACGCACTTGCCGGAGAGGGGACCATAAGAGACTATCACCTCACACTCATCGTCGGAGAGGGAAACATCTGAAGAAGGAATTACCACCTCACGCACTTGCCGGAGAGGGGACCATAAGAGACTATCACCTCACACTCATCGTCGGAGAGGGAAACATCTTGAAAAAGGAATTACCACCTCACGCACTTGCCGGAGAGGGGACCATAACTTCTGCTGAGTCTTTATCAGAAAAATCTGTTGGGAGTCAGTTTAACTGGATTAAAGAAGGCCTTGAAATCTGTTTGAACATTTTAACTGCGTCTTTCCTGAAAAGTAAAGGTCAGTCATATGCAATGCATGATATGAATCAAGCAATGATGTTCTCAACATAAATGAGATTTGTATGATGCGATGCGTCTATGCATGCTATGATGTATGTGATGTTTTATGAATGTGTTCGTCTAGGAAAGTATATCCTTGACGGGTGCCGGGAAGTCATATCCTGGGCTAATGTTGGAGAATAAGCTTTTACTTCCGCTGGGGATAATAGTTGCAAGAATACCGGTAGGAGAAGATGACTCCGTTGCGGAATGAACTTGGCGAATGGAAGATTCTGCGGGGAGAAAAGATACCCTAACGACCATGCTGAGAAGCAATACTCTGTGGGGATAGAGATGTTTACTGAGTTGTTGATAACTTGCTGAGGATACCCTTGTTATTGGAAGTGTTGACAGACTTCGCTGGGGTAAGAAGACTTCGTTGCCGACGATCTTTCCATGGCTTTTGGCTGAGGATAACCCAGTTATATCCTGTTAAGGAAATAACTCTTTAAATCAAGCCGGACGACGCGTTCGTGCTCTGCGAAGGAGATAAGCTTCCAGAATCTACTGGGGATAAGCTTACTGCTTGGGGATATGAATTCCAATTTTCCTGGGGAAACTGGATTGGACTTTCTGGGGAAGTTTGATATACTGGGGAAGTGATCCCTTTGACTGTTGATACGCCGCCGGGGAACAATCTTTAGGCCAAGACTGCCGGGGATGCTTGTATTGAATATATGTGTTGCTGTTGGGGAAGTATTGAGATCTACGGGAGGACACTCAATTTCCTTGATATTTGATAATTCTGCTTGGAGAAGAATGTACTTGTTTTGTTGGCTCACTCTCTGGGGAATTCAGGTATATTGGTCCTGTTCTTTAGCTGAACCTACCTTGGTACCTTGGAGGATAGAACAATTAGACTGCTCAGACAAACTCTTTTATTGCCCCTGTTTCTAGTGTCACCTGCAATTAATTCCTTTGTTTCGTATGCAAATATTTATGAGTTAGCAAATTACTGTCAATGCATATATCACAAATTGAACCTTGGACGTTCTTCGCAAAAACAAAACAGAAAAAGAAAAACACTGGGCACGTTTAACTGAAAATATATTTTTATTGATTTTGAATGGCCTGAAAATAGGCGTTTTGTATACAAGAGGCTGACGTCCTAGTAAGAGGACGCCGCCGAACAAAATAGTTTTATACAAGTTTTGTACAAAGAAAATAAAACAGCTGTGTGAAATATGAATGATCCCACTGGGTTTCAACTCTGCTATTGTCTTTATGACTCCGAGCGTCTCATCACTTGATGACCTTGGTTGAAGGTGAAGCTGACTGATCGATGCCGTCTGAACTTGATGTAGATACCGGATTCTGGATGCAAAGTGATCCAATGAGACATAGTATTACGCTTTATCCCTAATTTTTGCCTGGACCGCCCTTTTGGGTTTTCAGTCCACCGGGATACCCATTTTTGCCCAAGCCGCCTTTTCAGGTTTTCGACTTGCCGGGTGTACAGATTTTTTCATTTTCATCCCTTCATTTTGCCCGAACCCTTTTGGTTCGACGGGAAGCCCTAATTTTTGCCTAGGCATGTCAGCCTAGCGGGTCATTTTTATGCGTAGTATTTTTTAACTATGTCTGCATTGGCGGGGTGAGGAAGGTCGTCACCATCCATGTTGGTTAATATCATTGCTCCTCCTGAGAACACATGCTTAACCACAAATGGCCCTTCGTACGTAGGGGTCCATTTTCCCCTTGGATCACTCTGAGGAAGGATGATTCGCTTGATTACCAGATCCCCAACTTGATATTCCTGCGGCCTGACCTTTTTGTTAAATGCCCTGATCATTCGTTTCTGATACGTCTGACCATGACAGATAGCAGCAAGTCTTTTCTCGTCAATGAGGTTGAGTTGGTCAAGTCGTGTCTGGATCCAATCATCTTCGTTCAGATTTGCGTCTTTCATTATCCGGAGAGAAGGTATTTGCACTTCGATCGGCAAGACTGCCTCCATGCCATAAACCAGAGAGAAAGGAGTTGCCCCGGTTGACGTCCTAGCTGAGGTTCGGTACCCATGTAGAGCGAACGGTAACATCTCGTGCCAGTCTTTATAAGTCACTGTCATCTTCTGCACGATCTTCTTGATGTTTTTATTTGCTGCTTCTACAGCCCCATTCATCTTCGGTCTGTAAGGAGAAGAATTGTGGTGCTGTATTTTGAACTGTTCGCAAAGCTCAGCAATCATCTTATTGTTCAGATTGGTACCGTTGTCTGTAATAATCCGCTCAGGTACGCCGTACCGACAGATCAGGTTGTGTCGAATGAACCGTGCCACAACAGTCTTGGTTACCGTAGCATAGGATGCTGCCTCAACCCACTTTGTAAAATAATCAATCGCCACTAGGATGAAGCGATGTCCATTGGATGCCGTAGGTTTAATCTCGCCGATCATGTCTATGCCCCACATTGCAAACGGCCAAGGCGCAGTCAGAACATTCAGGGGAACCGGAGGAACATGCACCTTATCCGCATAAATCTGACACTTGTGGCATGTCCTAGAATGTTGGTAGCAATCAGCTTCCATGGTGGACCAGTAATATCCTGCCCGTAGGATTTTCTTAGCCATAGTGTGTCCACTGGAATGCGTACCAAAGGTCCCTTCATGTAGCTCCTCCATGATTCTTTCTGCTTCAATCTTATCCACACAACGCAGTAAGGTTGAATCATGGTTTCGCTTATACAAGATGCCGTTGCTTAGGAAGAATTTTGCTGCGAACCTCCTCAGGAATTTCTTATCATTGACAGAGGCACCTTCAGGGTATTCCTGAGCTTCCAGATATCTTTTCACTTCATGGTACCAAGGCTTCTCAGTCACCAATTCAGTTTCGAGATCACAACAGTATGCCGGTTCGTCCAGTTTCCAGATGATGATCCGGGGAGCCTCATTATCCCATTTGACCTTGAACATTGAAGACATTGTAGCTAACGCGTCCGCTAACTGATTCTCTTCTCTTGGAAAGTGCTCAAAGGTTATCTCTGTAAAGTGGGGAATCAGGGTCAACACACATTCTCTATAAGGAATCAAGTTTGGATGTTTCGTATCCCACTCTCCTTTAATCTGATTGATCACAAGAGCGGAATCTCCGAAGACACTTAGAAATTTGATCCTTAGGTCGATCGCAGCTTGAAGACCCATGATACACGCCTCATACTCCGCCATATTGTTGGTACAGTTGAAACACAGTCGGGCAGTGAGTGGAGTATGAGTACCTTGAGGGGATATGATGATGGCGCCGATACCATTTCCCAAAGCATTGGAGGCTCCGTCAAAGTGCATAGACCATCGGGATCCTGGCTCAGGTCCTTCATCCGGTCCAGGTACTTCACAATCAGTTACTATCATAATGCTTTCATCCGGAAACTCGAAGTTCATTGATTGATAGTCATCTACAGCTTGATGAGCTAAGTGGTCTGCCAATACACTTCCCTTGATGGCTTTCTGGGTTGTGTACTGAATGTCGTATTCCGTCAAGATCATTTGCCATCTTGCAATTCTCCCAGACAGAGGAGGCTTTTCGAATATGTACTTTATAGGATCCATTTTTGAGATCAACAAGGTAGTGTGAGTCAGCATATACTGTCTCAGCCGGCGAGCAGCCCATACCAAAGCGCAGCAAGTTTTCTCAAGCAGTGAGTATCGGGTCTCACAGTCGGTAAACTTTTTGCTAAGGTAATAAATGGCATGCTCTTTTCGGCCAGACTCGTCATGCTGCCCCAGCACACACCCCATTGAATTGTCAAGCACTGTTAGGTATAATATCAGAGGTCTCCCTTCAACCGGTGGCATAAGGATAGGTGGTTCTTGGAGATACTCTTTGATTTTGTCGAAAGCAGCCTGACATTCATCGTTCCAACGAACTACCTGATCTTTCTTCAGCAGCTTGAAGATTGGCTCACAGGTAGCAGTTAGATGTGAGATGAATCGAGCGATGTAGTTCAGGCGTCCCAAAAAGCCTCTGACCTCCTTCTCTGTCTTAGGAACTGGCATCTCTTGAATAGCTTTGACCTTAGCAGGGTCGACTTGAATACCTTTGTCACTGACCACGAAGCCTAGCAACTTCCCAGATCTTACCCCGAAGGTGCACTTGTTCGGGTTCAATCTCAGTTTGTACAGTTTCAACCGGTCAAACAACTTCTGCAGGTGATCTAGATGCTCTTCCTCAGTCTGGGACCTAGCGATCATGTCATCCACATACACCTCTATCTCGTGATGGATCATGTCATGAAATAAGGCAACCATGGCACGTTGGTAGGTTGCCCCAGCATTCTTTAATCCGAACGGCATGACCTTGTAACAGAAGGTGCCCCACTGAGTGACAAATGTAGTCTTCTCCATGTCTTCAGGTGCCATCTTTATCTGATTATAACCTGAAAAGCCATCCATGAAAGAGAATACCTTATGCTGAGCTGTATTGTCAACAAGGACATCAATGTGAGGTAAAGGGAAGTCATCCTTGGGGCTGGCCCTGTTTAGATCCCTGTAGTCGACACACATTCTGACCTTACCATCCTTTTTAGGTACCGGCACCACATTAGCAACCCACTGAGGGTAAGAAGTCACTGCAAGAAACCCGGCATCAAACTGTTTCATGACCTCGGCTTTAATCTTCTCAGACATCTCTGGACGCATCCTACAAACCTTTTGTTTAACTGGAGGGCAGTCTTCCTTAGTCGGCAGGTGATGGACCACAATGTCGGTATCCAACCCGGGCATGTCTTCGTAGGACCAGGCAAAGATCTCCATATAGTCATGTAACATCTTGGTTAACCGTTGCTTCACGCTGAGCTCTAGGTTGGCACCAATCTTTACCTCTCTCCTGTCTGCTTCAGTACCCAAGTTTATTGTTTCCACTGGCTCTTCATGGGGTTGAATTGCCCTCTCTTCCTGAAGCAACAGTCTTGCAAGCTCGCCAGGCACTTCGCAATCATCTTCACCTTCGTCTTCGGCTAAGCTGATCGGATTTTCGAAGTCATAATTGGCAGTAGCAGAGCTGTTATCAGTAAGATCCAGAGTGGATTGGAACCTGTATGAGTGAGTGTGTGTGTAAATACAGCTGTTTTGAAAATTATGTAAAGGAAAAGAAAGACAGAAAAGGAACACAATATTTGCAATGCGAAAAATACGTCCAAGATTTTCATTTATGATATATGAAATGACAGTTTGTATGCCCTCACAAATAGAACCACGGTGCCTCGGGTAAGACACCGGGCCATAGAGTTTATCATTGTTTATTACAAAATAACAAAACAAAGAAATTTATTACTTAGTAACAAAAGAAACAGGGAGATTGTCCTTTGCGCTCCAATTGTTAAGTCCACCGTCAGTTGCTGGGTAGATCCAGCTATCAAACTCCGCTTCATCAACTTCCTCTTCATCCCCGATAGCATTAACTCCATGAGCAGGCAGGGGAGCTGTCACCACATTAGGCTTGTCAGATGCCTCAAACTGTACCTCCTTAGCATCAATGAGGTCCTGTAGCTTGTTCTTTAGTGCCCAACAGTCGTCGGTAGAGTGCCCCGGGCTTTCTGAATGGTAAGCACAACGAGCATTCGGGTTGTACTTGGGAGATGTTGTATTAGGGAACTTTGGAGCTTCCCTGACAGTCACCAAACTGGTTGCGAGCAACTGTGGCAGGATCTGCGATAGGGTCATGTTTAACCGGGTAAACTCCCTCCGGGGTCTTTCAGCCCTTTGAGAATTGTTTGGCCGAGGAGCGGCAGCAGGCTTAGCAATCATCACCGCGCTGACAGATTGGCGGTGTTCAGGTCTCTCTGATTTCCTGGAACCATACACGGCACTAGACTCCTTTTTGAATGGTTTCTTTTCCGAACTAGATGAGGCACCCTTTGCAATCTTCCCAGACTTCAGCCCAGCTTCAATCCTCTCTCCAGTCAAGATCAAATCGGTGAACCCAGCAGAAGAATTCCCAATGAGATGGTTGAAAAATGGCCCAGATAGGGTCCCCAAGAACATGTCAACCAGCTCCCGATCAGTCAATGGTGGCTGCACCCTGCCAGCCAGGTCTCTCCATTTCTGAGCGTACTCCTTAAAACCTTCGCTTGCACCTAACGCCATACCCTGGAGTTGGGTACGTGTGGGGGCGAGGTCGGCATTATATTGATACTGCTTGTAGAAAGCAGTAGCCAACTCCTCCCAGTTACGAACTTTGGTCCCATCCAGCTGATAGAACCATTCGAGATGAGTCCCTGAAAGACTCTCCTGGAAGAAGTGGATCCATAGATTCTTGTCCGCAGAGTACGGCTGAATTTTCCGAACATAGGACCTTAAATGCAGCTTGGGACAAGACGCCCCGTCATATTTGGAGAAGGATGGTGCTTTGAATTTATGCGGGATAATCACACCAGTCGACAAACCCAGATCTCCGAAATCTAGCCCAGGTGCCTGTTGCACCTCCATAGCCTTTAAGCTGTCCTCCAGTTGTTTATATCTGTCATCTGAAGGAGGGTACTGCTCTTCATCAAAATCTGTCTCGTTGTCGGAGACTACTGGAGTAGGAACCTTCACTTCTGCCTGAGAAGGACTCTTGCCAACAGAAGAACCAGCCTCTTCATGTTGCAGGGTATTGCCAAACCTTCGGCCCAAGTTGAACAGAACAGTTCTTCTCTTCTTCTTCTTCTCCTTCTTCAGGAGCATAGCCTTTAGTTCTTCTTGGCCTTTAGCCAGACCCTTGATTAGTTCCTGGAATTGTGCATTCTGCACCTGAAGAGCCTTGATTGATGTCTCAGTTGATGCAGATTCGGGATTCATGATGCTGAAATAAACAGCGAAGAACTGTAAGCAACCTGAAAAAGGGGAAAAACCTGCTATGCACATGATGTATGAAAGGCGTATGAATTATGTTTTCAAAGACAATCGGGAATCAACTTTGTAAACAAAAAAGGAACACACTTTATTAGATTCAACTTTGCAACTGAAATTATTCAACAAGTTGCCCTTAGGCGTTTACATGAAATGAAATAACTGGAAAGGAAATAAAAACTGTAAAAGGCACATTCAGAATTCCTCATTGATCCCATGGTCTCCTCTTCTCAGTACGGATGTAGGCATTCAGAGCTCTCTCATTTTCCAACTGCTTGGTCAGCTTCGGGATCTTTGATTCCTGCTCGTTGAACTTTTCCCGGTAGGAATCCCGTTCTTCTCGCAGTTGCGACCAAGATCTCTTCAATGTCTCATAATCAGTAGGTATCTGAGGAGGAAGGATAGTCGGAGGAACACCATCTTTATCAGGACACTCGAGAATGACGGGTCTGACAGCTTCATACGGCCTACCTAATTTCTGAGCACGGATGCGAACCCATTTGTAGTAGGCTTCCATAGGTAAAGAAGTCTTTGGCCCTAGCTCTTGTGGGTCAGCTTTATGAACCTTGTCCCAAGCCTTGATGAACCTACGACGTAGCTCGTCACTATCCATCTGAAACTCGAAACTGATGTGAGGCACCAACATCTCATGGGGGCCTGCTCTTCTTGCTCTTCCAAACTGACGGAGTGCTAGACATGGATTGTAAGAGATCCCTCCTTGAGTACCAATCAGAGGAACATTAGGGTATTCCCCGCATCGATCAATAATAGCTATCTCATCCAAACCTCTGCAAGTCCAAATGATGTCTTTATCGGTGAGAGACATTAACCTGTGAGCCCAACCTCTTCCTTCTTGGTTCTTCAGTACGAACTTAGGGAGGTGCGAAATAAACCACCTCACCAACAAAGGGATACAACACCATAGGGTTCCTCGTCTTCGGGTAGTACGGGCATGAAGTTGTTGCAAGATGTCACCCAAGAGAGTGGGCACAGGGTTCTGAGACATAAAGATCCTAATGGAAGTGACATTGATGAAGTTGTCGGGATTAGGAAACAGGACTAACCCATAGATTAGGAGAGCCAAGATGTCTTCATATGCCCTAAAGTCCAGGTCATTCCAGAAATTGTTAGCTTTGCCAATTAGGAACTTGGCCAAGAAACCCTTAACTCCGCTTCTAGTTACCCAGTTGTCTGTTACCTCTTGATGGGTCAAAGGAAGAGCTGCAGCAATGTCCTCAAGCCTGAGGGTATTTTCCCAACCAGTAAAGGGAGTCTGATCCAAGATAGGGATGCCAAGTAAATCAGAGAACTCTTCCAGGGTAGGGACCAGCTGGAAGTCTTGAAAGGTGAAGCACTGGTACAGAGGGTCATAGAACTGGGTCAGAACACTCATCAACTGTTGATCCCGCTTTGCAGTGACTAAACTGAGAAGGGAGCCATGCCTCTGAATGAAGGAAGTGGTATTTGGAATTCTGCTAACCAACTCATCAAGCAACTCAGGTGAACGAACAAAGTTGAACCGGATAGTGTTCCTTCTCACAAGCATCATAATGTCCTACAAAACAGAGCAAAGATGAAACCTTCTTGTCTTTGAAACGGTCAGTTCTTATGCAGGATGCATGCAATGCTCATGATGCTATGATGTTATGATAAAGCACACCACATACAGATACAAAGGCAAACATGGTAAGGCACACAAGTCACACAAGGCAAGCCCCTAAAGTTTAGGCCAGCATGAGGTCTAGGTACTACCCTCTTTCAGTTTGTTGGTTCATACCTGTCCTAATCAAAAGTAACCGGGTTCTTAGAGGATCCCAATATCATCGACTACCCTCAATCGGTCATAACTCCAGCATCGCAATCTTTTCTTGCGGCCAGAACCATCACGAGAGTTTAGTCTCAATGGGCGTAGCATACTGCTACAATTCTAAAGGCCAAGTTGTGTCAATTAAGGTTCTAAGGTTGTTGGTGCTTAATGACTCCTTAGAAGACCCATATTCTCCTCGTTGCGACACAAGGGATATCGGTACAGACTAAGGTGCCACACCAACGTAGCCACTGCTTCACCTGTGTCGGTCTACGCCGGACAGGTCCCTCACAGCTTATGCTACCTAAACAGGGTATCCCCAGATCCGGGTTAGGATCTATGTATCTCCAATGCAACCCACAATAGTAAAGCAAGCAAATCAATACAAGTGAAAACACAGTTATGACCTAGCCCTAAGGTACACCTCACTTTAAGTTTGTCTCCCCAGCAGAGTCGCCAGTTCTGTGATCGGTGGATCTGGAACTGACTGTTTAACGCTGGTTCGCAAAATGTCGCGGAAGCAAGAGTCGCCACCGTCTTTTATTTTCTCCAAATGGAAAGGACAAAAGCACAGAAAAATTCCTTAAAGAGATTGCTCTCGGTTCGGGAGGTAGGTTATAGAAAGGGAAGGTGTTAGCACCCTTTCTATCCATGGTTATCCATGGGCTCTTAGATACTTGCTCAATGTGTTTTCAAAATTGTTTGTTTGCTTTTCAATGTGGGTTTAAAAAGTTTCTTTGAAAAATTTCAGTTCGACTCATACGTCAGAGTGTTTGAAAAGTTTGCTTTGAAAGCTTTTTGAAAAGTGTTGGTGTGAAAAGTCTTTTTGAGTTTGTTTTGACATTAGAGCAAGTATCCTTGAGAACCTACCTACCCTAAGGAATTCGTCTGTGTAGATGTCCTTTAAAGTAGTGCCATCCCACCATTGAGAGGTAGGTAGCACCACCGTTGGAGGTGTTCGGGTCAATTCGAGGTTCGGGACATGGTGATCACCAGAGCAATGGGAAGATACCTTAGAAGCTACCCTCATGCCAGGTTCCCGGATCATGAGGACTTACTAAGACGTCCTCTACTCGACAACCACCTTTCGAGGCAAGGCGACAGTAAGGCGTACCCTAGGGGTGGTGTGTGCGAATTGTGTGTTATTTTCATTGATATTTGTCTTGTCATGTTTATTGTGATCTACGCTTGATTTTATTTTTAAGGCCATTCATTCTTGCATGCTTGTTTAACAGTTAATATTTGCGAGGAAAGTAAATCTAACTATTACAAATGGCGCGGGTCCACATCGCCAAAATTAAACCGGACCCGATTTGACAGAAAATAAATAAAGCAATAAAATAAAAGTGTGAAAAGTTAAATGTTACAACGCTTTGGGAGAATTACATAATTATAATAAACGACATAAAATAAATGCGCGAAATTAAATAAATTACGAACATGGGCGTTGGACCCTTTTGCAAAAATTTAAAGTTAATGAGTTAAAAATTAAAATCAAAAGGAATGTTTTTGGTATTTTGTGTTTTTTAGGATTTAAGGAGAATAAAGAATTAATTAAAATTAAAACGAAATGTTAAACCTAATTCTAATTATTTTTTAAGTTATTAAGAAAAATATCGAATTTTTAACCTAATTTAAACCTAAATTATTTATATACAATTTAATTATGAAAATAAATAAATAATAATATTATGATAAAAAGGAAAAATTAAAAGGAATGGAAATTGTTAATTAAACCTAATTCTACCCTTTTTTAGATTTATTAAAAAGAATTAAACTTGCAAAAATCCTAATTAAAACTAAATAATTACATGTTAATTTATTTACAAGAAAATAATTACAATAAAAATATTTATTATTTTTGGTCTTTTCTGATTTTTTAATGAAGTTTTTTTTTTATATTTTGTAAAAATAATGAATTAAATTAAAACAACAAAACAAGTAAAATAATAAATAAAAAAAATATAAGAGAAATAAATAAAACTTGCAAACCAGGGTGGGGGTGTAGTCCCAATTTGTGAGGTGCTGGCCTTAGAATTCTGGCCCAATTAAGCATGAAATCCATTGACTTTTGCAAGCACTATGTGGCATGTTGACTGGGACGTAGGGTGCTCTTTGATTCTTGGCCATTGATCTGATTTTACTAAGCACGTGGACATCTGGATGATGATGGAACATGGTGAACCATAGCGTTGTGCCTGCATAGGAATTGCCATTGCAAAATAATAAATGGAATTATACAGACCTGGGGTTCGAACCCAGGTCTTGGAGGTTGAAACAATGAGAGTTTGCCACTGAGCTAAGCGCATATTCAATTGTTATATAGACAAACAAATAATATAAAAGTAACCAACGCATTAGTATATGGAAACGCGCGAAAATTTAAATCAGCGAATCATTGATGGACAACACATCGTCTTCTTCGTGTTATTATTTTTTTTCTGAAACACAAGCATATAGCAACGGTTTTAACGCGTGGTTTTAGGGGTGTTTCCAGAAAATAGCGATTAGCGCTATGTGGATCATAAATTAATCGCGAGGTATGAACTTGCTTCGTCTAAGCTTGCTGAGTCCAATGGCCATAGTCTGGAATCCTAATTTTGCCTTGGGTAAAAAACCCCAATTTTGCAGACCTGTAACCCTAGCAATCGATCATGGTGAAATCCCATATACAATGCAAAAAT
Source organism: Vicia faba (assembly GCA_948472305.1). NCBI lineage: Eukaryota > Viridiplantae > Streptophyta > Magnoliopsida > Fabales > Fabaceae > Vicia > Vicia faba. The sequence goes on from OX451741.1 coordinate 853,804,191, forward strand.
CAAATTGAACATAATGGTTAGCTTCGAAACATCATACTGAACAAGAATCCATAAATAAAAATGCAAAAGGATGCGTGAATTATGATATACGATTTCAAAAATTTTGTGACACAGTTCGAGTTTTATCTACCAATTCTTGGAGCTTTGGTTGTTGTTTGTGATTGGCACACGTTCAGAGAACCACAATGAAGCTATTGGGATCAAGATTAGGGCTTGAATCGTCCTCTAGAATGCTTTTCAGAATTGAGTTTTTATGGAAAATTTTCAAGTTTGGTAGGGGAATTGCTGCGCAGTTTTCAGTCCAATGCCATTAGGTTTGTGTTCTAGGTTATGTACTGAGGCAATTAGGTCAAAAACATGGATCAAATCTCTTGGAATTTATTGTTTTGAATATTTGATTTCCTTAAGGATCTTCCATATCTTTTCCATGTGCATTTTTGTTCAATCATGCCAATCAGCTCCAAATCTTTCCCCATTTGTATTTACACGAAATATTGAGTATCAAACATGCATAAAAAGATTGGTTAAGGCAATTTAGATATTTTTCATGTATTTAAATAATTTAAATGAATTAATATTAATATAAATTCAAATAAATAAATAAAAAATGAGAAAATACTTCCCTTTGGGCCAAGTGGTCGTGCATAGGCTTGGAATGATGAATCATGGAAGAAAAATGGGCCCATTAGCAAATTTAGGTCATTTGAACCATTGTTGACTTTTCAAAATATCCAAAAATTTCCCAACTTCCACAAGGCATAACTTGCTCAATTTTTAAGCTTTTCACATGTTCTTGGACATTTTGGAAAGGTCTTTGAGTCCTCTAACCAATTCCTTTGGTACCATGTCATTTTGATTTACCAATCTCAAGTTATGGCCTTTGACTTAAAGTCCCTTTTTGTTGACTTTTGAAAATGACCTATAATGTTGAAATTGATAACTTTTTGTGAGAGCATTTCTTGGACTTGAAGTATGAAGATGAGTTGTAGGAAATGTCTTTCTCTTCAAAATGAGCTTTGGATGGAATTTTTCTGATAATCCATGTGAAAGTTATGCCCTGGTCAATTTCAGTTGACTTTTTCAGTTGTCCAAATATAGTAACTTTTGCATCTTTGATGATTTCTGAGCCAAATTTTGAGAATCATGATCAAGCACTGATCAAATGATGTTTGTGGCTTCAAAATGATATGTTGACCAAAAATTTGAACTTTTGACTGTCAAATGACCATTTTGCCCCTACAGTTGACTGTAGTGCAATCTAGGGTTTTGACTGTGCAATTTTGAGCTGAATGCCTTGAAACTTGATATGAGAATACTTGACCATCTTTGTAAGCATATGAGACTTGATTGGACCTTTGAAAACTTCATTTTCTTGATCAGAACCCAAACCCTAGTCTTGACTGTATAGGAGACAGTTGAACTGCATGACCCTTGGGGAATTATGTGACCTGACTTGGCAATTTCTTGGAGAATATGGGAGGGCAAATTTTGGGGTGCAACAAATGGCATCAAAGAAGTCCTTTTGAAACAAAAGACGGTGTTGGTTCCGTATAATTGTAAGGACATGCAGTCATTATCTCTCAAAATAAAAGCCCAATAAGTCAAAACCTATGAAGGAGACTTACAAAAAAACTGGGGCATCCCGCTGACTGTAATCACAAAAGAAACAGTTCAGGCAAAAAGACAGGGATAACGCAATCAAAAAGAAAGAGATCCTGCAAACTCTTATAAAAATGACTTCCTGTTCAAAATAAATTGTCAGTATCCGAACCATCACTGGTATGTCAGAGCAAAGACTCAAACAAGATCTAATGCATGATTAGCTGAGTTTAGGATCGAAGAACATCACGAAGAACGGGTGGGTACAAATAAAATTTGAGCCTTTATCCTTTGTTTCTTAAACCGTGAACCAGGCAACGTTATAACCCTTAAAAGTCCTAGCTGAAGCACAGGTTAGTTCGAAAGCATACTGTTACAAAAGGTATCCTGACTCCTGTAGGGCTCGCTGTAAAATCCTGAGTTGACATCACATTTTACAAAAATTCGCTTGTTTTACTGGAAAAAGGCATTTTCAAAAATTTCAAAACAGACATAAGCTTTGCATTCTTAAAATAATATTGTTTGCATATGACTATTTGTTCAACAGCAGAGAAATTCGCACACCGAATATCTAGTGAACAAAAACCTTCTCAATAAAAAGGATCACCTCAAGTGGAAAAACACTTCCAATCAAGGGGCACGGCATGATCATTGTCCATCATCTGGGGCAGTCAAGTCAAGATTCAGAGAATCTCTTAAAATACCAAATAGCCAGGGGAAGATCAACATCTGAATCAATCGGGGCATTGGACATGAATTCCAGCAACGAATCTTGCATGATCAAACGAAGATCTTATGGTAGTATGGCAACACAACGCTACCGACAGTGACACCTCCCTACATCCTGAGAGCGTGGACATAGTCAAAAAGTACTACGCATAATCAAAGACCTGCTAGGTTGACTGGCCTAGGAAAAAATAAGGGCTTACCGACAAACCAAAAGGGTTCGGGCAAAAATAAGGGATGAAAATGAAAAACTTTGTACACCCGGCAAGTCGAAAACCTGAAAAGGCGGCTTGGGCAAAAAAGGATATCCCGGTGGACTGAAAATCTGAAAAGACAGTCCAGGGAAAAGTTAGGAATTAAAGCGTACGACTATGTCCCGTCATCTCGTCACTTAGAAGACTTGTCATTTCAATCGGCAATTACCAAGCACCTCATAGGTTGGAATAATACTCGGTCCACAAGGCCTCCGCAGGCACCTTCTCCCGCAGATATAGGGGCAGAAAAGTCTCAATGCAAAGTTATTGTCATATCCTCAGCCCGCGTCCCAGTAACATCTACACTCCCCGCAGAGTAAGAAACTGACATTGGTGTTAATTCTCCCCAGTTGAGGCTCACAACCACAAATGGGTCGGTAAGATTCTCCCCAAGCAGAGTTTATCTATCACCAGCACTGGAAGATTATCCCCAATGGAGTCTGGAAGATTATCCCTAGTAGAGTCTAAAGGATTATCCCCAGTGAAGTCGCCATTGGAAAATCATTCCCCAGCGGAGTTATTCTCTCCTGTAGGATTATTCTCCCAATCATCTTCGGTCGTTATCTCCAGCGAGTGAAACTCTTTATTCTCCAACAACAGTCAGGGATTTATTTTCCCAAACTCGGATGTACCACAATAGTATTTCATGTTCATACATCATGACGTGCGCATACATATTGCATACAGCATAATTTCATTTATTTTGAGAACATCATCATACAATGCATGTCATGCGTCATATACAATTAATCATGTACCTTTTCGAGAAAGATGGTTATCACCAATAACTTCCTGCAAGTTCAAGATTAACTCCAGAGGCTAAACAGAGTAATTATCTGCACTATCAAATGCAGCTTTACACGGGTTTGTCACGAATAAATCTTACACGGGTTTCTCCTAAATGCAGCTTCACACGGGTTTATCCTGAAAAATCTTACACAGGTCCTTTCTCATATATTTTAATAAAGTTTTACACGGACTTATCACAAAGTAACCTTACCCAGGTTCCTCCTGAAGTTTTACACGAACTTATCACAAAGTAACCTTACCCAGGTTCCTCCTGAAGTTTTACACAAACTTATCTCACAGTAACCTTACCCCGGTTCATTCTGAAGTTTTACACGAACTTATCACAGAGCGACCTTACCCAGGTTCCTCCTGAAGTTTTACACAAACTTATCCCGAAGTAACCTTACCCAGGTTCCTCCTTACAATTTCCCGATGTAGTTTTACCCAGACTCATCCTGAAGCAACCTTACCCAGGTTCCTCCTTACAATTTTCCGACGTAGTTTTACCCAAACTCCTCGCAAAGCAACCTTACCTAGGTGTCTTCCCGGTTCAGATGCAGTTTTACCTAAACTCCTCATGAAGCAACCTTACCTAGGTTTCTTCCCGGTTCAGATGCAGTTTTACCTAAACTCCTCATGAAGCAGCCTTACCTAGGTTTCTTCCCGGTTCAGATGCAGTTTTACCTAAACTGCTCATGAAGCAGCCTTACCTAGGTTTCTTCCCAGTTCAGATGTAGTTTTACCCAAACTCCTCACAAAGTAACCTTACCTAGGTTTCTTCCCGGTTCAGATGCAGTTTTACCTAAAATCCTCATGAAGCAACCTTACCTAGGTTTCTTCCCGGTTCAGATGCAGTTTTACCTAAACTCCTCATGAAGCAGCCTTACCTAGGTTTCTTCCCAGTTCAGATGTAGTTTTACCTAAACCCATCATGGAGCAACCTTACATAGGTTCCTTCTCAGTTCAGATGTAGTTTCACCTAAACTCATCATGGAGCAACCTTACCTAGGTTCCTTCTCTTTCCCGATTTAGTTTCACCTAGACTCATCCTGAAGCAACCTTACCCAGGTTCCTTCTCGGTTTAGATGCAGTTTTACCCAAACTCTTCACGAAGCAACCTTACCTAGGTTCTTTCCCATAAGCCTTACTATCCAGGTTCCTTCTCATAACCTTACCATCCAGGTTTCTTTTCTCTTATCTCCAGACAGCAGTCCACAATACTGTAAGGCCTGGACCTGATCAAACACGATGGTTTCACCTTTCCCCAGTAGGTCGCGATGTAGCCTATACACTGACCAGATATGCAGTTCACCTCCAGAATTAATTCCCCAGTAGAGTAACGGACAACTGAAGCTCCTAAAATTCTATTTCTCTCAAGACAACTACCAATAATCTCCAAATGGCATCTGTAAGCCCATTCCTGACATCACAATGCTGATACTACACCATACGAGTGCAAATTTCTGGGCACTCTAGTGTTCAATCATCTTCCACCTTCGGATCACGAAAGGCACGCAAGCCAATCTACATCCTCAGGTTTAAGAAGATTGAACAGGGGCAGCTGTTGTACCCCAAAATTTGCCCTCTCATGTTTTCAAAGGTCTTCCCTTACATGGTTGGTCACAAACACTTGCCTAACGAAAATAAAGTTTTTTTGAAGATGAACAAGGTGTCTTTCGATTGGCCTCTGGGAAAAGTCTTCGATTGGGTATCCAAAATCCTTCAATAAAGGCTTGACTCACCAGTCTTCAATTGGGAATTTGGCACTCTTCGATCGGGCTTTGATTAGTAAGCTTCGATTAGGTGTTTGGAACCCTTCGATCAAGCTTTGGTTCGCAAGTCTTCGATTGAGCGCTGGACCCCCTTCGATCAAGTCAATTTCACAATGCTTCGACTATGCATTAACTACTTCAGGCTTACCTTCGACTCACGAGGCAAGAATCTCCTACAAGTTTGTTTCGATTCACAAAGGAAAAGGCCCCTCAACTTGCCAGCACACCAGGCAAGAGGCTCATTCGAAGAACATGTAAATGACTCATTCGAAGAACATGTAAAGGTCCATTTGAAGAAGCATTCAAAGGGTCAATTCGAAGAACATTCAAAAGGTCCATTTGAAGAATCATTCAGAAGGCCCATTCGAAGGGTACATAAGAAGTCCATCCGAAGGATGCAACTCAAGACCAATCGAAGAGCATGGCCTGGAGGCATTCGAAAATCAAAGGTGTCCAGGTTCATTCAAGATTCCAAAGAGACATGAATATTTCAAAAAAGGAAATCTTTTAATATGTCTGATTCTTGTCTCATGGCTTTAAAGGCCTGGTTAAATGGTTTTCCCTTGCCCTTTTCATGCACCCTCACACTCCTATAAATACGAGGCCAATGACACATTACAAGGGGGCGAGGATTTGGAGATACACTGCCCATAAACCCACCAAAGGTTATCAACATTTTCATAAGTAATCCAAGCCAAAGCAACCATTCAACAAAAGTATCCACGCCCAGAAATCCCATATCGAAGATACCCACATCTAGAAAGTTCCAAATCAAAGGTTCCAACTACTGGTAAGAGAGGGTAAAATGTCAAACCTTGTATTTACATAACACATCCATATTTGTTGTTTCATTCGATTGTCATTCTAGACAGAATCAAAGGGCTTGGGTTTGGCACCAGGTCATGTTTTTTGTTGCTAACACTTTCTACAGATATAGCCTAAAAAGACCCAGCGCGCGCAGGATCGATGGACCTGGGTTTCGATACCCAGGTCATGCGTTTTATTTTGCTAACATATTTTTGCAGATGCAGTGCCTCCACAGGTGATCCTTCAGGCCTTTCCAGCAACACCCTTCATAGAATCAAAAGGCAGCCTTCTTCCTCTGAATCGAAGCCCCCCTTCTCCCTACAATCGAAGTTTACCCATATCCTTCCCAAACCCAATCGAAGGAGCCAGGAAAGGGTGCAAATCGAAGCTTTCCACGTCAATTCTCAAGCCCAATCGAAGGCTACTCACACCCATTCGCTAGCTCAATTGAAAGAAGGCCAAAGAAGGGTGAATCGAACGAGTCCATGGCATGGATCGAAGAAGTCTTTTCTCTTCTTCATTTTTAATTTTTACTTGTCTTTCAATTTAGTTGTAATAGTTAATTAGGTCTTTACTTTTATCGCTTTATTTTCAATGGGTTTGTTTTTGGCTATGTAAATACCTGAAGCCTTGTAATAGCGTAGTTTAATTTTCGCACTTTAAATTCCACAAATTATTAAACTGTTAGATGTATGATATTAGGATGCATGATAAGAATGTATGATTAATTTTAAAACAGTTAGATAACCCTAAAATGTGCAAAGATAATAATCTGAAATTGAATCACTCGCACATGCCACTCTTAGGGTACACCTCACTTGGTTGCCTCGAACATGGTCATTGAGTATAGGAAGTTTTAGAGGTCGTCCTTTTGTCCAAAGATCATAAGTTACCTCGAAACGGTTGCCTCGGAAAAAATGATCTAAGACATTAGGGTTACCGCTAAGGCGTCCTAACATTGCTTTAGTGGCCACACGTCCCTTAAATTGAATTGACCCGAAAACTCCAACGACGATGCTATCTACTCCTCATTAGTGGGATAACATTGTCTAAAGGACATTTGCGCAGTTTAATTCCTTTTTGAGTAGGTAGATGTTCTTAAGTACTTGCTCTTTTGAAAACAAAAACAAAACTTTTCGCACTTACACTCTCTTTCAAACAAAAACTCTTTTCAAACCCACAATCACAAAGAAAAGCAAAATTTTGAAAACATAGTGAGCAAGTACCTAAGAGCCCGTGGATAACCACGGATAGAAAGGGTTCTAACACCTTCCTTTTCTATAATCTACCTCCCGAACCCGAGAAACATCTCAAAAAGGAATTTTTATGTGCTTTTGTCCTTTCCTTGTTGGATAAAATAAAAGACGATGGCGACTCTTGCTTACCGCGACATTTTGTGAAAACAAACGCAAACGCGAACCAACATTTTAAAAACAGTCAATTCTATTCCCACCGATCACAGATGTCTACATTGTATTTTTGAAAATGCAAGTCTAACAATTCCTAAGTAATATGATGAGAGTCAGCAGGAGCTTACCTTGCAGCTGGAAAATGATCTGTGAGCTAGAGCCTGGTTCTGACTAGAGTGATGTTCTGATCAGCTTCCTTCAATCCTCATAAAGCTATACCAACCCTTAAGTTTGAACTATGGATGGCTGGAGCATTCAGAAGCTATGTTGATGATTTTGGTCAAGAAATACTGGAGGAAAATTGGAGTTTGAATGCAAGAATAAAAAACTAGCAGGTTTTGTATTTGTGTTTGCAGTTTCGGATTTCTGAAAATTTATAAAGGGGTTCCACAAATTTCTTTTCTCTCTTTCTGACGATTCTCTCTCCAAAAGCCAGCCTGTCCCTCAAAGCCCATCCCTTTGAACGTGTGATGGAACAAACTATTTATAGATGGATTTGCTGTGGTTTTGGAGGGAAAAACAAATGAGTTTTAAACACTTTTGGCATATTGTTCCTTTGCTTTTTAATCACAGTTTTGGTTATGCTAATTTGGTGCAATTATGGGGTTTGAGAAAAACGCAGGCGTGGACTGGATCAGCAGCACCTTGGAGTGTTGTGGCAGCTGGTTGGGCAGTTTTATGCAGGTTTGGGAAGTGAAGTGTAGGTTTCACAGAGCTGGTTTTGTGGGGCTTGATGATGTTCTAAATGGAAAGCAGAACATAGCCTTTATGTGCTGAAGAATGAAACTCTAAGGAGTCATGTTCTGATCAAAGAACAAAGCCTCCATATGTTCTGACTGAAGCATGGAATGTAACCTCCATATGCTGAGGAGTTATGTTCTGAATGAAGGCTATGTTCTGAACTAAATTTGCAACTTTTGACTGCACTTGCATGGAGGCTGAAGAGCCATGTTCTGATTAAAGGCTATGTTCTGAACCAAATTTGCAACTTCTGACTGCACTTGCATGGAGGCTGAAGAGCCATGTTCTGATTGAAGGTTATGTTCTGAACCAAATTTGCAACTTCTGACTGCACTTGCATGGAATTTGGCCCAGAAGTTCTGAAATCTCTTACCACTTAGAAAATTTTCCAAGTATTTAAAAAAATTGATTTCTTTCTTTTCTCAAAGTAGTTTCTGATTTTTGACTTCTTGATGAACCAATTTCTTGTCTTGATGAAATATAATTGTTGAAACTTGATTTTTTACCAAAAGTCAAAGTTTGACTTTTCAGAGTGCATTTGACCATTTTTCCCTTGTGAATGACTTTCTTGGAAAATTGTGATTTAAGACTTGAAACTTGATGACAAAAACTTCATGATATCCCAAAAATCCATCCCACGATCCACTAATCGAGAACCAGATGCATTTACCTTTTACCTGATAAGAGAACTTCAAAACAAAATTAGACATAAATAGGGCACAACCCTAATACCTCAAACCAAGGCGCTTGATTCCATGAGATGTGGGATATGCAAATGACTGAGTAAAAAAATGGTGCAAATGGGATGTAAAGTTCAAAGCCAGACAAAAGTAAAAGAGATAGGGCAAATTTGGGGTACGACAGTCAGCATCATGGCACTACCAGAGAAGACTTTCTTGTCAACAAATGACCCTTCATAAGTGGGAGTCCATTTTCCCCTGGGGTCGCCTTGTGGAAGAATGATGGCTTTATTACCAAGTCACCATCTTGATATACTCGAGGCCTGATCTTTTTGTTGAAAGCCTTGATCATACGTTTTTGGTACATTTGACCATGACAAACAGAAGTCATTCGCTTTTCATCAATCAAGTTCAGTTGATCCAATCTTGTCTGAATCCATTCGTCTTCGCTTAAGCTTGCTTCATTCATAATCTTTAGTGAAGGAATCTGAACTTCTACTGGCAGAACATCTTCCATGCCATAGACCAAACAAAAGGGAGTTGCCCCAGTTGATGTCCGAGCTGAAGTACGGTAGCCATGAAGAACAAATGGTAACATCTCATGCCGGTCTTTGTAGGTCACTACCATCTTCTGCACAATCTTCTTAATGTTTTTGTTAGCCGCTTCCACTGCATCGTTCATTTTAGGTCTATAAGGAGAAGAATTGTGATGCTTGATTTTGAACTGAGTGCAAAGTTCGGTAATCATAACATTGTTAAGATTGGTCCTATTGTCAGTGATGATCCTTTCAGGGATACCATAGCGGAAAATGAGGTTATATTTGATGAATTTGGCTACCACGTTCTTGGTGACTGAGGCAAATGAGGCTGCTTCGGCCCATTTGGTGAAATAATCTATAGCGACCAGAATGAAGCGATGTCAATTGGAAGCAGTAGGTTTAATCTCTCCAATCATGTCAATGCCCCATATTGCAAATGGCCACAGAGTGATCATGACGTTCAGAGGAATATGAGGCACATGGATCTTGTCAGCATATATTTGGCATTTGTGGCAAGTACTTGAGTGGTGATGGCAATCAGTCTCCATTGTTGACCAATAGTAAGCAGCTCTCAGGATTTTCTTGGCCATAGTATGTCCTCTAGAGTGAGTCCTAAAGAGACCATCATGCATGTCTTCCATAATTTCCTCTGCCTCCTTCTTGTCCACACATCGGAGTAGAGTAGAATCATGGTTGCATTTGTACAGGATTCCATTGCTTAGGAAGAATTTGGCTGAGAATCTTTGTATGAACTTTTTGTCATTGATGAAAAATCCTTTGGGATACTCTTGTGCTTCAAGGTATCTCTTCACCTCATGGTACCATGGCTTCTCAGCATCAATGTCAAGCTCATAGCAGTGCGCAGGTTCGTCAAATCTCTCAATTGTAATCATAGGAGTTTCGTTGTCCCATTTGACCTTGAACATAGAAGACATCATGGCCAAAGCATCGGCTAACTGATTTTCTTCCCTAGGGAAGTGTTCAAAGGTGATCTCTTTGAAGTAAGGAATCAGAGATAGCACAAGCTCCTTGTAAGGAATGAGATTAGGGTGCTTAGTGTCCCAATATCCTTTTACTTGGATAATCACTAGAGAAGAATCCACGAACACACTCAAATGCTTGATCCTCAAATCAATGGCAGCCTTCAGGCCTAAGATGCATGCTTCGTACTCGGCCATGTTGTTTGTGCAATCGAAGCATAATCTGGTAGTGAAAGGAGTGTGGCAACCTTCAGGGGATATGATCACAACACTAATTCCATTACCCAAAGCGTTAGAAGCCCCGTCAAAGACCATAGTCCATCAGGATCCTTGTTCAGGTCCGTCATACGGTCCAGGTTTCGTGCAGTCGGTTACTAGTATGATATTCTCATCTAGGAAGTCAAAGTTCATAGACTGATAATCATCAACAGCTTGATGGGCCAAATAATCTGCTAATAAACTTCCTTTTATGGCCTTTTGCATTGTGTATTGAATATCGTACTCAGTTAAATCATCTGCCATCTAGCTATTCATCCGGAAAGAGCGGGTTTCTCAAAGATGTACTTGATAGGGTCCATCTTAGAAATCAGTAGAGTGGTATGAGTCAACATATACTGTCTTAGCCGGCGAGCAGCCCTTGCCATAGCGCAGCAAGGTTTCTCGAGCAGTGAATATCTGGTTTCACAGTCGGTAAACTTTTTGCTCAGGTAGTAAATAGCATGCTCTTTTCGGCCAGACTCGTCATATTGGCCAAACACACACCCCATAGAATTCTCTAGCACCGTCAATTACATGATCAAGGGTCTTCCTTCAACTGGAGGCATGAGGATAGGAGGTTCTTGTAGATATTCTTTGATTTTGTCAAAGGCAGCTTAGCATTCATCATCCCATCTGACTACTTGATCTTTCTTCAAGAGTTTGAAGATTGGCTCACAAGTAGCATTTAAGTGAGATATGAAGCGGGCGATGTAGTTAAGACGACCCAAGAATCCTCTAACTTCCTTTTCAGAGTGGGGGACTGGCATTTCTTGGATGGCATTTACCTTGCCAGGATCGACTTCGATGCCTTTACCACTGACAACAAAACCTAGAAGTTTTCCAGATCGTACTCCGAATGTGCACTTATTAGGGTTCAACCTCAACTTGTACTTTTTCAGCCTCTCGAATAGCTTGTATAAGTGATTGAGATGTTCTTCCTCAGTTTGTGATCTTGCAATCATATCATCCACATACACCTCTATTTCATGATGGATCATGTCATGAAACAAAGCTACATAGCTCTTTGATATGTTGCCCCTGCATTCTTTAATCCGAACGGCATGACCTTGTAACAAAATGTGCCCCATTATGTAACAAAGGTGGTGTTCTCCATGTCTTCGGGAGCCATCCTAATTTGATTATAGCTGGAGAAACCATCCATGAAAGAGAATACTTTATGCTGAGCAGTGTTATCGACCAAGACATCAATATGCGGTAGAGGGAAGTCATCCTTGGGACTTTCCCTATTCAGATCCCTATAATCTATGCACATAGGAACTTTCCCTTCTTTCTTTGGTACTAGAACCACATTTTCAACCCATTGGGGATAAGACGTCACAGCTTGGAATCCTACATCAAATTATTTCATCACTTCACCTTTTATCTTTTAAGACATGTCGGGCCTCATGCGACGAACTTTTTGCTTGACATGAGGACAATCTTCCTTTGTCGGCAGACGATGAACTACAATGTCGGTATCCAACCCTGGCATATCTTCATATGACCAAGCAAACACTTCCACATAGTCATTCAACATCTAAACCAATATGCTTTTGACACTGCTTCCTATATTAGCGTCGATCTTGACCTCTTTCTTGTCTGTCTCAGTCCCTAGATTGATGACTTCAACTGACTCTTAATGCGGTTGAATAGCCTTTTCCTCTTGCAATAGAAGTCTGGCTAGTTCTCCCGGTATTTCACAATCTTCCTCGCCTTTGTCTTCGGCTTGGTTAATTGGATGTTCAAAATCATAGTCGACAATAGTAGAGTCATTAGCAATGAGATATGGAGTGGACGAGGACCTGCAAGAGTGTGTGTGTGTGGGTGCATGTAAGATACATGGCTATTTTGAAAAACGCATTTGAAGAAAACGAAAGGCAATGAGCACAAAGATTTGAATGCAAAAGTCCAATAATTTATATTGAATGATCATATCATAAAATGAACATAAATAAAACCCTTAACAAATGGACCAAAGTGCCCCGGGCAAGGCATATGGCTTAAAAGTCATTGTTTAATATTATAGATAAAAGGTTCTTGAATTGATAGAAAGAAATATACAAGTAATTACTCCTCAATGAAGGATATTGGAACAAAGTCATTTGCGTACCAATTGTTGAGCTTTGTTATAGTCGGATATACCCATTCTTCAAATGCATATTCATCATCAGAATCCTCCACAGCGTTGACTTCGTGACTTCCAATACGGAGAGGGGGCTTCCCTGAACGAGCGCGCCTTACTTCTTTCTGAGCCTTAATAGTGAAACCCAAACAACATTTGTCTGCTTTGAATGGGATCTCGAGGAGTTTCCCCCAAGTATCACATCTTCCTTCTTCAACTGCAGTGCGAGCATCTTTAAATGAAGCCATCCTTGGCACCAATCTATCAACTTTGGGTAGGTCGGAGGAGACTTTGGCAGTAGAAATCATAGGCGGAACAACTTCAAAAGTATGACACGGGGTTTCTATAAACTCGCCATCCATCTCCACATATTTGAAAGAATTGAGGTGGCTTACCATGAACTCCTCCTTACCACATACAGTGACGATCCTTCCCTTGACCGGGTACTTGAGTTTTTGATGAAGGGTTGAGGTTATTTCCCCTGCTTCGTGGATCCAAGGGAGACCCAACAAACAATATTAAGCAGGAAGGATATCCATGATATAGAAATTAGAGTTTAAAATTTGTGAGCCCACCTTGATCGGGAGATCCACCTCTCCATGAACTTTCCTTTTGGACCCATCGAAAGTCCTCACAATAATATCACTTGTCTTCAACACCAGTCCTTTGCAGTCTAACCGGTCCAAAGCTCCCTTGGGTAGTACGCTTAAGGAAGAGCTAGTGTCAACCAAAACATGTGCTAGGGTAGTCCCCTTACATTCAACAGAAACATGCAGAGCTTTGTTATGGTTCTTTCCAAGTGGTATCAGATCAGCATCTGAGAACCCCAAACCATTGTCAGTCATCAAGCTTGCCACACAATTTTCAAACTGGTCAGTTATGGTCTCATGAGGGACATGAGCCTTCTTCAAGAATTTGATTAACGCCCGAGCATGAGCATCCGAACAAAGTAGAAAAGATAACATGGAAATCTTGGAAGGGGTTTGCCCCATCTGCTCCACTATCTTGAAATCACTCCTCTTTATAATTTTCAAGATCTCATCCATTTCTTGGGTGGAAGGTTCCTCAACAGCAATGTCTTTCGCGGGCGTTTCTGTCTCAGCATGCTCAACTACTTTCTCCTTTCCCCTTGTGTCAACACTAGGCTTAGCAATGGTGATGCGGACATGTGCCTTTGTAGCGGTTGGTGGTGAGATGTTGAAGTGGTGAAAAACACAAGAAGGGGGGGTTGAATTGTAAAACTGAAATCTAAAGCAATGAACACGATATTTTTATCCTGGTTCGTTTGATCTCAAACTACTCCAGTCCACCCGTCAAGGTGATTTCGCCTCTCTCCAACGAGGTCTTAATTCACTATATTCAACTGAATATTACAGACTGCTTTAACAACTGCTAAAGCCTTCTTGATTCAAACCACAACCCGGTTTGTCAAGGTAACACTTTCTTACAAAGAGATAAAACAATGTGTGTGGATGTTTTCTACAAAACTTTATCACAACTGTGATGTATACACAAATTGAAGCTTAGAAACTGGATTGCTAAACAGTAATGAAATATCAGAGTGTGTGGTTTAGCAAAACTCAGAGAACGAAGATTATGGTTCAGCTTTTGTGCGTGTAGAGATTTGGAGAGCATTAACCATTTCAATCTTCAAAGCCTTGTTTATATAGCACTTGAGATGATGAACGTTGGATGCAATATTCTTGATTCAATGCTAATAACAAGCTTTCCTTTTTGAGCAGATCTTATCTGGAATGAGGCCGTTGGAATTAATTAACTTTCAATGCACAGTACCGTTGCTTCCTTAATGCACGTTCTGGCTTGGCTCATTCTGATTCTGCTTCGCTGCTGATGAACTATTGTGTTTCTGTATCAGAGTGTTTGAGCGCAGTTCTGTTCATCAAGCTTCAGCATGTACGTGAGTTGATCATCTGATTTTGACATTCTGATGTAGCAACTTCTGATGCTGGTGTCTGAAATTAAGTTCTGATGCTGAATAGATGTGATCTTGCTTATTTCAATCAGCGTATCTGCAAGTCAGAACATAATAATTTTAGGCAGCAGATAGTTCATTCATGATACTTATAAATGCTATATCTTTTCACTTTGTTATCATCAAAACTTAAATATAGGGTAGTAGATTCAAACATTGTTCTAACAATCTCCCCCTTTTTGATGATGACAAAAACTAGATATTTTAAATGAAAATAACGTGAAAAGGTATCTGGAATATGTATCAGAATAAGAAGTAGAAGAATAAGGAGTAAGGAAATACTCCCCCTGAGTTTATTACTTCCCTTTGATTATGCGTGTTCTTCAGGATCAGATCTTTTTCTTTCTTTGAACATCAGGTTATCAGAGTCTTTGACTTATCAGAAGCTTTGTGTCAGAGCAGAGCTTCAGAGCTTTTCTTGTCAGAGCTTTACTTTGGATCAGAGTATTAGGACGATCAGAACTTCATATTGATCAGAGCAACTTTGATCAGAGCTTCTGGTCTTCAGAGTGTCTAGGAGCTTCCTTGTGCCTGTAGACTTTAAACAAAACAGAAAAAACATTTCAAGTAATAGAGTTAGAATGTTTGAGAATTTCTGTCTAGTTAGCCGTTATTGATTTAAATATCATTCTTGTTCTCCCCCTTTTTGTCAGCAATCAAAAAGTGTTGGTGATGTGCTAAAACGATTAAGATCAGAAAAACTAATCATATTAAGATAGTTCAGAGTCAAAACGAGAAAATATTACAAAACATAATCAAACAGTACATCAGAAAATCAAGAAAACATGAAAAAGGTCATGCATGAAAACATATTTAAGGTTGAGGAGGCAAGCGTGTGAACAGGCTCTCCAGCATGGCTTGAATCTTTTCAGAAGTCTCATTCTGCTTATGCACCATGCTGACAACAGTGTCAATCTTGCTGTCCTGCACATCCATTCTTGCTTTCATCTTCTGATCGTTTTCATCCATCCGCTGCTGCAGACGTATGTCATTCAGCCTTAGTTCTTCCAGAGTCTGCCTGTCCAAGGCAGCTTGAGAAGCATCAGAAGCAGGAAGCTTCTGAGAACTTTCAGCGACATCCTCTGCTTGATTTTCTTCAGCCTGAAAGGTCTTGTCTTCTTCTGATGGTTGCACCTTTGCAGCTTGCTGTTTCTCAGACCAAGGTTCACTGTCCAGAGGGAGCACGTCCTCTTTCAGAAGCATACTTCCAGCTTCATTCAGAAGTTTGCTGAAATTTTGTTGTGCCTGCTCATAGTTGATATCCTGCAACTTGAGGGCTTCAGCACGTACCCAACGTCTGAACTGTGACCAGATCTGATCAGAAGCAGCTGGGTCAATCATCCCAGGACAGACTTGCTTCAAAGAAGCAATCCATTGCAGCACACCTGTTTCAAAATTCAAAATACCAGAGCCAACATCTGGTTGCTTTGGTTTTGGGATGGCAATTTTGTGTTTTAGTTCAGCAAGACGGTCAAGACTGGTTAAGTCAATGAAAGTCCTGCTGGGGTTTTCAAAGGTTTTCTGAGAGGCTGTTTGTTTTGGAGGAGGGGTATCAGAGTCAGATATTTCGATTGGAGTGGGTGGTGTTTTGGGAGTTTTTGGTGGTGTCGATTCTGATGAGGATGGCAACTGGGGCATGATAACAGTGGTTCCACATGGCAGCTGCATTGCCAACGGTGATGGTTGAGGTGAGTGAGGGTCAGATTGAAGTGGTGAAGGTGGATTAATTTCTGGTTGGGGAGAGGGAGGTGGAATCTCTGATTGCTCAGGGATCAGAGGTTCTTCTGAGAGTGGTTGTTGTTGTTCTGGTTGTGGAGGAGGAACATTTTGTGGTTCAGAGTTTGGTTGAGCAGATGCATGTTGACGCTCAATATCAGCCAGCACTTGGTCAAGTGCTGTTGTTGTTGAAATTGTTGGTTGTTTGGGTTGCTTGGTTCTAGGTCTTCTGAGTTTTAATGCCTCAGAAGGGTCTTCTTCTTGTATGGTTTCATCAATGGTAGGGATGGGAATTGATATTCTATGAGAGGTTTGAGGAGGGATAGATGCTGGAATAGTAAAAGAATTTGAAATAGGGGCAGCAGATGAAATACCTCTTTTCTTTGGAGTCTGCTGAGATGCTCCTTCTGATGGCGCTTTCCTCTTCTTTGTCTTCTTCAGAGTCACTTCCGGTTGGGGTTGACGCAGATCTCTGATATTCAGCTTTGGATCTGTATCATCTGCCTTGTACGCATCTGGGTACCTGAGAAACATCTCTGGTTTGGATTCCATTTCAGAAAATACCGGAAAATCACTCAGAGGCACTCTTCTGCTGGAGATATCAGCAGTGGAAGTAGCTCTGGGTTCCTTCTGAATATTCTCTATCAGCTTCATCTTTTTCAGATTCTTTGCGTTCAGAGGTTTCCCAATTGTTGGTTCAATAGTGCTCAGCTCCTGAGCTTCTATCAGATGTTCAATCAGCCTATTCTCTGTCAGAATATCTGATATTAGCCTTCCAAACGGTATCCAGTCCCTCTTGGTTCTTTCTTCTTCCCTTGTTTCTTTCACACTGGTTTTGAGATGGTTGAACAGGAAGTGAGCCAGATTGATCTTTATCTTCTGATCAATAAAGTAGATCAGAAACTGCTGATCCACATTTATATAATCAGGAGAACTTGTTGGTTTCCTGTGGTTGAAGCACCCCAGAACAATCTTAGCCCATACTCTGCAATGATCCTTCAGATCCTTAATCTTGCTGCTGGGCATCCCAAGAGTGAAAATCCTGTTAGCTACCACACCTGTATCAGCACATCTTTCAGCTATGTCCACACAACGGACGCCACCACCACTTTGACCGATTAGCCTTGCAATGAGATCTTCAGAAATCACAATCTTCTTCCCCATAATAGAGGAGATGACTAGATGTTTTGAAACTTTGGCGTGAATCCAAAATTCCTTGACCAGCGCTGGGAATGTTGGTCCAACCAACCTATCGAAATACCTTTCCCACTTTTGAGCCCTAATTTCTTCAGTTAGGTCAAAACCATTCTCCTTCAAGCTTTCAAAATCAATGATTAACTCAGAGAGCACTTCAAGGTTCTTCACTGGAGTGAGGAGAGTTCTGAGTGGCACTTGATATTGCTCAGAAGTTGCTTTCTTCTGATTACCTGCAGAAACGCTGCTGGAGGATGCCATTGTTCACACTAAAAAGGGTTTTGAGAATGAATTGAAGAAAAAGGTTTGCAAGAGATGAACTCAGAAATATGCAGAAAATGCTTGAGTGATGGTGAGAAAGCGTAAAGAGTAAATGAGAGATTAATGTGCTTAAATAGAGTTTTCAAAACTATTTTGAAAAGATAAACGTTTTTAAGAGAGAGAAAAATCATGATTGCCATTTAAAAGCATGATTACTTTTCATTAAATGCTTGCTGATTTTGGGGGATTTGAGAAAGATACTTAAAAACGGTTACCAGACATGTGTCTCAATGCACCCAATCAGCGCTTTGCCTTCTCAGAAGCGTGCACGCGTTCTGCTTCAGAGATATGCTGATGATTGGATGACACTTGTTTGATGTAGTGATCAGCACGTCTGTTTTTGAGATTAGAATCTCAGATCTTTAGACTTGCATCTGATACAATTCTCAAAAATCTGGAAGTCTTCAAGCTGACTTTTCATCCAGAGCATTTGTGTGCTACATCCTGCTGCTGCTATGTACTCAGCTTCTGCTGTTGACAGAGCAATTGTTGATTGCCTTTTGCTGGACCAAGAGATCAAATTTTCTCCCAGAAACTGGCAGCTTCCAGAAGTACTTTTACGTTCCACTCTGTCTCCAGCAAAATCAGCATCACAGTAGCCTACTAAGCTGTAATCACTAGATTTTCTATAAAACAAACCCAGATTAGTAGTACCTTTCAGATACTTGAAAATTCGCTTAACAGCTGTTAAGTGAGATTCTCTAGGATCTGATTGGAATCTAGCACAGATACAAACACTGAATAATATGTCAGGTCTTGAAGCAGTCAGATAGAGGAGAGAACCAATCATACCTCTGTAGACTTTCTGTTCTACACTTTTGCTTACCTCTTCTCTTTCCAGAATGCACGTGGGATGCATTGGAATCTTTGATGGCTTATATTCTGAGAGGTCAAATTTCTTCAGAAGATCTCTGATGTATTTGCTCTGATGAATGTAAGTTCCTTCTGGAGTTTGATTGATCTGAATTCCTAGAAAGAATTTCAGTTCCCCCATGAGGCTCATCTCAAATTCTGCCTGCATACACTTAGCAAAATTTCTTCCAAGAGAAGGATTAGTAGAACCAAAAATGATATCATCAACATAAATTTGACAGACTAAGATGTCACTCTTAACTGTTTTACAGAATAGAGTAGTGTCCACTTTCCCTCTGGTGAATTCATTTTCAAGCAGAAAGTTACTTAGCCTTTCATACCAAGCTCTGGGAGCTTGTTTCAGACCATACAGTGACTTCTTTAGTTTGAAAACATGTTCTGGATGTTTTGTATTTTCAAAACCTGGGGGTTGGTGAACATAAACTTCTTCTTCTATATAACCTTTTAAGAATGCACTTTTGACATCCATCTGATACAGAGTGATGCCTCTATTAACAGCAAATGAAATTAAAAGTCTGATAGATTCTAACCTGGCGACTGGGGCAAAGGTTTCTGTATAGTCTATCCCCTCTTGCTGACTATAACCTTGTGCAACCAGTCGTACCTTGTTTCTGATGACTTCACCTTGTTCATTTAGCTTGTTTCTGAACACCCATCTTGTTCCAATGACGTTGAATCCTTTTGGTCTGGGAACGAGATCCCATACGTCGTTTCTGGTGAATTGATTCAGCTCTTCTTGCATTGCCAGAATCCAGTCATTATCCAGAAGTGCTTCATCAATAGACGAAGGTTCAATCAGAGACACCAGTCCCATAAGAGTTTCTTCAGAGTTTCTGAAGCTTGCTCTTGTTCTGATTGGATCTTCCTTTCTTCCTAGGATAGTCTCTTCTGGGTGATCCAAGCTGCTTCTGGGCAATCTCTTCTGAGGTTGATCAGCAGCTGTTGTAGGATTTCTAGCAGTGCTCCTTTCAGACGTTGAAGGAATGTCTGTGTTGAGAGCTTCTGATGACTTGTCTTCAGAACCTGCAAATTCAATTTCTATACCTGCAAAAACTTCATTCTGCTTTGACTTTTCAGAGTCAAGCTTGTCATCAAAACGAACACTGATTGATTCTTCCACAATCTGTGTTTCTGTATTGTATACTCTGTACCCTCTTGAGCGTTCAGAGTATCCTAACATAATACACTTCTGTGCCTTAGAGTCAAACTTGTTCAAATAATTCTTTGTATTTAATATAAAGCAAGTACATCCAAATGGATGAAAATATGAAATGTTGGGCTTTCTGTTCTTCCACAATTCATATGGAGTCTTTTCCAGAATAGGTCTTATTGAGATTCTATTCTGAATGTAACACGCTGTGTTTATTGCCTCTGCCCAGAAAGTCTTAGCAACGTTTGTCTCATTGATCATGGTTCTGGCCATTTCTTGCAATGTTCTGTTCTTTCGTTCTACAACTCCATTTTGTTGGGGAGTTCTAGGACAAGAGAAATCATGCAGAATGCCTCTGTTATTGAAGAATGACTCAAAATCTTTATTTTCAAATTCTCCACCATGATCACTTCTGACTTTAACGATTCTAAGATCTTTTTCATTCTGAACTTGGTTACAGAAGGTAACAAACACAGAGTGTGACTCGTCCTTGTGTCTTAAGAACTTTACCCATGTCCATCTGCTATAGTCATCTACGATTACTAACCCATACTTCTTACCACTAACTGAAGCAATTTTAACTGGTCCAAATAAGTCAATGTGCAGAAGTTCTAATGGCTTAGAGGTAGAAACAACATTTTTGGATTTAAAGGAAGGTTTAGCAAATTTGCCTTTCTGACATGCTTCACACAGAGCATCTGAATTGAACTTCAAATTAGGAAGTCCTCTGACCAGATTGAGTTTGTTAATCTGAGATATTCTTCTCATACTAACATGCCCCAATATTCTGTGCCAGATCCACTGCTCGTTGTTAACAGACAGAAGACATTTTACATTCTGACTCTTTAGTTCAGAAAGTTTGATTTTGTAAATGTTGTTTTTCCTCTTACCATTAAACAGGATAGTCCCATCTTTCTGACTAACAGCTTTACATGATTTTTGATTAAAGATTATATCATAACCGTTATCACTTAAGTGACTTATGGATAACAGATTATGCATCAATCCATCTACTAGCAGGACATTATTAATAGAGGGAAGATTTCCATTACCTACAGTTCCAGAGCCAATTATCTTTCCCCTCTGATTGCCTCCAAAGCCAACGTGGCCTCCAGGCTTAAGTTCCAGGCTTTGGAACATATGCCTTCTTCCCGTCATGTGTCGTGAGCAGCCAGAGTCCAGGTACCATGACTGGTGTTTCTGACTTGCTGCTAAATATATCTGCAACATGTATTATTTTATCCTTAGGTACCCAGATTTTCTTGGGTCCTGACTTGTTAGTTTTACCAAAACTCTGGTTGAATTTTGGTTTCACAGAGTGCTTACTGCTAGTATATTTGATATCATGTGTGTGACCATACACAAAGTGTGAATTTAAAGGAGTGTGTTTAATGGTTAGGTCCATGACATTCTTTGGTGTAGGAACCTTACCTTGGTATCCTATTCCTTTCCTGCCGTTTCTGCTAACTCCATAGATCATTGAAGCCATTCTGCTTCTATCTATGCTTTTAGCTAGGAACTTCTGGAAACTGTGATCATACTCCTTGATGATCTCATCAGCGTTGCTGGGAGTTTCAGAAATTGGTTCCTTCTGAGAGTTTTGTAAAGTGTTTTCTAATTTTGAAATCTTATCTCTCAGCTCAGAATTTTCCAATTTGAGACTCTCAGACTTATTAGAGTCAGATTCAAGATTCCTTTTCAGGTCTCTGAATTTAGCTCTAATCTGCTGATAACGTTCCAGAATCTCATTAAGGCTTTCAGCAAGTTCAGCCTTTGTAAAGTTAACAGCGAAGTTAGGAAATACCTCTTCTGTGTCTGATTCTGAGTCTGATTCAGAAGCTTCACTATCTTCTGAAATGTTTGCCATGAGAGCTATGTTTGCCCTTTCATCATCTGATTCTGAGTCAGCTTCAGACGAGTCAGAGTCATCCCATGTGGCCATGAGACTTTTCTTCTTTTCTCTTCCAAACTTCTTTTTGGGCTTTTCCCTCTGAAGCTTTGGGCAGTCACTTTTGTAGTGTCCTTGCTCATTGCACTCGTAGCAGATGATGTCTTTGGTGTTTGGCTTCTTGCTACTGGAGGAGCCTTCAGATCTTCTGTATCCAGAGGAAGAATCTGTCCTTCTGTATCTGGAAGAAGACTCGTTCTGATCAGATCTTCTGGGATTCCTGAACTTCCTTTGTCTTTGCTTCCACAGTTGATTTACTCTTTTGGAGAGAAGGGAAAGTTCGTCTTCTTCTGATGAGGATCCATCAGATGTTTCTTCAACTGCCTGCAAAACTTTAGACTCAAATTTTCTGTTAGATTTTAATGCTAAAGGCTTACCTTGCTTCTGAGGCTCATCAGCTTCTAGCTCTATCTCATGACTTCTGAGGGAGCTGATAAGTTCCTCCAGAGTGATTTTGTTGAGATCTTTAGCTAGCTTCAGAGCAGTAACCATAGGCCTCCACTGCTTGGGTAAACTTCTGACGATTTTCTTGACATGGTCAGCAGTAGAGTATCCTTTGTCCAGAACTTTGAGACCAGCTACCAGAATCTGGAATCTAGAGAACATAGTTTCAATGGATTCAGATTCTTCCATTTTGAACGCCTCATACTTCTGAATGAGCGCCAGAGCTTTTGTTTCTTTGACCTGAACGTTGCCCTCATGCGTCATTCTGAGAGAATCAAAGATATTTTTTGCTGTGTCTCTGTTGGAGATCTTTTCATACTCAGTATAGGAGATGGCACTGAGGAGGATGGTTCTGGCCTTGTGGTGATTCTTGAAGTCACGCTTTTGTTGATCAGACATTGATTTTCTATCAATCTTCTGACCACTTGCATTCACAGGGTGCGTGTATCCATCTGTCACCATATCCCACATATCAGCATCATGTGCTAGAAAGAAGCTTTCAATTCTGTCTTTCCAGTAATCAAAGTTTTCTCCATCAAAGACTGGAGGTTTGCCACTGAATCTGTCTC
The DNA here is from genome assembly GCA_948472305.1 of Vicia faba. NCBI lineage: Eukaryota > Viridiplantae > Streptophyta > Magnoliopsida > Fabales > Fabaceae > Vicia > Vicia faba. Next base: position 853,827,075 of record OX451741.1, read on the forward strand.
TGTCCTCATTGTTGTCATTGCTGATGTGAGAATTGTTTCCTGCCATTGTGTTTTTCTGACGCTGGATCTTGTACTGACACGGTTAAGTGTTTTAGCTCAGAACCAGGCGCTCTGATGCCAATTGAAGTGGTGAAAAACACAAGAAGGGGGGGTTGAATTGTAAAACTGAAATCTAAAGCAATGAACACGATATTTTTATCCTGGTTCGTTTGATCTCAAACTACTCCAGTCCACCCGTCAAGGTGATTTCGCCTCTCTCCAACGAGGTCTTAATTCACTATATTCAACTGAATATTACAGACTGCTTTAACAACTGCTAAAGCCTTCTTGATTCAAACCACAACCCGGTTTGTCAAGGTAACACTTTCTTACAAAGAGATAAAACAATGTGTGTGGATGTTTTCTACAAAACTTTATCACAACTGTGATGTATACACAAATTGAAGCTTAGAAACTGGATTGCTAAACAGTAATGAAATATCAGAGTGTGTGGTTTAGCAAAACTCAGAGAACGAAGATTATGGTTCAGCTTTTGTGCGTGTAGAGATTTGGAGAGCATTAACCATTTCAATCTTCAAAGCCTTGTTTATATAGCACTTGAGATGATGAACGTTGGATGCAATATTCTTGATTCAATGCTAATAACAAGCTTTCCTTTTTGAGCAGATCTTGTCTGGAATGAGGCCGTTGGAATTAATTAACTTTCAATGCACAGTACCGTTGCTTCCTTAATGCACGTTCTGGCTTGGCTCATTCTGATTCTGCTTCGCTGCTGATGAACTATTGTGTTTCTGTATCAGAGTGTTTGAGCGCAGTTCTGTTCATCAAGCTTCAGCATGTACGTGAGTTGATCATCTGATTTTGACGTTCTGATGTAGCAACTTCTGATGCTGGTGTCTGAAATTAAGTTCTGATGCTGAATAGATGTGATCTTGCTTATTTCAATCAGCGTATCTGCAAGTCAGAACATAATAATTTTAGGCAGCAGATAGTTCATTCATGATACTTATAAATGCTATATCTTTTCACTTTGTTATCATCAAAACTTAAATATAGGGTAGTAGATTCAAACATTGTTCTAACAGATGTTTGGTGAAAAGATTCTCCTGGTTCTTGTCACCTTACTAGAGCCAGTAATGTTACCAATGTCATCAGCCTTGCTTTATTCAATCCAAGCATCTTGCTTTATTCCATGGTAAAACACCTCAGCACCGTAGTTCCATGACATTGCTTTGTTGGAAGAGTATGGAATTGGCCCAGGGGCGGTAATTATCAGAGGAGCAACAGTCGGTTCATTTGAAATCCTAATAGGACCCTTGGAGGAGATCCTAAAAGGCTTGTTTGAAATTGTTATGATGGAGAGATCTTCGATCTTATTGGTCAAGCTTTTGGCGTATGCAGTTTTCTCAAATAGGATTTCATGACTATTCATCAGGCATTGAACGCCTTCCTTCAGCCATTTGCATCCATTAATTTGTGTGGCGCAGCAATCACAGTCCTTCAAACAGCCAGGAAAAACCCCAGCTTTCAGCAGATTCTTTTTGATAATGGTTAACAAAGTAGTCAAGTCTTTGACAGAGGAAACAAAAGTGGTGTCTTCAACAGCATTGACACCCTTGCCATGGTTCAACATTGGTGCCGTTATCACATTGGGAATTGGAGGCAAGTAAATTTCGATGGTCTTGTTGTCTATTAAGTTTTGAATTTTATTCTTCAGTGCCCGACATTGGTCGGTCTCATGCCCGGGACTATTCGAGCAATATGCACACTTGGTATTCGGATTATATTTAGGTGAGGAGGTATCTGGATTGGCCGGAGGATCACGCAGTGTCACCAAATTAGCCTTTAACAGGTGTTGTAAGGCTTGGGAGAGCGACATGCCTATCCTTGTGTATTGTCTTCGTGGAGTATCAAATTGTTGATGATTGGAAGATTGTCTTTGAACAGGAGTTGGGTTGGAAATACGAACAACATTAACGGAAGGGCAGTCATCCTTCTTGGTACGGACCCTTGCCCCATACACAACATTAGTTTCCTTCTTCCCAGTGAAGGGTTTCTTTACGGGATTTGAGGTGGAAGCAGATGGTATGGGAATCTTCCCGCTCTTGATACCACTTTCAACTCTTTCACCGGTTAAGATCAGCTCGGTGAAACCAGATGAAGAACAACTAGCCAATAAGTTGAAAAATGGACCAGATAAAGTGCCCATAAACATATCAATGTGTTCCATATGAGTTAATGATGGTTGAACTATGCTAGCAAGATCCCTCTACTTTTAGGCGTACTCTTTGAACCCTTCGTTTTTACCCATTGTCATGTCTTGTAGTTGAACCCTAGTAGGCGCCAGGTCGGCATTGTATTGGTATTGGTGATAGAAAGCAATGGCCAAGTCTTCCCATGTATGGATACAAGAACCCTCCAATTGGTAAAACCACTCTAGTTGAGTCCCAGCCAAGCTTTCTTGAAAGAAGTGAACCCATAGTTTCTTGTCAGCGGTGTGCGGTTGTATTTTGCGCACATAAGACTTCAGGTGAAGCTTTGGGAAGGAAACCCCATCATATTTAACAAAGACTGGTATCTTGAATTTGTTGGGAATGACAACCCCAGATATTAAATGATCGGGACTTTATAAGTCTGTCGGGATACTAACTGCAAGTATACAGTTCAGTCGTTCTAGTTTTAAAAGATTATCGAACCCACAGAGACTGAGGATCAATCGCATACGATCTAATGCTACAGTTTGTCTAACTAAGCGATGAATATTCGATTTTTGGGGGAGACAGTTTAATTAAAAGTAATAGTACTAATTATACCGGTATGTGATAATCGGACTTAGGGAATTCGGTGAATCGCTTGGTGTTGTACCCCAAAATTTTCACTCCCATATTCTTCAAAGTTTGTCAAGAATCATCTTCAAATGGTTCAAGATTTCTCAAGGGGTTGCACAGTCAAACCATCTCCTAAACCAGTCAAAATTAGGGTTTTGGTTCATGCAAGGAAGTTGAGGTTTTCAAGGGCTCAATCAAGTCCCATAAACCTATATACATTGTCAAGCATCTACATGTCAAGCCTCAAGTCTCACAGCATCAAGTTGCACAGTCAAAAGCCCTAATTGCTTCACAATCAACTGCAGGGGTAAAATGGTCATTTTACAGTCAAAAGTCAAAAATTTTGGTCAACGTCTTATTTTGAGGCCACAATCTTCATTTGATCAATTCTTGATCATGATTCCACAAGCATGGCTCAAAAATCATCAAGATGCAAAAGTTTCCATTTTAGGACAGCTGAAAAGTCAACTATAACTTGACCAAGGCATAAGTTTTTCATGGTTCATCAGAAAAATCCCATCCAATTCTCATTTTGAAGGGGATGACATTTCCTACAACTCATCTTCACATTCCAAGTCCAAGAAATGCTCTCACAAAAAGTTATCAATTTCTACATTATAGGTCAATTTCAAAAGTCAACAAAAAGGAATTTTAAGTCAAAGACCATAACTTGAGATTGGTAAATCCAAATGACATGGGACCAAAGGCATTGGTTAGAGTACTTCAATACCTTTCCAAAATGTCCAAGAACATGTTCAAATCTTCAAAATTGAGCAAGATATGCATTGGAGAAGTTGGGAAATTTTCATGAATTTGCAAAAGTCAACTATCCTTAAAACTTCAATTTTTGACAAAAGGGCCCACTTTCTTCCACTTGATTCAGCCTTGTCATGCCACACACGTGTCCCATGATTAATTTCAAGATCAAACATTTATTTTTCTATTTTATTTAATTTTTATTGATTTAATTCATTTTAAATCCATAATAATTCAAATAAAATCTAAAAATCAATGGAATAGTATCTTTTTGATTCATACAGCTTTCATATATCATGTGCTGACCAAACAATTTGTGCTAGGGCTTATGTGTACACAAAATCTTAGATTTGATTCAAATATGGAAAGTTTGTCAATGGAGGAAAGTGTAAACCTAATTCTCTCATGTACATGGATTAAGGCCCAGCTGCTGACCTAATTCTATTCCATTATATGCACACAACCAAACCCTAATGCCATTCACGTGAAAACTGCTGCAGAAAACCATAATCACATTCAAAAAATCAAGAACAAAGTCAAAAACTGTTTTCTCACTTCCACGCCAATTCAAAGCCTTTTATTGTTTCCAATACATTGCTGGAGGTGTAAGGAACCTATTGCAATCAAAACTAAGCGCCAAAGCTCAAGAAACTGCCCAGAACAAACTCACGGTTTAACTTTCTTTCTCGGAATCTAAATCCATATTTCATGCATCATTAACACAATTTGTTGTTTGTTTTGTATTGTATGAATCCACATGAAGCTTTTGGCATGGTTTAATTGCATTATAACACGCAGAATCATGACTTGCCATTAACGGATTTTAGGGTTCTTGAGGTTTTGAATTGGGGCTTTCCCATACAAGAAAAATTAAGCCTCATGATGCCTATGGTTGAACTCAGGAGATAAATACGAATTGAACAAGACTATCGTGCCATATTTATATAGAGCATAGCTCTAGTCGCTATTTTTGGCCGTTCCATATTGTGGGGGTTAAAAACCCCCGTTATTTGTTTTGTTTTGTTGCAGGTACAAGGAAGAAGATAATACGTGTTATTATGTGATTAGCCCATTCAAATAACGCGCGTAATTGTTGTTTTGTCCAGCATAACTGTTATTTCCATATATTAATTTCATTGGTCATAGTACTAACAAATGTAGGCAAGTGGCCGAGTGGTTAGTGAGGTGGACGTCAACCATTGAGACCTGGGTTCGATTCCCAGGTCCCCCATATAATTGTTCCTATTTTTTCTTGTGTAATCCACTGCAGGGCTTCCAAGAGCATTCTACCATGCATCCCACGCATCAGCTTGCCATGTGGCCCCAATCAACCATCCAAAGGCCAGAAGGTGATGAACACCATGTTCTCAGGTCAAAGCCAGCGCGGACCATTCAAGAAAGTCAACAAAGGCTTGATTCTTAATGGGCTCATATTACTAATTCACCTCCAATGGGTCCATCAACCCCCCTGGTTTACTACTTTTTTTTTATTTTCCTTTTCTTTTTATTTTCTTTAATAATTATTATTACTATTATCTAATTAATTAATAAATTATTTTTCATAATAAAAATTAGAAACTTAAAATATTGTTTATTTTTATTAATAATTATTTTTGTAAATAAAAATATAAATTAATTAATTTAGTTAAATTAGGTTAACTTTAATCTTTTTTCATATTAAATAAAATCAAATCTAGAATTAGGATTTTCTTGACTTTTAATTTCTTTATTTTTTATTTTCATTAAAAACATAAAAATCACAAAAACACTTTTTTCTTGAAAATAATTAATTAATTAGTAAATTAGGTTTAATATTTAATTTATTGCAAAAAAAAAGGACAAACTTAAATTCTTTTCTCAAAAAGGGTCAAAACCCTAAGACGTTCCCGATTTAATTGCTTTCGCGCTTTAATTCCTTTTGATTATATTGATGTAACGTTTCCGAGGATGTAATAGTTAATTAGGCTTTTACCGCTTTCTTTACTTTTCTCGCATTTATTTTCCAAACGGGTTTTGTTTTTGGCGATGTATAGACCCGCGCCTTGTAATAGCATAGATTTACCTTTCCGCACTTTGTTTCCCGCACAACTATTAACCGCTAAAAATGCATGAAAGATTTGTATGACAAATAAAATCAACCCGTAGCTCACAAATAACATGTTCAAAGATAAACATAAACTGAAACAACACACATGCACATGCCACTCCTAGGGTACGCCTCACTGGTTGCCTCGACGTGGTCGTCAAGTATAGGGTGTTTTAGAGGTCGCCCTCCTGTCTAAGATCCAGTTGCCTCGAAACGGTTGCCTCGGATAAAAAGGATCTAGGACATTAGGGTTATCGCTAAGGTGTCCTACTATTGCTTTGGTGACCACACATTGTCCCTAATAATCGAATTGACCCGAATAACTCCAACGACGGTGCTACCTACTTCTCAATAGTGGGATGGTACTGTCTAAAGGATTCTTACACAGCTTAATTCCTTAGAGTAGGTAGATTTCTCCTGAGTACTTGCTCTTTCAAAAAACAAAAACAAACTTTTCGCACCTACACTTTCAAAAGGTTTTCAAATAAATATTCCATACACTCTTGAGGACAGATACAAGAGTTACCTAGAAATTTTTCAAACGAAACTTTTTCAAAACCCACATACACTTGAAAAGCAAACAATTTTTGAAAACATAGAGCAAGTACCTAAGAGCCCGTGGATAACCATGGATAGAAAGGTTGCTAACACCTTCCCTTTCTATAAATCTACCTCCCGAACCGAGAGACATCTCAAAAAAGGAATTTTGCTGTGCTTTTGTCCTTTCCATGTTGGAGAACATAAAAGACGGTGGCGACTCTTGCTTACCGCGACATTTCATGAACCAGCTTAAAAAACAGTCAGTTCTATTTCCACCGATCACACTTGGCCTATAAAGTATTTCGGTAAAAGCTAATTGTTTAAAAACATGAGACATACACTCTCGTGTTTATGCAATAAGTCATGCTACTAAACCTAGTGGATGCACTTTAAATTTAATAACACTTTTTGAAAACAATTTGAATTTAATTAATTTATTAAAACACTCTCGTGTATTTAAAAATCAATGCTTCGTTACCACTATCTGGGTTGAACCCCAGCTCTCGCATGCAGGTTCTTGCCTTAATTAATTTCCCACTCTCGTGGCAAAATCGTGTTAATTAACCTCTCACTCTCGTGACAAGGATAGTTAAATTAATCTTGGAAATTGTAAACCAGAAATTGTTTTGTAAATATTTTTGGCCAAGGTATCATTGAATTCTTTCAGTTCTTACGGTCACATACCGGTATTAATAATTTAGCCAGACATAATTAACTTAACAGCAATACAGTTCAAAATATAATTCATGGCAATAATTGGCATATTATAAAAACTGAATAAATAATAATTGCAATATAAAAAACCTGGAATCAAAGTTGCTATGGTAATCTTGAGGTAATACAGTAATCCAATCTTCGAGCTTGACTTGCAGTAAATGATCCGTGTTAATTCTTGAAAGAAGAATTAACACTTAAAACTATAAACTAATGCTTTGAATGAAAATTACAAGAAAATGAAAACAGAATTCCAAAACAAGCAAATTGGAAAATAACTGTAAAATAAAATAATATTTGCTCTGAGTAAATTTCTTCGACCCTTGAACTGTGTACTGGTACTCATATATATTGCATAGGAAAAATCAGCAGTTTTTGAATTCTTGATGAAGTCTTCGTGGAGAAAATACAGGAGCACTAATAGTGGTGGCAAGAAAATAGGGGACTCCGTAGAAAGAGGGAGAACGAGTCTGCCCTTCACGCCCACGTCTCAATCCATGCATAACGTCCACCTTCACGCGCGTGACGGTCGTCACAGGTGGGTGACGGTCGTCACACACTGAAGTAGTGCCTTACGCTCGTCAGTGGTGTGTGACGAGCGTTTCCTTATGTTGGGGGGTGTTACGCCCGTCACAGGGACGTGACGACCGTCACTGTTCCAGATGTCCAAACTTTGTATTTTTTTATTCTTTTTCTCTTTGTTTATCGTCTAGCCTTCTTCATGTTGTCCTTTTCCATCGGTTTGAGTCGACAAGTGTTATACCTGCAAAAAGACAAATAATCTCGGAATAATCGGGGGTTAGACGACTTAATGAAATATAAAATCGGTAAAAAAGCATGTTAATTATACGATATGTTTTCTTGTTATCAAATTCCCCCATACTTAAACCTTTGCTTGTCCTCAAGTAAATAGTCATTCGAAAGGTCGGACAAGTTTTCGTCAAGCGCATAAGCATGACATACCTTGGATTTTTAAAGTGGTTTCGGGAAATCCTCGTTGGTTTGGCCAATACTTGAGTAAAACACTAAAGATACGCTAATGACGCAAGCAATAAGCTTACCCGTAGACTTCCATTTTAAACGAGCTATCCAACAGTTCCGTTATAACTCTGCCAGGAGTTCCTCGTATCTATTTCACCCGGTTTCATTCTGGCGCAATCACATTAAGCCCTTTGCCTTAGCACGCACGTAGTGGAGTAACCGGTTAGTGACTTTGATCCTTTAGCACGGGGTCTGGTACATGAATGTGACAACCCTACATATGTTATCCAAATTGGAGGTTATTGGGGATCGGGCCGTAGCATGCCCTACCGAGTTCAGAACCAGATACCTCTGAACCAACCAACACTGGATTCCTTCATTATTTGCTCAGCTCTTATATGTGCCCGTATATTTTGGTACACAAATTTTCTTTTCTTTTAGCAGCGAGATAGGAAGGATATTTTTAGAATCAGGCATCAAACACTTATATTCATCGATTCTCCACGTGGTTTGTGTCAAGACGGTGTTGACTGCTAGTATAAACTACTAGGGGTTACTTCTAGAACTTGAAACTCTAGATATTGGTATAATGGTTATTGAAACGGATCGCGTAAGTAGGAAGTCCACGGTGACAGAAACGTATCAATCTTGTTATGTCGTTTTCGTCTTCCTCAACTGGGATTTCGTTAAAAGGTATGTCGGGCTAATGCGAAAATAAAAAATTTTTGGTATGGAAAAGTAAAGCGAAGAATTTGAATCGAGACATATCGTAAGAATTTACTAGTTTTATAAAAGATTGAAAGGTACCTCTCCCACACAAAATCTGACATTGTCCTCAATGTTGCGGTATATATGCGGGGAAGTACAATTACAAAAACAAAAGGAAAAGAAATGAAACAGAAAAATAACAAATTACATAGAAATTAAAGAAAGACTATTGGTGACCACGTCCTCTGCTCCTGGTGCAAGAGCGTCTGGTAGGAGTGGCTTCAGTGTCGGTGTCTTGGAAGCTAAAGGTGTTCATATCTATCCTAAAGGCGTTAAGCTCTGACAGGGCCTCATCTAACCTCTCATTCATGTTGCGCTGCCCAGTCAAGATCTGAGCGTTTTGGGCGCACAGAGACTCAAATTGCTCAGCTTGCCTCCTTTCAAGCGCCGCATTCATTTGATTTTGCATGTGGAGGGCGCGGAGGATGTCTTCAAGATTGATAGGAGGAGGTGCGGATGAGGATCCTGGAATGCCGTGGACAGGCGGAGCACTATCCAACTTTTCTTGTATATCGTCTGCGACGGCTGCAGGTTGGTCTTCGTGGGCAGGTGCAGGCTCTGCGAGAACTTCAGGGTCGAACAACCTGTTTGCTCCGTTACTTGGATCGATTCGGTCCCTGTTCGGAAAAATGATATTCTGATAGACAGTATTCCTGATTACGGGGTGGAATCTGCCGTCTTCCCACTCGTAGATGAGGTGTGCGGCTTTGCAGTGATCCAAGGTTAGCAAAGCCGGTGCCATAGAAGGCAAGGTTGCGAGAGCAGCACCGTAGTTTAGACCAATGGAAATTGAAGTAACCATCCCTCCGAAATAAAAAGGTTTTCCACCTCTAGCACAAATAGAGTGGATGTGAGCAAGTAGGAACGGGGCGGCATTTATCTTTTGCCTAGTGAACGCGCAATGCAGAAAGAAGAGCTCCTTGGAGTTGAGCTTATGGTTGCTGTCACGGGCGAAGATGGTGTTACTAAGGATGCGATGAAAGTAGAGGATGGCCGAATTGTGAATGTGGGTGGCGTTGAGGTGGTCGTAGGATCCGGCACGGATGTTCGTTAAACTGTGCCACAAGTTGAAAGCCTCCTCACCAAAACTATCCGGTACCCGAAAATGAGCACCTTCGTCCGAACAAAATCCCAGAAGCCTCGCGATGTCGGATTGAGGCAACTCGTGCTCAACGCCAAACATGCAAAATTTTTCCACGCCTGACAGTTGGTTTGTGACACCCGGCGGAGTGAGGTAAACAAACGAACTCAAGAACTCAAGAGTAAGAGTTTCGTAGATTCGTCTTGGTTCGCGACAGAGGTTCCACAAATCCACACTTTGCAATAATCGGCAGACACTGTCGAGTAGTCCCAAACTCCTTAGGCAGTCGATGTCAATGTACCTTGTGGGTTGCAGACCTCGACGTTGAAATTTCTGAAACTTTGCTCGTTGATTCTCCCCTGGTTCGCCGATTCTGAAATTGATGGTTTGAGCGTGTGGGTTGTTTGCCATGGTTGAGGTAGGATTTGATTTGGGAATGGGAGAATGGGAGATTGTAAGGATGGTAATTTGGTGTTGGGAGTTTAGAAATTAGAAGAAAAAATGGAGTGAATGGGTGGTTTTTCGTGTGATGTGGTAACAATGGATGAAGGAAGTGGGTTTATGAAGGGGAAAGTTGGAACAGTTCCCTGCAATAGCCGTTGTGGTCTCTGTTTGAGTGACGGTCGTCACAAGGGTGTGACGCTCGTCATGAGGTAAAAAGGCGCGTTACGCTCGTCACAAGGGTGTGACGGTCGTAGACAGTGTCATAAATAAAATGAACGTTACAGGACCGTTGGGGAGTTGATGTGATTATTATTTTCTTGGTAATTGGTTTTTTGAAGAATTTATATTTTGTTTTTGGTTTGTGTGAAATATTTTAATTAATTATTTTAATTAATTATTTTAATTAATTGGAGTTTTAAATATAAAGGTGATATAATAATTAAATTTGTGTAATACTAGTTACCAGTATATAACGAAATAGAAACATTGCGTATAAACATAGACAGTAAATAAAACAGTAAACTGGGAATGAAAAGAAATGAAAATTAAAATAAACTTTAATTGAATAAATTCATGACAAATTGTTTCAAAGTAACTAAAAAAATGATAATGTTGAAATAATAACTAAAAATCCCTCCCACACTGAAACTTAACAGTGTCCTCATTGTACGTAAAAATGCAAGAGAGAAGGAAATGAATAACAATGGCAACTCTAGCCACGGGGAGGTGGAAACAAATGCTGATGCATGTAGTCCAACTGATCAGTCACCAAGTCCATGAAGGTTATGAAGTCCACCCTGAGAGAAGTTAGCTCGCCCCGCATGTCCGTAATTGCCTTATGTAGGGAGTCCAGGGTAACAGCAGGTGGAGGTGGAGTAGTTTCAGGAGCCTGGGTCGCGGTCTCAGCGGAAGTAGCCTGCTGTTCCCAAGGATCAGGGAACTCATGGTATCCTGGCGGTGTAGCAGGATCTTCTTCAGCATTAGCAGTGTTTGGAACCTCATAAATGTTAACTGTAGGTGGTGAGGAGGGTGGTGAAGCAGGATGGTGAAGGTCAAACAACCAGTTATCTCAGTTGTGAACACTGGTGATTGGGTCCGGAAGCTTAAAATGGTGGACGATCTGATGATTAACTAGCAGGTCAAATTGATTTGGTCCAAGGTTTCCGATCATGCTAGTGTTGAAACAAAATGCAATGTCCATCGGCTTTATTCCATAAAGCGGAGCAGAACCGAGCATAGGCCAGCGGAGTCCAATTGCATTAAATAGCATGGTAAATAATCCACCCAACAAGATCAGTGCATTTGGAGTCTAGATGATCCGCTCCATATTAGCGAGCATATAAGCTGCACCGTTCACCGGACGGTTCTGGGATGCACAATACATAATAAACAGCTCATCGCGGGATACCGACGTGACATTTTGCTGTTTGCCAAAGATAGTGTGGGCTATGATCTTGTGGAAATACCTGATAGCTGGGTTATGAATGCATTCAGAGTACAGATCTGACGGCTCAGGATGGTTAATACCAGCAATGCTTCCCCCGAAATAGTCAAGCTCAGATACAGGCAAAAGGTTCTCCTGTGTCATACTGATAACATCGGGTCCAAAAGGGAACCCAAGCAGCTGGCTAAACTCCTGCAGGTTATAAGTGTAATCCATGTTAAACATTCTGAATGTGATCAACCCACGGTTGAATCCCATTCCATGATTTGGAATGAAACTCAAGGTGCTGAGAAACTCAAGAGTCAGCCTTTTGTAGGTATAGAACCTTCGATGGATAGGAGCAGTGTCCCAACCAATCTGATGCAACAAGTACATGACACTCTCACGAATGCCAAGGGCAGCCATAGCATGATCATCTGCGTATATAGTAGGACACATCTCCCGTTCACCCAGGTCTACAAACCGTCTTCTCTGGTGTCGGCTTCGCAATTTGACATTCATGAAGTTTGCACAATCCATAGCACGAAATGTGAAAGTAAAAGAATTACCCCCTGAAAATATTTGATAAATGTTTGAAAGAAAAGGAAATTAAGTAAGTATTTTCGGGTTAGGAAATTGCCAAAGTTAAATTAAAAAGAAAAAGAAAGATGAAACGGAGAAATAAAAACAGAAGAAAAATAGAAAGGAGTAAGAGATGCAATCATGAAAATGTTTTAAAGATTAAGAAAAAGAAAAGAAAAATAAAAGCATGTTAAAGCAGGAAAAAAAATAATTAAAGTAAAAACATGGGTTACCTCCTACGAAGCGCCTTTATTTTATGTCGACGGCTCGACAGTAAATACCTATTCAATTAGGTAACAGGGTAGGCGGCTCACTTAGCTGAAGATAAGCCGAGAAGTCGATATTTCCGACGTTAAAATAGTGCTTTAAGCGCTGGCCATTAACTATGAATGGTTCGATAGAACTACCTTTAATTTCTATCGCACCACTTGGGAAAACTTTGTTAATTTCGAACGGTCCGGACCATCTGGAACGTAATTTTCCCAGGAAAAGTTTCAGTCTAGAGTTGAATAGGAGTACGATGTCTCCTTCCTTAAAGTCTTTCTGCGAGATACGCTTATCATGCCATTTTTTTGTTCGTTCTTTATAGATTTTAGCATTTTCATAAGCATCTAAACACAATTCTTCTAGTTCATGGATATCTAACACTCGTTTCTCGCCAGCACTCTTATAATTTAAGTTAAGGGTTTTTATGGCCCAATAAGCTTTATGTTCTAATTCTGCTGGCAAATGACAAGATTTTCCATAAACTAACTTGAACGGCATTGTTCCGATAGGAGTTTTGAAAGTTGTCCGATATGCCCAAAGAGCATCGTTTAGCTTGGAGGACCAGTCTTTTCTGGATGTGGCTACGGTTTTCTCAAGTATTTGTTTGATCTCCCTATTTGACACTTCCACTTGTCCACTTGTTTGAGGATGGTATGGCGTGGCTATGCGATGTTTAACGCCATATTTGGAAAGTAACCTTTCGAAGATTCTGGAGATAAAATGGGAGCCACCATCGCTGATCACTAGTCTTGGTACACCGAATCGTGGGAAGATAATATTCTTGAATAGTTTTAGTACCACACGTGTATCGTTGGTGGGTGCGGCGATGGCTTCAATCCATTTTGATACATAGTCGACGGCTACCAAAATATATTTATTTCCAAAAGATGCGGGGAAAGGTCCCATGAAATCAATTCCCCACACATCGAAAACTTCTACTTCGAGGATTCCTTTTTGAGGCATTTCGTCACGTGTAGATATATTTCCTGTGCATTGACATCTATCGCAGTTCATAATTGCTACGTGGACGTCTTTCCATAAGGTAGGCCAAAAGAAGCCAGCTTGAAGTATTTTTGCACAGGTTTTCGATGTACTAGCGTGTCCACCACAAGGGGCGGAATGGCAATGGGAAATGACGTCGTTTATTTCATCATTGGGAACGCAGCGACGGTAGATACCATCGGCGCCTCTTTTAAAGAGTAATGGTTCATCCCAAAAGTAGTGTTTAAGGTCATGGAAAAATTTCTTCCGCTGTTGGTACATCAAATCAAGTGGTAAAACACCGGCAGCTAAATAGTTGACGAAGTCAGCGTACCATGGTAATATGGTATTAGTACAAATGGATTTTACTACCGCAGTTGTGAAAGTTTCATTGTGTGGATCTAAACTGTCGGTAGGGTTTGTCTCTAGCTTGGCAATGAGGCGTTCATAAGGTAAATCTTCGTTTATGGGAACACTCTCGGTTTGGATTCCATCTAATCTCGATAAATGGTCAGCTACCACGTTTTCAGTTCCTCTTTTGTCTTTTATTTCTAAGTCAAACTCTTGTAGGAGTAAGATCCATATGAGTAATCGCGGTTTGGCGTCCTTCTTGCTTAGTAAGTATCAGATTGCAGCATGATCCGTATAAATAATGATTTTAGCGCCTACTAAGTAGGAACGGAATTTGTCCAATGCGAATACCACAGCTAAGAGTTCCTTCCCCGACAACGGCGCCAAAAACTTGATCGGGACTTTATAAGTCTGTCGAGATACTAACTGCAAGTATACAGTTCAGTCTTTCTAGTTTTAAAAGATTATCGAACCCACAGAGACTGAGGATCAATCGCATACGATCTAATGCTACAGTTTGTCTAACTAAGCGATGAATATTCGATTTTTGAGGGAGACAGTTTAATTAAAAGTAATAGTACTAATTATACTGGTATGTGATAATCGGACTTAGGGAATTCGGTGAATCGCTTGGCCTATAAAGTATTTAGGTAAAAGCTAATTGTTTAAAAACCTGAGACATACACTCTCGTGTTTATGAAATAAGTCATGCTACTAAACCTAGTGGATGCACTTTAAATTTAATAACACTTTTTGAAAACAATTTGAATTTAATTAATTTATTAAAACACTCTCGTGTATTTAAAAATCAATGCTTCGTTACCACTATCTGGGTTGAACCCCAGCTCTCGCATGCAGGTTCTTGCCTTAATTAATTTCCCACTCTCGTGGCAAAATCGTGTTAATTAACCTCTCACTCTCGTGACAAGGATAGTTAAATTAATCTTGGAAATTGGAAACCAGAAATTGTTTTGTAAATATTTTTGGCCAAGGTATCATTGAATTCTTTCAGTTCTTACGGTCACATACCGGTATTAATAATTTAGCCAGACATAATTAACTTAACAGCAATACAGTTCAAAATATAATTCATGGCAATAATTGGCATATTATAAAAACTGAATAAATAATAATTGTAATATAAAAAACCTGGAATCAAAGTTGCTATGGTAATCTTAAGGTAATACAGTAATCCAATCTTCGAGCTTGACTTGTAGTAAATGATTCGTGTTAATTCTTGAAAGAAGAATTAACACTTAAAACTATAAACTAATGCTTTGAATGAAAATTACAAGAAAATGAAAACAGAATTACAAAACAAGCAAATTGGAAAATAACTGTAAAATAAAATAATATTGGTCTGAGTAAATTTCTTCGACCCTTGAACTGTGTACTGGTACTCATATATATAGCATAGGAAAAATCAACAGTTTTTGAATTCTTGATGAAGTCTTCGTGGAGAAAATACAGGAGCACTAATAGTGGTGGCAAGAAAATAGGGGACTCCGTAGAAAGAGGGAGAACGAGTCTGCCCTTCACGCCCACGTCTCAATCCATGCATAATGTCCACCTTCACGCGTGTGACGGTCGTCACAGGTGGGTGACGGTCGTCACGTGCTGAAGTAGTGCCTTACGCTCGTCAGTGGTGTGTGACGAGCGTTTCCTTATGTTGAGGGGTGTTACGCCCGTCACAGGGACGTGACGACCGTCACTGTTCCAGATGTCTAAACTTTGTATTTTTTTATTCTTTTTCTCTTTGTTTATCGTCTAGCCTTCTTCATGTTATCCTTTTCCATCGGTTTGAGTCGACAAGTGTTATACCTGCAAAAAGACAAATAATCTCGGAATAATCGGGGGTTAGACGACTTAATGAAATATAAAATCGGTAAAAAAGCATGTTAGTTATACGATATGTTTTCTCGTTATCATTAAACCCAAATCATCAAAATCCAAACTAGGGATGCTTGAATCTCAACGGCCTTCAATCTATCCTCCAACTGTTTGTACTTAACATTGGCGGGAGGATACTGCTCGTCAAAATAGTCTTCATCATCTGACACTTGATCATTAATACACCCAGCCTGGGTACTCCTTGCTTCTCCAATTTGATTTTCGTCTTCCTCGGACAAATCTTCAGCTATTGGCATCTGGCGGATCAGCTCTCTGAATCTTTTACCCATGTTGACTAGGGCTTTCCTCTTTGGTTTCTTCTTGGATGCCAACAACGTCATCAAATCTTGTTTCCCCTTGGCCAGGGTCAGCAGAGTCTCTTGAAACTGGGAGTTTTGTGCTTGTAGGTCCTTCACTGTTTTCTGGATATCCATCTTACTGAAATAAACAGTAGAGAGATAAGGAAAACTGTCGTGGAAAACCTGTTATGTTATGATGCATGGAAGATGTGTATGAAATTTAAATTTGTCTAGACAAAGAATGAACAAACGTCAATTTTCATTAACTAGTTCAAAATGGTTACAACGTGCCTTTTGGGCTTACAAAATAAATCTTTAAGACAAAAAGGTCGAGCGCATCCTCTTCGGTGCAAGGTAGGCGTTCAAGCTTTGTTCTTCATGAAGTTGCTTTGTAAGCTCCAAAACCTTTTCCTTGCTAGCGTAGAATTGAGCTTTGAAGGTGTCTCGTTCTTCCTTTAGCTGAATCTAACCCTTTTGCAAGTCTTCAAGAGAAGTAGGCATGTTGGGATAGAGGATAGTATATGGGACATCTTCTTCAGCCATAGGCTCCACGATAACAGGTAGGATGGAAGGGTAAGGCATTACGAGCTTCTGAGCACGAGCTCATACCCACCTGAGGTAAGGTTCAAGGGGAATAGAATTCTTGCGTCCCATAGTCTTACTATGCACTTTGTTTACCATCCTCCAAGCTCGCACAGACCTCTGACGGCAACCTTGATTGTCGCTTTCATAGTCGAACACCACTCCTTGGATGAGCATATCCTGAGGACCATCTCTTCGGGCGTACCCAAACTGTCGCAAAGCTAAGCAAGGGTTGTAAGTGATACTTCCCCTAATGCCAATCAAAGGTACATTAGGGAATTCCACACAACGGAAAATGATAGTAATGTTCTCCAAGGATCGAGAACACCAGTGAATATCTGAATGTTTGAGTGACATCAACCTATGGGACCATCTCAAACCTTGCTCATTCTTCAACACAGATCGGGGGAGATGCGAAATAAACCATCTAGCCAATAGAGGAGTGCAATACATGAGGGTCCCTCTTTTCCTCATAGTGCGAGAGTGGAGAGAATGTAGGATATCTCCCAACAAAGTAGGCATCGAATTGCGAGACATAAAGATTTTGACATCATTTACATCTATAAGTTGGTCAGGGTTTGGAAATAAAACCATCCCATAGATGAGAAGGGCCAAGATTTATTCAAAGGCCTGTAAATCCAGAGTGTTCCAACAATCTTGAGCTTTCTCCAACAAGAACTTGGCTAGGAACCCTTTGACACCACTTCTTATTTCCCAATTAGTCGTGACGTCGAATTGTTGCAAGTGTAGCGCTCAGGCAATCTCTTCAGGGCTTGGGTCTCTTTCAGTACCGTTGAAAGGTAGTTGATTGAGAATAGGAATCTTCAAAAGCTGAGAGAATTCTTCCATAGTAGGTACAAGCTGGTAATCAGGAAAGGTGAAGCAATGGTGCAAAGGATCGAAGAACTGGAAGAGCACTTTCATCATGTCTTTGTCAATGCTCGAGGTAACCAAGTTTAGGAGTCGACCATGTCTTTCGGTGAATGAAGAATTCTCAGGAACCCTTGATGCTAAATCTTTGAGTTGAGAAGGAATTATTACGAGATTGACTTGGATAGTATTCCTGCGGGATGAAGCCATGTCCTACAAAACAGAACAAAGATAAATCCCAAAAATCCTTGAAATGGTTAGTGCAAAAATGCAATGGTATGATGTTATGATGTTATGTACAAGTAAGCATATACACATAAAGAAAACAAGTCCTTAGGTTTAGGCTTGCATGGAGTCTTATAGGTAAGTGACCTCTTGAAGTTTAGTTGGCTCAACCTGTCCTAGTAATAGTAATCGGGTTCTAGGGGATCTCAATATCATTGATCTTTCTTCATCGGGCATTGTTTCAGCGCAAGCCTCTTTAACGGCGACCAAAATGTCCCAAAAGTCCGATCTCAATGAGTGTAGGATCGAGTATCAACCAACTTTGGACTGCACCAAAGATGGCTACCTCACTACTTCCTAATGGCCAAGTTGGTCAAGTAAAGGTTCTAAAGTCAGTTAGTGCTTCATGACACCACACAGCAGCCTCGTATTCTCCTTGACTACTCAAGGGCCACCGATACCAATAAATGTGTCACACTAACATAGCTATTTCTTAGACCATATTGGTATACCCCGCACAATTTACACAACTTATTGCTACTTACCTATAAGGTGTCCCAGATCCAGGTAGAGGATCAAAACAAGCCCAAACAAGGAACCATAATGTAAAGCAAGCAAGTCAAACAATGAAAGCAAGTAAAAGATGATCTAGCCCTAAGGTAACTCCACTTTTTAGTAAGTCCCCAACAAAGTCTCCAGTTCTGTAGCGCGGTGGGAGAACTGACTTGGGATGTTTTGCGCTTTATCGTAATTATTGCGGATAGCAAGAGTCACCACCGAATTTTCTTTTGTCCAATGAAGGAAAGTGTGAAAAGAACGGGAAGGACCTTTGAGATTATTTTCTTGAGTTCGGGGGGGGGGGGGGGGGGGGGGGTGGGTAGATTATGAAAAGGGAAGGTGTTAGCACCCTTTTCATCCATAGTTATCTATGGGCACTTAGTTGCTTGCTAGATCATTTGCTTTTGTTTGAAAGTGTGCTTTGTGGTGGTTTTTGAAAGTATTTTTGAAAAGCCTTCATTTAGGCAAACGTTTTAATGATTCTCGTTTCTATAAGAATGTATACAAAGTGTTGGACTTTTGAAAATATTTCATGTTTTGAAAGTGTTTTGTGGGTGTTTGAAAGGATGTTTGTTTTGAAAGTGAGCAAGCAACTAAGAACGTTTCTACCTACTCAAAATTCTTTTGTTCTTCTCCTCCTTCTTTAGATGTTGCTATCTTACCATTGATTGGTAAGAAGCCTTATCTTTGGATGTAGAGGGACAAGCATAGGTCATCGTATAGTCATAATGGCAATGTTGTGAGATATCTTAGCATTTCTCTTGAGGGACTAAGATCATTTGAAAGGCAACATTCGTAGCATCATCAAGGGACTATGATCTTGTATTTTTGATTGTTTTGCTAAGACGTCTCACATGTATAACATGACCATTTTTAGGAAACAAGTGAAGTTAACCCTAGGGGTGCATGTTTGAATAGTGTGTTTGATTTGCATGCGTTTAGTATTTGATTAAGGGTTGTCTACTTGTTGTTTTTCTCTTGCCACATAAATTCTAATTACTAGCATTTATATGAAAGCGATAAAATGCGGAAAGTAACTATTCTACGCTATTACAATCATTAAGGGGATGGGGTGTACAAATTTACAAATGGGGATTGCAAGAAATTAAAGTCCTAATTATCTATTACAACCATATTGAAATAATGTACAAGAAATGTAAAATGGACTTGCTTTGTTTTTGTTAAGAGGAGAAATGAATTGGCTTAAGAAAATATTTTTAGTCTTTTGGTTTTAAAAGAAATAAAGCAAAGTATATGAATATAAAGTATTTTTGGTGTTTTTGATTAGTGAAAATAGAAGTGATATTAAAAATAATAAAAGGGAAAGAATCAGAATCAGCGCATTGCTGGAATAGGAGAGAGTAGAAGTTCTGACTCTGGTGCGCTGCAAGTCAGAAATAAAATGTTAGCAGAAAAGGGGAGGTCAGAAGTTCTTGATCCGAACGCACTAAAGCTCTGGGGTTACTGGGAACAAAGGAAAGCCTAGAAGTTCTGACTGTTGAGGGAGTCTAAAAGTTCTAATGTCACTGGCAGGTCAGAAGTTTTGGTTATTTGAGAGATCTTAGAGGTTCTAAAGCAATTGGAAACCTAGAAGTTCTGATAATAGGCAAGTGCAGTGTCAATATTGTTAGATGAGAATATCTAGAAGTTTTGGTCCAGGATCACTGTTTTGACAAGAAACTAAAGGGGATTGATATAGAAGTTCTGGCCCAACTAATGGGGTAAAAGTGTCAGGAAATAAACATAAAAAATATGTTTCTAGGGCTAGAACTCAGGACTCTTAACACTAACGTCTTATGCACACACTCTCTACCACTAGGGTGGCTATACATATGATATTAGAAGCAAAAACATAAACATATATTAGAAAGTAAGCTCTAATGATGAATTTCATCTCCTTCTCTATGCCAGTCAGAGCATCTTCAGCTTAGCCAATTCTCAATAAAACAGAAAATGCAAACATAGCAGTTATGGCAGGTTTCATCATGGTTTCAGAAATATAAAGTATCAGAACGGTAAATCAGAAGCAAGCATGAATTTTGCTAATCCTAATTCTGAATCCTAATTTCCTCAAGAAGTTCTGAACAGAAATTCTCTCTACTTAGGCAAAAATACATGAAATCTATGAATATGTACAAAATCAGAGTCAGGATGTCTACATTGTATTTTTGAAAATGCAAGCCTAAAAATTCCTAAGTAATGTGATAAAAGTCAGCAGAAGCTTACCTTACATCTGGAAAATATTATGTGTACTAGAGCCTAGTTCTGATTGTTGTGATGTTCTGGTCAGCTTCCTCAAGTTCTCAGAAAGCTGAAGCAAACCTTAACTTGAGTTGTGGATGGCTGAAATGTTCTGGAGCAGCCAAGAAGCAAAGTTCTGATTTTTGAGATGGAGATTGATGAAGGTTGTGTTACAGTTTGAAAACAGAAGTTGGGACAACTTCTAAATGTATATCAGAAGCTGTGTGGGTGATTTGATTGGGAAATACACAAGAAGAATTAGAGCTTAAATGCAAAAACCAGAAATTAGCAAGTTTTTGTGTTTATGTTTGCAGTTTCAAATTCTTTGAAATTTCAGCAAAGTTTCAAGGTTTTTTTTTTCAAATTCTCGACCTCTTTACAGTTACAAATGAAGTTCAATTTATAGGCAAGGATTTAGGAGCTTGGAGAAGTCAAGAGTACAACCATCATATGCTATGGTGCTGACTTGTTCTTGAAGCAAGTTTAAACAAGTATGGTTCAATGCACAAAGTAGGGTGGTTAGCAGCTTTAGTCGCGCCTAATTTGAATTTGTAAGCATGATTTATGGAAAAGTATCCTTAGAAGCAAAAGTAAATCATGGGTCCAGCATAAACTTTGTACAAAAATTTGCTTTTCAAGGACAACAATGGTACTTCTATGCCACACGTGGGGAAATCCTTTGGATAAAGACTCAAAAGTGGGTGTGAGCATTAAATGATGATTAGATTTATCAAAACAGAAAACCTGCAATATAAGATTATGCATCATAGCTTAAATCTTGATCAGAAGTTCAGCATCAATGTAACTTTAGAACAAATATCCAACTTCTGATCTTTGAATCTCCCTGCTCCAGCATGTACTGAAGGAGTTCTCAGCCTTTTCAGAAAGCTTGTAACATGCTTTGCAGACCATCTTTGAATTACTCTTGCAAACTATGATTGAACCTTTGTGAAAACTGGCCAAGAAGTTCTAACCAAATTCTATCTTGAAAATGCTCAGAATTTACTGAGTGTTTCAATTTCATGGACGTGTCTTCAAGGATTTATAACTTGAAATCCCAACATTTCTAGGAGAAGTTCTATTCTGCAATGTTTTAGATCTCATTGAAATCTACAACTCTTGTGTCAGAAGTTCTTCCAGAATCAGCTTGCATCATGGTGAAAATCTGGCCAGAAGTTCTGAACTTATCATCTTTCCTAAACACTTAGAAAATTTTCTTAGTATTTAGAATTTTGACTTTTTACTCTCTTGATGAAACAAACTTCATATTCTAACATGCCTTAATGAAATGTTATTCTTGAAATTTGATGTTGATCCAAAAGTCAATTTGACTTTTTAGTATGCAATTGACCATTTTGCCCTTGTGCCAATTCCAAACCTAAATTGATGTATTAGTGCTGCAAACTTGAATCATGGAAGATCTTGTGAGAGAATCCTTGAGAAATGAGAGGGCAAATTTTGGGGTACAACACTTTCATTATCTAAGAACTTGAACTCCTTGCAGGGTTTTGTTTGTATTAATTATCTAACAATGTGAGTTCCTTACAGGACTTGTTTGTAGTCATTATCCAATAACCTGGACTTCTTGCAAGACTTGCTTGTCTTCATCACCTTACATTTTTGCTTGATGCATAGCATACACATCATAACATCATACCATAGCATTTCTTTAACCATTTCAAGGATCTCAAGGGCCTGTGATGCAAGTTATCATGAACTATAGGTCTAGTAAGGGGCAGGAGGATTTATTTTCCTCTAACCAAAGGCCACCAAAGTATGATGAACCAGAGGTCTAGAAAGGGGCAAGGGGATTTATTTTCCTCTAGCCAATGATGTCAAAAGACCAAAGCGCGATAACATGAGTCCGGGGCTATGATCCACTCGACATGGTGAGCTTGATTCTCGTAGAAGGACAGACAATGATACGAAAGTTCTTCCATAAAAGATGAAATCAAAATTCAAACATTTTTCTTGTGTTTACCCCACGAGATCCTTGAAAACATTACATGCATGTCATTACATAACAGGTCTTCCAGTAGAGGTTTCTCATTTTCTCGCTGTTTATTTCAACAGAAGAATGACTCTCAAACAGAACGATAGAGATATCCAAACTCAAGATGCTCAGTTCAAGGAAATGTTCTTGAACCTATCCAAGGGGCAAGAAGAATTGAAAGAATTCCTCGCTAGGAATATGGCCAAGAAAGATCCTGAAGACAACAAGGATGACCAGTTGGAACAACTGCAAGCTGAGATGGAAAAGATGAGAATCCAGATGAGTAGTCAGATGGCTTTTATCCAGAGTTTAGCTCAGGAACAAGAAGAGTTGAGGATTCTCATCAGCAAGCTTCATCAAGACAGATACGGCCATTTGGGGAAAATTGCTCGAGCTTAGGGCCTAGTCAATGATCAATCTCTCTGGGCAGATAGGG
This sequence comes from Vicia faba, assembly GCA_948472305.1. Lineage (NCBI taxonomy): Eukaryota > Viridiplantae > Streptophyta > Magnoliopsida > Fabales > Fabaceae > Vicia > Vicia faba. Next base: position 853,849,971 of record OX451741.1, read on the forward strand.
AATTGGGTGACAAGTTCATGCGGGAGCATGTTGAAAATAAACTCAAGAGTGGTGAAATTCAGGGGATTGCACCATCCAGTACTCAGAAGAGATCATACAATGGAAAGAAGGAGTTCAGTACTGTGTACGACCATAAGGATCGTGATAAGAGTGATCTTAACCAATCTATAGGGGGAAGTACTGATCTATGATCTAGTACCAGCGCAACAACGACAACAGGGTAATCAGCGTAAGCAGAATACATCTAAAAGACACTTTACCGAAATCAACATGTCATTGCCTCAAGCATTGCAACACATGTTGGAAGCCAAGCTGGTTATGTTGAAGGATCCTCCTCAGAATCCCAACATCGCCTCTCTAATGTACAATCCAAATGCAAGGTGTGCGTACCACTCGAATAGTCCTGGACATGACACTAATAGCTGTTGGACGTTGAAAAATAAGATTCAAGACTTGATCGACGAAGGAGTGCTGGATTTCATACAAGATGGTCAGACTGAATTCTTCTGCCATCCCTCAAAGGCACATCATCTGAAGTGATAAGTTTAGACGAAAGGCTTTTTGTTCATTAGAATTTTCTAATTGTAATTTTCTTTTGTTTGTTCAAACACTTATTTATGTCAAACTTTGTTATTTGATTAATGCATTGCATATGTTTGTCTTGAATTATTTCATTCGTATTCACTATATTCAAACTGTGCTTTTACTTCCTTTTTGTGATATTCAACTCTTGTTAAAAGTTATAAGCCTTTAGAGGGAGGATGACGAAAATGATACCACAATCTTATACAATGTGCTTTTGAATAGACCTTGCTGATGATGTACAGGCGTTCTTTCAAATCCTAAAATAGTGGAGTTATAAGGAAGATAATCCCTAGTTAGCCCCCTTTGAGCCTAAGAATTAGGAGTTTTCTTTTCACACAAATTGAAACCTTTAATCATAACCTGAGGCAGGGTAGTTTCTCAGTTAATTCAATGGCGCATTCAATCACAAGCTTTTCCTGCGTACATGAAGAATAGTGTCAAAGATGCTTTTCTAAATCAAAGATGGTGATGGTTCCGCATAATCATTAAAACAGGCAATCATTATCTCTCAAGAGAAAAACCCACTAAGTCAAAACCTATGAAGGAGACTTGAAAAAAAACGGGGGCATCCCGCTGACTATAATCATAAAAGAAACAGTTCAGGCAAAAGGTAGGGATAATAAAATAAAATAAAAGAGTTCGTTAAATCGTTAAAAGAAATATTACAAAAATGATTGTCTCCTCAAAATAAACGTTCAATGTCTGAACCATCACCAAGCATCAGAGCAATGATTCCAGACTCAATTAGGATATAAACACAATTAACTGAGTGTAAAGCTGAAGAACATCACGAAGAACAGGTTGGGTACAAATAAATTTCGAACCTTTATCCTTTGTTTCTTAAACTGTGAACCAAGACACGTTACAACCCCTAAAAGTCCTAGCTGAAGCATGGGTTAGTTCGAAAGCATATTGTTACAAAAAGGTATCCTGACTCATGTAAGGTTTGCTATAAATCTTGAGTTGATATCACATTCTTGCAAATTTTGTTTTACTAAAAAATGAATTTTCAGAAACTTCAAAACAGACATAAGTTTGCATTTTTTAAATACCATTGTTTGCATATGAATAATTGTTCAACAACAGAGAAATTCGCACAACAAATATTCAATGAACGAAAACCCTCTCAATGGACAGAATCACCTCAAATGGAAAGACATTTCCAGTAACAGACCTTTCATAATCAAGGGGCATGATATCGTGTCTAAATTCATCTGGGGCAGTCAAGTCAAGATTCAATGAATCTCTCAAAAGTGCCAAATAGCCAGGGGCAGACCTCCGTCTGAATCACTTGGGGCATTAGACATGAATTCCAAGAAAAGGGCCACATGCAATCAAGAAAACATTTTCTGGCAGTGTTGCGACACTTACTACTATGGACAATGACAATTTTCTGCACCCTGTGAACATGGACATAGTCAGAAAATACTACGCATGAAAAAAGACCCGCTAGGTTGACTGGCCTAGACAAAAGTAAGGGCATCTAGACGAACCAAAGTAGTTCGGGCAAAAATTAGGGATATATAAATAAAACTGTACACCCGTCAAGTCGAAAACCTGAAAAGGCGGCTTAGGCAAAAAAAGAATATCCCGGTGGACTGAAAATATGAAAGCATAGTCCAGGCAAAAGTTAGGGATTAAAGTGTATGACTATGTCATGTCATCTCGTAACTTGTCTATCAGTAGAAGGCTTATCACCCTGATCAACATTTACTCAAGACTCCAGGAGTTGGGATAACATTCAAACCATATACAAATCCCCAGCAGGTACTTTCTCCAGCTGGTACAAAGACAGAGACGTCCTCCTACAAAGTCATTGCTACATTTTCAGCATACAGCCTAATGATGTCAGGTGTTCCAATACCCCGGCAGAACAAGAATCTCCAATTATTCCCCTGGCTTATGAAAGAATTCCTCGGCATGGTTCATAATTTTCTTGTCTTCCCCAACAGGGCTTCATAAAAAACCCCAAGCGATTTACAGAATTTCCCTTCCCCAACAGAGTTTATTTCTCTAACAACAGAAATTTGTCTCCCAACATTTCAACTTCAACAAAATTTGAAGACTTACATTCTTCATCCCCAGCAACAATCAAGGATTTGTTTTCCTTAGTTCAACAACACTACAATAGAACAACTGATACGTCCATACATTTCATTTCTACATCATTTTTACAAATGCCATAGTGTATGCAGTACAAATGCATATATCATAATCTCATTTATGTTGAGAGCATCATGCAATTCATACATCATGACATCGCATGAAACTGACTTTACCTTTTCAGGTTGAATTTGAAGACAGACAAATAATATCAACTTATGCATAGCATGTCAAAGATTAATGCCCGAAACTAGACGGGGAAACTATCTACACGACCAGGTGGTATGAACTCCCGGAGCAGGATGGGTTTACCAACAAATACAATAGTTCCAGATTAATTCCTAAAACAAGACAGGGAAGCTATCTGTGAATGATTGATTGTAGATCGATTCCCGAAACAAGACGGGGAGACTATCTACAAGACCAAGTCAGAGATTAATTCCTGAAACCATCCAGGGAAACTATCTCTACGACCAACAAAAAAACAAGTTCCAGATTAATACTTGAAATAAGATAAGACAACTATCTGTGAACAACTGGTTGTAGATTAATACCTGAAACAAGACATGATAACTATCTATATAAGCAAATTGAAGATTAACTCCCGAAACAAGACGTGGAAACTATCTTTCTTTCTCTTAGGTCAGAGATTAATTCCTGAAACCAGACAGGGCAACTATCTCAACGATCAACAAAAGAAAATTCCAGATTACTACCTGAAACAAGATAGGATAACTATCTGTGAACAACTGATTGTATATTAATACCTGAAACAAGATAGGACAACTATCTACATGAGCAAATTGAAGATTAACTCCCGAAACAAGACGGGGAAACTATCTTTATTTCTCTTATGTCAGAGATTAATTCCATAAACCAAACAGGGCAACTATCTCAACGACCAACAAAAGTTAGTTCCAGATTAATATCTAAAACAAGACAGGACAACTATCTGTGAACAACCGATTGTAGATTAATACCTGAAACAAGACAGGACAACTATCTACATATTGAAGATTAACTTCTGAAACAAGACGGGGAAACTATCTTTCTTTCTCTTAGGTCAGAGATTAATTCCTGAAACAAGCCAGGGCAATTGTCTCAACGACCAACAAAAGCAAGTTCCAAATTAATTCCTAAAACCAGATAGGGCAACTATTTGTGAACAGCCGATTATGGATCAATTCCTGAAACAAGACGGCGTGACTATCTACATGACCAGACGAAGCAATCTTACACGGATTCCTTCTCGTGATCTCCAGATGCAGCTTTACACGGGCTCATCCTGAAGAAATCTTACACGGGTTTTTTCTCATGATCGCTAGATCCATCTTTACATGGGCTCATCCCGAAGTAATCTTACACGGGTTCCATCTCATGATCTCCAGATGCAGCTTTACACGGGCTCATCCCGAAGCAATCTTACGCGGGTTCCTTCTCATGATCTCTAGATGCAGCTTTACACAGGCTCATCCTGAAGCAATCTTACACGGGTTCCTTCTCATGATCTCCAGATACAGCTTTATACGGGCTCATCTTGAAGCAATCTTACACGGATTCCTTCTTGCAATTTTCATATGCAATTTCACACGGACTCATCCTGAAGCAGCCCTACACAAAATCCTTCTCATATATCTCCATATGAAGTTTAACACAGACTCATCCTGAAGCAGCCCTACACAAGCTCCTTCTCATATATCTCCAGATGAAGTTTAACACAGACTCATCCTGAAGCAGCCCTACACAGGCTCCTTCTAATATATTTTCAGTCCAGAGATAACTCCTCAGTAGAGCCATGGACAACTAAAGCTCCTAGACTCTATTCCATGCAGAGTTTTCCTCAAGAAAAAACAGAAATCAACATTCTCCAGTGGAGTCCTCCTCAGACAACAGGAACAGGAATCCCCATAAAGAGACCTCTTATGAAGTTAGAATCTACTTTGGATGTCATCTTTAAGCCCATCTCCAACAACTCTTAGTCATCTTCTTCAAATGGCATCTGTAAGACCATTCCTAATATCATCAACCAACGGTGTTACTTCATGCGAGTGCAAATTTCTGGCCACTCTAGTGTTCAATCATCTTCCACCTTTAGATCACGAAAGGCATACAAGCCAATTTAAATCTTCAGGTTTAAGAAGATTGAACAGGGGCAACTGTTGTACCCCAAAATTTACCCTCCCATTTTTACTCAAGACATGTACATTGGGGTCCTCAATTGCTCAAGAAGCTTCAAATGATTTCCAGGGCACCCTATATGCATCAGCATAATGGTGTAGCTGAAAGAAGAAAAAGAAGTGTACATAACAAGGTGTAGGTCGAAAGCTGAAAATATGCCTAAGAGCTTTTGGGTCGAAGCAGATTCGACAGCGGTATGCAGTCCAATTTGATGTCTAACAAAGCACTAGGATGGAAGGAAGGATGGTTCAAAAGTAAGCGTGAGGAGACTTTTATGAAGTCTTCAATTGGAAGAGCTAGTAAAGAGTGTCATCGAAGGGTTCGTCTTTGAACCATGTATATATAAGTTATTCGAAGCATTACAAGGAAGGCACACTTCGACTGACATGTTATTCGAATGGGCGATTTGAATAGAAGAATATTTTGAATTCGAAAGCTTTTTATCTTATCCAAAGAAGCATGTGGAAGTCTAATGGTTCAAAGGACATGCAACCTTCAAACATGGCATGATCAAAGGACAATTAGAGACGAATCAACCCAATATAAGTCATGTTAGAGTTCTTGGGTCAATGTGTTTTAGGCATGTTCCTGAACATGTGAGGAAGAGGTTGGATGATCAAAGTAAAAGTCTTGAATGCTCATAGGTTATCCTTTGATTGGTACATACAAGCTATATTCACCAATCGAAGGTGAACTAGTGAGCAAGAAAGATTTTCTTGTAGACAAAAGCAAAGGGTGGGAGTTGGAATCGAAGAACCACATACACAATTGTGTTTGTAAGGAGTAAAAATAAAGCTTCGACAGGCCAAGATGAAGAGGTGTTCGAATTGAGTGGAAGGAAATCGAAAGGAGTAAAATGAAGCTTCGACAGGCCAAGATGAAGAGGTGTTCGAATTGAGTGGAAGGAAATCTAAAGGAGAAAAATAAAGCTTCAACAGGATAGGATGAAAAGGTGGTCTGATTGAAGGAAAGGAGATCGAAAGGAACAAGAGTTGAGTTTGATTGGGCTGATGGATAGTTTTCAGATCAAGCAACTAAGGCAGATAATGTCTCAATCGAAGAAGCCATGATGATGAGGCCTTGAACCATTCAAATTGGGACTAAGAGGCATCGAAAAGAACAAAGTTTGGGAGCATTCGAAAGAATCAAGATGTGAAAGTTGAAACGAATACTGTCCAGGTTCACCCAAAGTCCAAAATGGTAGAAAATATCTCAAAATGGCAACTTCTTAAAACTTTCGATTTTGCTTTCAAAGTCATGGTTAATGGCTGATTCATGCCATTTTCGTCCACCACCACACCCCTATAAATACAAGACAGGATTGTCTATCAAGGGCCAGACACAAAAAAATTTCCAGACGAAACATTGCCTCCAGACACAAAAACATTTCCTAAACGCACAAGAATTTTCCCCATAAAACCACCCCAAATTCTCCAAACCTTCACAAAGTTGTCAAAATCGAAGCAATCTTTGCAGGCCTCCTCAATCCAAAACAAGCATTTCACACACTCCATAAAGGTTCCAGGAGACGTTTCCACACATTAGGAAGGCCCAACGCACGTAGGAGCATCACTCATACAATCCCTCTGTTGGTAACTTATCTTTGATCTCAAACTCATTCAATATGTAATTTAAATCCATATTGATCGTATATCCATGCTATGAATGATGTTTATGAATTTTTTAATGTTATTCATGTGAGTTTCAGTGCCCAAAACACAAAATTACATTGCTAGGGCATTCAAATTTGGTTCCTTCGAATCTCAGGATTCATGTTGTTTTAGGATAAAATAGCTTCAAGTTTGGACTCAGGGGTTCGAATTAGGTGAGGGTTTGAATTAAGGGGAAGGACCTGGGTTCGATACCCAGGTCTTGTATTTTCATTTTTTTCTAATGCTTTACATGCAGATTCAGTGTATCCAGCCAGCGTATGTGTTGTACCCCAAAATTTTCCCTCCCATTTCATCAACATTTTCTCATCACCATACTCTTGGAACTGAAGATCAAGCTAGGGTTTGTTCTGCTCAAGACACCTCCTTGCACTGTTGACCTAAATTAGGGTTTGAGTTTGCACAGTGATGTTTTGGCCTACAATACCCAAATTGACTTTCATACTTCATGTTGGACTCACAAGTTTGTCCATACCAAGTTTCAAGCCTTGATTCAAATTTTTGCCCAGTCAATTGGACAGTTGACCTAGAAACCAACTGTATTGGGGAAAAAATCAATTGTGGCCAATTAACAGTCAAACCTCATGATTTTTGATCCACGTCAACATAATAAACTCATATATGTCATTTGATTAAGTTTGGATCACAATTCCACAAGAAATTTGATCAGATCACCAAAAGGGCAAAATGGTCATTTTTAGGATTTTGACTGTACAAAGGTAATTTTTGACTGTTTGACCTAACCAATGGCAAATAAAGCTCAACCATGGACACAAGGACTCAATGACATTGTCTTGACCCATTCAAAAAGTTCAGAAGATCTCAATTGCATAGGATTGACAGATGAATTTTTCAGTCAACTGATCAAAATTTGACTGTACACTGAAAAGTCAAACTTTGACTTTTTGGTCAAAATCAAGTGACAAGAGATATTTTTCATAAAGACATGTCAAATTATGAAACTTGTTCATCAAGAAACCCAAAAATGCAAATTAGGGTTTAAAATGGAAAAATTTCATAACTTAGAAATTTTCTAAGTTATAAAATTTTCTTATTTTTTCCTAACTTTGTCCCATTTTTTCACCAAGATGAAAGTGGATTAAAACAAAACTTGAAAAATGAAAGTTGTAGTCCATCACAAATTCTACAACTTTGATTCACAAAGTTTTCTCAAAAGAGGCTTGTATCTCAAGTTAAGATTTTTGGAACAAGGGTACCTAAAACTTTTAACTTAGAGAAAATTTGCCCTAATCTAGGCAGGATTTTGACCCATCTTCTTGGCCACTTTTCACATGGTTCCACTTGGAGTTTCAAGTTACATTTCAAATATGGATTATATTACATGTTCCAAGCTTTCCAAATTGTCCAAGAACTCCTCAAACACCCTTGTGGTTAGAGAGAATCGAATGCCTGAAGTTGGCAAAAACTCATTTTTGTCCATGGCCAATGCATGTTCATACAAATTTGCATTTTCAAATCAGCATGTTTGGTGCTAGCTTGCAGGCCTCAAAACCAGTTTATACTCCATAATTTAATGCATAACCATTGAGTTAAGGGATTATCTTGTTCATATGGACATTACATACAAAATTAAGCCCTAAATGGTAAAAGGTATATTGCCATTTTTGCAAAAGTTACTTTATATCAAAACACTAAGCATTGAGCCTTGGACAAAATCTGAGACTGCAAACCAAATCCATGAATTGGAGGGGCCAAGAGTGTTGTGTGCAGGTTGATAGGAGGGCATGTACAGGGCTATAACATCACTTCCATTCTTTTGCTTCAAGTAGAAGAAACTTGCAAAATACAAGCCACAACACACATCTAGAAAAACTGGCTTACAAGAACATTGTGAACAAGTTTTGTACCTCCTAAGTAGCCAGAAACACGACCCTTTTGCCTCCAAAAGCCCCTTGTACACAAAATCCCTGTTTTGCTGCAAAACAGGGCAAACTCTGCAAACTTGAAGCCATAACCAATTTCCATCGTGCGTTTTGTCCCAAGATACTTCAAACACCTTCCAATCAACTCACCTGAGCTATCCAGATCATCCATTGCTAGCTGTAACACCTCTAACACACTTTGCCATTTTTATTTCAAAGCTCTGCAGGTTGAGTTCTACAACACGATTCAAGCTGTTTCAAAACAAGCCAAGCATTGGAAAAGCTTCCTTGGACCTCAGGCAAGCTCAAAAGAAGCTCAAACACCATTGAAGATTGCTACATTGTCCAGCTCGAAGTCAACTGAAACAGGTATTTCATGGACCTCTATCTCTCTATTTAGGAATGGTTAGGCTTAGGTTTGTGAATGAAATGTGTTGTACTCATAGCCCTGAAGCCATACATATGCTTAGTTTTCATTTACATTAATCGTGCTAAGAGAATTTCACTCTTGAACTTTCTGAAAAAACTAGGTTAGAAATTAGGGCCAAAGAAATTCTCTCTGGTCTTTGAGAGTTAATCCAAGTTTTTTATATGTTTGAATTCGTTGTTTAATTCTCTACAATGTTCATGTTATGAGTTTTGTCAAAAGATCAAAGAATCAGGAGTTACAGTTTGGTACATAGCACGTGCAGGTTTGTTCAGAGGAAGAAGAAGAAGTGGATTCTGGGCTGGGCCTGGTTCCTTTTGCTTTTGACACCCCCTTTTTTTTGTTTACACCCCCCTGGCCCATTTATTTGAATATTTGTCATTTTGTCATTTTTATTTTTTATTCTGACTTTATTATTTTTTGTCCAAATATAAAAAATACCAAAAAATTATTTTCTATATTTTTCATATTTATTTGATATTTATTTTTATTTTACTAAGTATAAATATATAAATAAACTATTTTCTTTTTAATAAAACTCAAAAACTAATACAAAAAATATACTTATCTTCATTTATTATTTTTATTTACACTTGAAAATATTTTCTAGAATATACACATTTCTTTGTAAATAATTAATTTTTATTTTTATATATTTAATATATTTAATATATATATATATATATATATATATATATATATATATATATATATATATATATATATATATATATATATATATATATATATATATATATATATATATATATATATATATATATATATATATATATATATATATATATATATATATATATATATATATATATATATATATATATATATATATATATATATATATATATATATACATATATATATATACTTATATACTTTATTTTATTAAATAATTAAGTCAAAAATATAAAAATATTACATTTTTACTTTTATTAATATTTCACACCAAAAATATCTTTTTATAATATACTTCTATTTTTTTTTGTACAAATTAATATAGTATTATGTATAATTAATAAATAATATTATTTATTTAAGAATTAGGGTTTTTGCCCTAAATAACAAAAATAATAAATTTGACCTTTTTTATTTATTTACATTTCACATTAAAAAATATACTTTTTACATACATAAAATTTTCTTTTTTTGCATACTACATTTTATTTGACTTTTATTTGTATTTATTTCAATTATTGTACATTTAAATATTGCCTATATATTCGATTTGGTTGTAATAACTTAGAATTTAATTTCTTGTCAAATACCCCCGATTCAAACTTGTACCCCCATCCCTATATCATGTTGTAATAGTGTAGCATTTAAATTCCCGCACATTTAAAAGCTTCCAATTATGTCATGCTTAGACCTAGGGTTTGTATGCAAATAAAATCAACAACTAGCTTGACCCAATTCAAGATAAATATGCATGAAAAAACAAACACAATGCACACTTGCACCCCTAGGATTACAATCCACTTGTTGCCTTCAAAAATGGGCCATTGTTGCATGTCAAGTACTTTGGCAAAACAAAAACAAACAAAAGATCATAGTCCCTCGATGACGCTATCTGAGTTGCCTAAACAAAATGATCAAGTCCCTTAAGAAAAATTGCCAAAAATGCTTGACACCGTTGCTATCATGGTCTATACGATGACCCACGCCTGTCCCGTTAACATCCTAACGCAAGGTTGTTCACCAAATACAATGGTGAAACAACACTGTTAAAAGGGTTAAAAACATAAGAAAGATCTTTGAGTAAAATAGGGTAGACAAACTCTTAGTTACTTGATCAAAAATCTTGCAAAACATTCTTGCCATTTTTTCAAAACACACTCCACAACACAACTTCAAAAAACTACTTTCAAACATTGGAAACTTTTCAAAAGGACAAAAAACACCTTTGTATACATTCAAACAAGAATCATTACAAAGGTTGCCACAATAATGGCCTCTTTTCAAAACATCTTTCAAAACCATACACAAAACACCATTTCAAACAATTGGAAAGCAAAGCAAGTGATCTAAGCAAGTAACTAAGAGCCCATGGATAACCATGGATAGAAAGGGTGCTAATACCTTCCCTTTCTATAATCTACTCCCCGAACCCAAGAAAACATCTCAAAGGTCTTTCCTGTGCTTTTTGACCTTTCCTTAGGATAAAATGAAAAGTCGGTGGAGACTCTTGCTAAACCGAAACATTTGCAAACACAAAACGCAAAACCTCAAGTCAGTTCTCCCACTGTATCACAGTATGCATACCATACACCACATGGTCAACACCAGGAGATCTCATTTGATCCAGATCAATGCATCTAAGCGTGCAGATCACCATGGGCACTCAGAGGTTGTCCTCACTGGATAACAAGACAGAGTTGGGCTCCTTCTATCTTGGGCTTGTGTTTTTTAAGTCATACCCCCCATATTTCTACTGATGTCCTGGCCCATTTACCCTTTTCCTCTTTTTTCTATTTATTTGTTTAATTGATTTTTTATTATTACAATATAAAATCAAATAAAAATCACAACAAAATTAGGTTAGTTTTTTATGGTAAATTAATTAATTAATCACATTAGCATTTTTTTAAAATTAAAATTAAACGGACTTAGATTTTAATTTCTTTTCATAACAAAAATATCAATAAAAAAAAGCTTGGGTTTGTCTTCTTTAGTTTAAATTTCACTTTTTTCAATAATTAATATATTTTTCTAGGTTAATTGATTAACTTGTTAACTTAAACATTTTCTTAATAATATAAAACCAAAACAAGCAAAAAGATTTTTCTTCTTAGGGTTGTAGACGTATTTTTAATTCGCGCGTTTACTTTTATTTTCGCACTTTTGCATATTATTGTATCTGCTTACTGGGATGTAATAGACTTAACTAGGACTTTACTTTACTGCTTTTTAAATTTCCCCCAAGTTTTAGACATGTAAATAATTCCCCATCCCCGAAGCCTTGTAATAGCTAGGATTTACAATTCCCGCACTTTTAATTTCTGCAAATTATTAACTTCTTAGATGTATGATTAATAGGATTGCATGACAAGATTTAAAAACAAAACGCTAGCGAACTTAACACAAAACTAAAATAACTGAAAACAACACAATTGCACATGCGCACCTCTAGGGTATCCCACTTTGGTTTCCTTTGGAAAACAATCACAACTCTCGAAACATGGGAGACTTTAGTGGCTACCCTCCGATTTAAAAGATAATAAGTCCCTCGATGACCCTCTCGATGTTGCCTCAGTAAAAATGATCTTAAAACCCTAGGGTAGTTACTAAGATTTCTTGCCCAGTTGCCTTTGTGACTATAAAAGTCCCTTCGAATGTCCCTCAAACATCCAACGACTAGGGCTACCTACTCACTAATAGTAGAATAGCACTGTCTAAAGGAAAAGAGGAAAAGAACAAACCTTTCGAGTAAAAGTAGATAGTTCCTAGATGTTATGCTCAAAACAAATTTTTACACTTACACGAAACAACTTTCAAAAACATTTTCAAAAACGCTTTATCAACACTCTTGAGGACTGATACAAGAGTTATCATAAAGCAAATCGCCTAACTAAGGCGCTTTCAAAAATACTTTTCAGAACACACAAAGCACAAGGTATTTTTCAAATGAGCTAAGAATCTAAGAACCCGTAGATAACTACGGATGGAAAGATGCTAACACCTTCCCTTTCCATAATCTACCCCCTTACTCAAAACTCTCGAAAGATCTTTTTATGTTCTTTTCACCCTTTCCTTTGTTGGATAAAAGAAAATTTGATGGCGACTCTTGCTTACCACAACATTTGCGAATACAAACGCAGAACCAGTATAACAATCAGCTCTTCCACCGTATTATAGAATTGTCGACTCTGGTGGGGAAATAATTGGAAGTGAGGTTACCTTAGAGCTTAGTTCATTTTTTAAATTGCTTTACATTGTGTGTTTGTATGCTTTATCTTTGAGGGCTTGTTTGGGTTATTACTAAAAGATCCTACACCCGGATCTGGGGCACCTTTTAGGTAAGCAGCAATAGATCGTGGAGACTGTATGACATATATCGATATGGTTAAAGCAGTATCTGCCTTAGTGTGACACATTTGTTGGTACCGATATCCCTTGTGTTAAATCGAGGAGAATACGGGGCCGTTGTGTGGTGTCATAAAGCACTAACGGACCTTAGAACCTTAGTTGAATGAACTTAGCCATTAGAAAGTAGTGAGATAGTCGGCCTCGGTATAAAGCTGAGGATTGGTTGATACTCGATGCTACACTCATTGAGATCGTACTTTCGGGATATTTCGGCCGCGAGAAAAGATCGCCTGAGCTGAAACAATGCATGATAAAGAAAGATCAGTGATATTGAGATTCCTTATAACTCGGTTACTTTTCTAAAACAGGTTGAGCCAACTAAAACTTCAAGAGGGTAATTACCTTTAAAACTCATGCAAGCGGTGGGTGAACTGACTTATTTCTACAACACTGTACAATGCCCTACAGAGTTCTCTTCTCCAGCAGGGCTCATTTTCTCAACAGAGTATATTTCTTCAGCAGAGTCTATTTCCCCAACAGAGTTTATTTTCCCAACAGAATCCAATTTCCCGAGCAGAGTGCATTCCTTTGATACTGTAAAACCATGATAGATTCTCTTCTGCAGTAAAGTGTCATCCAGGTTGATATCCCCATAAGAGTTGTTACCATACCTAAAGCTTGGTCATATAGCACCTCTAAAGGTTATTCATCTCTTATATCCCCAGTCAGGGTATATAAGAACTAAAATCCCCAGTAGAGCGATGAATGACCGGGGTTCCAGAACTCTTATATCCCAAAACAGAAGCCAAACATTCCCAGCGGAGTATCCTCAAACAGAAAGCAGGAATCCCCAGCGGAGACATTTTAAACAAGAGTGAAGATTCATATCCTTCATCCCCAGCGGCAGTCAAGAATTTATTTTTCCCTAGCAAAGATGTTATACGAAGCTACCGATACACTTCAACGACATCTTGCATCCATACATCATTTACAAGTATCATAGCATATGCATACGAAACACATATAGCACACTCACATTTACTTTGAGAATATCATTATGCGGTGCATTACATATGTCATGACATTGCATAAATACTAACTTTATCTTTTTAGGTAAAATTCACAAACAGACGAATATCATCAACAATTCTCAAATAGGTCAGATATTAATTCCCGAAACAAGACGGGGTAACAATCTACATGACCAGGTCAAAGATTAATTCCCGAAACAGGACAAGGAAACTATCTATATGACTATGAAAATATTAACTCCCAAAATCAGACGGGGCAACTATCTTTATAACCATGCAAAGATTAACTCCCAAAAAAGGACGAGGAAACTATCAACATGACCAGGTAGTATTCCCGAAACAGGACGGGTTTACCAATAAAAAAGGACTGTAGATCAATTCTCGAAACATGACGGGGCGACTATCTACATGACAAGCATTTCCCTCAGAGACTGAGTTTGACAAGCATTTTCCTCAGAGAATGAATCTGACAAGCATTTCCCTCAGAGACTGAATCTGACAAGCATTTCCCTCAGACTGAATCTAACAAGCATTTCCCTCAGAGACTAAACCTGACAAGCAGCTACTTAAGCACCTCCCCCGAATGTTTATTCTAGAAAACATTCTTCAGATACAAATATTTTGATGGAATCTACAAGGCCATCTCCAATGACATTCTGTCACCTCTCCAAATGGCATCTTCAATCCCATTGAAGAAATGTTATCAACCAATAATGTTACGTCCTACACAGACGAGTGCAAATTTCTGGACATTTAAGTGTTCAATCCTCTTCTACCTTCAGACCACGAATGGCAGACATACCAATCTAACTCTTCAGGTTTAAGAAGATTGAATAGGGGCAGCTGTCGTACCCCAAAATTTTCCCTCCCTATTTACTCAAGATATTCTCCTAGGGTTCTCAAATGCTCAAGGTTGCTCAAGAATTAATCAGACAAATTCTCCTCCTAAGCAATTGACCTACAAATAGGGTTTTGTGTTTCTAAAGGAAGTTTAGGTTTCTAAGGTCTCAAGTGGATTTCAGGGTCTCTTATATGTCTCCAAGAATTCTCATACCAAGTTCCATGCCTTGCATCACAAGTTTTCTCAATCAATGGCTCAGATGACTGAAAATTAACTATATTGGGCAAAAAGTCAATTGTGGTCAACATACAGTCAAACTTCAAGATTTTTGGTCAACATCAAGATTTAGAATTCATATTTATCATTTGATCAAGGTTTGATCATGATTCATCAAGTAAAACTCTCAAATCAACAAAATTCAAAAGTTGTCAAATTAGGGTTTTCTTTAGGAGAAGTCAACTGAACTTTGACCAAACAGAACTTTCACATGCTTCATCATATTTTCCTTTAAAAAAAGCTTAATATGAAGGAAATTCAATTCTCTACAACTTTGTCTCTCTAATATCAAGTCCAAAAAATGCTTCATTTGAGAGATATGGGCCAATACATTATAGGTCATTTCAAAAGTCAACAAAAAGATACTTTTTGTCAAGACAACTTATATCAAAATAAAGTCTTCAAATGCAAAAAATGGTAAACATAGAGATTGTAGAGGACATCTTGAGCTTTCCAAAAATTCTAAGATCATCTTCCATTGATAAAAATTAAGAAAGTTACGACTAGTGCAAGTTGGGAAATTTTGAGCAAGTGCATGAAGTTCAAATTGAGCAAACTTTATTTTTTGGGCTAATGGGCTTTTGTTTCAAAGACCAAACGTGTTCTACACTTCATATCTTACTCGTGCACGTCCTTGTGTTTTTATTTTTTATTTTTTATTTTTATTTATTTAAAATTCAAAATAAAATAAAATAAGACAAGGCTTATTACAAGAGTCCAAGCCCATGTTGTTTGACCTAAATTCCAACTATATAATCTCATTCAATTCAAACACGAAGGCCATAAAACCTTGTGCTAGAAACCACTTAAAAATCACAAAAATTATCAAACTAGGGAAAGAATAGATCAAACTTGCTAATTCATTTCCAACAACCCTGCAGAGTAAGAATAGATCAAACACAATGATCCAAAACCCCCAGAATCTGCACGCATACATGGTCGTTTCAAATTTGTTTTGCAAAACTCATATTTTTGTTTTCTTCATGTTTCATTGCCAACTAATTGTATTGATATGTTTCTGAGGTATGTTAGTGCAGGAAAAGTAGATCGCATGACCTTCATGCTATCAAAATCATGAGTTGCCATACATGTATCGATCTATGTTGTTTTGATTGTACCTCACAAACCATTGCGTTTAAGTCAAATATAATGATTCCATTGAATCCGTAATTCTTGGTTTAGGGGGGTAGGGTATTCTTGGATCTCTAATGCTTATTGTTGTGCACGTTTGAAGAAAAGGAGCCACCGGAGAAGACGATCGGAGCTAGGGCTCTATCACTTGGACTCCGGTGCTTCTCCGGTTCATGCATTTTGTTTAATATTTATTTAAATCGTTTCAGTTTCAATAACTGATGTATAGCCACCCCAGTGGCAAGTGAGCGCGCGTTAAGGCATATCTATACCAAGGCGTGGCTTTGATCCTGGCGCTTCACAATGTTTTTTTTCATATTTTCTCTCTTCTACAAATCTAGTATAGCGTGTCACACACAACAACCATGCACCCTGCCACACCTCATCATCAGATTTGTATAGATCTGGTCTAACTATCCCAGATCCACAAGCGCATGCTGCACCCCCTGGCTGAATGCACTGGATCTCTAGGGATTCTCTTTATTAAGCCTAACGAATTTCAACCTGCACCCCCTCTGTTTGTTGATTCTGTCCCATTTTTCTTTTCTTATATTTTTTTATTTTCTTTTACTTTTTTATTTATTTAATTAAAACACCAAAAATATTAATTTAGGTTAATTAATTATATTTAGTTTTAATCACTTTTTTGTTAATTACTTTAATTTTATGTTTTTCTAATTAAACTAAGTAGATTTTTAGGCTTTTTTAATTTAATTAATTGAATTTTTTTCACTAAAATTAATTAGTTTTCTTAGGGTTTTTTTTTTAATAAATTCATCATAAACCATTTCTTCATAAAAAATACCAAAAATACAAAATATTTTCTTTTATTTTTCATACTTTCAGATCACCTTGTTGTACCCCAAAATTTTCCCTCTCATTTCACTAAAGACATGCCTCTAGAGGTCATCAATTGCTCAAGGATGACTAAGAATTGGCCAGACAAATTCTCCTTCTAAGGCCATGAACCTCAACTAGGGTTTCAATTTTAAGCAAGATGTGTAAGTCCCAAGGACCCCAAATGTTCTCCATTGTCCTAATAGGTCCTCAAGATCATCCATACCAAATTTCATGCGTTGCACAACAAGTTTGCTCAATCAACTGCTCAAATGCTTGAAAATCAACTGTACTAGGTCAAAAAGTCAATTGTGGCCCAAATACAGTAAAACTTCAAGATTTTTGGTCAACATCAACATTTTGAAGTAATATCCATCATTTGATCAAAGGTTGATCATGGTTCCTCAAGAAATGCTCCTAACTCATCAAAAGTCAAAAATTGCAAATTAGGGTTTCTATAGGAAAAGTCAACCAAACTTTGACCAAGCATAACTTTCTCATACTTTATCATAAATTTTTTCCACAAAGGCTCATTTTGAAGAGAATCCAGTTCCCTACAACTTCTCTTTCGCCCTCAAGTTCAAGAAATGCACCATTGGAAAGATACAAGCTCATACATTATAGGTCCTTTCAAAAGGTCAACAAAAACACCTTTTAGGTCAAAGCTCCTTACATGAACATGGAAGATCCAATTGAGATGAAACCATAAAGGTTGTTATAGGACATCCTAAGCTCTCTAAAAAGTTCAAGAACACCTTCTTAGGGTTAAAATTGAGAGAGATATGCATTGCTAAAGTTGACCAATTTTTGGAAAAGTGCATGAAGCCAATATTGACCAAACTTATTTTTTTTTCTTCAAATGGGCCCATATTTTCATGTTTGAAACTTAGTTCCAACATGGCCCACGACCTTTGATCTTAGTCATATATTATTTTATTATTTATACTATTTATTTTGATATTTTATCCATTAAAATGCAAAATTAAATAAAGTAAATAATAAAAATAATGGAAGATTTGATTGAGAATCTTTTTCTTATCAAATGATGGACAAAACATGCTGGCATGTCAAAATAAAAACGTGCAAGCCAAGATGGGAAAGGATGTCCAAAATAGGAAAGATTTTCAAGTAGATATTTGGAAGAAACCTTGCACTCAATGCCATGGATCTTTTTCTTTATTTCTAAACCTAATATGATTCACTATATGTACACAACAAGTCCAGACCTAATGGACACGTGAAAGCTGCCTCCACAAGTCCAAAAATTATTTCCAAAATTTCAAAGAAAAAGTGAACATTGTACCAAGCGATCCAAGCCTTCTCCATCCAAACCAAGCATCCTAGTTTCCTCCTGAAGGTCCCAGGAGTCATCCTCATTCGTTATCCAAGCCAAATCGTGCCCAAGATCCCTCCTTCAAGCATCACCGATTTGGTATAATTTCTTGAATTCAAATCCTCCTATTACACAATATAAATGAGTTATGTGTGCATATATGTGTTCATATTGATCATTGTAAATTTTTTAACGTGCTTCATGTGAGTTTCAGTGCCAAAATCAAAGCTTGCCATTGTTAGGGTTTGAAAACGTGTGAGCTTCGGTTTCAGAGATGGAGATATCTTTAAACCAAACTAAGGCCATGGTTGAACTCGCAGCCTAGGTTTTAGGGGGGTAGGCAAAATTCCAGGCTTCAAATCTCCCTATTTTGCAGGTTACGTTTTGGCTAGCTGAAGATGATGACCGGAGCCACCGCCTGAGATGGTTTGACCAGTCAGTGACCATGTGTGGCATAATGGCTTCTTCTGGTTGGATCGTTCAAATATCATGGACCCCACAAGCAGGCACATGTCTTGCTGACTCAGCCATTGCCTTGTTTTTATATTTTTTTTTTTTTGTTATTATATACATGAATGAACAATTGCCACAGATGGTAAAGGCAACACGCTGTAAAGGGGAGGACCTGGGTTCGATACCCAGGTCAGGCGTTTTATTTTTCTAACAGGTTTCCTGTAGATCCAATGTTCTAGGGGTAAGCGCGCATACCATGTGTCATCAGATCATCACCATCAAATCATCACAACATTAGATCCAATGCTCTAGATCTGAGCGTTCATGATAGACCCTCAAGGGAACAATACCACTGAACCATGCACATGAGTCTGGGCTAGCAATTTGGGCCTGGATAGTTTCAAACAAACACCCCCCAGTTTTGCTTTCTCACCCCCAGGCCCATTTCTTAATTTCTTTATTCTTTTTTATTTAGGATTTAGAGTTTTTTTAAGAAAAATTAATTTGTTTATTCATTTTTTAAAAATCATAAAATCATAAAATCATCAAAAAATAGGATTTAGAGTTTTTTTAAGAAAAATTAATTTTTGCAAATTAATTTAATTAAATTTTAGCCTATTTTTCTTTTATTTAAAATTAGTTAGAAATTAGGTTAAATTTCTAATTTTTTTTTCATAAAATACCAAAAAATATTTTTAATAGGCAATTAGACTTTTAGGGTTCCAAACATAGGCCAGTCTTAATTTTTGCGTGTTATTATTTTTCATACGATTATTTATTTTATTATGTAACTGTGTACGGTTTGTAATAGTTTAATTAGGGGTTTCAATTTCCGCATTTTACTTTTCAGTCATTATTTATGTAACTACACCAAAGCCTTGTAATAGTTGTAGGAACTTTATTTCTCGCTTTTTCTTATATGCTTGTATATGACATGTTAGTAAAATTAGGCGTGCATGACAAGTATTAATCAATTAATCATTAGGTCATTAACTTCAAGATAAAATATCTGGAGAAAAAAAAGCACATTGTTGCACACTTGCACCCCTAAGGTATTTCCCACTTTGGTTTCCTTCGGAAATGGTCATGACCCTCGAACATAGGGATATCTTAGCAAAGACCCTCAATTTAAAAGTCATCATAAAGATCATGATCCCTTAATATCCCTCGAGTTGCCTACGAAAAATGATCTTGTCCCTCAATGTTGCCTACATGATGACAGTCCCTTCGAAATGCTAAGGTATCCTTACATGTTGCCTTCAATGACCATAAACGTCCCTTTCGATAGTCCCTCAACATCCAACGATAAGGCTACCTACTCACTAATATTAGGATAGCACTATCTAAAGGAAAGGAGGAAAAGAACACATTTTTTGAGTAAGTAGATAGTTGTTAAGTACTTGCTCAAAACCAATTCCTTTTTACACTTACACACTTTAAAAATTCTTTTCAAAAACACTTTACCACACTCTTGAGGACTGATACAAGAGTTATCATAATGCAAACAAAACCTTTCAAAACACACAAACATGAAAATACTTTTAAAAAACAAGCAAGTACATAAGAGCTCGTGGAAAACCACAGATGGAAAGGGTGCTAACACCTTCCCTTTCCATAATCTACCCCCCTTACTCAGAAAGTCTCGAAAAAGGTATTTTTCTATTCTTTTCACCTTTTCCTTTATTGGATAAAAGAAAAGTCGGTGGCGACTCTTGCTTACCGCGACATTTGTAAACAAAAAACGCAAACCAGTATACCAGTCGGTTCTGCCACCGTATCACACACCTGTTACTTTCGCGAACATTTATTATTCTTGCATTTTTTTATTATGTAACTGTTTCCCAGTTTATAATAGTAATTAGGGTTTGCTTTCTTGTGATTTATTACTTATGTACCTCTCCCAAAGCCTGTAATAGCTTAAGGTTTATCTTTCCGCATTTATTTTCTGCATCTTTTCTGCTTTATTATTTTTACTATGTTACTGTTAGTAATTAGGTCATGTATGACAAGATAAAAACAAATGATAGCTAACCCTAATCTCAAAAATAAAATAACTGAAAACAATTCACTCGCACACTTAAACCTCTAGGGTAACCTCCCTTGTTGCCTTAAAAAAATAGTCATGTCCCTCGAACGTGGGGACGCTTCAGCAAAGTCCCTTTAAAATAAAGATTATAGTCCCTCGATGACCCTTTCGACATTGCCTTTGGTAAATGATCTAGTCCCTTAATGATAATTGCTAAAGCATCTTTACAAGTTGCCTTTAATGATTGTACGATGACCCACGCCCGTCCCTTCACATCCAACGATAAGGCTTCCTGTGATCGGTGGATCTGGAACTGACTGTTTAACGTTGGTTCGCGAAATGTCGCGGAAGCAAGAGTCGCCACCGTCTTTTATTTTCTCCAACATGGACAGGACAAAAGCACAGCAAAATTCCTTATGAGATAGTTTCTCGGTTCGGGAGGTAGATTTATAGAAAGGGAAGGTGTTAGCACTCTTTCTATCCATGGTTATCCATGGGCTCTTAGATACTTGCTCATTTGTGTTTTCAAAAGGTTTGCTTTTCAATTGTGAGTGAGTTTTAAAAAAGTTTCGTTTAAAGATTTCAGTTCGACTCTTGTATCAGTCCTCAAGAGTGTTTGAAAAATTATTTTGGAAAGCTTTTTGAAAGTGTCGGTGTGAAAAGAGTTTTTGATTTGTTTTTGAATAGAGCAAGTATCTTTGAGTCATCTACCTACCCTAAGGAATTAGGCTGTGTAAATGTCCTTAAGGTAGTGCCATCCCACCATTGAGAGGTAGGTAGCACCACCGTTGGAGGTGTTCGGGTCAATTCGATTGTTAGGGACAGTGTGGTCACCAGAGCAACAGTAGGACACCTTAGAAGCTATCCCTATTCCATAGATCATGGACATAAGGACTTACTAAAACGTCCTATACTCGACGACCACATTTCAAGGGCAAGGCAACAGTGAGGCGTACCCTAAGAGTGGTGTGTGAATTTGTGTGTTATTTTCAGGTTATGTTTTATCTTGTACATGTATCATGGTGATCTACGCTTGTTTTTAATTTAGTCATTCATTCTTTCATGCAAAGTTTAGCAGTTAAGAGTGCGGAAATTTAAATGCGGAAAATAAAGTCCTACGCTATTACAAGGCGCGGGTCTATACATCGCCAAATTAACAAAGACCCGTTTGATAAAAAATGCGGAAAGTAAATAAATTCCTAATTACTATTACAAGGCTTGAGCAATTACATAATATTTGAAAAGAAAAATAAGAATAAATGCGCAAAAAGAATAAAAGTTGCATGTTCGAGGGCGTTGGACCCTTTTGAAATTAAATTAAATTAAAAGTTAATTAATTATTAATTTAAAGGAAAGAAATGTTTTTTAGGTTTTTTTTTGTATTTAATGAGAATAAAGAAAATTAATTAAAATTAGAAGTTAAATGAAACCCTAGTTCTAAATTATTTTTAATTGTTAAAGAAAACATTAAAGTTTAACCTAATTTACTAAAGAATTTATGTACATGTTTATTTATAAAATAAATTAGTAATTAATGATAATGAGAATAAGAAAAAATTGTTTATTAAGAAAAGGATGAAAATGTTAAAAAAACCTAATTTCTACATATTTTAGTTATTTAAGAAAAGATTAAAATTGAAAACCCTAAATTAAACTAAATTGATTATTAAAGTTTATTTACAAAAATAAATTAATGGTGAAATAATAATAATTAAATATATTTTTAGTTTTTGATTTTTCTGGTTTTATTATGAAAAGAAAATTTATGAAATTAAAGAAACAATTAAAATAATTAAAAGAAAAAAAAGAATACAAACAATGGGGGTGTCTGACCCAATTTGGAGGTGAATTGGAAGCAATTTGGCCCATTGAACAAGAAGCCTGTTTGACTTTTCCAGCTTGGGTGCGTGTGATTGACTGAGTGCGTACCCTGGAATTCATGTTATGGCCTTTAGATTGATCCTCATGGCCATGTGGCAAGCAAGCATGTGAGGATGCATGATGGTCTTTGGATGAAGTGCTACGCTGGAATACCTTGCAACAATAATTATTAAGCGTTTGGGGGGACCTGGGAATCGAACCCAGGTCTCAGTACCTGCAGGACAGCTCACCAACCAACCAGGCTAATGCGTTTCTTTGTTATTATAATAGAACATAAATAATATAATAGAAAACAAGCGTTAGTGGTGTAAAGCAAAAAATCGGGCGCCAAATTTGAATGGTCCAGTAACGTCAAGCCACGCTAGCTTTCTTCTTCGTTTGCCTGAAAATAGAAAACAAATAGTGGGGGTTTTAAACCCCCACTAAATGGAACCTGTAAAAAATAGCGAATACGCCTATGGTTAACATAAATTGAGCGCGAGGTGTGGATTGATTTCGTCTGGATGTCCTGATTTCAATGGCATAGGTTTGATTGTCCAATTTTTCCATATGTCGAAACCCCTAAATTTGGAGCTCTGAAAACCTATAAAACGTTAATGGCATATTTCGATACAGGAATTGTTAGGACAATTAAATGGTACCATTAGCTTCAGAGCATCAATATTAGTAAGAATCAACCATTAAAACTCATGAACAATGCTTGAAAATTAAAACACGATAATTGAAAAGTTCATGAAAAGTGCAATGTTGTTCTACCAATTCTTGAGGTCTGGAGATGTGTTCTTGATTGCAACACGTTCCTGGATGTCTTGGCAATGTTTTGGAATCCTTTTCAAGCTTTGAATCGTGCTCTAGGTATGAAATCAGTTTTCAACTTTTTAGGTGAAAGTTTGCAATGTTGTTCTTGGTTTTCTACGCACCTTTTGTGTCTAATGCCTTAGGTTTCAGTTGTGCATAAGTAAGTGAATAGAATTAGGTCAAAACCAAGCCCAAAGATCCATTGATTTAATGATTCAATATTTGATTTTGTACTCATCTTTTTTCAATCTTTTTGCCATGTAAAACTTGCCAAATTGGGATGATTTTGTCTTGTTAATTGATGCACGAAATATTTAGCTCATAATGGACATATTTGCTGCATAAAAAGATTTAAAAAAACATGATTTAGTATTTTTCTTATATTTAAATTTAATTAAATGAATTAATGATAATAAAAATTCAAATAATTAATCAAAAATAAGAAAATAACTCCCTTTGAGCTTAGTGGGTCGTGCACATGCTTTGGGTAATGATTCATGGAAGAATTTGTGGCCCATTAGCATTTTTGAAGCCTTTGAAGCAAAGTTGACTTTTCAAAATTCCCAAAAATTTCCCAACTTCTACAAGGCATATCTTGCTCAATTTTTAAGCTTTGATCATGTTCTTGGACATTTTAGAAAGGTCTTGAAGTACTCTAACCAATGCCTTTGGTCCAATGTCATTTTGATTTACCAATCTCAAGTTGTGGTCTTTGACTTAAAGTGCCTTTTTGTTGACTTTTGAAAATGACCTATAATGTTGAAATTGATAACTTTTTGTGAGAGCATTTCTTGTATTTGAAGTGTGAAGATGAGTTGTAGGAAATGTCATTCTCTTCAAAATGAGCTTTGGATGGGATTTTTCTGATAAACCATGAAGAAGTTATGCCTTGGTCAATTTGCAGTTGACTTTTTCAGCTGTCCAAAAATAGAAACTTCTGCATCTTGAGACTTTTTGAACCATGCTTTGAGAATCATGATCAAGAATTGATCAAATGATGTTTGTGGCTTAAAAATAAGATGTTGACCAAAAATTTTGACTTTTGACTGTCAAATGACCATTTTGCCCCTATAGTTGTCTGTAAAGCATTTAGGGTTTTTGACTGTGCAATTTGATGATGTGAGTCTTGAAACTTGGCATGTGGATGCTTGACAATGTATGTGGGCATGTGGGACTTGTTTGGAACCTTGAAAACTTCAATTTCTTTGTAGGAATCAAAACCCTAATTTTGACTGTGTTAGGAGGTAATTGGACTGTGCAACCTTTGAGAGATTTTGAACCTTGATCTTGGCCAACCTTGAAGAATATGGGAGGGCAAATTTTGGGGTACAACAGTTGCCCCTGTTCAAACTTCTTAGACCTGATGATGTAGATTGGTTGGCGTGCCTTTCGTAATCCGAGGGTAGAAGATGATTGAACACTAGAGTGCCCAGAAATTTGCACTCACATAGTAGAGTATCAGCAGTGTGATAGCGGGAATGGGCTTACAGATACCATTTGGAGACTGTGGGGTAGGAAGATGGGCTTATAGATGCCATCTGGAAGTGTGACAGTACCTGGTCGGGAATGGGCTTATAGATGTCATTTGGAGGTTGTCGATCGCGTAAGAGATTCCTTAGCGAGAACTTGCGTACCTGAGAAAGAAAAATAATTACCTGGCCTGTTACAGGAGTTGATCTTCAAACTCTTTATGTAGATGTGCCCTGGATGGATACAGGTATCGAATCTTTAAACTCTTCAGACGTGCCCTGGCAAGATACAGGAATCGAGTCCAGAGAATATAGTCGTCAACAGATACACCCTGGCAGGATACAGGAATCGGATCTTCGAACTCTTCATACGTGCCCTGGAAAGATACAGGAATCGAGTCTGGTAATGTTAGTCGTCAACAGATACACCCTGGCGAGATACAGGAATCGGATCTTTGAACTCTTCAGACGTGCCCTGGCAAGATACAGGAATCGAGTCTGGTACTGTTAGTCGTCAACAGATACACCCTGGCAAGATACAAGAATCGGATCTTCGAACTCTTCAGACGTGCCCTGGTAAGATACAGGAATCGAGTCTGGTAATGTTAGTCGTCAACAGATACACCCTGGCAAGATACAGGAATCGGATCCTCGAACTCTTTAGACGTGCCCTGGCAAGATACAGGAATCGAGTCTGGTAATGTTAGTCGTCAACAGATACACCCTGGCGAGATACAGGAATTGGATCTTCGAACTCTTCAGACGTGCCCTGGCAAGATACAGGAATCGAGTCTGGTAATGTTAGTCGTCAACAGATACACCCTGGCAAGATTCAGGAATCGGATCTTCGAACTCTTCAGACGTGCCCTGGCAGGATACGGGAATCGAGTCTGGAATTAGTCGTCAACAGATACACCCTGGCAAGATTCAGGAATCGGATCTTTGAACTCTTCAGACGTGCCCTGGCAGGATACAGGAATCGAGTTTGGAATTAGTCGTCAACAGATACACCCTGGCAAGATACAGGAATTGGATCTTTAGTTGCGATCGTTGATGGTAATCATCTTTGTACTGACCTTTGTCCTGAAAAGACAAAACGTTAGTTGTAGGCGATGTCATGATGTATGACATGCGTGATGTTCTCAGAATAAGTGAGATTGTATGTTCATGATGCGTATATGCATGCTATAATGTATGAAGATGTGATGTTTATGAATGTATTATTGTCTAGGAAAATAAATCCTTGACGAGTGCCGGGAAGTTGGATCCGGGGCTGATGTTGAAGAGTAACGTTCTTTGTTTCCGCTGGGGATGATTGTTGCAAGAATAAACCGGTAGAAGAAGATGTCTCCGTTGGGGAATAAACTTGGTGAATAGATTACTCTACGGGGAGCGTTCTGTGGGGAAAGAGAGGTACTTTGTTGAGATGTTGATGATAACTCCACTGGGGATACCATTGTTATGTCATGTTGAAAGTTTTTAATAGACTCCGCTGGGGATAGGAAGACTTTGCCGAGGACGATCTTTCCGTGGCTTTTGGCTGAGGATAACCCAGTTATATCCTGGTGGGGAAATAACCTTTGAATAAAAAGTCCGGGGGACGCGTTCGCGCTTTACAAGGGATAAGCTTCCAGAATCTACTGGGGATAAGCTTTAAGACCTGCTGGGGAGATGTATTGAACTCTTCTGGGGAAACTTTTCAGATTGGACTGGGGAAGTGGCTCCACTGTATGTCCGGCATACCGCCGGGGAACAATCTTAGATCAAGACTGCCGGGGATGCTTGTTAAGAATGTTTGTAGACTCTGCTGAGGAATGTTGAGATCTGCTGGGGAAAACCCAATTTCCTTAAGGCCGGCAGTGGGCTAACTCTGCTTGGGGAGAGTGTCGCTGACTTGCTAGGAGATACTGTGCCTTGTTAGGGCTGATGGGAGACCAACTCTGCTTGGAGGAGAATTGTTGAATCTTGGCTCACTCTCTGGGGAATTAAGATATCTTGGTGGACAGAGCAACTAGATTGCTTAGACAACTCATTATTGCCCCTGTTTCTGTGGGAGAAGATACTGGTGGAGGCCAGATGATGAGCTCATGTAAAACTGCATCTTTGGAGGGAGGAAACCTGTGTAGGGTTTACTGATAATGAGTCCATATAAGACTGCATCTGAAATGGAGAAGGAACCTGTGTAGGGTTACTTTGATGACGAGTCCGTGTAAAACTGCATCTTTGGAAAGAGATAACCTGTGTAGGGTTTCTTGATGACGAGTCCGTGTAAAACTACGTCTGGAGTTTGAGAGGGGAACCTGCGTGGGGTTACCTTGATGGTGAGTCTGTGTAAAACTGCATCTTTGGAAAGAGAGAACCTGTGTGGGGTTTCTTCAGGATAAGTTCGTGTAAAACTTCTTGATGAACCGGGGTAAGGTTATCTTGAGATAAGTCCGTGTAAGACTTCTGGAGGAACCGGGGTAAGGTTACTTCAGGATAAGTTCGTGTAAAACTTCTTGATGAACCGGGGTAAGGTTATCTTGAGATAAGTCCGTGTAAGACTTTTTCTGAAAGAAAAGGAACCGGTGTAGGGTTACTTTGGTGATAAGTCCATGTAAGACTTCTTCTAAAAATAAAAGGAACCGGTGTAGGGTTGCCTGATGATGAGTTCGTGTAAAACTACATCTGAGATTGAGAAGGAACCGGTGTGGGGTTACTTCATGATGATCAAGTAGATAATTGTCCTGTTTGGTTTCGGATATTAACCCACGATCAGTCGTCCATAGAATTTTCATGGCTAGTTACCAGTGTTGATCTGAAACTATAAAGGTAGATGGTAATCATCTTTTGATTGACTTTTCCTTGGTACTTTGGTTGACAGAGCAACTGGATTTCCTGGACAACTCAATATTGCCCTTGTTTCTGAGGTGAGGAAAGAAGATACCTGTGGAGGTGCTTGAGGACTGCCGATTGACAAATCTTCTTCTGGTAGGCAAGTGATGAGATAACGGGACATAGTCGTACGCCTTGATCCCTAATTTTTGCCCGAACCGCCCTTTCGGGTTTTCGGTCCATCGGGATACCCATTTTTGCCCAAGCCGCCTTTTCAGGTTTTCGACTTGCCGGGTGTACAGATTTTTCCATTTCATCCCTTATTTTTGCCCGAACCCATTTGGTTCACCGGGAAGCCCTTATTTTTGCCTAGGTGTGTAAACCTAGCGGGTCTTTGATTATGCGCAGTATTTTTTCGACTATGTCCTCATTCTCGGAATATAGGGAGAGGCCCATGTTGTTGTGTTGCCATGCAACCAGAAGATCTTCGTTTGATCGCCCAATGCCCCAAGTGACTCAGGCGGGGATTTGCCCCTGGTTATCTTGGCATTTGAGAGATTCTCTGAATCTTGACTTGACTGCCCCAGATTATGGACAATGCTTATGCCATGCCCCTTGATTGGAGGTACTCTTGTTCATTAGACATTCGTCGTGCGAATTTCTCTGTTGTTCAAACAACTAGTCATATGCAAGCAATGTTATATTAGAAATGCAAAGCTTATGTCTGTCTCGAATTTTTTTGAAAATGCATTTTTTTTTCCAGTAAAAGCAAGTGAATTTTTTTTGTAAACTGTGATGTCAACTCGTTATTTTACCGCAAGCCTTAAGGAGTCAGGATACCTTTCGTAACAATATGCTTTCGAACTAACCCATGCTTTAGCTAGAACTTTTGAGGGTTGTAACGTGGCCTGGTTCACGGTTTAAGAAACAAAGGATAAAGGCTCGAATTATTTGTACCCACCCGCTCTTCATGATGTTCTTCAAACCTAAACTCAGTTGATCGTGCGTTAGACCTTGTTTGAGTCTTTGTCCTGATATTCCAATGATGGTTCGAATATTGACAGTTTATTTTTGATAGGCAGTCATTCCTTTTTTGGTTGAGGGTTTGTAGGACCTCTTTCTTTTTTTGATTTCGTTATCCCTGTTTTTTGCCTGAACTGTTTCTTTTGTGATTACAGTCAGCGGGATGCCCCAGTTTTGTAAGTCTCCTTCGTAAGTTTTGACTTATTGGGCTTTTATTATTTTTTTTCTTTGGTAATAACTGCATGTCTTTGTGATTTATTCAGAACCATCACTGTCTTTTGTTTTGTAAGGACTCCTTTGATGTCATTTGTTGTGCACTTGGATCAGCTGAGAGAACTACCCTGCCCCAGGTTATGATTAAGGGTTTTAATTTTCGAAAAGAAAAACTCCTACTTCTTTGGCTCAGAGGGGTTGACGAGGGATTATCTTCCTTATAACTCCAGTGTTTGGGAATTGAAACAATGCATGTACCTCATCAGCGGGGTCTGTTCGAAAGCATACCGTAGATGTCGTGGTATCGTTTTCGTCATCCTCCCTCAAGAGGCTTAGAATTGTTAATTGGGAGTTAACATCAAAAAATGAAAGCAGTTTGAATATAGCGAATGCGAATATATTGATTCAAAACAGACGTATGTGATGCATTAATGAAATAACAACGTTTAACATGAATAAATGTTTTGAACAATCAAAAGAAAATTACAACTTGAAAATTCTAGTGGACAAAAGTCTTCTAGTCTCAGGGCTTGTCACTTCAAATGGTGAATCCTGTAGGGATGGTAGAAGCACTCAGCCTGACCCACTTGGGTGAAATCCACTACTCCTTCACTAATCAGGTCCTGGACCTTTTTTTTCAGCGCCCAGCAGTCGGCAGTGTCATGTCCAGGACTATCCGAGTGGTATGCACATCTTTTGTTGGGATGATAGTTAGGAGCAGAGATGTTGGGGTTCCGGGGAGGAGCCCTTAGTGTAATCAGATTCAACCTCAGCAGGTGTTGTAGAGCTTGAAACAACGGCATGTTGAGCTGGGTGAACTGCCTCCTGGACCGGCTTGGCTTACTCTGATCAACCTGTTGCTCTGGGCGGGGTTGTGGTTGGACCTGTGAAGTCGTAGCAATTTGGAGAGGTCTATTCTTCGCCATACCAGACCCTTGTCCTCTTGGAAGCTGATCAAAGACCTGGTCCCTGACTTGGACTGGTTGCTTCAGGTTAGATCTGTCCTGGTGGAGTTGACTGATCATGGTCCTCAACTCTTCTTGCTCCCGAGCTAAACCTTGGATGAGAGCCCTTTTCCCCAGCATCTGGGTTTTCATTGTATCTACCTCAGCTTGTAGACGTCTCAGCCGTTCGTCCTTGTCGTCTTCGGGACTTTTCTTGGCCAGATTCCCAATGAGGAGTGTCCTCAACTCTTCCTGCCCCTTGGATAGGCTTAGAAAGATCTCCTTGAACTGAGTCTCTTGAGCATGAAGACCCTGGTTATCTTGTTGGGAAGCCATTGCTGAAATAAACAGCGGAGAAGGTAAGTGACTTGTAAAAAGGGTACCTGTTAAGCAATGATGTGTATGTATGCATGCAATGTTTTCAAGGATCTCGCGGGGTAAACAAGAAGATTGTTAGAGTTGGGATCCGGTAGCTTGATTGAAGGAACTTCATGTTGTTGAGAGTCCTTCTTCAAGGGTCAAAGCTCACCATATCGAGTGGGTCATAGCCCCTGACAACCTTGGCTAGAGGAAAATAAATCCCCTTTTGCCCCTTGCTAGACAGTTGGTTCATCATGACCTGCATCACAAGCCCTTGAGATCCTTGAAACGGGTTAGTCTTTATGCAGGATGCATGCAATGGTATGATGTTATGCTATGCATGGGGTAATGTAGGTAAACCCTGTTATGAGTCCAGATTAAGGACTGTAAACAAAACCTACAAGAAACTCAAGTGTCAGATAACAAGTATGCAAGCAGTCAAGTTTGAAAGCACACAAGTCACACGAAAGAACCCCTAGAGTTTAGGCCAGCATGAAGTTTGGGGTGCTACCCTCTTGAAGTTGGTGGGCTCAAAACCTGTCCTATCAGAAGTAACCGGGTTCTAAGGGTCCCAATATCATTGGATTGCTTTCATTGTTCATCGTTTCGATTTAGCCACTGAACTGGCGACCGAAACATTCCAAGAAAACAACCCTCAATTGAGAGTAGTATCGAGTATCAACCAACCTCGGACTGCACCAAAGTCAGTTATCTCACTACCCTAAAGAGGCCAAGATGGTTCAATTAAGGTTCCTAAGGTCAGTTGATGCTTCACGACACCACGCGGCGGCCTCGTACTCTCCTTGACTGGACTCAAGGGTTACCGGTACTCACCAAAGTGCCACATCAACATAGCAGACTGCTTCAACCATGTCGGTATACCCCACACAGTTCCCTCAAAGCCTTGTTGCTACTTTCTAAGAAGGTATCCCCCAGATCCGGGTTAGGATCTATAGAACTCCCAAGACAGTACCCACATTAATAAAGCAAACAATTTCAGCCAATTGAAAACACAAGTGATCTTAGTCCTAAGGTACACCTCACTTTTTAAGTTTTATATCCCCAGCAGAGTCGCCAGTTCTGTGATTGGTGGATCTGGAACTGACTGTTTAATGCTGGTTCGCGAAATGTCGCGGAAGCAAGAGTCGCCACCGTCTTTTATTTTCTCCAACATGGACAGGACAAAAGCACAGCAAAATTCCTTATGAGATAGTTTCTCGGTTCGGGAGGTAGATTTATAGAAAGGGAAGGTGTTAGCACCCTTTCTATCCATGGTTATCCATGGGCTCTTAGATACTTGCTCATTTGTGTTTTCAAAAGGTTTGCTTTTCAATTGTGAGTGAGTTTTAAAAAAGTTTCGTTTAAAGATTTCAGTTCGACTCTTGTATCAGTCCTCAAGAGTGTTTGAAAAATTGTTTTGGAAAGCTTTTTGAAAGTGTCGGTGTGAAAAGAGTTTTTGATTTGTTTTTTAATAGAGCAAGTATCTATGAGTCATCTACCTACCCTAAGGAATTAGGCTGTGTAAATGTCCTTAAGGTAGTGCCATCCCACCATTGAGAGGTAGGTAGCACCACCGTTGGAGGTGTTCGGGTCAATTCGATTGTTAGGGACAGTGTGGTTACCAGAGCAACAGTAGGACACCTTAGAAGCTACCCCTATGCCATAGATCATGGACATAAGGACTTACTAAAACGTCATATACTCGACGACCACATTTCGAGGGCAAGGCAACAGTGAGGCGTACCCTAAGAGTGGTGTGTGAATTTGTGTGTTATTTTCAGGTTATGTTTTATCTTGTACATGTATCATGGTGATCTACGCTTGTTTTTAATTTAGTCATTCATTCTTTCATGCAAAGTTTAGCAGTTAAGAGTGCGGAAATTTAAATGCGGAAAATAAAGTCCTACGCTATTACAAGGCGCGGGTCTATACATCGCCAAATTAACAAAGACCCGTTTGATAAAAAATGAGGAAAGTAAATAAATTCCTAATTACTATTACAAGGCTTGAGCAATTACATAATATTTGAAAAGAAAAATAAGAATAAATGCGCGAAAAGAATAAAAGTTGCATGTTCGAGGGCGTTGGACCCTTTTGAAATTAAATTAAATTAAAAGTTAATTAATTATTAATTTAAAGGAAAGAAATGTTTTTTAGGTTTTTTTTTTGTATTTAATGAGAATAAAGAAAATTAATTAAAATTAGAAGTTAAATGAAACCCTAGTTCTAAATTATTTTTAATTGTTAAAGAAGACATTAAAGTTTAACCTAATTTACTAAAGAATTTATGTACATGTTTATTTATAAAATAAATTAGTAATTAATGATAATGATAATAAGAAAAAATTGTTTATTAAGAAAAGGATGAAAATGTTAAAAAAACCTAATTTCTACATATTTTAGTTATTTAAGAAAAGATTAAAATTGAAAATCCTAAATTAAACTAAATTGATTATTAAAGTTTATTTACAAAAATAAATTAATGGTGAAATAATAATAATTAAATATATTTTTAGTTTTTGATTTTTCTGGTTTTATTATGAAAAGAAAATTTATGAAATTAAAGAAACAATTAAAATAATTAAAAGAAAAAAAAGAATACAAACAATGGGGGTGTCTGACCCAATTTGGAGGTGAATTGGAAGCAATTTGGCCCATTGAACAAGAAGCCTGTTTGACTTTTCCAGCTTGGGTGCATGTGATTGACTGAGTGCGTACCCTGGAATTCATGTTATGGCCTTCAGATTGATCCTCATGGCCATGTGGCAAGCAAGCATGTGAGGATGCATGATGGTCTTTGGATGAAGTGCTACGCTGGAATACCTTGCAATAAAAATTATTAAGAGTTTGGGGGGACCTGTGAATCAAACCCAGGTCCCAGTACCTGCAGGACAGCTCACCAACCAACCAGGCTAATGCGTTTCTTTGTTATTATAATATAACATAAATAATATAATAGAAAACAAGCGTTAGTGGTGTAAAGCAAAAAATCGCGCGCCAAATTTGAATGGTCCAGTAACGTCAAGCCATGTTAGCTTTCTTCCTCGTTTGCCTGAAAATAGAAAACAGATAGCGGGGGTTTTAAACCCCCACTAAATGGAACCTGTAAAAAATAGCGAATACGCCCATGGTTAACATAAATTAAGCGCGAGGTGTGGATTGATTTCATCTGGATGTCCTGATTTCAATGGCATAGGTTTGATTGTCCAATTTTTCCATATGTGAAAACCCCTAAATTTGGAGCTCTGAAAACCTAGAAAACGTTAATGGCATATTTCGATACAGACATTGTTAGGATAATTAAATGGTACCATTAGCTTCAGAGCATCAATATTAGTAAGAATCAACCATTAAAACTCATGAACAATGCTTGAAAATTAAAACACGATAATTGAAAAGTTCATGAAAAATGCAATGCTGTTCTACCAATTCTTGAGGTCTGGAGATGTGTTCTTGATTGCAACACGTTCCTGGATGTCTTGGCAATGTTTTGGAATCCTTTTCAAGCTTTGAATTGTGCTCTAGGTATGAAATCAGTTTTCAACTTTTTAGGTGAAAGTTTGCAATGTTGTTCTTGGTTTTCTGCGCAGCTTTTGTGTCTAATGCCTTAGGTTTCAGTTGTGCATAAGTAAGTGAATAGAATTAGGTCAAAACCAAGCCCAAAGATCCATTGATTTAATGATTCAATATTTGATTTTGTACTCATCTTTTTTCAATCTTTTTGCCATGGAAAACTTGCCAAATTGGGATGATTTTGCCTTGTTAATTGATGCACGAAATATTTAGCTCATAATGGACATATTTGCTGCATAAAAAGATTTAAAAAAACATGATTTAGTATTTTTCTTATATTTAAATTTAATTAAATGAATTAATGATAATAAAAATTCAAATAATTAATCAAAAATAAGAAAATAACTCCCTTTGAGCTTAGTGGGTCGTGCACATGCTTTGGGTAATGATTCATGGAAGAATTTGTGGCCCATTAGCATTTTTGAAGCCTTTGAAGCAAAGTTGACTTTTCAAAATTCCCAAAAATTTCCCAACTTCTACAAGGCATATATTGCTCAATTTTTAAGATTTGATCATGTTATTGGAAATTTTAGAAAGGTCTTGAAGTCTTCTAACCAATGCCTT
Organism: Vicia faba; assembly: GCA_948472305.1. NCBI lineage: Eukaryota > Viridiplantae > Streptophyta > Magnoliopsida > Fabales > Fabaceae > Vicia > Vicia faba. The sequence continues at coordinate 853,884,425 of OX451741.1, forward strand.
TGGTCCCATGTCATTTTGATTTACCAATCTCAAGTTGTGGTCTTTGACTTAAAGTTCCTTTTTGTTGACTTTTGAAAATGACCTATAATGTTGAAATTGATAACTTTTTGTGAGAGAATTTCTTGGATTTGAAGTGTGAAGATGAGTTGTAGGAAATGTCATTCTCTTCAAAATGAGCTTTGGATGGGATTTTTCTGATAAACCATGAAGAAGTTATGCCTTGGTCAATTTGCAGTTGACTTTTTCAACTGTCCAAAAATAGAAACTTCTGCATCTTGAGACTTTTTGAACCATGCTTTGAGAATCATGATCAAGAATTGATCAAATGATGTTTGTGGCTTCAAAATAAGATGTTGACCAAAAATTTTGACTTTTGACTGTCAAATGACCATTTTGCCCCTGCAGTTGTCTGTAAAGCATTTAGGGTTTTTGACTGTGCAATTTGATGCTGTGAGTCTTGAAAATTGGCATGTGGATGCTTGACAATGTATGTGGGCATGTGGGACTTGTTTGGACCCTTGAAAACTTCAATTTCTTTGTAGGAATCAAAACCCTAATTTTGACTGTGTTAGGAGGTAATTGGACTGTGCAACCTTTGAGAGATTTTGAACCTTGATCTTGGCCAACCTTGAAGAATATGGAAGGGCAAATTTTAGGGTACAACACTTCCTACTAACTAATAGTAGGATAGCACTATCTAAAGGAGAAATAAATTACAAGAAAGACCTTGAGTAGGTAGATCGTTGTTAATCGCTTGCTCACAAACATTTCAAAACAAACAAAACCATTCACACAAAATAATTTCAAAAATATTTTCAAAATAAACATTTTGTACGCATTCTCAAGAACAACAACGAGAATCATTACAAAGTCTTGCCTTACAATTGACATTTTAAAAATATTTTTCAAACACACATTCACAAAGAAATTTTCAAAACAAAGTGAGTTAGAGATTAAGAGCCCGTAGTTAACTACGAATGAAAAGGGTGCTAACACCTTCCCTTTTCATAACCTACCCCCCAAACTCAAAATATCAAAGGCCTTTCCTGTTCTTTTCACCCTTTCTTGATTGGATAAAAAAAAGTTAGTGGTGGCTCTTGCTATCCGCAAACTTTGCGATAACATAAAACCAAGTCAGTTCTCCCACCGTATTACAATATTCTTACCAGTCCTGCCAGGTTCACATCTCCAACGCAAATAACCACCAATAAAAGCACGATTCAGCCTTAAGCTTTCAAACCCCTCAACGTTAGGTTTGGGACAAGTCACTATTTCACACGAATTACCAAACGTTTCCTCTTGACACAAATGATGCATGTACATGTGCAATCTCAACAAGCATATGCAAATAAGGCCATCTCCATATCTTAATCATACAAGAATATTTCACATGATTCAACACATTTGAATTATCTTCACAAAATTGCATAACATACATCAATTGATGTCATCAATCACACACAATGCATTCTCATAGCATTAGTCATCTCAACACATCATTATAACATGTAGCAAACAAGTCCAAACCATGTTATATTCAATCAACATCAATTCCCAACAATTACATACATAAATCAAGTATCACAATTCTCATCAAAAGTTATCCAAAACCAATCCAAAACACTTTGAATAAATTATTAAAATACATATAAATCAATGATAAATCATAAGCATACAGGACCCCCTTCAATTATACAAAATTATAAAATATTTTGTCCTAGACCGCGCTAAGCGCCCCCTATCGTGCTAAGCGGCCTGCGATTATGTAGAAAATTTCTACTATGGACAGTTCTATCTTGTTGCGAACTTTGCCATTAAAACCCATCAAACCAGTCATGTTTAAAGAATTAAATACATGTTAACATATATCTAACATGTATCATCAATAAGAAACATTCAAACATGATTTATAACACCAAATTTGTGAATCTCAAATCCAAATCCTAACATATCAAAACTAGTATTTGAAGAACAAATCCCTAATTTCGTGTTACTATCCATCACATACCATTACATGTACCCATAAATAAAAGAATACCCACCCTTACCTTAGACGTAGATACTTCTAGGGATCTTCTTGTTTCTTCCTATTTTCTCCTCTTCTCTTCTCTTCTCTTGTTAATTCCCTTTCTAATTTTATTTTGTTTTACAACTCTTACTAACCCTTGTTTTTCTCTATTGGACTTATCTCACCCACTCACTAATGTGACATATAAGGCTCAATACTTAATAATGCTATTCTCATACTTACTATCCCAATTACTCAAATAACACATATATTCTAATTAAATAAATTATTCACATAATCACACAAAATCAAATAATTAAATAATTATCAACCAAATAATAATTAACAAAATAAATACTAATAAAATTATTTGGTTAATAAAATATCGATCCTCCCCAAACTATCTTCACTAAGGAAATCTCTTTACCACAAAGTTGTTTCAACTCTCGATCCTCTATCCGCATAGGTGATGTCTCCACAGTCAAGTTATCTCTCACTTGAACATCATTTAATTGAACAATATGAGACGGATCCGCAATGTATCTCCTCAACTGAGAAACATGGAACACACCATGGAGATTAGTAAGCGAAGGTGGCACAATAATCCGATAAGCCATTTCACCTACTTTCTCTGAAATCTGATAAGGACCAATAAAACATGGTGTCAACTTACGCGACATCAAAGCTCGACCAACACCCGTTACCGGAGTAACTCTAAGAAACACATGATCTCCCTTATCAAACTCAAGTGCTTTCCTCCTCTTATTATGATAACTCTTCTGACGATTATGAGAAGCCTTCATCTTCTCCAGATTCATATTAATCTTATATGTAGTATGTTGAACTATCTTAGGTGCAACCACATCGCTTTTTCCTAATTCATATCAACACAAAGGCATCCTACACCTTCTACCATACAAAGCCTCAAACGGTGTCATTTCAATACTCAAATGGAAAATGTTGTTATAAGTAAACTCAATCAAAGGAAAATAAATATCCCAAGAACCACCTTGTTTGGTTGTTCCAATACACAAGCTCTCAAAAGATCCTTAAGTGGCTGAATCGTCCTCTCAATCCGACCATTTGTTTGCGAATGATAAGAAGAACTCAAACGCAACTTCGTACCCAAAGCATTATGCAAACCTTCCCCAAACCTAGAACTAAATAACTGATACAATGCTAGATGGGATACCATTCAAACTTACAATCCTCTTGATGTACAACTTTATAAGCTTCTCCATCAGATAATCCATTCTCATCGAAATAAAGTGAGTAGATTTTGTCAACCTGTCCACAATGACCCAAATAACTTCACAATTACTCGGTGTTCTAGGTAAACCAGAAACAAAATCCATAGAAATACTATCCAATTTCCATTTAGGAATGGATAACGGTTGTAACAAACCAGACGACTTCTGATGCTCATTCTTCAACTTCTAACAACTCAAACAAGAATACACAAATTCCACAATCTCTTTCTTCATACCTGACCACCAAATAAATTTCCTCAAATCTTGATACGTCTTAGTAGCTCTAGGATGAATACTCAATCCACTACGATGCCTTTCCTCAAGAATCCTCTTCTTCAAATCATCTATATACGTAACAGAAACTCTACCATGACATCTCATAATACCATTCTCATCAACTGAAAATATCCACCTTGACCTTGATTGATCAATGTTAACTTATCCACCAAAACCAAATCAGATTGTTAACCCTCTCGAATCTCATCAAGAATGCCACTAGTAAGCTTCAGCATACCAAGCTTAACTCCAGAAGAAGTATCCTAACAAATTAAACTCATATCTCGAAATTGCTTAAGAAATTTCAACTCTCATACCATCAACATCGACATATGCAGAGACTTCATACTTAATGCATCGGCCATAACATTCGTTCTACTATGATGGTAATTCAAATTAAAATAATAATCCTTAAAGAATTCCAACCATATTATTTGCCTCATATTTAACTCTTTCTGATCAAACACATATTTCAAACTCTTGTGATCACTAAACATATCAAATCTGGACCCAAACAAATAGTGCCTCCAAAGTTTGAATACAAACACAACAACAGCTAACTCCAAATCATGAGTCGGATAATTACTTTCATACACTTTAAGTTTCCTTGAAGCATAAGCTACAAATTGTTGATTCTACATTAACACACCTCCTAGACCCATCAATGAAGCATCATAATACACAAAAAACAGTTATGTCATATTAGGCAAAATCAAAATAGGAGCAGTTATCAACCTTCTCTTAAGCTCTTAAAAACCAGCTTCACACTGTGAAGTCTAAATAAAAGCTTGGCCCTTCTTAGTCAATTGCGTCCACGATAAAGTTAACTTGGAAAAGCCTTCAATAAACTTTCAATAATAACCTGCCAAACCAAGAAAACTTATAATCTAAGAAATAGATTTCAGAGCTTCCCATTGAGATACAGCCTCAATCTTCGATGGATCAACAAAAATACCACTTTTTGATATCACATGACCAAGGAAACTCACTTCCTTCAACCAAAACTCACACTTAGAAAACTTAGCATAAAACTACTTATCTTTCAACACAGATAACATAATCCTCAAATGTTTAGCATGATCCTCTTTACTCTTCGAGTAGATCAAAATATCATCAATGAACACAACAAAAAATTAATCCAAATACTGGTGAAAAATCCTTTTCATGTATTCCATAAATACACCAGATGTATTGGTCACTGTTGTAACTGGTTTGAAATTGAGAGTCGCCACCATTAATTTTTATCCTAAGGAAGAGAATATAATGGTGTAATACGGTAGCAGAACCGACTGTTATGTACTACTGGTTTTGCATTTTGTATTCACAAATATGCGGTAAGCAAGAGTCGCCACCGTCTTTTCTTTTATCCAACAAAGGAAAGGGTGAAAAGAACAGAAAAGCCCTTTTCGAGATTTTTTCTGAATAAGGGGTAAATTATGGAAAGGGAAGGTGTTAGCACCCTTTCCATCTGTGGTTTTCCACGGGCTCTTAAAGGTTTGCTCATTTTAAAAATACCTTTGTGCTTTGTGTTTGAAAATGTTTTGAAAACGCCTTAGTAAGGCAAACTTTGTAATGTTTGTCAGGATAGTGGAGAAAGTATACAACGTGTTTTGAAATTGTTTTTGAAAAGTAGTTTTTGTGTAAGTGCAAAGTGTTTGAGCAAACTTCTAACAGCTATCTACTTTATTACTCGAAAAGGGTCGTTCTTTTCCTCTTTTCCTTTAGACCGTGCTATCCTACTATTAGCGAGTAGGTAGCTTTATCGTCGGATGTTTGAAGAACAATCGAAGGGATGTTTTACAGTCACGAAGGCAACTTGTGGAGACGCTTTAGTAATTTTCTTTTAGGGACTAAATCATTTACCGAAAGGCAACTGTAGGGTCATCGAGGGACTATGATCTTTTTTGATTTATGGGTCTCTGCTAAAGCGTTCCTACCTCATGACCGTTTTATTTATTAAAGGCAACCAAAGTGGGATACCCTATAGGTGCTTGTGTGCAATTGTTTTCAATTCAGTTATTTATATTTTTGTTAAGTTTACTAACGTTTAATTATTAGTCTTTCCATACACACCTAATTATTAGCAGTTAATATATATTGCATAATGTTAAAGTGCAGGAATTTAAATCTACGATATTACAATTCTTTGGAGAGGGGATTTACACCGTACAAGAATGAGCGGGATAAAATAGTAAATGTCCTAGTTTTAATCTATTACACCAAGTAGGCAGATACAATAATATGGAAAAATATGAAAATAGGTAAATGCGCGAAGTAGAAAAGATGTCTGAAAAGTTCTAGGGTGAAAAATATTTTTGTTTTGTTTTTATTTTAAGAAAATATAACCTATGTCTATTTAGCTTTAATTTCAAGAAAGAGGTTAAAATAATTAATTTATTTATTTACAAAATTAATTTAATTAGAAAAGACACTAGCCTAATGTTTTTTTTGTGATTTTGATTTAAAGCCAATTTAAATAAAAGGATCAATAAAGAAATAACAAAAATAACAAAAATAAAATATAAAAAAGGACATCCTTCGACCCAAGGAGAAAAGAGAAGCTTCGATCCATAGAGAATCATGCCCTTTCGATTCATGAAGGATATTACCTTTCGATTATGTGAAGGGGATGGGATATTTGATCCAGGAGGGATATTGCCTTTTTCGATCCAATGAGGGAGTTGTTCTTCGAATTGAACCTACAAGGAAAATGTTGGCAAAAAATAAAGATACAGGACATGGGTATCGAACCCAGGTCCTTCTCTCTAATTCTAATCTTCTGCCATCGGGCCTAAGCTTATTTTGACTTGAAACTGGCTATGCCACGAGTTTCGAAAGGTAGATCATGTCATGCCTTTTGATGGCATGATTTTATTCCTGCATGTTATCTTGCATATGATATGCTCATATAAACACAAATGGTATTAGCAGCACATATATACCAATAATATGTATTCAAAATGCTTAGAAATGCAGCGATTTAGGTAAATCCTTACCAACTGGAGATGCTTCGATTTATGAATTTGGGTGTGGCGTGGCTTGGAACAGATTCTTGGGAATCTCAGGAACACAAATATAGCCTTCATTTGGATTGAGGGTGCCTGCGAAGAAAACTAGTTATAATTTTGATCCTTTCTATGGTGGTGTGAGTATTCTTTTTTTTAGGCAATCTGTCCGTGTGTGATGTAACACTTGTGATCTCTTTATATAGACGGGATAGAGGGGACAAGAAGGCAAAGGTTTAAACAGCCTTGATTATGTGTTTGAAAGCCATGAATGAGAATTTGTAACGTTGGCAAAAAACATGAGATCTTGTCCTTTTTTTAAATTTAAATGTATGTGGACATTTTGGCTCCTTCGAATGCCTTCAGTTTTCATCCTTCGATTGGGCCTTAAATTGCCTTTTTTTGAATGGACCTCATGTTGCCTTTTTTTTAATGGACCTCATGTTGTCTGTTTTCGATTGGGCCTCATGTTATCTCTTTTCGACTGGGCCCCTTGTTTAGCCTTCGAATGGGCCTTTTGCATGCTCCTTCAAATGACTCTGATTCATCCCCTTCGAATGGCCAGCAATATGTGTCCTTCAAATGGACTTTTGGAATGCCATAGTGTAGAAATTGGGCTGTCAAAACTTAGCATGAGGGAAGTTCCTGCCTTGTACAGGCATGCATATAGCAGGTGTTTGCCTTATAGGCGTGAAGAAAATTCCTACCTAGTGCAGGCAGGCATGTAGGCCATTTGTCCCAATGGGGGCCTGTGTGAAAGAAACCAAAGGTGCTTAAAACGAAGGAGGACCAGAGATAGTTCCAAACGAAAGAAGCCAGAGGTGCTTCAAACAAAGGAAGTAAAAAGGAACTCCCCTTCTTTCTGAATCGAAGGGAGCCATTTCAAAGGAAAACAAATCTCAATCGAAGACTAGTGAGTCAAGCTTGTATCGAAGGTTTTTAAGGGCTCAGTCGAAACTTGTTGTTATGCCAATCGAAGGGCACTATTTAACTGCCAATCAAAGGACATTGCTAATATTTAAAAAAATTATCTTTCTTTAACCAAGTATTTATAACCACCATGTGAGGGGAAAATCTTGGGAAAATATGGGAGGGAAAATTTTGGGGTACAACAGTTTCCCCTGTTCAATCTTTTTAAACCTGAGGATGTAGATTGGCTTGTATGCCTTTCGTGATCTGAAGGTGGAAGATGATTGAACACTAGAGTGCCCAGAAATTTGCACTCGTCTGAAGTGATATTGTTTGTGAAAAATATCGGGAATGGGCTTACAGATGCCATTTGGAAGAAATGATAGAAGACTGTCGGAGATGGGCTTAAAGATGCCATCCAAGGAATATGATAGAGAGTCGTCGGAGATAGGCTTTAAAGATGCCATCTAAAGTAGATTTTGACTTCATAAGAAGCCTCTTTATGGGGATTCTTGTTCCTGCTGTCTGAGGAGGAGTCTGTTGGGGAATGTTTTGGGGGAATAGATTCTAGGAGCTTCGGTTGTCCATTACTTTACTGGGGAGTTATCTCTTGATTGGAGAGACGAAAGCGAGCTGTTATCTAGTCAAGATCCAGGCTTCACAGTGACTTGCTGAGGATAATAAGGCTGACTGTTATCTGGTCGTATTCCAGGCTTCATAGCGACTTATTGGGGGATATGAAATTAACTACTATCTGGTCGGTTCCAGGATTCGCAGTAATCATAGACATTAAACTGTTATCTGGTCGTATCCATGCTTTGGCTTAAATATTAGGTATACCATTATCTGGTCGTATCCATCCTTCAGTGATTTGAAGAAATTAAGTTGTTATTCGGTCGGGTCCAGGCTTCAACTTGAATCTGAGGTGTACCATTATCTGGTCGTATCCAGGCTTCGATGATTTGAAGAAATTAAGTTGTTATCTGGTCGGGTCCAGGCTTCAACTTGAATCTGAGGTGTACTATTATCTGGTCGAGTCCAAGCTTCATAGTAATTGGCAGAGTAAACTGCTATCTGGTCGGATTCCAGGCTTCGCAGCACCTTATACTGTTATCTGGTCGGATTCCAAGCTTCACAATGTCTTGAATTGTTGATTGACTATTATCCGGTTGGATTCCGAGCTTCAGCAATGATGTTAACTATTATCTGGTTGGGTCCAAGCTTCACAGTATGGTGAACTGTTATCTGGTCGAATCCAGGCTTCATAGCAACTTGAATTGTAGATTGACTTTTATCCGTTCGGTATCCAAGCTTCAATAATGATGTTAACTGCTATCTGGTCGGGTTCCAGGCCTCACAACAACTTATATTGTTATCTGGTCAAATCCAGGCTTCACAATGTCTTTAATCGTAGATTGATTGTTATCCAGTCGGAATCCGGGCTTCAGCAATGATGTTAACTGCTATCTGGTCGGGTTCCAGGCTTCACAGTAACTTATATTGTTATCTAGTTGAATTCAGGCTTCACAGCATCTTGAATCGTAGATTGACTGTTATCTGGTTGGAATACGGGCTTTATAGTGATTGATGAGCTTGTTACTTCAGATAGTTACCTTGTCTTATTTCAGGAACTATTCTGGAGCTTGTTGCAAATTGATGGTGACATTTGTCTGTTGATCTTTCCTGAAAAGGTAAGGAGTTAGATGTATGAAATGTCATGATACATGAAAATGCATTGGGTAATGATGTTCTCAAAATAAATGAGATTGTGTTGTATGCAATATGTATGTGCCTGCCGTGATGTATGAACATGGAATGCTGTTGCGAATTTCCTAGTCTGGGAAAATAAATCCCTGACTGCTGCTGGAGAGTATTGGGAAGTTGAATCCTTTGTTTCTGCTAGGGATGATGAATTGAGATAATTTTCCGGGGATTTCCTCCTTCTGTTTGAGGGTACTCGACTTCTGCTTGAGAATGAATTCATGGGGAAGGAGATGCTTTGTTGGGAGATTTTACCCATGTAGAGAAATAAAGTATGTTGGGGGATGAACTTCCACAGCTAGAGAAATTAACTCTACCGGGGATAAGGCTTTATAAATTGTTTGAGGTTATAAAAACTTAGTTGGATTTCAGCTCTCTAAGGGAACTTTGTTGGAGGAGGTAATTCCTGCTTGGGGAATAAACTTCTGCAGTTAGAGAAATAAACTCTACCCGGGAGGAGGAAAGCTTTGTGAATTGAACTATTGCTAGAAGATAGTCTGGAATAAGTATCAGGATGACATCCGTCTCTGGATCGTACCTGAATTGTTTCTAGAAGATAGTCTGGAATAAGTATTATGATGATAGCCATCTCTATATCGTACCAGAACCGTTTCTAGATGACAATCTTGGAGTAAGTGTCAGGATGAAATCCGTCTTTGGATCGTACCTGAACCGTACTTGAAACATGCGTTGAATGAGTGTCAGAATGACATCCGTCTCTGGATCGTATATGCACTATACTTGAAGCATGTGTTGAATGAGTGTCAGAATGACATCTGTCTCTAGATCGTATTTGCACTATACTTGAAGCATGTGTTGAATGAGTGTCAGAATGGCATCCGTCTCTGGATCGTATCGGCGATGTACTTGAGAGAATCTGGAGTAGGTGTCAGGATGACATCCGTTTCTGGGTTGTACCTGAGCCGTACTTGAAACATGTGTTGAATGAGTGTTAGAATGACATCCGTCTCTGGATTGTATCTGCACTGTACTTGAAGCATGTGTTGAATGAGTGTCAGAATTACATCCGTCTATGGATGGTATCTGCACTGTACTTGAAGCATGTGTTAAATGAGTGTCAGAACGACATCCTTCTCTAGATCGTATCTACATTGTACTTGAGAGAATCTGGAGTAGGTGTCAGGATGACCTCCATTTCTGGGTCATACCTGAGTCGTACTTGAAACATGTGTTGAATGAGTGTCAGAATGACATCTGTCTCTGGATCGTATCTGCACTGTACTTGAAACATGTGTTGAATGAGTTTCAAAAGGACATTTGTCTCTGGATCGTATCTGCATTGTACTTGAGGAGACTCTGGAATAAGTGTTAGGATGACATCCATTTCTGGATCGTACCTGAACTGTTTCTAGAAGAAAGTCTGCTTCATTTAGAATGTTTCTACTGGGAATTCTTGTTTTGTTGTTTTGAGAAGAAATCTATCGAGGAACATTGATTTTGCTTGATTGTACGTGATTCGTTGCTGGAATTCATGCCTAATGCCCCAAGTGATTCAGATGGAGATCTTCCCCTCGATGTTTGGCTTTTCTGAGAGATTCCTTGAATCTTGACTTGACTGCCCCAGATGATGGACAATGATCATGATGTGCCCCTTGGTTGGAAGTGTTTTTCCACTTGAGGTGAAACTTTTTATTGAGAACGTTTGTGTTCACTAGATATTCGTCATGTGAATTTCTATGTTGTCGAATAGATAACTATGTGCAAACAATGATATTAAAATAATTCAAAGTTTATGCTTGTCTTGAAGTTTGAAAATTCACTTTTTTAGTAAAACAAAATTTTGCAAGAGGGTGATATCAACTCAGGATTTATAGCAAGTTCTATAGGAGTCAGGATACCTTTTGTAATAGTATGCTTCTGAACTAACCCATGCTTCAGTTAGGACTTTTGAGGGTTGTAGCGTGGCCTGGTTCACGGTTTAAGAAACAAAGGATAAAGGCTCAAAGTTTATTTGTACCCACCCGTTCTTCATGATGTTCTTCAGTTATATGCTCAATTAATTGCACATTTTGAATCCCAGTTGAGTTTTGGAATGTCCTTGATGTTCCAGCGATAATTCAGAAATTGAACATTTGTTTGAGAAGGCAGTCATTTTTGTGACCTTTTCTTTTTTTTGAGGATTTGTAGGACCTCTTCTTTTTTTTTATCCCTATTTTTGCCTGAACTATTTTTTTTGTGTTTACAGTCAGCAGGATGCCCCAACTTTTTTCTTAAGTCTCCTTCATAGGTTTTGACTTAGCGGGTTTTTTCTTTTGAAAAATAATGATTGTCTGCTCTTAATGATTATGTGGAACCATCACCATCTTTTGATTTGGAAGGACGTCTTCGATGCCATTCATTGTGTATGAAGCAGAAGATTACGACTGAATGCGCGTCTGAGTTGACTGAGAAACTACCCTACCCCAGGTTATGATTAAGGTTTTTAATTTGTGTGAAAAGAAAAAACTCCTACTTCTTAGGCTTAAAGGGGTTGACTAGGTATTATCTTCCTTATAACTCCATTGTTTGGGATTTGAAACAACGCATGTACATCGTTAGTGGGGTCTGTTCAAAAGCATATTGTAGATATTGTGGTATCGTTCTCGTCATCCTCCCTCTAAAGGCTTAGAGCTTTTTAATCAAGAGTTGAATATCACAAAAGGGAAGCAAGAAAGCAGTTTAAGCATAATGACAATGAAAACATTCAAGACAAACATATGTGATGCATTAATGGGAAAACCAAAGTTCGACTTGACAGTAATTGTTTGAACAACAAATGAAATTACAAAGGAAAAATAAAAAATGAACTGGACGTTCTCAATGATTTGGCCTGGGAGCAGTGATCACTTTGTAAGTTTCAGGAGGGTTGAATTCAATCTCTTTGGCGTCAATCATATCCTGAATTTTGTTCTTCAGGGCCCAGCAGCCATTAGTATCATGTCCAAGATTATTAGAATGGTATGCACACCTTTCGTCGGGGTGGTAACTAGGAGCATAAGTATTTGGATTTCGCAGAGGAGCCTTTAACGTAATCAATTCTACTTTCAACATGTGTTGTAACACTTGAGCTAGTTACATGTTGATTCTGGTGAATTGTCTCTTAGGTATGACCTCTTTATGTTGGTTCCCCTGTTGGTGTCGTTGCATAGGCGTAAAATTAGAGACCAGTATTTCCCCCACAGATTGATTGTGGTCATAGGCCTTATTGCGACCCTTCTGGCCATACATAACATTGGCTTCCCTCTTACCAGCAAATGGCTTCTTCTCAGCATTAGAAGATGCAGCCATCGGGATCTTCCCACTCTTGATACCACTTTCAATCCTTTCTCCAGTCAGAACCATCTCTGTGAACCCGGATGAGGAACTCCCAATCAGCAGATTAAAGAATGGGCATGTCAGAGTGCCCATGAACATGTCTACCATATCCCGATTATTCAGAGAAGGTTGTACCCTGCCAGCTAGATCCCTCTATTTCTGCGCATATTCTTTGAACCCTTCTCTTGAGCTCATGGACATATTCTACAGTTGCACTCGAGTTGGTGTCAGGTCAATATTGTATTGGTACTTCTTGTAGAAAGCAGCAGCCAAGTCTTCCCAGATATGGATTCCAGTTCCTTCTAGCTGATAGAACCAATCAAGTTGAGTGCCAGCTAAACTTTCTTGGAAGAAATGGACCCATAACTTCCGGTCAGCAGTGTGAGGTCGAATCTTTCTGACATATGACCTCAAGTGAAGCTTGGGACAGGAAACACCGTCATATTTTGAGAAGATAGGGACCTTGAACTTAGGTGGGATGACCACCTCTGGAACCAAACCTAATTCTTTAAAATCCAGACCGGGCACCCTTTGGATCTCCATGGCATTGAGTCGGTCCTCCAGTCGTTTGTATTTATCATCAGCAGGAGGATATTGCTCCTCAGAATAGTCAGTTTCATATTCTTCAGACGTTGTATTGTTGTCTCCTTCCTTTGATTCCTCGTCATCTTCCTCTTGATTATCCCCTCCCTTTGATGGGCTTACTAAATTTAGAGCTCGGTTAGCTGGTCTTCTTATTCCCACACTCAAAACATGAACTGGTTTCTTTTCCTTCTTAGCCTTTTTTTTATGATCACATATTTCAGGTCTTCTTGCCCCTGGGTCAGAGTCAGGAACATTTGTTGGAACTGAGCATTTTGAGCCTGAAGGTCTTTGATTAATTGTTCAAGATTCATTTCTTTACTTGCTAAATAATCAGCGAAGAAGATGAGAATCCTGCTTTGAAACCTTTTTATGCAATGACATGTATGATATGCATATGCAATGTTTTCAAGGACTCGTGGGGTAAACAAGAAGATGTCATAAGTTGAAACTTGCAGATTTGATTGAAGAACTTCGTATTGTTGAACGCCCTTATACGAGAATCAAGCTCACCATGTCAAGTGGGTCATAGCCCCTGACCCAAGTTGTTGAGTTTTGATCTTTTGACGACATTGTCTACAGGAAAATAAATCCCATTGCCCCTTGCTAGACGTCTGATTTATCATAACCTGCATCACAAACCCTTGAGATCCTTGAAATGGTTAAGGAAATGTTGTGGCATGATGTTATGATGTGTATGTTATGCGTTAACCAAAAGTGTAAGGTGGTGAAGACAAGTATGTCTAAGAAGTCCAGGTTACTGGATAATAACTATAAACAAATCCTGCAAGGAGATCATGTTGTTAGATAAAAACCCTGCAAATAGCTTAAGTTGAAAGCAAACAAATCACACAAGCAGCCTTAGGTTTAGACTTGCATGGGGTTTGTAGGTAAGTACCCTCTTGAAATTTAGTTGGCTCAACCTGTCCTAGTAATAGTAGCCGGGTTCTAAGGATCTCAAAATCATTGATCTTTCCCACAAGTTTTATTCCGATCAACAACTGACTTGCCACCAAACAAAACTCGGGAGTCAAATCTCAATGAGTTTAGTATCGAGTACCAACCTACTTAGGACTACACCAAATACGGCTATCTCACTACTTCCTAATGGCCAAGTTGGTTAACTAAAGGTTCTAAGGTCAGTTGATGCTTTATGACACCACGCAACGGCCCCGTATTCTCCTTGACTACTCAAGGGCTACTGGTACCAACCAAAGTGTCACATCAACGTAGCTATCGCATTGACCATGTCGGTATACCCCGTACAGTTTCCAAGATCTATTTCTACTTACCTAAAAGGTTCCCCAGATCCGGGTGTAGGATCTATAGAAACAACCCAAACAAGCCCTCAAAAGTAAAACAGACAAAGCATACAAAAGAAGTTAAATAATGAACTAACTCTAAGGTAACCCCACTTTTTGTATTCTCCAGCAGAGTCGCCAGTTCTGTGATACGGTGGCAGAACCGACTGTTATGTACTACTGGTTTTACGTTTTATATTCTCAAATATTAGGTAAGCAAGAGTCGTCATCGTCTTTTCTTTTATCCAATAAAGGAAAGGGTGAAAAGAATAGAAAAAGACCTTTTCGAGATGTTTTCTGAGTAAGGGGGTAGATTATGGAAAGGGAAGGTGTTAGCACCCTTTCCATCTGTGGTTTTCCACAGGCTCTTAGAGGTTTGCTCATTTTAAAAATACCTTTGTGCTTTGTGTTTGAAAATGTTTTGAAAACGCCTTAGTACGGCGAACTTTGTAATGTTTCTCGGGATAGTGGAGAAAGTATAAAAAGTGTTTTGAAATTGTTTTTGAAAAACATTTTTTATGTAAGTGCAAAATGTTTGAGCAAACTACTAACAGCTATCTACTTTATTACTCAAAAAGTGTCGTTCTTTTCCTCTTTTCCTTTAGACAGTTCTATCCTACTATTAGCGAGTAGGTAGCTTTGTCGTCGGATGTTTGAGGGACAATCGAAGGGACGTTTTACAGCCACGAAGACAACTTGTGGAGAGGCTTTAGCAATTTTCTTTTAGGGACTAGATCATTTACTGAAAGGCAACTGTAGGGTCATCGAGGGACTATGATCTTTTTTTATTTATGGGTCCTTGCTAAAGCGTTCTTTCCTCATGACCATTTTATTTCTTAAAGGAAACCAAAGTGGGATACCCTAGAGGTGCTTGTGTGCAATTGTGTTCAATTCAGTTATTTATCTTCTTGTTAAGTTTTCTAACGTTTAATTATTAGTCTTTCCATACACACCTAATTACTAGCAGTTAATATATATTGCAGAGTATTAAAGTGCATGAATTTAAATCTATGCTATTATAATGCTTTGGGAAGGGGATTTACATTGTACAAGAATGAGGGGGATAAAGTAGTAAATGTCCTAGTTTTAATCTATTACATCCAGTAGACAGATACAATAATATGGAAAATATGAAAATAGGTAAATGCGCGAAGTAGAAAAGATGTCTGAAAAATCCTAAGGTGAAAAATCTTTTTGTTTTGTTTTTATTTTAAGAAAATATAACCTATGTCTATTTAGCTTTAATTTCAAGAAAGAGGTTAAAATAATTTATTTATTTATTTAAAAAATTAATTTAATTAGAAAAGACACTAGGCTAATGTTTATTTTTTTTGTGATTTTGATTTAAAGTCAATTTAAATAAAAGGATCAATAAATAAATAACAAAAAGAACAAAAATAAAATATAAAAAAGGACATCCTTCGACCCAAGGAGAAAAGAGAAGCTTCGATCCAGAGAGAATCATGCCCTTTCGATTCATGAAGGATGTTGCCTTTCGATTCTGTGAAGGGAATGGGATTTTTTATCCAAGAGGGATGTTTCCTTTTTCGATACAAGGAGGGAGTTGTTCTTCGAATTGAACCTGCAGAGAAAATGCTAGCAAAAAATAAAGATGCAGGACCTGGGTATCGAACCCAGGTCCTTCTCTCTAAGTCGAATCTTCTGTCCTCAGGCCTAAGCTTATTTTGGCTTGAAATGGGCTATGCCATCTGTAACACCCAAAAATTCATTAAATTATTTAAATGAATTATTGAGGATTTAATTGTTGGGATTTAGTCGAAGAAGGAATTATCGGAATAATTATAAGGAGAATTATTGGATTAAATATATATTATTAGAATTGATAATCGAATAATTAGTCAATTTAGTCAAGAGAAATTAATATTGGAAATAATGTTGATTTTAATAGAATATTATTTTATTAGTTGGGTCAAGTTGGGTGTATGAAATAGCAAGATTAGGAATAGCATTAAGAGGTCCATTAAAGTTACTACTATACCTATTATTATTCTATTAGGTTATGATATATAGAAGCTATTAGCCAAAAACCAAAAGAAAAACAATTATCACATAGCAGTAGAAGAAACAAGGTTTTGGAGGCACCAAGTGGGAGGCAAGAAAATTTAGAGAAGTTGTCGTCAAACCAGTTGCAGTTTCAACCGGAGAATTCGAATGACCAGAAAACCAAAAGGTAAGGGTGGGGTTCGGATTTTATAACCGGGAATATGATGGTTAGTATGTAGGATTGGGGTTTAGAGTATTAGATTCATTGCTGAGTTTTGTTGAAATTGGATGATGAATTAGATTTTGTTCATGCTTATAATAATAATTGATAGGAAAAAATAACAGGAATTTTATTGAGTATCATGTTGTATATTGAATTCGTTGTGCTAATTGGATTGAATATTGGGTTTACGCTGAAACGGTAACGAAACTGGGCAAGGGAATGAAGGAAATTGGAGAAGGCAATGAAGGGTGACGACCGGCAAGGGTATTCTGCCGAACGACACATGTTATAAGAAGGACCCTGCTAATTGGCAGGGATGATGAGAAGGTGGGTGCCGATCGGCACCATATATATATTTGTTTGTTGTTGTCACGATAGGCAGAGGATTCTGAGTGGAGAGTGCAGTTAGGCCTTGTGCTTGAGGAAAAGTTGTGCCACTAGACACATTGAGGTGTGATGTTAGGCATTATTTTCATGGCAGGCACTCTTTCTGTAGCTTACCAATATAATTAGCAGAATTATATTAGTAGAATCATTAGTAATGAAAATAATTTAGCAGTTGGATTAATTTAATTAAGTTGGCAAATAATTGGACACGAGTCGATTAATTCCGTATGTTGATGTATTTTTGCGAATTAGCCAAATTAAGCGGTATAATTAGTTGTCCGGAATTAAGTAGAATTTTACAAGGTAACTATATAAAATAGTAGATAATTATAATTGAGTTATTTTATTGAAAAACACTGTTTTGCGGGTAGAAATGAATTAAGTCGATTCGTCTGGTTTATGGAATTATAATAAACGTGTGTGTTATATGATTAAAGTACAAAATTGGTTGTTTGGTGTTTTCTTATTTGTAAATAGATTATGTGATTGAATATGTGAAGTGTTAGGCTTATTTCTAGTGATGCATGGATATAGACGAATGCCTCGTAATGAAGTTTATGGTGAATGATATGTATGTGATGTTGTATGTTACATGAGTCTCATACATTTGCATTTGTGAAGGCCTGTATTGGCGGATTTGTGAAGTAGGCTTATACCATGTGCCTCTATTAATTGGCAATTAGTGAAGAGGGCTGAAGCCCTATTGGTACCACATGTATATGCACAGTTATGTCACATTCGAATTACATTTTGAATCGCTAATGATAGTTGTGAATGTTTTATTGTGATTAAAGTTGTTTGTAAAGTTGTGAAGTGGTGATTTTATATGACTTGATTTAATATATCATTTATCATATCACTAATTATATAGTTTGATATCTCACCCCTTTATTTGTTTCACCGTTGCCTTTATACTGGTAACGTGCAGGTAACAAGGAGTAGAGACTTAGTAGCTTGTTGGTGTCGTCCCTCTGATACATAGCACTCGGGGGGATGAAAGCTTATTTGATTTTATGATGTTTTCAGTTTAATCCAATTCGTTATTTTAAGAATTTCTTTTCTTTAAATTAAGTTGTTTAAAAGATGATATGTTTCTTTTGAAGTTTTAAAGTTGTGAATCCGCTGCGTATTTATGGAATCAAGTTTAAATATTTTGGAAGACTAATTAATTGTTATAAGTTCTTTGGATTAATATGTGCTATGTATCTATTATGATAGGTTTTTATGTTTTTGGTTTTTTGAAATGAGAATGTAATGCCCCATGTTTGTGGAAATGTTGGCACTCTGATTTTAATATAGTTGTGGGGTAGATTTGGGGTGTTACACCATGAGTTTCAAAAGGCAGATCATGTCATGTCTTTCAATGGTGTGATTTTATTCATGCGTGTTATCTTACGTATGATATGCTCATATAAACACAAATGGTATTAGCAGCACATATATACCAATAATATGTATTTAAAAGGCTTAGAAATGCAGTTTCAATTTGGGTAAATCCTTACCAACTGAAGATGCTTCGATTTATGAATTTGGGCGTGGCTTGGCTTAGAATAGATTCTTGGGAATCTCAGGAACACAAATATAGCCTTCGTCTGGATTGAGGGTGCCTACAAAGAAAACTAGTTAGAATTTTGATCCTTTCCATGGTGGTGTGAGTATTCTCTTTTTTTAGGCAATATGTCTGTGTGTGATTCAACACTTGTGATCTCTTTATATAGAGGGGGTAGAGGGGACAAGAAGTTAAAGGTTTAAACATCCTTGATTATGTGTGTGAAAGCCATGAATGATCATTTTTAACGTTAGCCAAAAACATGGGATCTTGTCCTTTTTTAAAATTTGAATGTATGTGGACATTTTGGCTCCTTCGAATGCCTTTAGTTTTCATCCTTCGATTGGGCCTTAAATTGCCTTTTTTCGAATGGACCTCATGTTGCCTATTTTCGAATGGACCTCATGTTGTCTCTTTTCGACTAGGCCTCATGTTGTCTCTTTTCGATTGGGCCCCTTGTGTAGCCTTCGAATGGGCCTTCTACATGCTCCTTCAAATGGCTCTAATTCATCCCCTTTGAATGGCCAGCAATATGTGTCCTTCGAATGGACTTTTGGAATGCCATAGTGTAGAAATTGGGCTGTCAAAACTTAGCATGAGGGAAGTTCCTGCCTTGTACAGGCATGCATATAGCAGGTGTTTGCCATATAGGCATGAAGAAAATTCCTGCCTTGTGCAGGCAGGTATGCAGGCCATTTGTCCCAATGGGGGTGTGATACGGTGACAGAAATAACTGTTAATATTGGTTTGCATTTTTTGTTCGCAAATGTCGCGGTAAGCAAGAGTCGCCACCGACTTTTCATTTATCCAATAAGGAAAGGGTGAAAAGAACAAAAATAGACCTTTTTTCGAGATTTCTGAGTATGAGGGGTAGATTATGGAAAGGGAAGGTGTTAGAACCCTTTCCATCCATGGTTTTCCATGGGCTCTTAGGTACTTGCTCATTTTTTAAAATTACTTGTGCTTGTGTGTTTGAAAAGCTTTGAAAATTGCCTTAGTGCGGATATTCACTTTATGGTAACTCTTGTATCAGTCCTCAAGAGTGTGATAAAGTGTTTTTGAAAACTTTGTTTGAAAAGTATGTTTGACAGTGTAGGGTGTAAAAATTTGTTTGAGCAAGTACCTAACAGTTATCTACCTACTCGAAAAAGATTGTTCTTCTCCTCCTTTTCTTTAGACCGTGTTATCCTACTATTAGTGATTAGGTAACCATAGTCGCTGGATGTATGAGGGACTATCGAAAGGGACGTAATGGTCATTGAAGGCAACATGTAAGGATGCATTAGCATTTCGAAGGGATTATCATCATAATATCATTTCTCGTAGGCAACTCGAGGGACATGTAGGGATTGTGATCTTTATGACGATTTTAACCGAGGGTCTTTGCTAAGAGTATACCTACATTTCGAGGGACATGACCATTGTTTCCGAAGGCAACCAAGTGAGGTAATACCCTAGGGGTGCAAGTGTGCAAAAGTGTGCTTTTTCAGATATATTATCTTGAAGTTAGTGGTCTAATGGTTAATTGATTTAACAGTTATATATACCAGTATATACAGAATATAAAAGTGAGAAATAAAGGGTCCTACACTATTATAAGGCTTTGGTGTAGATACATAAATAATGAACGAAAAATAAAAAGCAGAAATCGTAAACCCTAATTAAGCTATTACAAACCAAGTGCAATTAGATAATGAAAAAATAATATAGCAGAAATAATAAACACGCAAGGAATAACGAAGCGCCTAAACCCTAAAACGCGCCTGGGTTAAGAGAAAAGATTTTTGTTGTTTTTGTTTGGAAAAAAGGTTAAATGATAAAAAGGGTAATTAATTAATTTGAAGAAAAAAATTGATTCTAACAAAACTAGTATTTTTGATATTTTTGAAGAAAAAATATTTTGTAATTTAAACCTAGATTGTAATTGATTTTATTTTTAAAAGAAACAAGTCAAAATAATTAATTAAATTAATTTACAAAATTAATTTTAATAAAACCTAATTCTATTTTTTTTATGGTTTTATTGATTTTATGATTAAATAAAAAAACTAAATTTAAAACAATTAAAATAAAGAAATTAAAAAAAACAATATAAAGAAGAAATAGAATGGGCCTGATGTTGTGAAGCATTTGGGGGGTGTGAAGAAGAATTGATAGGCCCAGATTGATGCAAGCCCACCATTCTACGTTGGATCTGGTGTGGTAGCTTCTGGGATATCTACCATGCACACTTGAAGCTGAAGCGTTTGATCTGGGCACCTGCAGATCCGATGGCATGGATTTGAGGGTACAAGGTGTACGCATGGGCAAGCAGCGCATGGAATCTGAAATAAACAAGTCAGAAAACATAAAATGTTGGACCTGGGACTCGAACCCAGGTCCTTCTCCTTTTTGTGCGCTTCCCTTACCAACTGAGCCAAGCGTCCATTCGTTATATCAAACAACAACAAAACACTATAATACAAAAAATGACCAGAGTTTTAAAACACGCATGCTATTTCAAATGGTCCAACCATGATATGCCACGCCATCATCTTCTTCAGTTGGTTGTCGTTTTAGCCTAATACTTTTGCCCACAGACAAGATCCGTCGCTAAAAGACCTGTAAATCTCCAAAATTCATAACAAGCAATATAAATGCAATTTAAATCCATGGATCAACTGAGTTTGATCCCCTGAGCATGATGGTATACATTGTTAGGTCCAATTTTGCCTGCATCTCAAAACCCTAAAATGAAGTTTAAAACCTTAACAATGGCAGTTTGTCATATATGTATCAAAACTGGAAATTAGATATTCAAATACATTCCAAATGCTCATACAAACAATAAAGCATAATCAAAACTCATTTCTAATGCGTGTATGATCAAAATCGAATTCAAAAAATGAAGGGCAAACCGTGATGATGTAGATGGTGATTCTGGATGATGCGATGCTTGGGAATGATGTTGTTAGCGTTAGAATGCCCCCAGGAATGGATTGCAAACGTCAACACTCCTTGAATCCTTCTGCATATATCAAACCAATTGCAACTTTTTTTGTGAAAAAATTGGAACTTGCGGTCAGTGTTCTATGCCGGAAAAACCTCTCTTTTTTGATCAGGCAAGGTTATGAATATATACTATAGTGCATTAGGTCAATAAAATTGGATGCAATCTTGAAGATTTGGAGGAAGAAGATTTGATTTGCAATTGATACTTTAAGTTTCTAAATTTGGCCAAATCATGTTATATTCATCCTAGTCATTCCTTGCACGAAAATCTTGATTTTCCAGTTGATTATAGACTCATCATATGGTCATAAAATCAAATCTTGGACTTTATTTTATTATTCCATTATTTAAATTGATTTATTTTGATTTAAATGAATAAAAAATAAAAACAAATAATAAAAATAATAAAATAATAGGTGGATAAGCTCGGGGGTCGTGGGCCATCTTAGGAACAAGTTTCAAATAAGAAAACATGGGCCTATTTGAAGAAAAAAATCAATTTTGATCAATGTTGACTTCATGCACATTTCCAAAATTTGGTCAACTTTAGAAATGCATATCTCTCTCATTTTTGACCCTAAGAGGGTGTTCTTGGACTTTTTATAAATCTTAGGATGTTCTATAAATAACATTTTTTATTTCATCTCAATTGGATCATCCATGTTCATGTAAGGAGCTTTGACCCAAAAGGTGTTTTTGTGGACTTTTTGAAATGACCTATAATGTCTGAGCTTATATCTTTTGATTGATGTATTTCTTGACCTTGAGGGCTGAAGAGAAGTTGTAGGGAATTGGATTCTCTTCAAAATGAGCCTTGGTTGGAAAATTTATGATAAAGTATGAGAAAGTTATGCATGTTCAAAGTTTGGTTGACTTTTCCTATATAAACCCTAGATTGTCATTTTTTACTTTTGATGAATTAGGAGCATTTCTTGAGGAATCATGATCAACCCTTGATCAAATGATGGATATTACTTCAAAATGTTGATGTTGACCAAAAATCTTGGAGTTTGAATGTATTTGGGCCACAATTGACTTTTGACCTAGTACAGTTGATTTTCAGGCATTTGAGCAGTTGACTGAGCAAACTTGTTGTGCAAGGTATGAAACTTGGCATGGATGATATTGAGGAAATATTAGGACAATGGAGACAATTTGGGATCCTTGGGACTCAACTATCTTGCTTGAAATTGCAACCATAGTTTGAGGCTTATTGTCTTAAGAGGAGGATTTGTCTGGTCAATCCTTAGTCAACTTGAGCAATTGAGGACCTCTAGGAGTATGTCTTGTGTGAAAATGGGAGGGAAAATTTTGTGGTACAACAGCTTCCCCTATTCAATATTCGTAAATCTGAGGATTTAGATTGGCTTGTTCTCCTTTTGCAATTTGAGGGTGGAAGATGATTGAACACTAGAGTGCCCAAAAATTTGCACTCGCATAAAGTAATACTGATGGTTGATGATGTCGAGAATGGGCTTACAGATGCCATTTGGAGAAGATGACGAAAGATCGTCAGAGATGGGCTTAAAGATGACATCTAGAGAATGTGACAGAGAGTCATCAGAGATGGGCTTAAATATGACATCCAGAATAATGATGATTTCGTGAGATATTCCTTCATGGGAATTCATGTTCCTATTGTTAGAGAGGACTTCACTAAGGAATGTTGGTCTCTGTCTCGGGGAATAGAGTCTAGGAGCTTCAGTTGTCCATTACTCTACCAGGGAGTAATCTCTTGATTTAAGAGACGAAAGTGAACTGCTATCTAGTCAGGATCCAGGCTTCACAGTGACTTGCTGAGTATGATAAGGTTGACTGCTATCTGGTCCTATTCTAGGCTTCACACCGACTTACTAGGGAAATGAGATTAAATTGTTGTCTGGTCAAGATCCAGGCTTCACAGTGTCTTGAATTAAGTGTTGACTATTATCCGATCAGTTTCCGAGCTTCATAGCTTCTTTAACTGGAATAGAAATCTTAGTATCGATTTGATTGAGCTAGAGAAAGGTGTGATACAGTGGGAGAACTGACTTGAGGTTTTGCGTTTGTGTTTGCAAATGTTGCGGTTTAGCAAGAGTCGCCACCGACTTTTCTTTTATCCAAAAGGAAAGGTGAAAAAGCACAGGAAAGACCTTTGAGATGTTTTATTGAGTTCGGGGGTAGATTATGAAAAGGGAAGGTATTAGCACCCTCTTCATCCATGGTTTTCCATGGGATCTTAGTTACTTGCTAGATCAACTTGCTTTCGTTTGTTTGAAAATGTGTTTCGTGTGGTTTTGAAAGTATTTTGTAAAAGAGGCCCTTTGTTTAGGCAATCTTTGTAATGATTCTCGTTCGTAAGAATGTATACAAAGATGTTTGTCTTTTTGAAAACGTTTTCAATGTTTGTTTGGAAATGTGTGTGTTTGTTTTTGAAAATAGCAAGGATATTTATTTGAAGATAGAGCAAGTAACTAGAAGCAATCTACCTACTCAAATGTCTTTCTTAGGCCTTTTCTATTCTTTTGACATTGTTGTCTTACCATTGATTTGGTAAACAACCCTATCTTTGGATGTAAACGGGACAGGCGCGGGTCATCGTATAACCATGATTAGCAATGTTGCAAAGTATCTTAGCATTTCGAGGGACTAAGATCATTTTTGTGAGGCAACTTAGAATAGCGTCATCCAGGGACTATGATCTTTTGATTTTGTTTATTTTACCAAGATACTTTGCATGCGTAATATGGCTATTTTTGTATAAGGCAACCAAGTGGAGAAACCCTAAGGGTGCTTGTGTGCAAGTGTGTTTGATTTCATGCTTTTGTCTTTGATTTTTTGGTGGTCTATTTATTGATTTTATCTTGCATTTACATTTGAAAGTGATAAATTGCATAAATGTAAAGTCCTACGCTATTACAACATTTAGGGGGTGGGGGTACAAATTTATAAATGGGGAGTACCAGCGAGAAAAATAAAGAAAATAACAAGGGGAAGAAAGAAAGAAAAAAGAAAAGGATCAGTGTGCTGCTGAAAGGAAGTCAGAAGTTCTGACCCTGGCGTGCTGGAGAATAGCAACCTGTTAGTGAAAATGTATAGGTCAGAGGTTCTGACCCTGGTACGCTACAAAACAGAAACCTGTTAGTGAAAATGTATGAGGTCAGAGGTTCTGAACCCGCTGGGAACACAGTAATTTTCAGAAGTTCTGATATTACTGATAATAAAATAGGCCTCAGAAGCACTGGCGCCACTGTCAGAACTTGGTCTCCCTCTATGCTAGTCAGAACATCTGCAATTTTGTTATTTCTCCACAAAATAGAAGACATGCCTAGGACAGTTTTAGCATGTGTCATAGTGTTTCAGAAATCAGAACCAAAAATCAGAGGCAAGTTCTGAACTGATTCATTCTCTACTTAAGCATACAGATGCGTGAAAACCTCAGAATGTGTACAACATCAGAAGCATGATATCTACATTGTGTTTTTGAGCATGCAAATCTGGCGATGTTTAAGCAATGTGGTGAGAGTCAACAGATGATTACCTTACAGCTGGAAGAAGTTCTATGAACTGGAGTTAGTCTTAACTTTGATGATATTCTAAACAGGTTCTTTAAATGGATGGATGGAGGGTATATAGTAGTATGAATACAGAAGTTATGGAAGTTTCCAACGTGTGGTTCAGAAACTGTATGGGTGTTTTTTTTTAGTTAAGAAATATTTTGAGAACAAATGGAGTTTGAAAGTAGGGGATTCAAAGTTAATGGTTTGTATGCTGTGTTTACAGTTTTTTTTTTAAACTCTAGGAATTTTGGGCAGAGATTCAAGACTTTTCTTTCTCAAAATTTTTCTGTCTCTTTTCAGCAATTTTTCTGGGGTCCTTTCTCAGTGGCCAATGTTGTTCTATTTATAGGCAAAGCTTTGTGGGTTTTAAAATGTCAAGTGGCACCAATATCATGCACTAGATGCTGACTTACTCTTGAAGAAAGTTCAAAAAAGGTTGTGATGATTGATAACTTTTAGCCTAGGTTGGGTTAGTAAGCAAGGATTAAGGAAAAGTGACACCAATGAGCGAAAAGTAGCGCATTAACCCATACTTAAATCTGTACAAAGGTTTTTTTTATGCTACACGTGGAGAGACCCTTTGGACAAAGACTCAAAAGTGGTTGTGAGCATTAATAAGCATTAAATGGTGATGGGATTTGTCAAAATCAGAAATCTTGTAATATGAGATTTGCATCATTACTTAAATCTGAGCAGAAGTTCCACTTCAGTGTAGTCTAGGACAAAGTAACCAAGTTCTGATCTTGATATCCTACTGCCTTATCCAGTTCTGAGGGATCCTTAGGCTTTCCAACATGTTCTGAAAGAGCCTTCAGACTTTACTATCATGTTTTATAATCTTCTGTTCTTACCTTGGCAGATTCTGACTGAGCTTGTGTAGCTGCTGAAGAGCCACATTCTGACTGAAGGTTATATGTTAAGCTAAGCTTGAAACTTCTGAGTGAAGGTTTTGTGCTGAGCTAAGCTTGTAACTTCTGACTGAAGGTTATGTGCTGAGCTAAGCTTGCAACTTCTGGATGAAGGTTCTATGTTGAGCTAAGCTTGCAACTTCTGACTGCTCCTGCCTGGAGGTTGGTTCAGAAGTTCTGAAGTGTCATTTTATCTTAAATACTTAGAAAAATCCCAAGTATTTAGACATTTGGTTTTTCCATAGTAAATTTGACTTTTGAACTTTAGATGGAACGAACTTCCTATTTCAAGTTTTGATGAAATATGATTTTTGAGATTTGATTTTGATCAAGAGGTCAAAGTTTGGCCTTTCAGCACAAATGACCATTTTGCCCTTGGAAGTGATCTTCATGAAAAAAATTGTAATTCAAAGCTTGGGATTGGATGGAAGTAAACCTAAGGATCCAGGGTGATTTCTTGAGAAAGATGAGAGGGCCAATTTTGGGGTACAACAGCTGCCCCTGTTCAATCTTCTTTAACATGAGGAGTTAGATTGGCGAGATTTGCAATTCGTGACTCGAAGGTGGAAGATGATTGAACACTAGAGTGCTCAGAAATTTGCACTTGGAGACGATATGAGGAATGGGCTTAAAGATGCCATTTGGAGAGATAATAAAATCTTGTTGGGGATGGGCTTGTAGATGCCATCCAAGAATGTTTGTTGAGATGTAATCTGTAAGTTGAAGCTCAGAATGGCGTTCGTGTCTTGAGCGTACCTGAAGGCGTCTTTGAATGAGTATAAGAATGGATTCCGGGTCTGGAGCGTATCTGAACTGTATCAGGAGTGTCTTTGAATCTGAATGAGTACCAGAATGGCTTCCGTGTCTGGAGCGTATCTGAACTGTATCAGGAGATTGAATCTAAAAGAGTACCAGAATGGATTCCGTGTCTGGAGCGTATCTGAACTGTATCAGGAGATTGAATCTGAATGAGTACCATAATGGCTTCCGTGTCTGGAGCGTATCTGAACTGTATCAGGTAGTGTCCTTGAATGAGTATCAGAATGGCTTCCAGGTCTATAGCGTATCTGAACTGTATCAGATAGTATCTTTGAATCTGAATGAGTATCAGGAAAGCTTCTGTGTCTGGAGCGTATCTGAACTGTATCAGGTAGTGTCCTTGAATGAGTATCAGAATGGATTCCATGTCTGGAGCGTATCTGAACTGTATCAGATAGTGTCTTCGAATCTGAATGAGTATCAGGAAAGCTTCTGTGTCTGGAGCGTATCTGAACTGTATCAGGAATGTCTTTGAATCTGAATGAGTACCAGAATGGCTTTCGTGTCTGGAGCATATCTGAGCTGTATCAGGAGATTGAATCTGAATGAGTACCAGAATGGCTTCTGTGTCTGGAGCGTATCTGAACTGTATTAGGAGTGTCTTGTCGATGGTAGCTGCTAATTGTATCCGTATTGTTGTCATATTGGGGAAAATAAATCCCTGACTGGTGCTGAGGATATGTGTTGTACCCCAAAATTTGCCCTCTCATATTCTTCAAGGTTTGTCAAGAATCATCTTCAAATGGTTCAAGATTTCTCAAGGGTTGCACAGTCCAAATGCCTCTTAAGCCAGTCAAAATTAGGGTTTTGATTCTTTCAAGGAATTTGAGGTTTTCATGGCTCGATCAAGTCTCATAGGCCTATATACATTGTCAAGCACCTACATGTCAAGTCTCAAGACTCACAATGCCAATTTGCACAGTCAAAAACACCATTTGCTTCACAATCAACTGCAGGGGTAAAATGGTCATTTTGCAGTCAAAAGTCAGAATTTTTGGTCAACATCTTATTTTGAGTCCACAATCATCATTTTATCAAGTCTTGATCATGATTCCACAAGCATGGCTCAAAAATCATCAAGATGCAAAAAGTTACTATTTTTGGACAGTAGAAAAGTCAACTGTATCTTGACCAAGGCATAACTTTTTCATGGTTCACCAGAAAAATTCCATCCAATGCTCATTTTGAAGGGTATGACATTTCCTATAACTCATCTTCACATTCCAAGTCTAAAAAATGCTCTCACAAAAAGTTATCAATTTCTACATTATAGGTCAAATTCAAAAGTCAACAAAAATGCACTTTAAGTCAAAGACCATAACTTGATATTGGTAGATCCAAAAGACATGGGACCAAAGGCATTGGTTAGAGGACTTCAAGACCTTCCCAAAATGTCTAAGAACATGTTCATATGATCAAAATTGAGCAAGATATGCATTGGAGAAGTTGGGAAATTTTTGTGAATTTGCAAAAGTCAACTTTGCTCAAAACACTTTGTTTTTGCTAATGGGCCTCAAATTTCTTCTTGAAACTTTATCTAAGGCCTATGCACGACCCATCAAGCTTAATTAAATTTATTTTCTTATTTTTATTAATTAATTGGATTTTTAATCAATTTTAATTCATTTAATTAATTTAAATTGTAGGAAATACAAAGATTTGATTTTTCAATCTTTTTGTGAAGCAAAAGTGGTCAATATATGCTGGCAAATTCGTGTGCAAATCAAAGGGACAAGAATCTCTAAATTTAGCAAGTTTTTCCAATCAAAAAGATTCAAAAATATTTGATTTTTAATCAAATATACAACCATCAATTCCATGGATTTCTTTGCAAAGATTTAACCTAGTTTCAGTCTACTATATATACATGAGCTAAACCTAATCATGCGGACGTGAATTTGCTGCAGAAAAAAGCCATAACCAATTCAAGAAAATTCAAAGAAATTTCAAAACTGTTTTCCATATTCCAGGCCAATTCAAAGCTTTTAATTGCTTCTAACACATTGCAGGAGTCCCCAGAGACGTATTGCAATCAAAACCATACGCTAAAGCTCAAGAAATACTCAAGAACAGATCCACGGTTTGCTTCTCATGTCCATAATCGTATTGGCTATTTCATGCATAATTAACATGCTTTATTAATTGTTTTGTATTGCTTGAGTTCATATAAAGCTAATGGTATTAATTAATTGGATTATAGTGTGCAGAATCGTAAGTTGCCATTGATAAAATCTAGGGTTCTTGAGCTTCTAAATTGGGGCTTTGTTATCCAGGAAAAATTAGAACCTCTAAGGCATATGGTTGAAACCGTCAGAACAAGACGAACACGTTGGCACCATCGCGAAATATTTATATTCATTGTGTCCCTAATCGCTATTATTGGTCGTTGAAGGTTGTGGGGGGTTAAAAAACCCCGCTATCCATTTGTTTTTTACAGGTACACGGGATGAAGATGAAGACGTGTTAGCACATGATTAGCCAATTCAAATAGCGCGCATGATTTTGTTGTGTCCAGCATAATTGTTATTTTTGATATATTATATTCACCTCTTATTATATTAACAAAAGCAGGCAAATGGCCTAGTGGATGGTGCGCTGGCTGAGGATCATTGGGACCTGGGTTCGATTCCCAGGTCCCCCAAAACTCTTATCATATTTTTCATAACATGTTCACATGCAGGTTCCTTAATGGTGTCTACCATGTACTGCCAACCTCCAAGCGCCATGTGTCTCTAAGCCCAGATCTGAAGGCCAAGCGTGAGTGATCATGGTACTCTCAGTCAACGAACGTGCAGCTGATCCAGAAAGTTAACAAGGCTTGTAGCTTAATGGGCCAGCATTGCAATCAACACCTCCTAAGGGCCCAGCACCCCCTGGTTTCTTTATTCTTTTTCTTTTATATTTTAATTTCTATTTGTTTTCATTCATTATTATTATTAGTATTTAATTAACAAATTAATTATTTTTATAATAAAATTCAGAAAACACAAAAAATGTAAATATTTTTCTTATTATTATTAATTTCACTTTTAATTTATTATTTTTGTAAATAAATATGATTAATTAATTTAGTTGTTTTAATTAGGTTAACTTTAATTATTTTCATAACAAATAAAATAAATTAGAATTAGGGTTTTCTTGACAATTTTAAATTCTTTTTCTATTTATTTCATTAAAAACATTAAAAACTATAAAAAAAACTTTGTTTTCTTTTAATTAATTAATTAATTAGTAAATTAGATTTAATATTAATTAATCACAAAAAGGACCAAAATTTCATTCTTTTCTCAAGAAGGGTCAAAACCCTAAGACTTCTCTGATTTAATTTTTATTTCGCGCATATTATTCTTTGACCATATTTATGTAATTGCTCCGAGAATGTAATAGATAATTAGGACCTTTTTATCGCTTTCTTTATTTTCTCGCATTTATCTTTTCCAAGGGTTACGTTTTTGGCGATGTAAATACCCGACGCCTTGTAATAGCGTAGATTTACTTTCCGCAATTTATTTTCTGCACAATTATTAACTGTTAATTATGCATGCAAGACTTGCCTGAAAAAGGAAACCAACTCGTAGCTCACCATAACATGTTCAAAGATAACATTAACTGAATCCTGACACACTCGCACATGCCACTCTTAGGGTACGCCTCACTTGGTTGCCTCGACGTGGTCATTGAGTATAGGGTGTTTTAGAGGTCGCCCTCTTGTCTAAAGATCCAAGTTGCCTCGAAACGGTTGCCTCGGATAAAAAGGATCTAGGACATTAGGGTTACCGCTAAGGTGTCCTACTATTGCTTTGGTGACCACATGTACCTATAATCAAATTGACCCGAATAACTCCAACGACGGTGCTACCTACTTCTCAATAGTGGGATAGTACTGTCTAAAGGACATTTACACAGCTTAATTCCTTTGAGTAGGTAGAGGTTCTAAGGTACTTGCTCTTTCAAAACTAAAACAACTTTTCGCACTTACACTTTCAAACAAAAGTTTTCAAACAAATACTTCATGACACTCTTGACGAGTGATACAAGAGTTAAAAGAAGTTTTCAAACAAACTTTTTTCAAAAATCCACAAACACAAGAAAAGCAAACATTTTTGAAAACATAGTGAGAAAGTACCTAAGAGCCCGTGGATAACCACGGATAGAAAGGGTGCTAACACCTTCCCTTTCTATAATCTACCTCCCGAACCGAGAAACGTCTCAAAAAGGAATTTTGCTGTGCTTTTGTCCTTTCCTTGTTGGAGAAAATAAAAGACGGTGGCGACTCTTGCTTACCGCGACATTTCGTGAACCAGCATTAAAAACAGTCAGTTCTATTTCCACCGATCACAATATGTAAGTCTTCAGGTCTTGAAGTCGAAGTGTTGATGAGTTTTTGATGAGAGAAATAAACTCTTGTTATAAGGGAAATGCCATATACTACCCGTAAGATCCGTTTGGGGAAACCTGAGAATCTTGACGACTTCTACTGGGGATTAACCATTGGGAGTTTTTGTTCCGCTGAGGAGCATTGAAAACTCTATGGGGAAAAAGTTGGTTTCTGCTTGAAAAAGTTCAGGAGTTTCAGTTGTTTGCCGCTCTACTGGGGAGTTACCCTTAGCTGGAGAGAATCAAAAGTTAGTTGTTATCCGACCGGATTCTAGGCTTCACAATAACCTGTTGGGAAATTTGTAGAAATTGGGCGACTTCTACCAGGGATTGGTAAACTAGAAGTTTCGTCCTGCTGGGTAGCTGGGAGTTTTGTTTCGCTGGGGATTATTGAAAACTCTGTGGGGAGAATGTTTATGGAATGGCCTCGAGATATTTTCCTATCCTTTTGACCTATCAGTAATTGCCTCTTCCTCGTTTTATTTATTCGTAAATGGTAATCATGTTCAAATGCATATGCTCATTAATGAATTATTGGACGTTTTTGCAAACAAAACACAAGAGTAAAGACAAATAGCTTTTAGCACTTTCAAAGGGATATCTTTGTATTGACTTTGAGTAAGTATTTTGCACAAAGGAGACAAACATTCTAGTAAGAGAATGGTGCCATAAACAAGAAAAATTTAGAGAAAGAAAGATAGATATGCGCAATAATCCCATGGGGTTCCCATTCTGCTATAGCCTTCGTAATCTCTAAGTATCTTGCCTATCTGCCTTGTCCAAAGATGATTGAATTGATCGGGAACTCCGAGTTTGTCAGTGGAAGTCAAAGGTTGTCCGTAAGTGATCCGACGGGACATAGTCATACGCTTTTATTCCCTAACTTTTGCCTGGACCGCCCTTTCGGGTTTTCAGTCCACCGGGAAACCCTTTTTTACCCAAGTCGCCCTTTCAGGTTTTCAACTTGCCGGGTGTACAGATTTTTTTTATTTTTATCCCTAATTTTTGCCCGAACCTTTTGGCTCGCCAGGATGCCCGTGTTTTGCCTAGGTGTGTCAACCTAGCGGGTCTCTTATGTGTAGTATCTTTTGATTATGTCTGCGTTCGCAGGGTGTGGCAGGTCATCACCGTCCATGGTGGTTAAGATCATTGCACCACCGGAGAATATGTTTTTGATTACAAATGGTCCTTCATAGGTAGGAGTCCATTTGCCCCTGGGGTCACTTTGTGGCAAGATGATACGTTTGATCACTAGATCCCCAACTTGATATGTTTGGCGTCTGACTTTCTTATTGAAAGCCTTGATCATCCGTTTTTGATACATTTGACCATGGCAAATAGCAGTAAGTCTCTTCTCATCAATTAAGTTCAATTGATCAAGTCGAGTTTGGATCCAATCGTCGTCATTCAAACCTGCATCCTTCATAATTCTCAGAGAGGGGATCTGAACCTCAATAGGTAAGACAACTTCCATGCCATATACCAAAGAAAAGGGTGTTTCCCTGGTTGAGGTGCGAGCCGTGGTACGATACCCGTGGAGAGAGAATGGTAACATCTCATGCCAGTCTTTGTACGTGACTGTCATCTTTTGTATGATCTTTTTAATGTTTTTATTTGCAGCTTCAATAACACCATTCATCTTTGGCCAGTAGGGAGAAGAATTGTGATTCTAAATCTTGAATTGCTCGCACAAGGCGGTGATCATAGTATTGTTAAGATTTATACCATTATCAGTGGCGATCCTTTCCGGGATACCGTACCGACAAATGAGATTTTGCTTGATGAAGCGGGCAACGACATTCTTAGTAACGGATGCAAAGGAAGCTGCTTCAACCCACTTTGTAAAGTAGTCAATGGCCACTAGGATGAAGCGGTGTCCATTGGAGGATGTCGGCTTGATCTCTCCAATCATATCAATTCCCCACATAGCAAAGGGCCAAGGAGCCGTCAAGACATTCAGAGGAACCGGAGGCACGTGCACTTTGTCAGCATAAACTTGGCACTTATGGCATGTCCGAGAGTGTTGATAGCAATCTACTTCCATGGTAGACCAATAATAGCCTGCCCGCAGGCATTTCTTTGTTATCGTATGCCCACTGGAGTGGGTGCCAAAAGTACCTTCATGTAATTCAGCCATGATCTTTTCCTCCTCAATCTTATCCACACACCGAAGCAGAATGGAGTCATGATTACGCTTGTATAGGATGCCATTACTCATGAAGAACTTAGCAGAGAATCTCCTTAAGAACTTCTTATCATTGATTGAAACTCCTTCTGGATATTCTTGATCCTCAAGATACCTCTTGATTTCATGAAACCAAGGCTGGTCCATTACTCCTTCAGTATTGATCTCGTGACAGTGTACTGGTTCATCCATTCGTTCGATGGTGATCTGGGGAGCCTCGTTGTCCCAATTAGGTTTAAACATAGATGACATTGTAGCTAGAGCAACTGCTAGCTGATTTTCTTCTCACGGGAAGTGTTCGAAGGTAATCTCCTCAAAGTGGGGTAGCAATGTCAAAACATGTTCTTTGTAAGGGATAAGGTTTGGGTGCTTAGTGTCCCATTCCCCTTTGATCTGACTGATGACCAAAGCTGAATCTCCAAACACGTCCAAAGATTTGATTCCCAGATTTATGGCAGCCTTGAGGCCCAAGATGCATGCTTCGTACTCTTCCATGTTGTTCGTACAGTTGAAGCAAAGTCTGGAAGTAAATGGAGTATGACACCCTTCTGGAGATATGAGTACAGCACCAATACCATTACCAAGTGAATTGGATGCCCCATCAAAGAACAGGGTCCATCAGGATCCTTGTTCAGGTCCGTCATATGGCCTGATTTCTTCACGGTTGTCTAATGTCATGATGTCTTCATCTGGGAAATCAAACTTCATGGACTGATAGTCTTCCACAGCCTGGTGAGCAAGATGATCAGCCAACACACTTCCCTTTATAGCCTTTTGGGTAGTATACCGTATGTCGTATTCCGTTAGGATCATCTGCCATTTAGCTATTCTCCTAGAAAGAGCAGGCTTGTCGAAGATATATTTTATCGGATCCATCTTAGATATCAACAAGGTAGTATGAGTCAACATATACTGTCTTAGTCGACGAGCAGCCCATGCCAGAGCGCAACAAGTTTTCTCGAGCAGTGAATATCTGGTTTCACAGTCGGTAAACTTTTTGCTCAGGTAGTAAATAGCATACTCTTTTCGACCAGACTCGTCATGTTGTCCCAATACACACCCCATTGAGTTTTCTAAAACAGTCAGATACATGATCAATGATCTTCCCTCGACTGGTGGCATCAACACAGGAGGCTCTTGTAAATATTCTTTGATTTTGTTAAAAGCAACTTGGCACTCATCATTCCATCTGACTACTTGATCTTTTTTCAATAGTTTGAATATTGGCTCATAAGTAGCTGTTAGATGAGAAATGAATCTGGTAATATAGTTCAGGCGCCCCAAGAATCCGATGACTTCCTTCTTAGTACGAGGAGCAGACATCTCTTGTATTGCTTTAACTTTGGCAGGATCAACCTCGATGCCTTTGTTACCGATGATAAAACCTAAGAGTTTACTGGACCGTACTCCGAACATGCACTTGTTTGGGTTCAACCTCAGCTTATACTTTTCAGTCTCTCAAACAACTTTTGCAAGTGATCAAGGTGCTCTCCTTCAGTTTATGATCGGGCTATCATATCGTCTATGTAGACTTCTATTTCATGGTGTATCATATCATGAAACAAAGCTACCATGGCGCGCTGATAGGTGGCCCCAGCATTCTTCAGTCTGAATGGAATCACTTTGTAGCAGAATGTGCCCCACTGTGTGACAAATGTAGTTTTCTCCATGTCCTCAGGTGCCATTCTGATTTGATTGTAACCTGAGAATCCGTCCATGAAGGAAAACACTTTGTGCTAAGTCGTGTTGTCAACCAGGATATCAATGTGGGGGAGTGGAAAATCATCTTTAGGGCTGGCCCTATTCAAATCTCTATAGTCCACACACATTCGCACTTTGCCATCCTTTTTAGGCACGGGAACAATGTTGGCAACCCATTGGGAATAGGAAGTGACAGCCAAGAATCCGGCATTTAATTGTTTCATGACTTCCGCTTTGATCTTCTTTGACATATTAGGTCTCATGCGGCAGACTTTTTGTTTCACTGGTGGGCAGTCCTCTCTTGTTGGCAGATGATGTACCACGGTGTCTGTATCAAGTCCCGGCATGTCTTCATATGACCAGGCAAAGATCTCAACATAATCATTCAATAGTTGAATCAGACGCTCCTTGACACTGACCTCTAGATTGGCACCTACTTTGACCTCTTTTCTATTCTCCTCGGTACCCAAGTTGATTGTATCCACCGGTTCTCCATGAGGCTGAATAGCTCTTTCCTCTTGCTGGAGTAGTTTGGCAAGTTCCCCTAGTACTTCACAATCTTCCTCACCTTCGTCTTCGGCTTGGTAGATTAGATCTTCAGAGTCACTAAAGGCCATAGCAGTATCGTTACCCATGGGATCCGGAATGGAGGGGTACCTGCATTTGTAAATGTGGGTGTGTGTAAGGGTATAGCCATCTTTTAAAAGGAAAATAAATTCAAAAGAAGAATAATGAGCATAAAAGTTAGTATGCAAAATGTCTGTGATTCATTGAATGTCATATGAAGATGAAATGACAACCCTTACAAATGGACCATTGTGCCTCGGGCAAGATGCAAGGTTTTAAATGTGCGAACTGTTTGTGAATATTACAAGTCCAACAGAAATGTAAAAGATAAATTACTGAGGGATGAAAGTTATTGGGACAAAGTCTTTGGCTTCCCAATTGCGGAGTCCTCCATTGACAGTAGGAAAGATCCAATCCTCCAAGCTGCAATCCCCTTCGCCATCTTCCACCGCACTGACCTCTCGGTTGCTAATCTTCAAGGGTGGCCCTCCGGCTCAGGCACGGCGCACAGCCTTCTGAGCACTTGAAGTAAACCTTAAGCCAAACTTGTCAGATTTATACGGGATGTATGGAAGCTGTCCCCAGATGGTGCATCCTCCTTGCTCAACTATAGCTTTGGCGTCCTTCAGAGATGACATCCAGAGTGGAGGTCTTGTAATCTTGGGAATCTGGGACACAATCTTGGTTATTGCTACCTCTTGGGGAATTTCTTTGAAATGTTGAAAAGGAGTTTCAATGAACTCTCCATCCAATTTGACATACCAAAAGGAATTGAGGTGACTAATCATATACTCTTCCTCTTTGTGGACAGTGATAATCTTTCCATGGACCGGATATTTTAGCATCTGGTGAAATGTAGAGGTGACAGCACCGGCATTATGGATCCACGGTCGTCCTAGCAGACAGGAGTAAGAGGGGCGGATGTCCATTACATATAAGGTTGAGTTGAAAGTCTGAGTTCCAACCTTTATGGGGATATCCACTTCCCCGTGCACCATACTCTTTGAGCCATCAAATGCTCTCACGACTATGTTACTGGGTTTCAACGTTAATCCTTCGCAATCTAGTCTGTCGAGAGCTTTCTTCGATAAAACATTCAAAGACGAGCCAGTGTCCACCAAGACATGGGCCAGAGTTGTTCCTCTATATTCCACAGAGACATGCAGTGCCTCGTTGTGCTTTCTTCCCTTTTGTGTCAGATTAGCATCCGAGAAGCCTAGACCGTTATCCGCTGTCAGACTGGCCACACAATCTTGAAATTGGTTAGCAGACGTCTCTTGAGGCACGTGGGTTGTCTTCAGAAACTTCACCAGAGCTTCCGCATGTGTCTCGGAGCACAGTAACAATGCCAGCATGGAGATTTTGGAGGGAGTTTGCCCCAACTGTTCAACTACGTCGTAGTCGCTCTTCTTTATTATTCTCAGGATCTCCTCCATTTCCTTCTTGGAAGCTTCGGGAATAGTCAGTGGTTGAGCCTTCGTCCGGACAAGCTCTTCTTGAATACTTTTTCCTCGGGTTTCAGAAGTAGAAGTGTTGGTAGGGATGATAGCAGGGGTTGTATTGTCTTTGTCATTAGGAGCACTTGTAGATACGATTATTGGTACAAAGGTAACCTTTAGAACAGCCACGGGTCTAAAATCACCTTTGGAGGGGCAATTTTTGGAGAGAAGATTCTACCGCTTCGGGTAATCTTATTGGTTTCGGTAATATTGCTAATGTTGGAGTCTTCTTCTTTGGAGTTTATTTCTTCGGCGGCCAGCCCATCTTGTTTGATGCCATGGTAGTAGATGTCTCCACCGTAATTCCATGATACTGTTTTGTCTGATTCATACGGGATCGGCCCGGGCATTGTGATTATAAGAGGAGTAGTTTTTAGAACCGATGTAATCCTAACGGGTCTTTTGGATACCCTGGAAGGATTGGCGAAGATGGTTATGATTGAAACGTCTTCAACAGGAATAGGTGAAACATAAGTACTTTCAAACAGAATCTCTTTGTTGTCTACCAAGCGTTGAATGCATGTCTTCAACAAAGGGCATGCAATTGGTGAGGATAAACAGATATGGCAGTCTTCATTATAACCTAGGAATATACCGACTTTCAACAAGTTTATCTTAATGATTGGGAGTGGAGTCACGAGTTCATCAAATGTGGTAACGAACCAATCTTCTTCAATTGCATTGGTGTTGTGACCATGCCTTGGCATAGGAGCAGAAATGACGTTTGGTTTCTCGGGTGCATCAAACTCAATCTCTTTTGCATCTATAAGATCTTGAATCTTGTTTTTCAGGGCCCAACAATTGTTGGTGTCATGACCCGGACTTTCGAAATGATATGCGCAGCGGGCATTTGGGTGATAATAAGGGGATGCAGTGTTGGGGTTCTTTGGAGCTTCCTTCAGAGTTATCAAATTAGATTTCAGAAGATGTGGTAAAACCTGGGCTAGAGTCATATTGATTTTGGTGAATTTCCGGACTGGCCTTTCCATCCTCGGTTGATTACCTCTTGGTTGATCAGATGTGGGCTTTGGGATCATAACAGCTCCTACCATTGGTCGGCGTTCAGCTTTCCTTTGGTTCCTTTATGGGTAGACAGCAGACACCTCCTTCTTCCCAGTGACAGACTTTCTCACAGCTGTAGAGGCAGACGAATCCTTCTAAATCTTTCCACTTTTTATGCCAGCTTCCACCCTCTCTCCGGTTAGTATTAACTCAGTAAATCCAGCAGATGAGCTTCCAATCAGATGGTTGAAGAAAGGGCCCGATAGAGTGCCTAAGAACATATCCATCAACTCCCTTTCAGACAGAGGGGGTTGAACTCTCCCAGCTAGATCTCTCCATTTCCACGCGTAATCCTTGAAACCCTCATTTGAAACCATAGCCATACTCTGAAGTTGAGTATGGGTAGGCGCCAAATCTGTGTTATACTGGTATTGCTTATAGAAAGTTGTGGCAAGATCTTCCCAGTTGTGGACGTCTGCCCTTTCCAATTGGTAAAACCAATTGAGTTGTGTTCCCGATAGGCTATCTTGGAAAAAATGCACCCACAAGTCTTTATCGACGAAATGCGGCTGGATCTTTCTTACATATGATCGGAGGTGCATCTTAGGACATGACACCCCATCATACTTTGCAAACAACGGCACTTTGAACTTCGGTGGGATCACAATCCCCGACACTAGTCCCAATTCTTCAAAGTCTAGACCCGGTACCCTTTGTATTTCCATAGTGTTCAAGGGTTCTTCAAGATGTCTGTACTTATCATCTGCCAGAGGATACTGTTCTTCGGAGTAGTCTTCCTCTTCTTCCTCTTCTTCAGATTCTGACGGAACCGATGTTTCCTTTTCCTTCATCATAGGTTGTTGCGAAATTCAAGGTTCTTCTAGTCTGTCCCTGAAACCTTCTCCCCATGATTACAACACCGGTTGGTTTTTTCTCTTTCTTCTTCTTTTCTTTGGCCAATAGAGTCTTCAACTCCTCTTGTCCTTTGGCCAGGGTTGTGAGTAATTGTTGAAACTACGTGTTTTGAGCTTGAAGATCTTTGATTGTCTGTTCGAGATCCATCTTACTGAAATAAACAGTAGAGAGACGAGGAAACTCGTTGTAAAAGACCTGTTTATGTTATGATGAATGATATGTGCATATGTAATGTTTTCAAGGATCTTTAAAGATTCAAGTTCGTTTTAGACAAAAAAGAAACACACGTTATATTAATAAGATAAATTTTGAGTACAACAATGCCCCTTGGGCAAAATAATAAACTCTCTAAGATAAAAAGGTGGTGCGCATCCTCTTCGGTGCAATGTAGGCATTTAGAGTCTGCTCTTTACGAAGTAGCCTAGTGAGTTTCGAAACCTTCTTCTCGCTTACGTAGAATTGGGCTTCGGAAGCATCACGCTCCCCTTTGAGCTGTATCCAATCCCTTTGTAGGTCTTAAAGAGATGTGGGCATGTCAGGATGTAGGAGAGTTTATGGAACTTCTCCTTCCTTAACAGGCTCAATGATTATCGGGAGAATGGAAGGATAGGGCATCATAAGACTTTGAGCGCGGGTTCGTACCCACTTGAGGTAAGGCTCAAGAGGGATGGAATTCTTGTGTCCCAAAGTCTTTCTATCCACCTTGTTTAGTATCCTCCATGCTCAGATGAATCTCTGGCGAAGACCTTGATTGTCATTGTCGTAGTCGAATACCAAGCCTTGAATCAGCATCTCATGCGGGCCATCCCTTCAGGCATAACCAAATTGTCTTAGAGCTAAGCATGGGTTGTACGTGATGCCTCCCCTAATGCCAAGTAGAGGGACATTAGGGAATTCCCCACAACGGTCAATAATGATAACACTCTCCTTGGATCGAGAGCACCAATGAATATCTGAATGTTTGAGCGTCATTAACCTTTGTGACCACCTTAATCCTTGTTCGTTCCTTAAGACTGATTTTGGAAGATGAGAAATAAACCATCTTACCAGGAGGGGGTGTAACACATAAGGACACGTCTTTTCCTCATTGTACGAGTGTGAAAAGAGTGTAGGATATCCTCTAGCAATGTAGGTACCGGATTGCGTGACATGAAGATTTTGATGACATTCACATCTATGAGTTGGTCAGGATTGGGGAACAAGACCATCCCATAGATAAGAAGGGCCATAATTTCTTCAAAAGCTTGCAAGTCTAGGGAATTCCAACAGCTTTGGGCTTTCTCAAACATAAACTTTGCTAGGAAGCCTTTGACACCACTCCTAGTTTCCCAATGAGTTGTGACATCAGATGAGTGCAAGTGCAGAACTTGAGCAATCTCTTCTGGATTTGGGTCTCTTTCCGTACCATTGAAAGGTATTTGATTGAGAACGGAAATCCTCAAATGTTAAGATAATTCTTCCAAAGTAGGCACAAGCTGGTAGTCGGGAAATGTGAAGCAATGGTGCAAAGGATCAAAGAACTGAAAGAGCACCTTTATCATATCATCCTCTGTGTTGGAGGT
This sequence comes from Vicia faba, assembly GCA_948472305.1. Lineage (NCBI taxonomy): Eukaryota > Viridiplantae > Streptophyta > Magnoliopsida > Fabales > Fabaceae > Vicia > Vicia faba. The sequence continues at coordinate 853,925,060 of OX451741.1, forward strand.
GACCAAGTTGAGTAGACGACCATGCCTTTCGGTGAATGGAGAATTCCCAGGGATCCTTGAAGCTAGCTCCTTGAGTTTTGGAGGAATTCTTACAAGGTTGACTTGGATAGTTTTCCTGCTAAGTGAATCCATATCCTACAAAACAAGAACAAAGATGAATCTCCAAAATCCTTGAAATGGTTAGTGGATGCATATGATGCTCATTATGTCCATGATGTTATGTACAAGTATGTATATACAATCAAAACAAACAAGTTCTTAGTTTAGGCTTGCATGGGGTTTTATAGGTAAGTACCCTCTTGAAGTTTAGTTAGCTCAACGTGTCCTAGTAATAGTAACCGGGTTCTAAGGAGCTCAATATCACCGGATTGTTTCCTTTTGTCATTGTTTCAGCTCGAGCCTCTTTAATGGCGACCGAAATATCCCAAGAAGCCAACCCTTAATGAGTGTAGTATCGAGTATCTACCAACTTCGGACTGCACCAAAGCCGGTCATCTCACTACGCCCTAAAGGCCAAGTTGGTCAAGTAAAGGTTCTAAAAGTTTGTTAGTGCTTCATGACATCACTTAGCGGCCCCGTATTCTCTTTGATTAACTCAAAGGCTACTGGTACCCACAAATATGTCACACTAACATAGTTATTGCTTAAACCATGTCGGTATACCCTGCACAGTTTCCACAATGTATTGCTATTTACCTATAATGTTTCCCAAATCCGGGTGGAGGATTCAAACCCAAATAAAGAACCATAATGTAAAGAAAACAAATCAAACAATTTAAGCAAGTAAATGTGATCTAGCCCTAAGGTAACCCCACTTTTTCTCAGAGTTCCCCAGCAGAGTCGCCAATTCTGTGATACGGTGGGAGAACTGACTTGAGTTTTTGCGTTTGTGTTTGCAAATGTTGCGGTTTAGCAAGAGTCGCCACCGACTTTTCTTTTATCCAAAAGGAAAGGTGAAAAATCACAGGAAAGACCTTTGAGATGTTTTCTTGAGTTCGGGGGGTAGATTATGAAAAGGGAAGGTATTAGCACCCTCTTCATCCATGGTTTTCCATGGGCTCTTAGTTACTTGCTAGATCAACTTGCTTTCGTTTGTTTTAAAATGTGTTTGGTGTGGTTTTGAAAGTATTTTGTAAAAGAGGCCCTTTGTTTAGGCAATCTTTGTAATGATTCTCGTTCATAATAATGTATACAAAGATGTTTGCCTTTTTGAAAACGTTTTCAATGTTTGTTTGGAAATGTGTGTGTTTGTTTTTGAAAATAGCAAGGATATTTGTTTGAAGATAGAGCAAGTAACTAGAAGCAATCTACCTACTCAAATGTCTTTCTTAGGCCTTTTCTATTCTTTTGACATTGTTTTCTTACCATTGATTTGGTAAACAACCCTATCTTTGGATGTAAACGGGACGGGCGCGGGTCATTGTATAACCATGATTAGCAATGTTGCAAAGTATCTTAGCATTTCGAGGGACTAAGATCATTTTTGTAAGGCAACTTAGAATAGCGTCATCGAGGGACTATGATCTTTTGATTTTGTTTATTTTACCAAGATACTTTGCATGCATAATATGGCTATTTTTGTATAAGGCAACCAAGTGGAGAAACCCTAAGGGTGCTTGTGTGCAAGTGTGTTTGATTGCATGCTTTTGTCTTTGATTTTTTGGTGGTCTATTTATTGATTTTATCTTGCATTTACATTTGAAAGCGATAAATTATAGAAATGTAAAGTCCTACGTTATTACAACATTTAGGGGGTGGGGTACAAATTTATGAATGGGGAGTACCAGCGAGAAAAATAAAGAAAATAACAAGGGGAAGAAAGAAAGAAAAAAGAAAAGGATCAGCGTGCTGCTGAAAGGAAGTCAGAAGTTCTGACCCTGGCCTACTGCAGAATAGCAACCCGTTAGTGAAAATGTATAGGTCAGAGGTTCTGACCCTGGTACGCTATAAAACAGAAACCTGTTAGTGAAAATGTATGAGGTCAGAGGTTCTGACCCCACTGGGAACATAGTAATTTTCAAAAGTTCTGATATTACTGATAACAAAACAGGCCTCAGAAGGGTTGGCGGCACTGTCAGAACTTGGTCTCCCTCTATGCTAGTCAGAACATCTGCAATTTGGTTATTTCTCCACAAAACAGAAGACATGCCTAGGACAGTTTCAGCAGGTGTCATAGTGTTTCAGAAATCAGAACCGAAAATCAGAGGCAAGTTCTGAACTGATTCATTCTCTACTTAAGCATACAAATGCGTGAAAACCTCATAATGTGTACAACATCAGAAGCATGATATCTACATTGTGTTTTTGAGCATGCAAATCTGGTGATGTTTAAGCAATATGGTGAGAGTCAGTAGATGCTTACCTTGCAGCTGGAAGAAGTTATGTGAACTGGAGTTAGTCTTAACTCTGATGATATTCTGAACAGGTTCTTTGAATGGATGGATGAAGGGTATATAGTAGTATGAATACAAAAGTTATGGTAGTTTCCAACGTTTGGGTCAGAAACTGTATGGGTGTTTTTTTTTAGTTAAGAAATATTTTGAGAACAAATGGAGTTTGAAAGTAGGGGATTCAAAGTTAATGGTTTGTATGCTGTGTTTACAGTTTTTTTTGAAACTCTGGGAATTTTGGGAAGAGATTAAAGACTTTTCTTTCTCAAAAAATTTCTGTCTCTTTTCAACAATTTTTCCGGGGTCCTTTCTCAGTGGCCAATGGTGTTTTATTTATAGGCAAAGCTTTGTGGGTTTTAAAATGTCAAGTGGTGCCAATATCATGCACTAGATGCTGACTTACTCTTGAAGAAAGTTCAAAAAAGGTTGTGATGATTGACAGCTTTTAGCCTAGGTTGGGTTAGTAAGCAAGGATTAAGGAAAAGTGACACCCATGAGCGAAAAGTAGCGCATGAACCCATACCTAAATCTGTACAAAGGTTTTTTTATGCTACACGTGGAGAGACCCTTTGGACAAAGAATCAAAAGTGGTTGTGAGCATTAATGAGCATTAAATGGTGATGGGATTTGTCAAAATCAGAAATCTTGTAATATGAGATTTGCATCATTACTTAAATCTGAGCCAGAAGTTCCACTTCAGTGTAGTCTAGGACAAAGTAACCAAGTTATTATCTTGATATCCTACTGCCTTAGCCAGTTCTGAGGGATCCTTAGGCTTTCCAACATGTTCTGAAAGAGCCTTCAGACTTTGCTATCACGTTTTATAATCTTCTATTCTTACCTTGGCAGATTCTGACTGAGCTTGCGTAGCTGCTGAAGAGACACATTATGACTGAAGGTTATGTGCTGAGCTAAGCTTACAACTTCTAACTGAAGGTTATGTGCTGAGCTAAGCTTGCAACTTCTGACTGAAGGTTCTGTGTTGAGCTAAGCTTGCAACTTCTGACTGAAGGTTCTGTGTTGAGCTAAGCTTGCAACTTCTGACTGCTTCTGCCTGGAGGTTGGTTCAGAAGTTCTGAAGTGTCATTTTTTCTTAAATACTTAGAAAAATCCCAAGTATTTAGACATTTGGTTTTTCCATAGTAAATTTGACTTTTTAACTTTAGATGGAACAAACTTCCTATTTCAACATGTTTTGATGAAATGTGATTTTTGAGATTTGATTTTGATCAAGAGGTCAAAGTTTGGCCTTTCAGCGTAAATGACCATTTTGCCCTTGGGAGTGGTCTTCATGAAAAAATTTGTAATTCAAAGCTTGGGATTGGATGGAAGTAAACCTGAGGATCTAGGGTGATTTCTTGAGAAATATGAGGGCAAATTTTGGGGTACAACAAAGGTCTCAAGTTGTCTTTAACTGGGATAGAAATCTTAGTGTCGATTTGACTAAATCTGGGAAAGTCCTTAAATTAACTTTGACTGGCATGGTAATCAGGAGGATCTTAGTAGCGATTCAACTGACCCAGACGAAAGTCTTGGTATCTCTTCCACCGAATTAGTGAGTAGAGAGATCTTGGATTAACTTTGACTAGCATAGTAATCAGGAGAATCTTAGTAGCGATTCAACCGACCCGGACGAAAGTCTTGGAATCTCTTCCAATGGAATAGTGAGAAGAGAGATCTTGGATTAACTTTGACTGGCATAGTAATCAGGAGAATCTTAGTAGAGATTCAACCGACCCAGACGAAAGTCTTGTGAGGACATCTTCTTGAAGAAAATGTTGAAATAGCCGTAGCTTGTTGATTTGGTCTTTTCCTTGAAAGGTAAAGAGTTAGTCGTATGCAATGTCATGATGTATGAAATGCATTGTGATGGTGTTCTCAAAATAAGTGAGATTGTGTTGTATGCAATATGTATGTGCATGCCATGATGTATGGTGAATGGAGATGACTATAGTGGGGATTTACTTCTTCCTGTTTGCGAATATTCTGCCGGGGAGAGGCTCTGCTTGAGAATATCTCTGCGGGGGAATAGCTCTGTTTGAGAGAAGAGATGTTTTGCTGGAAGATTTTTCCAATTCGGGGAAATAAACTCCGCCGGGGGATGAACTCCCGTAGCTAGAGAAATAAAATCTGTTGGGGATTGAGCTTCTGTATTCAGAGAAATAAACTCTGCTCAGGAGAAAACTTTATGAACCGCTTGCGATTATAAAATTCGGCTGGGGAATATAGATATCAGCTCTCTAAGGGAACTTTGCTGGGGAAAGTAACTCCTGTTTGGGGAAGCTGCGTTCAAAACTCTTGGTTTCCTCTACTCTGTGGGGAGCATAGACGTCACAGGGTCGCATGTAATGGTGACCTTGTTTCAAAACTGTACCTGCCCTTGTGCCTGCTGGAAGGAGTAACTGTCGGAATTGACATGGTTTTTTAGTTTGTGCCCCTGTTCCTTAAGTTATAAGCAATTGTCTTTCTGTTTCTTATTCAAATATTTGTGAATAGCAATCATGTTCAAATGCATATGTCAAGAATAAATCATTGGACGTTTTTGCAAAACAAAACAAAAAAAGAAAAACAAATGGTTTTGTAAAAATGACTTGTATTAATTTCGAAGTTGGCCTATAACAGGCGTTTTTGTACAAGGAGGTTGATGCTCTAGTAAGAGAACGCCGCCGTGAAAATGAAAGTTATACAATATTGTGTACAAAGAGAAGAAAACAGCTATGTGTAATAACCCCATTGAGTTTCAATTCTGTTATGTCCACTATGTCTTCGATCGTCTCATCACTTTGCTACTTGTCCGAAGCTGACTGGATTGATCGGTGTCGTTTGAGCTTGATAGTTAATGCAGAAGTCTGGTCGTAAGGTGATCCAATGGGACATAGTGATACGCTTTAAATCCCTAACTTTTTCCTGGACCGCCCTTTCGGGTTTTCAGTCCACCGGGATACCCTTTTTTGCCCAAGCCGCCTTTTCAAGTTTTCGACTTGCCGGGTGTACAATTTTTTTGTTTTCATCCCTAAATTTTGCCCGAACCTTTTTGGTTCGCCGGGAAGCCCTTATTTTTGCCTAGGTCAGTCAACCTAGCGGGTGTTATTTATGCATAGTATCTTTTCACTATGTCCGCATTGACAAGGTGAGGAAGGTCATCACCGTCCATGGTGGTCAGAATCATGGCTCCACCAGAAAATATGCTTTTGATCACAATTGGCCCTTCATATGTGGGAGTCCATTTGCCCCTGGGATCCCCTTGCGGCAGTATGATGCGCTTGATCACTAGATCCACGACTTGATATACTTGACTTCTGACCTTTTTGTTGAAAGCTTTGATCATCCGTTTTTGATACATTTGACCATGACAGACAGCAGTAAGTCTCTTTTCATCAATCAGATTCAGTTGATCAAGTTGAGTCTGGATCCAATCATCTTCATTCAGACTTACATCCTTCATGATTCTCAGAGAAGGGATCTGAACCTCAATAGGCAGGATAGCCTCCATACCATATACCAGAGAGTAGGGTGTCGCCCTTGTCGATGTTCGCGTGGAGGTGCAGTACCCGTGAAGAGCAAATGGTAACATCTCGTGCCAGTCTTTGTATGTCACCTTCATCTTCTGTATGATTTTCTTAATGTTCTTGTTAGCAGCCTCCACAACTCCATTCATCTTTGGCCGGTAAGGGGAAGAATTATGATGCTTGATCTTGAACTGTTTACAGAGTTCGGTGATTATCGTATTATTGAGATTTGTACCATTGTCAGTGATGATTCTCTCTGGTACACTATACTGACAGATCAGGGTATGCTTGATAAATCGTGCCACAACGCTCTTGGTAATAGTAGTAAAAGAGGCATCTTCCACCCACTTCATGAAGTAATCAATAGCCACCAGGATAAAGCGATGCCCAATGGAAGCGGTAGGTCTAATCTCTTCGATCATGTCAATACCCCACATTGCAAAGGGCCAAGGAGCCGTCAAGATGTTCAAAGGAACCGGAGGTACATGCACCTTATCAGCATAGATCTAGCATTTGTGACAAGTCTGGGAATGTTGGTAGCAGTCTGCTTCCATAATAGACTAATAATATCTTGCCCGTAGGATCTTTTTAGCCAAGGTATGTCCACTCGAATGGGTTCCGAAGACATCTTTGTGTAAATCTGTCATAATCCTCTCCGCTTCGCTCTTGTCTATGCACCGAAGTAGAGTAGAGTCATGGTTGCGCTTGTAGAGGATTCCATTACTGAGGAAGAATTTCGTGGCGAACCTTCTCAGAAACTTCTTATCATTGACAGATGCCCCCTCGGGATACTCTTGAGCCTCGAGATATCTCTTCACTTCATAGAACCGAGGTTTGTCTGCTACTCCTTCTGTGTCGATCTCATAGGAGTATGTTGGTTCATCCATCCTCTCAATAGTGATTCGAGGAGCCTCGTTGTCCCACCTGACCTTGAACATATAATACATGGTAGCTAGCGCGTCCGCTAACTGATTCTCCTCTCCTGGAAAATGTTCAAATGTTACCTCCTCAAAGTGTGGAAGCAATGTCAGCACGTTCTCTTTGTACGGGATGAGATTCGGGTGCTTCGTATCCCACTCTCCTTTGATCTGACTTATTACCAAGGTTGAATCCCTGAAAATGCTCAAGAACTTGATCCTCGGGTCAATAGCAGTTTTGAGACCCATGATGCATGCTTCATACTCTGCCATGTTGTTGGTACAATTAAAGCATAGTCGGGCAGTGAAAGGAGTATGATAGCCCTCGGGGGATATGATTAAAGCACCAATGCCATTACCGAGTGCATTCGAAGCTCCGTCAAAAACCATAGTCCATTGGGATCCTTCTTCAGGTCCTTCATCCGGTCCAGGTTCTTAATAGTCAGTCCCTAGCATAATATTCTCGTCCGAGAACTCAAAATTCATGGACTGGTAGTCATCCACGGCCTGATGAGCCAAATGATGAGCTAATACACTCCCCCTGATTGCTTTATGGGTCGTGTATTGGATATCATATTCGGTCAAGATCATTTGCCATCTTTCTATTCTTCCGGAGAGAACAGGCTTCTCGAAGATGTACTTGATCGGATCCATCTTAGATATCAGCAAAGTAGTGTGGGTCAACATATACTATCTCAGTTGGCGAGCAGCCCATGCCAAAGCGTAACAAGTTTTCTCGAGCAGTGAGTATCTTGTCTCACAGTCGGTAAACTTTTTGCTAAGGTAGTATATTGCATGCTCTTTTCGACCAGACTCGTCATGCTGCCCTAGCACACACACTATTGAATTGTCTAACACTGTTAAGTACATTATCAAAGGTCTTCCTTCAATTAGAGGCATCAGAATTGATGGTTCTTGAAGGTATTCCTTGATTCTTTCAAAGGCATACTGGCATTCATCGTTCCATTTTACAACTTGATCTTTCTTCAGGAGTTTGAAGATTGGCTCACAAGATGCAGTTAAATGGGAAATGAATCTGGCAATGTAGTTTAGGCATCCCAAAAAGCCTCTGACCTCCTTCTCAGTGCGAGGAGTCGGCATCTCTTGTATAGCCTTTACTTTTGCAGGGTCTACCTAAATGCCCTTGTCACTGACAATGAAACCTACCATTTTTCCAGACCTTACCCCAAAGGTGCACTTGTTTAGATTCAACCTCAACTTGTACGTCTTCAAACTATCAAACAACATTTGTAGATGATCAAGGTGCTCTTCCTCGGTTTGAGACCTGGCTATCATTTCATCCACATATACCTCTATCTCATGGTGAATCATGTCATGAAATAAGGCGACCATAGCTCGCTGATAGGTTGCCCGACATTCTTTAATCCAAACGGCATCACTTTATAGAAGAAAGTGCCCTATTGCGTGACAAAGGTCATCTTCTCCATATCTTTAGGTGCCATCTTGATCTGATTGTAACCAGAGAAACCATCCATAAAAGAAAAGATCTTATGTTGCACAGTGTTGTCAACTAGAACGTCAATATGGGGGAGAGGAAAGTCATCTTTAGGGCTCTCCCTGTTCAAATCTCTGTAGTCCACACACATCCGTACCTTACCGTCTTTTTTAGGAACTGGCACCATGTTGGCAACCCATTGGGGGTAAGAGGTGACAGCTAAGAACCCACCGTTGAACTGCTTCATAACCTCTACTTTGATCTTTTCTAACATTTCAGGGCGCATGCAACGGACCTTCTGCTTTACCGGAGGGTAATCTTCTTTAGTTGGTAGTCGGTGAACCACAATATCCGTATCCAGTCCTGGCATGTCCTTATATGACCAGGCAAAGATCTCGATATAGTCATGCAACATTTGTATCAACCGTTGTTTGACATTAAGCTCCAGATTTGCATCGATCTTGATTTATTTTATGTCTACCTCTGTGCCCAATTTTATCGTCTCAACTGGCTCTTCATGAGGTTGTATAGCCCTCTCTTCCTGCTGTAATAGTCTAGCGAGTTCTCCAGGTACCTCACAATCTTCCTCACCTTCGTCCTTGGCTTGGTTGATCGGATTTTTGAAGTTATAACTGGAAATAGCGGAACTGTTATCAATGGGATCCAGAGTGGATATGGATCTGCAGTTCGATATGTGAGTATGTGTAAGAGCATAGTTGTATTGATAAAGTAAAAAGCAGAAAAGAAAAACAGAGAGCGCAAAATTTGTATGCAAAATGTTCAATGCTTTATTAATGCCATATGAAAGTGAAACATAATAACCCTCACAAGTAAACCGATGTGCCCCGGGTAAGAAACATGGCCATAAAGTTATATTGTTTATTAAATATCTAAAAAACAAGAAAGACAATTACTTTTGAACAAAAGTAATAGGTAGAAAATCCTTTCCGTCCAGTTACTAGATCCACCGTTGGTAGTATGGAAGATCCAGCTATCCATGTCATTGTCACTGTCTCCGTCTTCTACTGCATTGACCCCGTGATTACTGATGCGTAGGGGAGGTTTTCCAGAAGGAGCATGTCGAACAGCCCTTTGAGCCCCTGAAGAGAAACCCAAACCAAATTTATCAGACTTGTACGAAATATCAGGGAGTTGACCCCAGATGGTAGACCCACCTTCTTCAATAACAACTTTTTCATCCTTGAGAGAGGCCATCTTCAAGGGAGGTCTGGTGATCTTCGACACATTGGTAACGGTTTCAGTTGTAGCCAGAGTCTGAGGTACCTCTTCGAAATTCTGGCACGGAGTCTCGATGAACTCACCCTCCATTTCCACATATCTAAGTGAATTTAGGTGACTGGCCATGTATTCTTCTTTGCTGCGTACAATGACAATTCTCCCTTTGACCGGGTATTTCATCATTTGATGTAGGATGGATGTAACAGCTCCATCCCCGTGTATCCAAGGGCGGCCCAACAGACAAGAATAAGATGGCCTGATATCCATCACATAGAAGGTAGAGCCGGAAGTCTGAGAACCAACCTTGATGGGGATGTCCACTTCCCCGTGCACCATTCTTTTTTATCCGTCAAAAGCCCTCACTACAATATTGTTGGGCTTTAAAGTCAAGCCTTCACAGTCTAGTCTATCCAGAGCATTCTTAAGTAGCACATTTAATGATGATCCAGTATCTACAAGGACATGGGCCAAAGTGGTGCCCTTGCATTTGATAAGACATGCAACACATCATTATGCTTCCTCCCTCTAGGGGTCAAATCGGCATTAGAAAAGCCCAAACCGTTATCGGCCGTCAAACTAGCCATACAATCTTCAAATTGATCAACAAAAGTTTCCTGAGGCACATGGGTAGTTTTCAGAAACTTCACCAAAGCCTTTGCATGAGCTTCGGAGCACAACAGTAAGGCTAGCATAGAGATCTTTGAAGGGGTCTGCCCCAGCTGTTCGACCATGTTGTAGTCGCTTCTCTTGATAATTTTCATAATTTCTTCCATCTCTTTCTTGGAAGCCTCTGGAATATATACTTACTGCGTCTTCATCTGGACAGGCTCAATCAATATGTCTTTTCCCCAAGTCTCGGTCGACTCGGTGATAGGAGTGTCAGTAGGAGTAATCAAAGGAACTGCAATAGTAGTAGGAGCAGGAACAAAAGTAGGAATAATCACAGGACCAGTAACAGCTTTCGGAGGAGAAATCTCAGGGGAGAACACTCTTCCTCTTCTTGTTATTTTGTTGGTTCCAATAATGTTGACAATGTCGGGATCAACATTCGCAGAAACTTGGTCTTCATCAGCCAGCCAATCTTGTTTGACACCATGGTAGTAGACGTTGCCCCCATAGTTCCAAGGGACGGTTTTATCAGAGGAGTACGGGATTGGCCCTGGTGTAGTGATTATCAGCGGAGTAATCTTCGGAACAGATGTAATCCTGACGGGTCTTTTGGTGGAGACCCTGGGAGGATTGGCGAAAATGGTTATTATCAAAATATCCTTGCACATAATGGTTGGAACGGGAGTCTTCTCAAACAAAATCTCTCCAACATCCATTAGGCGTTGAACACCTTCCTTTAACAAATGACAACCAGTCGGTAGAGATAAACAGAAGTGGCACCCTTCTCCATAACCCGAAAATAAACCAGCCTTCAACAAGTTCCACTTAATGGTTATAAGCGGAGTAGAAAGCTCTTCAATAGTAGTAACAAACATATCATCTTCAATGGCGTTAACACCACAACCATGCTTGGGCATAGGAGTAGTGATAACATTTGTCATCTCAGGGGCGTCAGACTCAATTTCCTTCGCCTCGAGAAGGTATTGTACTTTGTTTTTCAAAGCCCAACAGCCATTTGTATCATGACCTGGACTTTCCGAATGATAAGCACAACGGGCATTTGGATTATAGCGGGGGGAGGTAATGTTGGGATTCTTCGGCGCTTCCCGCAAGGTTACCAGATTGGATCTCAACAGATGGGGAAAAACTTGGGCTAGAGTCATATTTATCCGGGTGAATTATTTTATTGGCCTTTCTGTTATCTGCTGATTATCCCTCTGTGTAGGCTTAGGAATCACGACAGCCCCTACTGTTGGACGGTGTTCAGTTCTGTCCTGACTTTGCTGATGGTGCACTGCACTAACCTCTTTCTTCCCAGCGAATGGTTTTCTCACGGCACTGGAGGATGTGTCCTTTTGGATTTTCCCACTCTTAATTCCAGCTTCCACTCTCTCCCCTATCAAGATTAATTCAGTGAAGCCGGCTGAGGAGCTTCCAATTAGATGATTAAAGAAAGAACCATACAGGGTACCCAGAAACATGTCCACTAACTCCCTATCAGACAGGGGAGGCTGGACTCTTCCTGCCAAGTCCCTCCACTTCTGAGCGTAGTCTTTGAAACCCTCACTCGAACCCATAGCCAAACTTTGGAGTTGATTACGGGTGGGAGCAAGGTCTGCATTGTAGTGATACTGCTTATAAAAAGCAGCGGCCAGGTCTTCCCAATTATGAATTTTGGCCCTCTCTAGTTGATAGAACCAATCTAACTGAGTTTCGGATAGACTTTTCTGAAAGAAATGGACCCATAAGTCTCTGTCAGCAATGTGAGGTTGTATCTTCCTCACATAAGATCGGAGGTGCATCTTGGGACACGAAACCCCGTCATACTTAGCAAACACTGGTGCCTTGAACTTTGGTGGAATAACAATCCTAGATACCAAACCTAGCTCTTTAAAGTCCAGCCCGGGCACTTTCTGAATCTCCATTGCGCTCAGACGCTCTTCCAGCTGTTTGTACTTCTCATCAGCCAGAGGATATTGCTCTTCATTGTAATAAGTGTCATTATCAGATTCCCCCAGACTAGGGTCTTACTATCTTGTCTCACCCTCTTGGTTCTCTCCTTCCTTGGATGAAGAGGTCAGATCAACCATTTGCTTCAACGGTCCCTTGAATCTTCTTCCCAGATTTACCACACCAGCTGTCCTTCTTGGCTTCTTAGCCTTGTCTTTAACAATCAGGGCTTTCAGTTCCTCCTGCCCTTTGGCTAGAGCCATGATCATCTGTTGGAATTGTTCATTCTGAGTCTGTAAGTATTTCATAGTTTGTTCGAGAGCCATTTCTTGTTGAAATAAACAGCGAAGAAGATGAGAAACCTGTTATGAAACATGTTTATGCATTGATATGTATGACATGTGTATGCAATGATTTCAAGGACCTTATTAGATTCAAGCTCTTTTAAACAAAACAAAAAGAAAAACCTTTTATTAGTAAGTTTTTAAAGAAACAAAAGATTACATAAGGATAAACATTAAAAGGAAATTCCTAAGTCTCCCATGGGCGCCTCCTCTTGGTGTTGAGGTAGGTGTTGAGGTTCCTCTCTTCATTAAGTTGTTTTGTTAATTCCAACACCTTCTTCTCACTTGCATAGAATTGAACCTCAAAAGTATCCCGTTCTTCCTTGAGCTGGATCCAAGACTTTTGCAGCTCTTCGAAGTTGGTTGGCATATCAGGATGGAGAATAATATGGGACTCGCCCCTTTGAACAATAGGTTCTAAGATCACCAGTAAGATGGAATCGTATGGCATCATAAGACTTTGGGCTCGATCTCTCACCCATTTTAGGTAAGGTTCCAAAGTGATGGATTTATTACGCCCCAAAGTCCTACTACCAGTCTTCTTAACAATGCCCCAAGAGCGGATGAATCTCTGACGATAATTATGCAAATCATCTGAGTAGTTGAACACAATACCCTGGATGAGCATATTTGGTGGACCATCTCTTCGTGCATAGCCAAACTGACGTAGTGATAAAAAAGGATTGTAGGTGATGCCTCTTCTAATGCCCAGGAGTGGCACATTAGGAAAATCTCTGCAACGATCAATAAAGGAAATGTCCTCTTGAGAGCGAGGACACCAATAGATGTCGGAGTGAGAGAGAGAGAGAGACATTATTCTTTGACTCCACCTTAAGCCTAAATCATTTTGCATTACTGACCGAGGAAGGTGCGAAATAAACCACCTATATAGCAGAGGGATGCAACACATAAGAGTTCCTCGCTTCTTCAGAGTACGAGTATGGAGAGAATGTAGGATATCCCCGAGAAATGTAAGAACCGGATTGTGAGTAAGAAAGATGTTGATGGAATTCACATCTATAAGTTGATCTGAATTAGGAAACGGGACCAACCCATAGATCAAGAGGGCTAACACATCTTCGAAGGCATGATAGCTCATAGCATCCAGGAAAATCTGAGCTTTCTTCATCAGGAAATTTACAAGGAGACCCTTAACTCCACTTCTTTTTCCCAATTGGCCTCAATGTCAGATGGTTTCAAGTGCAAATCTACGACAACATTTTTAGAAGCTGGGTATTATTCTAAACTAGTGAAAGGTACTCTATCCAATATAGGTAAACCAAGTAACTTAGAGAATTCTTCCAGCGTAGGTACCAGTTGATAATCGGGGAATTTGAAGCAATGGTGCTTAGGGTCGAAGAACTGGAATAAGACACTCATCAAACCTTTGTCAAACCCGGTGGTAACCAAACTGAGCAAGTGACCATGTATTTTGTGGAATGATGAGTCCTCGGGGACTTTCAAGACTAACTCCTTGAGCTTATGAGGAACTTCTGTGAAGTGAATCCGGATGGTTTTTCTGCGACCTGAATTTATATCTTACAAAACAACCAAGAGGTAAATCCAACAAGTACTTGAAATGATTAGTATGTATGAATGTCATGATGCTTATGATGTCATGATTATGCTAAAAATCACAGATAAACACAAGAAAATCACACAATAGACCTTAGGTTCAAAGGCTTGCATGAGTTTTTAAGGTATGTACCCTCTTGAATGTTCGGTTGGCTCAACCTGTCCTATTAATAGTAATCGGGTTCTAAGGATCCTCAATATCACTGACCTTCCCTTCAGAAATTGTTTCAGCTCCGCACCGAAGTATTGCGGCTAAAAAATCCTGAAATTCCAGCCTCAATGAGTGTAGTATAGAGTATCAACCAATCTTTGGTTGGAACCAAAGCTGGTTATCCCACTACTTCCTAATGGCTATGATGAGTCAATTAAAGGTTTTAAGGGTCAGTTAGCGCTTAGTGACACTATGAGGAAGCCTAATGTTATCCTTAACTTACTCAAGGAACATTAGTACAATCCAAAGTATCACGCTAACGTAGCCACCACTTTGTCTGTATCGGTCTACGCCGTACAGCCTCCATGGTTTATTGCTACTTACCTAATAAGGTGCCCCAGATCCGGGTGTAGAATCTTTTAGTAACAACCAAAGCAAACCCTTAAAGATAAAGCAAGCAAACACACAATAAAGCTTTTAAAATGATGAACTAAAACTTTAAGGTAAACCCCACTTTATGTTTTTCCCCAGCAGAGTCGGCAGTTCTGTGATATGGTGGCAAAACCGACTGTTAATACTGGTTTGCGTTTTTTGTTTGCAAATGTCGCGGTAAGCAAGAGTCGCCACCTACTTTTATTTTATCCAATAAGGAAAGGGTGAAAAGAATAGAAAAGACCTTTTTTCGAGATTTCTGAGTACGGGGGGTAGATTATGGAAAGGGAAGGTGTTAGCACCCTTTCCATCCATGGTTTTTCCATGGGCTCTTAGGTACTTGCTCATTTTTGAAAATTACTTGTGCTTGTGTGTTTGAAAAGCTTTGAAAATTTCCTTAGTGCGGCGGTTCACTTTATGGTAACTCTTGTATCAGTCCTCAAGAGTGTGATAAAGTATTTTTGAAAACTTTATTTGAAAAGTATGTTTGAAAGTGTAGGGTGTAAAAATTTGTTTGAGCAAGTACCTAACAGTTATCTACCTACTCGAAAAAGACTGTTCTTCTCCTCCTTTCCTTTAGACTGTGTTATCCTACTATTAGTGAGTATGTAACCCTAGTCGTTAGATGTATGAGGGACTATCAAAAGGGATGTAATGGTCATTGAAGGCAACATGTAAGGATACCTTAGCATTTCGAAGGGACTATCATCATAATATCATTTCTCGTAGGCAACTCGAGGGACATTTAGGGACTGTGATCTTTATGACGATTTTAACCGAGGGTCTTTGCTAAGAGTATCCCTACGTTTCGAGGGACATGACCATTGTTTCCGAAGGCAACCAAGTGAGGTAATACCCTAGGGGTGCAAGTGTGCAAAAGTGTGATTTTTTCAGATATATTATCTTGAAGTTAGTGGTCTAATCGTTAATTGATTTAACAGTTATATATACAAGCATATACAGAATATAAAAGCGAGAAATAAAGGGCCCTACGCTATTATAGGGATTTGGTGTAGATACATAAATAATGAACGAAAAATAAAATGCAAAAATCGTAAACCCTAATTAAGCTATTACAAACCAGGCGCAATTACATAATGAAAAAATAATATAGCAGAAATAATACACATGCGAGGAATAACGAAGCTCCTAAACCCTAAAACGCCCCTGGGTTAAGAGAAAATATTTTTGTTGTTTTTGTTTGGAAAAAAGGTTAAATGATAAAAAGGGTAATTAATTAATTTGAAAAAAAATTTAATTAAAAAAAATTGATTCTAACAAAACTAATATTTTTGATATTTTTGAAGAAAAATTATTTTGCAATTCAAACCTAGATTCTAATTGATTTTATTTTTAAAAGAAACAAGTCAAAATAATTAATTAAATTAATTTACAAAATTAATTTTAATAAAACCTAATTCTATTTTTTTATGGTTTTATTGATTTTATGATTAAATAAAAAAACTAAATTTAAAACAATTAAAATAAAGAAATTTTAAAAAAAACAATATAAAGAAGAAATAGAATGGGCCCGATGTTGTGAAGCATTTTGGGGGGGTGGAGAAGAATTGATAGGCCCAGATTGATGCAAGCCCACCATCCAGCGCTGGATCTCGTGTGGTGGCTTCTGGGATGTCCACCATGCACACTTGAAGCTGAAGCGTTTGATCTGGGCACCTACAGATCTGATGCCATGGATTTGAGGGTACAAGGTGTACGCATGGGCAAGCAGTGTGACACCCCAAATTAATTCATGTGTTAAATAATTAGGAATTTAATTATTAAATTAATTAAAGGCTTAATTAATAATATTTTGGATTAAATGGATGAATTAATTATGAAATTAAAAAGGAAGACCGGGGGGTGTAAGGTTGAATTAGAGGTGTGTGAAGTAAAAAACTCTACTAAATAATAACTAATTTATTACTATTATTTGGAAAATAATAAAAGGAAAAGAAAAAGAAGGTTATTTGGAAAAAAGTCATTGTACGTGATATTGGAGAAGAGAAGAGAAGAGAGGAAAAAGCCAAACGCCGTGAATTCGAAGGATCATCGCGAGGTAAGGGGTGATTTCGATTAATTACTATGCCTTATAGATTTTGGGATCAATAGAATTGATTAAGCGTGTTAGGAATCTCAATTTAGGATTTTCTAGGTTTGTAGAATTTGTCCCTAATGTTGTCAAATTGTGTGGAATTGAACCAATTGCATGATATAGGATTGTTAGGAATGGTCGAATTGTGTTATTTGACATTATGTTGATGTTACTTGGGTGATTCTGGTGTTAATTGATGTGGTCATTCGTATGGGAATGAAAATGAATGGATTGAGATACAAAATGCTGTCAAAATAGCAGTTTTTGGCTCTGCAGGTCGTGGGAACCGGTTCCCAGTGGGGAGGAATCGGGTTCCACTGTGTAAACTTACAAAAACTTGCAAAAACGCACGTAGGAACCGGTTCCTGTATAGGTAGGAACCGGGTTCCCATACATTTTCCAGAAAGGAGATTTTTGAACTTCGCAGGAACCGGTTCCTGCATATGTAGGAACCGGGTTCTGCTGTAACTTTTTGAAAAAAATATTAAACTTTGAAAATTCATAACTTTCAAACTGTAAGTCCATTTTGAGTGTCGTTTTGGACGTTATTTCTTAAATTAAATACTCTATTTTATAAAATGAAGAAAATAACTGTAACTTGATTTTATTTTGAAAATGTGTTGACTTTCCGATTATGCGGTTTGTTATTATGTGCATATTTGGTGTATATGCAATGGTGTATCCATGATAATTGATTGTATCAAGTCTTGGTGGATGAAGTGCATGTTTATGTTGTTTTATGTGTGTATGATAAATAATGATATCATGTTGTTTTGGTTTTGGTTCAGTTATGATAAGTTGATGTATTTCATAGACTGATTTGATGTTGCATGCTGGTGATGTGCATGCATATGCATTAATTTGGTGAAGTTAATTCCCATTGTGTGGAATTTGACTTGTATTGCCGTCAACCGATACCCGGGTGATGATGGGTGGTTACGCTGGATTCGTGTTCGGTGTTTATGGACGAATCGATGGTTGCTGTATCCGGTTGATGATGGATCAGCTGGATTCGTGTCCGGTGTTTATGGACAAATCGATGGTTGCTGTATCCGGTTGATGATGGATCAGTGTTGGGTGACTTGGTCACGTGTTGGTACCACATGCATTGTGTCTGCATTTGTGTTTGCATGGAATTGTAACATGTTAGGATGTCTTCCAGTGTTACAATTCTTTGGTTGATTATTGATTTGTGCATAATGACTTGTATGATTGGAACTGCGTGTTGAATCTGAATTTATGCTAAAATAGGTGAAATAATATGCTTGTGATATAATGTTGATTGAGAAGCTTATAATGCATGTTAATTATGAGAAATCTCACCCTTACTTTAACGATTTCAGATTAAAGTTAGCAGCTTAGGAGTTGGTGAGGATGGCTCTAGAGCTATGTTACTTTAAGTCCGCGTGTCAGTGTCGTGCTCTGATAGGTTGTAACACTGGGGGAAACGTTTGAATGATGAGTTTTATTTTATACTCTATTGTTTAATTTATGTTGGGAATACTTATGAAGTGAAGTTATTCTAGTTTTGAGACATTTCCGATGTGTAGAACATGATATTGATTTGAATATTTATCTTAATAATTCCTTCAGTAAAGCATGATAACTGTAGATTTGAGGTTTTTATATTTATCTTGGATTGTGACATCCCTGTTTTCCATGTTACTCTGATTTAATTAATATATTTGCAGGTTATTTAGAATGGGTGTTACAATAGTGGTATCAGAGTATAGTCGGTCTTGTCTTGTGTCATTATCCCTTTTGTATGCGACTAGTGTAAGATGACATTGTCGATACTTGTGTGTTGATGAGGTTGTTTTGTAATGTTACAGAACAATGGCCGGAAGAGGTAACGGAATAAACGACGATGCTCTTGCTGAAGCATTGGGAATGTTGGCTGGAGTACTCGGAGGGAACCAGCAGGAAGCTGTGATTGGTGCTGACCGACAATTGGGGAATTTTCAGAGGAATAATCCTCCGTTGTTCAAGGGTGCACATGATCCCGAAGGTGCTCAGAAGTGGTTGAAGGAGATCGAGAGGATCTTCAGAGTAATTGACTATACTTAAGGGCTGAAGGTGAGATACGAAACTCACATGTTAGCAGAGGAAGCTGATGACTGGTGGGTTGCTACCAGAACTGAAATGGAAGAAGATGGTATTGCGTTGACTTGGGCTGTGTTCAGGAGGGCTTTTCTGAGGAGGTACTTTCTTGAGGACATCATAGGCAAGAAGGAGATTGAGTTTCTGGAACTCAAGCAGGGTAACAAGACTGTCAGTGAGTATGCTTCGAAGTTTACTGAGTTAGCGAAGTATTATGCTCATTATACTAATGATGCAGATGGAGAATTTTCCAAATGTATCAAGTTTGAGAATGGTCTTCGTGATGAGATTAAGCAGGGTATTCGGTATCAGCGTATCCAAAGATTTCCTGATCTGGTTGACTGTAGTAGGATTTTAGAGGAGGATCTTACTAGCACTAAGTCGAATGCTCGAGGGTATGTTGATAGGAAGGGTAAGCAACAGATGGATCGTGGTAAGCCTTATGATAGAAGTAATCAGAGACCCGGTGGTTGGAAGAAGTTTGGTGGAGGAGATTCTAGTTCTTCCATTAAGTGCTACAAGTGTGGTGAGACAGGACATCGTATGGTGGATTGCAAAAGTAATGGTAAGAAGTGTTTCAAGTGTGGGAAACTCGGCCATGTGGCTAATGATTGCCGAGTAAGAGTGGTGACTTGTTACAACTGTGGTGAAGAAGGTCATACTCGTTCTCAGTGTACAAAACCCAAGAAGGAGCAAGCTGGTGGTAAAGTGTTTGCATTGTCTGTCAGAGACTAAGCCAGATGATCGACTGATTAAAGGTACATGTTTTATTAATGACATACCTTTGATTGCGATTATTGATACTGGAGCTACGCATTCTTTTATTGCTTTGGATTGTGCTAAAAGATTGAATTTGGAAATTTCTAATATGGATGGAAGTATGGTTATTGATACTCCTGCATCGGGTTCAGTGACTACTTCGTATGTTTGTAGGAATTATCCTATTGTGATTTTTGGTAGGGGTTTCGGTATGGATTTGGTGTGCCTACCGTTAGAACAACTTGATATCATCCTTGGAATGAACTGGTTAGAATTCAACCAGGTTCATATCAACTGTTTTGTGAAGACGGTTATTTTTCCTGAAGAGGTTGGTGTCGAAGATGTGACTATGTCGGTTAAACAGATGAACCTAGCTGTGAAAGATGGTGCTATGGTATTTATGTTGTATTCTGCAATAGAAGCGGAGGGAAAAGCAAAGAGTGATGGATTGCCAGTGGTGAATGAATTTCCAGAGGTGTTTTCGGAAGACGTTAGTGAATTTCCACCTGAGAGGGAGGTAGAATTTACTATAGATTTGATTCCTGGAACTAGTCCGGTGTCGATGGCGCCTTCTCGTATGTCGGCATATGAATTAGCGGAGTTAAAGAAATAGTTGGAGGAGTTACTTGAGAAGAAGTTTATTCGTCCGAGTGTTTCACCGTGGGGTGCTCCGGTGTTGTTGGTTAAGAAGAAAGAAGGTTCAATGAGATTATGTGTTGATTACAGACAGCTGAATAAAGTTATAATCAAGAATCGATATCCTTTGCCGAGGATCGATGATTTGATGGATCAACTAGTTGGAGCTTGTGTATTTAGTAAGATTGATCTAAGATATGGATATCATCAGATTTGTGTGAAGTCGGAAGATATTCAGAAAACTGCATTTAGAACGAGGTATGGACATTACGAGTATTCTGTTATGCCGTTTGGAGTTACTAATGCACCTGGTGTTTTCATGGAATATATGAACAGGATATTTCATCCGTATCTTGATAAGTTTGTCGTGGTGTTCATTGATGATATTCTAATTTATTCGAAGAGCGATGAAGAGCATGCAGAACATCTCAAGAGTTGTGTTGGAATTGTTGAAAGAGAAGAAGCTTTATGCGAAGTTGTCCAAGTGTGAATTCTGGTTAAGTGAAGTAAGTTTTCTTGGCCATGTAATTTCCAAGAATGGAATTGTTGTGGATCCTACGAAGGTAGAAGCAGTATCTCAGTGGGAAGCACCGAAGAATACTTATGAGATCCGTAGTTTTCTGGGTCTTGCAGGTTATTACAGGAAGTTTATAGAAGGATTTTCCAAATTAGCGTTATCGTTGACTAAGTTGACCAGGAAGGGTCAGATGTTTGTTTGGGATGTTGAATGTGAGAAAGGATTTCAAGAGCTGAAGAGGAGGTTGACAAGTGCTCCGATCTTGATTTTGCCAAATCCGACTAAGTCTTTTGTTGTGTATTGTGACGCATCATTAATGGGATTAGGTAGTGTGTTGATGCAAGATAAGCAGGTGGTGGCTTATGCTTCGATACAATTGAAAGTACATGAAAGGAATTATCCGACTCATGATTTGGAGTTGGCAGCTGTTGTGTTTGTTTTGAAGTTGTGGAGGCATTATTTATATGGGTCTCGGTTTGAGGTGTTCAGTGATCACAAAAGTCTGAGGTATCTCTTTGATCAGAAAGAGTCGAATATGAGGCAGAGGAGATGGTTAGAATTTCTAAAGGATTATGATTTCAGTTTGAATTACCATCCTGGTAAGGCAAACATTGTTGCGGATGCCTTGAGTAAGAAGTCCTTGCACATGTCGATGTTAATGGTCCGTGAGTTAGATTTGGTTGAGCAGTTCAGAGATTTAAGTTTGGTATGTGAAACTACTCCGAATAGTGTGAAATTGGGTATGTTGAAACTGACTAGTGGTATTCTGGAAGAAATTCGGAATGGACAGAAGTCCGATGTTGGGTTAGTTGATAAATTGACATTGATCAACCAAGGTCAAGGAGGCGAGTTCCGGATTGATGAGAATGGTGTTATGAGATTTGGTAATAGGGTGTGTGTTCCGGATGTTGCAGAGATTAGGAAGAGTATTTTGGAAGAAGGACATCGTAGTGGATTGAGTATTCATCCTGGTGCTACTAAAATGTACCATGATTTGAAGAAGTTGTTTTGGTGGCCGGGAATGAAAAAGGAAATTGTTGAGTTTGTGTATGCTTGTTTGGTTTGTCAGAAGTCGAAGATTGAGCATCAGAAACCGTCAGGATTGATGGAACCGTTGTTTGTTCCGGAACGGAAATGGGATGGAATCTCTATGGATTTTGTGTCTGGTTTGCCAAGGACATCGAAGAATTGTGATTCTATCTGGGTTATTGTTGATCGGTTGACGAAATCTGCTCACTTTATTCCGATAAGAATGGATTATCCGATGGAAAGGTTGGCAGAATTGTATGTTGAGAAGATTGTGAGTTTGCACGGTATTCCTTCTAGTATTGTGTCGGATCGAGATCCGAGGTTTACATCTAAATTCTGGACGGGATTGCAAGAAGCTTTGGGTACTAAGTTGCGTTTGAGTTCCGCTTATCATCCACAGATAGATGGTCATACGGAGAGAACGATCCAGTCGTTGGAAGATTTGTTAAGAGCTTGTGTGTTGGAGAAAGGTGGAGCTTGGGATAGTTATCTACCATTGATTGAGTTTACCTACAACAATAATTTTCATTCGAGCATTGGTATGGCTCCGTTTGAGGCATTGTATGGTAGGAGGTGTCGGACACCGTTGTGTTGGTATGAATCTGGAGAGAGTGTTGTGATTGGACCGGAAATTGTCCAACAGACTTCGGAAAAGATTAAGATGATTCAGGAGAAGATGAGGACTTCTCAGAGTCGTCAGAAAAGTTATCACGATAAGAGGAGGAAAGATCTTGAGTTTAACGAAGGAGAACATGTTTTTATGCGAGTTACTCCGATGACTGGTATTGGTCGAGCTTTGAAGTCAAAGAAGTTGACTCCATGTTTTATTGGTCCGTTTCAGATTACCAAGAGAGATGGGAAAGTTGCTTATCAGATTGCTTTGCCGCCGTCACTTGTAAATTTGCATGATGTTTTTCATGTATCTCAGCTAAGGAAGTACATTGCTGATCCATCTCATGAGATTCGGGTAGACGATATACAGGTACGAGAGAATTTGACTGTGGAAGCGGTACCTGCGAGAATTGAGGATCGGAAGTTGAAACAGTTACGAGGCAAGGAGATCGCGTTGGTAAGAGTGGCTTGGGGAGGACCAGCAGATGGAAATGTCACTTGGGAGCTGGAGAGCCAGATGAAGGACTCGTATCCCGAACTGTTCGTCTAAGGTATGTTTTCGAGGACGAAAACTCTTTTAGTTGGGGAGAGTTGTGACACCCCAAATTAATTCATGTGTTAAATAATTAGGAATTTAATTATTAAATTAATTAAAGGCTTAATTAATAATATTTTGGATTAAATGGATGAATTAATTATGAAATTAAAAAGGAAGACCGGGGGGTGTAAGGTTGAAGTAGAGGTGTGTGAAGTAAAAAGCTCTACTAAATAATAACTAATTTATTACTATTATTTAGAAAATAATAAAAGGAAAAGAAAAAGAAGGTTATTTGGAAAAAAGTCATTGTACGTGAAATTGGAGAAGAGAAGAGAAGAGAGGAAAAAGCCAAACGCCGTGAATTCGAAGGATCATCGCGAGGTAAGGGGTGATTTCGATTAATTACTATGCCTTATAGATTTTGGGATCAATAGAATTGATTAAGCATGTTAGGAATCTCAATTTAGGATTTTCTAGGTTTGTAGAATTTGTCCCTAATGTTGTCAAATTGTGTGGAATTGAACCAATTGCATGATATAGGGTTGTTAGGAATGGTTGAATTGTGTTATTTGACATTATGTTGATGTTACTTGGGTGATTATGGTGTTAATTGATGTGGTCATTCGTATGGGAATGAAAAGGAATGGATTGAGATACAAAATGCTGTCAAAATAGCAGTTTTTGGCTCTGCAGGTCGTGGGAACCGGTTCCCAGTGGGGAGGAACCGGGTTCCACTGTGTAAACTTACAAAAACTTGCAAAAACGCACGTAGGAACCGGTTCCTGTATAGGTAGGAACTGGGTTCCCATACATTTTTCAGAAAGGAGATTTTTGAACTTCGCAGGAACCGGTTCCTGCATATGTAGGAACCGGGTTCTGCTGTAACTTTTTGAAAAAAATATTAAACTTTGAAAATTCATAACTTTCAAATCGTAAGTCCGTTTTGAGTGCCGTTTTGGATGTTATTTCTTAAATTAAATAATCTATTTTATAAAATGAAGAAAATAACTGTAACTTGATTTTATTTTGAAAATGTGTTGACTTTCCGATTATGCGGTTTGTTATTATGTGCATATTTGGTGTATATGCAATGGTGTATCCATGATAATTGATTGTATTAAGTCTTGGTGGATGAAGTGCATGTTTATTCTGTTTGATGTGTGTATGATAAATAATGATATCATGTTGTTTTGGTTTTGGTTCAGTTATGATAAGTTGATGTATTTCATAGACTGATTTGATGTTGCATGCTGGTGATGTGCATGCATATGCATTGTTTTGGTGAAGTTAATTCCCATTGTGTGGAATTTGACTTGTATTGCCGTTAACCGATACCCGGGTGATGATGGGTGGTTAGGCTGGATTCGTGTCCGGTGTTTATGGACGAATCAATGGTTGCTGTATCCGGTTGATGATGGATCAGCTGGATTCGTGTCCGGTGTTTATGGACGAATCGATGGTTGCTGTATCCGGTTGATGATGGATCAGTGTTGGGTGACTTGGTCACGTATTGGTACCACATGCATTGTGTCTGCATTTGTGTTTGCATGGAATTGTAATATGTTAGGATGTCTTCCAGTGTTACAATTCTTTGGTTGATTATTGATTTGTGCATAATGACTTGTATGATTGGAACTGCGTGTTGGATCTGAATTTATGCTAAAATGGGTGAAATAATATGCTTGTGATATAATATTGATTGAGAAGCTTATAATGCATGTTAATTATGAGAAATCTCACCCTTACTTTAATGATTTCAGATTAAAGTTAGCAGCTCAGGAGTTGGTGAGGATGGCTCTAGAGCTATGTTACTTTAAGTCCGCGTGTCAGTGTCGTGCTCTGATAGGTTGTAACACTGGGGGAAACGTTTGAATGATGAGTTTTATTTTATACTCTATTGTTTAATTTATGTTGGGAATACTTATGATGTGAAGTTATTCCGGTTTTGAGACATTTTCGCTGTGTAGAACATGATATTGATTTGAATATTTATCTTAATAATTCCTTCAGTAAAGCATGATAACTGTAGATTTGAGGTTTTTATATTTATCTTGGATTGTGACATCCCTGTTTTCCATGTTACTCTGATTTAATTAATATATTCGCGGGTTATTTAGAAGGGGTGTTACAAGCAGCGCATGGAATCTGAAATAAATAAGTCAGAAAACATAAAACGTTGGACCTGGGACTCGAACCCAGGTCCTTCTCCTTTCTGTGCGCTTCCCTTACCAACTGAGCCAAGTGTCCATTCGTTATATCAAACAATAACAAAACACTATAACACAAAAAATGATCAGAGCTTTAAAACACGCGCGCTATTTCAAATGGTCCAACCATGGTATACCACGCCATCATCTTCTTCAGTTGGTTTTCGTTTTAGCCTAATACTTTTACCCACGGACAAGATCCGTCACTAAAAGACCTGCAAATCTCCAAAATTCACAACAAGCGATATAAATGCAATTTAAGGCCATGGATCAACTGGGTTTGATCCCCTGAGCGTGATGGTATACATTGTTAGGTCCAATTTTGCTTGCATCTCAAAACCCTAAAATGAAGGTTAAAACCCTAACAATGGCAGTTTGTCATATATGTATCAAAACTGGAAATTAGGTATTCAAATACATTCTAAATTCTCATACAAACAATAAAGCATAATCAAAACTCATTTCTAATGCGTGTATGATCAAAATCGAATTAAAAAAATGAAGGGAAAATTGTGATGATGTAGATGGTGATTCTGGATGCTGTGATGCTTGGGAATGATGTTGTTAGCTTTAGAACACCCCCAGGAATGGATTGAAAACGTCAACACTCCTTGAATCCTTCTGCAAATATCAAACTGATTGCCACTTTTTTATGAAAAAATTGGAACTTGCGCTTTGTGTTCTATGCGGAAAAACCTCTCTTTTTTGATCAGGCAAGGTTATGAATATATACTAGAGTGCATTAGGTCAATAAAATTGGATACAATCTTGAAGATTTGGAGGAAGAAGATTTGATTTACAATTGATACTTTAAGTTTCTAAATTTGTCCAAATCATGCTATATTCATCCCAATCATTCCTTACACAAAAATTTTGATTTGCCAGCTGATTATAGACTAATCATGTGGTCATAAAATCAAATCTTGGACTTTATTTTATTATTCCATTATTTAAATTGATTTATTTTGATTTAAATGAATAAAAAATCAAAACAAATAATAAAAATAATAAAATAATAGGTGGATAAGCTCAGGGGTCGTGGGCCATCTTAGGAACAAGTTTCAAACAAGAAAACATGGGCCCATTTGGAAGAGAAAAAAAATTTTGATCAATGTTGACTTCATGCATATTTCTAAAATTTGGTCAACTTTAGAAATGCATATCTCTCTCATTTTTTACCCTAAGAGGTGTTCTTGGAATTTTTAGAAAGCTTAGGATGTCCTCTAAACAACCCTTTTGGTTTCATCTCAATTGGATCTTCCATGTTCATGTAAGGAGCTTTGACCCAAAATGTGTTTTTGTTGACTTTTTGAAATGACCTATAATGTCTGAGCTTATATCTTTTGATTGAGAAATTTCTTGACCTTGAGGGTTGAAGAGAAGTTGTAGGGAATTAGATTCTCTTCAAAATGGGCCTTGGTTGGAAAATTTCTGATAAATCATGAGAAAGTTATGCCTGGTCAAAGTTTGGTTGACTTTTCCGATAGAAACCCTAGATTGCCATTTTGACTTTTGATGAGTTGGGAGCATTTCTTGAGGAATCATGATCAACCCATGATCAAATGATGGATGTTACTTCAAAATGTTGATGTTGACCAAAAATCTTGGAGTTTGACTGTATTTGGGCCACAGTTGACTTTTGACCTAGTATAGTTGATTTTCAGGCATTTGAGCAGTTGACTGAGCAAAGTTGTGCAAGGCATGAAACTTGGCATGGATGATCTTGAGGACATATTAGGACAATGGAGGCCATTTGGGACCCTTGGGACTCAACAATCTTGCTTTAAATTGCAACCCTAGTTTGAGGCTTATTGTCTTAAGAGGAGAATTTGTCTGGTCAATCCTTAGTCAACTTGAGCAATTGAGGACCTCTAGGAGTATGTCTTGTGTGAAAATGGGAGGGAAAATTTTGGGGTACAACAGGGGACCTGTGTGAAAGAAACCAAAGGTGCTTAAAACGAATGAGGCCCAGAGATAGTTCCAAACGAAAGAAGCCAGAGGTGCTTCAAACGAAGGAAGTCAAAAGGAACTCCCCTTCTTTCTGAATCGAAGGGAGCCATTTCAGAGGAAAACAAAGCTCAGTCGAAGACTAGTGAATCAAGCTTATATCGAAGGTTTTTAAGGGCTCAGTAGAAACTTGTTATTATGCCAATCGAAGGGTACTGTTTAATTGCCAATCGAAGGACATTGCTAATATTCAAAAAAATTCTCTTTCTTTAACCAAGTGTTTATAACCACCATGTGAGGGGAAAATCTTGGGAAAATATGGGAGGGCAAATTTTGGGGTACAACAAATGGATAACCCTAATTTGATAGAGATTCTAAGTTTTGACTCACTTTTGATAAAGGAAAGGTGTTAAGCACCCCTCATTTACCTTGTTTACAAGGATATTAGGGTTTAGATTTATGGTTTAGGAATAGGGTTTTAATTTTTATTAGGGGAACTTGCCACAGTTTTTAAGTCATATGCCTACGTATCCTCTTATGAGGAATCATAGTCCCAATTCGTAGTTCGTAGTTGGATGGTATTTTTTATATATTACGAAGATACTTTGAATTCCCTTTGAACCAAGTCTGGATGTGTGAATAGCGGAGTTGTTAGACGAAGTTTGTTGTCGATTTAAAGTATCTTCATAATCCTTTTTAAAAATTATCTTGGATTTAATTAAATTAGTAAAAAAAGATTTGGTGTTGGTTAGGTATTTTTAAATGTATTAATATGTAAAAAATATTTTTAATGCATGACAAAAAATAATTTTAATGCAATTTTTAAAAATAACTAAAGAATGAATTAGTAGAAAAAAATAAATGTTTGAATTTTATAATAATAAAATAGTTTCAGAAGTTATAAATATATTAAATATAGGATTATAATAATAATATAAAAATAAAATAATTTTAATAAAAAACACATGGGTGTATTTTATTTGGATTAAGTAGATCAGGGAGCGTGGAAAGTAGGGCCATGAATTCAGATATTGAATTTCAGTCCAGATGATAAGGGGGTTTATTAAGCAAGGATGAGATTATGGCCCAAGAGCCGATAAGACCAACTAAGACCCTAGTTATATCTTAATTTGAATTAATAATTAAAAAAAGAAAAAATATGAAATAGAAAGAGCTTGGGGCGGTGCCTTTAGCAAAGAGGATATCAATTTTGACTTTTCCAATGTTTACCAATTGATCAATGAGCCACTAGCAAGTGGTGAATTTATCATTAAATAAAGAAGAAAAAAACTATCTCATAACCTTGTAACCAGATCTCATGAAGACATGTCTCAATCTTTCTCCAAGTATTTCATCTTCTTCTCTTTTCTTTCATTTTCCTGAAAACGAAGAAAACAAACAAAAAAGAACACATGAATCTGATCAAACTATAAAAAAGGACTTGACGGCAATAATTTGGATATGTGGGTGGTGGCCAACGGCCTGTGAGGAGGCGGAATCGAGGAAAGAGATCCGTCGAAATCTGGGCATGCATGGTCGTGAATATGCAAGCTCGCGACAGTTCTGCATGCAGATGGATCTGTCCGTCGGAAATAGTCGTCGTGAGTGGGAACGTGAGCTTCAGAATTCTTCCTTCTATTTCTCAATTTTCCTGCACAATAAACAAAGACAAAAAGCACAACAAATATATATTTTTCAGATTTTGTTTTGTGACTTGTTGTTGAATTCCCTGTTAGATTACTGTTCTTGTATCACTTTATTTCTCATCTTCTTTAACCTATTTCTATATCAAAACAAACAGCAAAACTCATCAAATAAAAACATTTAATAACATACATGGTAGAGATAGAGGTTACCAACAATTGCTGCGGTTTAGTGAAGCTTTTGAGGTATTGAAAAAAAATGTGTTAAAATATGTACAGGTTGTGAATATGTAGTGTGAGAATAAAAAGAGATTTTTGTATCAGTGTAGTGTGTGAGAAAGTTGTGTAAAAATTGTTGATAATAGAATTGGCCTTTTAGTGTAAGAATATATATGAGAAGTGGCCTTCCATTGTTGATAAAATATCATCCCTTTATATAGCATAAAAAATTAGGTTAAAAACTAATTAAAGAAATAAAGTTTAAAATTTGAAATTAACCAATGCTAATTACAATTTAAAAACAAATTTGATTTGATTTCTAAAATTTAACTATTTTGATCAATCTCATAAAAACTATCCTAAAATAAAATAGAACAAAATCAATAAAAATATTTTTGGTATTTATTATAATTTTTACACTCAATTTTGGTAAAAAGTGCATAAAATCAAATCAATAATTATTTTTTAAAAATACCATAATAAAAAATACGAAAAGTAATATTTAAATATTAAAAAATGATTTTTTTTGTGATTTTGGAAATAATTAAAAATAGAAATAGTTAGTAACAAATAAACAAAAATATTCAAAGTGCACCAATTAAGAATTGAACTTATGACCCTATGCTTCCAAGCTATGCTTCCTTACCAATTGAGCTATGTTATTTATTTGAAATAAAAAGTCAATTGAAAGTATATGAAGACGAGCGAGCAACTAAAAATACAAATAATCTGAAATAAATTATTATATTTTTAAGTAGACTTGAAAACAAATATTTATAAAACCAAAAATATCAGGGTAACTCAAAATAATTTTATAAAACTCTAAGCTTCAAAATAATTTTGACTGTAGTACCAAGGCAGGCAAATTTGGGGTATGACAGTCACACCGAACGACATCACAGAATACTCATAATGACCATTCCTTATTCTAAAAGTAGTCTTCTGAATATCTTCAACTTTCAGATGAATCTAATGATACCCAGACCTCAAATCTATCTTGCTAAAAACACAAGCACCCACCAACTGATCCATCAAATCATCAATCCTCGAAAGTGGATATTTATTCTTGATAGTCACCTTGTTCAGTTGTCTATAGACAACATATAACCTCATAGTACATTGTTTTTTCTTAACCAACAAAATAGGTGCACCCCACTGTGACACACTAGGACGAATAAATTTCTTCTCAAGCAAATCCTTAAGTTGACTCTTCAACTCTTTTAATTCAGATGCTGGCATCCGATACAGAGCCATCGATATTGTACTAGTTCCTGGAATTGAATTGATCATAAAATCCACCTCATGCTCTGGCGGAAAATCACTTACATTATCAAGAAATACCTCAGGAAAATAATGAACTATTGACAATTCACCAATCGTTCGTTTTCCATCAACATTCAATGTTGCCATCAAAGCCAACAACACAGCACCATCCTACACATACTCATTCACTTTCTTGGAAGATATAAACAAATCTCTCTAAAAACTAGAATTAAGAAAGATAACCATCTTGTTGAAACAGTTGATATACACATGATTGTATTCTAACTAGTTCATCCCAAGAATAACATCAAGTTTGTTAATGGAAGACACACTAAATCAACTCTAAGGTCTTTACTAAAAATACTCAATGGACAATTCAAACACATATATGAAGTAGTCACTGAACCCATAGCAGGAGTGTTTATAACCATACTTCCATTCATATCAGATAACTCAAGATTAAATCTCTTAACACAATCCAAAGAAACAAAAGAATGTGTCGCATCAATATCAATAATAGAAATCAAAGGTGTATCATTAATAAAGTACATATCCCGGATTAGTCTATCCTCGACAATAGTCTCAGAACCAGATAAAGCAAACATTTTCCCTCTTGCTTGCTCCTTCTTTGGTTTGTCACACTTGGTACTAATGGGCCCTTGCTCACCACAGTTGTAGCAAGTCACACTCGAAACATCTCATCAATCATTAGCTTTGTGACCAAACTTGCCACACTTGAAACACTTCACTTCAACACCTGGACATTGAGAAACATGATGTCTTTTAACACCACACTTATAGCACTTAACCGGAGTAGGAACTCTTCCCCCACTCGGCTTCTTGACATCACCAGCTTTCTGTTTCCCCTTACCAGCATAAGGCTTTCCTCTAAATTGTGCTTTTCTCTTCTTATCATGAAAAGCCTTATAGTGAGAAACACTATCTCGACTATACTCATCATAGATCCTACTCTTGTTAACCAGCTCAGAAAATTGAGTAATCTGCTGATAACACATAGCCTTCTTGATCTCGGGCCTCAAACAATTCACAAACTTAAGACACTTAGATCCTTCAGCATTAGCAGTGTTGTAACAAGGACAAAACTTAATCAACTCCTAAAATTGTGCAACATACTCAACCATAGTTCCACTACCCTGATTCAGCTCAAGAAATTCAATTTCCTTCTCTCCACGCACATCTTATGGAAAAAACTTCTCCATAAATGTATCTCTGAAAAGTTCCCAAGTAACCTCAATCCCATCCTCATCAAAGCTCTGAACAACGTTATTCCACCAATACTCAGCTTCCTTCCCAAGCATATGAGGACCAAATTGCACTCTCTGAGCATCAAAATAATTCATGACTCGAAATATCTTCTCAATCGCTTTCAGCCAAACTTGTTCCTTGCCAGGTTCGTGAGCTCCTTCAAACATTGGCGGATTGTTCCTCTAAAACTTCCCCAAAGCACAAAATTCATCATCATCCCTATTACTAGCATTCACATTCAGAGTCTGCTCAATTGCACCAGCTAACAATGCCAATGCCTCGACAATAGAACCAACATTCCTTCCTACAACCATCGTCCTAAGATTCCAAACAACCAACAATACTCATCAGACAAACAACACTGATTGTGTATATGACACATATCGAGTACAAAAGGAAATAAACACATTAATAACCCGACCAACTGACCAACCAGACTCTGATACCACTAATGTAATACCCCTTAAACCCCATATAAAATAAATAGCATAATCAAAGTAAATATCACGCATATCAAAAAGGGTGTCACATTTACTTCATGACAATAACACAAATACATTGGTCATGGTCATAACACACATTTAGAATCATATTCTATAACATAACACTTATGCATCTCATAGCGGATTAATTCTCAACTCAAAATAACAATACTTATGATTAAAATAACATACTAACAATCATATCATAAATCATTAGGCACCAAGGCCAACCATCATATAATCTCAACACAACATAAATATCCACAGAGTATAACAACATCTCCCAAATAAACATGAATATAATGGAAATAACATGAATCCAAACATTCCAAGTTTTACATAGACTAGAGCATGACTCACTACCTAGTAAAACGGATAAATAAAAGACTAGTTCCTCCAACTACTCCTTGTTAGAAGCACCACCACTATCCTTGGTACCTGAGTGATGTCGTATAAACCATCATTTTAACATAAGGGTGAGAATTCATATCATTATGGGAATATATAATAATAAGTAATGTAATACAAACATATATCAAATGAATTCATCACACTTTACATAATCATGTATTCAACATACTTCAACATAATTTACATGATTGCATATACAATATTGCTCAACGATTCAATATTCAAAGATAATCACTCAAAATTACCACAAATGTAACATTCACGTCGATATTACATATAGCACACCAACACAATATTTCACATTGACACACGTGATTTCAATGTAACTCAACGATGCAATATGCATGTGGTACCAAATATTATCCTTACTGGTCCTGCCGAGTCCACATCTCCAAGACAAATAACCACTAATAAAAGCTCGATTCAGCCTTAAGCTTTCAAACCCCTCAATGTTAGGTTTGGGACAAGTCACTAATTCCCACTGAATTACCAAATATTGCCTCTTAACACAAATGATGCATGTACATGTGCAATCTCAACAATCATATGCAATTAAGACCATCTCTATATCTTAATAATACAAGCATATTTCACATAATTCAACATATTTGAATTATCTTCACCAAATTGTACAACATACATCAATCATGTCATCAATCACACACAATGCATTATCATAGCATTAATCATCTTAATACATCATTATAACATGTAGTAAACAAGTCTAAACCATGTTATATTTAATCAATATCAATTCTCAACAATTACATACACAAATCAAGTATCACGTTTCTCAATAAAAGTCATCCAAAACTAATCTAAAATACGTCAAATAAATTATTAAAATTCATGTAAATCAATGATAAATCATAATCATACATGACCCCCTTTAATTACACAAAATCATAAAACATTTTATCCCAGACCATGCTAAGTGCCCCCTAACGCGCTAAGCGGTCTCACAATTATGCAGAAAAATTCTGCTATAGACAGTTATGCCTTATTGCAAACTTTACCATTAAAATCCACCAAATCAGTCATGTTTCATGAATTAAATACATATTAACATATATCTAAAATGTACCATCAATTAGAAACAATAAAACATTATTTCTAACACCAAATTTGTGAATCTCAAATCCAAACCCTAACATGTCAAAACTAGTATTTGAAGAACAAATCCCTAATTCCATGTTACTACACATCACATACCATTGCATATACCCATAAATAAAATAATACTCACCCTTACTTTAGATGTAGATACTTTCAGGGTTCTTCTTCCTTCCTTTTTTCTCCTCTTCTCTTCTCTTGTTAATTCTCTTTCTAATTTTTTTTTTACAACTCTTACTAACCCTTGTTTTTCTCTATTGGGCTTATCTCACCCACTCATTAATATGACATATAAGGCCCAATACTTAATAATGTTATTCTCACACTTACTAGCTCAATTACTCAAATAACACATATATTCCAATTAAATCAATTATTCAAATAATCACACAAAATCAAATAATTAAATAATTATCAACCAAATAATAATTAACAAAATAAAACTAATAAAATAATTTAGTAAATAAAATTTGGGTGTTACAGTTACCCTTTTAATCAAAAAGGATATCACATATAAGACATGAGAACTCGTCAAATATATGTCTCTCACGATGTTCAGTTTCATGAAACTGTATTTCCTTATCAAGATCTTCACTCTCCTCCCCTTAATAATCCCATAAGCATCAACATTAAAATTCTTGATTATGAATTTGATGACACGTCTTCCACTTTACCAACTCAACCTAATATCCCTCCTAAAAATATTCATAATGATAATCCAAATGACAGAATTGTGACTATTCCCTCTTCTCAGGATGATACCTCATCCAATCTTCCATCAATTTCTGTAGAAACTCTTTCAAATAATCCTCCTACAGAATTGAATCCTTCAAATCGTCATCATTCTCAACGTATTTGTACTCCTTCAGTTTGCCTCAAGGATTACGTCCTAAAATCAATATTGTCACATCAAAAATTAATTTTCCTTTGGAAAATTATTTATCATTCTCAAATCTAAGTAATTCTCATCGAGATTTTCTCATCAATCTCATTGAAAATAAAGAACCAAAATCGTATTATCAAGCCATGCAATTAGCTGAATGGCGTGAAGTTATGGCTAAAGAAATTCAAACCCTTGAATCGAATAACACTTGGACTGTATGTCCACTCCCAGAAGGAAATTAACAATTGGTTGTAAGTGGGTTTAAAAAATAAAATGTCACTCTGATGGTACCATTGAGAGGTATAAGGCTCGATTAGTAGACAAAGACTACACTCAAGTTCAAGGTATTGATTATCATGATACCTTTGCACCAGTCGCCAAATTAGTCACAGTTCAACTTCTTATCTCTATTGCTGCCATTGAAAATTGGCAATTACATCAACTTGATATCAACAATGAATTCCTTCAAGGAGGTATCAACGAAGAAGTTTATATCAAATTACCACCTGGATTCTCTCATAAAGGGAAATCATGTGTCTTTAAATTAAACAAATCGATTCATGGTCTTAAACAGGCTTCTCACCAATGGTTCTTAAAATTCTCCACCACTCTTATTCAAAAAGGTTTTTGTTAATCAATTTCTGATTATAGTCAGTTCATTTACAATTATGATCAAACAACCATATTTGTCATTGTTTATGTTGATGACATCATCATCACTGGCAACAATGAAAATGCCATCTCAAATATAAAGTGATTCCTTGCTCAGTCTTTCTCCATCAAAGACCTTGGTAATCTTTCCTATTTTTTAGGCATTGAAGTATCTCATTCTAAAAAGAGAATATTCTTATGTCAAATAAAATATACACTTGAAATTTTATCTGGCTCTGGTATGACTGATTGTCAACCATGGGATTTTCCTATGGAACAACACCTTCATCTACGGCCCAATGATGGAAGCCCTCTTCCTGATCCGAGACTATATCATCGCCTCATTCGTTGTCTATTATATCTCATAGTGACACAACCTGATATTCAATATGTTGTTAAGAATCTCAGCCAATTCATGCAATATCCATGTACCTCTCATATGGATGTAACCACACACGTTCTTCGATATCTTAAAGGGAGTTTTGGAAAAGGCTTATTTCTCTCAGCAGCTAGCTCCACAAATTTAGTTGGATATGCATAATCTGATTGAGCCGGTTGTCCTACAACTCATTGATCCATTGCTGAAGAAGAATATTATTCCCTTGCAACTTTATCTTCTGAGTTACAGAGGTTAAAATACCTTTTCTCTTATCTAGATATTGATCACCCTCAACCGATCACAATTGATTGTGATAGTCAAGTTGTCATCCATATTGCTGAAAATCCAGTTTTTCATGAACGCGCTTGTGATACAGTGGGAGAACTGACTTGGGTGTTTTACGTTTTATTGCAACTATTGCGGATAGCAAGAGTCTCCACCGACTTTTCTTTTATCCAATAAAGGAAAGGGTGAAAAGAACAGTAAAGACCTTTTGAGAATTTTTTTGAGTTTGGGGGGTAGGTAATGAAAAGGGAAGGTTTTAGCACCCTTTTCATCTGTAGTTATCTACGGGCTCTTAATTGCTTGATCACTTAAAAATGCTTTGTGTTTGTGTATGTTGAAAGATGTTTTTGAAGATGTTTTGAAAATGGTAATTTTGTAATGATTCTTGTATCGTTGAGAATGTATACAAAATGTTTGTTTTTGGAAATATTTTGAAAACGCCTTAGTACGGCAAACTTTGTAATGATTCTCGTATCGTTGAGAATGTATACAAAATGTTTATTTTGAAAATATTTATTGAAAAGGGAGTGTTTGGAAATATGTTTGTCTTTGAAAGTGTGAGGTGTGAAAATAGTTTCAGTTTGTGAGCAAGAAATTATGAGCAATCTACCTACTTAAAAAGTCTTTGTTCTTTTCCTCCTCCTTTAGATAGTGCTATTTTACCATTTGTTGGTAATGAGCCATATCATTGGATGTGAGAGACAGGCGTGGGTCACCGTACAGTCATAGAAGGCAACTTGTAAGATGTTTTAGCAATTGTCATAAGGGACTAAGATCGTTTACCGAAGACAATATTGAAGGGTCATCGAGGGACTACGATCTTTTAATCGAGGATCTTTTGTTAAAACATCTCACGTTCGAGGGACATGACTGTTTATATCCGAGGCAACAAGTGTGGGTTACCCTAGAGGTGCATATGTGCAAGTGTTTTGATTTCAAATATTTTATCTTGAATTAGGGTTTTGATAATATTTGCTTTTAATCTTGTCATGCAAACCCTAATTACTAACCATAATAAGGAAAGCGATAAATTGTGGGATTTAAATGTCCTACGCTATTACAACATTTTGGGAATGGGGGGTACAATTTTGTGAATATGGGGAGAAAGAAATAAAGTCTAATTATCTATTACAAATCAATGATCATTAATAATAATAGAATGTACAAAATATAAAGAGGGAGAAGAAATTGTTTTTTAGGGTTTTTTTATGGAGAAAAGATTTGATAATTTAACCTAATTAAACTAATTAATTTAATTACAAGAGAAACTAATTAATTTAATAAAACCTAAAATCTAAGTTAATTGAAATTAAAAATAAAATGAAACCTAAGTCTAAATAATTTGTTTAGAAAATAATTTGAAGGTTAATGTTAGTTTAGAAAAAATATTTTAAAGTGTGTAAAATAAACAAAAATATAGTTCTAAATATTAACAAAACTAAAATAAGTGTTTAAATTAAAATATTTTTAATTTAATTATTTAAGAAAATATATTTTTATATTTTTTGGTTAAATAAAAATAAATAAATAAAGTATAAAAAATATAAAGAATGTGAAAATGTTGGGCTTGGGGGTTAAAACAGCAAAAGGGAGGTAAACAATAGCAAAAAGGGTGCTAGGCCCAAACGTGTGTTTTTGTTGAGTCAGAAAATAAAACAAAATGGGCCTTGTTGTTGATAAGTAATTTGGGGGTAAAAAAATAGCAAAACATCAAGCCCGGATCAGCAAGGCCCAGGCGCTGCATGATTCCATGTGGTTAGCTCTTGAAGGCTCATGGTGGACAAGCATATTTGAGGCATTGGATTAAATGGCTGGTAGATCTGATGGTCCAGTCACAAGGTTCCATAGCATGTGTGAGTTGCTTGATATATTGAATCTGCAAGGAAAAAATATGAAAAAACCAAAAGAGTACCATTGGGGCTCGAACCCGGGTCCCTATACACTAATGCCTTACGCGCGCTTCCTCTGCCACTGGGGTGGCTGTTTCATCCGTTTATAAGACTAGTTGCAATAAATTTAAAATAAACCCTTTCCTGATTGCACTACATCCCTAACCTCGCACCAGTCACCATTGTTACATTTTTGAAATTTCAAACTTGCTCATTTCTCAATCATTTTCAAAAATGTAAACATGAAAGTTGTTCCACTTTTCACCATAAATTCACCCATACAAATAACTAAAGTTATAAATCAAAGATGAACATGAATATTGTTTGGTACCAAATAAAACCTAATTTTTTCAGAATGTTTAACTTTAAAATTCGCATCACTCAAGCAACATAAATGAAAACTAAGGGCATGGTTAGCTTCAGGGGAATTGTGACGCCCGTAATTTAATTAATTATTTAATTAAATTATTTTTGGAATATTTATGAAGATGTGTTATAATTAATTGGATTTATTTTGTTAAGTGGAGAAATAATATTAGAGATATAATATTATGTGGTGAAATAATATTAGAAGTGTAATATTATTTAATGTGGGCTTATTTTGGGAGAATAGAAGTAATAAGGGGGTGTGTTGGTTTTAAGCCCAATAAGGAGATAATAGAATAATAGGGTTATTCTGTTATTTATTGTTGGAATAGAAGTAAGAAGCAGTAGAAAGAAAATAAGGATTGAGAAGAACGTGCAAGCTGCGTGAGAAGGAGGAAACGGAAAGAAACGTGAATCCAACCGGAAATTGTAGAGCGACCTTCAATCCAAGGTAAGGGTGGGGTTCTAACCCTATAATTGGGCTTATGATAATTGATATGTGGGGTTAGAGGTGATTGTTGTTTTGTTTGTGAATTGAGAATGTATGATTTTTGTGTGATGAGAATCGATGAATGTTTGGATGAATAATGATGCCTTGATGTTGTTTAATTGTTGTAGAATTATAAGGTAATTTATGGGTGATAGATTGTCACGATTAGAGTAGGTCTTAGGCTTTATGTATGAATCTGTAAGGTTAACAGGGAAGAAGAAGCGTTGAATATTTCAGTGCAGAAAATGCAGAACTGTACGTGAGGGATACCAGAAGTTACTGCCTAGAACAATGAATCAATTAGGGATGGCGTTAGGTACTGTTCCTAATTAGGTTGATAACAGGAAAAGGAATTAAAATAATAACGTTAAGGAAAAGTAGTAGTTCTGACGTTAGCAGGATGCTGTTAGAAGTTGCGTGGCCTAGTGAAAGGTAGAAATTCTGATATTAGAAGTTGCATTAGTCAGAAGATAGCATTAGTCAGAATTTGTACTAGTCATAAGATGGGGTTATCCAGAAACTATGACGGTCAGAAGTTGTATCTGGTCAGAGGTTGAGTCAGTCAGAAACTGTGATGGTCAGAAGTTATAGTAGTCAGAAGATTGTGTTGCCCAGAGGTTGCGTCATTAGAAGTTGTGTATTTAGAAATAGCGCTGGTTAGAGGTTGCGTGGCCTGAAGTTGGATGGTCTTTACGTTGTTTTGTTCAGAAAGATGAACGTTAGATGCTTAGAAGCTGTTGTTGAGCTATAACAGTAGGAATAGTGACGGTCATGATATTAGAGTTGCAGAATGGCAGTATTGTTTTACTGTGGAATTAAAATATTACTGAGTTATAAATGAGAATTTATTAATAAATGAATGATGTTTGATGATTTATAAATAAATGATGTTTGATGATTTATAAATAATTGATGTTTGATTAGTTATTTTGATAATTTGAGATGTTCTGAGATGATAATTTGAGATGTTCTGAGATGATAATTTGAGATGTTTTGAGATGATTTGAGATGTTGTTAACTTGGTTGTTATCATTACATTCATGGTTGTGTCGCATACATTGCATTTTCGAGATGGAGCTTATGCTCGTTGAGACGGCCTAGATTGGAAAATTTCGAGATGAAGGCTATGCCTTGTTGATGCCTCTATTAATTGGCAA
Organism: Vicia faba; assembly: GCA_948472305.1. Taxonomy (NCBI): domain Eukaryota; kingdom Viridiplantae; phylum Streptophyta; class Magnoliopsida; order Fabales; family Fabaceae; genus Vicia; species Vicia faba. The sequence goes on from OX451741.1 coordinate 853,964,569, forward strand.
ATTTTTGAGATGGGAGTTCTGCTCCGATGGTACCACATGAATTTGCATAGTATTGAGTCGCATTATAATATTTCATAAAGAAGTGTATTTTGATGTTGATGAATGAATATTATTGTTGAGATTGTTGTTGATTATGAGATGAGAAATGGTGATGTTGTTGATCTAATTTAATATATTAATTATCATGCGCTTTATTATATTGTTAGATATCTCACCCCTTATGTTTGAATGTTGCCCTTATGTTGGTAACGTGCAGGTAATCAAGAGTGAAGGTTGTATACCTTCAATAGTTCGAGTCAGTGTCATTGCTCTGATATGTAACACTCGGGGGGATGAACGCTTGCTGTTTTGATTGTTGATTTTTAGTTGCTAACTTTCAATTTGATTATGACTTATGAGATGTTTTGAAGTTTCCGAATTGTTTGAAATGTTATTAAGAATTCTGCTGCATAGATATGGATTTATTTAATTAAAGATGTTATGTTGATGGTTCATCCGGTGTTTTGAAAAAGTGTTATATATCCACGATGAATGCAATGAATTTGTTAGAAGAATTTGTGACGTCCCTATTGATTTGTATGATTTCAATTTTATAAATCTGATTTATGTTGCATAATTGCTTAGGGTAGAATTGGGGTGTTACAAAGTTGGTATCAGAGCAAAAGGTTGGTTCGACCTTGTCATCGAGTCGTAGTTGTCTAACAATCGAGTATTGTTATTTTGATGTTCTAATCGTTGTTTATGTTGTAGTGAGAAGTTGAGATGGCTGGAAGGAATGATGCTGCTCTTGTTGCTGCTTTAGAAGCAATGGCTCATGCGATGGAAACTCAGCTGAATGTTAACGGGAATGCTGGATCTCGTAGCTTGGCGACTTTCCATAGAGAGAATCCACCTACGTTCAAGGGAAAGTATGATCTTGATGGAGCATTGGAGTAGTTGAAAGAGATTGAGAGAATCTTTCGCATGATAGACTGCACTCCAGCGTAGAAGGTTCGTTATGGGACTCATATGCTAGCAGTCGAGGCTGATGACTGGTGGCTAGAGACTTGCCAGAAGTTAGAAGCTGCAGGTGAGAATGTCACTTGGGCTGTGTTCCGTAGGGAGTTTTTGAGAAAGTATTTTCCTGAAGATGTCTGTGGTAAGAAGGAGATTGAGTTCCTTGAGCTGAAGCAAGGAAGTCTGTCAGTTGTTGAGTATGCTGCCAAGTTTGCTGAGTTGGCTAAGTTATATCCGCATTATGCTGAGGAAAATGTTGAGTTTTCGAAGTGTATTAAGTTTGAGAACGGGTTGCGCCCGGATATTAAGAAAGCAAATGGATATCAGAAAATTTGTGTCTTTGCTGATTTGGTTGATAGCTGCAGGATTTATGAGGAAGATAATAATGCTCATTACAAGATTATTAGTGAGAATAAGGGTAGGCACCTGCAGAATCGTGGTAAACCTTATGATGCCCCAGCTGGTAAGGATAGACAGAGAGTTGTCCATGGACAGAGGACTAGTGGGGGAGATGCTTCTACTGGTGTGATTTGTTTTAAGTGTGGGAAACCTGGACACAAGAGTAAGGTGTGCACTGCTGAAGTGAAGAGGTGTTTCTGTTGTGGTAAGAACGGACATGTTGTATCTGAGTGTGAGCACAAGAGTGTGATTTGTTTCAACTGTAAAGAAGAAGGGCACATTGGTAGCCAGTGTCCGAAACCGAAGAGGGCTCAGTAAAGTGGTAAAGTGTTTGCTTTGGTTGGGGATCAGACAGCTGCTGAGGACGAACTTATTAGAGGTATATGTTTCATTAATAGTACTCCTTTAATCACTATTATTGATACTGGTGCTACACATTGTTTTATTGCTGCTGATTGTGTTTAAAGATTGGGTCTTGTGTTGTCTTCTTTGAATGGAGAAATGGTCGTCGATACTCCAGCCAAGGGGTCGGTGACTACTTCTTTTATGTGTTCTAAGTGTCCCTTATCGATCTTCGACAGAGACTTTGTTGTTGATTTGGTTTGTTTTCCGTTAAGAGGTTTGGATGTAATTCTGGGTATGAACTGGTTAGAGCATAATTGTGTTCGTATTAACTGTTATGACAAGTCTGTGAAGTTTTCTACTCCTGAAGAAGAGGAAGATGGTTTGTTGTCTGCTAAACAATTGAGAAAGTTGGTGCAAGAGGAAGCGCAGATGTTTTTGTTGATGGCGTCGCTATCTGTAGAGACTCAATCTATAATTGAGGAATTGCATGTGGTATGTGAATTTCCTGAAGTTTTCCCTGATGAGATTCCTGATGTACCGCCAGAAAGGGAAGTTGAATTTGCAATTGATCTTGTACCTGGTACCAGACCTGTGTCTATGGCACCATACAGGATATCTACGTCTGAGTTGTCAGAGTTGAAGAAGGAATTGGAAGAGTTACTCAAGAAGAGGTTTGTAAGACCAAGTGTATCGCCGTGGGGAGCTCCAGTGTTATTAGTGAAGAAGAAAGATGGAAGTATGAGGCTTTGTGTTGATTATAGACAGCTGAATAAAGTGAAGATTAAGAATAAGTATCTACTTCCAAGAATAGATGACTTGATGGACCAATTGGTGGATGCCCGTGTGTTTAGTAAGATTGATTTGAGGTCGGGTTACCATTTGATCAAAGTGAAGGATGAAGATATTCAGAAGACGGCTTTCAGAACACGTTATGGACATTACGAGTATTCAGTGATGCCTTTCGGTGTTACTAATGCGCCGGGAGTATTCATGGAATATATGAATCGTATCTTTCATACTTATTTGGATCGGTTCGTAGTGGTGTTCATTGATGATATTTTGATTTACTCTAAGTCGGAAGAAGAGCATGCTGAACATTTAAGAGTAGTATTGCAAATTTTGAAAGAGAAGAAGTTGTATGCAAAGTTGTCCAAGTGTGAATTTTGGCTGAAAGAGGTTAGTTTTCTTGGTCATGTGATTTCAGGTAGTGACATTGATGTAGATCCATCGAAGGTTGATGTTGTGTTGCAATGGGAAACTCCAAAGTCGGCTACTGAAATTAGAAGCTTCTTGGGATTAGCTGGTTATTATAGAAGGTTTATCGAAGGTTTTTCTAAGTTGTCACTTCCGTTGACTAAGTTGACTTGTAAAGGTAGAGCTTTTGTTTGGGATGTTCAGTGCGAAGAAAGTTTTACGGAATTGAAGAAGAGGTTGACGTCGGCTCCGATTTTGACGTTGCCTAATCCAGGAGAGCCTTTTGTGGTTTATTGTGATGCTTCTAAGATAGGTTTAGGAGGTGTGCTTATGCAAAATGGTAAGGTAGTTGCTTATGCGTTGAGGCAGTTGATGACTCATGAGAAGAACTATCCTACAAATGATTTGGAGCTTGCTGCAGTTGTTTTTGCATTAAAGATTTGGAGGCATTATCTTTATGGTTCTAGATTTGAAGTGTTTAGCGACCATAAGAGCTTAAAGTATTTGTTTGATCAGAAAGAGCTGAATATGAGGCAATGAAGATGGTTGGAATTGTTAAAGGATTATAATTCCGGTTTGAATTATCATCCAGGAAAGGCGAATGTGGTAGCTGATGCGTTGAGTCGAAAGACTTTACATATGTCAGCAATGATGATTAAAGAGTTAGAATTGATTGAGCAGTTTAGAGATATGAGCTTAGTTTGCAAGGTTACTCCGCAGAGTGTTATGTTGGGTATGTTGAAGATCAATAATGAATTCCTAGACAGTATCAGAGAAGCCCAGAAGTTGGATGTGAAACTAGTAGATTTGATGGCTGAGATTGATCAATCTGAGAATAATTATTTTAAGCTAGATGAGCAAGGTGTGTTGAAGTTTCGTAATCAGATTTGTATTCCTGATGATGTTGATATGAAGAAAGTGATACTTGAAGAGAGTCATAGAAGTAAGTTGAGTATTCATCCAGGAGCTACGAAGATGTATCAAGATTTGAAAGGTTTGTTTTGGTGGCCTGGGATGAAGAGTGATGTGGCTCGGTTTGTGTATGCATGTTTGACTTATCAGAAATCGAAAGTTGAACATCAGAAACCTGCAAGATTGATGCAACCATTGGAAGTTCCAGAATGGAAATGGGATAGCATTTCAATGGACTTTGTGACAGGGTTGCCTAATACTTTAAGAGGACATGATTCGATTTGGGTGATTGTTGATAGGCTTATGAAGTCAGCTCATTTTATTCCTATTAACATCAGTTTTCCAGTGCCGAAGTTGGCTGAGATTTATACTAGTGTGATTGTGAAGTTGCATGGTGTTCCTTTGTGCATTGTGTCAGATAGAGATCCAAGATTTACTTCTGATTTTTGGAAGAGTTTGCAAGAAGCGTTGGGTTCTAAGTTGGGGTTGAGTTCAACGTATCATCCTCAAACAGATGGTCAGACTGAACGGACTATTCAATCTTTAGAAGACTTGTTGAGAGCATGTGTTCTTGAGCAGGGAGGTTCGTGGGATACTTATCTTCCGTTGATAGAGTTCACGTATAATAACAGTTACCATTCTAGTATTAGGATGGCACCTTTTGAAGCGTTGTATGGTCAAAGATGTAGAACTCCGTTATGTTGGCATGAATCTGGTGAAAGTGTAGTACTTGGACCTGAACTTGTTCGTGAGACTTCCGAGAAGGTGAAGTTGATTCGAGAAAAGATGAAAGCTTCACAGAGTAGACAGAAGAGTTATCATGACAAGAGAAGGAAATATTTAGAATTCCAAGCTGGTGAACATGTGTTTTTGAGAGTTACACCTGTGACTGGTGTTGGACGAGCCTTGAAGTCTAAGAAGCTCACTTCTTGTTTTATTGGACCGTATCAGATTTCGGAGAGAGTGGGGAATGTTGCCTATAGAGTGGTTTTATCGCCTAATCTTTCGAATTTGCATGATGTGTTTCATGAGTCGCAACTTCGAAAGTATATTTCAGATTCGTCTCATGTGATTCATATGGACGATATGCAAGTACGGGATAATCTTACGGTGGATACGATGACTGTACGGATCTTGGATCATGAAATGAAGACTCTGAGGGGCAAAGAGATTGCCTTGGTTAAAGTAGTTTGGCTAGGAGCTGCTGGTGAAAGCATGACTTGGGAGTTGGAGAGCAAGATGCGAGACTCCTATCCTGAATTGTTTGATTGAGGTGAATTTTCGTGGACGAAAATATTCTAAGTGGGGGAGAGTTGTAACGCCCGTAATTTAATTAATCATTTAATTAAATTATTTTTGGAATATTTATGAAGATGTGTTATAATTAATTGGATTTATTTTGTTAAGTGGAGAAATAATATTAGAGATATAATATTATGTGGTGAAATAATATTAGAAGTGTAATATTATTTAATGTGGGCTTATTTTGGGAGAATAGAAGTAATAAGGGGGTGTGTTGGTTTTAATCCCAATAAGGAGATAATAGAATAATAGGGTTATTCTGTTATTTATTGTTGGAATAGAAGTAAGAAGCAGTAGAAAGAAAATAAGGATTGAGAAGAACGTGCAAGCTGCGTGAGAAGGAGGAAACGACAAGAAACGTGAATCCAACCGGAAATTGTAGAGCGACCTTCAATCCAAAGTAAGGGTGGGGTTCTAACCCTATAATTGGGCTTATGATAATTGATATGTGGGGTTATAGGTGATTGTTGTTTTGTTTGTGAATTGAGAATGTATGATTGTTGTGTGATGAGAATCGATGAATGTCTGGATGAATAATGATGCCTTGATGTTGTTTAATTGCTGTAGAATTATAAGGTAATTTATAGGTGATAGATTGTCACGATTAGAGTAGGTCTAAGGCTTTATGTATGAATCTATAAGGTTAACAGGGAAGAAGAAGCGTTGAATATTTCAGTGCAGAAAATGCAGAACTGTACGTGAGGGATACCAGAAGTTGCTGCCTAGAACAATGAATCAATTAGGGATGGCGTTAGGTACTGTTCCTAATTAGGTTGATAACAGGAAAAGGAATTAAAATAATAACGTTAAGGAAAAGTAGCAGTTCTGAAGTTAGCAGGATGCTGTTAGAAGTTGAGTGGCCTAGTGAAAGGTAGAAATTCTGATATTAGAAGTTGCATTAGTCAGAAGATAGCATTAGTCAGAATTTGTACTAGTCAGAAGATGGGGTTAGCCAGAAACTGTGACGGTCAGAAGTTGTATCTGGTCAGAGGTTGAGTCAGTCAGAAACTGTGATGGTCAGAAGTTATAGTAGTCGGAAGATTGTGTTGCCCAGAGGTTGCGTCATTAGAAGTTGTGTATTTAGAAATAGCGCTGGTTAGAGGTTGCGTGGCCAGAAGTTGGATGGTATTTACGTTGTTTTATGCATAAAGATGAACGTTAGATGCTTAGAAGCTGCTGTTGAGCTATAACTGTAGGAATAGTGACAGTCATGATATAGAGTTGCAGAATGGCAGTATTGTTTTACTGTGGAATTAAAATATTACTGAGTTATAAATGAGAATTTATTAATAAATGAATGATGTTTGATGATTTATAAATAAATGATGTGTGATGATTTATAAATAATTGATGTTTGATTAGTTATTTTGATAATTTAAGATGTTCTGAGATGATAATTTGAGATGTTCTGAGATGATAATTTGAGATGTTTTGAGATGATTTGAGATGTTGTTAACTTGGGTGTTATCATTACATTCATGGTTGTGTCGCATACATTGCATTTTCGAGATGGAGCTTATGCTCGTTGAGATGGCTTGGATTGGAAAATTTTGAGATGAAGGCTATGCCTTGTTGATGCCTCTATTAATTGGCAAATTTTTGAGATGGGAGTTCTGCTCCGATGGTACCACATGAATTTGCGTAGTATTGAGTCGCATTATAAGATTTCATAAAGAAGTGTATTTTGATGTTGATGAATGAATATTATTATTGAGATTGTTGTTGATTATGAGATGAGAAGTGGTGATGTTGTTGATCTAATTTAATATATTAATTATCATGCGCTTTATTATATTGTTAGATATCTCACCCCTTCTGTTTGAATGTTTCCCTTATGTTGGTAACGTGCAGGTAATCGAGAGTGAAGGTTGTATACCTTCAATAGTTCGAGTCGGTGTCATTTCTCTGATATGTAACACTCGGGGGGATGAACGCTTGCTGTTTAGATTGTTGATTTTTAGTTGCTGACTTTCAATTTGATTATGACTTATGAGATGTTTCGAAGTTGTCGAATTGTTAGAAATGTTATTAAGAATTCTGCTGCATAGATGTTGATTTATTTAATTAAAGATGTTATGTTGATGGTTCATCCGGTGTTTTGAAAAAGTGTTATATATCCACGATGAATGCAATGAATTTGTTAGAAGAATTTGTGACGTCCCGATTCATTTGTATGATTGCAATTTTATAACTCTGATTTATTTTTCATAATTGCTTGGGGTAGAATTGGGGTGTTACAGGAATGATGTCTACATTTTTCATTCACCAAGTAACCATTAATGATGCTTGTATAAGGAGTTCAAAGTTGAGAAAACTTACCTAAAAAATGGAAATCGTGTATGGAGTTTGAGCACCCCTGGAAGTGTTGTGATGATCTGGATAGCTTCATTGAACTCCTAGGAAGTTATTGCAATGCTTACTTTGAGCTGAAAGTGCCTGAATCTTCCTGGAGAAGTCAAGTTGTAGGTGATTGTTTTTGAGTTTGGGAGATGATGAAAATGGAGTTACAATTATGAAACAGGGATGGGGATGAATTGTAAATGAGGTATGGAAGCTTTGTTATTGATTTAGAGAGGAAGCACACGAGTGGATTGTGAGTTTGAATTTTTTGGCCAGAAATGACAAACAATGGAGGTTTTGATGCAACTCTGAGTTTCAGGGAGTTTGAGAGGGTTAGAGGGCTTGTAAAATCATCCCTTGGCTTATAAACAACCTATATATTTATATAGGAAAGTTTTTGAAGGCTCTAGTGATTAGAAATAAAATATCACATGTTTTGTACTCCAAAATTTTCCCTCTCTTTCCTCAAGACATTTCTCACAAGATCTTCATTGGCTCAAGCTTGCACAAGTATTGACTAGGTCAAACCACCTCCTAAACATTGATGCCTCAAATTAGGGTTTTGATTTTCAAAAGTTCAACTAGACTGATTATGTCTCAAATGACTTTCATGGATCATTATAGACCTCCAAGAATACTCATGTCAAGTTTCAAGTCTTGAATCACAATTTTGCTCACTCAATTAACCAGATGACTGAAAATCAACTATATTGGGTAAAAAGTCAACTATGGTCAACTTACAGTCAAACTTTAATATTTTTGACCAATATAAACATTTTGAAGTCATATGCATAAATTGATCAAGTTTGGATCACAACTTCTCAAGAAAAGTGTTTAATTCATCAAAAGGGCAAACTGGTCAAAATTAGGGTTTTGACTGAGAATGAGTGATTTTTGACTTTTGACCTAATACATAACTTTTCGTTTTCAAACATGATTTCAAGGATTCAATTACATCATTTTGACCTAATTGCATGATTCAATTCATCCCTCAAGATTAAGCAATTGATAGATGAAATTTGGTCAACTGCTGAAAAGTCAATTGATACACCAAAAGTCGAACTTTGACTTTCTGGTCAAATTTGAGTTTCAAAGATCACAATTCATCAAGACATTCAAAAAAAATGAAGCTTGATCATCAATAAATCAAGAAATTCAAAAGTCAATTTAAAAAGTCAAACTTTTCAAGACTTAGAACATTTTCCAAGTGTTTTTGTACATGATAATTTCACTACTTCATGCCAATTTTTCATCAAGATTCAAGATGATTCAAAGGAAACTTTAAACATGATAATTTTAGATCTTGATGAGATCTAAAACTTTTTAATAGAGGGATCATATCCAAAAAGTGCTTAGATTTTGAGTTATAAGCCCATGAAGTCATGCAATTTTTCTTAAACACTTAGTGAAATTTTGACCTAGTTTAGGCAGATTTTTGTCCCAACTTCTTGGCCATTTTTCACATAGTTCCAATTGTATTTTGAAAAAGTGGAAAACATGAAGGTTGTATACAATATTTCAAGCTTTCCAAAATGTCCAAGAACTTGAAGATATCATTCTTGATCTAAGAGAATCGAAGAGATGAAGTTGGGCATTCATTCTTGAAATTTAGGGCATTTTCATGAAGAACACATAACCAAATCTCAAGCCATGTTGTATAAATCTCACTTTGCAGGATTCAAACTTGAAAATCACTCAATAATTAAATGATTACACAACTTATTAAGCCATTTTCCAAGCATTTGAGCCATTATCCAAGTGATTAATCCATTTTTTAAAAGTGGCTTTAATCATAAAGTCCACTCTCCTTGAGCTTTACACTTGTTCCTTCTGCACATACACAATCTCAAATCCAGAAGCAACTTGTCTAGAGCCTTTCAACCACCCTACAATCCTTGTACTTCACATTGGGACAATTTTTTTCAAGATTGCTTCAAAAACAAGTAAAAAAACCATAATGTTGTACCCCAAAATTTGCCCTCTCATTTCTCAAGAAATGTCTCATAAGATCTCCATTGATTCAAGACTACACAAGGTTTGATCAGCTCAAGACACCTTCTCAACACTGACAACTCAAAATTAGGGTTTGAGTGTTCACAAGGACAATTGGACTTTCAAGGCCTTAAATGACATTCATGGATCATTAGGAACCCTTAAGATTTCTCATGTCAAGTTTCAAGTCTTGGATCACAAATTGCTCAGTCATTTGATCAGATTACCTAAAATCAACTGTATTGGATAAAAATTTAACTGTGGTTAATTTACATTCAAACTTCATAACTTTTATCCATATCAACATTATAAACTCATATATGTCAATTGATCAAGTTGGATCACAATTCCTCAAAGAAATTTGATCAGAACACCAAAAGGGCAAAATGGTTAAAATTAGGGTTTTAATTGAGAAGGCTCAATTCTTGACTTTTGACCAAGGAAATGACTTATTGGTTTAAGACATGATCTCAAGGATTCAAATGCACCATCTTGACCTAATTGCATGGTTCAAATTACCTCTCAATATCATTGGATTGACAGGTGAATTTCAGTCAACTGATGAAAAGTCAACTGTACACTGAAAAGTCAAACTTTGACTTTTTGATCAAAATCAAGTTTCAAAAATCATATTTCATCAAGACATGTCAAATATGAATTTTTTTCATCAAGAAATCAAAAAGTCAAAATTCATTTTTGAAAAGTCAAAATTTCCAAGACTTAGAAAATTTTCTAAGTGTTGGAAAGTTAACATTTTTCATAACTTTGTGTCAAATTTCCACCATGATGCAATATGATTAAAGGGAAACTTCCAACATTAAAGTTGTAGATCTCAATGAGATCCAAAACATTGTAGGGAAGAACTTTTTCTAGAAATGCTTGAATTTCAAGTTATGAATTTATGAAGACATCTCCATGAAACTAAAAAGACTTTAGTGAAATTTTGCCCTAGTTAGGCAAGATTTTGACCTAACTTCATGGAAAATTTTCACCTAGTTCCAAGATAAATCTTAAAAAATGTCTAAAATAAAGGTTGTAGAGGATGTTACAAGCTTTCCAAAGTATCCAAGAACTCATCAAGACCATACTTGAGCTAATAGAATCGAAGGACAGAAGTTAGGGTTTCAAACTTGTTTTGCAAGACACGTTTTGTGATGAACATGAACCAAATCCATAGCCATGCTGCATAATCCTCACTTTGCAGGCATCAAACTTGTTTTTCACTCTATAGTTAATGGTTCACACAACTGATTATTACCTTATCCAAGTGCTTCAAGCTTGGTCCAAACCAATTTGCCATTTTGGGGAGAAAGTAACATATCCATTCTTGTAAAGCAAGCTTTATGCAAAGTCAACTTGCATTGAGCCTTGAACTTGTTCTTTCTGCATACACAACCCATATAAACAAAAATCAAGAAAGTTTAAAGTTCTAACCACTCTATACAGCCCTGTACCATGTCTTTGGAACAAGATGTTTCAACTTTGCTTCAAAAACAAGTAAAGTTGCCACAACTTGAGAATTCAAATCCTAAGTTGTTGTAACACTTGAAACCTCTTGCCAATAAATATATACATTATTTGCAAGCTAACACATGAATTCATAAGCCCTCAAACACCCCCAAAGTTAGAATTGCAAAAAAAAAACTCCATTGTTGCATATTCTGGCCAGAAATCCCAAAATCAAAATCCACTCGTGCGTTTCTTGGCCTTTTGGTTCCTAAAGCTTCTAAACATCATACATAAACAATCCCAACACATGTTATCCAACTGTAACTCCATCTTCACCAACCTCCATTTTCAAAAACAGGGCATTGCATCTTGACTTCACCAGACCATTAAAACCATCCTTAGCACAAACTAATCATTGCATTAGCTTCCTGGGAACTTGAGGAAGCTAACCTGGTCATCACCATCACTTGAAACAAGCTCAAACTCATTTCACGATTTCCAGTTTTTGAGGTATTTTTTTGAACTTCCATATCTTCATTTAGGCATTTTTAGGCTTGCATTTTCAAAGACAAAATGTAGATATCATTGCCCTGAAACTGCCCATGTCCATAGTTTTCATTTATATTGATTGAGTAGGGAGAATTTTAAAGTTGAGGTTTCTGAAAATATTAGGTTAGATTTGGTACCAATGGAAATTTATGCTCATCTTTGAGAATTAGTTTAAGTCATTTACATATTTAGAATCGTGGTGAGAGTTCTAACAAGTTTGATGTTTGAAGTTTTGAAAATGATTGAGAAATGGTTGATTTACAAATTTCAAATATTTGCTCAGTAAACTGGCGCGAGGAAGAATATGAAGTTCAGGCCTAGAACTTGATATGTGTTATATATTTATGGTTTTGTTTAAGTTAACAGATGTATGGCCACCCCAGTGATAAGGCAGCGCACGTATCATGTCAAGAGTGTGGATTCAAGCCCTAGCGCTGCCCTTTTTTCCCATTTTTCATTGTTTTTCTCTCTTTTTGACACAACCATGCACGCCTGGGCCTAAGGCCATTGGGCTTTGTTTTTTTTACTGAGACTCACCCCCTGCCTGCTTATCACAACACAGGCCCAAATCTAATTTTTACCCCCCTGATTTTATTTCTTTATTTTATTTTATTTTCTTATTTTCTTTTCTTTAAATATTATTATTATTAAAAATATTATTTATATTAATAAAAAACACAAAAATATTTTCTTGTTGCAAATTTAATTTCTTTTCCTAAAAAAATTAATATTAGACTTAGGTTTTAATTTCCTTTAATTAAATTAATTTAGAATTTAGTTTTTCTTTTAATTAATTTTTATTTTAGTTTAATTAAATAAAAACCTTTTTCATAAAAAAAAACTCAAAAAATATTTTCTTGATTAAACTTAATTTCTTTTCTTAATTAGTTTAGGTTTAATTTTACTTATTTTAATTAATTACTTTCTTTTAGATAATTAGGATAAAACCATTTTCCTTAACAAAACCAAACAAAAATCAATTTCTTTTCCATTTTATATCCTTGTACATTATATTTCTTTCAATTCTTGTATATTATTCAAGTTACAATATGGTTGTAATAGATAATTAGGTTTAATTTCTTGCAATCCCCATTTGTAAATTTGTATACCCCATCCCCCTAATGATTGTAATAGCGTAGAATATTTACTTTCCGCAATTTATCGCTTTCATATAAATGCTAGTAATTAGGGTTTATATGGGAAGATAAAAAATCAACAAGTAGATAACCCTAATCAAAGATTAAATGCATACAAATCAAACACACTATTCACACATGCACCCCTAAGGTTAACTCCACTTGTTGCCTAAAAAATGGTCATGTTATGTATGTGGGATGTCTTAGCAAAAACAATCAAAAATACAAGATCATAGTCACTCGATGACACTACAAATGTTGCCTTTCAAATGATCTTAGTCCCTCAAAGAGAAATGCTAAGATATCTCACAATATTGCTATCATGACTATACGATGACCCACACCCGTCCATTTACATCCAAAGATAAGGCTTCTTACCAATCAATGATAATATAGCAATATCAAAGGAAAGGAGGAAATGAACAAAAGACTTTTGAGTAGGTATAAATGTTCTTAGTTTCTTGCTCACTTTCAAAACAAACATCCTTGCAAACACACACCAAACACTTTCAAAAACAAACAAACACTTTCAAAACATGAAACATTTTCAAAAGCCCAACACTTTGTATACATTTTTGCCGAAACGAGAATCATTACAAAGTTGGCCTAAACGAAGGCATATTTTCAAAATACTTTAAAAAATCACCACAAAGCACACTTTCAAACAAAGCAAGTCGTCTAGCAAGCAACTAAGAGCCCATATATAACTATGGATGAAAAGGGTGCTTACACCTTTCCTTTTCATAATCTACCCCCCGAACTCAAGAAAATAATCTCAAAGGTCATTCCTGTTCTTTTCCACCTTTCCTTTTGGATAAAATAAAAGTTGATGGCGACTCTTGCTAACCGCAACAATTGCGATCAAACGCAAAACATCCCAAGTCAGTTCTCCCATCGTATTACAGAACTGGCGACTCTGATGGGGATTACTTAAAAGCGAGGTTACCCTAGGGCTAGATCACCTTTATTTGCTTTCATTGTTTGACTTGATTGCTTTACATTTTGGTTCCTTGTTTGGGCTTGCTTTGATCCTCTACCTAGATCTGGGACACCTTTTTAGGTAAGTAGCAATAGATTGTGGAAACTGTATAGCGTAGACTAATATGGTTGAAACAATGGCTACGTTAGTGTGACGCACTTGTGGGTACCTGTATCCCTTGTGTTGAACCGAGGAGAATACGGGGCCGCTGAGTGGCATCATGAAGCACTAACTGATCTTAGAACCTTAATTGAACAACTTGTCCATTAGGGGGTAGTGAGATAACCGGCTTCAGTGGAAAGATGAAAATTGGTTGATACTCGATACTACACTCATTGAGATTGGACTTTTAGGATATCTCGGCCGCAAAAAAAGATTGATTGTGCTGAGACAATGCCTAAAAGAAAGGTCAGTGATATTGAGATCCTTTAGAACCCAAATACTATTACTAGGACAAGTTTGAGCCAACTAAAACTTCAAGAGGATAATTACCTACAAACTCCATGCAAGACTAAACCTAAGAAGTTGTTTTATTTGTATGTACATAATAACTTGCTTACTTGTACATAACATCATAAACATCATAACATCATACACATTCTCACTAACCATTTCAAGGATTTAGGAATTTATCTTTGTTTTTGTTTTGTAGGCCATGAACTTCGTCCAAAGAAATACCATTAGAATCAATTTTGTGAAAGCACACCCTCAACTCCAAGAGTTAGCGTCAAGGGTACCTGAAGACTCTCCTTTCACTAAGAAATATGATCGACTCCTCAGTTTGGCTACCTCAAATTTCCAAGAAGAGATGATGTGCATACTCTTCCAATTCCTTGATCCCATGCATCATTGATCCACTTTCCCTGACTATCAGTTAGTGCCAACACTAGAAGAATTCTCTTTGCTATTAGGAGTGACTGTGCTTGATCAAGCACCGCTCACCAGTTTAGAAGGGATTCCAAAACCTAAAGTCATTGTCGAAGCCTTGCATCTGAAGAGAGCCGACATTGTAGCAAATTGGGAGATAAGAAGCAGAGATCAAGGGTTCCTAGCCAAGTTCTTATTAGGGCTCGTTCATTTTGGGAAGATTTAAGTTTTCAAGCCTTTGAGGATGTTCTGGCCCTTCTCATCTATGGTTTGGTTCTATTTCCCAACTCGGACCATTTCATAGATGTGAATGCCATCACAGTCTTTCTCTCTCTCTCTCTCTCTCTCTCTCTCTCTCTCTCTCTCTCTCTCTCTCTCTCTCTCTCTCTCTCTCTCTCTCTCTCTCTCTCTCTCTCTCGTAATCCTATACCTACCTTGTTGGGAGACATCTTACATTGTTTCCATACCTGTACCATGAAGAAAAGAGGTACTCTCTTGTCTTGTATTCCCCTACTCACAAAGTGGTTTACTTCGCACTTACCTCGATCAACATTGAAGAACGAGAAGAGATTGACATGGTCTCAAAGGATGATGCCCCTCACCCACTCTGATGTCCATTGGTGTTCGAGATCCTTGGAGGATACTTCTATCATTGACCGTTGTGGGAAATTCCCTAATGTCCCTTTACTTGGCATTAGGGGAGGTGTCACTTACAAACCTTGCTTAGCCTTGCGATAATTTGGTTACGCCCAAAGAGATGGTCCTCATGAAATGCTCATTGTTGTACCCCAAAATTTTCCCTCCCATATTCTTCAAGGTTTGTCAAGAATCATCTTCAAATGGTTCAAGATTCCTCAAGGATTGCACAGTTCAAATGCCTCCTAAGCCAGTTGAAATTAGGGTTTTGGTTCTTTCAAAGAATTTGAGGTTTTCAGTGGCTCAATCAAGTCATATAGGCCTCTATACATTGTCAAGCATCTATATGTCAAGTCTCAAGACTCACAATGCCAAAATTGCACAATCAAAAAGCCCATTTGCTTCACAATCAACTACAGGGGCAAAATGGTCATTTTACAGTCAAAAGTCAGAATTTTTGGTCAACATCTTATTTTGAGGCCACAATCATCATTTGATCAAGTCTTGATCATGATTCCTCAAGAATGGCTCAAAAACCCTCAAAGATGCAAAAGTTACTATTTTTGGACAGCAGAAAAGTCAACTGTATCTTGACCAAGGCATAACTTTTTCATGGTTCATCAGAAAAATCCCATCCAATTCTCATTTTGAAGGGGATGACATTTCCTACAACTCATCTTCACATTCCAAGTCCAAGAAATGCTCTCACAAAAAGTTATCAATTTCTACATTATAGGTCAATTTCAAAAGTCAACAAAAATGCACTTTAAGTCAAAGACCATAACTTGAGATTGGTAAATCCAAATGACATGGGACCAAAGGCACTGGTTAGAGGACTTCAAGACCTTTCCAAAATGTCCAATAACATGTTCATATGATCAAAATTGAGCAAGATATGCATTGGAGAAGTTGGGAAATTTTTGTGAATTTGCAAAAGTCAACTTTGCTCAAAACACTTCATTTTTGCTAATGGGCCTCAAATTCCTTCTTGAAACTTTAACCAAGGCTTATGCACGACCCATTGAGATTAAATTGAATTATTTTCTTATTTTTATTAATTAATTGGATTTTTAATTGATTATTAATTCATTTAATTGTAGGAAAATATCAAGATATGGTTTTGCAATCTTTTCATGAAGCAAATATGACCTACATGTGCTGGAGATTTCGTGTACACATCAAGGGGACAAGGATCTCTCAATTTGGCAAGATTTTTCAATCAAAAATATGCAAAAAGATATGATTGAAAATCAAAGATACAAACCATAATTCCATGGATCCTTGGTTAAAGATTTAACCTAAATCCATTCTATTATAAGTACTGAACCTAAACCTAATCATGCACACGTGAGAATTGCTGCACAAGGCCATTACCATATTGAAAAAAAATCAAGAAAACTCAAAATTGTTTTCTCACTCACAGGCCCTTTCAAAGCAATTTAAGGATTCAAACACATTGCTGGACCTCTCAGAAACCTTTTGGAATCAAAACCATGTGCTAAAGCTATAGGAATCGCCCAGAACAGACTCACGGTTTGGTGATTTTTTCTATAATCATAACTCGTTATTCATGCATCATTAATGTGATTTTTTGTGTGCTTTACATTGCTAGAACCTCTCTGAAGCTAATGGTACAGGTGAATTGCATTATGGTGTCCAGAATCATAAATTGCCATTGATGAAATTTAGGGTTTCGAAGCTTTCAAATTAGGGCTTTATAGCCTAGGAAAAATTAGGCTTCATGAGACCTATGGTTGAGATCGTTGCGTCCAGACGAACCTAAATCTACCCTCGCGAACAATTTATATACAGCACGCGCCTATTCGCTATTTTTTGTTGATGCAGGTTGTGGGGGTTAAAAACCCCCGCTATTTGATATGTTTTTATGCAGGCAATTGAAGAAGACGATGACGCGTTGATATACCATTGGTCCATTCAAATCAGGGCGCGCGTGTTTTGTTTTATTGCATATTGTTTGGTTTCCTAATATATTATTTGTTGATTATTGTAATAACAAACGCAGGCGAGTGGAGTAGTGGTTAGTGTGCTGTCTGGTAACCATTGGGACCTGGGTTCGATTCCCAGGTCCCCCAAACCTTTGTTTTTATTTTTTCATAACATAATCATATGCAGGCCTTTGAGCAGCGTTCCACCATGCATCCCACTCATCCAAGCGCCAGTTGGCTAGCAAGGCAGATCCACAGGCCATGAGATAAGCCTCACCATGCACTCAGTCAACCAACAGACACTTGATCCAGAAAGTCAACGAAGGCTTGATGTTAATGGGCCAGAATTGCCAAATTCACCTCCTCAGGGCCCAACACCCCCCTGGTTCTTTCATAATTTTCTTTTTGTTTTCTTTTTCTTTTTATTTTCTTTTACTAATTATTATCATTAATTATTATTATTATTTATTTAACTAACATAATTAATATTATTTTCACAATAAAATTCAGAAAATTAAAATGTAAATATTTTTATTTATATTATTTATTAATTTCACCTTAGTTTATTTTTGTAAATAAAATGTAAATTAATTAATCTAGCTTTTTAAAATTAGGTCAACTTTAATTTTTTTCTCAATAACTTAAAATAAATTAGAATTAGGTCTTGACAACTTTTAATTCCTTTTATTTTTCATTAAAACATAAAAAATACAAAAATACTTTTTCTTTTAAATAATTAATTAATTAGTTATTAGGTTTAATATTTCATTAATTGCAAAAAAAGGACCAAAACTCATTTTTTCTCAAAAAAGGGTCAAAACCCTAAGGACGTCCCGATTCAATTTCTTTCGCGCGCATATTTATTTTTAATTCCTATTTTGATCATATTATTGTATTTGCTTTGAGGATGTAATAGATAATTAGGGCTTTTACCGCTTTCTTTATTTTCTCGCAATTTATCTTTTCCAAAGGGTTATGTTTTTGGCGATGTAAATACCCGACGCCTTGTAATAGCGTAGATTCAATTTTCCGCAATTTACTTTCCGCACAATTATTAAACTGTTAATATGCATGCAAGACTTGTCTGAAAAATAAAATCAACTCATAGCTCACAAATACATGTGCAAAGATAATATGAACTGAACCTGACACACGTGCACATGCCACCCCTAGGGTACGCCTCACTTGGTTGCCTCGACGTGGTCGTCAAGTATAGGGTGTTTTAGAGGTCGCCCTCTTGTCTAAAGATCCAGTTGCCTCGAAACGGTTGCCTCGGATAAAAAGGATCTAGGACATTAGGGTTACCGCTAAGGCGTCCTACCATTGCTTTGGTGACCACATTGTCCCAATAGTCGAATTGACCCGAATAACTCCAACGGCGGTGCTACCTACTTCTCAATAGTGGGATAGTACTGTCTAAAGGACTCTTACACAGCCTAATTCCTTAGAGTAGGTAGATTTCTCCTGGGTACTTGCTCTTTAAAAAAAAACAACTTTTCGCACCTACACTTTCAAAAAAAGTTTTCAAACTAATACTTCATACACTCTTGAGGACTGATATAAGAGTTACCTAAACGAACTTTTTCAAAACCCACAAACACTTGAAAAAGCAAACAATTTTTGAAAACATAGTGAGCAAGTACCTAAGAGCCCGTGGATAACCACGGATAGAAAGGGTGCTAACACCTTCCCTTTCTATAATCTACATCCCGAACCGAGAAACATCTCGAAAAGGAATTTTGTTGTGCTTTTGTCCTTTCCTTGTTGGAGAAAATAAAAGACGCTGGTGACTCTTGCTTACCGCGACATTTCGCGAACCAGCATTCCAAAACAGTTAGTTCTATTTCCACCGATCACAGAACTGGCGACTCTGCTGGGGAAATTATAAAGTGAGGTGTACCTTAGGATTAGACCACTCTTATGTTTTCAATTGTATGTCTTGATTGCTTTTATATTTGTGGGCTTGCATCGGAGTTTCATAGATCCTAACCCGGATCTAGGGAATACCCTTTAGGTAGCATAAGCTGTGAGGGACCTGTCCGGCGTAGACCGACACGGGTGAAGCAGTGGCTACGTTGGTGTGACACCTTGGTCTGTACCGATATCCCTTGTGTTGCAACGAGGAGAATATGGGTCTTCTGAGGAGTCATTAAGCACCAACCGACCTTAGAACCCTAAATTGACCCAACTTGGCCATAGAACAGTAGCAGTATGCTACACTCATTGAGGCTAAACTCTCGCGATGGTTCTGGCCGCAAGAAAAGATTGCGAAGCTGGAGTTATGACCGGTTGAGGGTAGTCAGTGATATTGAGATCCTCTAGAACCCGGTTACTATTTTCTAGGACAGGTCTTAACCAACGAAACTGAAAGAGGGTAGTACCTAAACTTCATGTTGGCCTGAACTCTAAGGGTTGTCTTGTGTGACTTGTGTGCCTTCAAACTTGAACTACTTGCATATTCTTACCTGACACACGAGTTTCTTGCAGGTTTTGTTTACAGTCCTTGATCGGGACTTATAACAGGGTTTACTTACATCACTCCACGCATAGCATAGCATAACATCATACCATCATACCATTGCATACATCCTGCATAAGGACTAACCCATTTCAAGGATCTCGAGGGTCTGTGATGCAGGTCATGATGAACCAACTGTCTAGCAAGGGGCAAAGGGGATTTATTTTCCTCTAGACAAGGTTGATGACTTGAGTCAGGGGCGATGACCCACTCGATATGGTGAGCCTTGACTCTTGAAGAAGGACTCTCAACAAACATGAAGTTCCTTCAATCAAGCAACCAGATTCAAATTCTAACAAGTTTCTCTGTTTACCCCGCGAGATCTTTGAAAACATTGCATGCATATCATACATATCATTGCATTACAGGTACCCCTTTTTCAGGTCACTTACCTTCTCCACTGTTTATTTCAGCAATAGCTTTCAAACCAGACAATCAGGATTTCCGTGCTCAAGAGACTCAGTTCAGGGAAATCTTCCTAAGCCTATCCAAGGGGCAGGAAGAGTTGAGAACACTCCTCATGGGGAATTTGGCCAAGAAGAGTCCTGAAGACGATAAGGACGAACGGCTGAAACGCTTGCAAGCTGAGGTAGATACTATGAGGACCCAGATGCTGGGACAGATGGCTCTCATCCAAGGCTTAGCTCGGGAGCAAGAAGAGTTTAGAACTGTGATCAACCAGCTTCAGCAAGACAGTATGAAGCAAGTAGTCAAGGCTGGGGACCAAACCAGTAATCAGCCTCCAAGAAGTCAAAGGTTTGGTTCAATGAATAGACCTCTCCAAGCTGCTACTACTTCACAGGTCCAACAATGACCTCGCCAAGAACAACGGGTTGATCAGAGCAAGCCAGACAAGCTTAGGAGGCAATTCACCAAGCTCAATGTGTCGCCGTCTCAAGATTTACAACGTCTGTTGAGGTTGAATCTGGTAATGCTAAGGGACCCTCCTAAGAATCCCAACACTTCCTCTACCCGATATAACCTGAGTGAAAGGTGTGCATACCACTCTAACAATCCAGGACACGACACCGACGACTGTTGGACTCTGAAGAATAAGATCCAGGACCTGATTGATGAAGGAGCATTGGAATTTACCCAAGGTGGTCAGGCTGAGTTCTTCTACCATCCATCCAAGGTTCACCATTTGAAGTGACAGGTCCTGCGATGAGAAGACTTTTGTTCATTCGAATGTTCAAGTTGTATTTTTTCTTTTGATTGTTCGAACATTTACTCATGTCAAACTTTATTACATTGTCAATGCATTGCATATGTCTGTTTTGAATCAATCCATTCGTATTTCACTATAATTTCTTTCATTTTTTGTGATGTTCAACTCTTGATTAAAAATTCTAAGCCTTTTGAGGGAGGATGACGAAAACGATACCACGATCTTTACAGTATGCTTTTGAACAGACCCTACTGATGAGGTACAGGCATTGTTTCAAATCCTAAACAGTGGAGTCATAAGGAAGATAATCCCTAGTTAACCCCTTTGAGCCAAAGAAGTCGGAGTTTTTCTTTTCAAAAATTAAAACCCTTAATCATAACCTGGGGCAGGGTAGTTCTCTCAGTTGATCCAGATGCACAATGAATGGCATCAAAGGAGTCCTTCCAAAACAAAAGACAGTGATGGTTCCGTATAATCGTCAAGACAGGCAGTCATTGTCTCTCAAAATAAAAGCCTAATAAGTCAAAACCTATGAAGGAGACTTACAAAAAACTGGGGCATCCCGCTGACTGTAATCACAAAAGAAACAGTTCAGGCAAAAAGACAGGGATAATAAAATCGAAAAGAAAGAGGTCCTATAAACCCTCAACAAAAAAAGAAATGACTGCCTAGCCAAAATAAATTGTCAATATCCGAACCATCACCAGAATATCAGAGCAAAGACTCAAACAAGGTCTAATGCACGATTAGCTGAGTTTAGGTTTGAAGAACATCACGAAGAGCGGGTGGGTACAAATAAAATTTGAGCCTTTATCCTTTGTTTCTTAAACCGTGAACCAGGCCACGTTATAAACCTTAAAAGTCCTAGCTGAAGCATGGGTTAGTTCGAAAGCATACTGTTACAAAAGGTATCCTGACTCCTTAAGGCTTGCGGTAAAATAACGAGTTGACATCACATTTTACAAAATTCACTGGTTTTACTGGAAAAAAATGCATTTCCAAAAAATTCAAGACAGACATAAGCTTTGCATTTTTAATATAACATTGTTTGCATATGACTATTTGTTCAACAGCAGAGAAATTCGCACGATGAATATCCAGTGAACAAAGATCTTCTCAACAGAAAAGGTCATCTCAAGTGGAAGAAACACCTCCAACCAAGGGGCAGACATGATCATTGTCCATCATCTGGGGCAGTTAAGTCAAGATTCAGAGAATCTCTCAAAATGCCAAATAGTCAGGGGAAAATCTCCGCCTGAGTCACTTGGGGCATTGGACATGAATTCCAGCAACGAATCTTGCACGATCAAACGAAGATCTTCTGGTAGTAGGGCAACACAATACTACTGACAATGACAACTCCCTGCGCTCTGAGAACGCGGACATAGTCAAAAATACTACGCATAATCAAAGACCCGCTAGGTCGACTGGCCTAGGCAAAAATAAGGGCTTCCCGGCGAACCAAAAGGGTTCGGGCAAAAATAAGGGATGAAAATGAAAAAATCTGTACACCCGGCAAGTCAAAAACCTGAAAAGGAGGCTTGGGCAAAAATGGGTATCCCGGTGGGCTGAAAACCCGAAAGGGAGGTCCAGGAAAAAATTAGGGATCAAAGCGTACAACTATGTTCCGTCATCTCGTCACTTGCCTACCAAAAGAAGATTCGTAAATCGGCAGTCATCAAGCACCTCCACAGGTACCTTCTCCCACAGAAACTGGGGCAATAAGAATTGTCTAAGCGATCTGGTTGCTCTGTCCACCGAGGTGCCAAGGTAAGTTCAGCTGAAGAACATGACCAAGTACCTCCACTCCCCCCAGAGTAAGACAAGATTCAGCAATACTCGCCCCAAGCAGAGTTGGCCTCCCATCAGCCCCGAAAAGGCACAGTATCTCCAACAAGTCAACGATACTCTCCCCAAGCAGAGTTAGTCTATTGTCAGCCTTAAGGAAGTTGGGTATCCCCAGAAGATCTCAATATTCCCCAGCGGAGTATACAGATGTTCCTAAGCAAGCATCCCCGGCAGTCTTAATATAAGATTGTTCCCCGGCGGAATACAGACACCCCAGTGGAGCCACTTCCCCAGTACAGTCCAAAGGTTTCCCCAGGAGAGTTGAATCATCCTCCCCAGTAGATTCTGGAAGCTTATCCCCAGTAGATTTTGGAAGCTTATCCCCAGTAGATTCTGGAAGCTTATCCCAGGTAGATTCTGGAAACTTATCCCCTGCAGAGTGCAAAAGCATCTCCCCAGCCATATTCAAAGGTTATTCCCCACCAGAGCATGTAACTGGTTTATCCTCAGCTAATTACAACGGAAAGATCGTCCTCGGCGAAGTTCTTCCTATCCCCAGCGGAGTTCATCAAATCCTCAACAAAACTTATCAACAGAATCCCCAGCGGAGTTATCGTCAAATCTCAGCGAAGTATCTCTTCCCACAGAATAATTCCCCACAGAGTAATCACTTCACCAAGTTTATTCCCCAACAGAGTCATCTTTTCCTACTGGTTTATTCTTGCAATCATCATCCCCAGCGGAAACGAAGAACTCTACTCTTCAAACATCAGCCCAGGATTCAACAAGCTCCCGGCATTCGTCAAGGATTTATTTTCCTATACGAAAATACAATCATAGACATTTCACACATCCTATTTACATACATGATAAAGTGTAAACGACACAATCTCATGTATTCTTGAGAACATCTTGACAACATGCAGTTCATACATCATGACATTGCTTACAACTGATGTTTTGCCTTTTCAGGAAAAAGGTCAATCCAAAGATGATTACTATCAACTGTCGCAGTTCCAGATTCGATACTTGTATCTAGCCAGGGCATATCTGTGAGCGATTGATTGTAGATTCGATACCTGTATCTAGCCAGGGCATATCTACATGAAGAGTTTAGAGATTCGATACCTGTATCCAGCCAGGGCATATTTGTAGACGACCAGTTCCAGATTTGATACATGTATCTAGCCAGGGCATATCTGTGAGCGATTGATTGTAGATTCGATACCTGTATCTAGCCAGGGTATATCTGCATGAAGAGTTTAGAGATTCGATACCTGTATCCAGCCAGGGCATATCTGTAGATGACCAGTTCCAGATTCGATACCTGTATCTAGCCAGGGCATATCTGTGAGCGATTGATTGAAGATTCGATAGCTGTATCTAGCCAGGGCATATCTGCATGAAGAGTTTAGAGATTCGATACCTGTATCCAGCCATGGCATATCTGTAGACGATCAGTTCCAGATTCGATACCTGTATCTAGCCAGGGCATATCTGTGAGCGATTGATTGTAGATTCGATACCTGTATCTAGCCAAGGCATATCTGCATGAAGAGTTTAGAGATTCGATACCTGTATCCATCCAGGGCATATCTGTAGACGACCAATTCCAGATTCGATACCTGTATCCAGCCAGGGCATATCTGTAGACGACTAATTCCATATTCGATACCTGTATCTAGCCAGGGCATATCTGTGAGCGATTGATTGTAGATTCGATACATGTATCCAGCCAGGGCATATCTGCATGAAGAGTTTAGAGATTCGATACCTGTATCCAACCAGGGCATATCTGTAGACGACCAGTTCGAGATTCGATACTTGTATCTAGCCAGGGCATATCTATGAGCGATTGATTGTAGATTCGATACCTGTATCTAGCCAGGGTATATCTGCATGAAAAGTTTAGAGATTCGATACCTGTATCCAGCCAGGGCATATCTGTAGACGACCAATTCCAGATTCGATACCTGTATCCAGCCAGGGCATATCTGTAGACGACTAATTCCAGATTCGATACCTGTATCTAGCCAAGGCATATCTGTGAGCGATTAATTGTGGATTCGATACCTGTATCCAGCCAGGGCATATCTGCATGAAGAGTTTGAAGTTCCAGATTCGATACCTGTATCTAGCCAGGGCATATCTGTGAGCGATTGATTATGGATTCGATACCTATATCCAGCCAGGGCATATCTGCATGAAGAGTTTGAAGATCAACACTTGTAACAGGCCAGGAAATTATCTTTCATTCTCAGGTCAGAGGTCTACGCCTGTATCCAGCCAGGAAAGCTATCTCGATCAACCTTTTGAAGTTCCAGATTCGATACCTGTAACCAGCCAGGGCATATCTGTAGACGACTAATTCCATATTCGATACATGTATCTAGCCAGGGCATATCTGTGAGCGATTGATTGTAGATTCGATACCTGTATCTAGCCAGGACATATCTGCATGAGGAGTTTAAAGATCAACCCCTGTAACAGGCCAGGAAATTATCTTTCTTTCTCAGGTACGCAAGTTCTCTCTAAGGAATCTCTTACGTGATCGACACCTCTGGATGGCATCTTTAAGCCCATCTCCACAACTATCCATTACACTTCCAAATGGCATCTATAAGCCCATTCCCGACAAGATTCTGTCACATCTCCAGATGGCATCTATAAGCCCATCCTCTTATCCATCATATTTCCAAATGGCATCTGTAAGCCCATTCCCGACATCACATTGCTGATACTACACTATGCGAGTGCAAATTTCTGGGCACTCTAGTGTTCAATCATCTTCCACCTTCGGATCACGAAAGGCACGCAAGCCAATCTACATCCTCCGGTCTAAGAAGATTGAACAGGGCAACTGTTGTACCCCAAAATTTTCCCTCCCATATTCTTCAAGGTTTGTCAAGAATCATCTTCAAATGGTTTAAGATTCCTCAAGGATTGCATAGTTCAAATGCCTCCTAAGCCAGCTGAAATTAGGGTTTTGGTTCTTTCAAAGAATTTGAGGTTTTCAGTGGCTCAATCAAGTCATATAGGCCTCTATACATTGTCAAGCATCTACATGTCAAGTCTCAAGACTCACAGTGCCAAAATTGCACAGTCAAAAAGCCCATTTGCTTCACAATCAACTACAGGGGCAAAATAGTCATTTTACAGTCAAAATTCTGAATTTTTTGTCAACATCTTATTTTGAGGCCACAATCATCATTTGATCAAGTCTTGATCATGATTCCTCAAGAATGGCTCAAAAACCCTCAAAGATGCAAAAGTTATTATTTTTGGACAGCAGAAAAGTCAACTGTATCTTGACCAAGGCATAACTTTTTTATGGTTCATCAGAAAAATCCCATCCAATGCTCATTTTGAAGGGGGTGACATTTCCTACAACTCATATTCACATTCCAAGTCCAAGAAATTATCTCACAAAAAGTTATCAATTTCTACATTATAGGTCAATTTCAAAAGTCAACAAAAATGCACTTTAAGTCAAAGACCATAACTTGAGATTGGTAAATCCAAATGACATGGTACCAAAGGCATTGGTTAGAGGACTTCAAGACCTTTCCAAAATGTCCAATAACATGTTCATATGAACAAAATTGAGCAAGATATGCATTGGAGAAGTTGGGAAATTTTTGTGAATTTGCAAAAGTCAACTTTGCTCAAAACACTTCATTTTTGCTAATGGGCCTCAAATTCCTACTTGAAACTTTAACCAAGGCTTATGCACGACCCATTGAGATTAAATTGAATTATTTTCTTATTTTTATTAATTAATTGGATTTTTAATTGATTATTAATTCATTTAATTCATTTAATTGTAGGAAAATATCAAGATATGGTTTTGCAATCTTTTCATGAAGCAAATATGACCTACATGTGCTGGAGATTTCGTGTACACATCAAGGGGACAAGGATCTCTCAATTTGGCAAGATTTTTCAATCAAAAATATGCAAAAAGATATGATTGAAAATCAAAGATACAAACCATAATTCCATGGATCCTTGGTTAAAGATTTAACCTAAATCCATTCTATTATAAGTAGTGAACCTAAACCTAATCATGCACACGTGAGAATTGCTGCACAAGGCCATTACCATATTGAAAAAAAATCAGGAAAACTCAAAATTGTTTTCTCACTCACAGGCCCTTTCAAAGCAATTTAAGGATTCAAACACATTGCTGGACCTCTCAGAAACCTTTTGGAATCAAAACCATGTGCTAAAGCTATAGGAATCGCCCAGAACAGACTCACGGTTTGGTGATTTTTTCTATAATCATAACTCGTTATTCATGCATCATTAATGTGATTTTTTATGTGCTTTACATTGCTAGAACCTCTCTGAAGCTAATGGTACAGGTGAATTGCATTATGGTGTCCAGAATCATAAATTGCCATTGATGAAATTTAGGGTTTCGAAGCTTTCAAATTAGGGCTTTACAGCCCAGGAAAAATTAGGCTTCATGAGACCTATGGTTGAGATCGTTGCGTCCAGAGGAACCTAAATCTACCCTCGCAAACAATTTATATACAACACATGCCTATTCGCTATTTTTTGTTGATGCAGGTTGTGGGGGTTAAAAACCCCCGTTATTTGATATGTTTTTATGCAGGCAATTGAAGAAGACGATGACGCGTTGATATACCATTGGTCCATTCAAATCAGGGCGCGCGTGTTTTGTTTTATTGCATATTGTTTGGTTTCCTAATATATTATTTGTTGATTATTGTAATAACAAACGCAGGCGAGTGGAGTAGTGGTTAGTGTGCTGTCTGGTAACCATTGGGACCTGGGTTCGATTCCCAGGTCCCCCAAACCTTTGTTTCTATTTTTTCATAACATAATCATATGCAGGCCTTTGAGCAGCGTTCCACCATGCATCCCACTCATCCAAGCGCCAGCTGGCTAGCAAGGCAGATCCAAAGGCCATGAGATGAGCCTCACCATGCACTCAGTCAACCAACAGACACTTGATCCAGAAAGTCAACGAAGGCTTGATGTTAATGGGCCAGAATTGCCAAATTCACCTCCTCAGGGCCCAACACCCCCCTGGTTCTTTCATAATTTTCTTTTTGTTTTCTTTTTCTTTTTATTTTCTTTTACTAATTATTATCATTAATTATTATTATTATTTATTTAACTAACATAATTAATATTATTTTCACAATAAAATTCAGAAAATTAAAATTAAAATGTAAATATTTTTATTTATATTATTTATTAATTTCACCTTAGTTTATTTTTGTAAATAAAATGTAAATTAATTAATCTAGCTTTTTAAAATTAGGTCAACTTTAATTTTTTTCTCAATAACTTAAAATAAATTAGAATTAGGTCTTGACAACTTTTAATTCCTTTTATTTTTCATTAAAACATAAAAAATACAAAAATACTTTTTCTTTTAATTAATTAATTAATTAGTTATTAGGTTTAATATTTCATTAATTGCAAAAAAAGGACCAAAACTCATTTTTTCTCAAAAAAGGGTCAAAACCCTAAGGACGTCCCGATTCAATTTCTTTCGCGCGCATATTTATTTTTAATTCCTATTTTGATCATATTATTGTATTTGCTTTGAGGATGTAATAGATAATTAGGGCTTTTACCGCTTTCTTTATTTTCTCGCAATTTATCTTTTCCAAAGGGTTATGTTTTTGGCGATGTAAATACCCGACGCCTTGTAATAGCGTAGATTCAATTTTCCGCAATTTACTTTCCGCACAATTATTAAACTGTTAATATGCATGCAAGACTTGTTTGAAAAATAAAATCAACTCATAGCTCATAAATACATGTGCAAAGATAATATGAACTGAACCTGACACACGTGCACATGCCACCCCTAGGGTACGCCTCACTTGGTTGCCTCGACGTGGTCGTCAAGTATAGGGTGTTTTAGAGGTCGCCCTCTTGTCTAAAGATCCAGTTGCCTCGAAACGGTTGCCTCGGATAAAAAGGATCTAGGACATTAGGGTTACCGCTAAGGCGTCCTACCATTGCTTTGGTGACCACATTGTCCCAATAGTCGAATTGACCCGAATAACTCCAACGGCGGTGCTACCTACTTCTCAATAGTGGGATAGTACTGTCTAAAGGACTCTTACACAGCCTAATTCCTTAGAGTAGGTAGATTTCTCCTGGGTACTTGCTCTTTCAAAAAAAAACAAAAAAAAACAACTTTTCGCACCTACACTTTCAAAAAAAGTTTTCAAACTAATACTTCATATACTCTTGAGGACTGATATAAGAGTTACCTAGAAGTTTTTCAAACGAACTTTTTCAAAACCCACAAACACTTGAAAAAGCAAACAATTTTTGAAAACATAGTGAGCAAGTACCTAAGAGCTCATAGATAACCACGGATAGAAAGGGTGCTAACATCTTCCCTTTCTATAATCTACCTCCCGAACCAAGAAACATCTCGAAAATAAATTTTGCTGTGCTTTTGTCCTTTCCTTATTGGAGAAAATAAAAGACGGTGGCGACTCTTGCTTACCGCGACATTTCACGAACCAGCATTCCAAAACAGTCAGTTCTATTTCCACCGATCACACTCATCCAAGGAGTGGTATTTAACTACGAGAGTGACGATCAAGGCTACCGTCAGAGGTTTGCGAGAGCTTGGATGATGGTAAATAAAGCAGATAGTGGGACGCTGGGACGCAAGAATTCTATTCCATTTGAACCTTATCTTAGGTGGGTGAGAGCTTGTGCTCAGAAACTCATGATGCCTTACCCCTTCATCCTACCAATTATCATGGAGCCTGTTGCTGAAGAAGAGGTCCCGTATACTGTCCTCCATCCCAACACGCCTACTTCTCTTGAAGACTTGCAAAAAGGTTGGATTCAGCTAAAGGAAGAACGAGACACTTTCAAAGCTCAGTGTTGTGTGAGTGAGAAAAGGGTTTTGGAGCTTACAAAGCAACTACATGAAGAACGAAGCTTGAACGCCTACCTTGTGCCGAAGAGGATGTGTTCGACCTTTTTATCTTAGAGATTTATTTTATAAGCCCAAGAGGCATGTTGAAATCATTTTGAACTAATTAATGAAAATTGACATTTGTTAATTCTTTGTCTATACAAATTTAAATTTCATAAATCCTTGAAATCATTTGCATATACATCTTCCATGCATCATAACATAACAGGTTTTCCATGACTGGTTTCCTTATCTTTCTACTGTTTATTTCAGCAAGATGGATATCGAGAAAACAGTGAAAGACCTACAAGCACAAAACTCCCAGTTTCAAGAGACTTTGCTGACCCTAGCCATGGGACAACAAGATTTGATGGTGTTGCTGGCAGACAAAAAGAAACCAGAGAGGAAAGCCCTAGTCAACATGGGTAAGAGATTCAGAGAGTCGATCTGTCAGATACCGGTAGTGGAAGACTCGTCTGAGGAAGACGAAAATAAAATTGGAGAAGCAATGAGTACCCAGGCTAGGTGTATCAATGATCAAGCGTCTGATGATGAAGATTATTTTGACGAGAAGTATCCTCCTGGTGATGTCAGGTACAAGCAGCTAGAAGACATATTAAAGGCCGTTGAGATTTAAGTCGTCCCCGGTTTGGATTTTGATTATTTGGGTTTAATATCTGGGGTTGTCATTCCCCATAAATTCAAGATACCAGTCTTCGTGAAATACGATGGGGTTTCCTGCCTAAAACTTCACCTAAAGTCTTATGTTCGTAAAATTCAACCGCACACCGCCGACAAGAAACTCTGGGTTCACTTCTTTCAAGAAAGCTTGGCTGGGACACAACTAGAGTGGTTTTACCAATTGTAGGGTTCATGTATCCATACATGGGAAGACTTAGCCACTGCCTTCTACCACCAATACCAGTACAATGCCGACCTTGCGCCGACAAGAGTTCAACTATAAGACATGACAATGGGTAAGAGTGAAGGGTTCAAAGAATACGCCCAAAAGTGGAAGGATCTTGCCGGTAGGGTCCAACCACCGTTAACCGACAGGGAGCACATTGATATGTTTATGGGAACTTTATCTGGTCCATTTTTCAACTTATTGGTTGGTTGTTCTTCTTCCGGTTTCGGCGAGCTGATGTTAACCGGTGAAAGAGTTGAAAGCGGTATCAAAACCGGGAAGATTCCCATAGCATCTGCTTCCACCTCCAATCCCGTAAAGAAACCTTTTACTAGGAAGAAAGAAATGAATGTTGTGTATGAGGCAAGGGCCCGTACCAAGAAGGATGACCATTTGTTTATTAATGTTGTTTGGATTTCCAACACACCACCTGTTCAAAGACAATCTTCCAATCATCAACGGTTTGAGACTCCGCGAAAACAATACACAAGGATAGGCATGTCACTATCCCAAGCCTTACAACACCTGTTAAAGGCTAATTTGGTGACACTGTGTGATCCTCCGACTAATCCAGATACCTCTTCACCTAAATACAATCCGAATACCAAGTGTGCATATCACTCGAATAGTCCCGGGCATGAGACTGACTAATGTTGGGCACTGAAGAATAAAATTCAAGACTTAATAGACAACAAGTCCATTGAATTTGATCCTCCTCCAACTCCGAATGTAATCACCGCGCCTATGTAAAATCATGGCAAGGGTGTTAATGTTGTTGAAGACACCATTTTTGTTTCCTCCGTTGAAGACTTGACTACTCCATTAAACATTATCAAGAAGAATCTACTGAAAGTCGGGATTTTCCCTGGCTGTTTGAAGAATTGTGATTGTTGTGCCAAATAACTCAGTGGATGCAAATGGCTGAAGGAAGGAATTCAACGCCTAATAAATAGCCATGAGATCCTATTTGAGAAGACTTTGTCCGCTAAAAGTTTGACCAATAAGTTTGAAGACCTCTCCATCATAACAATCTCAAACAAGCCTCTTAGGATCTCCTCCAAGGGTCCTATCAGGATTTCAAATGAACCGACTGTTGCTCCTCTAATAATTACCGCCCCTGGGCCAATTCCATACTCTTCGAACAAAGAAGTTCCATAGAACTATGGTGCTGAGGTGTTTTACCATGGAATAAAGCAAGACACTTGGTTTGAAGAAAGAAAAACTGATGACATTGGTAACATTACTGGCTCTAGTAAGGTGACCAGAACTGGGAGAATCTTTTCACCCAACATCTCACCGCCAACTGCTACAAAGGCACTTGTCCGCATCACCACTGCTAAGCCTAGTGCTGACACAAGGGGAAAGGAGAAAGTAGTTGAGCCTGCTGAAACAGAAACACCCACAAAAGACATTGCCGCTGAGGAACCTTCCGCTCGAGAAATGGATGAGATCTTGAAAATTATAAAGAGGAGTGATTTCAAGATAGTGGAGCAGTTGGGGCAAACTCCTTCCAAGATTTCCATGTTATCTTTGCTACTCTGTTCCGACGCTCATGCTCGGGCGTTAGTCAAATTCTTGAAGAAGGCTCGTGTCCCTCATGAGACCACGATTGACTAATTTAAAAATTGTGTGGCAAGCTTGACGGTCGACAATAGTTTGGAGTTCTCGGATGCTGATCTGACACCACTTGGAAAGAACCATAACAAAGCTCTACATGTTTATGTTGAATGTAAGGGGACTACCCTAGCACGTGTTCTGGTTGACACTGGCTCTTCTTTAAACATGCTACCCAAGGGTGCTTTGGACTGTTTAGACTGTGAAGGACTAGTTTTAAAACCAAGTGATATTATTGTGAGAGCTTTCGATGGGTCCAAAAGGACAATTCATGGAGAGGTGGATCTCCCAATCAAGGTGGGCTCACAGATTTTTAACTCCACTTTCTACATCATGGATATCCGTCCTGCTTACTCCTGTTTGTTGGGTCAACCTTGGATCCACGGAGCAGAGGCAGTAACGTCAACCCTTCATCAAAAGCTCAAATATCTGGTCAAATGAAGGATTGTCACTGTCTGTGGTGAGGAGGAGTTCATGGTAAGCCACATCAAGTCTTTCAAATATGTGGATATGGATGGAGAATTTATAAAAACCCCGTTTCAGGCTTTTTAAGTTGTGCCACCAATGATTGCTACTGCCATTTTCCTCTAATGTGTCAAAAGTTGTTAAGGTCGTGCCAAAGATGGTTTCACTCAGAGATGCTCGTGCCGAAGTCAAAGAAGGAAGTTGTGATACTTGAGGGGAAACTCATCGAGATCCCATTCAAATAAGACAAATGTGGTTTGGGTTTCACTATCAAGGCTCAGAAAGAAGTAAGGCACGCTCGTGCAGGGAAGCCCCCTCTCCGTATTGGAAGTCATGAAGTTAACGCTGTAGGTGATTCTGATGATGAATGTGCATTTGGAGAATGGGTATACCCTACTACAACAAAGCTCAACAATTGGCATGCAAAGGAATTCGTTCACATCTCCTTCATTGAGGAGTAATTAATTATTTATTTCTTTCTATTAATTCAAGAACATTTTGTTTGTAATATTAAACAATGACTTTTAAGCCATGTGCTTGGCCGGGGGCACTATGGTCCATTTGTCAAGGGTTTTATTTATATTCATCTTATCATATGATCATTCAATACAAATCATTGGACTTTTTCATTCAAATCTTTGTGCTCATTGTATTTCTTTTTCTTCAAATATGTTTTTCAAAGTCGCCATGTATCTTACATGCACACACACACATACACTCTTGCAGGTCCTCATCCACTCTGGATCTCATTTCCAATGACTCTACTATTGCCGAATATGATTTCGAACACCCAATTAACCAAGCCGAAGACGAAGGCGAGGAAGATTGTGAAATACCGGGAGAACTAGCCAGACTTCTATTACAAGAGGAAAAAGCTATTCAGCTACACGAAGAGTCAGCTGAAGTCATCAATCTAGGTACCGAGACAGACAAGAAAAAGGTCAAGATCGGCACTAACCTGGAAAGCAGTGTCAAAAGCAGATTGGTTCAGATGTTGCATGACTATGTGGAAGTGTTTGCTTGGTCTTATGAAGATATGCTAGGGTTGGATACTGACATTGTAGTTCATCGTTTGCCGACAAAGGAAGATTGTCCTCCTGTCAAACAAAAATTTCGTCGCATGAGGCCTGACATGTCTGAAAAGATAAAAGTTAAGGTGATGAAACAATTTGACACGTGATTCCTAGTTGTGACATCTTATCCCCAATGGGTTGAAAATGTGGTGCCAGTGCCGAAGAAAGACGGAAAAGTTCGTATGTGCATAGATTATATGGATCTGAATAGGGAAAGTCCCAAGGATGATCTCCCTCTACCATACATTAACGTCTTAGTCGATAACACTGCTCAGCATAAAGTATTCTCTTTCATGGATGGTTTCTCCGGCTATAATCAAATTAAGACGGCTCCTGGAGACATGGAGAAGACCACTTTCGTCACATAATGGGGCATCTTTTGTTACAAGGTCATGCCGTTCAGATTAAAGAATGCAGGGACAACATGTCAAAGAGCTATGGTAGCTTTATTTCATGATATGATCCATCATGAGATAGAGGTATATGTATATGATATGATTGCAAGATCATAAACTGAAGAGGAGCACCTCAGTCACCTATACAAGCTATTTGAGAGGCTGAATAAGTACAAGTTGAGGTTGAACCCAAACAAGTGCACATTTAGAGTACGATCTGGAAAGCTTTTAGGTTTTGTTGTCAGTGGTAAAGGCATCGAAGTCGATCCTGCCAACGTAAAGGCCATCCAAGAAATTCTAGTCCCCCACTCTGAAAAGGAAGTTAGATGATTCTTGGGTCGTCTTAACTACATCGCTCACTTCATATCTCACTTAACTGCTACTTGTGAGCCAATATTCAAACTCTTGAAGAAAGATCAAGTAGTCAAATGGAATGATGAATTCCAAGTTGCCTTCGACAAAATCAAAGAATACCTGCAATAACCTCCTATTCCCATGCCTCCAGTTGAAGGAATACCCTTGATCATGTACTTGACAGTGCTAGAGAATTCTATGGAGTGTGTTTTGGGCCAACATGACGAGTCTGGCCGAAAAGAGCATGTTATTTACTACCTGAGCAAAAAATTTACTGATTGTGAAACCAGATATTCACTGCTCGAGAAAACTTGTTGCGCTCTGGCATGGGCTTCTCGCCGGCTAAGACCGTATATGTTGACTCATACCACTCTATTGATTTCTAAGATGGATCCTATCAAGTACATCTTCGAGAAACCTCCTATTTCCAGACGGATAACTAGATGGAAAATGATCTTGACTGAGTATGATATTCAATACACAATGAAAAAGGTCATCAAAAGAAGTGTATTAGCAGATCATTTGGCCCATCAAGCTATTAATGATTATCAGTCTATGAACTTTGACTTTCCATATGAGAACATCATGCTAGTGACCGACTGCACGAAACCTAGACCGTATGACGGACCTGAATAAGGATCCCGATGGACTATGGTCTTCGATGGGGCTTCCAACGCTTTGGGTAATGGAATTGGTGTTGTGATAATCTCCCCTGAAGCTTGCCACACTCCTTTCACTGCCAGACTATGCTTCGATTGTACGAACAACATGGTTGAGTATGAAGCATGCATTTTGGGTCTGAAGGCTGCCATTGATTTGAGGATCAGAAATTTGAATGTGTTTGGGGATTCTGCTCTAGTGATTAGACAAGTAAAAGGAGATTGGGACACTAAGAACCCTAATCTAATCCCTTACAAGGAGCTTGTGCTATCTCTGATTCCTTACTTCGAAGAAGTCACATTTAAACACTTCCCTAGGGAAGAAAATCAGTTAGCCGATGCTTTGGCCATAATGTCTTCTATGTTCAAGGTCAAATAGGACAACGAAGCTCCTATGATTACAATTGAGAGATTCGACGAACCTGCACACTGCTATGAGCTCGACACTGACATATAAAAGCCATGGTACCATGAGGTGAAGAGATACCTTGAAGCACAACAGTATCCCGAAGGAGCTTCCATCAATGACAGAAAGTTCTTACGAATATTCTCAACTAAATTCTTCCTAAGTAATGAAATCTTACACAAACACAACCATGACTCTACTCTACTCCGATGTGTGGACAAGAAGGAGGCAGAGGAAATTATGGAAGACATGCATGACGGTCTCTCCGAGACTCACTCTAGCAGATATACTATGGCCAATAAAATCTTGAGAGCTGGTTACTATTGGTGAACAATGGAGACTGATTGCCATCACCACTCAAGAACTTGCCACAAATTCCAAATCTTCACTGACAAGGTCCATGTGCCTCCTATCCATCTGAACGTCATGACCGCTTTGTGGCCATTTGCAATATGGGGCATTGACATGATTGGAGAGATCAAACCCACTGCTTCCAATGGACATCGCTTCATTCTGGTCGCTATTGATTATTTCACCAAGTGGGTCGAAGCCGCCTCATTTGCCTCAGTCACGAAGAACGTGGTAGCCAAATTCATCAAACATAACCTCATCTTCCGCTATGGTATCCCAGAAAGGATCATCACCGATAATGGGACTAACCTCAAGAATGCTATGATTACAGAACTTTGCACTCAGTTCAAAATCAAGCATCACAATTCTTCAACTTATAGACCTAAAATGAATGGCACGGTGGAAGCGGCCAACAAAAACATTAAGAACATTATGCAGAAGATGGTAGTAACCTACAAATACTGGTATGAGATGTTACCGTTTGCTCTTCATGGCTACCGTACTTCAACTTGGACATTAACTGGGGCAACTCCCTTTTCTTTGGTCTATGGCATGGAAGTTGTTCTGCCAGTGGAAGTTCAGATTCCCTCATTAAGGATTATGAATGAGGCAGACCTAGGCGAAGACGAGTGGATTTAGATAAGATTGGATTAGTTGAACTTGATTGATGAAAAACGATTGGCTGCCATTTGTCATGGTCAGATGTACCAAAAATGTATGATCAAGGCTTTCAACAAAAAGATAAAGCCTCGAGTATATCAAGTTGGTGACTTGGTAATAAAGCGCATCATTCTTCCACAAGGAGACCCGAGGGGCAAATGGACTCCCACCTACGAAGGGCCATTTGTTGTTAAGAGAGTTTTCTATGGTGGTGCCATGATGCTGACTACCATGCACGGTGAGGACTTCCTACATCCTGTGAACACGGACATAGTTAAAAAATACTACGCATAAGAGACCCACTAGGTTGACACACCTAGGCAAGATAAGGGCATCCCGGAAAACCAAAAGGTTTGGGTAAAAATTAGGGATATATGCAAAAGATTGTACACCCGACAAGTTGAAAACCCGAAAGGGTGACTTGGGCAAAAATGGGTATCCTGGTGGGCTGAAAACCCGAAAGGGAGGTCTAGGAAAAAGTTAAGGATTGAAAGCGTATGACTATGTCCCGTGGGATCACCACCGTCGACTTTATTACCAAGGTACGAGTTCAAACGGACCAAGATCAATCCAATCAAATTTTGTCAACGGCAAGGGACATTCGAAGACATTGGTGGCAATAGTAGAGTTGGAATGCAATGAGATCACTTCCACATGGCTATTATCTTTGTTTTCAATTTTGTTTTCCTTTCGACGATTTCCTCTTACTAGGATCTCTGTCTCTTTGTACAAAAATGCCTATTCATGGGCAAAATATCAATACAAATATACTTTGAAGTGCAAACTTTCTGTTTTTGTTTTGAATACAAAAATGTCCAATGACTAAAATTGAACGAACATATGCATGTGAACATAATTAAAACTATTTGGCACATGTGTCCTGCTAAGCAGCAGCAATCATATCTTTAATGTATATGGAATATCCCCACAGAGTTATTTCATTAGAATTATCCCCACAAGGCCGGCTACAATAAACCTTTACCTAACATAGTTGCCCATAAAGTCTCTTTGCATAGGTTGATCCCCATCCAGAGTCTCAATCTCTTGGTGGCTCTCTCCCCAGCTAAGTTGATCCTAAAAAGTGAAGCTTTGTGGATCTCTTCCTAAAAGAACTCACCTCGTCAGCAGTTTGTCAAGTATTCCTCCACAGGGGTTATTTCATCAACGGGGTTTATTTCCCCAATAGGGTTTATTTCCCCAACAAACAACATACAACAAACAACAAACAACAAAATTCCCCGGCGTAGTTTATCCTCTCCAGCTTGAGTTTGCCTTCCAGACTATTACAAATAAGAGGGCCACAGCCCCTAATCCCCAGTGAAGTCACCAACAAAGTCTTTGCTATCTCTAAAAGTTGATTGTGAAGCCTGGATCCGACCAGATAATAGTCAACTTCATTCGTTCAAAATACTATGAAGCCTGGACTCGGCCAGATAATAGTACAACTTTCACTACTATGAAGCCTGAAGCCGACCAGATGATAGTACAACTTTCAATACTATGAAGCATGGACCCGACCAGATAATAGTACAACTTTCAATACTATGAAGCCTGGACTCGACCAGATAATAGTACAACTTTCAATACTATGAAGCCTGGACCTAATCAGATAATAATGTAACTTTTCAAATACTATGAAGCCTGGCCCTGACCAGATAATAGTACAATTTTTAGTTACTATGGAGCCTAGACCCGAACAGATAAAGTTAAATTCTCAAGACACTTTAAAGCCTGGACCCGACTAGATAAAAGTTTAACTTTTCGAGATATTGAAGAACATGGACTCAACCAGACAAGGGTTCAACTTCTTTTCCCCAGTAGAGTTTGCCTCTACCCTAGCAGGTTACTGTGAAGCCTGGACCCGACCAAATATCAGTTCAACTTTATCTCTTCAAGCAAGTTATTGTGAAGCCTGGATCCGACCAGATATTAGTTCAACTTCATCTTTTCAAGTAAGTTATTGTGAAGCCTGGATCCGACCGGATAGAAATTAACTTTATCCCCTCAGAAATTCGTTGTGAAGCCTAGAATCTGACCAGATAGCAACTTGTTTCAAGCAAGTTACTGTGAAGCCTGGGTCCAAACAGATATCAGTTTAACATCATCTTTCAGACAAGTTATTGTGAAGCCTGGACCCGACCAGATAGCAATTAATTTTATTTACCTCAAAAATCTGCGAAGCCTGGATCCGACCAGATAACAGTTCAACTTCGAGAAATTTTTTGCGAAGCCTGGAATCCGACCAGATAACAGTTGACTTCCTCATCCTCAGCAAGTTGTTGTGAAGCCTGGATCTGACCAGATAACAACTAACATTCAAGAGATAATCCCCGGCGGAAGCATTCCTTTAACAAGATTTGAGATATGTATATTCTTCATCCCCAACAGCAATCCGGGATTCAGCTTCCCATAACTCCTCAGCAGTAGTCAGGGATTTATTTTCCTGGACAAATATGCATCCCACATCCATACATCATATATATATATATATATATATATATATATATATATATATATATATATATATATATATATATATATATATATATATATATATATATATATATATATATATATATATATATATATATATATATATATATATATATATATATATATATATATAAAACGCATTTAGAACAATCTCATTCATCTTGAGAACGCCATGCATACATCTGCATTTAACTAACCCTTTTTCCCACAGGTAAAACATCAAGTTTTAGTATAAGTCGACCAAAGATTTGTGCTGATACTTCTTCTAGTATTTACCATCATTCTTACAAATGGCATTTATAAGCTCATTCCCAATACATCTTCGAGTGCAAATTTCTGGGCACTTTAGTGTTCAATCATCTTTCACCTTCAAGTCATGAATGGCGGATCCACCAATTTAACTCTTCAGGTTTAAGAAGATTGAACGGGGGCAGATGTTGTACCCCAAAATTTTCCCTCTCATTTCTTAAGAAATATCTCATAAGATCTCCATTGATTCAAGACTACACGAGGTTTGATTAGCTCAAGACACCTCCTCAACACTGACAACTCAAAATTAGGGTTTGAGTTTTCACAAGGACAAATGGACTTTCAAGGCCTCAAATGACTTTCATGTATCATAAGGAACCCTCAAGATTGCTTATGTCAAGTTTCAAGTCTTGGATCACAAATTGGCCAGTCATTTGATCAGATGACCTAAAATTAGTTGTATTGGATAAAAAGTCAATTGTGGTCAATTTGCAGTAAAACTTCATAATTTTTTATCCATATTGTGATACGGTGGGAGAACTGACTTGAACTTTTGCATTTGTATTCGCACTTGTTCGGTTTAGCAAGAGTCGCCATCGACTTTTTATTTTATCCTAAAGGAAAGGTTAAAAAAGCACAGGAAAAACCTTTTGAGATGTTTTCGTGGGTTCGGGGGGTAGATTATGAAAAGGGAAGGTGCTAACACCCTTTTCATCCATGGTTATCCATGGGCTCTTAGTTACTTGTTTTAGATCACTTGCCTTGATTTTCAATTGTTTGAAATGGTGCTTTGTGTGTGTGGTTTTTGAAAATGTTTTGAAAAAGATGCCATGTCTAGGCAACCATTGTAACAATTCTTTACTCGAATGTTTTACAAAGGTGTTTTGTCTTTTTGAAAAGATGTTTAAATATTTTTGAAAGTTGTTTTGAAAGTTGTGTTGTGGAGTGTGTTTTGAAAGTAGGCAAGTGTGTTTTTCAAGTTTGATCAAGTAACTAGGAGTTGTCTACCCCTAAATTTACTCAAAGATCTTTCTCATGTTTTAACCCTTTTAACAGTATTGTTCCACCATTGTATTTGGTGAACAACCTTGTATTAGGATGTTAACGGGACGGGCGCGGGTCATTGTTTAGACCATGAATGCAATAGTGCCAAGTGTCTTTGGCAATTTTTCCTTCAAGGGACTTGATCATTTTTTAGGCAACTTGAGAAAGCGTCATCGAGGGACTATGATCATTTGATTTGTTTTTGTTTTGCCAAAGACACTCAACATGCAACATGGCCCATTTTTGAAGGCAACAAGTGGAGGAACCCTAGGGGTGCAAGTGTGAATTGTGTATTGATTTTCATGCTTTTATCTTTGTGTTAGGTTATCTAGCGGTTGATTTTGAATCTTCGCATACAAACCCTAATTACTATACAGTATATAGAAAGCGATAAATTGCAGGAATTTAAAGTCTAAGCTAATACAAATAAGTATCTGGGGATGGGGGTACAAATATTTACAAATGGGGATGAGTCTTATCAGGATAGTAGTGTCCAAATAATATTTACAACCAAATCGAATCGCATTCTCAATGTAAAATATAGCAAAGTATAAGCATCAAAGAGAAATAAAAGTATTGTACCATGCACATGATTATTTCACAAATGATGCAAGCTAAGTATTGTTATTTATTTTTGTGCTTTTTGTTAATTATATAAACAACATTTTTAAAGAGAAAAAAAAGAAAATGCTTAAGAAATTCTATTTTTACGTATTAATGTTTTTATGTATGAAAAAGATTTATTAAAAAAGAGTTTTAAGACAAAAATCATTTAACCTAATAAATCTAATATTTACATATTTTAAGTGTAAATAATATTGTTAAAATAAATTTAATATGAAAAATATATTATTTATTTAATAAGAAAAAGGAAAGGAATTAAGTTATATAAAATAAAAAGTGATAATATAAAAGATTGCTTTGTAAAAAGAAAATAAAAAGTTTAAATGGGCCTTTAGGGGATTTGTTCTGGCCCAAATAATCAATAAATGAATCACAGGACAGGGGGGTGTGCACGCCAGTTTTTATGGGCTTAGTGTTTTTGTGAGGGAACAGGCCCAATGCGCATGCGTTTGACAATTTGTTTTCGGGTTCATTTGGTTTTGTTTCATTTCAGAATTAGGTTTACAGAGGCTTAGAGCGGCGCCGTTCCCTTCATCGTCTTCTTCGTCTTTCTCGTTCTCAAGCAAAAGCCATTGATACTCCTCCCCCCGCCTCAGCTGCCAGACGCTACCTCCATCTCCCTCTCTCCATGGTTGAGCAAGACAGTGATGAGAAAAGGTATTCTCTTCAGACGCGCTTTAGGGTTTCAAGTTTTTATCTTGCATGCTTTATTTTTGTATGTTCTGATTTTTGTGTGTTGTTGTTCATGTGAGGTGAGTAAAAAGGGAGAAGAAATTTCTACCTTTGGAGAGGAGACGGAGGAGGACGGCGGCGTTTTAGGCGGCCGGAGGCAGATGGATTATGTGATGCTGTGCTAGCTTTGTGGCCTTCCTGGTACTTTGTATCTTGCTTTTGTTAGGTTTTATGATGACATGCTAAAATCTGAAAACCCTGTAATAGTTGCTTCTTTTCCTCTTCTGAATGCTCGCCTATGAATGTTTATACTTCTGGCTTTTTTACTCGATGATGAACTTAGTTCTGAGAGTTTGGGCTTTGTTTTCTCAATGATGATGAAATTGAAACTGAGAGTTGTTTTCCTTTTTTTGCTTCTGAGTAGCTTTTCCTCTCTTGATGCTTGGTTGGTAATTTTTGGCTATTTTGACCCTATGATGAACATGGTTCTGAGGGCTTTTGTTCTTGTGGCTTGGATATTTGGATGTTGGATGATGGTTGATGATTCTGAGGGTGGTTGTTGGTTATTTGGATATTGGATTTTTGAACAAAGGTTTGTTAGGGCTAGTGATGTTTTGACAAGCTTTGTATCATACAGGCTTGAAAGGCTTGCTGGTAACAGGCTTATTGGCTTGTATCTGGTTTTTAGCAGGTTGATATGCTTGTATGGTTTTTGACAGGCTTTTTGATTTGAGGGCTTTTGGAGTTTTGGCTTTGTGTTTGAATAAGTTTAAGGCCGGTTCTGTTATGTAGGTTGTGTTGTGCTTATCTTGTTGACACAGGTTTGAAGTTTGTTTAGATTACAGGCTTTGAAAGGCTTGCTGGTAACAGGCAGACTCTTGATTGTTTGCTTCCAGGCCTGTAGTTTTTATGCAGGTTCGGTGCAGTTTGTAAGCTTGGACACTGAGTTGGTTTATTGTACAGGCAGGCCTGTGGTATATGCAGGTTTGTGGAGGTTTGAGTTGGTTCAGGCTTGCTTT
Organism: Vicia faba; assembly: GCA_948472305.1. Lineage (NCBI taxonomy): Eukaryota > Viridiplantae > Streptophyta > Magnoliopsida > Fabales > Fabaceae > Vicia > Vicia faba. The sequence continues at coordinate 854,006,995 of OX451741.1, forward strand.
GTAACAGGTTTAAAGCTTGAGGCAGCTTTGTTTGTGTTTTTTATACAGGCTTGAGAGCTTGTGTTATATTTTTCTTTATGTTTTGTTGCCTCCTTTTTTATAGTGTTCTGATTCTGTTTGTTTTATATCTCTTAAGCCTGCTTCAAAAAACTATAAGCCTGCTACTTTTTACTCTCTTTTCTCTCTCTCTTAAAGCATATTATATTGCTTAAAGGTACTCTTTTCTGAAAAAGTGTTTGGATGGGAAATGATGATAAATTTGAAATATGTTGCTTGCATTTTGTCTTTCCTCTGCATATCTTCTTTCTTCAGATTTTCTGCATTTTGTGTACTTGTTGACAGCTTTATGACAGTTCTTGAACTTGTGACTTAGTTGGCCATTTTGACTTAGTTTGGTTTGCCTTGTTTGATAGTGCAATTCAGTTTGAACTTTGCAGCTTGGTTGACATCTCTCTGGACAGTTTAGTTTGCCTTCTCAAGTAGCTTGTGTTTTTGGTTCAATTATGCAGCCTTGTACATTTTTATATTTGCAAACATATTTCCTTTCCCTCTTTGTGAACCAAGAGTCTTCTTGTGATTTGCAGAGAGGGCGAATAAACTGATTCCGACCAACACTTTTAATGATGAGTTTTAATTATCTATCTGCCCTTTTTTAATTCATCTGTGTTTGACTTCTTTCTTCTCTTTTTGCAGGTAAATGTCAGTTGAGCAAAGGATGCAACAGTAGCAGATGAAGATTTCAAGACACTTAGGATACAGTTTTATTTTATTTTAATCATTTGTAATAAACATTATTATAAATACTGTAAAAATTACTTGTATTTAAATAACACTTGTACCAATAATTAAAAGTAAATAAAAGTCTTTTTGTCAGATATCTCTTTTATTTCACTGTCTATTTAATTATTTAAGTTTTCTTGAATTAAAATAACTGGAAGTAAATCCCAATTATTCTAACTTAGATAAAATAAATAATTAATAAACATTGTAGTCTTGCAACTTCTCATTAATCAATAATAAACCCGGCGTCCCAATTAACCATAAGCATTGCACAGTTAATCAAACAAACGTCCATATGCCTTTCCTTTTACTGATTTAAACCAAACACTGCAAATTTTCAACCAGAATCCTCAACTTCTAATCCAGAGGTTCAGGTTTTTTTTGAGTACCAAACTGAAATCTTGAGCAGGCGTCAAAGCAGTGTAACAGCCAATTAAGACACTGTGGATTCAAATTCTTCTGAAAATGCGCGTGCAAACCCTAATTCTTGATTTATTGTCAAAGAAGCGTCTGCCTGATCAAACCCTGGGCCAAATTCAACCAAACCCTAACAACCTGCTTGAACTGATTCAAAATCAATAGAAACCCTAATTTTGTTTGACTGATAAGAAAAGTCTGTTTGACCGATTCTTGAGCCAATCTGAAAAATCAGGAAAAGCCCGAAGCTGTGATTTCTTGTGAAAAAGGGAGGGCAAATTTTGGGGTACAACAGTTGCCCCTGTTCAATCTTCTTGAACCTGAAGAATTAGATTGGCAAGCTTGTCGTTCGCGACTCGAAGGTAAAAGGAGATTGGACACTAGAGTGCCCAAAAAATTTGCACTCGTCGAAGCGTAGTTTGAGGGAATGGGCTTAAAGATGCCATTTGGTGATGGGCTTAAAGATGACATTTGGTGATGGGCTTAAAGATGCCATTTGGTGATGGGCTTAAAGATGCCATTTGGTGATAGGCTTAAAGATGCCATCTGGAGATGTGACAGGGGGATGGGCTTAGAGATGCCATCTGAAGGTGATTGTATCTTGTTGGAGATGGGCTTGTAGATGCCATCCAAGAATGTTTGTTGAAATGTATGTCGTTGGTGAGTGAGTGAGTATCAGAAAGGTATCCATGTTTTGGAACATCTCTGAACTGGGGGTCTGAATAAGCAATGAATTGACATCCATGTCTGGAAGCATCCGTAAACCGTTTTCAGTAGTTGCATCTGAACAAGCGATAGATTAACATCCGTGTTTGGAGAATCCGTAAACTGTTTTCAGAAGTCTTGAATCTGAACAAGCGATAGGTTAACATCCGTTTCTGGAGAACCCGTAAACTGTTTTCAGAAGTCTTGAAGTTGAATAAGCAATAGATCAGCATCCATGTTGGGAAGCGTCCGTAAACTGTTTTCAAAAGTTGAGTCTGAACAAGCGATAGATTAACATCCGTGTTTGGAGAATCCGTAAACTGTTTTCAGAAGTTGAAGAATCTGAACAAGCGATAGGTTAACATCCGTGTCTGGAGAACCCGTAAACTGTTTTCAGAAGTCTTGAAGTTGAATAAGCAATAGATCAGCATTCATGTTGGGAAGCGTCCGTAAACTGTTTTCAAAAGTTGAGTCTGAACAAGCGATAGATTAACATCCGTGTTTGGAGAATCCATAAACTGTTTTTAGAAGTTGAAGAATCTGAACAAGCGATAGGTTAACATCCGTGTCTGGAGAACCCGTAAACTGTTTTCAGAAGTCTTGAAGTTGAATAAGCAATAGATCAGCATCCATGTTGGGAAGCGTCCGTAAACTGTTTTCAGAAGTTGAGTCTGAACAAGCGATAGATTAACATCCGTGTTTGGAGAATCCGTAAACTGTTTTCAGAAATGGAAGAATCTGAACAAGTGATAGGTTAACATCCGTGTCTGGAGAACCCGTGAACTGTTTTCAGAAGTCTTGGAATGGAGAAGGAACTGGTGTAAGGTTACCTGATGATGAGTCCGTGTAAAACTGCATCTTGGAAAGAAGGAACTAATGTAGGGTTGCCTGATGATGGTCAAGTAGATAATTGTCCTGTCTGGTTTCAGGTATTGATCTCTGACCTGAGAAAGAAAGATAGTTTTCCTGGCTTGTTACAGGTATTGATCTTCAATCTCTACAGGTATTGTGATGTCGGGAATGGGCTTACAGATGCCATTGAGCAATGATTGTTGAATTGCTTTTGGATGAGTGACAGAATTACATCTGAATCTGGATCGTATCCGGACTGTATTTGAATGAATATAGAATAAGTATCAGAATGTCGCCATATCTGGGTCACATCTGAACTGTCTCTGGAAGGAATCTGGAATAAGTATCAGAATATCGCCATGTCTGGGTCACATTTGAACTGTCTCTGGAAGGAATCTGGAATAAGTATCAGAATGTCGCCATGTCTGGGTCACATCCGAACTGTCTCTGGAAGGAATCTGGAATAAGTATCAGAATGTCACCATGTCTGGGTCATATCTGAACTATCTCTGAAAGGAATCTCGGAAGATGATGATCTTTGTCTATTGATTGATTTTTCCTGAAAAGGTAAAGAGTTAGTTGTATGCAATGTCATGATGTAATGAATTGTACTTCATCAATGTTTATGATATGAATGTAATGAATGTGCATGTAAGCGGATGAGCTGTCTTGCTGAGGATAGATGACTCCTGGATAGCCGGAGATAAAAGAGTCTTGACTGCTGCCGAGGAAAGTGAATCCCTGACTGCTGCAGGGGATTGCAAGAATCTTTTGATCGTTGAAAATGAGAAGTCCTGGGACCACCGTTGGGGAATCAGGAGCTTGGGTTGTATGCTAATCTACTGGGGATTCCTGTCTTGAGGAGATCTTCACTGGAGAATATTTGAATACTCTATGAGGAACTGAGAATGAGGGTCTTCATTCTGCTTGGGGATTGATAGTTGGAAGTTTTAGCTCCGCTGGGGATTGCAAGAATCTTTTGATTGCTGCAGGTATTGATCTGGGATAAGTATCGGAATGTCGCCAAATCTGGGTCACATCTGAACTATCTCTAGAAGGAGATCTGGGATAAGTATCGGAATTTCGCCAAACCTGGGTCACATCTGAACTATCTCTAGAAGGAAATCTGGAAAAAGTATCAGAATGTCGCCAAATTTGGGTCACATCTGAACTATCTCTAGAAGGAAATCTGGAATAAGTATCGGAATGTCGCCAAATCTGGGTCACATCTGAACTATCTCTAGAAGGAAATCTAGAATAAGTATCGGAATATCGCCAAATCTGGGTCACATCTGAACTATCTCTAGAAGGAAATCTGGAATAAGTATCGAAATGTCGCCAAATCTGGGTCACATCTGAACTATCTCTAGAAGGAAATCTCGAATAAGTATCAGAATGTCGCCATGTCTGGGTCACATCTGAACTATCTCTAGAATAAGATCTGGAATATGATGATCTTGAGGGTCAGAAATTGGGAGTATACCAATCTTCTGAGGTGATGAGAATCTTCATTCTATTAACGGTCAGAAACTGGGAGTATACCAATCTTCTGAGGTTTTAAGGATGAGAGTCTTCATTCTTGAGAGAAACAAATTTTTAGGAGCTTCAATTGTCCGTTATTCTGTTGGTGGTTGTAACTTCCAACAGGTGATGAAGGAATTTCGATGACCTTGGTGATTGACATTTGAATGCCCCAAGTGATGATGACGGAGACCTGTCCCAAGTTAAATTGTAATTGAGAGATTTGTTGAAATCTTGACTGGACTGCCCCAGGTTAACTGGATAGTGACATGTCATGCCCCTTGTTGATAAGAGATTTGCAACAGAAGTGTCATCCTTTTTGAAGTGATTTCGTTCACTAAGAGAGCTTTCGTTCATCGGATATTCGTTGTGTGAATTTCTCCGCTGTCAAACAAATAGCCAAATGCAAACAGTGATATTCAAGTAATGCAAAGTTTATGTCTGTCTTAAAGTTTTGAAAAATGCGTTTTTTAGATGAAAACTTTTTTATAAGACAGGTTCAACACAAGATTTAGGGCAAAGCCATACAGGAGTCAGGATACCTTTTGAACAGTATGCTTTCGAACTAACCCATGCTTCAATTAGGACTTTTGAAGGGTTGTAACGTGGCTTCGTTCACGGTTTAAGAAACAAAGGATAAAGGCTCAAAGTATATTTGTACCCACCTGCTCTTCGTGATGTCCTTCAATCCTAGACTCAGTTAATTGTGCGTCGAACTCTATTCGAGTTTGGAACGACTCTTTTGGTGATGGCTCACACAAGTTGAATTTGTTGGAAGACAGTCATTTTTGCAACATTTTTCATGTTGTTGAGGATGTGTAATGCCCTCTTTCTTTTGATTCGTTATCCCTAACTTTTGCCTGACTGTTCCTGCTTTCGAGATTACAGTCAGCAGGACGTCCCAGCTTTCTTAAGCCTCCTTTATAGGTTTTGGCTCAGTGGGCTTTTTCTTTTCTTTTTTTGAGAGATAATGACTGCCTATGAGATAAGGAACCATCACTGTCTTTTGATTCCAAAGGAATGTCTTTCTTTTTTGATGTCGTTCGTTGTATTACGAACTGAGAGTTTGCGAATTCAATGCGCATTTTTTTTGAATTAACTGAGAGACTACCCTGCCCCTAGGTTTAAATCAAAGGTATCAATTTGTTTAGAACAGAAAACTCCTACTTCTTTGGCTCGAAGGGGTTGACTAGGGATTATCTTCCTTATAACTCCAGTGTTTGGGATTTGAAAGAAATGCCTGTACATCATCAGCAAGGTCTGTTCAAAAGCATACTGTATGAGATTATGGTATTGTTTCATCATCCTCCCTCTAAAGGCTTGCAGCTTTTTATCAAGAGTTAAATATCATAAAGAAAGCATAAGGGTAGTGAAAACGAATGGATGAATTCAAGACAAACATATGCAATGCATTAATGAAACAGAGTTTGACATCAACAGATAATTGTTTGAATCACAAAAGAAATTACAACTTTGAAAATTCAAATGGAACAAAAGTCTCTCAGTTCGAGCTTTGTCACTTCAGGTGGAGAAACCCTTAACGGAAGATTTTCATCTCGCCATCGGGCATGAATCTCAGCACTCCAATGTCAATCAGATCTTGAATCTTGTTCTTCAAGGCCCAACAGTCGTCGGTGTCATGTCCCGGACTATAGGAGTGGTATACACAAAATGCATCGTGATGATAGCTAGGAGCAGAGGTATTGGGCTTCCGAATAGGATCCCTCAAAGCAGTCAGATTGACCTCCAACAAGCGTTCCAGTATTAGAGATGACGGTATGTCAGTCTCAACTGTCTTCCAGACGTAGTTTGCTTACGCCGATTACCCCGTTGACGCTGACATGGTTGTTGATGGGCTTGTGACCCTGAAGCAAGTAGAGGAGCTTTTCCCTTGTCTTCTTGTCTCAAAGGGGGTTGAATGATGACTTGATCTTCAACCTCAGACGTTTGCCCCACTTGGTTGTCCCGAAGCAGTTTGTTGACGAGAACCCTGAGCTCCTCTTGTCTTTGAGCTAAGTCCTGGATGAGAGCCATCTGGCCCACAAGTTGTCCCATCATTTGGATCCTCATTGTTGCCAACTCAAACTGAAGTTCTTCCAACTGATCATTCCTGGCATTGCTTGAATTCCCCTGGACCATGCCCCTTGTGAGGAGAGCTTTAACTTCTTCTTGCCCCTGGGACAAGTTCAAGAACATTTCTTAAAGTTGAGCATTTTGGTCCTGGATATCTTTAACAGTCCTCTCTAGAGCCATCTCTACTGAAATAAACAGTAGGAAAATAAGGAAACCTGAAAAGGAAAAATTGTTATGATGCAATGCATGATATGCGGATGCATGTTTTCAAGGATCTCTCGGGGTAAACACGAGAAAATGTTAGAGGTGGAACTTCGATCTTTGATTGGAGAACTTTGTATCAGTGGATGTCTTTCCACGAGAATTAAGCTCACCATGTCAAGTGGGTCATAGCCCCTGATTCAAGTTGTTGCAGTTGATCTTTGATGGCATTTGTTTAGAGGAGAAACCTTTTGCCCCTTGGTAGACGTCTGGTTCAACGTGACCCTGCATCAAAAGACCCTCGAGATCCTTGAAATTGCTATTGAAAATGCTATGGTATGACGTTATGATGTTATGCACATGTATGCAAAAGCAAGTAAGTGTATATACAGGTAATCATATTGACACAAAGCAAACAAGTCCTTAGGTTTAGGCTTGCATGGTGTTTGTAGGTAAGTACCCTCTTGAAGTTAGTTGGCTCATCCTGTCCTAAAATAGAAACCGGGTTCTAAGGAGCTCAATATCATTGGATTATTTTCAGTGTTCATTGTTTTGATTTAGCCACTTAACTGGTGACCAAAATATCCCAAGAAAACAATCCTCAATGAGTGTACTATCGAGTATCTACCAACTTCGGACTGCACCAAAGTCGGTCATCTCACTACCCCTAAGAAGGCTAAGATGGTCAAGTAAGGTTCTAGATTTGTTAGTGCTTCATGACATCACTCAGCGGCCCCGTATTCTCCTTGACTACTCAAGGGCTACCAGTACTCACAAATATGTCACACTAACATAGCTTACTGCTTCAACCATGTCGGTATACCCCGCACAGTTCCCTCACAGTTTTATTGCTATTTACCTAAAAAGGTGCCCCCAAATCCGGGTGTAGGATTTAAGCAAACCCAAACAAGGAACCCAAAAAAAGTAAAGCAATCAAAGCAATCAAAGCAAGCATGTAGAGGTGATCTAAAACCCTAAGGTAACCCCACTTTTAATAATAATCCCCAGCAGAGTCGCCAGTTCTGTGATACGGTGGGAGAACTGACTTGAGGTTTTGCGTTTGTATTCGCACTTGTTCAGTTTAGCAAGAGTCGCCACCGACTTTTTATTTTATCCTAAAGGAAAGGTTAAAAAAGCACAGGAAAAACCTTTTGAGATGTTTTCGTGGGTTCGGGGGGTAGATTATGAAAAGGGAAGGTGCTAGCACCCTTTTCATCAATGGTTATCCATGGGCTCTTAGTTACTTGTTTTAGATCACTTACCTTGATTTTCAATTGTATGAAATGGTGCTTTGTGTGTGTGGTTTTTGAAAATGTTTTGAAAAAGATGCCTTGTCTAGGCAACCATTGTAACAATTCTTTACTCGAATGTTTTACAAAGGTGTTTTGTCTTTTTGAAAAGATGTTTCAATGTTTTTGAAAGTTGTTTTGAAAGTTGTGTTGTGGAGTGTGTTTTGAAAGTAGGCAAGTGTGTTTTTCAAGTTTGATCAAGTAACTAAGAGTTGTCTACCCCTAAATTTACTCAAAGATCTTTCTCATGTTTTAACCCTTTTAACCGTATTGTTCCACCATTGTATTTGGTGAATAACCTTGTATTAGGATGTTAACGGGACGGGCGCGGGTCATCGTTTAGACCATGAATGCAATAGTGCCAAGTGTCTTTGGCAATTTTTCCTTCAAGGGACTTCATCATTTTTTAGGCAACTTGAGAAAGCGTCATCGAGGGACTATGATCATTTGATTTTTTTTTGTTTTGCCAAAGACACTCAACATGCAACATGGCCCATTTTTGAAGGCAACAAGTGGAGGAACCCTAGGGGTGCAAGTGTGAATTGTGTATTAATTTTCATGCTTTTATCTTTGTGTTAGGTTATCTAGCGGTTGATTTTGAATATTCGCATACAAACCCTAATTACTATACAGTATATAGAAAGCGATAAATTGCAGGAATTTAAAGTCTAAGCTATTACAAATAAGTATCCGGGGATGGGGGTACAAATATTTACAAATGGGGATGAGTCTTATCAGGATAGTAGTGTCTAAATAATATTTACAACCAAATCGAATCGCATTCTCAATGTAAAATATAGCAAAGTATAAGCATCAAAGAGAAATAAAAGTATTGTACCATGCACATGATTATTTCACAAATTATGCAAGCTAAGTATTGTTATTTATTTTTGTGCTTTTTGTTAATTATATAAACAAAAGTTTTAAAGAAAAATAAAATAAAATGCTTAAGAAATTCTATTTTTACGTATTAATGTTTTTATGTATGAAAAAGATTTATTAAAAAGGAGTTTTAAGACAAAAATCATTTAACCTAATAAATCTAATATTTATATATTTTAAGTGTAAAAAATATTGTTAAAATAAATTTAATATAAAAAATATATTATTTATTTAACAAGAAAAAGGAAAAGAATTAAGTTATATAAAACAAAAAGTGATAATATAAAAGATTGCTTTGTAAAAATTAAAAAAAAAAGGTTTAAATGGGCCTTTAGGGGATTTGTTCTGGCCCAAATAATCAATAAATGAATCACAGGACAGGGGGGGTGCACGCCAGTTTTTATGGGCTTAGTGTTTTTGTAAGGGAACAGGCCCAATGCGCATGCGTTTGACAATTTGTTTTCGGGTTCATTTGGTTTTGTTTCATTTCAGAATTAGGTTTACAGAGGCTTAGAGTGGCGCCGTTCCCTTCATCGTCTTCTTCGTCTTTCTCGTTCTCAAGCAAAAGCCATTGATACTCCTCCCCTCGCCTCAGCTGCCAGACGCTACCTCCATCTCCCTCTCTCCATGGTTGAGCAAGACAGTGATGAGAAAAGGTATTCTCTTCAGACGCGCTTTAGGGTTTCAAGTTTTTATCTTGCATGCTTTATTTTTGTATGTTCTGATTTTTGTGTGTTGTTGTTCATGGGAGGTGAGTAAAAAGGGAGAAGAAATTTCTACCTTTGGAGAGGAGACGGAGGAGGACGGCGGCGTTTTAGGCGGCCGGAGGCGGAGGGAGTATGTGATGTTGTGCTAGCTTTGTGGCCTTCCTGGTACTTTGTATCTTGCTTTTGTAAGGTTTTATGATGACATGCTAAAATCTGAAAACCCTGTAATAGTTGCTTCTTTTCCTCTTCTGAATGCTCGCCTCTGAATGTTTATACTTCTGGTTTTTTTACTCGATGATGAACTTAGTTCTGAGAGTTTGGGATTTGTTTTCTCAATGATGATGAAATTGAAACTGAGAGTTGTTTGCCTTTTTTTGCTTCTGAGTAGCTTTTCCTCTCTTGATGCTTGGTTGGTAATTTTTGGCTATTTTGACCCTATGATGAACATGGTTCTGAGGGATTTTGTTCTTGTGGCTTGGATATTTGGATGTTGGATGATGGTTGATGATTCTGAGGGTGGTTGTTGGTTATTTGGATATTTGATTTTTGAACAAATGTTTGTTAGGGCTAGTGATGTTTTGACAGGCTTTGTATCATACAGGCTTGAAAGGCTTGCTGGTAACAGGCTTATTGGCTTGTATCTGGTTTTTAGCAGGTTGATATGCTTGTATGGTTTTTGACAAGCTTTTTGATTTGAGGGCTTTTGGAGTTTTGGCTTTGTGTTTGAATAAGTTTAAGGTCGGTTCTGTTATGTAGGTTGTGTTGTGCTTATCTTGTTGACACAAGTTTGAAGTTTGTTTGGATTACAAGCTTTGAAAGGCTTACTGGTAACAGGCAGACTCTTGATTGTTTGCTTCTAGGCCTGTAGTTTTTATGCAGGTTGGGTGCAGTTTGTAAGCTTGGACACTGAGTTGGTTTATTGTACAGGCAGGCCTGTGGTATATGCAGGTTTGTGGAGGTTTGAGTTGGTTTAGGCTTGCTTTGTAACAGGTTTAAAGCTTGAGGCAGCTTTGTTTGTGTTTTTGATACAGGCTTGAGAGCTTGTGTTATATTTTTCTTTATGTTTTTCTGCCTCCTTTTTTACAGTGTTCTGATTCTGTTTATTTTATATCTCTTAAGCCTGCTTCAAAAAACTGTAAGCCTGCTACTTTTTACTCTCTTTTCTCTCTCTCTTAAAGCATATTATATTGCTTAAAGGTACTCTTTTCTGAAAAAGTGTTTGGCTGGGAAATGATGATAAATTTGAAATATGTTGCTTGCATTTTGTCTTTCCTCTGCATATCTTCTTTCTTCATATTTTCTGCATTTTGTGTACTTGTTGACAGCTTTATGACAGTTCTTGAACTTGTGACTTAGTTGGCCATTTTGACTTAGTTTGGTTTGCCTTGTTTGATAGTGCAATTCAGTTTGAACTTTGCAGCTTGGTTGATATCTCTCTGGACAGTTTAGTTTGCCTTCTCAAGTAGCTTGTGCTTTTGGTTCAATTATGCAGCCTTGTACATTTTTATATTTGCAAACATATTTCCTTTCCCTCTTTATGAACCAAGAGTCTTCTTGTGATTTGCAGAGATGGCGAATAAACTGATTCCGACTAACACTTTTAATGATGAGTTTTAATTATCTGTCTGCCCTTTTTTAATTCATCTGTGTTTGACTTCTTTCTTCTCTTTTTGCAGGTAAATGTCAATTGAGCAAAGGATGCAACAGTAGCAGATGAAGATTTCAAGACACTTAGGATACAGTTTTATTTTATTTTAATCATTTGTAATAAACATTATTATAAATACTGTAAAAATTACTTGTATTTAAATAACACTTGTACCAATAATTAAAAGTAAATAAAAGTCTTTTTGTCAGATATCTCTTTTATTTCACTGTCTATTTAATTATTTAAGTTTTCTTGAATTAAAATAACTGGAAGTAAATCCCAATTATTCTAACTTAGATAAAATAAATAATTAATAAACACTCTAGTCTTGCAACTTCGCATTAATCAATAATAAACCCGGCGTCCCAATTAACCATAAGCATTGCACAGTTAATCAAACAAACGTCCATATGCCTTTCCTTTTACTGATTTAAACCAAACACTGTAAATTTTCAACCAGAAGCCTCAACTTCTAATCCAGAGGTTCAGGTTTTTTTTTAGAACCAAACTGAAATCTTGAGCAGGCGTCAAAGCAGTGTAACAGCCAATTAAGACACCGTGGATTCAAATTCTTCTGAAAATGCGCGTGCAAACCCTAATTCTTGATTTATTGTCAAAGAAGCGTCCGCCTGATCAAACCCTGACTCAAATTTAACCAAACTCTAACAACCTGCTTGAACTGATTCAAAATCAATAGAAACCTTAATTTTGTTTGACTGATAAGAAAAGTCTGTTTGACCGATTCTTGAGCCAATCTGAAAAATCAGGAAAAGCCCGAAGCTGTGATTTCTTGTGAAAAAGGGAGGGCAAATTTTGGGGTACAACAGTTGCCCCTGTTCAATCTTCTTGAACCTGAAGAGTTAGATTGGCAAGCTTGCCGTTCGCGACTCGAAAGTAAAAGGAGATTGGACACTAGAGTGCCCAAAAAATTTTCACTCGTCAAAGCGTAGTTTGAGGGAATGGGCTTAAAGATGACATTTGGTGATGGGCTTAAAGATGCCATTTGGTGATGGGCTTAAAGATGCCATTTGGTGATGGGCTTAAAGATGCCATTTGGTGATGGGCTTAAAGATGCCATCTGGAGATGTGACAGGGGGATGGGCTTAGAGATGCCATCTGAAGGTGATTGTATCTTGTTGGAGATGGGATTGTAGATGCCATCCAAGAATGTTTGTTGAACTGTATGTCGTTGGTGAGTGAGTGAGTATCAGAAAGGTATCAATGTTTTGGAACATCTCTGAACTGGGGGTCTGAATAAGCAATGAATTGACATCCATGTCTGTAAGCATCCGTAAACCGTTTTCAGTAGTTGCATCTGAAGAAGCGATAGATTAACATCCGTGTTTGGAGAATCCGTAAACTGTTTTCAGAAGTCTTGAATCTGAACAAGCGATAGGTTAACATCTGTGTCTGGAGAACCCGTAAACTATTTTCAGAAGTCTTGAAGTTGAATAAGCAATAGATCAGCATCCATGTTGGGAAGCGTCCGTAAACTGTTTTCAAAAGTTGAGTTTGAACAAGCGATAAATTAACATCCGTGTTGGGAGAATCCGTAAACTGTTTTCAGAAGTTGAAGAATCTGAACAAGCGATAGGTTAACATCCGTGTCTGGAGAACCCGTAAACTGTTTTCAGAAGTCTTGAAGTTGAATAAGCAATAGATCAGCATCCATGTTGGGAAGCGTCCATAAACTGTTTTCAAAATTTGAGTCTGAACAAGCGATAGATTAACCTCCGTGTTTGGAGAATCCGTAAACTGTTTTTAGAAGTTGAAGAATCTGAACAAGCGATAGGTTAACATACGTGTCTGGAGAACCCGTAAACTGTTTTCAGAAGTCTTGAAGTTGAATAAGCAATAGATCAGCATCCATGTTGGGAAGCGTCCGTAAACTGTTTTCAGAAGTTGAGTCTGAACAAGCGATAGATTAACATCCGTGTTTGGAGAATCCGTAAACTGTTTTCAGAAATGGAAGAATCTGAACAAGTGATAGGTTAACATCCGTGTCTGGAGAACCCGTGAACTGTTTTCAGAAGTCTTGGAATGGAGAAGGAACCGGTGTAGGGTTGCCTGATGATGAGTCCGTGTAAAACTGTATCTTGGAAAGAAGGAACCGATGTAGGGTTGCCTGATGATGGTCAAGTAGATAATTGTCCTGTCTGGTTTCAGGTATTGGTCTCTGACCTGAGAAAGAAAGATAGTTTTCCTGGCTTGTTACAGGTATTGATCTTCAATCTCTACAGGTATTGTGATGTCAGGAATGGGCTTACAGATGCCATTGAGCAATGATTGTTTAATTGCTTTTGGATGAGTGACAAAATTACATCTGAATCTGGATCGTATCCGGACTGTATTTGAATGAATCTAGAATAAGTATCAGAATATCGCCATATCTGGGTCACATCTGAACTGTCTCTGGAAGGAATCTGGAATAAGTATCAGAATGTCGCCATGTCTGGGTCACATCTGAACTGTCTCTGGAAGGAATCTGGAATAAGTATCAGAATGTCGCCATGTCTGGGTCACATCCGAACTGTCTCTGGAAGGAATCTGGAATAAGTATCAGAATGTTGCCATGTCTGGGTCATATCTGAACTATCTCTGAAAGGAATCTCGGAAGATGATGATCTTTGTCTGTTGATTGATCTATCCTGAAAAGGTAAAGAGTTAGTTGTATGCAATGTCATGATGTAATGAATTGTACTTCATCAATGTTTATGATATGAATGTAATGAATGTGCATGTAAGCGGATGAGCTGTCTTGCTGAGGATAGATGACTCCTGGATAGCCGGAGATAAAAGAGTCTTGACTGCTGCCGGGGAAAGTGAATCCTTGACTGCTGCAGGGGATTACAAGAATCTTTTAATCGTTGAAAATGAGAAATCCTGGGACCACCGTTGGGGAATCAGGAGCTTGGGTTGTATGCCAATCTACTGGGGATTCCTGTCTTGAGGAGATCTTCACTGGAGAATATTTGAATACTCTGTGAGGAACTGAGAATGAGAGTCTTCATTCTGCTTGGGGATTGATAGTTGGAAGTTTTAGCTCCGCTGGGGATTGCAAGAATCTTTTGATTGCTGCAGGTATTGATCTAGGATAAGTATCGGAATATCGCCAAATCTGGGTCATATCTGAACTATCTCTAGAAGGAGATCTGGGATAAGTATCGGAATGTCGCCAAACCTGGGTCACATCTGAACTATCTCTAGAAGGAAATCTGGAATAAGTATCGGAATGTCGCCAAATCTGGGTCACATCTGAACTATCTCTAGAAGGAAATCTGGAATAAGTATCGGAATGTCGCCAAATCTGGGTCACATCTGAACTATCTCTAGAAGGAAATCTGGAATAAGTATCGGAATGTCGCCAAATCTGGGTCACATCTGAACTATCTCTAGAAGGAAATCTGGAATAAGTATCGGAATGTCGCCAAATCTGGGTCACTTCTGAACTATCTCTAGAAGGAAATCTGGAATAAGTATCAGAATGTTGCCATGTCTGGGTCACATCTGAACTATCTCTAGAATAAGATCTGGAATATGATGATCTTGAGGGTCAGAAATTGGGAGTATACCAATCTTCTGAGGTGATGAGAATCTTCATTCTATTAACGGTCAGAAACTGGGAGAATACCAATCTTCTGAGATTTTAAGGATGAGAGTCTTCATTCTTGAGAGAAACAGATTTTTAGGAGCTTCAATTGTCCGTTATTCTGTTGGTGGTTGTAACTTCCAGCAGGTGATGAAGGAATTTCGATGACCTTGGTGATTGACATTCGAATGCCCCAAGTGATGATGACGGAGACCTGTCCCAGGTTAATTTGTAATTGAGAGATTTGTTGAAATCTTGACTGGACTGCCCCAGGTTAACTGGATAGTGACATGTCATGCCCCTTGTTGATAGGAGATTTGCAACGGAAGTGTCATCCTTTTTGAAGTGATTTCGTTCACTGAGAGAGCTTTCGTTCATCAGATATTCGTTGTGTGAATTTCTCCGCTGTCAAACAAATAGCCAAATGCAAACAGTGATATTCAAGTAATGCAAAGTTTATGTCTGTCTTGAAGTTTTGAAAAATGCGTTTTTTAGCAGAAAACTTTTTTATAAGACAGGTTCAACACAAGATTTAGGGCAAAGCCTTACAAGAGTCAGGATACCTTTTGAACAGTATGCTTTCGAACTAACCCATGCTTCAATTAGGACTTTTGAAGGGTTGTAACGTGGCTTCGTTCACGGTTTAAGAAACAAAGGATAAAGGCTCAAAGTATATTTGTACCCACCCGCTCTTCGTGATGTCCTTCAATCCTAGACTCAGTTAATTGTGCGTCGAACTCTATTCGAGTTTGGAATGACTCTTTTGGTGATGGCTCACACAAGTTGAATTTGTTGGAAGACAATCATTTTTGCAACATTTTTCATGTTGTTGAGGATGTGTAATGCCCTCTTTCTTTTGATTCGTTATCCCTAACTTTTGCCTGATTGTTCCTGCTTTCGAGATTACAGTCAGCGGGATGTCCCAGCTTTCTTAAGCCTCCATTATAGGTTTTGGCTCAGTGGGCTTTTTCTTTTCTTTTTTGAGAGATAATGACTGCCTATGAGATAAGGAACCATCACTGTCTTTTGATTCCAAAGGAATGTCTTTCTTTTTTGATGTCGTTCGTTGTATTACGAACTGAGAGTTTGCGAATTCAATGCGCATTTTTTTTGAATTAACTGAGAGACTACCCTGCCCCTAGGTTTAAATCAAAGGTATCAATTTGTTTAGAACAGAAAACTCCTACTTCTTTGGCTCGAAGGGGTTGACTAGGGATTATCTTCCTTATAACTCCAGTGTTTGGGATTTGAAAGAAATGCCTGTACATCATCAGCAAGGTCTGTTCAAAAGCATACTGTATGAGATTATGGTATTGTTTCGTCATCCTCCCTCTAAAGGCTTGAAGCTTTTTATCAAGAGTTAAATATCATAAAGAAAGCATAAGGGTAGTGAAAACGAATGGATGAATTCAAGACAAACATATGCAATGCATTAATGAAACAGAGTTTGACATCAACAGATAATTGTTTGAATCACAAAAGAAATTACAACTTTGAAAATTCAAATGGAACAAAAGTCTCTCAGTTCGAGCTTTGTCACTTTAGGTGGAGAAACCCTTAACGGAAGATTTTCATCTCGCCATCGGGCATGAATCTCAGCACTCCAATGTCAATCAGATCTTGAATCTTGTTCTTCAAGGCCCAACAGTCGTCGGTGTCATGTCCCGGACTATAGGAGTGGTATACATAAAATGCACCGGGATGATAGCTAGGAGCAGAGGTATTGGGCTTTCGAATAGGATCCCTCAAAGCAGTCAGATTGACCTCCAACAAGCGTTCCAGTATTAGAGATGACGATATGTCAGTCTCAGTGAACTGTCTTCCAGATGTAGTTTGCTTACGCCGATTACCCCGTTGACACTGACGTGGTTGTTGATGGGCTTGTGACCCTGAAGCAAGTAGAGGAGCTTTTCCCTTGTCTTCTTGTCTCAAAGGGGGTTGAATGATGACTTGATCTTCAACCTCAGATGTTTGCCCCACTTGGTTGTCCTGAAGCATTTTGTTGACGAGAACCCTGAGCTCCTCTTGTCTTTGAGCTAAGTCCTGGATGAGAGCCATCTGGCCCACCAGTTGTCCTATCATCTGGATCCTCATTGTTGCCAACTCAAACTGAAGTTCTTCCAACTTATCATTCCTGGCATTGCTTGAATTCCCCTGGACCATGCCCATTGTGAGGAGAGCTTTCACTTCTTCTTGCCCCTAGGACAGGTTCAAGAACATTTCTTGAAGTTGACCGTTTTGGTCCTGGATATCTTTAACAGTCCTCTCTAGAGCCATCTCTACTGAAATAAACAGTAGGAAAATAAGGAAACCTGAAAAGGAAAAATTGTTACGATGCAATGCATGATATGTGGATGCATGTTTTCAAGGATCTCTCGGGGTAAACACGAGAAAATGTTAGAGGTGGAACTTCGATCTTTGATCGGAGAACTTTGTATCAGCGGATGTCTTTCCACGAGAATCAAGCTCACCATGTCAAGTGGGTCATAGCCCCTGATTCAAGTTGTTTCACTTGATCTTTGATGGCATTTGTTTAGAGGAGAAACCTCTTGCCCCTTGGTAGACGTCTGGTTCAACGTGACCCTGCATCAAAAGACCCTCGAGATCCTTGAAATGGTTATTGAAAATGCTATGGTATGATGTTATGATGTTATGCACATGTATGCAAAAGCAAGTAAGTGTATATACAGGTAATCATATTCACACAAAGCAAATAAGTCCTTAGGTTTAGGCTTGCATGGGGTTTGTAGGTAAGTACCCTCTTGAAGTTAGTTGGCTCATCCTGTCCTAAAATAGAAATCGGGTTCTAAGGAGCTCAATATCATTGGATTATTTTCTGTGTTCATTGTTTTGATTTAGCCACTTAACTGGCAACCAAAATATCCCAAGAAAACAATCCTCAATGAGTGTAGTATCGAGTATCTACCAACTTCGGACTGCACCAAAGTCGGTCATCTCACTACCCCTAAGAAGGCTAAGGTGGTCAAGTAAGGTTCTAGAGTTTGTTAGTGCTTCATGACATCACCCAGCGGCCCCGTATTCTCCTTGACTACTAAAGAGCTACCGGTACTCACAAATATGTCACACTAACATAGCTTACTGCTTCAACCATGTCGGTATACCCCGCACAGTTCCCACACAGTTTTATTGTTATTTACCTAAAAAGGTGCCCCCAAATCCGGGTGTAGGATTTAAGCAAACCCAAACAAGGAACCCAAAAAAAGTAAAGCAATCAAAGCGAGCATGTAGAGGTGATCTAAAACCCTAAGGTAACCCCACTTTTAATAATAATCCCCAGCAGAGTCGCCAGTTCTGTGATACGGTGGGAGAACTGACTTGAGGTTTTGCGTTTGTATTCGAACTTGTTCGGTTTAGCAAGAGTCGCCACTGACTTTTTATTTTATCCTAAAGGAAAGGTTAAAAAAGCACAGGAAAAACCTTTTGAGATGTTTTTGTGGGTTCGGGGGGTAGATTATGAAAAGGGAAGGTGCTAGCACCCTTTTCATCCATGGTTATCCATGGGCTCTTAGTTACTTGTTTTAGATCACTTGCCTTGATTTTCAATTGTTTGAAATGGTGCTTTGTGTGTGTGGTTTTTGAAAATGTTTTGAAAAAGATGCCTTGTCTAGGCAACCATTGTGACAATTCTTTACTCGAATGTTTTACAAAGGTGTTTTGTCTTTTTGAAAAGATGTTTCAATGTTTTTGAAAGTTGTTTTGAAAGTTATGTTGTGGAGTGTGTTTTGAAAGTAGGCAAGTGTGTTTTGCAAGTTTGATCAAGTAACTAAGAGTTGTCTACCCCTAAATTTACTCAAAGATCTTTCTCATGTTTTAACCCTTTTAAGAGTATTGTTCCACCATTGTATTTGGTGAACAACCTTGTATTAGGATGTTAACGGGACGGGCGCGGGTCATCGTTTAGACCATGAATGCAATAGTGCCAAGTGTCTTTGGCAATTTTTCCTTCAAGGGACTTCATCATTTTTTAGGCAACTTGAGAAAGCGTCATCGAGGGACTATGATCATTTGATTTGTTTTTGTTTTTCCAAAGACACTCAACATGCAACATGGCCCATTTTTGAAGGCAACAAGTGGAGGAACCCTAGGGGTGCAAGTGTGAATTGTGTATTGATTTTCATGCTTTTATCTTTGTGTTAGGTTATCTAGCGGTTGATTTTGAATCTTCGCATACAAACCCTAATTACTATACAGTATATAGAAAGCGACAAATTGCAGGAATTTAAAGTCTAAGCTATTACAAATAAGTATCCGGGGATGGGGGTACAAATATTTACAAATGGGGATGAGTCTTATCAGGATAGTAGTGTCCAAATAATATTTACAACCAAATCGAATCGCATTCTCAATGTAAAATATAGCAAAGTATAAGCATCAAAGAGAAATAAAAGTATTGTACCATGCACATGATTATTTCACAAATGATGCAAGCTAAGTATTGTTATTTATTTTTGTGCTTTTTGTTAATTATATAAACAAAAGTTTTAAAGAAGAAAAAAAAGAAAATGCTTAAGAAATTCTATTTTTACGTATTAATGTTTTTATGTATGAAAAAGATTTATTAAAAAAGAGTTTTAAGACAAAAATCATTTAACCTAATAAATCTAATATTTACATATTTTAAGTGTAAAAAATATTGTTAAAATAAATTTAATATGAAAAATATATTATTTATTTAACAAGAAAATGGAAAGGAATTAAGTTATATAAAACAAAAAGTGATAATATAAAAGATTGCTTTGTAAAAATTAAAAAAAAAAGGTTTAAATGGGCCTTTAGGGGATTTGTTCTTGCCCAAATAATCAATAAATGAATCACAGGACAGGGGGGTGTGCACGCCAGTTTTTATGGGCTTAGTGTTTTTGTGAGGGAACAGGCCCAATGCGCATGCGTTTGACAATTTGTTTTCGGGTTCATTTGGTTTTGTTTCATTTCAGAATTAGGTTTACAGAGGCTTAGAGTGGCGCCGTTCCCTTCATCGTCTTCTTCGTCTTTCTCGTTCTCAAGCAAAAGCCATTGATACTCCTCCCCTCGCCTCAGCTGCCAAACGCTACCTCCATCTCCCTCTCTCCATGGTTGAGCAAGACAGTGATGAGAAAAGGTATTCTCTTCAGACGTGCTTTAGGGTTTCAAGTTTTTATCTTGCATGCTTTATTTTTGTATGTTCTGATTTTTGTGTGTTGTTGTTTATGTGAGGTGAGTAAAAAGGGAAAAGAAATTTCTACCTTTGGAGAGGAGACGGAGGAGGACGGCGGCGTTTTAGGCGGCCGGAGGCAGAGGGAGTATGTGATGTTGTGCTAGCTTTGTGGCCTTCCTGGTACTTTGTATCTTGCTTTTGTTAGGATTTATGATGACATGCTAAAATCTAAAAACCCTGTAATAGTTGCTTCTTTTCCTCTTCTGAATGCTCGCCTCTGAATGTTTATACTTCTGGCTTTTTTACTCAATGATGAACTTAGTTCTGAGAGTTTGGGATTTGTTTTCTCAATGATGATGAAATTGAAACTGAGAGTTGTTTGCCTTTTTTTGCTTCTGAGTAGATTTTCCTCTCTTGATGCTTGGTGGGTAATTTTTGGATATTTTGACCCTATGATGAACATGGTTCTGAGGGCTTTTGTTCTTGTGGCTTGGATATTTGGATGTTGGATGATGGTTGATGATTCTGAGGGTGATTGTTGGTTATTTGGATATTGGATTTTTGAACAAAGGTTTGTTAGGGCTAGTGATGTTTTGACAGGCTTTGTATCATACAGGCTTGAAAGGCTTGCTGGTAACAGGCTTATTGGCTTGTATCTGGTTTTTAGCAGGTTGATATGCTTGTATGGTTTTTGACAGGCTTTTTGATTTGAGGGCTTTTGGAGTTTTGGCTTTGTGTTTGAATAAGTTTAAGGCCGGTTCTGTTATGTAGGCTGTGTTGTGCTTATCTTGTTGACACAAGTTTGAAGTTTGTTTGGATTACAAGCTTTGAAAGGCTTGCTGGTAACAGGCAGACTCTTGATTGTTTGCTTCCAGGCCTGTAGTTTTTAGGCAGGTTGGGTGCAGTTTGTAAGCTTGGACACTGAGTTGGTTTATTGTACAGGCAGGCCTGTGGTATATGCAGGTTTGTGGAGGTTTGAGTTGGTTCAGGCTTGCTTTGTAATAGGTTTAAAGCTTGAGGCAGCTTTGTTTGTGTTTTTGATACAGGCTTGAGAGCTTGTGTTATATTTTTCTTTATGTTTTTCTGCCTCCTTTTTTACAGTGTTCTGATTCTGTTTGTTTTATATCTCTTAAGCCTGCTTCAAAAAACTGTAAGTCTGCTACTTTTTACTCTCTTTTCTCTCTCTCTCTTAAAGCATATTATATTGCTTAAAGGTACTCTTTTCTGAAAAAGTGTTTGGCTGGGAAATAATGATAAATTTGAAATATGTTGCTTGCATTTTGTCTTTCCTCTGCATATCTTCTTTCTTCAGATTTTCTGCATTTTGTGTACTTGTTGACAGCTTTATGACAGTTCATGAACTTGTGACTTAGTTGGCCATTTTGACTTAGTTTGGTTTGCCTTGTTTGATAGTGCAATTCAGTTTGAACTTTGCAGCTTGGTTGACATCTCTCTGGACAGTTTAGTTTGCCTTCTCAAGTAGCTTGTGCTTTTGGTTCAATTATGCAGCCTTGTACATTTTTATATTTGCAAACATATTTCCTTTCCCTCTTTGTGAACCAAGAGTCTTCTTGTGATTTGCAGAGAGGGCGAATAAACTGATTCCGGCCAACACTTTTAATGATGAGTTTTAATTATCTGTCTGCCCTTTTTAATTCATCTGTGTTTGACTTCTTTCTTCTCTTTTTGCAGGTAAATGTCAGTTGAGCAAAAGATGCAACAGTAGCAGATGAAGATTTCAAGACACTTAGGATACAATTTTATTTTATTTTAATCATTTGTAATAAACATTATTATAAATACTGTAAAAATTACTTGTATTTAAATAACACTTGTACCAATAATTAAAAGTAAATAAAAGTCTTTTTGTCAGATATCTCTTTTATTTCACTATCTATTTAATTATTTAAGTTTTCTTGAATTAAAATAACTGGAAGTAAATCCCAATTATTCTAACTTAGATAAAATAAATAATTAATAAACATTGTAGTCTTGCAACTTCGTATTAATCAATAATAAACCCGGCGTCCCAATTAACCATAAGCATTGCACAGTTAATCAAACAAACGTCCATATGCCTTTCCTTTTACTGATTTAAACCAAACACTACAAATTTTCAACCAGAAGCCTCAACTTCTAATCCAGAGGTTCAGGTTTTTTTTAGAACCAAACTGAAATCTTGAGCAGGCGTCAAAGCAGTGTAACAGCCAATTAAGACACTGTGTATTCAAATTCTTCTGAAAATGCGCGTGTGTTGTACCCCAAAATTTGCCCTCCCATATTTCTTCAAAATTTATCAAGAATCATCTTCAAGTGGCTCAAGATTTCTCAAGGGTTACACAGTCCAAATGCCTCCTAAGTCAGTCTAAAATTAGGGTTTTGGTTCCTTCAATGAATTTGGGGTTTTCAATGGCTCAATCAAGTCTCATATGCCTATATACATTGTCAAGCATCTACATACCAAGTTTCAAGTTTCACAGGGTCAAATTGCACAGTCAAAAGCCCTATTTGCTTCACAGTCAACTGTAGGGGTAAAATGGTCATTTTGCAGTCAAAAGTCGGAATTTTTGGTCAACATCTTATTTTGAGCTCACAATCATCATTTGATCAAGTCTTGATCATGATTCCTCAAGCATGGCTCAAAACTCATCAAGATGCCAAAAGTTACTATTTTTGGACAGCAGAAAAGTAAACTGTATCTTGACCAAGGCATAACTTTTTCATGGTTCATCAGAAAAATCCCATCCAATGCTCATTTTTAAGGGGATGACATTTCCTACAACTCATCTTCAGATTCCAAGTCCAAGAAATGCTCTCACAAAAGTTATCAATTTCTACATTATAGGTCAATTTCAAAAGTCAACAAAAATGCACTTTAAGTCAAAGACCATAACTTGAGATTGGTAAATCCAAATGACATGGGACCAAATGCATTGGTTAGATGACTTCAAGACCTTTCCAAAATGTCCAAGAACATGTTCATACGATCAAAATTGAGCAAGATATGCTTTGGAGAAGTTGGGAAATTTTTGTGAATTTGCAAAAGTCAACTTTGCTCAAAATACGTTATTTTTGCTAATGGGTCTCAAATTTCTTCTTGAAACTTTATCCAAGGCTTATGCACGACCCATTGAGATTAAATTGAATTATTTTTTTATTTTTTATTAATTAATTGAATATTTAATCAATATTAATTCATTTAATTCATTTAATTGTAGGAAAATATCAAGATATGGTTTTGCAATCTTTTCATGAAGCAAATATGACCTACAAGAGCTGGCAAATTCGTGTATCAATCAAGGGGACAAGAATCTCCAAGTTTGGCAAGATTTTTCAATCAAAAAGATTGAAAAATATTTGATTTTCAATCAAATATTGAATCATAATTCCATGGATTTTTGGTCAAAGATTTAACCTAAATTCAGTCCATTATATATACAGAACGTAACCCTAATGCATGGCACGTGAGAATTGCTGCAGAAAGCCATATGCAACATTGAAAAAATCAAGAAAAACTTGAAAATTGTTTTCCATAATTTAACGTGATTCAAAGCTTTTTCTTGTTTCTAATATATTGCAGGAACTCTCAGAGACACATTGCAATCAAAATCAAGTGCTAACACTCAAGGAATCCTAAGAAACCGAATCACGGTTTGCTTAACTTTTTCAAAATCGAAACTCACATTTTATGCATCATTAACATGTTCTAATCATTGTTTTGCATTGCTTGAACCTTTACAAAGCTAATGGTATTAGTTAATTGCATTATAGTGTACATAATCGTGAATCACCATTGAAGAATTTTAGGGTTCTTAAGGTCTCAAATTGGGGCTTTACAGCCCAGGAAAAATTAAGTTTCATGAAACCTATGGTTGAATTCGTCAAGGCCAGACGAATTAAACACCATGCTCGTGAAATATTTATGTGCATCAGGGACCTAATCGCTATTATTCGTGCTTGCAGGTTGTGGGGGTTAAAAACCCCCGCTATCTAATTTGTTTTGTTGCAGGCATAAGGAAGAAGACAATACGTGTTAGCATGTGATTAGCCCATTCAAATAACGCGCGTATTTTTGTTGGGTCCAACATAATTATTATTCTTGATATATTATATTCACTTCTTATTAATATAACAAAAGCAAGCAAGTGGTCTGGTGGTTGGTGCGCTGGACGTTGATCATTGGGACCTGGGTTCGATTCCCAAGTCCCCCAAAAGCTCTATATTATTTTTTCTAACATGATTTCATGCAGGCTTCACAAAGTGGTTTACCATGAACCTCACGCCTCAGCCTGCCATGTGTCTTCACATTCCAATCCAGTGGCCAAAAGATGCTGGACACCATGCTCCCCAGTCAAAGCAAGTTGTGGACGATCTCCAAAAGTCAAACCAGGCTTGAGTTAATGGGCCAGAAATTCCAGGACACACCTCCTAATGGGCCAGCACACCCCCCTGGTTAATTATTTTTCTTTTATATTTTTCATTTAATCTTTTTAGTAATTATTATTATTATTATTATTTAATTAACTCAAATTAATTATTTTTATAATAAATTCAGACAACTAAAAAATGTAAATATTTTTATTATTATTATTTATTAATTTCGCTTTATTATTTTGTAAATAAATACTAATAAATTAATTTAGTTTAATTAGGTTTAATTTTGACTTTTTCATAATAAATAAAATAAATTAGAATTAGGTTTTACTAACTTTTGACTTTATTTTATTTTTATTTTTATTTTTATTAAAACATAAAAAACACAAAAAATACTTTTTTCTTTTAATTATTTAATTAATTAGTAAATTAGGTTTAATAAAAAAAGGAGCAAAATTCCATTCTTTTCTCAAAAAGGGTCAAAACCCTAAGGACGTCCCGATTCAATTCTTTCGCGCGCATATTTATTTTGATTATATTTATGTATTTGCTCCGGGAATGTAATAGATAATTAGGACTTTTATCGCTTTCTTTACTTTCCGCATTTATTTTCATGGGTTATGTTTTGGGATGTAAATACCCGATGCCTTGTAATAGCGTAGATTTACCTTCTGCACTTTATTTTCCGCATAATTATTAACTGTTAATTATGCACGCAAGATATGCCTGACAGATAAAATCAACCCGTAGCTCACAAATACATGTGCAAAGATAATATGAACTGAAACCTGACACACATGCACATGCCACTCCTAGGGTACGCCTCACTTGGTTGCCTCGAGGTGGTCATTAAGTATAGGGTGTTTTAGAGATCGCCCTCCTGTCTAAAAGATCCAGTTGCCTCGAAACGGTTGCCTCGGATAAAAAAAGGATCTAGGATATTAGGGTTACCGCTAAGGCGTCCTACTATTGCTTTGGTGACCACACATGTCCCTATAATCGAATTGACCCGAATAACTCCGACGATGGTGCTACCTACTTCTCAATAGTGGGATAGTACTGTCTAAAGGACTCTTACACAACTTAATTCCTTAGAGTAGGTAGATTTATCCTGGGTACTTGCTCTTTCAAAAACAAAATAAACTTTTCGCACTTACACTTTCAAAAAGTTTTCAAACAAACACTTCATACACTCTTGAGGACTGATACAAGAGTTACCTAGAAGTTTTCAAAACAAAACTTTTTCAAAACCCACAAACACAAGAAAAGCAAACAATTTTTTTGAAAACATAGTGAGCAAGTACCTAAGAGCCCATGGATAACCATGGATAGAAAGGGTGTTAACACCTTCCCTTTCTATAATCTACCTCCCGAACCGAGAAACATCTCAAAAAGGAATTTTGCTGTGCTTTTGTCCTTTCCTTGTTGGATAACATAAAAGACGGTGGCGACTCTTGCTTGCCGCGACATTTCGCGAACCAGCATTTCAAAACAGTCAGTTCTATTTCCACCGATCACAGCGTGCAAACCCTAATTCTTGATTTATTGTCAAAGAAGCGTCCGCCTGATCAAACCCTGAGCCAAATTCAACCAAACTCTAACAACCTGCTTGAACTGATTCAAAATCAATAGAAACCTTAATTTTGTTTGACTGATAAGAAAAGTCTGTTTGACCGATTCTTGAGCCAATCTAAAAAATCAGGAAAAGCTCGAAGCTGTGATTTCTTGTGAAAAAGGGAGGGCAAATTTTGGGGTACAACATATATCAATGTTATGAACTCATATATGTCAATTGATCAAGTTGGATCACAATTCCGCAAAGAAATTTCATCAGAACACCAAAAGGGCAAAATGGTTAAAATTAGGATTTTGATTGAGAAGGCCTAATTCTTGACTTTTGACCAAGGAAATGACTTATTGGTTTAAGACATGATCTCAAGGATTCAAATGCATCATCTTGACCTAATTTTATGGTTCAAATTACCTCTCAATATCATTGGATTGACAGATTAATTTCAGTCAACTGATGAAAAGTCAATTGTACACTGAAAAGTCAACTGTACACTGAAAAGTAAAACTTTGACTTTTTGATCAAAATCAAGTTTCAAAAATCATTTTCATCAAGACATGTCAAAATATGAATTTTTTTCATCAAGAAATCAAAAAATCAAAATTCATTTTTGAAAAGTCAAAATTTCCAAGACTTAGAAATTTTTCTAAGTGTTGGAAAGTTAACATTTTTCATAACTTTGTGCCAAATTTCCACCATGATGCAAGATGATTCAAGGGAAATTTCCAACATGAAAGTTGTAGATCTCAATGAGATCTAAAACATTGTAGGGAAGAACTTTTTCTAGAAATGCTTGTATTTCAAGTTATGAATTTATGAAGACATGTCCATGAAACTAAAAAGACTTAGTGAAATTTTGCCCTAGTTAGGCAGGATTTTAACCTAACTTCATGGTAACTTTTCACCTAGTTCCAAGATGAATCTTAAAAAATGTCCAACATAAAGGTTGTAGAGGATGTTACAAGCTTTCCAAAATATCCAATAACTCATCAAGACCATACTTGAGCTAAGAGAATCGAAGGCAAGAAGTTAGGGTTTCAAACTTGTTTTGCAAGACATGTTTTGTGATGAACATGAACCAAATCCATAGCCATGCTGCATAATCCTCACTTTGAAGGCCTAAAACTTGTTTTTCACTCCATAATTAATGGTTTACACAACTGATTGTACCCTTATCCAAGTGCTTCAAGCTTTGTCCAAACCAATTTGCCATTTTGGGGAGAAAGTAACATATTTATTCTTGTAAAGCAAGCTTTATGCAAAGTTAACTTGCATTGAGCCTTGCACTTGTTCTTTCTGCACACACAACCCCTATAAACCAAAAGCAAGCATGTTTAAAGTTCTAACCACTCTATACAACCTTGTACCATGTCCTTGGAATAAGATGTTTCAACTTTGCTTCAAAAACAAGTAAAGTTACCACAACTTGAGAATTTAAATTTTGAGTTGTTGTAACACTTGAAACCTCTTGCCTATAAATATATACACTATTTGCAAGCTAACACACAAATTCACAAGCCCTCAAACACCCCCAATGTCAGAATTGCATAACAAACCTCCATTGTTGCATATTTTGGCAAGAAATCTCAAAATCAAAATCCACTCGTGCGTTTCTTGGCCTTTTGGTTCCTAAAGCTTCTAAACATCATACATAAACAATCCCAACACCTGTTATCCAACTGTAACTCCATCTTCACCAACCTCCATTTTCAAAAACAGGGCATTGAATCTTGACTTCTCTAGACCATTCCAACCATCCTCAACACAAACTAATCATTGCATTAGCTTCCTGGGAACTTGAGGAAGCTAACCTGGTCATCACCATCACTTGAAACAAGCTCAAACTCATTTCACGATTTCCAGTTTTTGAGGTATTTTTTTGAACTTCCATCTCTTCATTTAGGCATTGTTAGGCTTTCATTTTCAAAGATAAAATGTAGATATCATTGCCCTGAAACTGCCCATATCCATAGTTTTCATTTATATTGATTGAGTAGGGAGAATTTTGAAGTTAAAGTTTCTGAAAATATTAGGTTAGATTTGGTGCCAACAGAAATTCATGCTCATCTTTCATAATTAGTTTAATTTATTTACATATTTAGAATCGTGGTGTAATTTCTAACAAGTTTGATATTTGAAGTTTTGAAAATGATTGAGAAATGGTTGAGTTACAAATTTCAAATATTTGCTCTGTAAACTGGCGCGAGGAAGAAGATTAAGTTCAGGCCTAGAACTTGATTTGTGTTATATATTTATGGTTTTTTTTAAGTTAACGGATGTATGGCCACCCCAGTGGTAAGGCAGCACGCGTATCATGTCAAGGGCGTGGGTTCAAGCCCTAGTGCTACCCTTTTTTCCCATTTTTCATTGTTTTTTCTCTCTTTTTGACACAACCATGCACGCGTTGGCCTAAGGCCGTTGGGCTTTGTTTTTTTTACTGAGACTCACCACCCTGCCTGCTTATCACAACACATGCCCAACTTTCTCTCTTTTTTATTTTGTTTATTTTTCTGATTACAAAAACACCATTGAGCCAGGCTTCAAACAAACATTGTTTTTACTTCCAAACACCCAAATCTAATTTTTACCCCCTGATTTTATTTCTTTATTTTATTTTATTTTCTTATTTTATTTTCTTTAAATATTATTATTATCATTAAAAATATTTTTTTTATTAATAAAAAACACAAAAATATTTTCTTGTTGCAAATTTAATTTCTTTTCCTAAACAAATTAATATTAGACTTAGGTTTTAATTTCCTTTAATTAAATTAATTTAGAATTTAGTTTTTCTTTTAATTAATTTTTATTTTAGTTTAATTAAATAAAAACCTTTTTCATAAAAAAAACTCAAAAAATGTTTTCTAGATAAACTTAATTTCTTTTCTTAATTAGTTTAGGTTTAATTTTATTTATTTTAATTAATTATTTTCTTTTAGACAATTAGGATAAAACCATTTTCCTTAACAAAACCAAACAAAAATCCATTTCTTTTCCATTTTATATCCTTGTACATTATATTCCTTTAAATTCTTGTACATTATTCAAGTTTCAATATGGTTGTAATAGATAATTAGGTTTAATTTCTTGCAATCCCCATTTGTAAATTTGTATACCCCATCCCCCTAATGATTGTAATAGCGTAGAATATTTACTTTCTGCAATTTATCGCTTTCATATAAATGCTAGTAATTAGGGTTTGTATGGGAAGATAAAAAATTAACAAGTAGATAACCCTAATCAAAGATTAAATGCATGCAAATCAAACACATTATTCACACATGCACCCCTAAGGTTAACTCCCCTTGTTGCCTAAAAAATGGTCATGTTATGCATGTGGGATGTCTTAGCAAAAACAATAATAAAAATACAAGATCATAGTCCCTCGATGACACTACAAATGTTGCCTTTCAAATGATCTTAGTCCCTCAAAGAGAAATGCTAAGATATCTCACAATATTGCTATCATGACTATACGATGATCCACACTCGTCCCTTTACATCCAAAGATAAGGTTTCTTACCAATCAATGATAAGATAGAAATATCAAAGGAAAGGAGAAAATGAACAAAAGACTTTTGAGTAGGTAGAATTGTTCTTAGTTGCTTGCTCACTTTCAAAATAAACATCCTTGCAAACACACGCCAAACACTTTCAAAAACAAACAAACACTTTCAAAACATGAAATATTTTCAAAAGCCCAACACTTTGTATACATTTTCTCCGAAACGAGAATCATTACAAAGTTCGCCTAAACAAAGGCTCCTTTTCAAAATACTTTCAAAAACCACCACGAAGCACACTTTCAAACAAAGCAAGTGATCTAGAAAGCAACTAAGAGCCCATAGATAACTCTGGATGAAAAGTGTGCTAACACCTTCCCTTTTCATAATCTACCCCCCAAACTCAAGAAAATAATCTCAAAGGTCTTTCTTGTTCTTTTCCACCTTTCCTTTTGGATAAAAGAAAAGTCGGTGGCGACTCTTGCTGACCACAACAATTGCGATCAAACACAAAACACCCCAAGTCAGTTCTCCCACCGTATTACACATAACATGTGATCTTTGTTTTCTGATCACTTCAATCCCTCAAAACTTTCTCTATAAATAGAGGCATGTATTTACAACATAAGACACGATTTCATAAGCCCTGAAACTCTCCCAAACTCCCTCAAATCATAACTTGCACCAAAACTCCATTTTTGTGGCATTTCTGACCTTGAACCTCTATCTCACAATCCACTCGTGCGTTTCCTCTCCAAATCAATCACAAATCATCTATACATCATAAACAACTCATCCCCCTACTTGTTTCCCAACTGTAACATCATCTTTCTCATCTCTCATAACCAAAAACAAAGCTTTGCATATTGACTTCTCCAGAATAATACAACCACTCTCAATCCAAAGTAAGCATTATATTAGCTTTCTAGAGGTTCAGTGAAGTTATCTAGATCATCACAACATCTCAATGAGTGCTCAATCATAAAACACGATTTCCAGTTTTGAGGTAAGTTTTTCAAACTTTGAACTCTCTCTACAAGCATCACTAATGGTTACTTTGTGAATAAAAAATGTAGACATCATAGCCCTAAAACCATACCCTTAGATTTCATTTATGTTGCCTGAGTGATGAAAATTTTGAGTTTGAACTTTCTGAAAAATTAGGTCAGAATTTGGTACCAAGCAAAATCCGTGCTTATCTTTGATCCATAGTTTAAGTTATTTACATATTTGAAATCATGATGAAATTTCTAACAAGATTGATGTTTATACTTTCTGAAATGGTTGAGAAATGAGCAAGTTTGAAAATTCAAAAATGTTGCTAAAGCAACTGGCGCGAGGAAGAAGAAGATGACACAATCAGGAGCGAGTTTGTAATATAACAAGTTGGTATTGTATAAACAAACGAATGTATAGCCACCCCAGTGGTAGAGAGCGCGTGCGTAAGGCTTGGAACTATAAGAACCTGGGTTCGAGCCCCAATGATACCCTTTTGATATTTTTTGTGATTTTTCTTCTCCCTTTTCTCTTTTCAGCGCGCTTGGGCCTATAGGTTTTGGGCCTCTCATTTTTATTATCTCCCACCCCCATGTTTGCTTAACAACACTGGCCCAGCATCCTTTTTATTTTATTTTATTTTCTGATTTCAAAAACTATTTGGGCCTTTTTTTTTTTACTTTCTAACTTCCCTAACTTCTTTTCAAACCCCTTGACGTTTTATTATGTTTTTTCTATTTTTTTATTTATTGTTATTTATTTTTAATCAAAATACAAAAATATATTTTCATAAATAAATAGACTAAAAACTTTTATTTTTATTTCATCTTACAAATAATAAAAACCCTAAAAAATATTTTCTTTCTTAATTAAATAAAATTAATTTAGACTTAGATTTATTTTAATTTTCTTTTTAATTGAATTAACTTAGAATTTAGGAGTTTAATTAATTAATTTCTTGCCATTCATTTTAGTTTAACTAATTACGTTAAAACCTTTCACAAAAAACCATGAAAAGACAATTTTCTTTTCTTGTATAATATCTTTATATTCCTGTACATTCTATTTTGAACCATTCAATTTGGTTGTAATAGTAATTAGGTTTTAATTGCTTTCATTCTTATTTGTAATTTGTACCCCTATCTCCTAAATGATGTAATAGCGTAGAACTTTAAATTTCTGCAATTTATTGCTTTCAATATTATTGCTAGTAATTAGGGTTTGTATGACAAGACTTAAAATCAAACAATAGATAACCCTAAATTCAAGACAAAAATGCATGAACATAATACACTTCGCACACTCGCACCTCTAGGGTTAACCCATACTTATTGCCTTAGAATAAAACAGTCATGTCCCTCGAACGTGGGATACTTTAGCAAAGACCCTCGATTACAAGATCGTAGTCCCTCGATGACCCTTTGATGTTGCCTTCAGTAAACGATCTTAGACGCTTACGATAAATTGCTAAGGTATCTTACAATGTTTCCTTCTATGATTGTACGACGGCCCATGTTTGTCCCTTCACATCTAATGATAAGGTTTCTTACTAACTAATGGTAAGATAACACTATCTAAAGGAGGAGGAAAAGAACAAAAACTTTTTTAATAGGTAGAACGTTCGTAGTTGCTTACTCACAACATTTTAAAACATCTTTCAAACACACCAACACTTTTCAATGAAATATTTTCAAAAGTCAACACTTTGTATACATTCTTATAGAGACGAGAATCATTACAAAGTTCGCCTAAACAAAGGCACTTTTAAAAAATACTTTCAAAACAAACACAAACATATTTTACAAAGCATTTTAAAGTGAGATAGCAACTAAGAGTCGTAGATAACTACGGATGAAAAGGGTGTTAACACCTTCCCTTTTCATAATTTACCCCCCGAACTCAATAAAATTCTCAAAAGGTCTTTCCTGTTATTTTCACCCTTTCCTTTATTGGATAAAAGAAAAGTCGGTGACGACTCTTGCTATCTGCAACAATTGCGATAAAACATAAAACATCCAATTCAGTTCTCCCACTGTATTAAAACATGTTATGGTTATGTGACTTGATTTTGAAGTAATATTTAAAATCATGGTTTCAATGCATAGTGCAAGGGCTTGTAGGGTGGATAACAAGTTATAGATGAGTTGCTTTTGGCTTCTAGATTGTGTGTGTTCAGAAGGAACAAGTGCAAAGCTCAAGGAGAGTGGACTTTGTGATTAAAGCCACTTTTCCAAAATGGCAATGTTACCTTTGTGCCAAAAATGGATTAATCACTTGGATAATGGCTCAAATACTTGGACAATGTCTCAATCAGTTGTGTAAACAGTTAATTATGGAGTGATTTACAAGTTAGAAGCCTGCAAAGCAAGATTTATGCAGCATGGCTTGAGATTTAATCAAGTGTTCTTCATGAAAATGCCTTGTAATTCAAGAATGGATGCTCAATTTCTTCTCTTTGATTCTCCTAGCTCAAGTATGATCTCTTCAAGTTCTTGGATATTTTAGAAATCTTGAAACATTTTCTACAACCTTCATGTTGACCACTTTGGCTAAATCAACTTGGAACTTGGTGAAAATTTTCCAAGAAGTTGGGATGAAAAATCTGCCTAACTTGATGAAAATTTCACTAAGTGTTTTTGATAAAAAGTCATGACTTCATGGGCCTATATCTTCAAATCCAAGCATTTTTTGGACATCAACCCTAAAGGACAAAGTTGTAGAATTCATCAAGATATACAACTTTCATGTTGAAATTTTTCCTTGAATCATCTTGCATCTTCGTGAAAAATTGTCATGAAGTAGTGAAATTATCAAGGTTAAAAACACTTAGAATTTTTCTAAGTCTTGAAAATCTTGACTTTTGTTGACTTTCTTGATTCTTGATTATCAGGTTTTATATTTTTGAAGGACTTGATGAATCTTGATTTTTGAAATTCAATGTTGACCAAAAAAGTCAAAGTTTAACTTTTGGTGTATCAGTTGACTTTTCATCAGTTGATCAAATTTCAACGATCAATCCATTGATCTTGAAAAATGATTTGAGCCATAAAATTAGGTCAAGATATTGTTTTTGAGCCCTTGAGATCATTCTCCAAGTCACTAGGTCGTGTACTAGGTCAAAAGTCATTGATCAATCATTCTTATTTAAAACCCTAATTTTGACAATTTTGCTCCTTTTATGATTTGAGTGCTTTTCTTGAGGCATTATGATCAAAACTTGATCAATTGATAAATATGACTTCAAAATGTTGATGTTGGCCAAAAATCATGAATTTTGACTGTATTTTGACCACAATTGATTTTTTACCCAATATAGCTGATTTTGAGTCATTTGAGCAATTGACTGAGCAAATTTGTGGTGCAAGACTTGAAACTTGGTATGAGTAATATTGGAGACCTATAATGAACCATGAAAGTAATTTTAGGCATTAAAATTCCAATTATCCTTGAGAAAACCAAAACCCTAATTTGGACCCAATGCTTAGGAGGTGAGCTTGTCTGATCAACTCTTGAGACTTCTTGAGCATTTGAGATCTTTTGTGAGAAATGTTTTGAGAGAAAATGGAGGTCAAATTTTGGGGTACAAAAGCACAAAACACATTGAAATTTATTTTCATTTTGTTCGTGAAAAATTAAATTAGGTCTTATCACTCCTTCATAACTTCGGTCTTTTTACCAACTAGCTGACATTTTTACTAAACCTCTTGAGGGCAATTCTTATAAATGACTACTCGAAAAGTTGAGTGTTATTGAGATTTAAATCCCACCTCCAACTTAAGGAGGGTGTTAGAAATATATTATACAATTAATGCATATCAATTACATCAAGGTAAGGAATCAATTGTATTTCTTCATATGGAAATTGGTATCAATTATATTAATAGGTTTTTTATTATAGGTCAAATTGAAAATTGTTATCAATTGTATTAATAGGTTTTTCATTATAAGCAAAATATAAGTTAGCTTTCAATGCATGTATTCTTGTATACATTTTTAGTTGAAACAGTACGTGAAAACGTGTATATATGTAGGCTAAGGAACTTGGAACTCTATTGAACACCATTTTTCTGAAAAGGCATTTAACAGTTTGGAGCATTGACTAGTAACATTTATCTTGTAATGTAACTTTTTTTTATTATTTGTAATCGGAAATACATTTCTGAGAACTTTCGAAAATGCATTTATGGTTTCTACGTAAGTTCAATTTAAAAAAGGTGTGTATCAGAAATATATTTTTGGTTTCCAAAGGCATTTTAGGAAATGTATAGGGTATTTCTTTACATTATAAGGTGGAAAAAGAAATCCTCTAAATTATTTGAATAGGTTCATTTACATATATACATCAGACTCAACTCGTATAACTTTAGTTCGGGTATGGAATGAGTTTCTCAACTTGTGAACATGTTGATATCACACTAGGGATTTTTTTATATTTTATAATTATTTAAAAAATATATAAAATTAATATATTATCACAAATCACAACTTTTTTTTAAAAATTTTTATTCACCATCAATACTACTATTTAATTAATGAATTTATATAATTTTAAGATTAAATGTTATTATTTTTTTAAATCATTTTCATGGAATTTTTCATTATTATTTAGTGTTCTGGACTGGGCATGCGCTTGGCCCAAACAACATACGAGGCCAAATCCAACCATACTGCAGGTGAAGATCGGCAAGAATGAGGCTGCCCTTGACTATGTCGGAGAGCGACTTTACCCTTGCACCGAGGATCTTCCCCAATGGCCTCCTCGCCATAGGGTTGTCGAGGAGTGTTAATGGCTCCTAGGAGGTTTGGACAGACACTTTCCTCGTAGGGCAGACACCCACGTATCCGAGTATCCCAGAGTCATCTTGA
Source organism: Vicia faba (assembly GCA_948472305.1). NCBI lineage: Eukaryota > Viridiplantae > Streptophyta > Magnoliopsida > Fabales > Fabaceae > Vicia > Vicia faba. Next base: position 854,042,123 of record OX451741.1, read on the forward strand.
CCCCAAAAATATTGTAACCGCATCCTCCTAGTAATTCGGAGCAGTCCACTCAGGAAGGAGACCACATGTTGGTCTTCATTACTCACATAGATCCTGACAATCCTTATGCTAGGCCTGCTCTGTCAGCCTAATATGAGGACCTTGGTCCATAGCTAAGGGCTATAAATACCCTATCACTTGCGATGATCAGGCATTCATTCATTCACTCATACCCTCACGTTCTACTTTAACTTACCGATTCGTTGTCACGCACAGATCGAAAACGAGTAAATTTTAAATGTAGTTACGGTAACGACAACTCGAGTATCGTATCGCGATGACTCTTGTATTTATTAAATAATATGAATCGAATTGGGGGGATTGTTTTTAAGGTCGAAACATAAGAACAGATTAAGATAAGTGATTATTCAATAAGCTAAAAAGTCAATTTGCTGAGTCAGTTCCTACCTATCATCGACTATTGTAATTCCAACCTCCTAAGAGGATTATCTATTCCTATTCGATTATAGTATCCACTGACAAGCGCAATTGATAGTATGAGTTTTATGTTCCTATTATCCAAATTAAGCAAACGGGAGTAAGTTTCATGAATTAAGCAACATGAATTAAACGAACACGATAACAAATTAAGCAAATGATAATGTGACTATGGTTAGGATCATACAATCAATCGAATTAAATTAATATAATCTATGCAAATCTAATTAAGCAAACAAGATACATAGATTAATATTGAAAGGAATAAAAATGAATTAGAACTATTATAATCTCATCGTATTGGAACCTAAATACAACAAATTGTCTGGATCGGTTAGTTCTCCATAGGAATTCGTACAAAAGCTTCAAAATATTTTGTGAATACAATGTGTTAACTACTGTAGCAGGACTGAAAACCTTATAAACAAAATAGGGTTTTTCACTACTAAGTCAAACTGGATCGGAAATATAAACCAGGCCCATTAAAAAGACCCAAAAACAAATTATTCTAATGTTGCAACTTCAACGAATTATTCAATCCTTCTACATTCTGAATTAGCTTCTGGCTCCAACATGAAAGTTGTAGCTCTTTATCTTAGCTTTCCAAAGCATATTAGAATGCCTCGATCCGTATCATGTATCTCCAGTTATGAATATTTCAATGAAAGCTGCTAATGCTGAAAATTAAATACGAAAATCAAATTAAACCAAAAATAAACTAAATTAGAAAAATATTATAAAACATAAAACTAAACAAAGTAAAACATAGAAATACTTAAGTACAAACATGGAAGAATGTGCATCAAAATGCATTGGTCAAATTCTCCCATACTTGAACTTTTGCACTCCGAGCAAAATAAAATCAAAAACTCAAGAAACACAACATCATCATCAGTTACTCATTTTAGGCTACAAACTCTTCTTCGGTCAAGACTGCATCGATAGGTACTAATCTTGCACACTAAAGATATCATAAGAATACTACTCCCCTATTGTGAAGTTATAAGCCTCCTGAATATACAACCCAATTTGAATCATGTTATTATGCCAAAGTCTAACTTACTCGTCCTCCTTTTTGCTCTCTTTCATTCTGGCGCAATCACATTAAGCTCGTCATCTCCACACTCATAGTAAGGCAACCGGTTAGTGACTTTTATTCTTTTGGCATGGAGTTCTGGTACATGAGTGGTATAACACTTTGCTTACCCCAATTGTAGTTGCGGGGGATAAACGTAATCCGCCGTACCAAGTTCAGCACCAGAAACCTCTGAACCAACCAACATTGGATCTGATAATCAAAATTTGAAGGTTCTACAACCGTTGGGTTAAGTAACTGGGTGAGGGTTACCAAACTTAGAAGGTGTATTCCCTATATCTTTTAAATAAACCCGGATCACTCACTTATATTCATCGGCTTCCCTATGTATAGCATGTGTTAGATGGTGTTGACTGCTAAGATAAACTACTCAAGAGATGTTAGAGAATGAGAATTCAAGTCTATGTCATATAAATATTCAAATTAATTTCCATATGCAGGAGACTTATTATTTTAAGACGATATCGATCTTGCGTACTTTTCCCAAGTCTCCACAACTAACCTCATATTAATCTTATAACCCAAAACTTACACAAAGATGCATTTTTTTAAATAACTGAAAACAAAACAACGAACAAAAGCAAAGAAAACAAAACGAATAAATGATTCCCTCCCCCACACTTAAAATACACATTGTCCCCAATGAAAGAAACAAGCATAAAATAAGAGAGAGGAGAGAGAGAGAAAAGAACACACCTGAGAAGTCAAGACAGATATATGATCACATAAGTAGCCTTTCCCAACGAGATCTCTTCTATAGTTTCCTCTTCCAACGTGGGACTCTCATGGGATAACTTGAGGTGGTGTTCTTTGACTTTGCAATTTTTATCAGTACCTTCACTTTTTATTCTTAGATCAAAGAATGTTCTTCTAAAAGTAAAAGTGTCAAATGGGCACGTGAACGTGATATCATCTTTCACAACATCAAGGATCAAAAGGTTACAGGGCTGCCTCACTGCTTTTGCTACATCTTCAAGTAAGATCCTATGCATACACATGGACGAACTAATATCATTAATATCATCCAAGGTACATCTAATTCCTTTATTATGCTTATTCAAAACCTGCAAAAATTTACTTTCTTGATCAAAATAAAGTTTAGAAGAAATTATAACCGGAAGTTTTTCATTCATCTCTAAATAATCATATTTAAGATTTTCAAGAATTGGTTTCAGCTCTCGGGAAGGTGGTTGTTCGATGGATGGTTTGTTTCTGGAAGTCAGAGTGTTGAGAGCTTCATGCACATGAACAACTTCATTTGTAACCTCATCTGCAGTAAGAATATCAACTTGCAAGGCGGCCTCAATTTCAGCATAAACAAAGCAAATTTTACTACCAGTACAAACATCACAAGAGTAAACATCATCAAAGTTAGACAATGATGGAAAATCAGTTGCAAATAAATCAGTACAAGTATCATCAACAGTCTCAGAAAGCAACTCTATTAGAAAAACAAAATTCTCTTCCAAGGGTTGTTGGTTAGATCCTTGAGCTTTATGCATGACATTCATCAAAGAGGCAAGTTGTTCAATCTGTATTTGCAAAGTCTGGAGAGTATAATCAATTTGTTGTTGAAACTGGAGATTATTTACTGACAATTTCCTCTAGTGAAAGCCCGGAAGGTGCAGAGTACACAACCTGAAATTCCTTCAGATTCTTATGTGGATCCTCACCTGCAAGACCATTAAACTTTAACAACAACTGTATTAAATCATATTTCAATTCAGTAGGTGCATTAGTTGTAGGATAGTCAATACATTCACCATTATAATTCACATCAGGGGTAGCTAATTGCCTCAAAGTTCTTTGTTCAGCCATGTTATCAACAAACACATAAATATCAACTATGTCTAAAACAAGTAGAAACAAATAGAAATAAGGAAATGATTAAAATAAATTTAGAAAAATATAAAAATAAAAAAAACCAAAATTAATCTAATGAAGTAAAATAAGAATTTTGAGATTTTTTTTGTATTTTTTCGACACTGTAAAAAAAAATATTTAAAATTGAAAAAAGACGAATTTGCGATTTTGAGGGTCGAAATCTTTTAGAATTCTATTCTAAAGGGGTATTGTTCTTCGATTTTTTCTGAACTTCTAGAAAAAATTCGGAGCAAATTGAAACACTAGCTTTCAAACTTATCTGATAGGCTGGAATACTTACCGATGTACTGCAACCTGTATTACAATCCTGAAAATCAACAAACACAACAAAAAAAACAAGAAAAAAATAGCAAAAACACTAACTATGACTCTAATATCGGTTAATAACAACAAGAATCTCCAACAGCGGCGCCAATTTGATTCGATGTCGCGCACAAATAAAAACAAGTAAAATTTAAATGTAGTTACTGTAACGACAACTCGAGTATCGTATTGCGAGGATTCTTGTATTATTATTAACTAATAGGAACCAAATTAGAGGGTTGGTTTTAGGGTCAAAATATAAGAACAAATTAAAATAAGTGATTATTCAATAAGCTAAAAAGTCAATATGTTGATTCGATTCCTACCTATCATCGACTATTATAATTCCAACCTCCTAAGCGGATTATCTATTCCTATTCGATTATAGTGTCCACTGACAAGCGCATTGATAGTATGAGTTGTATGTTCCTATTATTCGAATTAAGCAAACATGAGTAATTTTCATGAATTAAGCAAACATGAATTAAACGGACACAATAACAAATTAAGTAAATGATAATGTGACTATGGTTAGGATCATACAATCAATCGAATTAAATCAATATAATCTATGCAAATCCAATTAACAAATAAGACACGTAGATTAATATTGAAAAGAATAAAAATGAATTAGAACTATTATGATCTCAATGTATTGGAATCTGAATACAGAAAATTGACTGGATCAGTTAGTTCTCCATAGGAATTCGTATAAAAGCTTCAAAATATTTTGTGAATAGAATGTGTTAACTACTGTAGCATGACTGAAAACCTTATAAACAAAATAGGTTTTTTCACTACTAAGTCAAACTGGGTCGGAAACATAAACCACACCCATTAAAAAGACCCAAAAACAAATTATTCTAATGTTGCAACTTCAACGAATTATCCAAGCCTTCTACAGTCCGAATTAGCTTCTTGCTACAACATGAAAGTTATAGCTCTTTCTCTTTGCTTTCCAACCATATTAGAATGTCTCGATCCGAATCTCGTAGCTCCAGTTATGAATTTTTCAATGAAACCTTCTAATGTTGAAAATTAAATACGAAAATCAAATTAAACCAAAAATAAACTAAATTAGAAAAACATTATAAAAAATAAAAATAAACAAAGTAAAACATATAAATACTTAAGCACAAATATGGAAGAATGTGCATCAAAAATGCACTGATCAAATTCCCCCATACTTGAACTTTTGCACTCCGAGCAAAATAAAATCAAAAACTCAAGAAACACAATAGCATCATCAGTTACTAATTCCAGGCTACAAACTCTTCTTCGGTTAAGACTGCATTGATAGGTACTAATCTTGCATACTAAGGATATCGTAAGAATACTAATATGTAATTGTGTCGTCATAAGCCTCCTGAATATACAACCCAATTGGAATCATGTTATGATGCCAAAGTCTAGCTTACTCATTCTTCTTTTTGCTCTCTTTCATTATGGCACAATCACATTAAGCTCATTATCTCCACACACTCATAGTAAGGTGACCGATTAGTGACTCTGATCCTTTTTGCATGGGGTTTTGGTACATGAGTGGTATAACCCTTTGCTTACCCAATTGTAGTTGCGGAGGATCGGACTGTAATCTGCCTTACCAAGTTCAGCACCAAAAACCTCTGAACTAACCAACAACGGGTTTGATAATCAAATTTTATAGGTTCTACAACCGTTGGATTAAGTAACTGGGTGAGGGTTACCAAACTTAGAAGGTGCATTCCCTATTATTTTTTTAAATAATCCTGGATCACTCACTTATATTCATTGACTTCCCTATGTAGAGCATGTGTGAGATGGTGCTGACTGCTAAGATAAACTACTCAAGAGCTGTTAGAGAATGAGAATTCAAGGTTATGTCATAATAAATATTCAAATTAATTTCCATATGCAGGAGACTTACAGATTTAAGACGATATAGATCTTGCGAACTTCTCCCAAGTCTCCACAACTAACCTCAGATTAATCTTATAACCCAAAACATACACAAAGATGCATTTTTTTAAACAACTGAAAACAAAACAACAAACAAAATCAAAGAAAATAAAACAAATAAATGATTCCCTCGCCCACACTTAAAACACACATTGTCCTCAATGAAAGAAACAAGCATAAAATAAGAGAGAGGACACACACACACACACACACACACACACACACACAGAGAGAGAGAGAGAGAGAGAGAGAGAGAGAGAGAGAGAGAGAGAGAGAGAGAGAGAGAGAGAGAGAGAGAGAGAGAGAGAGAGAGAGAGGAAAGAACACACCTGAGGAGTCAAGGCGGATAAATGATCACATAAGTAGCCTTTCCCAACGAGAGCTCTTCTATAGTTTCCTCTTCCAACGTGGGACTCTCGTGTGATAGCTTGAGGCGGTGTCCTTTGACTTTGCAATTTTTATCAATACCTTCACTTTTTATTCCTAGATCAAAGAATGTTCTTTTAAAAGTAAAAGTGTCAAATGGGCACGTGAACGTGATATCATCTTTCACAATATCAAGGATCAAAAGGTTACAGGGCTGCCTCACTGCTTTTGCTACATCTTCAAGTGAGATCCTATGCATACACATGGATGGACTAATATCATAAATATCATCCAAAGTACATCCAACTCCTTTCTTATGCTTCTTTAAAACCTGCAAAAATTTACTTTCTTGATCAAAATAAAGTTTAGAAAAAATTATAACGAGAAGTTTTTCATTCATCTATAAATAAGCATATTTAAGATTTTCAGGAATTGGTTTCATCTCTCGGGAAGATGGTTGTTCGATGGATGGTTTGTTTCTGGCAATCGGAGTGTCGAGAGCTTCATACACATGAACAACTTTATTTGCAACCTCATCTGCAGTAAGAATATCAACTTGCAAGGCGACCTCAATTTCAGCATAAACAGAGCAAATTTTACTATCAGTACAAACATCACAAGAGTAAACATCATGAAAATCAGACAATGACGGAAAATCAGCTGCAAAGAAATCAGTAAAAGTATCATCAACAGTCTCAAAAAGCAACTCTATTGGAAAAACAAAATTCTCTTTCAAGGATTATTGGTTAGATCCTTGAGCTTGTTGCATGACATTCATCAAAGAGGTAAGTTATTCAATCTGTGTTTGCAAAGCCTGGAGAGTATAATCTATTTGTTGTTGAAATTGGAGATTATTTGCAGTCAATTATTTGACAATGTGCTCTAGTGAAGGCCCAGAAGGTGCAGAGCACGCAACCTGAAATTCCTTCAGATTCTTATGCGGATCCTCACCTGCAAGACCATTAAAATTTGGCAATAAGTATATTAAATCAGATTTCAATTCAATAGGTGCATCAGCTGCATGATAGTCAATACATTCACCATTATAGTTCACATCAGGGACAACTAATTGCCTTAAAGTTCTTTGTTCAGCCATGTTATCAACAAACATAGAAAAATCAACTATGTCTAAAACAAGCAGAAACAAATAGAAAGAAGGAAAATAATTAAAATGAATTCAGAAAAATATAAAAACACCAAAATTAAACTAATGAAGTAAAATAAGAATTTTGAGAATTTTTTTTTGTATTTTTTCGATACTGTAAAAATAGTAAAAAGTTATTTAAAAATAGAAAAAAGACGAATTTGTGATTTTGAGGGTCAAAATATTTTAGAATTTTATTCTAAAGTTGTAACGTTCTTTCATTTTTTTGTGAACTTTTGGAAAAATTTCTGAGCAAATCGAAACAATAGCTTTCAAACTTATCTGGTGGACTGGAATACTTGCCACTATACTGCAACCTGTATTACAACCCTGAAAACCAACAAACACAACAAAAAAACAAGAAAAAAATAGTAATCGAATTGGGGGGGGGAGGTGGTTTTAGGGTCGAAATATAAGAACAAATTAAAATAAGTGATTATTCAATAAGCTAAAAAGTCAATCTGCGAATTCGGTTCCTACCTATCATCGACTATTGTAATTCCAATCTCCTAAGCGGATTATCTATTCCTATTCAATTATAGTATCCACTGACAAGCGTAATTGAGAGTATGAGTTGTATGTTCCTATTATCCGAATTAAACAAACAAGAGTAAGTTACATGAATTAAGCAAACATGAATTAAACGAACACGATAACGAATTAAGCAAACGATAATGTGACTATGGTTAGGATCATACAATTAATCAAATTAAATCAATATAATCTATGAAAATCAAATTAAGCAAACAAGAGACATAGATTAATATTGAAAGGAATGAAAATGAATTAGAACTATTATAATCTCAAGGTATTGGAACTTGAATACATCAAATTATCTAGATTAGTTAGTTCTCCATAGGAATTCGTACAAAAGCTTTAAAATATTTTGTGAATAGAATGTGTTAACTATTGTAGCACGGTTGAAAACCTTATAAAAAATAGGGTTTTTCACTACTAAGTCAAATTGGGTCGGAAACATAAACCACACCCATTAAAAAGAGCCAAAAACAAATTATTCTAATATTGCAACTTCAACGAATTATTCAAGCCTTCTACAGTCTGAATTAGCTTCTGGCTCCAACCTGAAGGTTGTAGTTCTTTCTCTTAGCTTTCCAACGCATATTAGAATGCCTCGATCTGAATCCTATAGCTTCAGTTATGAATTTTTCAATGAAAGCTACTAATGCTGAAAATTAAATACGAAAATCAAATTAAACCAAAAATAAACTAAATTAGAAAAATATTATAAAACATAAAAATAAACAAAGTAAAACATAGAAATACTTAAGTACCAACATGGAAGAATGTGCATCAAAATGCATTGATCACTTACTCTGAATCTTACTTTGGTATGAGAGTGTCTTGTAGGTACCCCCCACTTCACATTCAACCACTGCTCGACTTGAAGCTCGTGGGCCTTGATAATCTCTTCTGATCAGGTACGATCATTTAGTATTATAACATATTATTTAATTTTATTAAATATTAGGGTTAAATAAGTTTTTGGTTCCTCTAAATATTTCAAACTTCGTATTTAGTCCCTCAAATATTTTCCTTCAAGAATTGGTCCCTTCAAAATTTTCCGTCTGAATAATTGGTCCCCAACGTCAAATTCCACTAATTGTTTCCTATGTGGAAAGATAGGTGGATTAAATAAAAAAATTATTTTTTGAGACGGAATTCATTACTCGGGTGGCATTTCTCATGTTTCAAAATCAAAATCCTTCGATAGTGGTCCCTCTCTCCAAAAAAAGCCTTTGTGTATCTCCATGCTTGTGGTCCCAACGTTGACGAATCTTGAGTTGGTTGTTGCGGTCCTAACAACGAGTAGGTAAGTCCCACTTGCTATAGTTTATTCATTTTGAGTATTGATTGTTTGTTCTATTCCCCATTTGCTGGTCCCAAAATCTAGGGGTTTTAGTTTAAATATGTTGGTAATGTCTAAGTTACCCTTGTTTTTTCTTAAAATGTGTAGGCAATGAGGTTATTTAATATTATCTTTTATACCAAAGGTCATTTGTAAATGATGAAGGGTTAAAATATGATGGAGAAATTTTTATGTTGTATGTGGGTAAGACCCTGATTTCTGGTGATACTTTGAAGCATGTGACTTAATTAAGGGTATGGATTCATCGTTTAAAACTGAAGATGTGAAAATGTGGTGGAAGTATGAACATGACTCACTTGAAAATGATCTAAAACCCCTTGTTAATGATGAAGATGCAACAATTTTAGCTATGTGTATTGAGGAGACTAACTGTGATGTTGAGATATATATAAAGGCAAGATTATCTAGTGGTGAAAAGACTTATATGAAGAGGTTAAAAGAGAAAGAAAAAGACCATGTTAATGTTGAGGAAAATGAAGATGGTGAGGACAGTGAATCATTTAAAGACTCTTTGAATGGTATACCCTTTAAAGATAGTGAAGAGAAAAGGATGCACGATTTTGATGAAGACATAGGTGAAGGTGCTGGTACAAGTGAAGTGGATAATGGTGATGGTACATGTCAAATGGATAATGGTCAAGGGACACATAAAGGGATGACTACAGCTGAGATGGAAAGGGAACATGTAATTAGGATGATTACATCATATATGAGCTTGATAGTGAGGAAGATGATGATAGTGATGATGGTGGGCCTTTAGTGATAAGGTTTAATGAACATGAAAACCTTAGAAAAGAATATAAATTCAAGGTGGGAATGGAATTTTCTTCTCTGAAGCAATTTAAAAAAGGTTGTACTAGAACATAATGTGTTGAATGGTAGGGAGGTTAGGTTTGCCAAAAATGATGGGACAAGGTGTAGGGTTATTTGTAAGGACAAACAATAATGTGATTACACAAATTTATGCAGCAGGGTTTTGAGAACAACATCATTCGGGATTAAAACTCTATTTCAGAAGCACAAATGTGGAAGAAAGTTCTTCAACAAGAATGCTAATGATGATTGGGTATCTAGAGTGATTGTTGACAAGTTAAAGAACAATTCACGTATGAAATTGAATGAAGTTGTAGCAGATGTAAGATTAATGTTTGCTACAGAAATTACTGGATGTAGGGCTTTCAAAGCAATGCAACTAGCTAGAAAGGTTATTGAAGGGGACTCAACGAAGCAATACAATATGCTATGGTCATATGGAGTTGAATTGAGGAGGTCATCCAAAGGAAACACATTTAAGTTGAACATTTCTGGTTTTCCACCTAGGTTTGAAAGGTGATACATGTGCTTTGATGGTACAAAGAAAGCATTGAAGGTTGGATGTAGACCATTCATAGAGTTAGATGAATGTCACATAAAAAACAAATATGGTGGAATCTTGTTGATAGTTGTCAGTAGGGATGCCAATGACCAATATCTTCCACTTGCCTTTGGGGTTATGGAGAATGAAACTAGGGACTCTTGGAGTTGGTTTGTTAAGTTACTTCTTGAAGATATTGGTTCTGATAGTAGGTGGTGCTTCATGTCTGATCAGCAAAAGGTATGCTTAATGTTACTTGTTAATTTAGTGTTTAATGTTACTTATTGATGACATTTTCATGTATATGTAAGGACTGGTGAATGTATTTGAGTAAGAATATCTTGAGTTTGAACATAGGTTTTGCTCAAGGCATTTATATGCTAACTTCAAGAAGAATTTTGGAGGTGGTACACTATATAGAGATCTCATAATGGCTGCAGCAAAGGCAACCTATTTTGAAGCTCACGGGGATAAGATGAATCAGATTAAGGAGGTAAGTCCAGATGCTTTTGGATGGCTAAATGTTATTCCCAAGAATAAGTGGTGTAAACATGCCTTTCCCTTGTACTCTAAGTGTGATGTTCTTATGAACAACCTAAGTGAATCACCCAATGCTACTATTTTGATGCACAGGGATAAACCTATAATTACCGTGTTTGAATAGATTAGGAACGATCTTATGGGTAGGTTTTCCACTCTTAGGGAGAAGGTAGAAAATGACAAACGAGAGATCATGTCTAAACCACTTAGAAGATAAGATAGGGAGATAGAAAAAAGTGTTAACTGGTTGCCCACATATGGAGGTAGATTAACATTTCAAGTAAGTCATGTAATGTTCACCAAAAGTTATGTTGTAGACTTGGCAAAACATACTTGCTCTTGTAACTTTTGGGACTTGGTTGGGATCCCGTGTAGACATATTGTTGTAGTCATACATATGAAGGTAGATAATCCCATTAAGTATGTACACAAGTGTTACCAAAAGTATACTTATGTATCATGTTACAATGAAGTTATCAGTCCCATTAATGGCCAAAACAAATGGCTAAGGACTACTGACCCTGACATCTTACCACCAAGTTACAAAAGAGGTCCTGGTAGACTAAAGAAACTCAGAAGAAGAGATCCAGATGAGGCAAGTTAAACAAGGTGGCAAAGGACAAACACAAGCCACAGGTGCAAGACTTGCTTGAAATATAGACACAATATAAGGACATGTAAGAAAAACAAACAACTAGAAATTGTTGAAGGTGAACTACCAAGAAATGTTGCACCCACCCAGGGAAGCCAAACACAAAATGTGTCTACTGCAGGATCCAAAAAAAGGTTAGTAACTCAAACTGAACAAAAACTTTACATTAGAAATTCATATATAATTTTCAATGAATTGTTACAATTATGTTGGTTTCAGGGTGGGACAAAGGTACAACCAAAATAAGAGGCACATATAAGAAATCAAACGCTACTGCAGGAAATGGGATTCAAGTTATTACAGGAAATGAGGCAGGAAATGAGGCTCAAGCACCAACTGTAAGAAATATGAGTCAGACTACTCAACATGAAGAAAACCCTACACCAACTAATGTGACACCTACTCAACCTGGGGTACACCTTTCACAAACTTATGTTACCTCATCTGAGGTAATGAGAATATACTGTGGTATAGATCCTGATGAATTAGAGGCATTGTTGAATGATGATGACATACTAGATATTGCACCATTAAGAATTAATACTAGTCCTGTAAAGAATAATAAGCATGGTCCCAAAACCTTTATTGGTAAATGTTCTAAGGTATCAAAACCTGCTAAACCTGCTGTCAACCCAACTATGAGTGATCTTGTAAGTTTGTAACTTATTCTGATAGGCTTATTTGGCATGCTATGTTTTTTTACCTTGATAACTCTATGTTGTCATAACAGGTGAAAATAATGATATTACCAAGGAAAAAGTCAAAGATTGTTGCATCTCCATGTAGAAAGAGTGATAGACTTAGAACTTTGAAGACAAGGAATATAGAGGGACCTGGAAGGGATCCAAATGATCTATTTGTAATATTTGAAGAAGACTCAACTATTGGCAGTGCTGGGGGAAACAAGAAATGAGATAACATCCAGAAGAGCATGACTCCGTGAAAACTCAATAGTGACATAAATGTGTTTTGGTTGAACCTTATGTCTTATGAACCTAGTATTTTGTTATGTACTATGAAACAAATGTATGTTGTATTATGAATCAAGTGTTTTGCTATGCACTTTGTAATGTGCTTTGTTATGCACTTTGAACCTTTTATGTATTTTGTACTTATGTCTCAGTATGTGCTTTCTAATGTGCTTTGTTATGCACTTATGTCTCAATACGTATTTTGTACTCATGTCTCAGTATGTGCTTTGTTATGTACTTAACAGTCAAATTACAAGCTTTTTATACTAAATAATGTAAATTATATCAACTTAATCATAACAAATAATATTGATAATAATTCAGCAACTACAATTGATAACAACTCAACAACTACAATCAATTATATTTATCAAGTACATTGAAGCAAGACCTACAATCACATTACATTCTAATTACATTAAACAATTCAGCAACTACAATTGATAACAAAATACATATGTATCATAAATGACACAACAAGACACAACATCTTTAATCTTCCATGAAATTTCTAAGCATACGAGGCCCAATCCAACCATGCTGCAGGTGAAGGTCGACAAGAATGAGACTTCCCTTGGCTATGTCGGGTAGTGACTTTACCCTTGCACAGAGGACCTGCCCCCATGGCCTCCTCACCATAGGGTTGTCGAGGAGTGTTAACGGCTCCCAGGAGGTCTTGACGGACACCCTTCTCGTAGGGCATACACCCACGTCTCCGAGTATCCCAGAGTCATCTTGACCCCAAAAGTACCTTACTGCATCCTCATAGTAATTCAAAGCAGTCCACTCAGGAAGGAGACCACATGTTGGTCTCAACTACTCACATAGATCCTGACAGTCCTCATGTTGGGTCTGCTCTATCAGCCCAATATAAGGACCTTGACCCCGCGCTGGGGGCTATAAATACCCTCTCACTTGAGAGAGTCACATATTCATTCATTCACCCATACTCTCATGTTCTACTTGAACTTACTTCAAACCTTACTTTGACATCAGAGTGTCTTGCAGGTACTCCCACTTCACATTCAACCACAGCTCGACTTAAAGCTCGTGGGCCTTGACAATCTCTTCTGATTAGGTACAATCATTTAGTATTATAACATATTATTGAATTTTATTAAATATTATATGATGTGTTTCATCTAATTTAAGTGTTAAAAAAAAGTGTAATTATGAGTTTTTAGTTTTATAATTGAAAAAAGTTTATCGATTTTTTTATTCAAAACACAACCACAAATCCAATTCGACTTATAAATAATCGAATTAATTTGATTCAGTTTTGATCAAAAAATTATTAATTAAACAATAAACTCTTTGAAATTTGAATGAGTCAGGTAAAATCCGATTCAACTTAACTCTACTATATAAAAAATAATTATAGATATTAAGTTTTACAAATTATACAGTCTTGTATTATAATATTTTAATTGTGTAAACAAAGAAGAAAATTGTCAATTTATCTAACTTAGTCATGAGTGAGGGGTTACAAATTCAACATGTTAAATTTTAATTATCAATTTTTGATTTTAAGAAAGATTAGATTAGCCTATATGAATCCATAGTCTATCTTATTTATATCAACAATACTCTTTTTCTTATTCATAAAAATATTTATATAAATAATTTTTTTCATTTATAAAAATGAATGAGGATCCGTTAACATTAGTAATAAATTTAAAAGTGTTACACTCAATCATCGTTAATAAGATTAAATAAAAAAATTAAATAAAAAAAATATGAACTTATTTTTCATAGATAAATAGGCTACTTATATGATTGTTTGATTTATTACTATTAACTATTGAAATTTGATATAAATATTTTAAAATTTACACATGTAGTCAATGAATCTTGACTCTATAAAAATATTTATTTCAATAATATATTTTTTCCTATTTATAAAAATATTATACCAACAATAGATTTTTCTAATTTATAAGAATATTTGTATCAACAATAACTTTTTTGTATTTATAAAAATATTTGTATCAAGAATAAACTTTTACCCGTTTATAAAGTATTGTATCAACAATAGATTTTTTTTCCGTTTATATATTTTTTCTCGTTTATAAAAATATTTGTATTAAAAATACACTTTTACCAATTATAAAAATATTTATATCAATAATTATTTATTAAATTATTATTATTAAAAAATTCAATTAAATAATATTTTATTAACTTTAATTTCGATATAATTAATAAAAGGGTAATATTATTCTATAAGTAATATTTCAAAATTTCTATTATATTATTGAATCATTATAGTTTGACTGTGTCTATATTATAAAAAAATTATTGAAAAAATACTATTTTAATTTTCATTACTATCTAAATTATATCTTTCGCTTTTTTTACTAATAATAATTTTGTTTATAGATTTATATTGTTTGTTTTTGCAAGTTAACTTATTTATTTGTCAACTTTATTTTTAAATAAACTTTTTTGTTTGTTTTTATAAATTTATCTAAATTTTCTTTTTATAATTCAATTAAAAATATTTCTTTTAGTTTGAAAATGTTTTATAATTTTTTTTGAATTGACAAGAATATTGATACTCAGTGACAATTATATTCATATACGAATATTGATACTCAGTTACGAATAGATAGTAAAGTGGGTGGCTCGTCCCGTTTAGGCTCGTCCATTTAAGCCCGTACAAAATGTTAAATTGTAATTCAGTGTGTCGAAACTATGTGTCGAAAAGATTACATTTGTTTTAGATTTAAATAGATTTGATTTAAGTCTATAATAGATTAGATTTGATTTAGTAACAAAATAAATATTTTGGGCTTTGGACTTTGGGTGTAAGCTCAGTTATAAATAGAGGGAGTAACCCATATTTTTTGTAAGCAAGTCATGCACAGTATTTTGCAGTTGCAAAGTGAATAATAAAGTTTTCACAGTTTGTGAGCAGAGAGAAACTCTGCAGAAATAATTTGTCTTATCTTCTTTCTTTGTTTGTCTCATAATTAAATTGTCATTATGGTAGAAATTCATCATAAATATTTGGTGGATTTCCAACATCTGGTATCAAGAGCTTTCGTTTCGATTCAAGGGAAGTATCAATCAAGAACGATTGAAGAATTCACGATGACAAGTTATGGGAATGCAAATCATCCAGCAACCTTACCAATTCTGAAAGTTGACAACTATGAGAATTGGTACAAACAGATGAAAGTCTTGTCCAGGTGTCAGGGTCTTTGGGATCTTGTAAAAGATGGAGTCGAAGCGTTTGGAGAAAACGCTTCAGAAGAAGAAAAGAAGAAATACACAGAATCTGAGAAGTTGAGTTATAAAGCATTATTTATAATTCATCAATGTGTCAGCTCAGACAATTTCGAAAAGGTTAGTGATTCAAAACCTGCAAAAGAAGCTTGGTAAATCCTTGAGAAGTCTTTTGGAAGCGCTGAGAAGGTGAAAGAAGTGAGGTTACAAACTTACAAAAGGATGTACGAACTGCTTCAGATGGAAGACAGTGAAAGCATATTTGATTTCTTCACTAGAGTTACAAAACTAGTAAATCAAATCAAGATATGTGGAGAAATGTTAACAACAAGAGTTGTTGTTTCGAAGATCTTGAGATCTTTAGCTCCTAAGCTCGACCACATAGTGGTGGCGATAGAAGAGGGGAAAGACTTGTCGAAATTGACAAAGGAAGAGCTTCAAGAGACACTTGAATCTCATGAACAAAGAATGAATGAAAGAGCTGCAGGCAAATCGAAAAGTGATGTGGCCTTGCTGGCACATTCAACAAAAGAAACCAAAGGCAAAGGAAAGTGTTTCGACATAGGTAGAGGTGGCTAAAACAAATCGAATGGTAGAGGAAACTAAATCGAATGAGACATTTCGAATCAAAGAAGACCATACCAAGGCAACCAAAGAGGTGGTGCTGCAAATAGAGGAAGAGGTGGTGGTCGAAAACCTGATAAGAGTCACATTCAATGTTACAATTGACAGAAGTATGGACATTATTCGAGTGATTATCCAGAAAAATGAAAGAATCGAGAAAGTGATGCAAAGCTTACAAAACATGAAGAAGAAGATATGACGTTAATGGTCACAACAAGAGATGAAGATAGATTCAAGGACCAATGACACTTGGACTCAGGATGCTCGTCACATATGTCTGGAAGGAAAGATTGGTTTATCAATATAAAGCCCTCAACAAAAAATATGGTGAAATTTGCAAATGACAATACTCTAGCAGCTGAAGGTATCAGCGATGTTATGATTATGAGAAAAGGTGAAAAAATGTCAGTAATCTCCAATGTGTTGTAGATATCAGGCATGAAGAGCAATTTGCTCAGTATAGGGAAGTTAGTCGAAAAGAACTATAAAGTGTCAATCGAAGATAAGATGACGAGAGTCGTTGATGCAAATTGGAGATTAATCTTGAAGGCTCATATGTCTCAGAATCGAACCTTCAATATTGAACTAAATGTGATGGAGCACAAGTGCCTTTCGACTACAACTAACAAAGATGAATGGATATGTCATTATAGACTAGGCCATCTCAACTTCAGAGACATTAGAGACTTGAAGAGAAAAAATATGGTTTCGGGATTGCCTGAAATTGACATTCCAAATGAAGTATGTGAGGAATGTGTGCAGGCGAAGAAGCGCAAGAATAGCTTCAGCAAGGATGCAGGAAGTAGATCGAAGGCTATTCTTGAAGTCATATACTCTGATGTATGTGGACCAATCCAGGTGGATTTGATGGGAGGTAACAAATACTTTGTTACATTCGTAGATGATTTCAGTCGAAAGCTGTGGACTTATCTGATCAAGAAGAAAAGTGAAGTGATAGAAGTATTTGCCAAGTTTAAGTCTATGGTCGAAAGACAAAGTGGTCGAAAGCTCAAAGTTTCGAGAACTGATGGTGATGGAGAATATGTGTCGAAAGACTTCAATATGCTATGTGAAAAGGAAGAGATTATGCATGAGATGGTGCCATCCTATACTCCACAACAAAATGCAATTGCAGAAAGGAAGAATCGAACCATCATGAATATGGTGAGAAGTATTTTGAAAGGCAAGAATTTACCTAAAGAGTTTTGGGGTGAAGCTGTTTCGACTGCAACATACATTTTGAACATATGTCCTACAAAGAAGCTAGAAGGAATTACTCCAGAAGAATATTGGTCTGGTGTGAAGCCTAGCTTGAGTCATCTGAATATATTTAGATCTATTGTACATAAACATGTGCCATATCAATTGAGAAGAAAACTTAATTACAAGTCAAGTCAAATGATTCTAGTTGGATATAATTCGACAGGAGGCTACAAGTTGTTCGATCCAGTGAAAAAGCAGATTGTGATCAGCAGGGACGTGGTCATAGATGAGTTTAAAGAATGGGATTGGACTGAAAATGTCAAGAAAGATTCAGTGGGAATCCTATTTGAAGAACCAAAAACTCAAGTCGAAAGAGAAGTTCCACAAGAGGAACCATCAGATATACCAAGTACAAGCAGACCTCAAAGAACAAGACGCATGCCTGCAAGATTGCAAGATTGTGTGATTATATCAGATGATGTGATAGATGATGAAGGTGAGCTTGTACATTATGCTTTTTATGCAGATGTCGAACCTGTTAGTACAGCTGAAGCATTGAAGGAATTGAAGTGGGTGAAAGCAATGAACAGAGAAGTGAAGTTTATCAAAGACAATAACACTTGGTCACTTGTCGAATTGCCTCAAGGCAAGAAGGCAATTGATGTCAAGTGGGTATACAAAGTGAAAACGAATTCGAAAGGGGAAGTAACTTGACACAAAGTAAGGCTTGTGGCGAAAGGATTTCTACAGAAAGAAGGAATAAACTTCGATGAAGTTTTTGCACCTATTACTAGGATCGAAATAATCAGGTTGGTTGTTGGTCTAGCAGAAATAAATAGTTGACACATATGTCAGATGGATGTGAAGTGTGCATTTCTAAATGGACCCTTAGACGAAGAAGTTTATGTTAAACAACCAGTTGGATTTGTGAAACATGATGAAGAGAGAAAGGTGTACAGGCTACATAAAACCCTGTATGGATTGAAACAAGCTCCAAGAGCTTGGAATAAGAAAATTGATAGTTTCCTAAGGGAGAAGGAATTTGTGAAGTGCACAATTGAACATGGAGTATATCTAAGAAGAAGCAATAGTGAATTGCTTATACTATGTCTCTATGTAGATGATTTGTTGATAACAGGTAGCTGCTAGAGTGAGACTGAAGACTTCAAAGGTGATCTCAACAAGGAATTCGAAATGTCTGATCTGGGTGAGATTTCATATTTCCTTGGAATCGAATTCTACAAGAGTAGTAGAGGTTTGATGATGCATCAAAGAAGATATGTAGGAGAAATTCTTAAGAGATTTGAGATGGAAGTATGCAACCCAACTTCGACACCTGCAGAACCAAGACTGCAACTATCGAAATATGCAGATGAAGATGATGTTGATCCAACCCAATACAGAAGACTTATTGGATCATTGAGATACCTTTGTCATACAAGGCCTGACTTAGCATAGAGTGTAGGTATGGTAAGTAGATTCATGCAGAAGCCAAAGGTATCACATCTAGCAGCAATGAAGAGGATACTGAGGTATCTCAAAGGAACTTTCAATTATGGCATTTTGCTTCCTGCAGCTGATAAAGGAAAAGAATGCAAGTTAGTGGAATACACTGATTCGAGTTGGTGTAGTGATGCTGAAGATCGAAAGTCAACAGCAGGATATGCGTTTATGCTAGGTGGTACACCAGTTGCTTGGAACTCAAGAAAGGAACCAATAGTGGCATTACCATCATGCGAAGCAGAATACATAGTGTTATACCCCAAAATTTGCCCTCCCATATTCCTCAAGAAATTGCCAAGCCAAGCTAGAAAATTCCCCAAGGGTTGTGCAGTGCAACAGTCTCCTACACAGTCAAAACTAGGGTTTGAGTTCTGGTCAGGCAAATGAACTTTTCAAAGGCCCAATCAAGTCTCATATGCTTACAAACATGGTCAAGCATCCCCATATCAAGTTTCAAGGCATTCAGCTCAAGATTGCACAGTCAAAACCCTAGATTGCACTACAGTCAACTGTAGGGGCAAAATGGTCATTTGGCAGTCAAAAGTTCAAATTTTTGGTCAATATATCATTTTGAAGCCACAAACATCATTTGATCAATGCTTGATCATGATTCTTAAAATTTGGCTCAGAAATCATCAAAGATGCAAAAGTTGCTATATTTGGACAGCTGAAAAAGTCAACTGAAATTGACCAGGGCATAACTTTCACATGGATTATCAGAAAAATTCCATCCAAAGCTCATTTTGAAGAGAAAGACATTTCCTACAATTCATCTTCATGTTCCAAGTCCAAGAAATGCTCTCACAAAAAGTTATCAATTTCAACATTACAGGTCATTTTCAAAAGTCAACAAAAAGGGACTTTAAGTCAAAGGCCATAACTTGAGATTGGTAAATCAAAATGACATGGGACCAAAGGCATTGGTTAAAGGACTCAAAGACCTTTCCAAAATGTCCAAGAACATGAGAAAATCTTAAAAATTGAGCAAGTTATGCCTTGAAGAAGTTGGGAAATTTTTGAGAAATGGCAAAAGTCAACTATCCTTGAAAATCCAATTTTGACAAAAGGGCCCCATTTTTCTCACTTTGTCCATCCTTGTCATGCCACACACGTGGCCCATGGTTGATTTCAAGACCAAATGTTGACTTTTTTATTTTATTTAATTTTTGATGATTTAATTCATTTTAATTCATTAAAAATTCAAATAAAATTTAAAAGTCAATGTAATGGTGTCAAATGAATTTGGACAAGTTCTATACATCATGAATCAACTCAAAAATCAGGCCAAGGTTCATTTTCATACTAAGTCTAGGTTTTGGCTAGAAATTAGGAAAAAATGGTTAATGGACAAACCCTAATGCCAATTCTTTCTCAAGCATGGATTAAGGAGAGTTAGCATGCCTATTCAATTCCATAAGGATCATTGAGTCAAACCCTACCAAGAACATAGCACAAAACTCGTTCAAAGGCCATTTGACAATTTGAAAATTTGGACATAAAAGGCAAAACTGATTTCAAAGCTAGGGATCCTCTCAAGCCATAATTTTTGTACCAATAGCTTCCTGAGACGATTTTGAACGTATTTCAATTCATAGCATCTTCCAAAACCCCCTGAATTGGTACACACAACTCAAACTGTACAACAAAAATGTGGCAATCGTGATTTACATTCTAAGCATCTTTTTGCATTTTTAAGTACATATTCATACTCATGATGAAGTTTCCAAGCTGTTGATTACATTTAATTGCATTTTTGTCCATCCTACGCGAATCTGCCATGCCCACATTCTAGGGTTTTCAAGTTTTGATTTTGGGGTTTTCACCATACTGCAAAATTGGCCCTCAAGACCATGACCATTGCATTCCTGGCATCTGGACGAAGAAATCTACCTATTCGCGCCTAATTTATATTAGGAAACCAGCCATTCGCTATTTTCTAAAAGGCCTTCTACAGCAACGGGTTAAAACCGTTGCTTATGGCTTGTGTGTTTCAGAAAAAAAAAAGGAAATGAGGACGATGATGCGCTGGCGTATAATGATTGGATATTTTAAATTCTGCGCGCCCAATTACTAATGCGCCTAGTTTTCCTTTTTGTTTTTTATGCGTTATAATATAGTAACTAATGCATGGTAGCTCAGCTGGCAGGGACACACGCTATTGACCACAATGACCTGGGTTCAAGTCCCAGGTCCTGCAAAAATTCAATACTATTTTTTCTTTCCAGGTTCCATGCAGCGCTGACGTTAGTACATACCATGCACACTCCTCATCAACTGGCCACGCGTCTTGGAGATCTAATCCAGGGATCAAAATGAAAACATATGGTGGAGGCCAGTCAAGGCATCACACTGAATCAAAAAAGTCAACAAATGGCCAGCAAATGGGCCAGGCTTGCACCTCCAAATTCAAATCCACACCCCCTGGTTATATCTTTCTTTTCTTTTTTTTAAACTTCTTTATATTCTATTATTTTTAAAATTTACTTGTGTTTTTATTTTCTGATTTAATTAATTCTTACAAAAAATATAAAAAACATAAAAATGCAGAAAAGACAAAAAAAAACATAATTAATTTTGATTCTTTTTTAAATAAATTAAAATATAACTCATTTAGTTTAATTAGGTCTTAGTTTTAATTTTAATTCTTTTTTCATAATAAAAAAATCCAAAAAATGTAGAATTAGGTTAATTATTACCTTTTTATATCTTTTTAATTCTTTAACCTTTTTCTCACAATATTATCATTTATTATTTATTTCCTATAAATCAAAAATTGTACATAAATTAGTTTAGAATTTAATTAGGTTAGAAATTAAATCTTTTTTCATAATAAACTTAAAAAATGATAGAACTAGGACTTTAATTTCAATTAATTTTTTTCCTTTTTTCTTTTAAACCTAAAAAAAACACCAAAACATTATTTTTCATTTAACATTTAATTTCCTTGATTAATTTTAATTATTTGTGAAAGGGTCCAAAACCCTAATTTTGTTAAAACTCTTTATTTCGCGCATTTGTTTTATATTGTGTAAATACCTCTGTATATGCCCCAAAGCCTTGTAATAAGTTTAGATTTATTTCTCGCACTTTTTATTTTATTCGCTTTATTTATTTTCAGTCAAATCGGGTTCGGTTTTTTTGGCGATGTGGACCCGCGCCGGTTGTAATAGTCTAGATTTAAATTCCCGCAAATATAACTGTTAATAAATATGCATGAAAGAATGAATGCCCGAAAATAAAATTGAATCGTTAGATCACCAATGCATGACAAGACAAATAATGAACTGAAAATGACACACAATTCGCACACACCACCCCTAGGGTACGCCTCACTGTTGCCTTTCGAAAGGTGGTCGTCGAGTAGAAAACGTCTTAGTAAGTCCTCATGGTCCGGGAACCTGGCATGAGGGTAGCTTCTGAGGTGTCTTCCTATTGCTCCGGTGACCACCCTGTCCCTAAAACTCGAATTGACCCGAACACCTCCAACGGTGGTGCTACCTACCTCTCAATGATGGGATGGCACCACTTTAAAGGACTCTTACACAGACGAATTCCTTAGGGTAGGTAGGTTCTCGTAGGTACTTGCTCTCTTCAAAAACAAAACAACTAATACTTTTCACACTAACACTTTCAAAAACTTTCAAAACAAACTTTTCAAAACACTCTGACGTACGAGTTGAATCGAAACTTTTTTCAAAGAATATTTTTGAAACCCACAATTGAAAAGCAAGCACACATTTTGAAAACACATTGAGCAAGTACCTAAGAGCCCATGGATAACCATGGATAGAAAGGGTGCTAACACCTTCCCTTTCTATAACCTACCTCCCGAACCGAGAGCAATCTCTTAAAAGGAATTTTTCTGTGCTTTTGTCCTTTCCTATTGGAGAAAATAAAAGACGGTGGCGACTCTTGCTTCCGCGACATTTCGCGAACCAGCTTTAAAACAGTCAGTTCCAGATCCACCGATCACAGAACTGGCGACTCTGCTGGGGATAAAAACTTAAAGTGAGGTATACCTTAGGGCTAGTTACAACTGTGTTTTCAATTGTTTTCCTTGTGTGCTTTAAAATTGTGGGTTGCTTGGGAGTTCTATAGATCCTAACCCGGATCTGGGGAATACCTTCTTAGAAAGTAGCAACAAGGCTGTGAGGGAACTGTGCGGGGTATACCGACATGGTTGAAACAGTCTGCTACGTTGATGTGGCATTTTGGTGTGTACCGGTAACCCTTGAGTCAGTCAAGGAGAGTACGGGGCCTCCATGTGGTGTCATGAAGCATCAACAGACCTTAGGAACCTTAATTGAACAATCTTGGCCTCTTTAGGGTAGTGAGATAACTGACTTTGGTGCAGTCCGAGGTTGGTTGATACTCGATACTACACTCAATTGAGGGTTGCTTTCCTGGAATATTTCGGTCGCCAGTTCAGTGGCTAAATCGAAACGATGAACAATGAAAGCAATCCCGTGATATTGGGAACCTTAGAACCCGGTTACTTTGATTAGGACAGGTTGAACCCACCAACTTCAAGAGGGTACTACCCAGACCCCATGCTGGCCTTAAACCTTAAGGGCCTGTCTTGTGTGCCTTGTGTGCCTTACATGTTTGTAAATATCTGTGTTTAATCATGGCATCATGACATCATCCAGCATCATATGCATTAACTAACCATTTCAGGGGTTCGAATTTTCATCTTTGTTCCTGTTTTGTAGGACATGGAAACTGTTCGTAGAAAGACAATTCCAATCAGTCTTGTAAGGATCCCTTCCCAGCTTAAGGAGCTTATATCCAGGATTCCCGAGAACTCTTCATTCAGTGAAAGGCATGGAAGCCTCATCAGCTTGGTCAACACCAACATTGAGGAAGATATGATAAAAGTCCTGTTCCAATTCTTTGACCCCCTGCATCACTGTTTCACTTTCTTGGACTATCAGTTGGTACCTACATTGGAGGAGTTCTCCCGACTCCTGAAGATCCCCATCCTTGATCAGCTACCCTTCAACGGTACAGAAAAGGAACCTAAGCTTGAAGAGATTGCTAAAGCCTTGCACTTACAGTCATCTGACCTCAAAGGACATTGGGAAGTTAGAAGTGGCATCAAAGGGTTCTTAGCCAAGTTTCTGTTTGAAAAGGCCTATGAATGTTGGAACTCACTTGACTTACAAGCTTTTGAAAAGGTTGTGGCCCTTCTTGTTTATGGTTTGGTGTTGTTCCCTAACCCAGATCATCTCATTGACATCAGTGCTGTCCAGATCTTTATGTCCAGGAATCCTATACCTACGTTGCTGGGGGACCTCCTTCACTCATGTTACACTCGAACCATGAGAAAAAGAGGTGTCCTTATGTGTTGCACTCCTCTCCTGGGAAAGTGGTTTATTTCGCACCTTCCACAATCAGTCCTGAAGAACGAGCGGGGTTTGAGATGGTCACAACGGTTGATGACTCTTACACATGCAGATATACATTGGTGTCCTAGGTCCAGAGAAGATGTCACTATCATTGATCGTTGCGGGGAATATCCTAATGTTCCTTTACTTGGAATCAGAGGGGGTATTACTTATAGTCCATGCCTGGCTTGGAGACAGTTTGGTTATGCTCGGAGGGATGGTCCTCATGACATGTTGATTCCTGACATAGTTTTTGACTTCGACAACGATACTCAAGGACTTCGCCAGAGGTTTATCAGAGCTTGGAGGATGCCTAGTAGGATAGACAGCAAGACACTGGGGCACAGGAACTCCATCCCTTTGGAGCCTTACCTCAAGTGGGTACGAGCCCGTTCTCAGAAGCTAGTAATGCCTTATCCTCACATGCTTCCAGTAACCAAAGAACCTGCTTTGGAAGGAGAGGTGTCTCATGTTATCCAGCACCCTGATATGCCCACATCCTGGGAGGAGATGCAGAAGAGTTGGATCCAGCTTAAGGAAGAGCGGAATTCTCTTGAGACTAGTTTGCATGCCAGTGAAAAGAAGGTCT